>JAJEKV010000024.1:6339115-7784932 GCA_021234155.1 Isoetes taiwanensis
AAGTTTGCAATCGAGGTGCTTTGATGCTTTGACAGTCACAAATGACGGGGACTTCAATCTCGAATCGAAATAGAGCTGGAATCGAAAGCAGAGCGAGCAAAATGATATCAAAATATTCGCGATCGCCAAAATCACGAGGGTATATCTCGAGGGGCGCCTCGATTTGATCCGGAATGCCGGTTTAAGAACCTGTTCCTCTCACAAAACTAGCTCGGCCGAAAGATTTTAGGCCCAAATTGAGCAATTTCTATCAAATCAAGTGCCACAAAGGATCACCGAGGTCTCGGAAAAGGTTCAGGAGCTGATTTCGGGAGAAAATTGGCGGGATTCAATCAAATTATGGCACGAATTGGCCGGATTTAGCAGGTTCTCTCCTATTTCTTAGGGTTCATCGAAAATTCTTAAGGATGATATATCCCACAGGCCTGAGTGGTTCTCGAGGCTCGTGTATATAAGGAAAAGTGCTGACTCAACTATTAACCGTGGCGTGCCACGTAGGGGACACCCACCGGTGTCCGCCCCCCCCACGCCCTGCACCCGCCACGGAAAAATTGGGGGGTGACCTGAACTATCTTAATTAGATAGGGTAGATAGGCTAGAATAGGTTTTTATTTTTTTTGGCACGCATCCCAAGAATCCAATTTTGAAGGCCTTCCCAAGGGTTTTTTTCAAATTTAAAAAGGCTATGTTAGCTCTTTTTGCCAAGCTTTTTATCTAGAAGGTTTTCGTGTCAAACCGAAATATTTGAATTTTTTGTCCATTTTGACCCATGGTTAATGAATATTGCAACATAGGGATGGTGAAAAAGTCATGGGAAAAGATGGGAAAAAAAGGGTGTAAATAGGCTATACTAGGGTTTAGGAAGATGAAATGAGAATGAGAAAAGAGTTTTTTTTTGCCTTTGAAGTTTTTCAAGATCATTAGGGGCAATTCTCAATTGAGGGTAGGATCAATAAGAAAATGGGTAGTGAAATGATGGGAAAAGGTCTCAAAAGTGGAAAAAATGGTGAAAGAAAGGTTATAAAAGGTTCATAGGACATAAAAAGGTGGATATGGAATGAAGACAAGATGGGTACCTCTGTAGCACTTGATTTCATCTCAGATTATCTCTAATGCTCAAATCATACCTCATAGTGAAGATACATTTGCTCAAAGCCTAAGGGTCTTCCAAACTTCTATAAGGGTCTTCCAAACTTCAAGGCTAGAATAAGAGCACATTTCACTTCCAAGATGGCATCCTTATGTGTGTGACTTCAAACTACTAATGAAACTCAAGCAAGCTTCATAAGGTTGAGCTTTGGTAAAACAACTTGTGCTTCTTTGATAATCTTGCTATAGCCTTTGCCTGGTCTTCAAATCAAAGGAAAATGTTAAACAAATGGGAATGTGTCTAAAGGTATTTTACCTCAAGGAAAAGATTAGGCTATAAAAGGAGATCCCCAATGCCTTCCATCCAAACTTGGTCAAATGTCTTCCAAACTCTAATGGGATCACAATAGCCTGAAACTTTTCCTTAGAGGAAATATGGATGAAACAAAAGTTTTTGATAATAGATGCTAGTCCATGTTGCCAGAAATGGGCAACATCTCCTCAAAGGAAAGAATAGGCTGGTCCCCTCAGCCTAACAGATGTAAGCTTAGACTGAGGATCTTCAAATACTGGTGCAGGTGACAGAAGATGTAGAGTAATGAAATGAGTGGTATGAGTGTGAGATGAACTCTGCTATGGTGGAAATGTGGTGCAGAGCATTGTAGGGAATGAAAATAAAAGGATAGAAGGTTGAAATGGCATGTAGGGCAACTTATAGGCAGATGAAAATGGAGGAGAAAAGAATGAACCTGCATATGACAGTAAATCAAGGTTAGCATGAGTGCCAAGCAAGATGTGGAAAATTATATATGGATAGCACTCTAGAACTCCAATGGAGAAGCAAGGCCTTTATGAAGAATAGGCCAGTTTAGAAGACAGATGAAATGTTTTAACAAATGGTCCTGTCATGACAACATAGAGCCCATTAATAGGTAATAATCAAAGTCTTCATCCCTTGTGGTCACATTCCTGCAGCTAAACAGAAAAAACACAATATCAAACCTCAAAGGAAATATGCTAATCAAAAGAAATATTAAAAACTCAGCTTTGAAATTATGAACTAACCTATTCTAAGCTAGAACAAATGCTTATATAGAAGTGAAGAGGCTCAAGCAGGCATGCTGAGGCCAATATCTTTTAAGGTGTTGAATATTAATGGGATTTGGCAGTTCTAATCCTGTACCAAGATCTGCCAACCTATAAGATGAGCAGCCAAAGATCCCCTAAAATCTGATAGGGACCCTCCTGTGGATTTTCAAACTTTGAAAGCTTTCCTTCATCTTTAGCATTCCACTTTAAAACTAGTTCCATAGGTGCAAACTTGTCTTGTAGTTTGTGAGCAGCCTTGAAAAGCTACTTGCACTCTTAGCCTTCTTGACAAGTTGTAATTCTCTCAAACAAACCTTTCTTCATCTAATTTTAATGAGAACTTCATACACATTGCTTCAAGGCTTCAAAAACTCCAACTCCAAATTTTGAGTGCCATCCTTAAAGAAGGTATCTCTAACTCGACCGGAATAACAGACCTCTACTCCATATACTAAACTGAAAGGTGAGGCATTAGTAGTCGCTTTAGAAGTAATTCTATGAGCCCAAAGAGCATCATATAATTTCAAGTGCCAATCCCTTTGGTTTTGGCAAACCTGTTTTACCAAAATACCCTTAAGCACTTTGTTAGTAGACTCGGCTTTGGCCATTTCCTTGAGGATAATAGGCTGAGCTTTTCACATGCTTGATCTTGAGACTTGAAACAAGGAAATTAATAACTTCATTAATAAAAGTAGAGCCTCTATCAGGTCAAAATTTTAAAAGGAATGCCAAACCTAGAGCAAATATTCTCATGCAAGAATCTAGCAAGAGTATGGGCATTTGCTTTCCTTAAAGGTGCTGCTTCACCACTTAGTGAACAGATCTGTAGCCACAACAATGTATTCATCTTTGGGCTGAGGATGGAGGATTGATAGGGCCAACATAGTCCAATCCCCAAACTTGAAATGGACCAGGGAGACAATTCTGTAAGAGGAGGAGCAGGATGCAAGATTCTTTTGCCAAAGATCCGCATTGATGACAAGTCTTTATAATATCATAACAATCTTTAAATAAATGAGGCCGAAATAACTGCAGACCTCAATATTTTCTTGGCGGTTGTGTCTCTGCAAAAATGACCACCACAAACACCTTTGTGATTTTCAAAGAAGCACCGTAGGCAGACTTCATCTTCATCAACACATCTTAAGAGTACACCATCCCTATTTACCTTGCACAAGATGTCACCAACCAAGGAGTAAGTCAAACATTTTAACTTAAACTTGTAAGCTTGGCTTTTTGAAAATTCAGAAGGTATCTCCTGATACTGAAGGAACCTCCTAATAGGTTGTTGCCAACCTTGAGCTGATATAGTTGACAAGTCCTGCTCATTTAAAACAAGGTTAGTCATTTCTTCTTCTTGTATCAACTCCTCATGTTCAAAGTAGGCAGCAGGCAAGTATAAACTCGGGTTGTTCAATACATGAATAACCTTTACCTTTAAATCATAAGATTGAAGCCTACAAGCCCACCTATGAAGCTTAGGTTTTTCTAATTTCTTACCATACAAAAAAGGCATGGGGTTCTGCTGCATGTAGATAGTGGCTTGGGATTTTTGTAAAAGATGACCCTGTCTCTCGATCAAAAAAATGAGAGCAGCAGCACTCCTTTCTATCTTAGCATACTTCTCCTCAGTTTGAGACCATTGTTTGCTTGCAAAAGCAATAGGGTGTCTATCCTGCAAAATGGCAACTCCATCAGCCTTTTTAGTGATAGTTATGTAAACTTTAAATGGTAATGAAAGGTCTGGGGTTTTTAAAAGTGTAGAATGGCAAATAGCCTCTATGATCTGCAAAAAAGCTTTTTCACACTCATCAGTCCAAACAACAGGCCTATATTTACTTTCTCGTTTACTAACTTGGCCTACTCTAGTCAACTTAGAGATAGGACTAATAAGGTGAGAGAAATTAGGCACATACACTCTTAAAAAAGAGGTCATTCCCATAAATCCCTTGACTTCTTTAATTGTCCTGGGTGTTTGAAGCTTTTTTAAAGCTATGATCTTCTCTTCAGCTACTTGAAGGCCTTTAGCGTAAAACCTCATGGCCTAAGAGCTGGCCTTTGGATGCCAAAACGATGCACTTTTTGGGTTTAGATTCACTCCAGTTTGTGCGCACAATGTAAATATCCTTGTTAGCTCAAAATATGATCACTTGTACCAAGTTACCTAAGCATAAATCATCAAGATAAACTCTGAATTGCTCAGAGTCATGTTTGCAAAGACAAGTATCCATAGCTCTCTGAAATGTAGCAGGGGCATTCATTAAGCCAAAAGGCATCCTTTTCATTGCATAAGTTCCCCATGGAGTAATGAAGGATGTCTTTGGCTGATCTTCCTTTTTGATGCTAATCTGATTAAAACCAGAGAAACCATCCAAAAATGAGTACATAGACTTGCCAGCCACTGCATAAAGTATTTCTTCCAAAAAAGGCAAAGGGTAACAATCTTTGACAGTAGCTTTATTTAGATCTCTATAATCCACACATATTCTTAGAGAGCCATTCTTCTTTAGAACTGGAACAATACAAGAAACCCAAGAAGGGTTCACAATGTCAACTATCAAACCTGACTCCTGCATTTTGAATAATTCTTGCTTGATAAGATCTAAAAGTGAGGAATTAATTCTTCTCAATCTCTGCATGACAGGTTTAGTATCTTCACGAACTTTTATCTCAAACTCACAAATGCTCCTATCAACCCCTTTCAATTCTGAATATTCCCATGCAAAAACATCTACCCAATCTTCAAAGTACTTAATCATTTTACCTTTGCAATCTTCATCATATAGATCTCCTATTTGCAAAGTCCTGGACATACCTCCTTTGTGCACTTCAAGTTCTTTGTGTGATTCCTCTTGTGCTAGGTTGATGGTCAAGATAGGATGAAACTGAGAGAGTTCATCTTCATCTAGGACATCTTCCTTGATAGCTCCCTCAGAGAGATGCTCTAAGAGTGTTTTCCTGCACAAAGAATCAGCCTCAAAGTTTTTAGACCTTGGAATATGATAAATTTCCCAATGATCAAAAAAAGTTAGCAATTCTCGAGCTTGTGTGTTCAGATCCTCCATATCTTGATGTTTTGTTTGGTATTCTCCCAGAATCTGTTTGCAAACAAGTTGTGAGTCTCCATAGATAACAATATGGGAAATATTCATAAACCTTGCTTCTGTAGGCCACGCAATGAGGGCCCTATATTCTCGCTGCATTAGAAGAAATATTAGGATGGATTCTCCCTATCTTAGTCATCGACTTAAGATCCGCATCCTTGAAATAGCGTGCCAAGAAGCAATCCCTAATTTCTTAGACATACCTCCATCAAACCAAAGGTAGGCCTTGTTTTCTTTTGGATCGGGGGACTCTACATGAGCAAAGTTGATAACTTCGCATTTATATCAACATCTAGACCTAAAACAGAAACTCCTAACTCCTCTTCCCGCAAAATATCCACATCTATGAATCTAATGTTAGCGTAAGGGTCGGTTTGGTTTACCAGTTTAATGGAAGTTGCTCCATTTGAAATAGTGCAAATACCTTCGGACCATATAGGCCTAGCATCTCTTTTTTCATCCACCTTCTTCCCAATAATAAATCATAGATGTTAGCATGGTTAACATTCTCAAAGTCAACAACCACAAATGTAGCTAAGACAATGATTCCCCACAGATTATGCAGACACATTTCTCACCACTCCCTTTGGTACTACCTTAGCATTGGAAAAGGATTTTAGAACAATAGAAGTGTTGTCTTCTACTTTGAGATTCATGTTTTCATAACATGATAAGGCATGACATTTAGGGAGGAACCTCCATCCAACAAAACTTTATCTAAATGGGAGGTACCTATAGTAGCACTACAAATAAAAGCACCGGATCTTGATTGTGCTTAGGTAAGGTTCTGAGAAATGTTGTTGCAAGTTTACGCGGCAATTTCTTCAACATGTTGGGTGTTCTTGATAAGCTTTTCCCTGTATGATGGTGCAATCCTTAATAAAGTTAGTAAGTCTCACATAACCTTGGAGTTTTTCATGAGCAATTCAAATTCATCAAGCTCAAAATCTTTACTGTTTATACCTTTGAGCAGGGAAGGAGCTATATCCCGAGGATTTGGCTGAAATGTTACCTTAGGAGCTACAATTGGTGGGATGAAACTTGCGGATGTACAATGGAGCCTAGCACGTGTTTGCACCACCATAACATCTTGTTCTTCTTGTTCTTACACACAAGTCTCAATAAAACTAACATTGGACACTGTTTACCTTTTTCTTGCTTTGCAAGGTAATTCTTGACAACTACGAAACTTCTCTTCATGACCTATTTCTTTGCAAAAAGAACAAACAGGACATTCTCTACCAAAATGGCCCCTTTTGTGGCATTTAGGACAAGATCTTGCAAAGCAATTTTCAGCTCTATGATAGGGTTTACCACAGTTTGTGCATTCAGGTATGGCAGAGCTAGAAGATAGAGCATTATTACTATTTTTTAACTCCATGAGTTGTTTGGTAATTTCTAAAAGAGCTTCAGACACCTTACTTATCTCAGATTTCACTTCTAAAACCTGAGGGTCTAGCTCTTCAGCTTTTGGCTTTTTCTTTTCCTTCTGAACTGCATACACAGGGGCGGCATTAGCATAATGTAACTCGTGCTCAGTATCATGATGAGGAGGGTAGAATGGATCCCTGACTTCTTCATCAGGCAAATAGCTTAGCATTTCTACTAAATCTACAGCCTTTACAAATGTCTTATAGATTGAATCTAGCTCACCAAACTTTTGAAGTTTTAATAACTTTCTATAAATCTTAGGCCTGGTCATCAAACCTCTGATAAAGGAAGCAACCAGATGCAAAGTTGGGTGGGAAACATGGTTCCTATTACACACCAGCAAATAAGAGTTAAATCTTTCCACATACTGTTTCACACTTTCACCAGATTTAATAGAAAAGGAATTTAGCTCAAAAACAAGATCCTGGGGTGAAGTAGTCTTACCAAACCTTGACAGAAACCTTTGTTCCAATTCATCCCACTTAGTACCTATTGAAAGTTCAAAATCCAACCAGGATCTGGCCTCATCACCTTTCATGCATTTGATAAACTTCAAGCAAACTGGTACCTTTCTTCTTTCCATGCTCCTCATAATATTCTTCAAAATTCTTCAAGAAATGGTTAGCATTCATGGAAGAATCATAACAAGGGAAGAAAGCAGTATAGTGAGCTCAAATTGGTAAGGAGCTTGTGGAGGAAAAGGCAAAGCGAAAACATTTGTAACATTTCTTTGTGGGCCGGGTAGCCACTTTCATGCTTACCCCTACTAGATCTGGTTGACTGTTACCTCGGGTTGCTTTCAGCCGAGCTCGTGATCTTTCTTGGTGCCATGGAGTTCAACTTCCGGTGAAAATCTCTGGTAGAACCTCCAAAATGTTAGCCTAAAACCGGAATTTTAGCCTAACCTCAAAGGAATCTTAAAATGCAGAATGGTTAGAACCTCCGATCACTTAGGGTGATCAATCCTTGTCATATGAAACCAGAAAATTCATTTTTGAAGTGCTAGTTTTTCAAAATCACTAGAGTCCCTGGCCCGAAAAAAGCTGTCGAACAAAAACGAGCTTGCAGACACACCTTGAGAGATTTTGAAGATCTGATTGGTGTTATAAGTGGTCAACAAGCGAGGGAAAATGGTGGAGAAGATTTGACTTGATTTGAATAAGGGAGGGTCAAGAAAATCGAGGTCAAAGGCAGGTCAAAAAGTTGGCCAGTGCCAAAACAGAGAGCCAAATTTTGCAGATGGAGTTTGATGGGAAATTTTGGGTTGGGATCTGTGCAGACAACTTCAAAATAGCCTCTAGATCACGTGCAAAGGGTTTGAATAGCAAAAAGATGTTTTAGTTTTCCTGTAAGTAAACAAAACCTCAAGAAAAGAACAAACTCTGTAACAGTTATGAAAAGAAATCTTTTTATATGTTTTCTCCGAATGTATAGGTTTCTAGGATTCCTATAAGGATGAAATACAACTATCTGAAGAGGATATAATCTCTGAGTAAGTGTTTTTGGTCTTGTTTTTGGTTTTTTGCTTTTTTAAAAGAGCAATGCAGAATTACAAAAAATGGATGTACAATGATGAAAACGATTTTTCAGGCAAAGACTATGCATTATAGCAATGTGGTACAGAAGTTTGATAATGTCAACAGGGTATTACCAAAGTTTCGAAAATAATGCTTGAGTAATAATGCTTGAGAGCAATTTCAAGACTGTATGAGTCTTTCGAGGGCTTCAAAAATACCAATGAAGTAATATGGAATGATTATTCAAGTTTGCAATCGAGGTGCTTTGATGCTGAACAGGTCACAACGAACAGGGACTTCAATCTCGAACGAAATAGAGCTGGAATCTGAGCAGAGCAGAGCAAAATGATATCAAAATATTCAGTGCGCCAAAATCACAGAGGTATATCTCTGAGGGACGTCTCGATTTGATCTGGAATGCCGGTTTAAGAACTGTTCCTCTCACAAAACTAGCTCGGCCGAGTGATTTTAGGCCCAAATTGAGCAATTTCTATCAAATCAAGTGCCACAAAGGATCACCGAGGTCTCGGAAAAGGTTCAGGAGCTGATTTCGGGAGAAAATTGGCGGGATTCAATCAAATTATGGCACGAATTGGCCGGATTTAGCAGGTTCTCCTATTTCTTAGGGTTCATCGAAAATTCTTAAGGATGATATATCCCACAGGCCGGAGTGGTTCTGGAGGCTCAGGTATATAAGGAAAAGTGCTGACTCAACTATTAACTGTGCGTGCCACGCAGAGGGGACACCCAGCCCGTGGTGTCCCCCCCCCCCGCCCTTGCCCGTGGAAAAATTGGGGGTGACCTGAACTATCTTGAAATTAGATAGGGTAGATAGGCTAGAATAGGTATTTTATTTTTTTTGGCACGCATCCCAAGAATCCAATTTTGAAGGCCTTCCCAAGGGTTTTTTTCAAATTTAAAAAGGCTATGTTAGCTCTTTTTTGCCAAGCTTTTCATCTAGAAGGTTTTCAGGTCAAACTGAAATATTTGAATTTTTGTCCATTTTGACCCATGGTTAATGAATATTGCAACATAGGGATGGTGAAAAAGTCATGGGAAAAGATGGGAAAAAGGGTGTAAATAGGCTATACTAGGGTTTAGGAAGATGAAATGAGAATGAGAAAAGAGTTTTTTTTGCCTTTGAAGTTTTTCAAGATCATTAGGGGGCAATTCTCAATTGAGGGTAGGATCAATAAGAAAATGGGTAGTGAAATGATGGGAAAAGGTCTCAAAAGTGGAAAAAATGGTGAAAGAAAGGTTATAAAAGGTTCATAGGACATAAAAAGGTGGATATGGAATGAAGACAAGATGGGTACCTCTGTAGCACTTGATTTCATCTCAGATTGTCTCTAATGCTCAAATCATACCTCATAGTGAAGATACATTTGCTCAAAGCCTAAGGGTCTTCCAAACTTCTATAAGGGTCTTCCAAACTTCAAGGCTAGAATAAGAGCACATTTCACTTCCAAGATGGCATCCTTATGTGTGTGACTTCAAACTACTAATGAAACTCAAGCAAGCTTCATAAGGTTGAGCTTTGGTAAAACAACTTGTGCTTCTTTGATAATCTTGCTATAGCCTTTGCCTGGTCTTCAAATCAAAGGAAAATGTTAAACAAATGGGAATGTGTCTAAAGGTATTTTACCTCAAGGAAAAGATTAGGCTATAAAAGGAGATCCCCAATGCCTTCCAAACTTGGTCAAATGTCTTCCAAACTCTAATGGGATCACAATAGCCTGAAACTTTTCCTTAGAGGAAATATGGATGAAACAAAAGTTTTTGATAATAGATGCTAGTCCATGTTGCCAGAAATGGGCAACAATATGGCCATCGGATACCCATTTTCAAGGATTCTTCGGAGATTCTTCAAATTGAAAAAACACTTATTTGTTCGAGAAGGGCTCGTAATCCGATAGCACCTATCATTCGAGGTGAAGGCCATTTCATCTCGGTAAATGCCAATGCCAATAAGGTGTATAGTAAGATTGTTAGGAACGGCAAAGAGGACCAATCAGAGCTATATCGATCATGAATGGATTGGCGAGGTTTCAATCAATTGGGAGCATATGATAGATATACAAAAACATGGAGACGACGCCTTGACTTCTTCGCCCTTCCTCGATTATTTGAGAAAGATGAAGAATTATTTTGGAGGGATCATGACATACCGTATTCCAAATCGTTCAGTAGTAATGAATACAAATCCCAGTTCCATGGCTAAACTTGAAGCTGATCAATCACGGATATCTATTGTCTTCCTGGTGGATTGTCATATTCCGAATGGATTACATGAATTAATCACTTATCCCATTCCAGTGAATGATTATGATTCTATACAATTCGTATATCTATTCCGTAATTCAGAGACGAAAACAGCCATTCACGGGGTGGGATCAGGGCGAAGTAACCTTGAAAGAAGTGATCGCATCGACTGAACTGGCTCTTCCATGCATACACAGAAGGCAGAGAGAGAAAAACGATCGATATTGGTATATAATATAAGAATTGAAGAGATTGCAAGGCTGCTCGACTTCTATGGTATTGGGGGTGATGATGATGGGAAGGAAAAGAACCGAAACGAACCAATAATTTTTAAAATCTTTGACAGCTATACCTAAACGGATAAATTAATGTTAAACATCAAAGAGAGAGAATATATTATATACCAAGCCGGACTACCCATTCCAATCATCACGACCTTCGAAATATCATACCAATATACATTTTCAAGTTTCGATCGATATTCGCGGGAGTCGATTATTCTTCTCGAAAAGAAAGATGTTGACTGTAATACACGCGTACGCATATCAACAAGTTATGATGAAATAACTCCAATTTATTTCGTAGTCTATTAGTCGGCCGACGGGAGTAAGAAGTTTGGGATACGTCCAGTGAGTCTCCTCCCAATCATCCCGATTCACGCCGTACATCAACAGATCATGGTTATTCCACATTATAGCCCGCAACTAATTCAACTCTGCTTCTGGTAGATCAAATGGAGCCCTATTAGTTTCTGCTAGACAGGAGATAAAGAACATAATCAGTACAGGGAACAAGGGAATGCCAAACCATATCTGCTTCTGCGCGATGACAATCTCACTGAAATTACAAGAACCTACACAGATTAATGCAGTAATAATAATGAGACCAATGGAGACTTCATAAGAAACCATTTAAGCCGCAGATCGTAATGCTCCTGAAAAAGCGTATTTGGGATACAGAGTGAAACCACCATCCACCACAGCCAGCGGTGTAGAGTCCTCTCCGAACCGTACGAGCACGTCACCGCGCATACGGCTCTATCCCCCAACCTTGCTTGCGGAAATGTGATGTGTTTGTTGTAGCTTGCTTCTGAACATCCTCTTCTTCCTCCCACGGGGGATTAGCAGCTAACATGAATGATGACGGGGAGTCAGTCGAGAAAACGACCCCTTTCCCAACCTCTTCTTGGGTACTATGGGTCCTCTGACTACCAACAATCTGGCTGGATATCGCCGGTATCACCTATGGCTCCCATCCCCTAGTATTAGGAAATCGAGATGATGTCGTCTCAACTAGGAATATGTTTGTTTTCACGTTGGCGAGCGGTCCCAGCAGGAGAGGAAACGGGACAGCGTTGTTCGTGGACGCACCTCATTCATCTCGTACGTAGCAAGCAGCAAGAAAGAAACCACCACCTAGAAGAAGTAGTAGACCGACCTCTGGTTCCATAGGCGACCAAACGGCCGCCCTACTAGGCCGACCCGCCGTAATAATTCCATAAACACCTGGAAAAGGAATGGCGAATAAATGAAGTGTACCTACATTGAAATCTGGTAATGCCATACCATAATCAAGAGATATGACGGCCCGAGCAACCAAACCTGACATAGATGTAATTATTAGAGCCGTTGGAGGAGGAGGGAAATTAGCACTACTCGGTAAAATAGGTTCTTTTAGAATTGATTTCGAACCATCTGCTGAAGATTATGACAATCCCCGGAATCCTACTACATCGGGACCCTTCCTACGTTACGTGGGAGCCGTTACTTTGCATTCAGCTGAAACGCGAAAAGCTACTCCTGGTGGAGGTGGTATTATTATTCCAGGCACTCTAGCTAAGACACCAATGATATATGGTCTCGTTTTGCTCCTTTTCTCTGTTGAATGCAATGCCTGCCATCGGCCTACTTGCCCCTTGCTTCGAATAGCTGATACAATTGAGGAAATTGTAATGAAATAAAACCACAGCTAATGTCTAGTACCAACTCAAGAGTAAGCAAAAGAAATCAAGATTCTATTTATCAGATATTACAACCGGCACGAAGCCTGGACAAATGATAGGAGCGCACTTTCAAACCACCCAACCGGGTTCAAGCACAAGAATTCGTTATCTTGCACAAGAATTCGTTATCCTGCTTGCAACAAAGATCCAATGTCCCCTGAGGCAGCAAATCTGCCTGGGAAGTCGTACTGGCAGCAGTGGCTTTGGCAAGGTTTTCGGAAGGCTTTGGCAGGAATGCAGGTTACGAACAAAAGGAGGCTGATGGCTAATATCAGGTACTGCGAACTGAGCTAGGCTGGGATCCGATGCCATCCTTGCAGGATTCATATCCATTTATACAGATTGGAAGACGACCCCTTTTTCCCTGAGTTTTCCTTTTTGACAGGAATAGTTTATGGAAGAGCAGCCAAGAATAGGTAAGGTAATTTCGGTTGAGAATCTGCCTTTTCTTGTTTAGATCATCCCTTTTTCCCAGCACTTTCGAGGAATCAGTTGCAGATGTAATGGAGATCGACCTGTTAGGGCAGTTCCGGATCAATTCCGGGAGATTCTAGGCTGTGTTTCGTAACTACCAGTTCGACCCCGTTATCAGCCAAGTCATAACAATTTGTAACAAAGATATTTTGGTCAATTTATTATTTCTTGCCATAGATCATTGCCCATGCCATTGGATCTTTGTGCCTTGAACCTCTCCCCCGAGCCGCTCCGTATCAATAGCCATAGTCAGTCGCGATCCCATTACTTGTTTTCCCACTCTCCGATTGGCTTGCTGGCATCGCAACTCTCAAGCAAGTAGAAGGACCTCCGGCCAACAGGCAGGTGTACCTCTATACATATACAACACTTCTTTGTCCCCGCATGCCCGAGAAGAAATGAACTCGTTCAGGAAAGAGAATAAAAAAGGATGGATGTCTGAGAAGGGAAGAAGAAAAAGAGAATTAATAGATTTTTTTCCTGGGGAGCACTTCCCGAACGCAACATACAACTCTCTGTTGTACTGTGCTCTCCAAGTGTGCTTGTTCCCCGACAACAATGGAAAGCGAGGGGAGGGCGTTACGAGACCCTCTTGGCCCAATCCTGGACACTCTAAGATCCTTTATCGAACCTGCTCCCACCGGAATAGATAAGGACATCCCGTTGCACCGATCCGGAGACCATTCGTGGTGACTGAGAGGGTTGAATACCATACCAACCAGGGAGTTATTTGCGCCCTTGGTTGGATCCGGTCTCCTAGGCCCTCCGGATAGATAATATTGATTGCCTCTTCTTTCCAGCCAAGACTCGGCAAGGCCCAAACATAAGCGTCCATTGATGCTTCATGGTGTATAAACACATATAATTGGGAATAGTGGTGTGCAATATGGAAATGGGTATGGGATAAACTGCTCCATCCCAAAGTATCTGTTTTATGGTGGCAAGTCATTCATCATTGTCTGCGCGTTAATATTCTAGTGCATAGATTTCATCCAAGTTATCTGCACTTTGTCCCTTATGTGCCCAGGGGGACGAGACAATTGAGCATTGCTTCTTCCTGTGTAGACACGTCAGGCATGCTTGGTTGTGGCCTCTTTCATTGCAATTTGAATAGCCAGTAGGTGTTATTAGCAGTCTATCCAAATAGTTGTGGAATTTTGGCAAAAAGGGCGTTTCATTTGGCTTCTGCATGGGTCATCTGGTCCATTTGAAAAAGAAGGAATCTTCTCATATTCAAAGGTCTTGCTTGTTCAGATGCATAGGTCCTTTTCAATGACCAACAACGAATTGTCAAAGCATTCAGGTGCTCATCAATTGCTAATGAGGTAAAGAGCTGTATTTGGGAGCACTATCTACATATTCACACTTACTCATGAGATTTTGCTTGCTCTTCATACTGTTTAGATGTTATATTTGAGTGGGGTGGATTTGCTCTGGTGGACATTCTCTCTACTGAGTTTTTAGTCCCCATGTACTTTGTAGCTTTTTCTGGATAATAAAGGCTCAAGTCCTTTAAAAAAAAAAAATAGTGGTATGCAACATATGGTTCAAAATTGTAGTGTTGTTTTCAAACTATAGACAGGTCAATAAATTTTATTGTACATAGAGGCCAAAAGATCTATGGTACCCAATACTAGAAAGAGTGCAACAATCCCATTACTACCTGGGATTAAAGGTCCAAGTGTCTTTGAGGTACAATCTTAACAGTAATAGACTCGTTGAGAAGCTGTAAAGCTGTACATCTATACATTGCATTTGTACATACCAACATGATGATGCAAGACTTATTTCATCTTGCTTATTGAGAACCTCTAGCATAAATGATGATAATGCCATTATTGTAGGCATCTGCAATAGCAAATGTAGCGATTGGTTATGTGTAATCAGTTTAACATTTTGTGCTCAAATAATTGCAAATGCCGGACAAATCTGAAGAGTGTGTCATTCATCTTCAAGGCTCCCATCTAGTAACATTCACATATCCTCTTTTCATGTTCCTCACGACCCCATCTACATGTTTCAATTTTGAGGCGGTGTGCATTAGTACGAACAAACGCAATTTTTCTACGTCTCTTCATGGGAAAATGTAATAATATGTATTGCTATGGGCATAGGCAAGTGTGGAATAATCTATCTTTATGTTGTCTTTACTTTTTACAAAACAATGGTATCCAAAAGATTATCAAAGAAGTATGTATCAAAATACTGTTTTAAGTGAATGTTATCCTTGTTGTTCTACATGTGTATGCATCCCTGTTCTTGAACATTCCATCTGAAGAACCGACATGTATATTCTCTTTTCAACATGCTTTGAGACATTGTGGACCTATGGCCAGTGTGTAGGTCATATTTGGAAGTTTTGGGTATTTTCCATGTTCCTTATCTTCTGGCAATGGAGCATGTGTCGCTCCAAAGCAACATGATGTAGAGACAAGGATCTTATTTCTTGGAGGAGACTTGGGTATGGAATCGCAGGCTTGATTTTGGGAGGCTTTCTAGACCCATTCCAATTCATTTTTAAGTGGCAAAAGATAACATTTTTAACAATGTCATGGATGTGAAGGTTGATGGAGTTGTTTTTGTTATGAAAGTAACAGCGACAAAAACTGTCACATATACCACCTACTAGTTAAGCTTCAAGATGCTCTCAGTTGACTCCATGTCTTTCAGTATGAGTACCTCCAGGGGATAGCTATGTAACCATAAGGAAGAATTGTGCAAGTTGTGCAATTCTTTCTTCAATTGGCATCATTGCTTAACCTACATCACCCTCTTTTTGAATTAATATATCCTTTGTTTCTGGTTTTTATACAAGAGCCCTTATACTGCATTATTAACTCAACATCTTTGACCCAAAATTTAGACTGTAATAGAGCACTATGTCCAGTTAGGTGTTCATGAACATAACCCTCTATACATTCTTTTCATTCAAGGACTTTTTGCATCAATGAGCTAGTAGGAGAAGGTGAAGAACACTGTATAGATAACCCTAGCATCTTTTGAAAATGTTATTCACGTCCTGATTTTGGGATTTCATTCTATAGTTGTCAGATATTACAACAATATTTTCATTATTGTGGCCAAGCATCAAACACCAATATATATCATTTAAACACTCCAACGATGTAAGATACGACAAACAATGCAATTATATATCTTAAGGACTTGGTGTTATAGGAGTAGACGGAAGTGCAAAAGCAATAATTTTTGAGGTTCAACCCTCTTTGACTGCAAATACAGATGATCCCGCTAATTTTATAAAGTTGATTTTCCTTAAAAATATTTCACAACCACTTGAACTCGTGGATGAAGATAATATCCCTCTCTAGACTAAGCTGGATGTTGCACATGAAGGAGAAAATGAAGAAATCCTTATTGAAAAAGTAGTGCCACTTGAAATTTGAGCAATAGATCGTAACTTACTATTAATGTTGTGTTTATGATCAACTACTTAATAAGTTCCTGCGTTAAAATGACATTTTTTCTTTTTTTTCAATGTATTTTGAAGGCTGCCTTTTCAAAATTTCTTTAAAAATTACCTGAATTTTAAGATGTACCTTCGAAAAAGGCAAAAATCTGGGTTTTTGAAATTGAGAATCTACGATTGCAGTACTGATACGAACCTGCAAGCTCCAGAGAACTGCAAAACCATCGTCAAGAAACATAACGACTAAACACAAATCCACCCTTCCAGGTAAGCTCACCACCCAAACGGGTTGTCATTGAGCAAGAGACTTCCAGAGAAAGACTAAATTTATGGATAGGGAAGGCTTAAAGGGAATACGAATTGAACACTAGAACTCTGTCTAGCATTATCACAAATTTAAGGGAAGAAGATTTAAAGAATAGGCTTGAATAGGAATAGAGAGTTGATAGAATCCTCTATCCAACTCTAAACAAAAGAACTCAGTAGAAAGAATTATCTCAGAAGAATTCCACGGGCAAGAATTAAGGTAGAAGGAAATAAAGAAATTGATCTTCAAGTTGTCGGATTGGTCTGGAATGAGGTCTCCTGTTCCGGAATTACAGAGGCCGAGTCGATTGCTCTGTAGCAGATGTCCACGAGTCACTGTAGCTGCTAACTTTGCCGCCAAGGTCTCGGCCAAGGTTTAATGCTGCCGGTTTTCTCCCTTTGTCGATCCCACTGCCGCCCTTTATGTTGGTAATAATACCATTTGTGTCAAAATAAACCAATGGTTCGTAGTGGACAGGTGGAGGATTCATTTAGGGACTGCTAAAATTAGCTCCCGAAGTTTATGGATCCAGATATATCTGTCATAATTCATCTTGGTTTCAACAAGATCTCCATCAACGTATTTCTGTTTCTTGAGAGTTGGTTCTGTTATTTAATACTTTATAACAGATAAAAGGGTCGTGGCCTTTATTGAGGACTACGTAATTGATGGCAAGGGAGGCATTCTGCCCAGTAGGCACTCGAGGCGGCGCTGCCTACTCGTTTTGTGTTAAGTTTTCATATTTGAACTGTAAGCTGTTGAACATTTGAGTAGATCAGTATTTGGTTGAAACAAAAGTGATGGGTTTATTTTGAGAGGGAGTGTTGGTAATAATACCTTTTGTGTCAAAATAAACCGATGGTTTGTAGTGGACAGGTGGAGGATTCATTTAGGGACTGCTAAAATTAGCTCCCGAAGTTTATGGATCCAGATATATCTATCATAATTCATCTTGGTTTCAACAAGATTTCCATCAACGTATTTCTGTTTCTTGAGAGTTGGTTCTGTTATTTAATACTTTATAACAGATAAAAGGGTCGTGGCCTTTATTTAGGACCACGTAATTGATGGCAGGGGAGGCATTCTGCCCAGTAGGCACTCGAGGCGGCGCTGCCAGCCAAGGATGTCTGGGCTGCCAAGAGCCCCTGTGAGGGCAGAGTGCCCCCTGCCATCAATTACGGGACGTAATACACATCCAGGCCATGATTACGAACAGAATAGGGCTCCGGAAATTGAAATTTTGTTGGTTGCAGGGGCATCAATCTATTGAAGAAACAAGAATCTTCAAAAATCTTCAAAGCTTCCGGTGTTTGAAGATCTTTCTTTAGTTTTCATCTGCGATCTCTGTTTTTCTGCAGTATTTGAAGATCTTCAAGAAGTTCTTCTTCTGTGGCAATGCAAAGCTTTGCTTCAATATTGCTCAAATCCCTACTTTGATCTACTCAAACGGCCTGGAATAAAATACTCTGCTCTTCCTTCACGGTCTAGAAAAACCGCAGATAGCAGAAAAATAGAGAACCTCATGCGCCGATGTGCAAAAATCAAGGAAGTAGTTCTGGCAAAGCCATAGCCATAGCTCCGGCGATGCAGAAAGGGCTTGCCATAGTTAGACTTGCAGGCGAATCAAGCTTTGTGAGAGAAGATTAAGATGGAGAGAATATATAAAAGCGGCGGAAGAGTTATGGGCTATAATTTTAGCCCAAAAACACAGTAATCATGGCTTGGCATGTATTACTAAATCTTCAATGCTTTAAAGGTATTAATGCCTTATAATAAGTTAAAAGACCATTGCCTTATAATAGAAGGCCTTGTCTAATTTTGGGCCCTTTTTTGTAAAGAAACTATCCTTTCTTTAGGATAATACTTTAGTACTTTTTCAATAGATAAAAGGCCTTGCCTGTTTAAAGATATACGCCCCCTTCTTATAAAGGTTGTAACTTTTATATCATTATATTTATAAAATTATTCTATGTGTCCCAGGGAAACGATGCACCCATGGTTTATATAATGTGCTAAAAATATGTGACATGCTTCTTTGCCGTCGAATTCGGTGCATTGGTTGTGTGGCAAAACTTGGGCCATTGGATTATGGATGGGTCATGCATGGGCACGCATGAGGGCATGTAACACATCCCTGGACCATTGGATCAAAAAGGGGAGGTGAGATCATGGCCCTTGATTTTTACCAGGAAGGTGCAAGGAAGCTTCCTCTCAAAGTGGATTTGGTGTAACCAATCTCCATCGTTAGATCAAGGGGGAAGGAGAAATCCTAGCCATTCATTCTTTTTATTAAATTAGAGTTTTTTATATTAAAGGAGGTGAGGTGTCACCCTTATTTAATGGGATGTCATCATGGGCCTACAACGTCTGGCTAATGGGAAGGCAGCAGATTTAGATGGCATGCAGGCGGAACTTCTGAAATAGGTTGGGCCTCCACTGGTGCCTGTTCTCACGGCATTATTCAACAAAGCATTGAAAGAAGGCTTACCTCCACAGTGGACCACTAGTAGAGTTGTGCCCATATACAAGGCAGGGGACCCTCAATGCCTGGCCAACTATCGTACTATTATGGTCATCTTATCTTATCTTATCTTATCTTATCTTTGCAAAACTGTTGGCTGGCATCCTTGAGCAGCGGCTGACAATATGGGCAGAGGAGGCAGATGTGCGAGCTCTCACACAGGCAGGTTTTTGGCCCAGGCATTCCACCATTGACCATATCTTCACTCTGTGCACATTGATTGAGGATAGCAGGAATCGCTGATGTGACGTCCCCTACTCGTATACGGTGCACTCACCGTATACAAACAGGAGTTCATCCCCCATACCAGCTCCATGCTAATATAGGGCCCTCCACGTGTCACTGCAACCTTGATGAGTTCCAGTGGGAAGAATGAAGGGGTCATTTTACCCTGTCTCCTTTCAGGGCCTACCTAGCTGCGGAAGCGTAAACATACATGTCAGTATACAACATCTACATCACATGACCATCACGAAGGATGGCTCACCACATATCTGCATAGGCAAAGATCAGTACATCACATATGGTCCTACCCAAGGCTCAGACTCGAAGGGGATGACTGACGGCTTGGGTCTCCAGAGGTCATTGCAGACAGAATTCATGGCAATGGATTTGCCGGATGCATAGCCAAGGGGGCTATTCCTGGGTTGCATCTCCCCAGTTCCGATGGGGCAGGTAGGGATCACTCCCACCAGAGATTGGCATGCTGACTCAAGGTGACTAGAGGGCCACTGCCCGTACTCGACTTGAACTCCATGGAAGGTGTACACCACCCCAAGAGTGTCGAACCCATGCAAAGCCCTCACGCAGTGGCAGAGCATTAGGTCTAGTGCACAATAGTCCCCGATAGGCTTTACTACCAGAGGGACATGATCATGAGTCAGGACATGAACCTCCTTGTAAGCCAGTCTGGCCCCTTCACCCACAATCAGGTGTGGTTCTTGTACACAGGACGAATTTAATAGTGCATTAAAAAGGGCTAGCTAGGAGCATCAACTACCAGGCTTTAGGGTCTCTACTCCCCTTCCCAATACAATGAGTCCACAGAGATCATCATCACATACATATCACAGAAGAACTAAAGAACAAGATTTAATCTAAATCACAGAGTTAGGTTCTTTAGTTAAGGCTTGGTATCTAGAGATCTAGATGGCTACTATGGGCAAATCAATAGGCTAAACCTACTTACTCTACATTTGGGAGGCGGTTTAGACTATTGAATTGGCAAAATACCTGATCCCTGGCTCGCTCCTCCTGCTCTGAACGCATCCATGCTGCAGAACTGCTTGAAGATGAAGCTAGAAAGGAAAGCTGATGAGCTAGACGGCTCAGACAAACTTTGGGAGGCGAGATTGGCTCTTGGAGCAAGCAAAACAGAGCTCTAGAAGGCTGTGGACGAAAATGGAAAGTTAAGGTTTCCTATACTTATATAGACTAAGGGTTAGGGCTAGGGCTTCCTATTTCTCCCTTGAGCATGTGGGATAAATGGGTGTGGCCCACTTGCCTATATTAATTAAGTGGGCTAAAGTGTACACATGAATAATAAATGTGCACACACTTGCAAGTTGCCCCCAGGGTGCTACTTGCTTAACTACACGTAGGCGTACACGTCAATCGGGATGGCGTGTACGCGTGACGATGCAGTATAGTATACATCCTTGGACCGTATACTGTGCTGGAATGTCACATTCTCCCCACCTTGAAATGATGATGTCCGCAACATCGAGGTTCTCCCCACCTTGGTAGCTTATCACTTAATAACTTAATCAACGCAAGGTAATTACTAACCTTACTTAATACAACATTTAAGTTTATCAAAGTTTATCACTTTCATACAAAATTTACACTTCCAAGGTACTCTTCATCCTTGCAACACGTTATAACAAAATTTGTGTTGCAAGTCTTTGCACCTTGAAATCCTGCATTAATTTTACAATATCTATAATTACATACTTACTAGCTTACACAAGATTTAGGCGATTAGTTTCAATGGTAAAAATCACAACTACTCTAGAACTATGTATACAAGTGCTCGTGATGCGACTCCCCGCCGGCTCTTCGTTCTCATTGGCCTCCTGGGTTCACACCACGCTAGAATATTAATTTAAAGTTGGTTATGAGGGAACCACCCATACTAACTTCCTAAATGGATGCAAGACTAATCTCCCGGCGTAGGAAGAGGATGCTTCTTCCATCGTGGCCGTGGAGACAGCGCCCTATAATGCCTAAACCTTTCCTAAAAACCTCCTTGAGCTGAACTACTAGCTCGAGGTTATACTACCTTGCACTCGATCATGGCCCCCAAGGGTTTAAGTGTAAGGGTCGTTTAAGACGATCCTATCATTGCCCATGATTGGTTGCTACCTTATGCATGACTTCCCTAATCATGCATACCCCAGTGCTCCATGGCCCAGAGGGTTTAAGCTAGAGAACATCCCTGCTGATCTCATCATCGCCCATGTTCACTTCCAATTTATTGCATGTCCTTCCCCTTACATTACGGTGCAGCATCTGCTAGAGAACCATTTAAGATGGTCTCATCATCGCCCATGTTCACCATTTGATTAAGTTGAGCAAACCGTGGTCATGCCTACATTGACAATACACCACGTTCCAGAGATTGCCATAGCGGTCTCATCATCGGTAATGACTATACTTACATAAGCTGCATACATAGACTAACTTGAAACCTGCATGATTTCTGCTGGCTCCTTTAATGCATGCGATTAACATAATTACCCTAAGGTAATATTTATGAATTAACATTATCATAGTATCGGATACATTACTTCCGATAGTACAATTATATTTACTCTAAGCTTTACAATATTTAACGACTTTTAGATCGCGATTATTTAAACAATAACCCTGATTTAGACCTATTGTTACATAGACAAGGTTTTTAATTATCATACACAAGAATTAGATGTGCTTCTTATTCTCTTCCTTGGGTCATGCATTACCCTTGGAAGTATAACCCTAAGATGCACTTAAGTATATCTGGATTCTATTTTCTATTTATTTTTATAAGGACCCCGAGGTCATATAGCTATCCTTGGAAGGAATTGCATCCTTGCGAAGGATTAATTAACATGCTACTTCACATTATCGTTGTTATTTAACTTATTTCCCTAAGATACATATACGTACGGCAAATTCTATGCAGTTATTAGGATCTATATTTAACTTATCAATAAGGCACATTAAAGCTTATAATACATGCGCACACCTTACCTAAGGCTAGAACGCATCCACCCATTGAGCCGGCGTCGAGTAATTTGGAGATGACTTGGTCGTTGCATTGCTCCCATACTTTTGCTCCACTTCATTGGTGTAGTTAGCTACCACGTTAGTCTCGCACGTTGAAGGCCTCCTGAGCACTAAGGTATCTATCTATCTTACGCTCTATTCGCTTCGGCCATTGCCGGAGTGAACTCTATTCTACGGGTCGGTCAATTCGATGGCCCTTCAATCCCTAAGATGCAAGTACGTTCAATCATAAGATTGAGCCCCCCCACTTTCTTCGAAAAGACACGTTGTACACAACGTCATATCTATTCTCTCCCCTTAAGAGGTTATACGCTTCTTACTTAGCGCATTAATTTACTAGCCTTAGCTAACATATATAACCATCTAAGATGGATGCACATATTATGTTATCATTTATTTCAATATAGTTATGGGTTACCTACTTAGTTAGAACGATTCTAAACCACAAGGATCATGACAATTCCTTTTGTCTCAAAAGACTATTTGATTACTATAATTCTTATTTTAGATGTACCTTGCATGTATTATTCTTTTATATTCTAGAGATTCCCCATTTCTTAGTTATTTAAACTCTTAGAATATTCCTACCAATCGAATTGATGCCATCGTAACAATTTGGCCGGATCTTGTTAGATGACTTCTTTTCTTTCGGTTGGATTATTCTTTGGAGATACTAGATTTATACATGGTCAGCAATTATCCTAGTAATGAATCTCTTAGCGAGGAGATCAATCTCGCCAAGTGGTTTCAATATGTTGGATGTCTGTTAATAATCGTGTATAATTTTAGTTACTCCTATGCATTTCCTTCCCAATCCTTGACGCTTAGCTCAATATTGGGGCAATCCTTTCAGTGAGAATATCTGGAAACGCCTTCTAATCCCAATATGGATGTTACCATCCATACATTTAACCTACTAGGCCCCATGGCCTTAGATCCTCGAGCTTGCTAGAAGCTCATCCACTCATTGCTTGCTTGAAGCAGCAAGGTAACGTTCTTTCGAGTCGCTCGGTACTTCGGTCTCCTTGACGGTGGCTCCTCCTTGATGTAGAGGTTGATTTTGTTCGTTAGAAGCCTCTCATTGCTGGTGGCTTTGATGGCGTAGTTGATCACTTGAAATCTTCCATGCCTTAAGGTGGCGCCGTTGAAAAAGATCTTTCATCTTGAACTCTTTGTCTTGGCAGCTAAAGGACGACTCTGGATCCGATATTGTTTCTTCGACTCCATCGACGTCTCTTACGTCGAGTCCTCCTGTCGCTATCATGTTGCCCGAAGAGTGTTGAGGATGTTGATTGCTTCATCCCTGCAAATTGCCTGACATCTCTTCCTTTGATCTGTTACGCTATGGGAGGGAAGGAATAACAAGGGAACTATACATGCAAAGCATATAGCTTACATAATTACAATTACTACTAGAGCTATTAGGTCCCCCTTGTGCCTCCCTTCGAGTTGCACACCTACTCCTTGGCAATGTCATCGGTGTTCCTCCTGGTGCAATGGTGTTAATGATCTATATCCTCCTATTTGTACGTCAGCTCATACTCCGGGGTAACTTGTTGATATACTCCCTCCGATATTTGTCGGCTATGGCACAACACGCTTTGCATCACATTCTAACTAAAGGTGTGCTGGTCGTTGATGCTTCGACATTTCGGTCTGCTTCCTGATCCTGTTCTTGGGCGGTAATTGTTCCCCCTTCATGATGCTTGAAGCTATTTGGAGGTGTCTCTTGAGGTTGTGCGCGATTCCTTTGGCTATACTCCTCTGGAGTTGTTCTCTTCTGCAGTTGTTCTTTGAATCGTCGATCCTTGGGTTCATCAAGTTGTATGCAAGTCATCGGCTCGACTCGCCTAGCCGCTTCTCCATCGAGCTTCCAATTTTATTTGTTTGATCCCCTCGATCACATGGCTTGGACGTTGTCACGTTCTACAGCGCTATGCCATCTTCTTGTCTTGAGGTACCTTCCGGTGACCTTGATTGTGCTCGTCAGTTTTGATCCTCCTATTGCCTCTAGGGAGCTCGTGGAAGAAGTCGGTTGCTAGCACTTCTCCAGCTTTCAGTTCCTTTCCTTTGTCCCTCCATGCATGTCGGTCTCTCTGGCAAGCAAAGCATCATGGCTCTCCTCCCTGCTGGCTATGTTGTCGGGATGATGGATCCTTATATCTGCTCAGCTTGACCCTTGAGTTGAAGAAGTACCTGCCTTAGATATACTCTTGTCGTTGAATAGCCTGGCTATTATCTTGAACTCTCTTTTTACCGAAGGTGCTTCAGTTTCTATCCTTGTCGTTAAGGTGTCGAATGCTTCTACCTTGGGCGTTTGAGGTCCCACATGTCGGAGATACGATCGGCTTCTTCTCTTCTAATTATTGGTAGGAGTACCTGACGAAGCCATCACCTAGTTGTTGAAGGCATATCTCCTCGTCGCGGTGCCTTTCGTAAGTGCATCTCCATCTAATACGCATGTCATAGTGCATCACCCTATATCACCACAAGGTGGAATTATGGTCGTCGAGATGTTGCCTTCTTAGTTGGGTCGTTGATGTCGGGTCGTCCCGAAGAATTTTCTCGACGTCTGCCGGCTTGGGTCGTGGCCGCGGCTTCTGAAGATGTTTGCGCGTTCCTCCTATTGTTGAGGACACTCGTGTCATGATGTCGTCAAGTGCTGCCACTGCTACAAGAGATAGTGTTGCGCCCTGACGATGTCCTGGTGCAGCGTTGATGATCTTGACATGACCGGTGTTGTCTCTTATCCTGACATTGTGCTGGATGACTGGTCTTCTGGCTATAGTTGTGCTTCTTTGCTTCATCGTTTTGGCATCCGAAGTGATGGAGCTTCTTGATCTAAGCGCTAAATCCCTAAAACATGACTCTAAACTCATGTTTCTCCACTATATATGTGAGCTCCCGAGATATACAATAGACATATACGCATTGACATTGGGATTTTAATTCATCCACTTTTCCAAAACAACTAAGAAGGTATACTTAAATGTTTAGACTCCTTTAGGGTTTCCCCTCCTCCTGCGTTTTATTCTTCAGTTTTGCTGCTTATTCTTCGTTCTGATTGACTCCGGGATTCCTTGCGATGCTGCTACTATTGTTGACCTTCATGTCTGATCCGAGCTCATCACTCCAGGTTGCGAAGAGTGTTCGTCTTTGTGATCCCTTGAAAAAGATGCTTCTCCTTAATGTGTATCTCTGTCGTGAGGAATGCGGTGACCGCTCAACGTCCCTACATGCGGTGTGTCGTTGCAAGGTTGCCGATGTGCAGTGCCGTTGATCGCTTGAGTAGGATCACCTGGCTGTTGCAGTCGGGCATTCTTGAATGTCTTCGAAGCTCTGAGATCGTGGTCGGTAGGCAGGCATTGTCGTTCCTCCGCAGATTGAATTTCTGAGCGCGACTCCTATTGCTTGGGCTTTGCTTCATTTCGAGATGCCTCTCATGTGCTTGGAAGTGTGGTCATCTCCATTGCACCTACCATAGCTCCTGCTGGTCGCCTTTGTGTGATTTGTACCTGCTGGCTAGGCCGTCTCCTTCGTCCTTTGGGTCCCATCCACTCGAGTCTCGCACTACTTTGCTGAAGTAGTAAAGTCGTCCTTCCTTCGGTTTCTAGGTGTTTCTGGGTCTGGAATTCTTGTTCGAGCAGAATATTCTCCTCCTTGATCTTGCCCCTAATGCTGATATAGGCCTTCAAGTCGGGGATGTTCCTTCCCTGATATGCGTCTCCTCCCCATCATGGTCTCTTACTTTTTGGAACCGATGAAAGTTCTCCTGCTGGTGCAAGGGAGTTGGAAGCTCGTCATGGTCAGCCTTAGGTGCTTTGTAGTTGCCTAGCTTGGTTGCTCCTTTTGTTGACGTTGCATGACATTCGCTTGAGCTGCTGGGCTGCAAGGTCGTGGTGGTCTTCCCTCTGGTTTCTATACGCTCCTGTGTCGCCATGACTTCTCTCCTCGACAGAAGATTATACCCTCTAGCCCTAGCTCGTGATGCTAACGCGACATCGATGTCTAACGTCTTCCTGCACCTGTATTTTGCTGCCTTGCATTCCTCCATTTGAGGCGTCGAATTGGTGAAGGCTCATGTGCATCGAGTTGGTGAAGGCGTCGAGATCCTCTTTCTGATGTGAGCTCGTGGACATGGTAGCCGGGAGGTTGCCATCTAGAAGATTCTTGATGCCCTTGGTTACCAAATATTCTTCCCATTTGATGAAGATTGATGATAGGCCGGTGGTGTCCTGTTCTACTCGTTTGTCGGTTGAGGTATTTGTCGTTGTGCTTCCCTCTCTTGGGTCTGCCTTTTCGGTCTCCTCTCCTTATTTGTCTGTACATCGGCTGGGTCCCCAATGTCTTCAAGAAGTTGCGCCTCTAGCTCTTCTGTGGCTCTGGCCCTGTACTTCGAAGGCAACGCTCATATACCCTAGAGTCTGAGGGTCTACTTGAAGGGCTCCCCTACAACATTCTGGGCTCTATAGGCAAGCAAGATGGCTCGAGCAGCATTACTGGAGATATATCTATAACCTTCAAGTCTATGGACATTAGGACGTGTGGTATGGCATGAAATGAGGTTTGTTTTGCAAAGCCTTCATGATGTTTGAGTCATACTCTGTCCTAGCAAAGTTGGTTTTTTTTTGGGGAGGGGGGCGGGGGGGGTCAATCTCCACACATGGAGTGACTTGGACAGCTTTAGACTCTAGCTCCTTTCTAGATATCCTGGCAATAGGGAGTGTCAATGTGGCGGCTATATAAGTCAAACTCTATTAGAAGGACACAGAATTAGGTCAAGGTTTATGCCTTTGGCATGAGCAGAGGTAATGTACCAACAGTTGGACTTGTGTTGCTATGCTGAGGTCTAGATAACTATAACAAAGGGGTGTTCTTGAGCACTTCTATCTAGGAGTAAGGCATCAGCTTCGAGCCGAGAGCAATACTTGCGAGGTACTAATGGGGTATCATTTTGAGCTGGGGTTTGAAATTTCTAGCCTAATTTGAGGTCATAAATGGATTCTAGACTGTCTAACGGTCCTATTGCGACAAATTTCAGGCGATTTGAAGCTCTGTAGCTCAAGTTATGGAGGTTCAAAGTTTGGATGACTCATGGTATGCGCCAGGAGCTCAACCTAATTTTTAGATCAGGGTCCAGGCGCACACCGTGAGTCTTTTTCCCCTGTTTGGTCACTTAAGGTCCAACTCTAATGAAACAAAAGGCAATTATTGGAGATACAACCTAATTAAGAGCATTATATCATACAAAACTTGTATGAATAGAATGCTGAGTTACAAAAAAATTTATTTACATGAATACTCAAACATACAAGTCACTCTTTTGCATGGAGAGTACATGCTCGAGAGTCTTCAAAATGTTGAACAAGCTTTCGTTGTGCTGCTGCTTGTATTGCCAGCAACATATCACCCGTTGCTCTCTTCGAATTGTCGAACCCGTGTAGGATCTCTCGAGTCCACCTTACGAAGGGCTTGGGGAAACATTAGGGTTTCCACATGAAATTTCAACTTGTCTAATTAATTAGAACAAAATTATATACTAGCTTAGAACATCTGGTTACTCTAAAAAATTTCTAAGTAAAATTACTCACAGTGTGCGCGTGGGGCTCGACCTAAATTTTAGGTCGAGGCTCTGGTGCACACCGTGAGCTATTTTCCACTCCTTGACCAGATGAAGTCCAATTTAACTAGAACAAAAAGCAATTATTGCTAATCAAACCTAATTAACAACATTTATGCACCGAGAATTTGTAATTAATAAAACTTTTTATTCACAAAATTTAGTATTTACCATACCATGAGTATTTTTCACATTTTGGCAAATTTAGTTCAAACTTTTTAGGTTCCTTAGTTTCAATTTTTCTAACTGTTACTAGCTTAGCATATACTACAAAAATGAGAAAAATTTCCCACTTTTCGAGGTTTGTGCTTGGACTATTATTTCCAAGACTGGGTTCTATTTTGTTAGTACTACTGGGAGCATGGCCAGTACTTTGCTCTTGGTCTCCAAGAACATTGCTCTGATACCACTGTGACTTCCCCTACTCGTATACGGTGCACTCACCGTATACAAACAGGAGTTCATCCCCCATACCAGCTTCATGCTAATATAGGGCCCTCCACGTGTCACTGCAACCTTGATGAGTTCCAGTGGGAAGAATGAAGGGGTCATTTTACCCTGTCTCCCTTCAGGGCCTACCTAGCTGCGGAAGCGTAAACATACATGTCAGTATTCATCTACATCACATGACCATCACGAAGGATGGCTCACCACATATCTGCATAGGCAAAGATCAGTACATCACATATGGAGATCCTACCCAAGGCTCAAACTCGAAGGGGATGACTGACGGCTTGGGTCTCCAGAGGTCATTGCAGACAGAATTCATGGCAATGGATTTGGCTGGCATAAGAACATGGCTTAGGATAGTCCACTCCATCTGCCCCTCCTGTGCACACTTTGCAGAGTAGGTTGAAAAGTGTTGGGACCTGACGGTAGCCCGCCGGATGCATAGCCAAGGGGGCTATTCCTGGGTTGCATCTCCCCAGTTCCGATGGGGCAGGTAGGGATCATTCCCACCAGAGATTGGCATGCTGACTCAAGGTGACTAGAGGGCCACTGCCCGTACTCGACTTGAACTCCATGGAAGGTGTACACCACCCCAAGAGTGTCGAACCCATGCAAAGCCCTCACGCAGTGGCAGAGCATTAGGTCTAGTGCACAATAGTCCCCGATAGGCTTTACTACCAGAGGGACATGATCATGAGTCAGGACATGAACCTCCTTGTAAGCCAGTTTGGCCCCTTCACCAACAACCAGGTGTGGTTCTTGTACACAGGACGAATTTAATAGTGCATTAAAGAGGGCTAGCTAGGAGCATCAACTACCAGGCTTTAGGGTCTCTACCCCCCTTCCCAATACAATGAGTCTACAGAGATCATCATCACATACATATCACAGAAGAACTAAAGAACAAGATTTAATCTAAATCACAGAGTTAGGTTCTTTAGTTAAGGCTTGGTATCTAGAGATCTAGATGGCTACTATGGGCAAATCAATAGGTTAAACCTACTTACTCTATGTTTGGGAGGCAGTTTAGACTATTGAATTGGCAAAATACCTGATCCCTGGCTTGCTCCTCCTGCTCTGAACGCATCCATGCTGCAGAACTGCTTGAAGATGAAGCTAGAAAGGAAAGTTGATGAGCTAGACTGCTCAGACAGACTTTGGAAGGCCAGATTGGCTCTTGGAGCAAACAAAACAGAGCTCTAGAAGGCTGTGGACGAAAATGGAAAGTTAGGGTTTCCTATACTTATATAGACTATAAGGGTTAGGGCTAGGGCTTCCTATTTCTCCCTTGAGCATGTGGGATAAATGGGTGTGGCCCACTTGCCTATATTAATTAAGTGCGCTAAAGTGTACACATGAATAATAAATGTGCACACTTGCAAGTTGCCCCCTAGGGTGCTACTTGCTTAACTACACGTAGGCGTACACGTCAATCGGGATGGCGTGCACGCGTGGCGATCTTACGCAAAGATGATACATCCTTGGACCGTATCTTTTGTCTTTGAACGCCACAAATGACAAAACCCGCGTCTTGTTGTTTCAGAGATTTCGCGAAAGCTTTTGATCTGATGCCACCTGGGGGCGGGTTAGGGGACATCAAGGCGGTACTGGGGACTCCCCTTGACTTGCGAGAATCGCCTATAGGTTGTAATGAGGCATGCTCGGGGCCGTATCACATCGTCGAGAACAGCCGTGTCAATCGCAGTATTGGAGTCGTCAAGGTTGCCCCCTCTCCCCACACTCTTTGGCCCGCATTACATTGACCACCGAGGAGGATTGGCTCTCTGAGCATGGAGGTGCGAGCGCCCATCTCATGCATCACACAATCCGGCAACTCATATATGCTGACGATGTCAACCTCCTGGCCTATACTCCAGAGGACATGCAACGTCACCTGGATGCTCTCGACACTTTTTGCCGATTCACCGGCATGCGAGATAACTTGGCCAAAACTAGGGTGCTGCTAGTCTCATCATCCCGTCAGCCAAGGCTTCCCTCATTCACTTACCAGGGATAGGATGTAGAGGTGGCTCCGACCTACAAGTACTTGGGGATCGAGTTCTCTACTACCACCCATTGGGATCTTTGCCATCGGGTTGGGGTCACGGCGGGTTGGAAAGCACTCTATGCCATGCGTAACAACGACCACAAAGGCGAGTTGTATGCCCGGACCACCACCAAATCACACTTATTTCGGGCATTGGTCGAGCCGGTCCTTTTATATGGGGCAGAAGTATGGGGTCCGGTGATATCCCTCAACACCTGGAATGACCTCGAGCAGGTGCAGAAAGCCTTCTTGGCACGAGCCCTTGGGGTAAAGTCCACAGTTCCATACAAGATCCTACTCCAGGAGACAGGTTTTCTGCCCCTTCAACAGGCTGCATTGGAACGCCATATCATTTACTTTCAGAAGGTGGTTGCTATGGGTGATACACGTTTGCCCAACCTTGCTTTGGCCATGGCGATGGGTTCCCCAACGCCTGAAAGCCTGCTGGAAGGACAAGCAAGCTCAGTGGTTCTCACGTTGGGGTGTATAGGCAAACAGATGTGTACATGTAAGGACAAAGAAAGATCACAAGGCACTTAAGTCGTACCTAGATGCTACTTTCCTTCACAAGCTCTGGGATGCAGATGCTCTAACGCACGTTAAGCTGGCACACTATTAGCAGCAAGTCATTCCCAGGCTAACGAGAGGCCCACACCAGTACTTACACACCCAGTTGCCCATGAAGAAGCGCAGACTTATAGCTTCCATTCGCACGGGTGCACATCGCCTTCGTATTGAGACAAGACGTTGGGCTCGGGAAGCACGAGAGCAGAGGCTTTGCCAGTGTTGCCACCAGGGCGCCATTGAGGATGAATGTCATGCTCTCCAGATCTGCCCAGCATTTGCTCATATCAGAGAGCAGTATGTTCGATTACTAGTGCCTGGCCAACCGTTGCATGAGCTGTTGAATACGGCGTCAGTGGGTTTGTTGGGGTCATACCTCCAGGAGGTTATGGATGCACAGACTCGGTTGTGTCTTCCGAGACGGCATTGAACTGTCCTACACAATTGTACAGCATGCCAGCAGACTTATTGCTGCTAAGAGGTTTTTTCCCTCGAAAACCCTTCGGGGCGGGGGTTTTTTAATCCTGTCGATATCGCTTGTCGCTCTCTTTTGTTTGGGTCCCATAGGCCAGTCGGTCTCCGTGGACGCTAAAAATCTATTCTATTCTATTCTATTCTATTCTATTCTATTCTATTCTATTCTATTTAATGAAAAGATAATGAGGTGGCACCCCATTAATTATGATCCGTACTGTTCTACTTTCTCTTTTGTTTTAATCTGTTAGAGTGTAAGCGCCCACAGTATAAATTTATACCGATATGGCTCTGGAACGGTATAAATTTATACGCCAGAAACGCGGCGGTATAAATTTATACCGCCCAACACGATCGATATAAATTTATACCGCAAGTAAAGTTATCGCGCTCGAGAACACTTGGCGGTATAAATTTATACCGACCGGTAATTTCGAACGGTATAAATTTATACGCTTCGTCTTCGGGCTTAATAAATTTATACCGATCAGAATTGCAGAACGGTATAAATTTATACCGCTCGTGCTCGAGCGGTATAAATTTATACCGTTTCAAAACCATTTCGGAATATTGGTGTCCAATGCTTAAGAAATGGTCCTGAACCTTAATATTTGAGTAACATTGTTGTGTTTTAAGCTTAAATGACACAAATAAAGTGTTAATTTAGTGTAAATTTCATGGCCTTTCAGCCACTGTTTTTACAGTTAATGTGTTTCAAAAAGTTGAAAAAGTTCTGTTTCTTGCGTAAAAATGGGTTTTTTTACGCTTTTTTCAGCCCCAGGATCAAGTTTACACAGAAAGCCCAATCTTCAAAGGCAGCACCACTAGACCCACAAACTTATGAACTGAAAGACCAGACGTGGTACGTCCACAGGGGCGCAAGAGAAAGCAAACCCAATGAGGTGTACCTTTACTTGTGTCATCAATCAGGGAAGGGCAAGTACAAGACTGATGATTATTACCCTGCTGGCGAAGTTATAAACCTTGTTACTACAGAGAACGATGATGAGCTTCTAATGAAGTGCATGCATGACAACGGGGAAGTCTACTATGTTCTGAATAGTAGAATGCGTAGAATAAGCATGTGCAAGCCCAAAGACGTGTATGATTACATTGCGGAAAATTACAAGAACGGCTATGTAAGTTATTCTTATTGGCTTTACGTATAAATTTATACCGTCATTCTCCTAACTTAACCCTGCATTACAGGATATAGTGGACATTTTGATGTCAGTAGTGCTTTGTGAACAAAAGGTGCTGGTCAAAGGTCTATGGTACCCCATTCCTAACGAAGAGGAAGAGAAGGACGAGGAAGTAGAAGAAGAAGAGGAAGAGGAGGAACCAGTGGTAACAAAGGGGAGGAGCAAGAGAGCTGCACTGGTAACAGAAACACAGGCTCCCACCAAAAAAAGGTCTAGAACCACAGAGACCTTGACTATAGGGGAGTCAGCAGAAGCTCTTCAGAAGGCTCCTGGAGCAGATATAGCCCGCAGATAAGTCAAGTGCTATTCTAATTCGGGTTAATGACACTAAACTGCTTAAGCAAACTATTTCTTTGACATTGAGCACTATTAAGAGGCCACCTAAAAATGAAGATGGGGTCAGAGTGCTACAGGTCCGGAAGTTGTACGCGGCACATGTGGCTATACTGAAGCAAAGAATGAGAAGGAATCCTCATGCCCATGTGTCGCCACTAGTTGTAATGGTTGACAGGAGTCAGTGCAACCAATTAAAAGATTAGAAGAAGGCTGACTTCGAAGATTACACCTACTATGTTCTTGGAGGCACACATAGTTACAAGGCAAGGAAAGAACTAGCAAAGGAAGAAAGCCGTAACGAAGTGTGGAAGAGCGTGGAAGCGCATATATACGTGGGTGTAACAGATGAAGAAGCAAAAGTCATTGTCGTGAGTCATAATCTCGACAATGACTTCAGATTAAAAATGAGTTTAATAGACAAGATCCGTTTCATGCACCGTGAGTACGTGGAGTTTAAACAAGTGCATGGAGAGGACTTTAAAAAGCAAAAGAACAAGCTCCAGAAGCTTCGAGAAGCCTGTGTGACAGAGTGCTGCCTCAGTTATGATTCTGATAGGAAGCCCATTATGGCAGTAAAACAATACGATAACTACTTTCAGCTCGCTTTCAGAGATGGTCAAGTAAGTAAATACTTTCATTCTGTCTTTTGTAGTATGTTTAGCGTGGTTACAAGTGCCCGGGCACGGTATAAATTTATACCGTGACTAGTCACCGTGCGCATTTAGACAGTAGACTGTGCAACAAATTCTCTTACGCCATTCAACACTAAACTACTTGCGTTTGTCCATTTACAGGTGTGGGATCTTCAAGAGAGAATTTTTTGTATGTTCGAAGATGGTGAGCTTAAAGAACAAGCTAGCTCCGTAGGAAAGAAACCAAAAAAAGGTGGAGAATCAAAACAAAAAAATATGAGCATTGTACCCTGGACGCGGTTACAGGGTCTAAAAAGAAATTTTTGTTCGCCTTTTGGAAAAAGTCGTGGCCAAGGAATTTACATTAGACGAGATGGCCAAGGAAGCTAAGACGTAAGCCTCATTTGCTATGCCGTGTTTTTTTCAGCATTTTTGGTCTTACAACATGTTTCTCTTTGCAGTCAGAAAGACATTGTCACCTTCCAGGCCGAGTTAATGAAGCAGCTAAACCTAGAGGACTGGGAGGAGTGCAAGCTTTTATACCCAAGTTGTACCACAGATAGTATCATCAGAGAGCACGCTGTTAACTTCAGTGGCTGGGTAAGTTTTGCCGAAAATATGTTCTGTGTTTGTGCCTTTGTCTCACAGTATTCTTACAGAACAAGAAGAAGGGGCTACCCGCTGGATTTTTAAACCTAGTTCGTAGGGCCAAGGAAGAGAGGCAGAGACTTAAGGCAATCGAACAGGGAAAAGAGGTCGCCACTAGCAGTTTTGACACTACTTATGAGAGATTTACAACGTTTGGTCAGGACTGCTTGTACAGAGTTGTTCAGGGTGATTGCACGAGGCTGGGGACACTTTTAGACAAGCAAAATTTTACATTATGCATTGCAGATATTCCCTATGGCTTCAAAATTAAGGATAGCGCTTTTGACGAGGAAGCTTTCACGCACGTGCAAGTCCATTCTTTTTTGGATGGCTTGAAGGAAGTCAACATATCTGCTAACTGGAGGGTCATCATTTTCCATTCCGACCTACAGACGATGTCGGTGCTTAAACCTATGGGAGCGGTCTGTAACGCCGGCTTCGAAAACTGCGTTTTGTAAGCTTTACATTCAACGCTTTTCTTTTTATTAACTCCACGGTATAAATTTATACCACAACTGCCTTAAGGTTTAAATTTAAATGGCAAGGCAATGTTTGTATAAATTTATACAGCTTGCCGCCGTGGTATAAATTTATACAGCAAGGCAACCCTGGTATAAATTTATACCGCCACACTACTGGGCTAACTTATTTTCCTTGTTTTCATTCTACTAATATTTAATTGATGTATTGTTTGGCAGGCTTAAAACAAACGTCAAGGGTCATGGTGGTGGTCCGCGCTTAGTGAGTTGTTTCGAGCATTTTCATATAGGTTTTTACAGCGCGGACGCCAAAAAAACCATGGTTCATTTCAACACGCAGAATGAGAAGACTTCTCCCTGCAATGCATTTCAGTTCCCAGCTGTTCTGAAGAAATTAAGAGACCCATAGCGACAAGGCGCTGTGGTGTCCCATTATCAGAAGCCACATCGGCTTATTAATAATTTGATACAGTGGTTTTCTCACCCTGGAGACTGGATCTTAGATGCCTTTTTTGGATCAGGCACCACAGCAGTTTGCGCCCTTAAGCAGGGGCGCAATGTCGTCTTCGTCGACATAGACCCAGATAAAGTAAGTTTCATCAGGACCAGGATAAGCTCTTGTGAATCCTTTCCTGATGAAAACGAGGAACTGGGAGCAAAGAACGGTGCCAGCGATGTTAAGGGCACTTATACAGAAATACAGCCTCCACTTATAGGAAGAAAAGATGAGGAGGTGGAGTTTGTCGACTTGGAGCCTGTGGTGCCTGAGCCCGAGAAACCGCCTGTGCCGGTAGGTTTGGAATCAGAAGGAGGCGTCTCTGCTGTTGTAAGCTCGCAAGAGCCAGATCCTAAGGGGTACGAGAGTCCTGTGGACTGGGAAGAGCCACCTCCCCCACCTCTCGTATAAATTTATACAGACAGAGTTCTTAACTACTTCCATTGTAAACTATGTGCTAAGTATTATTATAATTTATTTTGATGAAGATTTTTAAACTGAAAGCTTTGTCTCTTCAACAATGCTTAATTAAAACAACTCTTTCTTGCTCCATGATTTCACACTCTTTGTCTTTCCAATGTTTGATTTTCTTAGTACTTATATTAAGCTTGCAAAACAAACTATGTTTCCTTCTGTTTTTAACAATAAATACTTACTGAGTTATCAAAATTAATGTCTCTCTCCTCAAAACAAGCATTTTCTTTTTGCCCTCTTTTAAAAATGAAAAGGCTTCAAAAATGTTGCTTTTTTTGGGGTATTCCGAATGCTAATTGCTCAACAATCTATTTTGCTCCCTATTTTGTGTGTTTTTTTCAAGTTTTCAATTTTTATAAAGGAATCTTTCAAACGCACTTCTTAAATAAGTGCGTTTCATTTTAAACCTTGTTTTGCTTGTAAAACATGAGAAAGCACGAGCATAGCCAAGAGCAGAGTTTACTATAATGGGATATATCCGGAAATCATGTTTCTCAAGTATGGAATTTGAACAATAATATTCAAGGATCTCATGTATTCAAATCTGTCACAAGGAGTTTTTTCTTCATCAAAAGTACCCAACGTTGAAGACCTAAAACTTGCAAAAACATAGTCTAACAAGCTACAAAAACATATCTGGTTGCAAATCGAAGCATTCAAAGTATTTAGGAAAACCTCCTTATTTCTTCTATCGTGGCAATGCAGCTTGCCGAATTTTTTCTGAATGCAGCTTGCCGGATTAATTAGCAACCATGTAACCTCGCTATAACTAGAAGCCATCCCCTCTGCTCTTAAAACAAAGTAGTTTCTGCAAATCGACTAGCAAATTGCTCAGCCCAATTCTGACCTCAAAAGTGGAGAAAGGGGAAAAAACTAGCTTCTACTGAAATCACCTAAACCTCGTATCACGTTTAGTGGATCTCTTTTATCCAGACATCTCAGCATCCAACACTAGCCCAAACAAGGTGCTGCATACGGAGGGTTGCCCTCCAGTTTCTTGAGGGTGAAGGGGCCTAAATCAAACTTGTCCTTATGGTTGTTGGCTTAAGCTAAAGATAAATTTAGGAGAGAAATAAAATGAAATGTTTATTAGTTATGTTTGCAGACCACCAGAACATTCAATATTATAGAAAATATAATCTAATAGAGAATACATGTCCAACACCCCAAGGCGAAAAAAGCAGCTATAGTGGAAACCTAACCTTGTTTGTATGGGAAACATACTTTAAAGAGTGAACAACACAAAAGAGGGGAAGTAAGGCTTCAACGAAAAAAAATACCACATGGCTCCATGCAACTGCATGCCATTCAAGCATTGCATGCCTGATTCTGTATTTTGCATGCCTTTGCATGTCTTTGCATGCACATTCTGGCGTCTTGCATGCATATATGTTTCCCTATAAATCAGAGAAATCAAGTCCGACTTAGATTTCCAATGGAGAAAGGAGATAAGATCTGGGTGCTAAAGATCGGAGCCCTCGAATACGGTAAATTGATTCTTCACCGATTTTGTTGCATGCGAATCTCTGAAGAAAACTTTGCAGTAACTTTATTCCGGCGCAGAGAGACTCTGAAGCTATGGCTATGGCGCTATCTCCAACTGTTATTCCGCTCCATGCAGCTGCATGTGCCTGATCATTACATGCCCGTTTCGGCACTTTACATGCCTATAAATCAAGATCTTCATATCCGGTATGTTTAATGTAGAGCTAAGGGATCCGACGCTTGCTATGGTATTGCTATGGCCGCAACAGTCTGGAGGTGATACAACCGGTATGATCATGATTCTGAAAGCCTTATGAAAAGATATGATCAAATCAAAACTTATGTCTGTGAATGTTTTGAATGTGAACAGGCGCCGGAAAACGAAGCAAAAATGGAGAAGATCCTTAAGACGTTTACCAGCAGGACGCTTGCACAGGAAAACTTCGGATTCGAGGCAATGGCTGTGCCGATCACCACAACTAAGCAAAGATTTAGCTAAAACTTCCTTTTCGGCTAGGCTTTCCGACATGAAAGATGAGCGCAAACATGCCTGATCTTGCTAAAACCCCCTTTTGCCTTGTTTCTAACTGTGGTTTACCATTCCAGATAAAATACCAGGGCTATTTATGGGCGATGGGGTCTGGCACATCAAATAAGGCGGAATGCATGTCAAAAAGCAGGATCGATACACAAGAAACTCCAGCTTCGGATTCTAAGCCATGGCTGTGTCGAATGAGGCTTCAATTCCATCCAGGCAATCCAACACAAATATTCATCAAATTCGAGCTTTGGTCTGCCATCCCAGTTAACCGGTTAGAGCATAGATAGCCCCAGCAACTTTTGAAAATGTTATCATGTCTTGTTTTGCGATTTCATCCTATAGTTGTCAAACATTACATCAATATCTTCATTATTATGGCCAACCATCAAATGTAAGATACAAGAAAAATGCACATGCATATCTTAAGAACTTGGTGTTTGGAATATGGAAATGCAAAAGCAACAAGCTTTGAGGTTTAACCACCTTTGACTGCAAATACAGATGATCCAACTAATCTTGTAAAGTTATTTGAACACATGGATGAAGATGATACTTCCCTTCAGACTAAGATGGATGTTGCACGTGAAGGAGAAGATGTAGAAATCCTTATTGTGTTTATGATCAACTATTTAAGATGGTCTCGCAGTAAAATATCATTTTTTCTTATGCATAGACAGGTGGTTGTGCTCAGTTGGATCAATTTGTCTGCTAGGGTTATAGTCATGTCTTTGCATTTTATGTTGTTATAGTTTTGATGGGTGAATAAAGCTTGTCGTCCTTTAAAAAAAAAATATCATTTTTTCTTTTTTTCAATGTATTTTAAAATGATGATTCCAGATCATATAATGATGACCTGCAAGAGGCAGTCTTGTAAACTCAAGCTTTCCTTGCATTCTTGATCCAGTGTCATGCTCTTAGACATAGTAGAATTCCTTAGACCATGAACGATCCAAAATTCAAATCCTAATTATCCAAACAGAGCCATATTTATCTCAGTTAGTGGTAAATCAGAAATTGGATGAATGGGCTGATCCAGGTCATATGATGACGGTCTTCTGCGCATAACATGTGGTCTTGTAAACTCATCTGCAACACACTTTTCTATTCAGAACCTGCAGCTTGCAAACTGCATGTGAGTTCCAACAAATGTGTTCACATACCAAAAATAGTACTCAAAGAATCTAGAGGAGGTGTTGCCACATGGTTCATACTTATATATGCCACGACAATGAACATAATTGTAACCATCACATAAGCAGGAAATGCGACAGCCCAATATCTGTTCATATAAAGCTGGAGTAACTCTCTTGTTTTCCAAGTTGACGAAACTATTTCACATGGAATGTTACACATAAAGCCTAACAACATCATCAAATCTCCCTATATATAAACATAGGTCATAAACATAGGTTTTATACAGATAGTTATAAATCAGCAGATAAACCAGAGTAAGGAAATGGCACAAATATAAACAATAAATGAATTGAAAATAGAAAGCCAAGGATCAATTTGTCTATAAATGTCAAAAGCAAAAACACTTAAGCTAAACTGGTGAACTACCTGCTAGGATAATACGTAATGCCGACAGAATGAAGCCAGGATTCCGGGAAATATGCCCACAAAAAGAAAACAACTGCAAAACAGATCAGCAAAAAAATCAAAAAGTTTATAAAAAAAAGCATATAATTTATGACAAATATTGGCAAACCTGAAGCCACAGTTGTAGAAATCAAGCAAACAAAACCATATACTTCAGATGGCTTGGCTCCCTGTTTGTACTGGGGCTTGGCGGAAGGGGATTCCAAAATTGAAGTAGAAACCCCTTGTCTGGAAAGAAACAGTGTTTTCCTGGGGCTCGCCCATCCTTGCCCTTCGTTCATCCCTGCTACTCTCTGAATCTGGGAGCTGTTTCCAAAAAAATATGGTCTTTTAACGGCTCCAGCAGACGATCAAACTGCAGAAAAATTCTGAGTGCTCATAAAAACTTCCAAAGAAAATGCAAAAGTCGGGATAAATCTTTGCAGAGACGTCATACCTGTTGAATCATTCCGCAACCCCACCCCAAAAAAAAAAAACGTTTTTGCTTCAAAGCGGAATAATTTTTTATACTGCTTGATCAGTAGCAAAAGACCGCCAAAAAAAATTCAAAATAATTTTCTAATTTCTATGCATTTTTTTAGAGCTTTTGCAGTGGCATCCTAAGCTCGGCCTGCATCTTCTGCAGTATGGAAGCTACCCAACCAGTATCTGCATCGCAGTGTCTGCATTGTGGACGCATGGAAGTACACAAATATGCAATACCAGTGTCAATAAAATGGCAATTTAATTTTGTATTAAAGCCAGCTACTTATTATATGGCTAAATCTCAAACATACATGCGATTTAATTGTTCTAGTTCGGAGAAAGGGATGAAGAATGCAGGGATAGGACCATTGGATCGCTGGGTTAGTATCGGCCATTGGATCGCTGGGTTAGTATCGGCACATAAAAATTAGCTGAGAAAGGAAGAATTAATGGGTGATCGCATGTTTAGAGAAGGAAAACCATTAAAATAGAACGAAAATGGCTCCAAGAACATGGTCAAATTGCCCTAAAATGGGACAAACAGGAATTTAAATCCCTACAGCTCTGTAAATCCGGCAAAGTTTAAGACCTATCTCCGATTTTCTTGATTCTGTCAAGTGGCTGAGGCTCTATTGCAAATCATCTGCTGGAAATGACCAAACATCAGCGAAAAAATCTTTGGATTTATACCTATTTGGCCTGGCGAGATCGAGTAAGCTTCAAACGGGTCCTCGGCTACAATTATTTTGGCTGGAAAAAACGTGACCTAACTACTACTTAGAACTCAGAAGCAAGGACTCCAATGCGCTATACAAAACAAGGCGCTTGTCCTCTAGCCAAATATACCCGCATAATAATAAGGGCTTCAAAAATGGGGATGAAGTTTTTTTTAGCCCAAGCTGGAAACAATGGGCTTGCAAGCAAGGAGCCTTGGAGTGTTGATATTCTTATTCATGGCAAATGGGTCATGCTCTATCAAGTTTTGCAATGATATTGGATTCCAGTTGTGCGATGTTGGAGAATGTTGTAGCATGGAGAATATCTGTGGAACTGGTACCGACTTTTGTGCCCCCGAGAAGTGCCTCATGCAGTGTGTCACTGGCCCTCCCCATCCCATCATCCCTCCACAACCTGCATCCCTCAACTCTAGCCTTGTCTCTTCAACTCTCATCTCCAACATCACACTCAACTCTTCCTCTTCACTTCATAACTCTAGCGCGCCTCTAAATAGCACTGTAATACCTTAGCCCTCTCTCATTAAACGTATTCTGTTCCCCTTCCTTCATATGCTCTTTGAAGTCTTACTACTACTACATTTTGCACTATTTCTGATAAAATCAATTCATTTCAATTCTGATGCATATTTCGTCTAGAAAAATGATATGTATGTACTATAATTGCGAGTATGAGTTCATGGGTGAGCTTTGTAGCTTTTGTTAGCATTGCTGTACATTGAAAAATGCATGAGTATGAAAGCGTAAACTTTTTTATGAGAATTTTTCAAATCTTTGGTGCCTTGTTAATGATAGGTTCCTTACTCCTCCTTCTCTTCTCCTTCTCCTTCTCCTCTTCTCCTTCTCCTTCTTATTTTTATTTTTTGCATCCGTATATATATTTTTTGCACCGCTCCAGCTATTAGTGCATTGATTAGCTTATCACTCATATTACCAAATTAAATGTCTTCAAATATGATGCTACGGCAAGCCTAGACAATGGGAAAAAAAGGACCAAAGAAGCTAAAATGATACACAGTTGCATGAGATACACTATTTTAAAGATATTGAAAATGTGTATTGTGTCCATTCAAGGCCGAACATATTAGCTTGCATAAAGCACTCAATCACTCTTGTATACTTTATAAAGTTAGATTAGAAGCAATTACATCCTATTATAGGCCTAGATTATTTACAATAACTTCTTCCATGATGTCCTCCCCCTCCTATCCTTAAGATCTTGCCATGTGGCCACCTTCCTCGAATCTGATGCCTCTAATTGCTTCTAACCTCTTTCTTTCTTATCCTATTATAGGCCTAGATTATTTACAATAACTTGTTCCATGATGTCCTCCCCCTCCTATCTTTAAGATCTTGCCATGTGGCCACCTTCCTCGAATCTGATGCCTCTAATTGATTCTAACCTCTTTCTTTCTATCTCTAAGATCTCACCACATGGCCACCTTCCTCAATCTGATGGCCCCAATGCCAACTATTACTTCTAACTTCTCCTTCCACGATGTCCTCTTTTCCTATTTTTGGGATCTCGCCATGTGGCTACTTTCACCCAATCTAACATCTGTAATTGCGTCTAACCTAACTTTATGTAGGATAAGGTGCCCCTGCAAGCTCCTATGTGGGGCTCGCAAGGCCCTCACTAGTGCCCAAGCCCCATGCAGGAACCTACAGAGCACCTTATCCCTAGTATAAAATGTATCATCCGTATTAATTATTTTTCGAAAGCATAAAATGCATCATCAGTATTATCTTTTGTCGTATTATCTTTCAAAAGCAAGCACCCTTTTCTCATTGATCTCCATCCTAGTATTATGAACTACAGAGACAAGACAAATGGCATACCTATACACTAACCAAAAAAAAGAGATCAAAGAAATCACATTCCTTTAGCATGATCTCACATTCCTTTGCGTCTAATTCATTTATGTTTTTTCCATGTATTATAGCGTTTGATTCATCTTTTATTGGAAACCATTGATGTGGGGAATATTCCTGGCATTGTACCAGATCGATGGCCTACATCATTTACAACTAAAGCCAGACAAACTTTTCCAATGGTGCACCTTGACCTCAATGGTCTAAAACCACAATATCATTAAACGAGAGAAATTACATAAACCTTGGTCTAAAACCCGTGGTGGGATTTGTTTTCTGGAAGACAGAGGAAGCTCAGGGTAGAATGCAAGCTCAAAGAGTTATTCCGATTGACAGGGGCCAAGCTGCCGCCTGCAACAAGTAACAGAAGAAAAAGATTGAGGATAACATTTGGGGCCGATTTCTTCAGCTTCGATTCTCCAAACTTCCAATTTGTTTGCCAGCAGAAGAGCCTTTTGATTGATCGCTGCCTCAAGGGCACCTTCTATTAAGCTTGGCCGGAGCTAAGAGCTCTGTGACAGATTGAAATTCATGGCCTTTTACTTTTCTGCTCAATCCGATGCCAATTGTCAGCAGATCCTCGCCGGGTTCTTCTTTCCAGTCACAATCAAATTTGAGCTCTGCTAGTGCTGCCAAATTACAGTGCCGCTACTTTTATGGGGCCGGAAAAACCCTTTGAAGAGCCTTTGAAGAAATGGAAGACAGGGGGAGAGCTCACAAAACCACGGTTCCGGCAGAGCGCTCCATAGAAGTCGCGGCGACCAAGCAGATACCGATTCTGATCTTCGCTTCAAAGGGAAGAGCAAAGCAGCTTCGGATTCGCATCCTTTGCCAATAAGCTAAGGCCTCCAAAGCCAATTCCGGCATTCAATTCGTCAAAAAAGCCCACCCAAATTTGGACAATTCTTGAGTTACAGAGAGATCCCAACATGGATTACTTCAAATCCGCTAGATTGCAGGGGCAGGGCCACTGGATGGCCATCTCTGGCCCACGCATGCGGAGGTGCGTTGGCCTCCCTCTCGCAGACGGCGCCCTCTGGACACATACCACAGGGCATGACAGGAATTGGCTCGTGCCTTCCAAATTTGGTTTTCTGCAATTGAGCCTTTGCAAAAAAGATCCATGCAAAAAGGAACCCAAAATAGCAAAAACCACTCGAGCTCCTCCCACATGGCAAATTATACCGTTTTTTATACAATACCATACGAAAATCATAGTCCTAACCACTGCCTGAAAACCCTCCCCGAACACAAAACGAAATTAGCACAGTATATAAGTACTATTTTTTTCACCTCATGGGAACCCCTGTTCAGTAAAACATGCATAACAGACTTGCAAAAAGTGTTGTAGATTAGTAGTTCCATTATCAAAGCATGCTCCAAAGCAAGGTGAAGAGGAAAGCGATTCAAGTGAAAGCTAAGAAAATGCGTATCTAAAAACTTGAAATTCAAGTGAAAACTAAGGCAACCAAAATCTAAAACCTGAAATATATAGATCATTGCCAAACTTCCTAGGTGCCACACATCACTAGAAAGCTTATGCCAAATTTTAGAACTCTTTGATATTGTGAAGTGATTTGAGATCTTCAACTGATATCAAATGTTAAACCGTTCTTTGGCATTGCCAAATACTTGTTGGAGGAATGTCGTTTTTACAATTATGGATGTAACTCACATTTGAAATGGAATATCATTCTTGATAAAATGGTTTTGAAGTGGTTTTCCTTTTTGATGTGTCAGTATAAGAATATAGAAAACCATAACGTTAAAATTCACATAAATCCAGGTTAATGCTGAGTCAATTAGTGGATTTGGAATATACGAATAGAAAAGAGGTCCTGCCAGCTTTATGATATTCAACAAGCATCCTTCGCACAGCATCTTGATCCATTAAGCCATTGCAGTCCAATCTTAGCACCGCGAAGTTGAAGAGGATGCATACCCTAATCAAGCAGAGAATGCATACCTTGATCAAGAAAATAATCAAATAGCCAATTGGGATAACCAGATAAGATGTTTGTTGCAGAGGTTAACATCCCCCTCTTGATATATCGCAGAGAGCAATTTACTGGCTCTCTCGCCCATATCTGGCTTGAGGAAGATTCAAATCAGCTCAGTGCTATAACACCAGCTTAGTCTAGATCAGTTATTAAGGCTCTGGCTAGGGTGGAACAAAATAGTCAGAACTTTCAGCGCAAAATAAATTTGTTACAAAGCATAATCTCTTCTGTTGCCTATGTGACAAAACTAGCAATTTTAATATGAATTTCTCAAATTACAATAATGTACAAATGTTACACGAAGGATATTTGCCTTTAAATTACACTCTCTTCTGTCATTATCAAGTCAAAACTTCCTACTTTGACGCTTCTTTCATGTTGTTGTATTTCCTACTCTTCCTTTGTGTACTCAATCAGTATATGAGGCGAACGGTATATTTTAACTAATGTCCAAAACAGTCCTTCCTCCAATTCTAGTTCTCCCTCTGCCCTTGCTGCATATATATCCTCGCAAATGGCTATCAATCTGCCAGCATGATATCATACATTAGGATAGTGAGAAATAGCTTAATTCTTAACCTTACAATTACACTTATTAAGGGCTGTGCATGATGGAGGAAAAAGAGGTTTTAAAACAATGTTTCCTAAAGGCTCTTACGCCTTTCAACACCAGGAGAATGAAGCTGCCATTTCATCCTTTTGCTTTTCTTTTTCTACGGTTCCTTTTTTTGATGATTATGGGTGCAGAGAAGAAAACAATTGGGTCCTTAAGAGCTAGACCATTTCGTAAAAATCAAGACGGGAAATAAGGTAACATGCAGCATGAGATAAATAAAACAAGTACTTTGTTCTCCTTTCACTTTCTTAAAGACGAAAAGAATGGGGGACCTGCATAGATCAAGGGCACTGCAACTTCATACTAAACAATTAGGCACATATCGACTACCTTTCACAAGTTGGAAGGTTCTCATATGGTATCCGCATCCTCAAATCCGCACACTGCAGTCTAATAAACCGTCCTAATGCTAGTACAAACGTAATATACAGGCTCCAAATATTGAATTTGCTCAAGGTGTCTCCAATAAAGCCTTCTGTAACACAGCACAACAAAATGGAAAAGATATGAGGTAATCAAAATTCAAAACAAGCATACATCTGCATGCTTTCTTAAGCCAGATTCCAATGTTCACCACGCTTCCCCATACTGCTAATCTATGTAGGTAATTTCATTCTTGATAGAATCCAGTGAACTCATGAAGAATGTAAAGAAAGATGCAAAATACAAGCGCAAGCTAACCAATGCTATGGAGTGAATCACTCGTATGAGGCTTGACAATGGCTAATATATGGAGTGCCATGTCAGCAGCAACAAATGATAACTAGCGTGCAAGCGTGCAGTGTGCCAGGTCAGCAGTGATGACTCAGCATGCACAGTCATCAATACACCTGGAGTATGATAATACTCTAACATCCCCCCTGATGACGTGCATGGCTGAAAATAAAAAAGAAAACTAACAGAAAGGAAAGAGCATCCCCCCTGAGATCAAGCAGTGCTCATAAGATAGAGCAAACTTAACCACCAGATAAGCCATAGCTGCATACGTAGAATCATCCCCCCTGAGGACAAACACTGCTGCAAACTCAAAACACCTGTAGAAGAGTTCAGCATATGGAGAAGAGTGAGCCACAAAAGTAGCCATGCCTGCCTCGAAATGTTGGTCTTAAACCAAATTTTTCTGCCCCTGTACCATTCTCTACACTTGTCCTGTGACGCTACTGAGAAATGCATGCCCTTGCTTGAATGCTTAAATTCAAAAAACTGAAACTGCTCTGCCAAGATTTTTGCAGAAGAAAATTTGAAACAATCATGCGTAGCACCTGCATGTGCCCCTCCTGTTCCCTTGCACACCTCAGAAATTAAAGTCTGCTCAGACGTTTGAAACTGCCCTTGGAATAAATGAGAACTATTTGCAGTTAAATCATGACTGGAAATCAGATTTGAAGATTCAAGTAACTCAAGAGTAACGAGAACTTGATTTCTTAAATGCAAGCATCTGTAACTGACCTTTAGCCTATTGGTTAATCCTCCAATACCAGGATAAGAAATATACCCTAAACAATCATCCAAATTAGAATGATCCTCCACTTTCCCATCATGTGTGCAAGCAAATGGAATATGTAGATGAATATAAAGTGGAGAATGGACTTCATGTGTACTAACCTTGGTGATTATGGAACTAAAACCAGCATTCTGGTCATATATATCCATCCAAGGAGGTTGAAGAACGGACTCATCTTTGAAATCTTCACAGAGCTGGGACATGATAGAAGCAAAATCATAAATCTTCGCATCAAGCTCCAGCCAAGGAAACTGAACAAGCAATTCTTCTTCCATATCACTGTCATGGGTAAATGATTCGTTCCTCAAATTAGATGTGTCATGAAGTCCTGCAAACTGATCTGCATCATGCATAAGAATCTGAATAAGGCCTGGTTGATTCTGCTCACAAAACTGTGAAGAGACAAGTAGATGTGATAGATCAAGCTTAGGTTCCACAAAACCATCATACTTTTCTTGTAATATACCGATGTCTTGTTCTGCCTTTGCTAGAATATCATTCCAAAGTTCCTTCAGAAGAGAATAATCATTGTGGATAGAATGAAATTCACTATCAAGACAAGGTAATTCTAACTGTTCAGGTATAAATGCTTGAATGCTCTCTGAACCCAATGAAAGATACTCCAAAGTCTGATACAAATTGTGATTTCCACCTTCACAAGATCCAAAGCCTGTAACAGGATAGTGCTTGTCAAAATCTGTTGGTAAATGAAGAGTACCTTGCTCACACAAAATCAACTTGCTCGTGTTACTAGCATTGCTAGCAGCATTAAGAAAATCTGATCGATCCAATACTTGAGCATTTTCCATATATGTAGCCTCTTCGAAAATATTTCTGAGATAATTAGAATCAGAAGAAGAATCATGGATCTCAGGAACAGGAACAGAAAGCATAAAATTAGATATCCCAGAACTAACAGTGGAAACAGTCAAAGCATGTTCATGCTTCTTTTCCTTTTTCTTTTTCTTTGTCTTTTGCTTCTTCTTCCTCTGTAACATACACTCAATAAAATCCCAGAGTTCTTTAGAACTTGTAAATGGACCTGATACCCAGGGATGAACATGTAAATCTATTGTTGCTCGAATCAAAGCCAATGCAAGTCTGTCTCTCAACTCATACCCTTGATGATTGAGCTCTGATTTAGTAACCTGACCATGAACAATTTCCAAAATACCTTGTATGGATAGAAGCTGTGTCATAGAAGCCTTCCATTGAGGATAATTGTCATGAGCTAAGGACCTAAATCCAAAATCAACTCCTTCAAATGACAACATCTCTAACACAGTACACATTACTGGCTTAAAATCTTCCCAAACAAAAGATGCCAATCTTGAGCCAACTGCCCACAAAGCCCAGATCCCAGCCCAAACTTGAGATCCGGCACAACAAACTTGAGATCCGGCAAGAACTGTGCCGCAAAATCCAGATCCAACCAAATTCAGAGCCAAATCGGGCTCCAAGTTCTAAATCACGGTGCCCCTGCCAGAACTCCAAGTGTGGCCCTATCCGACCAACAAAAATAGAACAAAAAATAGAACGTACCTTTTGTTTTTATCCCAAATAAGCCACGAACCAAAGATAACTGCACCAAATCCGAGCAAATCTGTCAAATTCTTTGCCGTAAACACCAGATCTAGATCCGGCCAATCTATTTGGCACAGAACCTTCAGATCCACCAAATCAACACAGATTCCGTCCAATTTGCAAAGCTACCAGTCTATGCCCGTTCTTGCAAAGAAACGAACCCTAATGCTTGCAAATTGCAGCCAGTTCTTGGCTTGTCAAGGCAAATCCGCCTTTCAGCTAATTGATCTTGCAAGAAACTCTTGCCAAGAAATTAGCTCGAATGCCTCCGATTTCAGCTAATTGATCTTGCAAAAAACTCTTGCCAAGAAATCAGCTCGAATTCCTCCGATTCAGATTACACCAGGATGCTGCCTGTGTCAATCTGATCCAGCCCTTGAAAGCTTGGCTCCTAAAGCAAACTTTCTTGAAAATTTTTGCTGATCAAACCCAGATCGATCCTACACTCTCTTCCTTCTTCATGTAGGCTCTGATACCATGATAGAATCCAGTGAACTCATGAAGAATGTAAAGAAAGATGCAAAATACAAGCGCAAGCTAACCAATGCTATGGAGTGAATCACTCGTATGAGGCTTGACAATGGCTAATATATGGAGTGCCATGTCAGCAGCAACAAATGATAACTAGCGTGCAAGCGTGCAGTGTGCCAGGTCAGCAGTGATGACTCAGCATGCACAGTCATCAATACACCTGGAGTATGATAATACTCTAACAATTCTACTGACTAATCCATGACGGGAGACACTCAGACTGCCATGAGAACTGTATTGGTAATTTTCTTTCAAGCGAAAATGATAGGCCTTGACTATTTTTCCTTGTTGCACAAAGTCCATCATGTTTGTTACTTAAAAGCTTAATAACTTACTTGGAACTTCTTCAGATACGGTGATTGCAATGGGACCTGACATGCTACCACAGCCATCCTTTATTGATGCATTCTCCCGAGTAAAGGACCACCAGGCGTCCTTGGCTTCGTGATTTAGAATAAGTTGTCCAGACACCATATCAAGCTTTTCAAACAGGTAAAATGTAAAAAACAAAAGTCAGAAGGAAAAAAGGGCTAAATTCTATAAGAGAACTTAGAGATAATCACTCACTGTCCCTTCCAATAGCCGCACTTCGCCAGAACTAGGAACTCGAAAATATCTGGGATAGAGATTTGAAATTCTCAGAGACATGTTTGTTCCATTTAAAACAGCCTGAAGCAAAGGACCAATGTCATTGCTGAGCTCTTCTATGACGTAGTTAGCAACCTGCTTTAATTTTGGCCTTTCCCGATGGAAAACCCATGATGATACAATTCTTACTTCGGCATCAAGGGACTTTACTAAGCTTTTTAGGGTTGGGGGAGGAATGTTCCATAGTAAGTCAGCATCCGCTTCACAACAAACAAGTTGGATGTCCTTGCTTTCATAAGAAGCAAGAAAGTTGTTAGGATCTATGTTGAATCCCAATAGAACCATATCATCCATTTGATAAATTTTACACAGGCTCGTTTCGTAGAGATTAAAACGGCCTCCATTTGTCTTGATAGATATTTGAGTAGATGCATCCATTATGTTATTTACAAAATTTGTCGGGTTGCCACTGCTGTAAATCTGCAGAAAACCACATGCATTATTATACATTGGATAAGGTGGAAAACTTCCATATCCAGAGAAGCAAATATGAGTTATGGTGCTGATTACATGAGGACAGGAAAGGATTGGAGCTGTGCTTTTGTCTGGAAGCAAACAGTATCAGACCAACTGCAGACTCTTTATGCATAGATCAGAATCAACCATTGCATCAAACGGGAAGGTAGTTTGTTTGGCTGGGTAATGAATTTCTAATCGGGACAGCAAGCAATCCTTGAAGTACGAGGATCATGATTCTGGTTTAAAGGTTCAATAGCACAAACCCAACTGAATATACCATGCCCTTTCAAACCACTTCCTACTATCTAAACCCAAACCACCAAAGAATTTTACTAGAGCTAGACAAAAGGCAACCTTCATTGTTCCTGCAAAAACTTTGAGCTTATCTCAGGTAAAGCATCATTACAATTGAGGACAACTAACCAGCATTGGTGCCCAGATTGTGCATATAAGAAGAAGAAAGACGCAGATTCCATTGCCAAATTTGATCCAGACACTCTGCTTTTGACCTAACTGATGTCTATCTCGGGCCAGCTTCTTGTCACATTGTACCAAGAACAGACTTGCGTAAATGTCTTCCAACTATGCAGTAGCAACAAACTTTTGATAAACAAAAAAATGATTAACAGAAAATGCCATAGTATTTGCCGTTGTTTACCTTCAACCAATCGTACATAGTGAGGGACGTAGTAGTACAAGACCAATCAAGCACACACCGAAGCTCAAATAGGAATGGCAATGCTCTGTATATACGAAAACCAAGCCAACTAAAGTTGCTCACACTCCTTGTAAGAAACTGACCATACAAAGTGCTCTTATGAGGCAAACCAAACTTGAGCTGCAAAGCTTGTAGTGATAAAGAGAGAGCTTTCAAGAGGAAGAAAACACGTAACGGTAGTAGCTGAAAGAACATTCCACCAGTTGACTGTTTCAGCTCCATTCCCCAGACAAAATTTGTTATATAGACCGTAAAGAGTCCAAAGTTCAGAAAATAATAAAGAACCTTGCCAGTTGCACATGATTTGACGTAAAGTACACGATAGACGACAATTAAAAAGAAAAGAGTCTGCAGCCAAACAAACAGTCAAAAGCCTAATGTCAGTACAAGAGTTAATGATGACTGAATAGCGAGACTACATTTTGAAGAAAGATACGATTTCAAGATAATACATGGTTAAACCTACCATAAGGACAAAGACAAACTCCTTTGGAAATTGATCTTCAAGCTGATAAACCTCTAGAAACTCTGGGCTGCTCTTTATAGCAGACTGGTAGAATAATGCAGCATAGAGGAAAGAGATTAAGTCTGCACCAAAGATGTAGGCATATAAATCAACCTCCCGCTTTCCTCCTGCAACAACAGATAAAATACGATAGGGGAACCCAATCTTTTCAGCTTGCCTTTTGCCCTTCATCTTCGAAATTTCAGCGGCAACATCTGATGCTGGAGTTAGTGAAACAAAAAGGGCATTTGAAGCATAGCCCTTTGGAGAAGCTGCATGTATGACTTCCAGTATAGCAACTGCTGTATCAGGATCCTTCCCACTCTCAATGCTCTCAACACGGACACAACTTGCATGTGAAGTCTGCGGATGTATACTTGCATGTGCTACTACAAGAAGCTTATTAAATGCTGATTCAATTCTTTCAGGTTGAATGCCATCCTCTGGCCACTTTCCTGTATACATTGTTACTTGGACAAAGTGAGGTGGTGCTTCTGACCCACTTACTAGAGACTTCCAGTATCCCACAATTATTCTGGCAGCTCCTAAAATCCAGCCTTTTAAAACCCTCCAGTAAAGCCAAAACCTAAGTCCAACTGAATTCTGTATCTGGCCCTCTGGATCAACAATTTTTTGCCCACCAAAGATTGAATTACCATCATTTACAAACATCCACTCTCCATCTCGTGCTTTGATGGAACTTTGGACTAAGGTTGCAAGGTAAAGCAGGAACAGGGGCAGAACACTTCCCACAAAAGAACGATTCATGTTTCTTCCTGGAATGCCTATCTTCCTAAGCCATATAGGCAAGTCATCGTGGCCACAGTGGTTGCCCAGAACCTGATACATGTATTGAAGCAAAATACTAAGCTCTGTATATATGAGCATTCCAAGCCAAAAGTATTGTCCAGGTCCTGGATTCACGAGTAAAGCATAAAGAAATAATGCCATTGGGAAGACAAGGGTGAGCAAGCTGAAATTCCACACATATACCAGAACAAATAAGAAATAGCAGAGGGCATCTGTGTTCCCCAAAATCTTTGAACAGCTATATGAAAATAGAACCTTCAGCATGTGCCACGTTTCGCCCATGCTTGTACTCTTAACAAGTTGTTTTTCAGATGTTTCCTCGAAATCAGACTGGTTTTCAACTTCTATTTCCTGTGTCACAGCGCCAGCTCTATCACTTTTCCGATCATCTTCAGTTGTTGAACTTAAAGAATCATCAGGATCTATTTGTTCAATATTAAGCAGCTCGACAAGATGTACAAGTGCTTTGTTTCCCATCTGAGCGACACCATCACCAATAAGGTGTACACCAGAAAGAAGACCTTGCTTATGTTCTTCTTCCTTGGGACTGGATGTATTCTCACTCCCAGTATTTGTCCCATTCATATCTTCATTGCAGGGAAGAAAGGTGTCGTCATGACCTTCTGAGAGTGGTATTCTGTTAGAATAAGCCAAAGACACACCTCCATCGGAAACATTCCTCCTGCGGCAAATTGGACTAATATTCTTTCCGTTGTCTGTCATATAGTTCAGGCCTGCCAAGTCAGATGCAACACACGAAGGTTCGTGATTAAAAGAATTATTTGGTGAGTAGGATAGCCTGCGAGCAAAATTTCCACGTTCAGACAATGGAGATCCAGGCCCATCATATTTATTAGCAGAATTCAGAACATCCAACTGCTGCTGCAAATCAACCATATCTGCTTTCATTTTTTCAACTTGCAGATGGCGACTTTGTTTTCGTTCTTCATTCTCCCTTATTCTTTGCAGTTGTTCTTTCTTCCAAGCTGCTTTGTCCTCCTGAGCTCGTGCTCTGGCCTCAACTTGTTGTGCTGCTAAATATTGTAGGACCTGAGAGAACTCCATTGAACAAAACACTTGAGATTGAAGGCCCACAATGCAAAATATCGTGATATCTACAAGAGCGGACTTAGCAGTGATTTTGAAACCATAGTCATACTTGTAGAGGCCAAAAATGCTGAATGGGTTACAACCTATCCCATCCATGAAGCCAAATATGGGAGCTTGGAAGAAGAGGGAAGCAACTATGAGTATAAAATTGTACAGTCTTAGAAAACGAAATATTACATTTCCTTTCTTCATAATGGTACCCCTCATGCGAAAAAATGCCATCGAAAATGCAAGGTAGCCCAAATGTAGGAGATCATACTGAAGGGTTCCTGTTATGAATACAAGGAGAAGTACGAGATGCAGAAAATGGCGATAGAAAAGGAAACGGAAATAGTCTAGCCAAGTCCACTGATCCTTCGTTGCATAAGAAATTGCTGACCATGCCAACTTATCACTGCCAGAAAATGCTACAGGACGGCGCACTCTAAGTGGCTCTGCATATAACTTTGCTCGTAACTGAAAGCAAGAGACTAAAAATACCATAAAGTAAGCAACAAGCATTTGACGGTCATCAATTGCTAGACCTGCATGTGAAATACAAGTTATTATCATTAATACAAAAGCAGCAACCTGGAAACATCACAATCAGTATCCTTACCTAACCAGCATCTCCAGCAATAGACATGATTTTTGGAAGATCTAGGATCATCCCAGCATTCATGGCACTGTATATGTGATCCTCTCATGGTTGGAGGACTATTATCCACTGATAGACCTTTTGTGAGCACCATATACTCCCCAACAAGTACAAAGGCAAAGATCACCACAAACAAAGGCCAAATACGCTGTAGAATATGCTTCTTTAAGACAATGCAAAGAGCGATAATTGATACATAGAGTAGGGAGAACACGTTAAGAACTGCAAACGCTCCAACAAGGAGACAAAACATGGAGATCTCAAGCCCATACAATTGGAAAAGGTATTCAATATTGTACTTAATGCATATTTTAAGTGCCAACAACTGTGCCTCATACTTTTCCCGTTTCAAAAGCAAAGCCCTTCTTGTCCAATGCTTACTTTCCCTTGCGAAGTTCCTCGAGGTCAGATAATGTTCCCTTGGAATAACTTCAGTTACCTTGGGTTGAAAGACAGTTCGATCCTCAGATGCTTGCATTGGTCTGACTGTGTCACATACATTTGATGGACTGCTATGACTTTTATGTATGGTCATTGAAGGTTCATCCTGCATGGCACTTTCAGATTGCACCCTGCCGAAGAGATGTGTAGATCTTAAAAGAGGTTCTTCCTCAGTTCTGGCACTTGACTGGAGTGGATGAAATAGAAAGCAAGGTTCTTGACTGTGCTTTGTGCGTAAAAATGGAGGCAGCTGTTCTAGCCATTGAAAAGTGCAGTACTGAAGCATGCATGCAACAAGGACTAGGGTTTTACCGCGCAAACCAGATTCTATACCCCACCAGCTAGTGTCATAAACACGGAAACCAAGCCAATAACATAAGGAACCATGTGTTTGTCCAGGAAATAAATCTATTTGCTTTCCTACCAATTGGAAGAGATATTCACAAATGACTAAATTACCCGTATAGATGGCATAAAGCTTGGCAGGAAAAGATGATGTCTTTGGCATATTGCATGTGAAAATAACCATCAGAAGGTATACAAAGCCAAAAATGCTAACTGGCGAAATAGCGGCATAAAATACACAAACAGACAGTAGCTTCTCACTGTGGAGTATGAGAACCCGCTTAAAAAAGCCAGGATAGCCCTCAACATACTGATCATCACGTGCATGAACAGAGAAGCTACCAGAAATGGGAGATTGTGACCTTTCATACCTGAAAAGTTGCATCACTGCAAGAATTGCTAGCGAATCCCATAGATGTGCAAATAGTGAAGCATGTGGATCAAAACCTAGCCCATCATACAAGCTGACCCATTCTGCCACTTGCTTCCGAAAATCTGGAAATACACTCAGTGTGTATCGTGAGGCAAATACAATTGTAGAGTACAACATCAAAGGTATCCATAGATGTTCTTCTGTCTTCCCAAGGATCTGTCTTCCAATTATCCAAAACAAAAGAAGACACAAATAACCGAATGCAACATAATTTGGATGAACTAAGTATATCACTAAGACCACAGTAGCATAAACCACATATGTCCCAAACGACCTATATGTGGCACGGAAGGATTCCCCCACAGCAGCAAGGTACTTTGTTAACCCATTAACTGCAGAATTATTTACAAGTCAGGAACATATTTCGAAGATGTGCCATAGTAGTAAATTGTACTAACTACTGTTAAAATCGAAAAATTTATTAGAAAATGAGGGCCACTAATGTTCCGAAAATCATTCCTTAAGCTAATTTTCTTTCTCCATGCCATAAGCCCCACCAGTTACACCCTAACAGATAGCATTGAAAAACTAGAATGCAAACCACCAAACTACTTCTTGCGAATCTTAAAAATACCACTCATGCCATTGGAAGATCGTGCACAAAAACTGGATATTTCAATCATTTTAGAGGCACCTCGTAATCCTCGCTCATCCCCCCAAACAAGAAAAGCAACTTCTCCCCGATTAAGAACCAACAGGACACAACAAAGTGCATATATCTCAGCCCGACTTTCTGGACTAGTTCTTGTGTAAAGGAACAACTACAATTGTTTATAACATATCCAGGAAATCCAAAACTTTTATTGGTTGACTCTTGGCTTAAGCAACACTAAACCCATGTGAGGATTTAAGGTGAAGTATACTAAGGCTTTGGGAAGTATTGGTGGCCATTTCACAATGCCCTTGAGGAAATACTAATTAGCAACTTAGATCATATGAAACCTCATAAAGTTTTAGATTTTATATATTCACAAAAATAAATTGCTTACTATTGGAAACATCTTCCTGCTTCAGATCCTCATAAGACTGGGAAGCATACACTGACATTATAAGCGGGCAACTTCTAGGTCTGCAGCTTGTTGCCTGCATCGATTGCTGCAAAGTTGCAGATAAGGATGCAATCACTTTGATACCATGATTTTGAATGGAGGAAAATAATAACAAGAGAGAAATGCCAACAAAGTCTCCTAATTTTGCTTTCTCCCAGATTCCTGCCAAGAAACAAATTAGGCATTAGAGCTTAAACTGTCTAAACCAAATTAGCAAAGAACCAAAACTGACAGGATATGCACATAGTCAATTATTTTAAACATGTATGCAGCCCATCATCGTTCAAGAAAAAATCAGTTTCCAATGGACAGTTCATCCACCCCATGCATACACAGTCCTCACCTAGTTGTGAAAGAAAAGGCTTCAGTAACTGTTCATGGTCTGTGATCAGTTTTGCAACCCAATCTAGTCTTAGAAGGTACAGTATAACAAAGTGGACTTCACAAAAGAAGATCAGGTACTGCCTTGTGCTTGTTGCCACGGTATAACTTAAAAGGTATACCAAAAAGAACACAACTGCATAAAAGAGTATAATTTATCAGGGAGGTATAGGACTTATAAAAGATCCATTCGTCTAACATACTTACTATATATGGCATGAAGCAAGCCATCCTCCATTCCAACCACAAATATGAGAAGAAGGGATATCACATGAGCACTTTTCCGTAAACACCATGCCAATAATGCCACCACTAATACCATCTTGTCTTGGTGTACTGCAGCAGACAAACAGAATAACACATGAATATCCATGATAAAAGGTAGATATAAATGAAGGGAAGGATAAGAATACAAAAACATCTAAAGAGACCGTTCAGGTGAAACCAAAGAGGTACATGAATTTTTTATCACCAAGCATCCTCCTAGCCTTAAATGTTCCAGGCAAAGATAAAAAATGCAATAGAAAATATCGGACCCGTTCCCATATTGATGATTGGGGCCCGGTGGGGGGCTGTAAAACGAATGTGTCCCTTAATTTGCTCCGAGAAAAGTTATCAAAAACAGGATAGAACAAAGGATTCATCTAACAACAGGTAAACATGCCACCTTTCTAAACCTTATATACTTCGAACATACCTTCTGACAAAATATCATGTCCGTGGTGGTTGGCATTTTGTGGCGCATTCAAATTTTCCAAGATTGTATTAGCTACGAAAATGTCCGTAGCCACAAGCACACCTAGTGCAAACTGTGCCATGATAAATAGACCTGGCGATGAATAATGCCATAATCCCACAGCTTGCCAGACATCAGTATCCTGCAAAATAGTTGTAAATCTCTCGCAACTCAGAAGTCCCCTATCAAGCTTTAACACTTTAAAGATGCCAAAGTAGACTTTTGAACTTCAATGCAACTGTTCATAGGATCGTGCCTCAATTACAAAATAAGCTCACACATATTTCAGATTATCACCTCATATACCAATGTTAGGTGCATCTATTCTCATTAATAAACATACCAGTGCAAATTTGTCCTTCATTATAGTAAATGCAGCATTGAAGACATACGTGCTCGTAGCCCAGAGCAGAATAAATCCAAGCAGAAGAGCATTGAGATGCCGTAGAAAATATAGTGAAGGGCATGCCAAAAGTATGAAGCCCACATAAAGGAGCAGGAAAAGTGCACAAAGACTCTGAAATTTGAAGCTCCAGCCCACCAATGCAACAAGACAAATCTGAAAATATATCATAATGAGTCCTGACTAGACCATATCTTGTAATGCAGTTAAATTATACTACAAATTTGCATAAACGGGACCAATGAACCATGCGCACAGTACCACAGGAAACAATGAAATGGAATATGAAACAAGAAAACCAAAAGGTCTCTTCCTTAATAGCTACTTATCATATATGGTTGCTGAAATGATTGACTATGTTAATGAAGTTGTTGCACTTGATATGTTTATGTTAGGAAAATATGATAAAGAAGCTGGTTACGACTTTAGTCCTGTCCATACACTGTTGATAGATCTCGAGTTCCCATCTGTCACGACTTTGCGTGTTTGCTAGAGTTATGCTCTAGTGTTTAATTTGAGCTTCCCTATTCCTTTCATATTCCAAAAATTCAGTCTCGGAGATTTAAGGAAGAATTTTCCTATAATAACCCGTATCTTTATTTGAGAACAATCGCTATGGACAAAGACTACAAATGTAAATATCAGCTGCTCTTTGTAGACTTCTCAAAGAATATATCTAACTAATGCTGGAGATTCCTACATTATTTGGATTGTACTGAAGGATCTTGTTTTCTATAGATGTCAATGTTAGAAGGGTAACAAGTTGGGCCTCCACCAAAGGGCAGGGTCCTGTGCCATGTGGAGTCTAGTATCTATCATAGAAGTTGGGACATTTAAATTGTTCCCCTGCTCTTGTTCATAAATCTTTTGCAATGCTTAGCTAAGCAGTAAATTTACTTGACAGACGACATTAATTGGCTATGTGAAGGCAGCAGAATCTGTCTTGAGGAACCGTTTGGTGGTTAACCAATTGACCTCAAAAGCAGGCAAGAATGCAAGAAAGCAATCACGGATGCAAGAAAGCAAGGGAGGGAGGGGACAGAACAAGAGATAAGCATGAAAGAAAGAAAGAAAGGAGGGAGGGGACAGAACAAGAGATAAGCAAGAAAGAAAGAAAGAAAGAGAGAAAGAAAGAAAGAGAGAGAGAGAGAGAGAGAGAGAGAGAGAGAGAGAGAGAGAGAGAGAGAGAGAGAGAGAGAGAGAGAGAGAGAGAGAGAGAGAGAGAGAGAGAAGAGAGAGAGAGAGAGAGAGAGAGAGAGAGAGAGAGAGAGAGAGAGAGAGAGAGAGAGAGAGAGAGAGAGAGAGAGAGAGAGAGAGAGAGAGAGAGAGAGAGAGAGAGAGAGAGAGAGAGAGAGAGAGAGAGAGAGAGAGAGAGAGAGAGAGAGAGAGAGAGAAAGAAAGAAAGAAAGAAAGATTTATTAACGTCTACGTAAGACTCGAAGGGTCTATGAGACCATAACACAAACAGTATTCAAGACCTCCAGGAGGAAAACCCTCCTGTTATCTAAAGTATAGAAACAAAAATATTGAGTTTAACAATTGAAAATCTAAAAATCTGCTCAGGTAGGGATTGATGGAGATAGCCCATTCGTCCTGTGATTGCTGCAAAGTAATTCATAATACCCCTCGCTCTCGCTGTGAGAGAGAAAGTAATTCCTTTCTCTCTCGCTCTCGCTGTGAGAGAGCGAAAGAAAGAAGGAAGCAAGCAAGGAGGGAAGCAAGTGAGAGAGAGCGAGAGCAAGCGAGAAAGGAAGCTAGTCACCAAGAAAGGAAGAATGAAGAAATTTCCGTTTGCTTTAGACTTTTGTTGCTTCGATTGCTGAGTTCACTCCTTCACATTCATGAAAAATTAGCAATGTTAGCTTCATGCCAATGTGTCATTGATGATGTCACACTGCTGACCTTGCATACTGCACGCATGCATACTTGTTATGGCTATAAGCCATAGTCATGCCTCTAGAGTTAGTTTGTTTCTTAGACTTAGATGCTCATACTATTGTATCTTGCTTCCAATGTTTACATGGTGCCAGAGCAGGTCATGGTCGGAAGTCAGCATCTAATTTGCCTTGACAGATCTTTGTGAACATAATTGCTGAAATTTCAAGAAGCTACTGTGGAATTGGATTTCGCATCCAACAAGCCCATATTCAGTAGAATCATACAAGTTGTTGGGGAGATCTTGCAATTTTAACAAGAATATAAAGAGTTTTTCCCCTGTTTTTTATTCAATTTTGGCGGAAAATTATATGATTAATCTTGACCTTGCATTTAATTTTACATCTGTGTCTGGCCTATTGATCTTCACAGTTTATTATCTTAACTGGATCATTGCATTCACTGGTGTATTCACATATAATTTCATATTTCTAATTACTTTAAGCTTAAGGTGCAGATCAAAATCCCATCCAACAGTAACAGAACTTGAAAAAGAAGACATGATCCGCTTGAAGCAGCTCAAACATGCTCAGTCCTCTTCTTCATCTAACATGCCAAGCTACAAAAATGCTAAGTCTTCCTAGACAACTCAGAGTGTGCAAAGTCTGCGGGTCGGATGAAATCGAGAATGAAGAACATTTAATTCTACATTGCCCAGCATATCAGAGCATAAGACGAAGATATAAGATACAAGAAGGTATCTCATTAAGTGCCTTTTTTGCGCTTCCAGCAGACATCATAGGATGCTACTTAATAGAGGTAATAGAAGTAAGAACAGCCAGCATTAAGAATTATAAATCACTATTAGAGATGTATGATGAATATGAAAGTGAGTGAGAGCTGGAGTGTACTCATGATGAGTACATCTCTCATACTTGAAAAAAGTGCTGAAAAATTTTATGATGTATCAAATTGCCATATGGACCTGATGGTCTAGAAGGCGAAATAATCAACATTCTTCTTCTTCTCCAGTTGCTGTCAATCCTTTGTCTACTGCTTCAAGGTCTGTTTCCCCCTTTCTCTGCTGGCATTGTGGAAAGAAAGGTCACATTCAAAGAGATTGTAGACAGCTGCAAAAACACATTGCCCAATATCTTAAAGATCGAGCACAATCATCTTCTCAGCCATCCAGACGTCAAATGGCAAATCAACGGTCCTACCAGTTCCTCCGATAGTTGATTCTCAAGAGCTCTCTGCACAAGTCTCCCATATTTCTATTCAAGACATTGAGACTCAATTTCTTGATACTGCTACACAAGAATTACCAAAAGATGCTTGGCTAGTTGATTCTAGACCCATAAAGCATTTTAGCAGGCAAATAAGAAAATGTCCAGCATCTTAAGCCTCATGAACACACAGTCATTAAAACGGCAGATGGTAATCTAGCCAAATCCCCGAAGGCAAAAGAACTGTCACTTTTGACCAGACAAGTGATATCACTTTGGTACCCGGATTGTTAGTTAATCGTTTGAGGGTTCTGAATTCAATTGAAGAATGGGAGATTCAGTTATTGGCAAGTCCATATTACTCAGAAAATCCTTTGAAGTTTGTGATTACAAACTTTAAATTCAGTGGCTCGAGTCATTTGAATGATGAAGGGCTCTACATTCTAAATGCTAATCCTACTTCACAACGCTCAGAATCTTCTCCATTGGCTGCAGTTCCAAGGACCTCAGAGCCTGATGAATTTGAAGGTAAGGTTTTATAACTGCAGTATATTAACAGATTTCTATGCCTTGTCTTCTGCTTCTATTTGTGCTATTGATTACATTCTCTCCATGCCAATACTTAGAGTTAGCAAATTTGTCTGCTTAGACTTGGTAAGCAAGTCCAAGTTTCATATCCTCATTGGTTGAGTCTCGAGCTCCTATGACATACAGAACAGTATCACGATAGGAAAAGAGAGAGAGAGAAATTCCACACCGGAAATCCATATGCAAAAAAGTTCACTGCAGCCTGTCGAAAACCTGTAAGCCTTCTGTGTTCCATAGCCCACCATCTTGCTCTGCATACAATACATTTCAAAGAACACCAAGGATTAAATTTATATAATGTAGCATAATACAAGACCATAACCATTTAGGCCACCAGACATGAAAGGGATAGGTGCCATACAAATACAACCTTTATATGCAGAAAAAGATCTGAAAATCGGTGCAGATAAAATTATGAAATATGTGTTCCAAATAGCATCCCAGCCATGCTGGGGAAACTAAAGAATGCTAGCCACCTCTGCCACCTCTGTCAAGGCAGCAATGCATGCAGTAGGCCTTGCACAGATGAGGTCAACGATGATCCTTCTATATGTCTAACAATTATACCAGTATGAGGGTACTGGCATCTCTTACACAAGACTGAAACAGTCTCGACTCCAGAACATTCGAGATCTAATGCCAACTCGCCAATGGGGGGTAAATGTCTCAGGTAAAGATAACTAGAGAGATATTTTCATCCAGTCATATTATTGTCCCTGTTATCCCCAATCCAGCTGGTGCTTCAATTGCTTGGTGAACGATTTTTAGGAGAACATAAACTGAAAAATGCAAGATAGGTGGATGAATCTGACTAATGTTGGCAGAGCAACAGGAATAAATATCTTGATAATTCTTCAAGTGATGATAGATCAGAGATTTTAACTCAGTTATTTATTTTCTCTTCTATCCCAATCCAGTTGGTTGCTGCAATTGCATGGTTGGGTGGATATTAGAAACATTAAAGAACGTAAGTGGCTGCTAAGTACCTGCCATGCTACTGACAGATGGATGGACGGATAAAAATTAGAAAGAAAGCTTTGTTAATGTATACGGAAGACTGCTTAGGTTTATGAGACCAATAACACAACTGTAAACTCTGAACAGCTACAAACGAGTAATATGCCCCCTAGAAAAATGCTATCTAGGTATAAAATCAAAATAATACTGAGTTCAGGATTGTCTCTAGCAGATGAAGCAAGAACAAGATCACATCCCTCCTTTTTGAAGAACTCCTTATAGTTCCTTTCAGCTGTTTGAGCTGTTTTTGAGCTGTTTTGACTAGAGCCCAGTCAAACTTCTGTTCATTGTGTTTTGCATCAGTGAAGAAAGAGGTTATAGTTGACTGTGTAAAGTCGTGTTCCTAAAACCAGCCTGTTAATTGAGTTGAGCTCTCCTATTCAGTCATTCGCTGAAGATAAGACCTGTGTAGGATATGCCGCATATGCCAGCTTACTAAACAGCCAAAGCAGAGGTGAGTAGTCTCCCATGATAAAGAGTTTAGGTGTTAGTTGGCATCTAGAAAGTGTTGCTTACTAATGTAAACTTACTGTTTTCTTTTAACTTATAGCAGGACTAAACATTTTCAACTTACACTTTTTCCTTTCTAGGAGTTCCCGCATATGGATGCAAAAGACTTTGAGTCAATTCATTCTCTCCAGAAGCCCGATGCAAGCCAACTCTTGGCAAGATGGATTCTGAGGAATCCGAATCAGAAGATTTTGCCTCTTCCATGTCACCAATAGATAAGCAAAGCTGTAAAATGCACATATATGTTATGATGGTGAGTCATAGCTAATAAGAATGGCAATGATTCTCATGCAAATTGTTTACCAGTATATACATGGCTACAAGTGAGGCAGACTGAACACATTCTGCCCATCCTGTTGTGTTAAATGGAATCTTGTAAAGCCCAAAGTACTCAGCTGTTCTATAAACATAAGCAGGTGAAGATACTGGCAATTGATATAAATAGAGCACAAGCAGGTGGGCTCCATTATAGACAAGTAGCGGTCTCCAACCCCTAATAGCAAAACAAATTCAGATTACTCTATACAAAGATAAAAATATAAGTTGTCTTTGTTCGGTTGTACCATGAAAGCCCAACAAAATTGCTCGTGAGAGACCAATGGAAAAGCCCAATACAGCTGCAGAGAAAATATGGCAGTGTAATCCAAGAAGGATAAATAGACCCAGCCGTGACTTGAACCATGGGAAGCAGAAAGCTACGTAGGGCAGCTCTCACCTCCAAGCCAGCCATACCTGCACAATTTCAAATAGCACAGAGAGCATTAATAATTGAGCTCCGCAGACAATAAAGCACATATAGCCCATTTTTGCGTGCCTTGGTACTCAAAAACGATTATCATTATCATTATCATTATCATTATCATTATCATTATCATTATCATTATCATTATAAAGCACCTTTCCTTGTAAATTCCATAACATTGAATTTAAATGTCTTGATCAGCAATTCACAATCACATTGCTAAGTTGCGTAAACAATAAAACCATAATGCATAAGATTATTGCAGAGACCTGAGTGTGCCAGTCCTCTGAATCCAGCACTCAATTCCCCATACACGGTAGCTCCTGCTGCCAAAGAGACTAGAGCTTGTGGTAGCAAAGACAGAAAGGCAATAATTCTATTTTCCCAGATATTAAACCTGCCAACAACCAAATTTTATTTTCAATATTGCTGACCACTGTTCCTTTGTAACAAATAGTTGAGAAAATGTTAACAGTGATGGAACTTAGATTTCATAAGCAAATGAATCCGACGAATGCAGGAGTTCAAACTTCACATCCTGAAGAGTTATGAAAACGAATAACTAATGCTAATTATTATGACAAATATCAAAATACTCTAAGAATTTGCACAACTAACTAACATGGAAAAGAATTATCAAAATATCCTCAGGCAGCTCTGTGTTTTTGTTCTCCGGAATCACTTCTTGACCATTTTAAATCATTGGACTTTAGCTATAAAAGTCCTAGTCAAAATTATACCTGGAAAAGCCAAGAAGCTTAAAAATAAGTGTCTTTGAGATGCTCCAATCCTTTCCAACTGATACCCATGCAATAACCACAATAATCTCTACTATGATGACAACCAATGCAAGTAACAATATTGAGGCCCATAAGAATGGCCTTGCGCCTTCCCGACCGCCACCTGTAAATACAGAATTTCTGATCATTACACCAATGTACTACAACACCTACCATATAAATGCCCTAAAATTTAAATAAGATCAATTTCTTATGTCTAAGAGTTGGCGAACACATGCCTGGTCTTTTTACTTTGTACTGAACAATGAGGAATGCCAACAAAAAGAGTAATGACGTCAAACTCCAGTTTGCTAGCGCCGCTATAAGATATAAAACCATGTGTCAGTACATAGCAATAGATATGCTGTAAATCAGATTCTTCACATTCTATGCTGCACACAACGTGCATTTTTGAAGCCCCTTCAAATTGCTTGGACTGGTAAACAAGCTAAAAATAAAAGCGGCACCCTACATGGGCAGGTAAACTTCTGCTCGGCATCCCTGCTGAATTAGCTGCATCATAGTTCTTGCATTTATCTGGTTTTCTATGTATCTGGTTTCGTAATTGTGCAATGAGATTTTATAAGGTTTGCACAGAAGTGCTGCTGAAGTTCTTGATTCACATACCCGGCTTCAGGATCCAACTTTTTCCTCAGATTACTATTTTTGTTCTCTCATTTCATTCCTAAAATATAAATTGGCAAACAACAGAAGTAAAAGGAAACTTTCCTAGCATAAATTGAAGGCAGTATATAGCATTGGGTGCTCCAAAGCAATAATTGTGTGCGATTAAACCATACAGGCAAAACGAAGATCAAACTATATCACTCTGTAGGCTCATATACATACATACCCCATATGAGCGTAACTATAACAATGATGGCCCCAATCGACGAGGCCTGCATTTTCAATTAAAACACAAGCAGGTCCTGAAAAAAACTTCCGAATTATGCACATTAGAAGCAGCTTCTTAATTCCTACTACTGGTGTTCATTCCCTGAAGTGCATTCCCTTCAACTTATTGGGTCCTCCCCTAACTGTCTGTGGATCCTGTCATCAACTTCCAAGTTGAATAATTAGCAACCTGCACCCAACATAAAAGGCCCGATAAGGAGTTACTTACAAAAGCATTCAAGACACAAACAGCTAGAATTAAACTATGTACAATACCAGCAATAGAAGCAAGACTTAGAACCACAGATGAAGATTAATATTCACATAAGATTAAGTATTAATTTTTGCATTCTGATAGATCAGTCAGGAAGCAAGTTCAAATGGAAATATATACAATTAAAAGGGTGGGTATAAAGGTGAAAAAAGGCTTACTGAAGTTGTGAGCTAAGAAAAGAATAAATAATCCGGGATTGATGAAGAGGAGGGTTTTGAACTGGAAAATCGAGCTTAAGATGTAATATGCCTTAATTCGCAATGGAGATCGCGAGACGATTAGCAGACTGAATTGAATCCAGCGGAATAAAATTCGATTAGATAGCTGCAGCTCGGCCGGGTCCAAGCCAGACTACTGTTGATACGCTTCCTCCCCCCAATGTATAATCAACGGCCCAGATGTAAGAAGAGAAGAGGGAAATTGGGGACACCCAATTTTTGCTGGATGCCACGTTAGGCAGCTAGGGGGGAATGCCTTTTACACCATGCGTCTCGTTTGGCACTTATATCTTTATAGTATGTGTTACAAATAAGGTGCTAGCTCATGGAGGGTTGCCCTTTCTCTCCAGTATTGTTCGGAGCTCGGCGGTGCTAGCGCACGGAGGGTTGCCCTTTCTCTTTCGCGTTGTTAGCAGAGAGCTCGGCCTTGTACTTGCCACCATCGTTTCAACTTGAGGTGGAATTGTATTTGATTAGAGCATAAAATTTGGCATCTAATTCTCTTTTTAAACTACCTTGATATTCAACAATGGTGAGCTTTTTCTTTTCTTTTTTTATTCTTTTATTATTAAAATAACGTGATATTTTTCAATATTATGAAGTATATGGGCTGGTGTTCGAGGATGGAAGCATATCCATAAGAAGAAGAAGCATGTAAACCGTGAAAGTTTGGAAGATAGATAAAGCTTTAGCTTATACATTATTTTTGAACCATTGTGTGACGCTCCCTGAACATATACGACCCTCGGACGTATACGTACGGGGACTTTCCCCTCCCATGGCGACCAACTCGCCATGAGCAGGGCCCTCCGTCTATTTCGGGCCATCTATGATATGATGCCCGAAAGAAGGACACGAAGGGGTCATTCGGCCCACGCCTTCAATGGGGCTCCTACGTCGCGGAAGCGTGAATACATGTTAGCACACATCATAAATCATATATAAATAACCACATCCATCCAAGTACCAACGACAAAGAATATGCACCTAAACCTAAGAAAACACCCCAAACCCCAGGTTCTACCCCTGCCTCGACTCAGATGAGGATGGACCGACTCGACCTCAAAGAGATCAACAGACATTGTAGGTATAACCCGGCGTTATCGGCATAGAACATCGGCTAGGGTTGTCCACTCCATCCGCCCTCCCGTGCACACTTTGCAGATGAGTCCAATCACGCTTATGGCGCACTATAGCCTTCCTGGATCACGCTTGAGACTCAAGGTATCACCCTTCGAGCCTACTACAGGGGTTCATGAAGTCCCGTCCGATGAGGCAGGCCTGGGGAAGCGTCCCCTTCCGGATCACAAGTGGTTCCATGGGTGGACTAGAGAATACGTGCGCATCGGCGACCCCCGCATCCGCATGCAATTTTACTCGCCTAAATCTACTCAAAGTGCAAGGTGCCCCATGCGGGTCACACCAACTACACCCAGTGGAGTGTCGACCCATACCCTACCGGATCGCGCTTAGCTCACCGGGCCTGGCTATTAGGCCTAGTCCACTTGTGGGAGTCTCGTGGAGCCTTTTATGTTCGTGCAAGACCCCACCCCACTTCACCACTTGTGTCCCTTGTTTGGTGCTAAGTCACTCCATAGCATCCACGACTTCGGTGGGCTCTTGTGCACAGCCGCATCTAATGGGAATAATCTGAGGGCTCTATCTAGGAGCATACTACAATACATGGGCTCGAGGTCTCTACCCCCGTAATCCCCCATATCCGGAGTGCTAACTAAGCAAAGAACTACTAAACCATCAACCAAAGCACGTACAGAGACTAGAGATAAGAATACTCACCATATCAATCAAGGGTTAGTCTAACAGGTAAACCACAGAGAAAACAGAGAGAGAACACACCACAGAGAGGTGCTATGCTATAAATCAACAAAGTAACCTACTGACTAACCGTCAAATCGGTCTTGGGCTGCTCCATCTCGACTAACTGAAGGGCGCCTGGCTGCTGCTGCTCCTCCTCCATCCCCAATTGCTCCCAATTCGAATTGGGGCACAAAAGCCCTAATTTGGGTGTCCAAAATGGAAACCCTACCTTGCCCAATCGATTTGGGCCAGGTGGCATGTCATAAATTAACTAATTTGGTATTTTAGCCCTTTTTAATATTAGGATAAGCCCTAAATTCGAATTAGGGTTTTGGTTAGGTTTCCACTTTATAATTTAATTATTAACATAGCTAACCATAGCCTATGAATAATTAATGTGCCATTAATTATTCATAGTGACGTGTCACGTATTTATACTTAAATATGCGTATAAATATGTGGAACGTCACACATTGAAACTAGTGTCTAAAGGGATTTGAACATCTAAGATGGATTCTAGGGTTCTGAAAGATAAATTCTAAGGTTTTCGATTTACACAGGCTAGGGTGAAAATATAAATCATTATTACAAGTTACCTAAAATTGAGATCAAAAGTGAAAGTCTAAACGTCAAATTCAAGGCCAGCCAACATTTTTATGGGATGAAGAAACTTGTCAACTGGCTTATATGTCAAATATTAGCTCAAAATGTATTTCCTTGTAAAAGTTGTTGTATTTAAACTACAACTGCCTTCTGGGAACCATAATTGGTTCTAAGGAGGCAAAAAGCAGTTTTGACCCTGTCATGTTTGAATGGCCCTATCTTTCTTCATAGACTTCGGATTGACATGTGGTTTTTTGTGTCGTTTTTTCTATCTCGTGTAGAAAAATATCATGGTAATCAAAAAATTTGAAAAAATCATTTTGTCAAGACAGTTTTACTTTATGTAAACATGAAGCTTTTGGTACTTGACCCCCCTGAGTTTGCCAGAGCATAACTTACAAGAATGGAGGTGTATATATTTTTAGGTATTTTTCTAGTGGACCATGATTGCCATATATGAACTCCTAGGAAAGGTTCGAATAGTTTTTGTACCATTGATTTTATATGAATTTTAAAGTGAACACTGCAAATGGACCATTTCTGGTCCATCACCTGACCACTCTAGTGTCAAGGAAACTGACGGACGTTTTAAGTTAGGGTTTTGATTTCCTTTTTGCTCTAGCTACGCGACAGCGACTTCAGACCGCCATAGCCACCGGAATAGCCACCACCACCATAGCCATTGCACTCTTTTATTCTGCCATAACTGCCCCTGCCTACTATCCAACCGTCAAGAAAGTTGAGAGTTAAAATACAGGTATATGTAAAATATTGACATAAAATAGTCAAGAGGGTTGTTTCTGCCCCGTAAACCACCGGTAAGTGGATTTTCCTCGCGATTACATTGTAAGTTTAGGAAGAAGTAATTTCTTTCAGTAGAGAATTTCGAAGCGAAAGCCCTGGCAAGTGGCGGCAGCCCCGAGCTTAGGCATGTGCTCCGAAATTCTCTGCGGAAAGAAATTTTTTTATGGAAAAACAATTGGCCTGGTAGTTCTGGCTTTCCAAAAATTTTCAGACACGTTTCCGACAATAGAAAACCTATGTTCCATCGACGGAAAGAAATTTTTTGATGAAATAACCTGCCGAAAAAGCCGAAATAGCAAGGCGACGATTTCTCGAAGGCGTACTTTTGGTGAGCTAAAGACTTTGCCTTTAAATTTTCAACTGACATGGCGGGCCGTGAGCGGCGTCAATTGCAAGTGTCCCTGCCATGTCAGCTAAAATTTCAAGCGAAACTTTTAGGTCAAGGAAATTCGCCGACGAAATCTTAACCATCTTGAAATTTTGCAACGTGTCGGCTGACGTGGCTTTCTTATAAAAAAAGTTTCTTGGGACAGTTTCTCTTCCTTTTGGTTGTGGCATCATCGATCTGGCATGCTACTCGAGCTTTGGCAACGATTTGCTTCCATTTTTTGGTAGATTAGGATGTGATTTTGCTAGCGCTTGTTTAACGCCTTGAGCGCTAGAGTTTTGAAGCTTTCTTGCCATTTTTTTAGAGTTTCTACGTGTTTGCGAAGATTTGGAGCTTCTTGCAGAGTCTTGTAATTTTCTTCCAAATTGCAATGAGTTCTTGCGAGTTTTGTTGCTAATTTGTACGATTCTTTTGAGTTCTTGGCGTTACAGTTACATGCAAGTTATTTAAGGTGGGGTATTCTTTATTCTTTGTTTCCTTTTTATATTTTATTGTTATTTTGTTGTCAAATGTTTTCTTGTGCGCAGATTTTAGTGGCTGAGAATATTTGTAATACTTCTTGGCATAAAGCTTTGATTTGAATCCACTTCTTGTGGCTATGGTGACCTTGCAACTTGTTCAATCCAAAAAGGGTAAATCTGGCTCTGAAAAGGCTCATCTGTGTCGAAACTTGATTTGGAACTGCCAATTTTGTACAAGACTTGCAGATTTGTACTTTTTTGTATTTTGTATCAGATTGCAAATTTGTACTAGAGTTTGCAGATGTGATGACCATACGGATATTCATATCATACGAACATTATACTCGTATGTACAAAAGAGGGTCATCACACAGATGCAAAAAAATAGTTGCACAAGACAAGATTTGAACTCGCAACCTTCCAATTGCGAGTCATACACCCTTGCCAAGTGCACTACCAATATTTGATGAAGACATTCTTCACGTCTTTCTCATATGTGGGACTATATCCAGGAGGTTCTAGAATATTCTAGAACCAATGCATGTGCGACACTTGGCGCAATCTCATCCATTGGAGTGGTGCGATCCTAACCGTTGGCTTAGATATATAAGGAGGCATCTCCTTCTTGTCGAACCATTTCGGTTCAACGCCAGTCTTGAGCCTTCTAGGCATCTGTCTCGTGTTCCTGCTTGCCTTCGGGCCATTGTACTCTTGATTCTTGTTCATATATCAGATTATTTGCCGATCTTGGCATATTTCTTCCATATTTCTTGCGTATTTTCCACGTATTCCCCTTGTTTTCGTGTAGGTTCATGGCAGTTTAAACCGGAATCCCTTACCGGTTCTTGCGTGCTCTGATCCTAAGCATTTTTTTGCTCATATTTGGTGATTTTATATCTATGGAGGAGGTTTCAACTTTATTACAGCAGGTCCAGCAGTTTGTTCGAGTATGCCAGCAGTTGCAGTTGGACAATAAAGAGCTTAAGGAACGTGTTGCTTCACATGAATCTGCTTCTAGCTCGGGATTGAGGCTACCAGAGCCTAAGAACAGCCTGCCAAAGAAGTTTGACGGCATTCAATCCAAGCTCCGCGATTTTTTGAATTAGATCAGGCTTGTTTTTTTTTTTTTTTTTTTTTTTTTAAGAGTGAAGCTTTTTAGTCATTAATTATGGAAAATAAGTAAACATAGAGTTGAGATCATAATAAATGATCATCACAAAGTAGAATTGAGTTAAAGAGCCTCAATTCAATAGTAGCATATTGTTTAGAGTTTAAACATTAAGCATGAGTATATTTCCATGCACATAGTATTCAAATAACTCAAAGGTTGAAAAATGCCTTTCAAAATAGCATCTAAGTGATACTGCACAGAATCCGTCCAGTGCAGAATTGCTCCATCAGGTAAGTAGAACATAACTATTGAAAATGTAGATCGAAAAGATTTATGCAGTTACTGTTGAGCCAAAGACCTGAACAAAAATGAGGCAAACAGACATAAGTGTCAAGGAAGTGGAAGTAGTCCCGAAATTATGGCTGCAAGATAGGTTGCTTCCCCAATTAACCAACTCGATCAGCCTATCTCAGTTAAAGTGGACATGAGATAAATCATGGTACCATAACAGTCTGCCCTGCCCCTATGATAATAATAACATTCTCTGTAAAATTCAAACTGCTGATCTGTCATATTGGCACTGTTGTTTTCTAAAAACCAGAACAGAATGAACATGAGATATGTTTCCTTTGAGAATTCTCTGGCCCATATGATCTCTTTCTGCAACTTGCTGGGTAAAAGCATGAAAGGGTGTATGTACATCGTACTGAATTGAAGGACGAATTTGTGCTTTTTTGGGGTACATTTTAGATGTACATCAAGATAGTCTGGTTTGTCGTTTTGTGTCAGGTTTGCAATGATTGCAAGATCATCCCTGACAGTGCTCCCAAAATTCTTGGTTAACCACCGAACCACCGAACCAATTCGAATGGATCTGTCCCTCCCTTTCCGAAATTCCCCCCTTTCACAGGACGAACACCGAACGAATTCCAGAAGCAAACACATACCAATTGAATCTACAAGAAATTCAAATCAATTTCAATCTGTTCATGGAGGGTGAGAATTCCAATGGAAGTGGTGGTTCTAAGCGCAAGTATGCTGACATTGGCCAGTGTTATGCCACAAAACAAATAAAGCAGCGTGTTGACAGGTCAGTGGATTGCATCCTCAGTTGCTGGCAAACGCTTCGTCTAGATCAAAGATTAGTTTTTTGTGCTCGTTTGTTGCAAGATGACGGGCTTTTTTCTTTTTTCGAACCTGTAATTAGAAATGCTTCTGAAGTTATTGTTATGAAATCAATGATCAGAAACTTGAAAGATGGGCTTCAAGAAGTAAAGTCTGCTAATAGCAAAGATAAATTGGCTGCAAAACATTCACTGTTATCAATGATTGTTGGAAAAAAAGGAGATATAAACAAGAATGTTTCTTCAAAATTGCTAAAGATACAGCCAAGAAATTTATCCAAAGCTGCAGCAAGAAGGAAGATAATGTCATTAAGTGGAGCAAATGTATGGGCTTTGGCAGGAAGGATGCCAAGATCAAATAGAATCGATGATTCAATCAAATGCCAGGTTCGTGAATTTTGGCTTGATAATACCAAAGTTTCACCAAAGGTTAGAGATGTCATGAAGAGGAGAACACAAGCAATACAATACCTTGATATCTCACAGGTTTGCTCTTGTAATTGAATCAATTTAGTTTTGGAGATTATGTTTTCTTCCAAAATTCTTTCATGACTTTCTTCTGTACATTCTAGTTCTGTTCCGAGTGACCTGTTAATGAATACACATGGTTTTCATGAAATGTATTGCATTTTACATTGTTTACATTTTTACATTGTTTACATTGTTTCCATTAACACTTACATGTCCATGCAAATTTTTTACATGTACTTGAATATCAAAATTACATCATTTTACATTTTAGTGTACTTTCAGGTAATGAAGCCAAACAAATCATACATATGTACATTAGATGTACTAATATTGTAACATTAATATGATGTACTAATATTGTAACATTAATTAGATGTACATTAGATGTACACTACATGTACATTGGATGTACATTAAATGTACAGTAACAGATCAGTGGAACTGTTTGGCTGTACATTAGATGTACATTAGATGTACAGTAACAGATCAGTAGAATAGAATATGATTTTATCGTCCACGGAGACCAACTCGCCTATGGTGGAACTGTTGGATGGACATTTTATGTACATAGAACATACATTAAATGTACAATTGTATAGTTCAATACTCTTTTGGCATCTGGTTGCTGACATCATTTTGCTAACATGGTCTTTAATTCTTTTGTTATTGCAATGCCGAGCTTTATCAGCGGTTTGTATATCGTAATCCCGATACCAAAATTAAGCCGGCGACGAGTTCGAGTATCCAAACCCGATTACATAAGGAAATTGAAGGAGAGAAACACATGTTGTTGTGTCAAACATGAGCAAGCGATCTATACGTGAAAAGGCCTTCAATGATATGAGGAGATCCCTACATGTTAATTGCACTTGCTTTGCTGCGAGTTGTCCGTGCATGCCAAAAAACAATGGAGTATGTCAAGCAAACAAGAAGACTTTTGATAATGTTAGTATCTTATGGAGGTCAACAGGTTTGCGAAAATATGTGACGAATGAATGGCATAAACTAAAATGCATCAAAGGTGAATGTGATGAATGTGGAGTGAAGAAATTAGACATTTGTCCAAACAAGGAAGATGGAATTCAAATGTCGACCGCAAGTATATGCATATGTCAATGAGCCATCCAAAAAGGTACATCCGTATAGGCTTAGATTAGTTGATCGAATGACAAAGCATCTATTTTGTTAAAGAACATGAAAATTCAGCTTGTTAAGTTTACAGATCATAACTTTACAGCACACTGGCAGAGCAAACAGTTTAAAAGATGTGTTGAGAAACTCCCGGATAATAGTGTGTTGTCTGTTGTTGACTTTGCAGAGAACTACACATTGAAACCGTGGAGACGACGTGCAATCCGAAAGCATTGGAATCCCGATCAAATTAGTATTTTGGTCCATATTTCAATGATGAAAATAGAAGGTAAGCTTAAAAAAACATTGCATTTCTATGTTTCAGATGACAGGAAGCATGACACTCATTTTGTGCAACATGGTTTTAAATTACATTTGGGGTGGCTTAAGAATAATGGAGGTGGACACATAAACCTTCATTATGTGTGGTCGGATGGTTGTGCATCTCAATTCAAATCTGCACGGGCATGGTATGGAATCTGTAGATACCATGTTGAAAATAAAATTTGAGTGATATGGAATTTCTTTGGATCTGGCCATGGGAAAGGCACACATGATGGCGAGGCTGGTATAGCAAAGTTGTGGCTTGAGAGCGAGCAGAGAAAACAAAATGGCATGCCGCTGATAAAAAGTAAAACAAATTTTGTGCGGTTTTAAGGGCCAAGGAATCGGATTGTGAAAGGGTGTTTTGGGAGGTTGGAAAAACATGTGAACAGCAAGAAGCATTCAATTGCAAGACTTTACCTGGTACTTTCGCCAGATACATTCTCGTCTCAACTATAAATCCAGCCAGATCCAACAAAGTTGCTATCGCGAGACCACTCTCGTGCTTTTATGATGCCCTGCATGAACTTCAATTGGTTGAATTGTGAGAACATTAAACATTGTGGAGAATAGTCTCTAAAAGTTTGGAGCCCACGAGATCATATTGCCTCTCGTGGTGAAGTTTGAAAATGATGTGGAAGTTTTGTATGCGTAAGACGAGGTGGTTTAGATGACATTGTAGTCAAGCTTTTTGGATGTATTTGTGTCTTTTGCAGCACCAGACAATGTGGAAGGTGTTTTATACTATGTTCTCATGTGCACCAGGGAAAAGCATGCATTGGAAGAAGATTCAATTGATGACTATGGAAATGAATACTCTGCTAGCACTAGTGTCATTGAAGGACAATATTATGAACTAATCCCAGGCTGCCACAATAAATATAAACTGCTTCCTACTAAAAATGTTTTGGTACCTGCAGAATCTGTGATTGGGGTTCGAATCCCATTCAAGAAAGTAAAACACAAGCTGAAGGGGGCAAGCACAGCATTTCACTTGCCAGATGAAGTCCATGAGACATTGTTATCACAACTTCCAGCAATTGTAGATGACATGGACTAAGTCAGATCTGTGGTACTTTCCAGAAATATCATTAGAGTTTTTTTTGGATGTCAACTCATCCCCCTAAGAAAATTAAAAATATTTTCGTAATTATAAATTTTATATTACATATATTACAACCACCATCAACAACCCCCCTCAACAACCTCCCTCATTTTTTGGTCGTTAATCTCATTCCCTATTTTCCCTCAACCAACAAATATTCAAAATTTCATATTTTCCATAAGCAAGAAGTTTTCTCTATTACAAGGTAACGTGGCTCCATTTTTTCAGGAAAACTTAATTTCGAAATTGTACACCGTGGCTCAAGAACTAAGATTCAGGAACTAAGATTCCGCTTGTCTGTGCTCTACAATTTCCTGTCTTCCGACCAAGCCTTTGAATGAAGACCACGTCATCAATCCGCTTTGAATTTTTCAAGTAGGCTTAGATAGAAAGTGATAATTGGCGCCAATGGAGTTCCCGGGTTCTTCATATGAATTTGGGGGACGAATTTGCAGGTATGTTCTTATTTTGTCTCTGAGTTCTACAGTTACTTTTGTAAGAAGATGACAACAGAGATCAGAATTGTGTTGCCTGAAGAATATGCAGTTACTTGGAACAAGAAACGTGGCGGTTTCAAACTTCGAGTGGATGAAGCTTTATTGAGGTCAAGAGGAGCTAAGAATGCAGATCTGTGGACACGTGGTGAGATTTATCCCAGGGATCCAATTACCGGTAATCTCCCAGACTTTAATTCTGTTACTAGTTTGGTCAAGTTTGTATGTGAAGGAAAAAATGGCTTGTTGGGATACTGTGAGAACATGAAGAAATATATAGATCATCTTTGTTGCATAATTGGAGCTTATAGAGATGAAATTGAGCTAATGAAATGTGAAAGAAAGCAATCATCAATTGATAAGGGTTCATTGGTAAAAGAATTAGAATGCATGAAGAAAACTTTAGTTCAAATGCAAAGTGAAGATACGTTAAAAAATTTTGTCATTAAGCAAGCAGAGAAGGAGAGATGTCATGTCGAGAATGCTTTGATGCGGGCAGAGTCCTCGGTGAAAATTCTAGAAGCTCGTTTGAAGAGATTTAAGAAGACTGCAATGGGAATGCGTGAGCGGAAAAAAACATTGAAACCCATACATACATTAGCACCAAAAGGGGGAGCAGCAAGAAGGAGGGTTTATGCAATTAATCAAGCTTTGAACACCAAAAAGAAGAAAGGAGTTGTGAGGAAAAATATGGGAAATTTTCTTCTTAACATGGCTTCACGAGATGAGATTCTTGCTTTATTAAATGAGCCATGCAACATATCATTGAAGAGAGATGTGCTAGACATGGTAATAAAGGAAATATATTCAAAAATGGATGCAAATGAAGTTCAAACCACTTGTGACACTATCGGATTAAGCAGGCAAGGATATAGAAGTCTATTCAAACCCTTTCAAGCCGCATTGAAATCTTTAGGCACTAAGAAGGTTATTATCCCGCGTCCATATACAGTTGAGAACATCAAAAGAGAAAGGAACATGAAAGTTGAGGAGGTTCTTGGAGGTATGCATTCTATTCAATGTGGAGTCTCATGCATTTCAAATAGAGATAGCGTTGAATGTGATGTGATCGGTCTTAATGAGAAAAATAACATTTGGTTTGATTTAGAGACTATTTTAAAACTTATGGTCGTATTTTACAATTTGCAATCTCATGAGGTGGAACAATTGGATGTATGCATTAAGCTCGATGAGATGGAGCTTACGAGTAAGGCAAAGTATGAAAGAGTCTCTTTAGTTCTTATGAATTATGCCATGGGACCAGAATATGAAGCACAACTACGTCTGCCCAAGAAAAAGAGAGATCCTGAGTTTTTTTTCAGTTCAATCTGAGGAACATACCTGGTGGCTTGGTATGTTCCAAGTTCAGAAGGAGAATTTTTCAATTTTGAAGTGGGTGTTTGATCAGACAGATATCCCAAGGATTATTAGTATGTTTGAAGCTGGTGAATTATTGCACGTGGATGGTATAGGATCATTTAAAGTGAGATTTAATTTGGCTTCAGATTTAAAAACAGAGAAAGCTATGTATAATGTAGCTAATACAGGAGCACAAACTTGTAGTAATTGTATTTATTGTATGTATAAATTAAAAGAGAAAAAAGGGAGAAAGTGTTCTAGTACCATGTCTTGCAAGCAGGATGCGCCTCCAGATAGACACTTGAAGGATAAAAACTTTGAGCCGATTTTGCCAATTCCACTACAAAGGGTTCATTTTTGTACGTTACATGCAATGGTTAGAATAGTAGAGAAAATGATACATCATAGTTGGTTTGTATGGAATTTTAAAAGCGAGAAGGATAGAAAAGAAGGGATTGCAAGGATAGAGAAAGTGCTATCAGAAGCTGGGCTTCATGGAGGTAATGTAAAGCTTGAAAAGGACTTGAAGAAATCAGTAAAAAGTTCTGTACCATGCAAGGTGTCATTAGGCCAGACGCTTCTTGGAAAATGTAGATTCAAAGAGAAAGGGAACATTTGACTTTGGTAAGAGGCTAGTTGAGGCTGAGAGGGATAGGACAGATAGAGCGAATGCTACAATAAGAAAACTAAATGCATGGAATGCATTTTCCAACCTAAATGTGTTATTGCAAAAACACACGTTCACCAATGCAGATAAGGTGAAGTTCAAAGACCTCGTCAACAAGTTTACTGATGCTTACATCAAGGCGTGGGGCGAAAGTGAGGTCAGTCACTATGTTCATATTTTGTATGCTCATGGACCTTGGTTTGCAAAGGAATATGGTAGTCTTGCTGTATGGAATACTCAAGGCATGGAAAAGTCTCATAAACAGGCCAAACTAGCTTTCCATCGCGCCACACAGAGAGGAGGATCGTCACTTGCATCAAAACCACTCAATCAGCTTGGAACCTGGTTCTATAGAAGGCTGCTCGCAAGGCATGATAGAAATGTCAAAAGAAGGACAAGTCCACAACTAGATAAAGCACTGAGAGATGCTATCCTCAAGCGCAAAAGGGAACTATGGGAAAAGTCATCTGCTAAGGAAACACAAAGGCAGTGGAGAAGCAAGCGGGTGAGAATAGGAAAAAAATACGTCCTCGCATCTTGAATAGGTAAGTACCATCATTCATTTTGTTTGATTTTTTTAACTACTTAACTTTGACTTTTCAATTTATGGTATGCTTACCAGTTGAGTTTATTGGATAATTAGTGAATATGTTTAATCTGCTGCATGCCATGATAACTGTGCTTATGAGTTGCTAGGTCTCCTGTTAATTTCCTTAACATGTACACATGTAGATTGGGTTGTCCAGATACTTAGGGCAGCTGTTGTTTTACTGTTTAACAGGAAACAGTGTAAATGATGTTTTTAGTTGGTATTACAATGGTCTGCTTCTTTTGGATTATTGTGTTGAGAATGCCACTTGTTCAAATTTACATGGTAAACGTGGTGGTTATCTGCAGCTAGGTCGTGAGCAAGGTGAGTTGCTTTTTAACCCTGCTTATTACGTGTTTCAGGACACTTGGTGAGAACGCTACCCAGTCAGAAGGAAGTTAAATCTTGACAAGTTTACAAGAACTCCAAGAAAGGGTTATGCAAACGTTCTTAAAACGCATCTTCCCTTTTTTTGAAGAAACGTAATTCTCAGTTGCATGTTTAGCATTTCCAGAAAATTTGAATGGAAACATTAGGTCCTATAAGGACTCGGCCTTTGCACCTGATTATCCTGCCTACTCTAAAATAGGCTCTGATATAGTCATCTGGCCACTTTTATTTTCTGCTAGGCCACCACTTCTTGAAGGACTCCTTGTGTTTTCATGCTGATCATTTTATAAGAAAAATAATAAAATGTGCTAAGCTCAAGCTACGAAAGGACATATTCAATTTTAACTGTTAAGGAAAGTAGGCGCTGGCGTAACATGACATGTCAGCCATCTATCTTGTTGCTTATAGTTCTAATGTGTATTTGTTAGTTTTACAGGAACATTATCCGCAAGGTATTCCTTCAAGGGGCATCTTTTGCAGCAGAACATTGAATTTACGTTCAATTACTGGAAAATTGCAGCATGTCAGTAAAGGTGCAACAGAACAGGTTGGTAAGTTCATTGCTTAATTTGGATTGCTTATTTTGCTATGTTTGATGCAGATATTGGAGCTTGCTCACAATAAAAACGAGATTGCCCACAAAGTGCATGAAACAATTTAAGGGGCAAGACGCAGAGAACTTTGTCTTCCTTATGAACATATAGATGAGGATTTTCACCATCTACTTGTTGTGATACACATGAAACCAGGCTTTTGTGAGATAACATTACACCCTTAGGCAACCCAGTAGTTTCAGAAGAATATGGCAAAGCCACAACGTCTTCAAAGTCTATGTCCACAACTGGGCACTCATTTTCATCTGTCGCTGTCAAAATAGAGACATGCTCATAGCCCTCAGGAGGTCCATCAATTGTAAGAACCTTGATGCCGTTGTTTTCAATTTCAGCAAGTTTGTCAACGTACGCGGACTGTGTCACAATAAGCCGTGCATTTGTTTCTTTGCACTCCAATGCCTAAGGGCATTCATTGTCATGGTAATGCAAAGGACTGAAGCAGATGTTGAATCATTGCATCTTGTTCATGAGATACTTGAGTTTTCCTTTTAGCCATGCAGAAAACACTTAACTTTGAATTATAGTGATTTTTGTTGGAAATTCTAGCAAATGATGGTTTCTAACAAAAAGATGATGGTGGTGGTACACTGCGTGATCCCTACTGACAGAGATAACCACTTAGGATTGTGTTTGAAATATCATATCAAGATGGCCTATCAAGCAGCAATAGAAGTCTGGCATATCTTTCACAGACTGTTTTAACAAGGTACATTTGCTCTAAGAACATTGATAGGGTATAAAAGTTGTTAAATTCATATTCTTTAGCAGCATCTAGCAGGTCTTGTTTAATCCTCCGACGATGTTTGTAATGTGCAGAACATGCTAGGCAGTGTAATATATGCCAGATATCATTGGCTAACACCAGGCGGCGTACGTGCATTTTCTAGTGCCAACAAAATGAGATTGTTTGTTTGTGAAGAATTCAAGCACTTTGCATCCGTTGTTCACTGTCCCAACTGTCATATACAAATTGAAAAGCTGCAGATTAGGCAATGGTTCATATTAAGCACGGTTCACTGGAATGTTTGAATTGTTGGATCTACAAAGTCTTTCCTACTTGCTTCTGTTATTGGGCAGTTGTGTAACTTTCTGGCAAGGTACTACTTGTATTGCAATATGCTTGCATGTTGGAGTTGTGACTGATAATTTTATCTAAATGATCAGGTGACAGTATTTGTGGCAGCCTGGCATATGGAGCACAAGCTGCATAGACACAGGGTACAATACTCTTGGACAGTTTAGAGCAGAAGCAGGAGCGGCACATAACATTTCTAAAGCAATATTCCATGCAAATTGTACTAACTCAGCATACTATTTCAACTGCTAATGGCTCAATTTATTCTGGCTACTACATAGAATCTGCTGCTTACAATCCGAGCATCTCTCCTTTACAGGCTGCTTTGATAGCTTTTGTAGCTGCTAGTGGCAAAAGTTATGAAGATATTATTAAGGCAGTGCTTGCTGAGAAACAAGGGGCAGTCTACTGTTCCATGCATCCAATTTGTAAATAAACACACAAAAGTGAGTAAAAAACTTGATAAACTAATTTATAGGAGAAATCATTAAACTAATGCATGCAAAACATAGCAATCAAATCATCATAATGACTTATGTTAAAACCAGGATAGAACATACGGATAGAACACACCAGGAATGCAAGAAATGTAATAACAATGGACAAGTTGATGACCTAGATTTAGAGGCTCCAAATTCAAGAGTAGACAAAATAAAAAGAGAATAACAAGGTGAAAATGCCTAAAGAAGAATGCATTTTCATGCTAAAATATGGAGCACATGATAGGGCACATGAATTACCTTGCTGGCTTTGCACATGTAGCCTGACAAATGTATTTTCTCCTCAAAGACAATATGGCGATCTATTTTCCCACCAAGGAAGTTCTCAAATCGCTGATTTTTCATAATAAGCATTATCCACTGAGAAACAGTGAGTCTAAAGGACGAAAATAAATATGTTGAAACTTACCTTTAACTGTATAACCAACACATTAGGCGCTTGAAATATTGACATTTGTTTTCGTGCAGGAGACAGCTTTTTGCACCTGCGACAAACATGGTACAGCAGCATACAGATTCATCAGGAAACCAACAAGTTTTGTTGTTTCCTAAATAGCAGAAATCTTACACTAACATAAAACACCATACATCAGTTTACATGCACACGTCACATAGCCTCATGGTGACATCTCTCTAATTCATGAGGCTGTTATAATCTTTCTTCCTTAAAAGAGGTCCATTTCCTTAGCTCAAAGCAGTACTAAGTTTATTTGTATCCATCAGGCAATAGACAAAGGCACTTCTACCTTCCATGGCAATCATATCAAAGAAAGTCCTCTGCTCATTCTTCCCACTGTAACATACCATAAAACACTGATTTGTGACTTACAACACAAACGCAACAGTTTTCGTAGAGATCACTGCTTGAATACCAGATACCGCCAAAAGTACTGCAATTTATAGAACACAAGGTAGCAACACACCGTTGGAAATTCGTAGTTCAGCCTTAGCTTTGATTTAACATTCTCTGTTATGAAACCTAAAAGTGAAAGACTATATGCGAATACATTTTCAAGTTATGCATGAAGACAAGTGAGCATAACAGGCCCTACAAAACATCAAATTTTGTATTCAATGAAGTAAATTGAGAACTAATTTACCTGGTTTTGGTCGCCTCTCCAGATTCAGCGTTGTGCACTTGCTCCTTTGATGAACATGCTGGCCTTTTTCCAAAATTCTGCCTTTCATAATTGTTCGCTTGGCGATTACACCCAACCGACTTGCCCCGAGAACATGACCAGCCTTGCATAATGGAGCTCCCCGCAAAGATAATGGTGGCAGAGAACCTTAAACTCGTTCCAAATGTTAGGCCCAGAGTTACACTTGTATCCACCGATTTCTATGATGATTCTTTGGGAATTGAACCCAAACACAACCAAAGAAACCCTTTTTTCGTTTTATTTTTTCTTTATCAAATACATCAATTCCTCGTGATCAATCCTCGTGGTATGAGGAGGCATACAATCCTTGCAACAAATTGTGTATTCTCTTCTATATCCTATCTTCTTACCGTCCATCGAAATTGAATTCAAAAAATCCAAATGACTCCAATAACCTTCGCATTCCACTAATGTCCACACCTCTTCCACGCTCAATGTTTGAATATGATCATTCTCCATGTGCACTTTCAGTTCAATCGACGGTGTCCGAATGCAATGCTCCTCCACTGCTTTCCAGCACATTTGACCATTTTCTCGCTGCCTCTTCTTTCTTTGAACAAAGAAATTGCAATATAAGGTCTGTTTTGGTAACCTATACCTGAAAGTTATAATTTCACATTATTTACTTCAAAACCAGAATCGCATAAAAACTTCATACTTACCCGAATGTAAAACCCGCTCAAGTCTACCTCACAAGCGCTTATTTGCCCACTGCCTCATGGATGCGTTTTCTCCAATCCCCATAAAATATCTGCTCAAGGGAAGCTTCATTAACGCCTTGAAATGTATATGTCTGTGGTGCAACCCTTAATGTTTGCACATCCTTGAACAAGGAAGCAAATATGCTTATCGGAATGAAGGCTTTTACATCACCTCGAACCCCGCCTCTTTCAGTCAATAACCTTCCTACTTCTCTTGCTAATAAGCATCGAAATGCCAAAAGAATATGCTTATCATTCAAACCTTTAGAAATATGTGATAGTGCAGGGGAGTTTATTAGTGACAATTGTCCCACCTTACCTTTTGTTATTGTGTAATGGTATTTGTGGAACCAAACACCTTGATCCCTGAGAGCAGACAAAGAGACGTCACGAAATATCAAATGCCCAATAGCATGATGATGGACTTCCAACACGCTTGTGATACTCTTTGCCGAAACTCTATCCTTGAAATCAGAAGAACACAAACAATTTACTTCAAGCTTTGGAAACGTAGAGCTCTGTGCAATATCCTCTTTCATCATATCTGCAGGCCCATACGCATATGCAACAACAATCTCATCTATACTTTTACTGCCCTGTCCAATAACAAATCCAAGCACCTGTGCTTTCCAATGTGCAGTCAAATCATTGAGCTTTCGTTTTTTTATTTTATGATCACCGCGTTGTGCTGGCTTCATAGTCACCCAAGAACCCACTGAGATATTCAAGTCTATCCCTTCTCCATTATCATCTTTCACATTCCTTAATACAATCTGAGTAATTTCAGATCGCTTAGTAGCCATTACCTGTGCAAACAAATGAATACCACATTATTCAACTAAAAAACCACTTAATAACAATCAATACCACATCATTCAACCAAAAAAATCACTAAGAAACATAATAGGGCTGAAAATACATATGATTTCTCTTCAATGGACAGCCAGTTAATACAACCTCAAGAAAGCAATCTTCAAAATAATATGAATTTGCTCAATCCATATCCTGTTTTAAATTGAAATAATAGGAATGTTTCTTTATAGCCAAAATCTATAAATTCTTAGCAATATAACTTGCTCTAGCCCAACATGCAATACTAAAACCTGTAAGAACTAGGAAAGAGCAATTATAGATAAAAAGAATCCATAAATATGTCTACAAAGTACCTTCTATGAGAATGGACCAGTTAATACATGGCGCTTCTGGTCTGGTCCATAAAAGACTACTTGATCGTTCTAGCTTATAGGATGGCTGGAGGATCTGAGCCAGGAAGTCTATTCCAGTTTCGGTTTTTTGCATTTGAATGTCACAGCCTACTAAATGTCTGGCTTCATGCATCAATAATAGCCTGCATGTAAGTGTCCATAACAACAATTATTTTTGCCTAAACTGGATATGTCCCTAAGGAGGTTAAAACTAGGATGCAAATGAATTCCCTGCCTTGCAAAATAATATCATTCTATAATTTACATTATGGAGTTACTGAATTACTGGACATACCAGAAAGGCAAGAAGTTCATAGTAATCACTTACAGGATGAAAATACAATCCTCTCTATAGGCTGTGAAATAGTACAATGCCTAAACATCCATTAGATGCAAGAAAGAAAGATGAGCTCATCATTCATGGTCTCTGGAAATATTCTGCAAAGGAGTTCCTATATTTTCTCGAAAGGTGTAAATTGAAATGTTTTTTTTGAATACATAGCTAGCATATCAATATGCTCTGATGAAGCGAAATCATAAAGACAAATATAAGACATCTTCCTCGTATGGTGCATTCCCATGAGTTATTCTACCGAATGCTAAAGAAAAGCTAACTAAGCTTTTCGAAATTGCAATGATCAAACATAAAGACAAGTGAAAACACTCACAAATCAAACGAAATTGATGAAAAGGCGTTCACACACACCAGAGCTGAATCTGAAATCGGGTTGATCTTGAGATTTCGAATTGCCGATTTGCCGTTGATCTTGAATTGCCGAAAGCTACCGATTTGCTATGACATATGAACAGTTTGATTGCAATCAAAAGCATAAGTTAGAATAGAATTGGGTCACCGAGCTACAAAGTGAATGGGTCAATCCCATTGCTACAAAGGTTCACCCATTGCTACTGATGTTCGATTGAACCATTCGATTTCAATTTCTAGAAGTTAAATATTAGACACATTCAAATACCTTGCTAGCAATTGTCGACACTTGAAGGAGTTGCTTAAACGAATAATCCTATAGAATTCACAGCAAAATCAAAGCTTTGCCGCCAGGATGAGAGAAGAACTTTGGCGCTAAGAAATTTTGCCTTTAGGGAAGTTCCATCACGAATTCCCGCTCTCTTAGCATAGATTCAGGCGAAAAACTCTAAGGGGGCAATGCATTAAATGCAATTGTTTTAATGACGAGTTAGGTTGCCATTAATTAGATTAATTAGATGTATATTAACTAAAAAAAAATGCCACGTCATACTGGTATAACAAAGTAACACCTCGCACGCTATTGGTTGATCCCAAATGCTGATGTGGAATTTCAAGGGTTTTTTATTGGGATATTTCAAGATCCCAAAAAAACTCTAATGTTATAATACTTTGTTCATATAAAAGATAAGAACTGAAGAAATTTTCATTGTACATGACATGGACTACTTCAGAAGTGCATTAGGTACAAATGTACATAAGATGTACAACAGATGTACATCTTATGTACATCTGTGGTACATTCCAGAAATATTATAAAAATTTGTTAAGTGTAAGTTGATTAGAATTGAACATAAGAAAGTTGAATTGCATAAACATTAAAAATAGTTTCAGTCATGGCAAAGATAAGAAATGGACAGGTTTTCATGTACAAATGGTTGATATATTTATATTGTGGACATAAATACAACACACTCGAAAATGAGCATGGCTCATAATTCATGACCAAGCTTCAAAATGTCAGTAGGAGCCTGATATCTTATGACTATTGCATCATGTCTTCCAGCCCGCCAAGAGGCTGAAGAGATATCCTCTAAAGCAGTAGTCCATGCGGTTTCTATAGCACGTGCCACTGGCAAACCTTTCCATCCTACATGGCCTGCATCTTCCAGGACACGTGCCTTCCCCCAAGGGTTGTGCAACAATTGATTTGCTGCCAATATACATTTCATGGTTGCTCGTTCCTCATAATTTTCAATATGCTCAACCTTTTCCCAAAGTTCAGGAACAGCAGTATAGAGGCGATAATCGGTCCCCAACCCTATGTACTTGCAGCTTGTGTTGGTTTGTATTACCTCTGGGTGCAGCAGAACTCTATCTCTTAGTTTCTTAATAGTCTTTTGTGTTTCATTCCATTCATCTACAAAGAAAATGAAGATCACTTAATTATGTATACACACTCATAATTGTACCAATAAAAAAGATAAAAACAGAGTACTCAAGTGCAATGAACAAAAACTTTGATATATATATTCATAACATTTGAATTTGCACATCATTCAAAGTCTGTACCAACAATGGGCCAGTCGAGAGGCCAATAACATTATGGCAGTTTCTCCATTCCTTGCTCCATATATTGACTAAATTTAGGCAGCAGAGCACCCAAGTTGCTGCCATAGTTTGCCAGCAAAATCTGTTCCACCTGCTCTGATATGCTATCTGCTGCATTAGTTTTTGGATGCTCTTTCACATAAACTATACCATCTTCAGCCATTTTGAATCCATTAAGCCATAGAATGAGCTCCATGACAAGCAATCTGTCGCCAGCTAATATCGGTGTCCAAGAGAAAGGACATATGTAGCTTCCTACAGGATTCAGGGTGGATTTGTATCTTTCGTCGTCGATCATAACTGTATTTCCATAGTACTCTGGGTACTCTTTCCACACCACAGCTAATGGCTTCACAAACAACCCCTTTTGAGGTTCAGTAGGGTGTTTGTGTGGCAGAGTCCAACACTGCTCCTGGCTGTAAACAAACTTCAACTTTATGGAAAAAGCATCACAAATATGATCCACAATTGGTTGAAGAATTTTAGAAGTGAGTGAAGACCAGATGGCAACATCAAACCCTTCTCTTACAAATGCTAATAGTGATGCTAACCCTGGCCTGCAGTAAAAAAACATGTTTCCTATATTGAATTGAAGCTCATCTTTCTATATCTGTTGGTATCTTGAGTTAATATTTTCATTCTTGTGCACACTCTTGCCCAACACAGAATTTAAGTCAAAGATAATGAGCTTTCTCCCTGACTTAGATGATTCACCTGTCAGCAACAAAATACTTGAGAGTCTATTCACAATTTATAATTACATTTCAGATCACACAATTGCGAAAACACATTGATAATTACACAATTGTTATTTGCACAGGTGTAAGTGAGACAAAAAAAAATCATTTTTTCATTATTTATTGAGTACAAAGAAGCTCGGAGCATGGCTCATACAAAACTGTAATTTACAAACAAGTTAAAGAGACTATCTACCCTGTGTAGGAACAAATGCTTGTATATTCATCTCGCTTCTACAATTAATGCCTCCATTAGATGATCCCTCCGTGACTTGGCATAGGCATCAGTGAACCAACTGGGTGTCATTGCATGGTGCACAAGTATTAGAGGACTATACCAACAAATAACTAATAGGAAAATAACATGTTCTACTTACAAAAATGGAGCTTGGCTGTGCATCAACAATGGCATCTATGAATTTGTGCATGTAAGCCACAATGTACATGCAAGGATTGCTGGTACTAGTTTCTGGCATTTTATGACAGAAGACAGGAGCATCAAAGTTCTTCCTACCATGGCTTAAGCTGTTGGATCCGAGCATCATGTTATTGATCACAAGCTTATGAAACCTGCAAAATTGCAATGTGAGAATAAACAAAGCATAAGAAATTGCAATATGAGAATAATCAAATCATAAAAACAAAATGAAACTCGTGCCTTACTTACGGACCACTTTAGCATCGGGTACATAGCCTTTGGACGGAGAGAGGATCAGTATACTTGGGCTAGCTATAGATGGAAAAGAGCTTTTCAATCGGACCAGCAAGCACAAGTATTGCCAATGCCACATTTGGGCCTTGCGTGAATTGGAACAAATATGTATTGGCATCTTGCAATCAAAATCCATCCAGCCCTTCCTTTATGTTAGTGTTCTCGTGCATCCCCCTGTTCTTGAGGGAATTCACAAAATTCGAAGGTGTCCTGGGTCGAACCATAAAAACTTGTGTTTCCAATCGATGGAAGACCGCTACAAAGGTACCGCACACAAATCCGTAATACATATTAATACATAAGATGAGTGACTTAGGGAATGAAATAACATAAATATGTTGAAATGCTAGCCTACCTCCCATAGATATCTACCATCTTAGAGGTCAAGTCCAGCTTCCAGCAGAACTCGTCAACATCACTTTGAAAGATAGAGGGTGCAGGCTTAGGAGGACAGTCCCTATAAGGAGTGAATGGAACCAACATTTTCAGTCGGTTCACTAAACTGTACAAGGAAACAACAGCATTAGCAAAAGAATATATCTATTGTAATCAATTGTATATTACTCACCTTGTAAATTCATCACCTGCTTCAGCATCTTCTGTGGACTGCTGCACCTTATTTGTTATCACATCAATATTTGCTTGTAGCTCCTCTTCCTCTTCCGGTTCCGACTCAGCAGGATCAGCTTCCTTCACGGCCTGTGATCGTGTCCCATGTACAAAAAAAATGTGGTTAATTATCATAAATCTGAGATGTTTAACAAAATTAGTTCATCTTGGACATACCTCTTTCTTGGTAGTGGTGGCACTTTTTTGCCTGGAGATTTTCTTTTCGGAGGACATTTTTTTGTTGCTGGAGATTTTGCCTATTTTTTTCCTCTTGGAGTTACATCACCAGCATTCTTTTGCCTCCTCTTTGGAGTGGACTCAACTACCAACTCAACTTCCTCTTCCCTGGTATCTCCTGGGTTAAAATCTGGATCTGTGTCCATTGTATCTGTAACAGGTATAGAACTGGCACCTGCAGATGATGCTGAGAGAAGCTAAATCTTTCTTAGGAGCTTCTCCAATTACTAATTTAGCACTTGGTGATGAAAGTGTTTCTGTGGCAGCAGTCAGTGAAGGATCTGCACCTGCAACTGCTTTAGCTTTCTCAACTGCCATCCTCTCTATTTCCTCAACTTCACTTTGCCATGTTCGAGGAGGCACTGTTGCAGATGGTTCTATTACCGGCACTGTAAATGTCATTGGTGATCTGGAGCTGGAAGGTTTCGGGTCTACAGATTCGGTCTGCTTATGCTCAATAAAATCTGTAAAGAGAGTCGATGCAGATGGCTCAAGAACATCAGCCATTAAAGCTGCTTCTGGGATAGGAACAACCTCATCTGCAAACAAACAAATGATCTAAATTTCAATAGACATAAAAGAACATGAAAACAGAACTTAAACAATGAGAAATATCTGGTACATTATGCTTCAACATGTACATTTCATGTACATAAAATGTACCAAATGTACGTAACTACATTTAACTGTAGCCAAATGTACATGTACATGTGCCTCAATGTACATAGTTGTACCTCAATGCACCCAGATGCACCCAGATGTACCCAGATGTACATCAGATGTACATCATGTATCCAGTTAGGGAATGTAGATCTATGCCCAAAAAAAGCACATATATGTAAAAAATGCACATACTTATGAATCCATCTACAGATGCACTCTAAAAATAAATGCATGTACATCTATTTGCAGGTGTAGACTCCATTAGATACATGTACAACTGATACATCTGCAGTCCAAGCTCAAAAATAAAAGCATCAATAAACAAGCAAATATATGCCTATGTACCTCTGCTTACAGATGTACACTAAAAGTTATACATGTACAAGGAATAGCAATGCACTGAAAGCCATACATGTAGAACTATGCAGATTACAATAACAAATATGAATTAAGAGAAATATAAGTTTAAATTAGTTGAGAGCAATGCATACCTTTCACAGCAGGGAAACCAAGCTGAATTTGAATGCCCTCATCGCAGATGCAACTTTTATGCAATTCTGTCTTTCATGGACCAGATAACACAAGCAGAAGAGGCAATAAGCATCTCTGCATGGAGCTAGCAGCAACAAACCAGTTTTGCCAAAGCCTTGGCCACAACAGGTACATGAACTGAATGTGATGAACTACTCTATAAAAGTATCTCCTACAGGGTAGGGCCTCGGGTGCAGAACAATAGGTCCTGCTCTCCCCAGGAAATCCAAAATCTGTGAATGCCTTTGCTGAACCAATTCAATGCAATTAAGTTTTTCCTTTGCTTGTTCAATTGAGATTTCATGCCTTTCAATTTCTTTAGTTGCTTCCTGCAAACCAATTTCTAGCTTAGAAGAGTGCTGCTCTTTCTCATGTCTACTCATAACCAAGTCTTCCAACTTGTACTTCAACACTCCGAAGCTAACTTGATTTCCAGCAGGATCCTGGGACAATTTGTCAAATTCCAATTTTGCCTCATCTATTTTCTTTATAATCTACTGCAGATCTTCAGATAGCATATCCTTTCTACCCTCAATCCGGCTGATGACCTTCAATGCATCCCTCATTTTTTCTTCCAGTGCTTCTACTTCATTCAATAGGTTAGTTTTCTCCTCCGACCCATGCTTAAGTAACTGCTTTATTGTGTCAACGTCTGATCTAGAATAACCCAGGGCTCTAATATTCTGCTGCAATACGATGTCCTGTTTGATATTTGAGGATTTACCTGTTGTAGGGTCCTCTGTAATTTCTGAAGTTTTGGCAAGATCTTTGGCGGTCCTAGCCACGTCCATCCAATCAACAAGCCGCCCCTTCAAGTGAAGAGCAAATGCTCTGGCAAAGTAGGTAGAAATATAATGGTTTGTAACCTGTTTCTTGCCATAAACCAATTCATAATATTTAAAAAAATCATCTTCCATGCGTTCTGGATTCTCCCTCCCTTGAATCCTCGTCTATTTTTTGGAGCTTCACCCTATACCTCATTCATAACCATCTCTAGATTGGGTATGTGGGCCTCTGCATGTTTATCACGGAGGTCTTTGGCTTGGATCACATCAGAACCCAAACGTAAACTCCTTGGAGGTAAGATTCCACTGCCGGAAGCACTGGCTTCTTGCGTGGGTTGTGGTGATGAGCAAGCACTGATCTGGGGCATTTTGAGGCCATAGCTAGATGAAGAATTCATAAACGGGATTCAAGCAGAGAAGGCAGGGGCGGGATAGTGAACGAGAGGCAAACCAAGAAATGGTAAAGAATTTCAAAATCCGAAAATTGTGCGGTTTCAGAGTGGTGGATAGCCATTAATCATGGCAGTTACTAGCGGGTCATGATGACAGTTATTCCAAAAATATGTTCGGTACATATGTGTATGTACAAAAAGGGCTATATTTATAGACACCCTTTCGTGCTCTTACCCTACACTGAATTAACCTGCCTCTTACTGATCCTGACCAAAAATTGTAATCTCAAATTCTATGGACTGACAGGTTCCTTGAATGATACTTTGCAACTTCAACATCATCAAGATCGAGATTAAGTTTGAATTTGCAGTTCATCAGATAATCTAGCATCAAGGATTTCAGTGTTAGTCAAAGATTGATGACAGAAAAGCTTGAAAAAACCATAAAAGCCAGAATAATTCCCAATTGTAAACCAATTATTATCTATCTGAGAATCACAACTTTTATACTTATGAGCAGTAGCTGTGAGTTCGATGTCATATATAACCTGCCATTTAATCCATAAAGAAGAAGGATTGTGTCCCCCATGCAAACATCTATTTCTATGCTTCCAGATATTCCATAAAGCAATGAAAGAGATTGAATTTTTAAATTTATTGTCAGAAAACTGACAATACTCGTTTGCTTCCTGACTTGAAAACCTGCTCAAACCAATTACAAAAGCTTGAAAGCTTAGGGCATGAAAAAATGTGTTCAATATCTTCAATGCCATTACAATGTAGAGGGCAGGATGGACTTATGACAGGATTATTGGGAACATTAGGAAGCAAGTGGTGTCTACATAAGGTCTCCATGTTTGGAATACTTTTGTTAACAAGCAACCAAATAAAGTAAATAATCTTAGGAGCACAGTAAGAATTCCATACATTTCTGAAAAGGGCAGTTTCAGTGTCAACAGGAAGATTCCAGTAAAGGCAGGCTTTAGATGTTTGATTGCTATTTGCCAAAAAATTATAGACATAAGCAACTTTGTAGATTTTCTTATCCCTATAATACCAATCGATCTGAGTTGTGACAGCACCATCCAGACTATGATTAGACACCTTATTAACAATATGCTTGAATAAAATCTTATCAGTGGAGGTACCATTGACAATAGCTTTAAATCTAGTCCAAGTAACCCATCTACCATTGGTCCAAATATCCCCAAGCTTCTTGATGCCAGAAGATGTCCATTTTTTGTAGCTTTTTGGATGATTAATTGCCAAAGGAGCCATGTCTCTTTTGGCTAAAGCTGGATTCCAGAAGATGCTCGTATCATGATGAGCCTGATTGATGCCACTGTGAGAGTAGGCTTTAGAGACTTTATTCCATGAATTTAAAAGATTCCTCATAAGAGGAGAAGAATTGACAGCTGGCTTGAGCAAATTGAAGGCAGAAGAGGACAAAGAATGCTCAATAGAAGGATGACCATCAATTGTGCTTTTATTTAACCAGTAATGAATAAACTTAGTAGCAGGATTATTTTGACTCAACAAAGACTTCCAAACATATTTTCTTGCCAATGCATATCCCTGCAAAAGAAGGTTTTTGCATCCAAGACCACCTCCCTTTTTACTTTGAGTGACATATTTCCAGATCACCATATGATGTTTACCCCAGATAAAGTTTCTAATTATTTTTTCAATCTGCTGATAAATGCATTTAGGGGCAAGTAAAGTAGAAGAGAAGTATATGTGTGAGCTTGCAAGCACAGAGGATGCAATAATTGTTTTGTCGGCAATTGAAAGACAGCTGCCATAATTATTGAGCTTCTTTCTGATCCTTGAGACAATTAGAGACCAAAGATTTTTAATAGAGATATCTAGGGCCAGAGGCATTTCTAGAAGAGAAGAAGTTTGATTCACAGGAATACATTTTATTCCTAGAATATCAGATTGATCATTAGCACCAATGATAACACACTTGGCCATATTGAGATAGATTCCAGAAGCAGCACTGAAATCATCCAAGATCTTGATGAAAAATTCAATATTCCTTACATCATTATGGATGAAACTAAAAGAATCATCTGTATACTGTAACAGAGTCAACTGGCTATCATTATCTGGCATATTAAGACCCTTTAAATTCCCTCTGTTTTGATGATACATAATGATTTTAGAGAGTTGCTCAGCCACTATGATAAAGAGATAAGGAGCCAGAGGGCATCCTTGCCTCACACCTTTATGCAGATTAAAGAATTTGCCAGAGGATCCATTGATTAAAATGGCAGATTGAGCTCTAGAGTTGAGGCCCATGATAAGGTCAATGATTTTTGAAGGAATTCCAATTTTCCTTGAGAGAATCAAGAAGTCCCATCTAACAGTATCAAAAGCTTTAGAGAAGTCAAGCTTTAAAAGAACACAGTTTTGATTTGAAGTTCTGGCCCAGTGCAAACCCTCCATAGCAGCAATGTAATTGTCCAAGATAAACCTGTTAGGAAGGAATGCATAATGCAAACTAATATTCTTCTGCAAAAACCCTTTGATCCGATTAGCTAGAATTTTGGCACAAATTTTGCGGCTACAAGGTGCACGATACTTCACAAAAATTGATCTTCGAGGTGCCGATAATCTTATCCGCATCAAGGAAGGTGATGAGTGGAAGACAGCCTTTCGAACTCGTATGGTCATTTTGAGTATACCGTCATGCTTTTCGGCCTTACCAATGCTCCAGCGGTCTTTTAGCACATTGCTAACGATGTTTTTTGGGAGTTTTTGGATCTTTTTGTTATCGTCTATCTAGATGATATTCTAGTTTATTCGAAGACTTTGGAGAAGCATGAAAAACATGCCAGGAAGATCCTTCAAAAGCTACGGGAACATGGACTTTATGCCAAGCTGAAGAAGTGTCAGTTCGAGCAGGACAATGTCGAGTTTTTGGGCTATCGCATCACGTCTCAGGGTGTTACCATGGATCTAGAGAAGGTCAGCATAGTTCTTGATTGGAAAACACCTTCCTCGGTTAACGATGTTAGTGGACAATTGAAGCAGAATCCGCATTCATCACTCTGAAGCATGCTTTTACAACAGCACCCGTTCTTGCATACCCAGATCCTGTGCGTCCCTATATTCTCGAAGCAGATGCATCAGATTTTGATCTTAGCAGCATCTTGTCGCAAGAGGGGGGATGATCGCACCCGATCTGCCTATCATTCCCAAAAGTTTCAGCAGATCTTATTTCGAACCTAAGGCTGGGGAGCCAGCATTTGATCAGCAATCACAGGTTATTATAGGACCTGATCGTTTACAGCTCATGGCCATCACTTTGTTCGAGAGGGCTCATGATACATCCATGTTGGAGTCTGTTCGAGCATCTCTTCCTTCTGATCCATTGACACGGGACATAATATCACAGCTTGGCTCAGCATCATCTTCCTAACAAATGAGGTTGGACTATGATCATTTTGAGGTTCGAGATGGACTTCTGTTTCATGATGGATTCATGTATATTCTGGATGGTGCCGCTCGACTTCAAGTTCTGCAGTCCTGTCGTGATTCTCCTCTCGCCGGCCATTTTGGCATTGCCAAGACTCTGGAACTTATTACTCGAGATTATTGGTGGCCAGGTCTCCGCCGCACTGTTGAGACTTTTGTACGCTCCTGTGATATTTGCTGTCGTGCAAAAGCTCCCAAGCACTGCCCACATGGCCTGCTTTATGCTTTACCAGTTCCAGCCGGTCCTTGGAAGAGTATTTCGGTGGATTTTATTGTCGAGCTTCCATCCTCCTAGGGCCATGACGCCATCCTTGTTGTTGTTGACCGTTTTTCCAAGATGGCACATTTCATTCCTTGCAACACTTCTATCTCCAGTGAAGCCACAGCGGTTCTCTTGCTTCGAGAGGTGGTTCGAATCCATGGCTTACCAGATAACATTGATAGTGACCGTGGCCCTCAGTTTGTTGCTAGCTTTTGGAAGCCTCTATTGCAACTCTTGCATGTGGAACGTTCGCTCTCTTCCGGACATCACCCAGAGACCAATGGGCAGGTGGAGCACACTAATCAAACACTTGAGCAGTATTTTGCGATGCTTCATCAATTATCAGCAGAATGACTGGGTTGATTGGACCGCTGGCAGAATTTGCTTACAATAATTCTGTCCGTTCTTTATTAATTTCGGCATGCATCCCCTATCGGGACTTCCTATAATTGGCCAAAGCGATAAAAACATATAACAGACTGTATTTTCGTTAACAAAGGTATAGTGGCCGGACGTGAACAGAACTGATCCGATGTGCTGAATTTGCTGCCGTTTCTTGCATTTTTGTTGCCGATTTGCCTACCTAGGTAGTTACAACAGTGGTATTAGAGCTATCTTCTTATCAGTTATCAGCCAGCCTTATCTTCTTATCAGTATGGCCAGCAGACTTGGAGCCAGCTTACTAAATTCTGTGGATGTGTACATAGGTGGATCAGGCTTTCAGGTTTGGAAGGAAAAGATTGAGTATATTCTTAAGACTGAAGGCTTGTGGAATCTAATTGCAGATACACCTTCTAGTTCTGCTTCCTCTAGTTCTGGAAGTGTATTAACTCATGATGGAGAAAGCTCAGGAGCAGCAGGAAATGCAGGAACTAATGCCGTACCTGATGAAATCAAGGTGTTGCAAACTCAAGCCATTATTACAAGCAGGGTTGGCCCGTCAATTCTATTGAAAATCAGAGGTAAGAGCCCAAAAGAAATGTGGGCTTATTTGCTGAAGCAATTTCAAGCTAAGACCACTTCACAATTAAATGTTTTGGATAAAGAGTTGAGAGAAATGAAACTGTATGACAAAGATAAAGTGACGGAGTTTTTTCAAACTTTTGATAGCCTAGTAGCAGAATGATAAGAACGCACTTTGAGCAGAAAACCTTGTTTCAGAAAGAGGAAGAAAAGCAAGAAATCTTGTATTCTAGCAGGTACAAGTCTCGGGGTGGAAGTAGTTCCAGGGGGAGAGAAGGGTGAATTGGTCCATGCTTCAATTGTGATTTGTATGGTCATTTGAAGGTGGATTGTCCCAAACTTAAGGAAATTGAATGTTACAATTGCAGAGGAAAGGGACATGTGTCTGCAACATGTTCTAGTCCCAGTAGACCAGGATCTAGGGGAAGAGGAAGAACTGTACAGCGTGGTGGAAGGTCTCCATTTCGTGGAAAAGGAGGAAGGAAGAATCCGGTTGTAAGCATTGCTCAAGAAACTGTAGAGGAGGAGCAAGATGAAGATGCTGAGGTACGTAATGTTGTTGTTTGCTCAGTTGAGAAAAACCATATTCCTGACAGATTTGGTGATGATTTTCTTATCATAGATAGTGGAGCTGAAAGATGTATAACATCTTCAGCCAAATTGCTCAAGCAATGTACAGGATGAGCTTCAGGACATATTCAGCTTGGTGATGGCGGTTTGCAGAGTATAGAAGATACTGGTGTCTTGGAGATCTTTGACTTGGAAGGCAGAAAAGTTGATCTTAAAAATGTTTTGTGTGTACCTGGGCTTGTAAGAAATTTAATTTCTGTTGCCCAACTTGTGGATCTAGACTACAAACTGTTGTTTGATAAGCTTGACTGTAAAGTCTTTCTAGATAATAAAATAAAGTTTGTGGGAAAAAGAGTTGGAAACTTGTTTGGTTTCAATTCTAGTATAGCAGGAATAAACATGGCCACAGTGACTTCGATGAAGTTGTGGCATGAAAGACTTGGGCACACACATATCAACAATGTGGATTATATGGTTAAGCATAATTTAATTGTTGCAGGAAACAGACCAGAGACTTTTGTATGTGTTGGTTGTATGCTTGGAAAGCAGTGCAGGCTTCCGTTTCCTAAGCGGTCAAAACGGGGTAAGAAGATTTTAGATCTTGTGCACACAGATTTATGCAGTCGAATAAATGTAGCAAGCCTGAGTGGCAAGAGGTATTTTATAACATTTATTGATGACCATAACAGAAGAGCAAAATGCTATTTTCTAAAAACAAAGAATCAAGCATTTGATGCAGTATTTTGCCGCAGAAGTGGAGAATGAGACTGGAAAGAAAATAAAATGTGTACGTTCTGACAGGAGAGGTGAGTACCTTTCTGGAAGATTCAAAAATTACTGCCTAGATCATGGAATTAGAAGACAGCTTACAATGAGCCATATGCCTCAGCAGAATGGCGTCACAGAAATAAAGAATAGAACCATTCTCAATGCGGTTAGAGCAATGCTAAAGCACACTGGACTGCCAAACTTTCTTTGGGAAGAAGCTGCCAGGACAGCCATATTAATACAGAACTTTATTCCCTCTTCCAGTTTGAAAGGAAAAATACCAGAGTCCTTGTGGTCAGACAGAAATATAGACTATAGTAAGCTAAGGGCTTTTGGCTGCTTAGCCTATGCGCATGTTCCAAAGGAAGGCAGGAAAAAGTTGGATGATCGAGCTTGGATAACCTATATGCTTGGCTATGATGACAATTCAAAGGCATACAGGTTATACGATCCGGAAAAAAGAAAGGTAATCATAAATAGAGATGTTGTCTTTGATGAAACAGTTTTCTATAAGGTCAGAAGTTATTTGAAACCTGATATGGACGTAGAGAAGGAGGAGGAGAAAGATACAAAACAACCTATTATGGATATTCTAGATGATGATGATGTGCTTGGTGATACTAAGAAATCTGCTACAATGTCTAATGCAGATGCCCCTATTAGAGCTACAAGACGGAAACAGACGCAAGCTCAAATATTGCAGGATGAGTTGAAGGTAAGTCTTGAAGCTCATGGTAGGGATGCACAAGGTAGAAGTTTAAGATTACAAGAAAATGTTGAGCTGACATTGTAGAAACATTGATAGCCATGGACACTAATGTTCCAAATTCTTATTTTGAAGCTATAAATGCAAATGACTCTGTTAAATGGATAGAAGCTATGAAAAATGAAATGGAATCTTTTAAACGAACAGATACCTATGATGTTGTGGATTTGCCAGAGGGCAAAAATATTGTAGGAAACAAATGGATTTTTAAACTGAAACCAGGAATCGATGGAGCTAGTCCTAAGTATAAAGCCAGACTTGTTGCTCAGGGATTTTCGCAGAAAAGGGGCTTAGATTATGAGGAAACATTTTCGTCCATAGTCAAAATGACTAGTATTAGAATTTTACTAGCTTTAGCAAATGCTCAAAACCTAGAAGCTCATCACATGGATGTTAGCACAGCTTTTCTCAATGCTAAGTTAGAAGAAGAAATATACATGAAGGAAGCTCCTAGTTTTGAAAGTGGGAAAAATAAGGTATGCAAGTTGAAAAGAGCAGTATACGGTCTGAAATAAGCCCCTAGACATTGGTATTTCTGTATGGACTCTTATCTAAGAAAGCATGGCTTTAGTAAAGTTAATTGTGATGGGAACCTATATACATACAGATTGAGTAAGGAATATTGTATTATTACACTTTATGTTGATGACTGTGTGATGGTTTCAACAGGTATAACCATACTAGACAAGTGCAAGAATGTTCTCAGGAGCCGGTTTCAAATGACGGATTTAGGGGAGCTAAAAAGATTCCTAGGTATTGAAGTAAGAAGAGACCGGAAAAACAAAAAACTCTTATTGTCTCATGGCATGTATATTGATGCTATATTGAAAAGATTCAAAATGACCAATTGCAAAGCCGTCAATACTCCACTTGCAGTCGGACAGAAGATATCAAGTGATCTATCTCCTAAAACAGAGAAAGAGGTAAAAGAGATGGAATGTATTCCATACAGAGAACTAATAGGCTGCTTGATATACTTGGCCAATTGTACAAGGCCAGATGTAGCATTTGCTGTTAACATGCTTAGCAGATATAACAATAATCCAGGCAAAGCTCATTGGATAGCAGCTAAGAGAATTGTAAGATATTTACAGGGAACAAAGCATGTTGGATATTATTTTGCACAAAGGATCTAGAATTAAAAACATTTTGTGATTCAGACTGGGCAGGAGATCTAGATGGCAGAAAATCAACATCTGGCTTTATCATGGTGCTTGCTGGAGCACCTGTATCTTGGAAATGCAAGAACCAAACTTCTGTTGCATTGTCTACATCAGAGGCTGAATATGCAGCAGCTATTTTGGCTGCAAAGGAAATGGTTTGGTGCAAAAGATTACTAGAGGAACTTGGCATGGCTATAAAACATCCTCTTGTTCTTAATTCTGATAACTCTAGTTGTATTGCCATGTGCAAGAATCCAGTATTGCATGAGAGGTCCAAGCACATAGAAATTCATATGCATTACATCAGAGACATTGTGAGCAAGAACCTTATACAGTTGAACTATGTTAGCACAGAAAACCAACTTGCGGATCTATTAACAAAAGCACTTGCAGAGAAAAGATTGATACAGTTGAAGAAACTGCTGAGCTGTACAGATTATGATATGAAAGGGGGATGATGGCATTCATATCAATAATGGTTGAAAAGTAATGTAGATAATGATTATTTAGAGGCCATATCGGGACTTCCTATAATTGGCCGAAGTGATAAAAACATATAACAGACTGTATTTTCGTTAACAAAGGTATAGTGGCCGGACGTGAACAGAACTGATGTGCCGAATTTGCTGTCGTTTCTTGCATCTTTGCTGCCGATTTGCCTACCTAGGTAGTTATTTGCTTGTATCTAAGCTGAAATTCAGAGACAATTTACAACATCCCCGGTGGTCTTTCACTGCTCTTGGATATGACTCAATCAATCTCAGTGCCGAGGACAGGCTCGAGAAGCTCCGCATGCTCCAGGATGATCTTCAGCACCATCTCCCCCAGGCCCAAGCATGTTATCATTATCGTGCAGATCAGCACCGTCAGGACGCTCCTCATTTTGTAGTTGGTGATCTTGTTTGGCTCTTGCGTCGGGATTTGCCGACAGCTCGCCCTTGTAACAAGCTCGACTACCGGCGCTTAGGTCCCTATCAGATCATTGAATGAGTTGGTGATGCTGCTTTCCGCCTTGAGCTTCCGCCATCAGTTCGGCTTCACCCAGTATTCCATGTGTCTTTGTTGGAACCCTATATGGCGAATCCATTTCCAGATCGACTACCTCCACCTCCACCACCAGTCGAGATTGATGATCATGAGGAGTTCGAGGTTCGAGAGATTCTGGACTCTAAGTTTCTTCATCGACGATTGTATTACTTTGCTGATTGGGAAGGTTACTCGCCAAGTGATAGAACCTGGGAGCCTGCCGAGAATCTGACTAATGCACCTAACAAAATTGCAGAGTTTCACCGACGTTACCCGAACAAGCTAAGTTTGAGTACTCCGGCCCCAGCTCCGAGGACTCGTCACCGTCGTAGGAGGGGGATAGTGTGATGACCATACGGATATTCATATCATACGAACATTATACTTATATGTACAAAAGATGGTCGTCACACGGATGCAAAAATGTAGTTGCACAAGATAGGGTTTGAACTCGCAACCTTCTAATTGCGAATCACGCACCCTTGCCAAGTGTGCTATCAATATTTGGTGAAGATATTCACGTTTTTCTCATATGTGGGACTATCTCCAAGAGGTTCTAGGATATTCTAGAACCAATGCATGTGTGACACTTGGCACAATCTCATCCATTGGAGTGGCGCGATCCTGACTGTTGGCCTAGATATATAAGGAGGCACCTCCTTCTTATCGAACCATTCTGGTTCAACGCCAGTCTTGAGCCTTCTAGGCATCTGTCTCGTGTTCTTGCTTGCCTTCGGGCCATTGTACTCTTGAATCCTGTTCATATATCAAATTCTTTGCCGATCTTGGTGTAATTCTTCTGTATTTCTTACGTATTTTTCACGTATTCCCCTTATTTTCGTGTAGGTTCATGACATCAGATTTGTTACTATTGCCACCAAAAGTTGATATCTGTAATGAAAATACTGATTTGGAATGAAGATGATTTGCAATAAAATTGAATATTTTGAGTTGTCATTATTGTTTAGAGTTTTAATTGCATAAGATCGTTGAACTCAAAATCACCTTCAGGACGATCTATCCTATAATTTCAAGGTAATTAAAATTTCTTTTCAGTAATTTTGATTCTTTATTTTTCAGGTGGCACAAATATAGCACTGCCATTATTTTTCTGTTTTTTTTTTTCCTTGCAAAATGAACCTGAGCTCTACAACTATGGCAACAACAGCACTAATGGTTTTTTTTCTTGGGAGAGCTAGCCTGAGCTCTATGGATATGGCAGCTGTGGAGCTCAAAAATGTGTTTGGCAATAGCGATACTGAAAACATCAAAATAACTAGGATCTGTCTCTATCTGCCTTTTTTCTTTCTCTTTTCACAACAACGGTTGCTCAAAACTTGTTTCAAGCATATGTTAAAAAAAATTGTGCATTATTTACATCGTCTAATGTCCTTAAGAACTTCGGTGCATCTGAATACTGCTTAGTCCATTCTTAAATCTATAAACTGTCTTTCATTTTTGTCTGTTTTGCCTTGTGAATGATTCATGGGCCAGGTTTCTTGTTTTGCTTCTCTACTGACCTAGCTATGAACAAGACTGCTGCTAGTAGTGAAAAATAATTGGAGCAATCCACACAAATCAGAGCCCAAATCAAAGCCAAAACTGAAACTAAAACCAAATGGATGTAAATTGCAATGCATCGATGCAAATTATAAGCAAGAAGGTGCTGGAAGAGAGAGGAATTAAAGAAAAAGAAAGACATGAACTTCCAGCTATCGTTGGACGCTGCTCGCAGGGCGGTATCTGCCAGTTATTCACCTGAAATTCTCATTGCCCAGTGGGTTACCTACTACGTCTTCAATCATAAGCAAGTGGGTTACTCCCAATAAATTGCATTAGAGATTTGGTGGGATCAGCTAAGAGCCATCCAAGCTTTCTGCAAATCTGATTCCAATCTTATTCCTGAACCTGCAGGCTTGGGCAAAAAGCACTCCCCCAAAGCTGGTAAACCTAATTATGATGGGTTGTTGAGCTATTAGGCAGGTAATAATGAAGAAGATTGTCTATATTTTCCTCAAAACTAGGTTCAGCTTCGTGGACTCCGCCAGACGAGATTGGCCAAAGAACCTTCAAATAGAGCGATAAATTTTGGAGGGCAATTTTTATATTTGTTTTGATGTAGTTCATTGCCAAAACCTAAAGATAAAACTTTGTCTTCTTTCTGATTGTGGCTAAGAATCCCATCAATTTGGCCGCCGGAACTGTCTACGGTAAGTAGACTGGAGAACCATGGCTGAGGTAAGAAGCCTCGTGCAAATGGAGACGATATCTCATAGTTTTCCTATTTTTAAGAGCAAGAATTGAGAATCTCAAGTTGAGGTGCCTAAGAATTGCCTGCTACACAAAAATAGGTTCAGTTGAAGGGAGGAAGTTCATGAGGATGATCTCTGTAATTCAGAGCAATGAACATTGATATTTGAAAAATGGCAACTCTTTTTGTTTCATTAAATCTTGAGTAGTATTTTGTGAGATGAAAAGCAATTTTGCATTAGTTATTGTCAAATGGACTATTGAAAATGCTTATCAATAAAATAATTTTATTACGGAAAAAAAAAATCCAGCCACTACTAGCCTCAACCTCAATCCACTAGCAAGTGCATCTACTATCAGTAGTATTATCTGCCCGCACTTATACCCCAAAATCCATGGTGGCATTCGTATTCCAAAACATCAAGTATTTAGCATATATCATAGACTTTAGAAAACAAAGTGCTCAAAAGTGCCATTTCTTAGAAATAATTAAAGCAGTATGTTGTCTACGTACAATATTGTAGAAAATAGTATCAATGATCAATGTGAATATGTAGTCTGAAACATGATTACAAAATATTAGAATCAATGACGTCATTTTATTTTCCAAGACCTTCAGTACATATTTTTTCAAGACTTTAGACCCTTCTCATATTAGAATGCCATAACAGTCTGATACTCAGCAGTAGAATATGTTCCATTTAAGATACAAGATATTAAATGGTCTCATGACTTAACAATCTGATTAAGGATGTGAACTGCTTATTGTCAGTCTAAACTCTTATATGAGCATTGGAAAAGTGAGAAGCCTTGAATTGAAGCACTAAGTGGTGCAGATCAATTTTGGTTCTCAAACTTGATTCCAGAAAGCATGCAGGAGATACTTATCATGTAGACTTCCCTTTGAGCTAGCCTGATAAAGCCTCAGCTTATATTCAACATCCATTCTCTAGCTAAACCAATTCAATGAAGCAATTGATGGTGAGAACAAGGAAAGTATTTCAGTTTGGATGTGCTTGTATAATTATGACCATCTATTTCATAAGCAGCTGTTTTTTAATTGCATAGGAACAGAGCCTGTATGCATAGTGTATACTTTATTATGTTTTTTTTATTGAGTTAGTTTTCTTAACAAGTGCTAAGCTCTTTTAACTTGGGACAAAAAGGTTACATTAGGAAAACGGTTGACAAGCGGAGAAGCCTATGTTACCCTTTGGCCCTTGCATTTTTACCTACTCTATGGCTATGTTACCTTTTGGCCCTTGCATTTTTACCTAGTCTATAGCTAATTATGTATTGGTTGGCTGCAGGTCTGGGCTTCTCTTCCTAATGTATATTCCTTATGTCAAAATAGGTCATGTGTGAGCTTGGAAACTGGAAATAGAAGTGGAACTTGAAGATAACGCTGCTGAAGGTTGAGAATTGCTACAAATGATGGCAATAATATACTTTATTTTTGTACTTGATCCAGGTTTTCATACCTGCATATCTAATCCATTATTCTCGTATAAGGTAATTTGTCTCTTGCTTTTTGTCAAGGTATAAACATAAATTTCTGGCAGTCCTATGCACATCCTGTTTTGAGTGCCAGATACTAATTCTTAAATATAGAGCAGTAAGTTTTGGTCGTTTTAATGCTCGGTGATATATTGTTGGTGCTGTTATAAAAGTCTTCATATGACAGCCAGACAGTGATAATATTATGTGCACAATAATGTATTTTTTTATCATTCAAATAGTAAAGGCCATGAAGTTTTATAGTTTTAGATTACCCTCTCAAATGTTTCCCTATCAATTAAATGATTCCAAAAACTTTGGATTCTCAATATGTATTTAGAGGTGCCTATAGTATATGGGATCTTAGAAATCAAGGTTTAATGTGACATGGTAGTAAAGATCTTTGAAATTGTATACCAGGAAAGAATGGTACCACCATGGACTTTATGTTCTCGTATGGCCAAATAAGACAGCAAAGGATTGACTAATGTTGATGTTTGTGCTATGTTTAACAAGTTCAAGCTAGTTTTTTCTTTTCAGGAGACTAGCAAAAGCAAAGGACTATGGACTTGATTTTCTTGTGTGTTTTTTCTAGGATGCAATGCATATGGGATGGTTAGCACTGGGTAAGATGGCAAAGATGGGATGAAGCAAAATAAAATGCAAGAGCTAGTGGTTGAAGGCAAAAAATAACCAACAACATGAACCAGAAATGGAATGGGATCTTGTTCCATCAACGACTATGCCATGGTGAATCCTCCATGGCTGTGTTATGCTGATAGCACTACAAGAGGCGCTCCTACATACCAGGTCTTCATCTGTTAGATAGTCGTTGTGCCCAAAAACAATGGTGCTTCAAATGAGGCAACAATCAGCTTGGATACTCTTTTTCCAATCAAAGAGGTAGTAGTAGCTACTTCCACCATAGTGATCTCCATTCCTCTTCCATGCTTATTAATCTCAACAATCATTTACAGAGGCTGCCTTTCAGCACCAAGACAAGACCTTGCAGTAAGATCCTCTACCTTTGTTATGCTAGAAATTCTCTAGGATGCCCACCATTTGAATTTGTTCATAAGCATCATTCTTACAACTCAAATTCATAACTTCCTTTATCCGACCTCTCTTTGAATCGTTGGAGCCTACAGAGCTAATCGAAGAAGCTCTACGAGTTGCGGGTGAGCTTTTTTTGGAGTTACCAATTGATTTTTCCACTATTCAATGTGGATCTTTGATTCAACTTGAGATCTATTTCTTTATCACTTCAGTTTTGACATAAATCAATATCTAGCATGATAACATGGGGTTTCCTTTTGTATTTTTGTATAGCTTTTTCTATGGTTTTAATATGATTTGATGGTGATATTACACAAGGTATACTAAATAGTACATCTAGAGAGTGAAGGGGGGTAAAGACCCTGAAAGCCGTAGTAGATGATGTATCTAGTTAGCCTCATTAATTCCCAATTAATGCGGCATGTGCATGAGAGCCCGCCTGGCTATATAGCTTGCCACTGAGTGTGGGCAAGGTATGGGCTCGTCACCTCTTGGGCGATGCGCCGCCTTCAATGGGGTTGAAGTCGTAGACGAGCAGTGGCTCCCTAGCCTGCCTGTAACTGGCATGCATTTTCTGGAGGGGAGTGATCTCCTCCTGCCTCATCGAGAACTGGGGAGTTGTAACCCAGGAGTAGCCTCTTTAGCTATGCACCTAGCAGGATACCGTCAGGCTCCAAGGCTTATCAGCCTATCTGCAAAGTATGCATAGGAAGGGCGGATAGAGTGGACTACCCAATGACCATGTTCTATGCCAGCCAAGTCCATTGTTATGAACTCTGTCTGCTTTGACCTCTGGAGACCCGAGTTGTCAGTCGATCCCCTTGAGTCTGAGCCTTGGGTAGGATTCCCCTTATGTTGATGTTACTTATGTTGTTGTTACAGATGCTATGTTATGGTGAGTCACCTTTCGAGGTGGATATGTATGTTATTTGATGCTATATGCTCATGTTTGATGTGCTTCAACAGCTAGGTAGATCCCGAAGGAGACGAATGAATGACACATCCATTCTTCTCCGTCAGGTTCTTGCTCACCATCAAGGGCCCAATGATAGGTGGACGGCCTCGTGGCAACAAGCTTGCGTTGTCAGAAAGGATGAACTCCAGTTCTATATGATCGGGGCATCGTATACGAGCAGGGGACGTCACAATGATATTAGAGCAATGATCTTGGAGGACCAAGATCGAGCACTGACTATTTTCCTAGTAGTACTAATAGTTTAGATCTTCAGTCTTGGAGTTGAAATCCCAACCTCGGGAAATTCAAAGGGAGAAATTTTTTTCCCATCAGTAGTGTAAAAGAGCTAAGCTAGTAATAGTTAGTGAATTTTGTTTTTTTATTTTTTTTTTTTTTTTGAAATTTTAATAAAACTTGAAAACTTTGGCCACTAGAAAGTGACTACTCACAGAGTGCACCTGGGGCCCTACCTAATATTTAGCTCCATGCTCTAGCGCACTGTGTGAGTAGTCGAGCATAGTTCACCTAGAAAGATAGCAAATTAGTGTACTGATGGGATATCTAGGCTTAAAATCAAAATTTAAGCTTGAAAAACTTGTCATACACCTAAGAAAGTTTATAGAAAACATAAAATAGAGTTAAGAATGAGTGACTACTCATAGAGTGCACCTGGAGCCCTATCTAAATTTTTGCTTCATGCTCTAGCACACTGTGTGAGTACTTGACCTCCAAACTGTATCAAAATGAACCCAAAACTGGAAAGTAAGGGTGAATTCTAGCTCCACTCATCGAGTAGAGCAGGAAAATGCCCTCATATCAAACTTTTGGAGTCATCTAAAATCTAAACAGGTGGCCACTACTCACAGAGTGCCCTAGAGCCCTTAGCGCACTGTGTGAGTAGTCAAAATTTTGAACCTTTATAACTTCAGTTAGGCAGCTCCAAATTGCCTAAGATTTAATGCAGTAGTACAGTCTAGAACACATTTACTACCTCAAATTAGGCTAGAAGTGTGATACTCCACCTCAAAATGATCAAATTTGCTCAAACCCTAAATTTTGTTTTTCCAAACTAGGGTTTGTTTATAAATAGAAGCAATACTCCATTGGGACCTCGCAAGTCCTTCTCTCAGCTTACAGTCGATGCCTTACTCCTGGATAGAAGTGCTCAAGAACATTCCTTTGTTATAGTCATCTAAACCCTCAGCATAGCAACACAAGCTCAAGTATTGATACATCACCACTTCTCATGCCAGAGGCATAAACCTTGACCCAACTCTGTTATCTTTTCAATATAATTTGACTTAACTGACACATTGACACTCCCTATTGCCATGATATCTAGAAAGGAGCTAGAATCTAGAGCTGACCAAGTCACTCCATCTGTAGAGTATTAGGCCCTCCTCCCCCCTCCCCAAAAACTAACCTTGCTAGGATCTCAGAGTATGTTCCAAATATCATCATGTCAAGACGACATGTCCTAATATCCATAGACTTGAAGGCTATAGGTATATCTCTATTAATATTGGATGAGCCATCTTGCGTGCTCATAGAGCCCAGAATGTTGTAGGAGAGCCCTTCAAGTAGTTGTTTGATCTGAACCCTTAGACTCTAGGATATATGAGCGTTTGCTTTTGGAGTACGAGGCTAGAGCCACAAAAGAGCAAGAGGCACAACTTCTTGAAGACATTGAAGACCCAGGTGATATACTGAGAAATGAAGGGAGGAGAGTGAAAGGCGGACCCAAGAGAGCAAAGCACAATGGCAAACACCTCTACAAACGAAACGAGTAGTACAGGGCACCACTGGCCTATCAGCAATCTTCATTGAATGAAAGACATATGTTTATCATCCGCATCACGAATCTTTGGACTATCACGCACCCGCCTGACACATCCACAAGCTCACATCAGAATGAAGATCTCGACCCCTTCGAACTCGATGCACATGAGTTCAAATGGAAGAACGCAAGGCAGAAACATATAAGTGCGAGAGTATTTTGAAAGGGGAAGCCTAGATTAGCATCATGAGTTAGGGTTAGACATTATAATCTTCCATCGAAGTGACAGTTCATAGCGACACATGAGCACATAGAAACTAGAGGGAAAACCACCACGGTCTCACATCCTAATGTCAAGCAACGTCAACAAATGATGCAACAAAGCTAGACAACTGTAAAACCCCCAAGTCCAGCCATGACGAGCTCCCAGCTCCCTTGCACTAGTAGGAAGACGGTAACGACTTCATCGATTTCAAAAATAGGGGATCATGATGGAGGAAGGATAAGAGACACATATCAGGGGAGGAACATCGCTGACTTGAAGGCCTATATCAGCATCAGGGGCAAGATTGAGGAGGAGGGTAGTTGGTTCAAACAAGAGTTCTAGATCCAAAAACACCTGGAAACCCAAGGAAGGACAACTTCAGGCTTCAATCAAGTAGTTCGAGACTCGAGTGGACCCGACCCAAAGGACGGACGAGCCAACCCAGCCAACAACCACAGACCAACCCAAGGGAGTGATGTTATATGCAATGGAGACGACCACATTTCAGGCACTGGGGAGGCATCTCACAATGATAAAGTCTACGCAACAGAAGTCGCGCTTACAAATTCAACCTATGGAGAAATGACACCATCTACCTATTGATTGCCATCTCATAGCTTCGAAGGCATGCCAGAATGCCCGACTGCAACAACCAAGTGATCCTACTCAAGCAACCAATAGCACCGCACATCTTCAACCGTGCAACGACACACCACATGTAGGGACACCAAGCGGTCACTGCACTCCACATGACAGGTACACGCATTAAGGAGGAACATTTTCCACTCAAGGGTTCCCATCGAGGAACGTTCTTCGCAACTTGGGATGACGACCTCAAATCAGACACGAAGGTCGACTATAGTAGCACCACCTCAAGGAACCCCAGAGTCAACCAAAACAAGGAATATGCAGCAAAACCAAAGAATCAAACATGATAGGAGGAGGGAAAATCCTAAAGGAGTATAAACTTTAAGCATATCCTCGTATATAAATTAGAAATGTGGATGATTTGAAATCCTAATGTAAGTGTGTATATACCTATTGTATATCTCGGGTGATCACACATATAGTGTAGAAACACGAGCTTAGAGTCATCTTTTAGGGGTTTAGCGTCTAGATCGAGAGTCTCCATCACTTTGACTGACAAAGGATGAAATAAAGAAGCACAGCTATAGCGCAAGCTCAAGTTTTTGAACGGAAGAGCAAGTATGAGCGAAGACGACCATAGCCCAAGCAAAGCTTTGACTCCAAACACTTTATGAAGCTGCCTCAAGTAGAAGACCGCTCATCCAGCACAATGTCAGGATGAGAGACAATAAACTGGTGGATCTGCGAGCAGAGGTAGATTCTCTAGCAGGGGTGACATGGCTGCACAAACTGTTAGTATGTAGGAGGGCAGTCAAAATTGAGGATCTCGGCCTATGTATGCACCTTTGAATGATGAAACTAGGGAGAAGTGTATTAATGGGAATTGATGCTTTAGGTGCAGAGAAGTTGGTCATTATGGACGAGATTGTCCGAGAAGGTGGATGGATAGTACTGCCTCGTCTGCATGTTCTCAACGTGGAGGGCAAACAAACCAGTGGTCCAGGTCGAATTCTAGTGATACTTATGGACGGGGCCAAGGCAGAGGAAACGGAGGCCGAGGTAACCGTGGTGGTCGTGGAGGTTTTTGGGACAATAATAGGGGTGGCAGAGGACAAGCTAGGGGAGATAACAGGATTATAGCACAAGCTAACCCTGCAGTTGAAGTTAGGGCTGCTCGGATCATGGACCCTCCTATGGAAAGAATGTGCATGTATGCTGCAGTGGACCAGGGTCGTGTCGATAATCAAGCTGTGGTCATCAGAGTTCCAGGTATTATTCATGGAGTTCATGTTCTCTTTCTTATTGATTGTGGTAGTACACATTGTTTTATTTCTCCAAGGCTGGCAAAGAAACTAGATTTGAATATGATTAGCCGGGACCCTAGATATGTGGAGTTGGCTGATGGTAAAATTAAGACTTCTTATGCTAAGGTAGACAATCTTAAATTCCAAGTAGGAGATTTTGAGTCCCACACTAGTTTTGAAGTATTGAGCCTAGGGAAGTATGATGCTATTCTAGGAATGTCATGGTTGAGGCCACATAAAGCTTGTATTGATTGCGGAGAGCAAATAGTTACATGTCAAAATCCTAATGGAGATAAGCATGTGCTGGAAGGATTGCCTTCGTCATTAGTGGTTACACCTTTGTCCCGGAAAAGTTTTAAGAAACAGATTAAGAATGGTTGCATAAGAATGGGATGTGCATTGTTATTAGATTCATTTTTGGGTACCACAGAGTTACAAGAACAACCTATTGCTCCTGAGATCCAGAAAGTATTGGATGAGTTCTCTGATGTGTTTCCTAAAGAATTAACAGAATTGCCTCCACATAGAATGGTAGATCATGAGATAGAACTTGTTCCTGGGGCTGAACCCACATCAAGGCCACCATATAGATTTCATGCATTAGATATGGCCGAATTGAAGAAACAGTTAGCGGAATTATTGGAACAAGGGTTTATATCGAGTGTTTCTCCATTTGGTGCACTAGTTTTGTTTGTAAAAAAGAAAGATGGGACATTAAGGTTGTGTATTGATTACCGCATGCTTAACCAGATTACAGTGAAAAATAGATATGCATTGCCTAGGGTTGATGAGTTATTTGATCAGTTGGGACAAGCTAAGTATTTTACAAAAATTGATCTCCGATCTGGATATCATCAAATCCGGATCAAGGATACAGATATTTATAAGACTGCCTTTAAGACACGCTACGGACATTACGAGTTTGTTGTAATGCCGTTTGGGTTGACAAATGCTCCTGCCACTTTTATGCGCTTAATGAATGAGATATTCCGATCTTTCCTGGATAAGTTTATAGTGGTTTTCTTTGATGATATTTTGGTATATTCCAGGACATTAGAGGAGCATGTGGAACATGTAAAACAGACATTAGCTATTTTGCGACGAGAAAAGTTGTATGGTAAGCTATCTAAGTGTTCTTTTGCACAAACTAGATTGGTATATCTTGGGCATGTTATTTCAGAAAAGGGATTGGAGCCAGATCCTTCTAAGATTGAGGCAGTTAGGGATTGGCCCACACCAAAGACGGTGAAGGAGGTAAGATCATTTTTGGGATTAACGGGGTATTATCGCAAATTTGTTCCAAAATTTGCAAAGATTGCTGCTCCTTTGACTTCTTTGTTGGGTAAAAAGAATGATTTGCATTGGACTGATAGTTGTCAAGAAAGTTTCCAAAAGTTAAAGGATGTTTTGATTAGTGCACCCGTTTTAAGGATTCCAGACATGAATATACCCTTCCATGTAGTCACTGATGCTTCTGGGAAAGTATAGGAGGAGTCTTGCTGCAGGATGGCCGAGTTTGTGCTTATATATCTCGTAAGTTGTCTCCTGCTGAACAAAATTACCCAGTGCATGATCTGGAAATGTTGGCCATTACCCATGCTTTGAGGGTATGGAGACATTATTTATTGGGTCGGCGTTTCTTTTTGAAGACTGACCATCAAAATTTGAAGTATTTTGCAAAACAGCCATATTTGAATAATAGGCAAAGGAGGTGGATGCAACTAAGGGAAGAGTATGATTTTGAAATTGAATATCAACCTGGCAAAGAAAATGTGATTGCTGATGCTTTGTCTAGAAGGTCATTTTTAACCTCTATTAGTGTGCTACAAGGGCAATGGGATGTAGATATTCTTAGCAAATTGAGGAATGATCCATATTTTGCACCTATGTTGGAGAACCCTCAAGATTTTCCGAGGTATGCATTGTCCAAAGAAGTTTTATATTACAATGGCCGTATGTGTATTCCTAATGATCAGGAGTTGAGATTGAGGTTGCTATATGAAGCACATGATAGTCCTTTAGCGGGCCACCCAGGGGTACACAAAAGTTTGAGGAAAATGCGCCAGAATTTCTTTTGGCCCGGACAGAAGAAGATGGTTAAGGAGTACGTGGCTAGGTGTTTATCTTGTCAGAAGGTAAAAGCATCAAGGTTTAGGGAGCCTAGAGAATTACAACCTTTAGTAATTCCATCTTCTAAGTGGGAGAGTATTTCCATGGACTTCATTGTTGAGCTTCCCCGGACACCAAGATCATTAGCATTGCACCATTTAGATTCTGCACGATGACATCTTCAGGACGCAACTCCAGCTCTTTTGGCAGCAACAACACTTGAAAAACTTATGACACGAGTGTCCTAAATAATAGAAAGAGGAAACATCTTTAGGAACTACGGCTACGACCTCAAGCCGACAGACGTCGAGGAATTCTTCGGGACGACCCGATATCAACGAGCCAACTGAGGAGGCAATCTCTCGACGACATTAATCACCTCTTATGGTGACGTATAGTCATGCTTGTAACATGCGTGCTAGATGGGAGATACACTTACGAAAGGTGCCGCAGCGATGGTCTATGCCTATGCTCATTCAACAACTAGGTGATGGCTTCGTCCAATACTCCTACCAACAATTAGAGGAGAAGATGCCAAATGTATCTACGACACGATAGACCTCAACGCTTAAGATAGAAGCATTCGACACTTTAATGACAAGGATAGCAACCAAAGCATCTTAGGCAAAAAGAGAGTTCAAGACAATAGCAAGGCTATTCAACGACAAGAGTAGATCTAGGGCAGAAGCTTTCTCAACTCAAGGGTCAAGCTAAGCGTACATCATCCCCGACAACAAAGCAATCAAGGAGGAGAGCCATGAGGCTTTACTCGCCAGGAAGACGCACATGTATTGAAGGACAAAGGCGACGAACTAGAAGCTGGAGAATTGCTAGTACTTCCGCGAGCGAGGTTCAAAACTATGGAGCGTGATCAAGTGCAACTAGAAGGTACCACAAGTCTAGAAGGCAACATAGCACCTTAGAACACAACAATGTCTAAGCCATCAAATCGAGGGGATCCAACAGGTAAGATTGCAACCTTGATGGAGAAGCGACTGGGCAAACCAAACTGAAGAATCGACGATTCAACTTGAAACCTCATCAGAGTACAGCAACTCACATGCAACTTGGCGAACCCAAGGATCGACAATTCAAAGGGGAAGTAATGAAGAGAACAAACAATATCATAGTCCATGGATGTTGCTTCCCAAGGTTTTGAGTAAGCAATGCCTCACTCATGCCAAAGACAATTTACATAGAGAATCCTAGTACAAGGAGCATTTTTCTCCACATGTAATTAGAGTAATAATTATTGACACGAGTAACATAACAAACAGATCAAATAATTCAAGATTTAGACCCCTTAATGGTGGGACCATGTGCCATGTTTTTCCTAGCTGAGTTAGAATATGTAGTAAAGGCATGTGACAATATCCTCCAACGACCTTAAGAAAAGGCAAACAAAAGAATATTACTTTCTTAACATGAAAAAATAAACAAACAGGATGTCAATTGCCAGGGCTGTTCTAGACTTGAGTGCTATATTCAATGTTTTGACTATCAAAAGTTACACCAACATGTTAGAGCCAGTTTTAGGATTTGAACCCCGTGCGCTAATTGTGATAAAAATGATCATTCTTTAAGAAGCGCATGCTAGTCCAAGTTTGGTCTCCTCAAGCAAAAATTCTAACACCCTGACTGCAAGTTCAATTCTAGTTCCGGGTCCAGAGTTCCAAATTGGATCTTCATGAGGTCCAATCCAGAGTTCCAAGTTCACATTTCTTCAAAGTTAGATATTCATGAGACACGTAATTGAATGAAGTCAACTGATTTTGTACACAAAGCCATATTTTAAGTAGAGCATGTGCAAGGTCCACAAATCAGAAGCAAAGAATTTCTTGAGCATCTAAAACATTGCTAGGAAACTCCCCAACACTTTTGTTTAAACCAACCTAGATGTAGAAAACCGAGTAAAATTTTCATAGACAAAGACCCCTGTCGTGGTCTCAGGGACAAATAAATCCCCAGTTAAACCTCTGCAAAAATCCAAACAGGCATGTCGCATGCACCTGTAACAGATCCCTTAACGGAATAGAGACAAATTTAACAACTTCGCGTTGTCCGAGCAACCGCCCAGGCAGCTTCCGTCCTCTGCTCTGGATCCAGCGAACTCAGAGTTGGTTCAGAAAATGAAAAATGAGCCCAGATCTTAGCTTTCTTACCAATTTGTCGTGGTCGAAAAATTGCTTTCTGAAACTGAAGTTTCCAAAACTTTGTTTGTTGACCCACAAAATCAATGCTGCATCTTCGTCGTATTTATTATTCCCCATGCTCACATTGCATGCATGGTATGGTACGCGCTGTCTTGAATAGCTACCTTCACCTGTATTCATTGTTGGGTATGGGGCACTGATTCTTTGTAATTTCTGTGACATTATAGTCCCATACCTTTGGATCATCATCATCCCCAATCCCATCAGAATTTTTTTGATCATATTGATTCCTTGTCATTTGAATGCTGATAGCAGCGTCAGAGTTTTGCTGGGTTGCAAAATACCAAGATGGCGAAGGGGCAGAGTTCTGCAGGAGAAACAGAGATCGGCATAACTCTGACTCCAACATGGGCTGTTGCTATTGTCTGTGCAGTCTTTGTTGCAATCTCATTGACCATGGAGCGGAGTATTCACTGGTTAGGAAATGTGAGCAATCTCGACCTCTTTTACGTTGTTGTTTGAAACTTACCTGGGTCTATGCGATACGAGGTTAGTTAGATTCTTCTTGCATTGGACCATTCCGGACCCCAGGTATGAGGTAACCCCTCTTATCAAACAGTTGCACCGCAGCTAATCTATCTATTAAGTCCCCCCATTTCCTATTTGTTTTTACTGTCTTACTTGATAATTTTCCTGGCTCTGCTTCATTGACAACTGAATCTGCGGTCTGTGGAACAGTTGATCTCATCAAACTAGGATGTAATATCTGGAACTACCCAGAATAGGATGTTATGGGCCAGTGTTGCTTCAAACCCCCAGAATCCTCATATTATCTAAGCTTTTATGCTTCTCTCTCTACATCCGTCTGCTTAATGAGTTTATTGATTCTTGGGTCCCTATGGGCAGCTGATGATCTTTCAAATGCTAGAACAGTTTCCTAATATAACTCAAATGTTTTTCATGTAGTTGTAGGACTGTCAATATATATGATGTGCTTCATTTGCTAGCTATTCTTTCTCAACCCTTTTCACTGTTTGCAGTGGTTCATCAGAACAAAGAGAAAGCCTCTGTATGCAGCGTTGCAGAAAATCAAAGAAGGTAAAAAATGATATGACGTAAACAATGCACCTCCTCCTTCCTCAGTATATACGTAAATGCTGGTTTAGCTTTGTTAAAGGGTTCACTGAAAAAACAAACTGAACAACAGAATAGACACCATCTTCATTCCACTCATGTGTATCTGATGTGCGTATATGTAGCTAAATTCATCAACCTCCTCTTTAGATAACGGGTCTTTGGCATTTTAACATAGCATTCATGTAGTATGATGTTAATTCAATATGGTTGTGTTTTGCAGAAATGATGATACTGGGATTCATTTCCCTTGTCCTAACTGCCACATCTCATTATATAGCACAAATATGTGTGGACTCAGACTTTTATAGCCGGCAGCCAAAGCCATGCAAGCCGGATGATGATGGCGAAAAAATGTCAGGTCACAACTTAATAATTCGACGAAACATGGGTGAAAGCACTCAAGGTGTTTGCGAACAGAAGGTCAGGATTAAATTCTAAAACTTTGGAGGGAAGCTTAGGCATTAATTATTACTATGGAGTATATATTCCAGGGCATGCAATCATTGGTGTCAATTGCAAGTCTGGAACAGCTGCATCGATTTATATTTTTGCTAGGTGTCACCCATGTTTTTTATAGTTGCTTCACAATGCTTCTCGCACTTGTTAAGGTAATATTCAAGCTCTTCTGGCAGACGAGTAAAGTATTTCGTTCTATCTTCAAGTTTACATGATTATTACAGAATTTTGAATGTTTTTTTTTTCTGAGGTATGCAGGTTTACAGATGGAGAAAATGGGAAGATGAAGTACATTCAGATAATCATGATACGTTAGCAGGTACTTTGAAATGTAGATAGCTATTAATAAATGAGCTATTAGATTTGCATAACTTAATATGTAATGATTTTCTTACAGAAATTACAAAAAACATGACTTTGAAGCGACAATCTACATTTGTCTTGTACCATACATCTAAGCCATGGAGCAAAAACAGGATTCTTGTTTGGGTTGTAAGTACATAAAAACCAGATGTTGTAATACAAACGACTCTAAATTACCCATTTGATTTTGAAGAGCAATTTTATTTCTATGTGTAATGCAAACTCTATGTCAAACCAAGGCTAACAACATCTGTCTATTCTAATTGTCCCTATGTTGCCGGAGATGTCATAGTAATCCAAGTTCACAAATGTTTCTTATCTACCTATCTCATGAATTCTGCACGTTCATTTGCAGGTTTGCTTCTTTCGGCAATTTGGTCAGTCTGTAACAAGAGCTGATTACTTGACATTAAGATTGGGCTTCATAACAGTGAGAACTTACATCTCTTTACCTCATTAGTTCTAGGAGTGAATCATAAATTAGCAAAGAAACTCATATCTTTCTTGCCATCTCCATTAGTAAAGGCATGTTTCTATGTTGAATGATTTGATTTGGTAACATATATAATGAATTATGCTTACTAAATCTCCTTAAAGCAGTTATTGGTTTGAATTACTGCCCTATGAAACCATCTCTGATAGAGATATGCTCCTAGCCAAGTTTCATCTATTTTAAACTAAGTAAAAAGTAGATTTGCATGATCTTACAAGTACTTTTGGAACCATTATTTTGATTCTATCAGTGATAGATGGGGCTTAAGTTCCCGGACCAAAAAGCTGAATTTGAGGGGGCTTCCAAGACCAAACTATCTCCTGCCTATTTTATAATCTTCCGCCCGAACTATTCTTCGAAATGTCAATATTTGCGACTGTGTTTCATGTTTTTAAGAGTCTGCTTTTTAACCTTCATATTTAAAAATTAAACTTAACAATTTACAGAATCATCATACAAGGGAGAACTATGATTTTCATAGCTACATGGTTCGCACAATGGAAGATGAGTTTAAGGATATTGTCGGGATAAGGTACTTCCAGACTGAACTTGGTTGCTACCGTTGATAATAACAACTCTTGAAAATTCTAAGTCTTCTTTTGTGCAGTGTGCCATTGTGGGGTTTTACAGTTATCTACATGCTGTTTGATATTGAGGGTAAGAATATCTGCATTCCAGAATCCAAACTTGTACAGTTGTTCCTACTACCAATCAAATATTTCTTAATTGTTGACATTCCAGGGATAAACTTCTACTTCTGGATATCATTTATCCCACTCATTGTATGTAATAATTTATTCTTCCTCTTTGTATTCCTTGCCTTTAGTGTGGTAGATAACGATGTTTCTACCTTGCAGCTAGTGATCCTTGTAGGAGCTAAGCTTCAACATGTCATTGCTACATTGGCATTAGAAAATGCAGGGATGCGTGGCCAACATGTGGGTCAGAGTCTACGGCCACGCAATGAACTTTTTTGGTTCAAAAAACCCGAACTTTTGTTATATTTGATCCACTTTATAATTTTTCAGGTAAATTTTGAAATGCTGAAGAATAAAAGTCTCTTATACTTTCCAAAATAGCTTACTAATTAGGGTATCCTGCAGAATGCATTTGAATTGGCAACGTTCCTCTGGACATGGGTATGTTCTACTTCATGTGAATTTTTCCAGTGCATAATTACTCTGGTCCTTTATCTGTGCTTGCTTTCGTATATCTTCATATTGTGTTGTTATGGCGTCTTATTGTGCTCCTTCAATAAATACGTATCTTATATCTCAAATATACATTGTTACAGTGGCAATTTGACTACAAATCATGTCTAATAGAGGACCACAAGCTTGTTTACATCCGACTCGCTTTTGGGTAACTACGCATTTTAGCGCCAATCTCTGCAAAGATTTCTAAACACAACGTAACTTCAATCGCAGGTCATACGTCCAGATATTATGCAGCTTCAGCACATTGCCCTTATATGCCCTTGTTACCCAGGTATGGAAAATTCTGGATGCCATTCTTACAAATGCTTGGAAGATAAATTCATGTTTGTATTACCCTATTGTAGATGGGATCCAACTATAAAAGGGCCATCTTTCAAGAAAGTATCCTGCATTCGCTTCATGCCTGGCATAAAAAGGCAAAGAAGAATGTCAAATATCATAAGGACAACAATTTAGATGCGAGCACAACAAACAGAGTTTTGAACCGTGTATATTCCTCATTCAAAGATATCCAAAGTGACTACTCCGTTGAATATTCCTCTATTAAAGATGACAAAAGCGAACACTCAGTTGAACTTGAAGAGAATGAAAGCAGCATACATAATATGGAAATGAAGGATCTTGGGGACGGAGCAAATAAAGACGACGAAAAAGGCGGCTACAACAAAGATGAACATATTTCCCTTACAGTTCATGAGGAGATCTAAATTTCAGATGCAATTTTTGAAGCTTAGCCAGAATATGTACATAAGACAAACATATGTTAGGATTTTGTCTCGAGGGAACTGTACAGTCAGAAAACTTAATTGAAGGCGTGTGAATTGAGTGTGAATTGAGGACAAATTGTAAGGTATGTCTAGCTGTCGAAGGTTCATTGTATACTTTTACCAAAGATGAAATGAAAAGTTTTGTTTTGTCTACTTACCTGTCTGCAGCCATTACTTTTGCATAATGAAGAGGCCAAAGGCGGAAGAGGACCTTCTTTCTAGAATACATTCATAATATGCTTTTGGCATATGTAACATTGTCTAATGTCCATCAACAAGATTGATGTTACCACCCTCATCAATATCTAAACAGTCTTGAAGATTTTATTGATCACTTTCCTTGGCTTTAGTCATTAGTTCCCTATGATCATCTTAGGAAAGTCGAAGAGAGAATCAGTTTCTGGATAGACACGTGGTCCTGAGGTTAAAAAGGCAATTTTTTTTCAATCCAAAACATATAAGGCAGTTTGATTTTTTGGCATCCAAATTATTTATTGGAAGGAAGGAAGGAAGGAAGTTTTATCGTCCACGGAGACCAATCGGTCTATGGGACCCAATACAAAAACGCAGCAAGCAGATTACTGCCCGGATTAAAAAACCCCCGCCCCGAAGGGTTTTTCGGGAAAAACCGTGGCGAAGAATCACCTGGCCGACAAACTGTCCTAACATATAAAAATGCGAAAACACCCAAATATATACTGTCATGCACCGCACTACGTAGTGCCTAATCGAAAGCGGCCGGTGGGGGGCAAAGGTGACCTCGCAGTCCAAGATTCCTCCCGAATGTACGACCCGGGACGCGTCTTGGCGGTGTGTTCATCGGCAAATGTAAGGGCAAGTCCGGCCGCACTAGGGGAGCGTGATCGGCCCTGATCGGTGAGACAACGCCCGGCAACTCGAAAGTGTGAGACTCATCCTCAATGGCACCCGCTTGACAAAGATCGACAGCCTCGTCCCCGGCGGGGCTCCCCAATCCACCCGGCCTCCTCGATCACGAAGATGGTGGGCACCTAATGCGGAATGGAGGCAATGAGTCCGCACTTTTTTTCGATTTGGGAACGAGGTAGAGATGGGCCCCGTGGCTAACACGGGTTGATGTGCTCCTTGTAATGGGCGTTTTGACCTGCTCTAGAGCGCCGGGGTCCCAGAGCTTGCCAAGGAAACAAGCGTCTAGGTACTCCCGCAGGCTGTCACGATCGGGCCATTTTTCCCACTGCACGCGCCTCCGTGCTCACACGCGTTCCATCTGGCGAACCAGCGATCTCTCTTACCCCTCCAACAGCCCTAAGCGTTCGCGGACCCATTGCCACAAGTGTAAGCCCGGTCGCGGGGCCCGAGCATCACCCATAGTAACCACTTTACAAAATAGACGATGTGTCTATCAAGGGTCATCACCGCGGCAAGAATCCGATTTCCTCCAAGCAGAATCCGATAGGGGATCAAGCTTTCACGCCAAGTGCCCGTGCCAAAAAATGCCTTACATACTCCCCATGTCATTCCGTGTCGCCAAAGAGACAGCCAGGGCCCCAAACCTCGATCCCTGAAAGGCCGAATTTCGACCGGTGCGAACAGATGTGACCGATGGCCCCAATCATAGAGCTCTGCACAGGTATTTGTTGTTCGCATGGCATAAAGCGCTCAAACTAATTGTCACCCGCAGCGGATAGACGCCTCCAGCCAGAGCGAGGAGGGGAACTCCACCCCTAGGTACTTGTAGATGGGCGTGACGCCCACAGTATCCCCCGATATGTGAGTGCGGGGAGGCATGGGGTGACGTGAAGAGGATATGAGAACCACCACGTCTTGGCCGATTCACGCCATATGCATGTCTCAGAGCGACAAAATGTGTCTAGGGCATCCGTGAGATCGCATAGCTTCGAGTGTGGGCGGCCGAGGCCAACATCGCCCCAAGATAGATGAGCCGGGCGGATGACCCGTGCAAAAGCCGTATGCCATCCCCCATGCCTTCGATTAGCCGGGGCTCTAACCGACAATGTAGAGGCCAAAAAGTGTTGGCGAGAGGGGCAACCCCGCTTTCGATACTCGATACTATGGTGAATGCCCGCCCGCCCGTCACCGCATCCTACCAAAACAACTCTCATACAACCCGTATATGGCATTACGCACAGCAAATGCGAGCCCCAAGGTTGACGCAGCCTAGCCCACAACTTTTCCCTCGGAACCGTGACAAAAGCCTTCACGGTCCACAAAGCAAAGAATACAAGTCCCCGCCGATGATTCCTACCGCTGTTCAATCCCGCCCGCAGTAAAGATATGGTCAATCGTTGAGTGGCGGGGTCTAAAGCCCGCCTTGTGTGAGGGCTCGCGACATCTGCCGCCTCTCGCCCCGGTCAACCATCGCCGAGAATGCCGATACCGGTTTGGCAAATATCGAATCCCGACCATGATCGTCCGGTAATTGGCGGACAATTATGGGTCGCCCGCCTTGTGAATGGGAACAACCCCGCTTGTGGTCCATTGTCGGGAGACCTTCCCCGCAATGCTCGTTGAAATCAGGTAGTGAGGACCGCACAAGCGGCTGCCGCCCATTTGAGTAACTTCGCCCTCATACCATCGAGGTCACCGCCTTCCCATTAGCCAGAAGATAGTCATCAAATTCCTCAACATCCTCCTCCACGAACCAATGGGGGCCATCCCGTGGAGGTATGGGCGTATTGCCCCCTACGGGTCATAGAGCCAAATAAATCACTATTCCCAACGCCCGTGTGATGTCCCCCGTAGGTCGGCTGGCCTTCGCCAAGCACTTCTGCCAAAGCGTTCGAGGGTGAGTGTCCAAAGAAAATTTGAACATCTCCCCCTTTATGCAAAACAAGGTACCGCCTCTTTGTCTCCTTCCACATGGGCGCGGTACTGTGTGGTGGCCTGCAAGCGGGTACCTGGATCCAGAATGTGACGGAGCTGCCGCTTGCGTTCTTTACACTCCGCATCAAACCATCGGTTACGCGGGAATGTTGCTGACCCCGATTATGGCGACGCTGGGATCTGCCAAAGCACAAGTCCCAAAATTGCATCCCGTAATAGCGAAAAAATACCGATCTATCTGGCGCTCTAGTGTGGAGGTCCGCAGAATTATCGGGAGGGCGTGCATGAGCATCTTAGCGTAGTCCTGTGCTTGCTCATAATCTAGTCTCAACCGAGGACTCCGCGAGGGGTCAGCATAGTGGGGGTTCCGGGGCTTGCCAAACCAGGTCCAAATAAAGTGGGAGGTGATCTGAGTCGATCTCCTCATCCCGACTGTCTGTGCCCACCCGGAAATGACTGATGAGATGCATATCTTGCGCAACTACGAGCACATAGTCCACCACACTAGTCCTGTCTGCATGTGCACTTGCGAGAATCGCCACCTTTGGACAGAGCCATTGCAAATTATCAAGTCAAAAATACCGGATAGCAGAGCAACTCGTCACAAAGCGAGTGACCCGGCCGTCATCCGATCCTCGTGGCGAGGTTGCTTCAGGGGCGTAAAGCTAGGCAGGACATCGTCAGCAAGTCGCATGGGCTGCTCTACTCCTGTCCGTGCATTGAAATCTCCAAGAAGGACGACCCTACCCAACTGCTGGTGCTGCTGTATGTCATCATATAGATCAACATAAGGGTCCATCCTATCCGCATCGGGGTGGCTGCGATAGAAGGTGCTCTCTCTGCGTGAGGGAAATAGCGGTGACGCCGAAAAAGAGGGTTGCCACATCGGTATTATGCACACGAACCCACAAGTACCGGTTGTGTCCAATGCAATTTTACGGAGGGTAACCGAATGTGCCAAGGTTGTCCGTAGTAGCAAGCCACTCCACCATGACCCCTCGTCTGCATGTATTGAAGACCGAGAAATGTTGGTAACCCGGCAGATCGTAACCCGCCGGATCGTAGCTTTGTGCTCAAAGATGCTCCCATGTCTCCATGAGAAAGATGAGATCCATATCGGCTGCCACGGAGTTCAGACTGTCCCCCTTTTGCCAAGGGAAGCCTCGACAATTCCATGAGACCACTTTCGGAGGCACAATTCCTATTTGTCGTTAGGATGGTATGCGCGCCGATTTTTAGTCGTGGGGAGGACTCGGAAGCAGAATAAAGTGAGAAGTAGATGGAGCGGAGGCAGCATGTTGCTGAGAGGGCATGGGTCGTGAGGGAGCAGGAGTAGGAGCGTGGAGTAGGAGGGGCCGGGTAGGAGAAGCGGCAATCAGCCACGCGGCACAAGGGTTGGGGCCGGGGTCTGCAGCGATGGTGGTTAAAATGTGCATCCCGCCTCAACCAATCCCTGCTTACCGCCCGGTGGCGAATGCCTCGACCCCGACAAGCTCCCCGCCTGCATTCTCCCGACAAACGGTGTGAGGTCCCGTCCACATCTGAGGTGGATGTCCCCTTCAAAGATCTGCCCCCGGGCGCAATATGGCATCACGCACCTTTGCATCCGCAACCGTAAGATATGACAATGCGGTCATTTACTCCGTTCATTGTATGATCTCCTCGAGAAATGTGAACTGGCCCCGGGAATGTCATCCGATCGAGAACTCCGAAACACCATTGAGTTTTGCTAGATTTGGTCGATGGGGCGAGCTCATGCAGCATATTGACCTAATACTCACCAAGTTCCTAGTTTACACAGCAGCCCAATTTTGATTGGTCTGCTGGAGATGGAATATTGCACTCTCCACTCCCCATTTTCCATCTCTGCTAAATACCTAAATTCCCCCAAAACCTCATGGTTCATTATTAATTTGAAAAGCGCAATAGGAGTAGATGTTCTGGCTGCTTACAGAAATTCTGGCTCAAATTCCCCCTTTCATTGCTGGGTAGAGTAGTCACGCACCTTAAGACACCGCCCCTCAAGTTTATGGTGATCCAACGGTTGAGGTCAATCTTGGCCAGTTGGTTTACTGGAGCCATAACACACCGCTACTTCATAACAACCTAGGGTGTTATCAAATGAATGATTCAGATCGATTTTGATGGTGATCGGATGGGCCAAAGCTCTCGGGACGATGTGTTAAGGGCGATAACACCCTGACCCTCGGGTGTTACTTCGAAAAAAAGCTTCGGGCCATCAAAATGGCTCGGGCGTGCGTGCACCCTCATCAATTTTTTGTTTTTTTCCAGTAATACCCTCGGGCTAGGGCATTATCTACACCATGTTGCTGTAAGCTCCAACGCTGGCCTCGTTGCTTCTGTCAAAATGCCACAGAGAACTGACCCCCCAAGCAAAATCTTCGGATTGTGGTGTTTGATCCACACAAGGCATCCCTTATATCGCGAATCGACATGCCTCCAAATAGAAGATCTTAGAAAGAGTCAGAACTTTCTTGGTTTGAGAAAATGGCTAAAATTATTGTCATAGTCACAGTTAATTCCCTGGCCCTGACCCTTTCTCGGGATCCTAGCAACAACTTCAAGCTGCTTGGTTTTTTAGTGTGGTGAAAAGAACTCATTCTGGGTGTATAATTCACATGGAAAATGTTGGACATAGGTTAAAGGCCTTGAAGCATTGCAGCCTAGTGAGAGGAAGTTGTGCTTACTTTCTTGCAAGGTTTTTTGATTGGCTTCACATGCTGGTTTATAATGTTGACACTGATGAAATTAATGCAGAAGGAGGCTGCATTCCTGCCGAATTTAATAGGTAGGTTAGGTTTGTTGTGTAGCCTAATTTATTTTGTTGCAAAGGGAAGCTAGCTATGGGTGACCTGATTCAACTGGACTAAGATATGTGCAAGCTTTATTGGCTCCTTAATTTTAACCATACATACCAAACCGATTCTCCTAAGAGAATCTACAATCTTCTCAAGAGAATCGTACTTTCCCCATAGGATTCTCTTTACGTAATCCTACCTTCCCCTTTAGTGGGATTCTCTTAAGCTAATCCTACCTTCCTCTTTAGGATTCTCTTAAGTAATTCTACCTCCTCCTTTAAAAACTCTTAGGATAAAGGAGGGAACGCTAAGAGAAATTAGGATTGCCGAGTTAAGTTAACTCTGAAGTCTTGTTCACAACTAAACAAACCAGAATAGTGAATCTAGACAAAAATTTAGATAAGAGCACAAGGTGGATGATAATCTAGAGTGGAAGACAGAAGGAGTGCACAGATAGATGGAAGGATTATGATTCAATAAAAAAAATGGAATTGAAGTAGGCATTAAAAGCATCAGTTGTTCCAAAGGTATAGGACTTGGCAGGCCAACTGTTATTATAGAATAAGCGGAATTTGTCCTTATCCCCCAAGAGAATCAATAGTGATCCATACATATCTGCAAGCTGCTTATGGTTGTAGTACATGGATCTATATCTGGATAGCTGCCTCTCAGTTAGGCTGAAATTATTGTTCACCAGAAAAATCCATAAGCAATGGATCTGAACAACCTCTCTGCAGAAGATAGCAGCCCATAGGTCCTCACTATCCTTCTGGCTGTAAGTGGCATGTCCTCATCAAGAATGACTCCATTGATGAAGCCAGATTATTCTCAAAGATCGGATCCTTTGCTGACTGGCAGAAAGGAGAGTAGTCATCAAACTTGTTCTTCCCTGTTCCACGCAGAAACTCAAGGTATTCTAGGATCATCAGAGAAAAGAATACTACATTCAAACTTGAAGCAAATAAATCAAAATAGCCCTTATACTCTCTATAAGAATCCCACTTCCTGTCATAGTTAGTGCCATATCTTCTTTTATGAGCAGTAGCAAGAGTTTCAAAGTCAAATTGAAAATGAAGTTTAATCCAAAACATAGAAAGCCTCTTATTCCCATACAAAACACGATTTCTTGATTTCCAGATATTCCAGAGAGCAGAATGAACTATGATATTAATAAATTTGTCATCAAATTGAAGAAAGGATAAAAGATTTTGATTATGTGAAATTCCAAACTTACTAGAAAACCAAGACCAAAATCCATTTAGCTTATTACAGAAAAAAATATGACTCATATTTTCATCATTATCACAGAGCATAGGACAGTTTGCCAGAATATTAGAGTTTCTTTTAGATAAAGAATATAGATTATTCAAATTACCATTAGCAATGAGCCAAATAAAGTAGGAGATCTTGGGGGGACAATAGGAATTCCAAACATTAGAAAATAAGGGCCTGAACCGTGATCAGAATTGATTGAGGATTTTGTCACAGCTTTACACTTTGAACGATTAGCAGAAAGAGGATTATACAGATTTTTAACCTTATAATCCACTTTACCATTAATAGTCCAATCGCTTTTCCCTGGATTTGGAGATAGATTGCACATGAAGTTTTTAATATGGATGAATATGTAGCATAATAACAGGGGATTTTTTTTGTATTTTTGTACGGTTTCTCCAATGGTTTTTATATGATTTGATGGGCGTATTGCACAAGGCCTACTAATTAGTACATCTAGAGTGCGCATTGTATTTGCATACGCTTGAATTAATTTTAATGCATCTTTTCAATAGTGTAGACCCATATATCATATATTTTTCCGTTAAGTTCTATTTTTCATATTACATTTTATTTTGCTCGACATGCAAAGCTCGAGCAGCTCATTTTAGGGTTCTTGTTAACTCCAAAATTAGGTCTATGGGTTATGGTTTTTGCTGTAAGGGATCTCGATCTCGAAAATCAAAGCAAAACCTGCCGAGTTTGTGGTGATTCAATTTCCATTCCAGATGGATTTGGACGAGTAAGCTCTTTATTTCATTTTTGGACTCTTCTTCGCCGCTTGCAGTTCAAAATGAAGTGGTCTCTATTCTGATCTTGCTGCCGTTGGATTCGGCTTCCAAATCCAAGCTTGCAGAGGTAACTAAGCTCTTGCATATGGTTTCCAATTATATTTTCCACTTCTATATATGTACAGAGAAGGTCCAACAAACAAGATGCGAGTTTAGAAAAGGTCACATGGATGCTGCAGCGACGCCCCCTTCATTTCCAACCTACTCTTCCCATTCGCCTTCCTCTCCCTCTCCAAATAAATCCTCCCCTTCCTTTGATGCCCGTTGATCAGGCAGTTTCGGATATGGGCTTTGTAATTTTTTCAATCCTGTTGAGGTTGCAGAACTGTCATAAAAAAATTCGTCCTGTGAAGATGGGTTTTAGAGAGCAAAATGATGATGGCTACATGGCCATAGCTTTTGTCACAAAGGTACCATAGGTCCGGTATTTTTACCTGATATTGATCGGCAGAGCAGAGCCAAAATATTGGTTTTATGCATGGAGAGTAATAGTGATGATAGCCAGATCCTTTGTGACAGGGGTACCCATCGGCAGAGCAAAGACTTGGAATAGACTTGGAACAGAGACGCTGCAGACTTGGAACAGTCTTGGAACAGAGACGCCTTTGGATTTTGCTTAGTATTTTCCTGCAAGATCATTTACAAAGCATCTTGATGGATGGTTTACTTTCCATAAATGAACCTTTTGATGAGACTGTGGTAGGAAGTCCATGTCCATAACAGTGCAGAAGTTGAGGTTCATAAATGTTATCTTCGTCCATTTCTGATTCAGATGTTTTCTGGCCTTGTTTTATTTTAGTTGATGTTCATCTATGTTATCTTTGCCTATTTCTGATTCAGAGGTCTTCGCCCATTTCTGATTCAGAGGTTTTTTGGCCTTGTTTTACTTTTGTCTATCACTTCTCTATCCTATTGAGCATAACTTTCACATGCTAAGCATAAGTGCCCTATGACTGATTGCAAGGAATGGATGGTCGAATCCACAAGACAGTGTGTTTGGTCTAACGAAAGTAGAGGATACTTTGGTGCCAGAATTCCATATATAGAGATGATAAAGATGGCATGCAATGTGAGGTTGCAGCCATGCGTTTTTGTGATCATTATAATGTGCTTACTGCAATCTGGGATATCTGGAGTACTTGAGTCTATGATTTAGAGTGGATATAAGACATCTTGCTCATGTAGTTGCCTTCAATTGTTTCTTCGTCTTAACCGTTCTCCCTTGATCACTTCTCTAGTCTTGTACTAGCTGCATTGTAATGCAAATAATCGACTTGTTGCAGCCCCATACTCTGGTTTCCAAAGAATTCCTGGATCCTCCAGTGCTGTGCGGCTTATCAGAACTGCACCCAATAGGGTTAATTTTATTATTCCTGGAAGAGCAATGGTATCCAAAAGAGGAGTTGTCTGTATGGCAGGAGAAGGTAAAATTGTGATATTTCTGTTCCTACTTTAACATGATTTAGGCTATTAACCTTGCTTAACATAATTTAGGCTATTAACCTCAAATTTGACGAGGTTTTTAATTTAGAAAATTTGGCATAAGACTTGCACTAGTTTGTCAATTGTCAGGAAAGATGTTTGGCTTTCTATAAATGCTTACTCGAAACATTGCTTGCAGTGGAAAAGAGGAAGTACACTCTTGGTGATTATCAAAATATTGGAATCATGGCACATATTGATGCTGGAAAAATCAGTTTTGTTTTTTTTTTATAATGCTACATATTGGATATTGCTACATGTTTTACATCCGTCATATTATTAATTACAAAATATAACATCAACTCATCCAAGTATGAAGTCACGTTGTTTGTTTTTAGCCCCGAAGGGGCAAAAAATTTTTTTAACCTATAACAAAAACCATTACATTACATGCCTTTATATTAAATCCCCCTTCAAACCCCCTTTGGTTTGGGTGCATATTCACACGGGGGTGACTCCGGGCAGCGAGAGCCCCTATAATTATATTTTATGCATTACAAAAAATCAACACTATATAGTATAATGCTTGAAATCTTATAGTATTTTGCAACTCTTGTTATATAGTATAGCAAATTTCATACATCCATACCCCACAAACGAGGAACTTTGTGTACGGTGTAGATTAAGGAATTAGGGGTGAATATGCCTATCCAACAGCTCTCGTTGCCCGGAGTCACCCCCCGTGTGAATATGCACCCAAACCAAAGGGGGTTTGAAGGGGGATTTAATATAAAGGCATGTAATGTAATGGTTTTTGTTCCCTTGATGAGCTCTTTCAGCTTGGTCCATGAGATGATCCTTAGACGAGATCTAGGGCAAAACAGAAGCAGGAGCCATAGTTGGAAATCACAAAGCCTCTCAATATATCCTTGAAGAGAATGAAAGCAGCATAAATAATATGGTGATGAAGGATCTTGGGGACGGAGTAAATAAAGATGACGAAAAAGGCGGCTACAACAAAGATGAACATATTTCCCTTGCAGTTCACGAGATCTAAATTTCAGATGCAATTTTTGAAGCTTATTTACATTCTGTTTGATATTGAGGGTAAGAATATCTGCATTCCAGAATCCAAACTTGTACACTGCTACTACCAATCAAATTTTTCTTAATTGTTGACATTCCAGGGATAAACTTCTACTTTTGGATATCATTTATCCCACTCATTGTATGTAATAATTTATTTTTCCTCTTTGTGTTCCTTGCCTTTAGTGTGGTGGATGACGATGTTTCTACCTTGCAGCTAGTGATCCTTGTAGGCGCTAAGCTTCAACATGTCATTGCTACGTTGGCATTAGAAAATGCAGGGATTCGTGGCCAACATGTGGGTCAGAGTCTACGACCTAGCAATGAACTTTTTTGGTTCAAAAAACCCGAACTTTTGTTATATTTGATCCATTTTATAAATTTTCAGGTAAATTGAAATGCTGAAGAATAAAAGTCTCTATATTTTCCAAAATAGCTTACTAATTAGGGTATCATGCAGAATGCATTTGAATTGGCAACGTTCCTCTGGACATGGGTATGTTCTACTTCTTTCAATCACTGTCTGAGGTTATTTTGAAGGAAATCTAGAGGTCTAGTGGAAAGACATGGATCATATAGCTACAAAAAGATCAATATATTTCCCTTACAGTTCATGAGGAGATCTAAATTTCAGATGCAATTTTTGAAGCTTAGCCAGAATATGTACATAAGACAAACATATGTTAGGATTTTGTCTCAAGGGAACTGTACAGCCAGAAAACTTAATTGAAGGCGTGTGAATTGAGGATAGATTGTAAGATATGTCTAGCTATTGAAGGTTCATTGTATACATTTACCAAAGATGAAATGAATGTCTACTTACTTGTCTGCAGCTATTATTTTTGCATAATGAAGGGGCGAAAGGCGGAAGAGGACCTTCTTTCTAGAATACTTTCATAATATGCTTTTAGTGCATATGTAACATTGTCTAATGTCCATCCACAAGATTGATGTTACCACCCTCATCAACATCTTAACAGTCTTAAAGATTTTATTGATCGCTTTCCTTGGCTTTAATCATTAGTTCCCTATGATAGTCTTAGGAAAATTGAAGAGAGAATCAGTTTCTGGATAGACACGTGGTCTTAAGGTTAAAAATGCCAATTTTTTTCAATCCAAATCATAACACACCGCTGCTTCATAACACCCTAGAGTGTTATCAAATGAATGATTCAAATAGATTTTGATGGTGATCGGATGGCTCGAGAATTTCGTAACACCTAGGCTGTTATCAAATGAATGATTCAGATCGATATTGAAGGCGATCGGATGGCCCAAAACTCTCGGGACAATGTGTTACAGGTGTTACTTCAAAAAAGAGCTTCGGGCCATCAAAATGGCTCGGCCGTGCGTGCACCCTCGTCATTTTTTTTTCGGTAACACCCTCAGGCCAAGGCATTATGTACACCATGTTGCTGTAAGCTCCAACGCTGGCCTCGTTGCTTCTGTCAAAATGCCCCAGAGAACTCACCGCCCAAGCAAAATCTTCAAATTGTGGTGTTTGATCCATACAAGGCATCCCTTGTATCGCGAATCGACATGCCTCCAAATAGGAAGATCGAAGAAAGAGCCAGAACTTTCTTGGTTTGAGAAAATGGCTGAAATTCTTGTCATAGTCACAGTTAATTCTCTAGCCCTGACCCTTTCTCGGGATCCTAGCAACAACTTCAAGCCGCTTGCATTTTTATGTGGTGAAAAGAACTCATTCTGGGTGTATAATTCACATGAGAAATGCTGGACATAGGTTAAAGGCCTTGAAGCATTGCAGCCTAGCGAGAGGAAGTTGTAGTTACTTTCTTGCAAGGTTCCTTGATTGGCTTCACATTCTGGTTTATAATGCTAACACTGATGAAATTAATGCAGAAGGAGGCTGCATTCCTGCCGAATTTAATAGGTGGGTTAGGTTTGTGGTGTAGCCTAATTTATTTTGTTGCAGAGGGAAGCTAGCTATGTGTGACCTGATTCAACTGGACTAAGATATGTGCAAGCTTTATTGGCTCTTTAATTTTAACCATACATAGCAAATTGATTCTCCTACAACCTTCTCAAGAGAATCCTACTTTCCCCATAGGATTATCTTTAAGCTAATCCTACCTTCCCCTTTAGTGGGATTCTCTTAAGCTAATCCTACCTCCCCTTTAGGTTAAGCTAATCCTACCTTCCTCTTTCGGATTCTCTTAAGCTAATTCTACCTTCTCCTTTAAAAACTCTTAGAATAAAGGAGGAACGCTAACAAAATTTAGAATTTTGTTTAAGATTTAGAAATTTAATGCTCATTTCATAATAAATATAAATAAATATAAATATATTGATCAAGCCATTTAGGCCCCCAGGCCTCTATGGCAAAAAGATACATAAGTTATTGTTCAAGACGCTCAATCCAGAGCACATTCTAACTCAAAATCTTTCATGAACTCAAATAGATTCATTATGTATTTTCTTTCTTGCCAAACAGCCTTCACATACGAGCTTAAACGATGTGCTGGTATCTCAAAAAGATCTTTTAGAGAGGTTACCTGAACATCATAGACATCACGAATATGTGCATAAGAAGCACATCTCAGGAAAGCATGCTCCTCTGTTTCAATTTCTAGCTCTAGACATGCAGGACACAACCTCTGATTACGAGGAGTACCAGTCCACCTTCCAGTCTCTATATGGAGTGTATGCGATGACAATCGTAATTGAGAAATAAGCATCCGGTTTTTCCTATCGATATTAGATAGGAGATACTTCTGTTCTTTGTATTCCTGCAAGTCATTGATATTTGTAAGATAAAACTGTTTTTTAACCTCTTTTTCTGACTCCAATATCCACATTTTCTTGACAACTATATCAGAAACCTGCGCGTGAACTTCCATGAACTTAAGCGAGACAGGCCAAGTTGCACTACCCAGCCATCTTTCTGCCCATTGTTTGACCTCCGAGTACCAACCTTTAACAGTGGATTGCTCTAAAGCCAATCGAGGGTATCAATCACAATCCATAGCAAGCACCCTATTGACATAGGTTATGGTCCTACAAAGAGCTTCTACCTCAAGTGGAAGCATGCCTGCCTCTGCCAACAACATTTCATATGGTGTTTGGGGTTTCACCCCAAATTCTATGAGCAAAAACCTCTTTTGGACCTTTTCAATTTCATCCCAGCTCTTCTTTGATAAGCCTGCCCCCCAAATGGGACTACCATAAAGAATCACTGGTTTCACTTGAACACCATATAGCAATCGTCTCAACTTCCAGTGATCGAAATTATTAATTTTACACTGATGAAGCATACTGTATAATGCCCGCATGCCTCCTGAAGCCCTCTTTTGGGCCGCCACATTCCATCTATAGTTCTGTGATACTTCAATACCAAGATATTTATACTCACTTACTTTCTGTAAAGATATTCCCCCAATAGAGAAGATTGCAGTATCATGCCCCCCAAACACCATAATTTTTGACTTATCTGTATTTATGGACAATCGTTTTTCAGCACAAAAAGCATCCAGAACATTCAAGTGTTGCTGTAAACCGCTTGCTGTTTTGGAGATTAGTACTATGTCATCCGCAAATAACAAAAGCTGAATAATATACTTTCCAAGTCTAACTCCAACACCACCAAGTCTGGCCAGCCAACTCTCTAGCTCATCAATAAATAACCCGAAAAGGGTAGGGGAGCATGGACATCCTTGTTTAACACCAATTGTGTTTGCAACTTTTTCTGTTCCAGCAAATGGAAAAGAGAGCTCTACTAGGACCTGTTTATACAAACAGGCTACAGCATTTTTCAATTCATCTGGGATACTAAGGTCATTTAGTCTCAAAGCAAGCTCTTTTCTACTAACCCTGTCAAATGCTTTTGTTAAATCAATAAAAGCCACATACCTTTTATTTCCAGAGCCTTTTGCTCCCAATAAAATAAAAAGGTATTAGATAGGATTAGCTTAAGAGAATTCTCTTAAGAGAATTCAATGGATGTGTCGCTAACTCTGGGGTGCCAATACAAAGCATTGGAAGATATGTCACGAATTGCATGTCACGGGAACTATTCCAATATAATTTTAGCTCTACTAGTTTAATGAATGAAAGCATTCATTCATTCCATTTATGTTTCTTCCCTGTTTGTCTTGCCTCCTTCAATGTTTGGGTTTATGGATCTTAGTTGGACATTGTGCCTATACTTTCTGCCTACTATTCATAACTTTGTTTCACCCTAGAACAACTAGCCTCTCTCTAGTGTTTACTCGAAAGCAATATGGCTGAGTTGTTGATTGGTTCCAATGCGAGCCTACTTGGCAGCAATATGGCAGATATTTTGGGTCATGTTTGAATATCAACATTGTTTGGTTGATTAGACATAATTGAATTAAGTCTTGCAGGGAATCAATGATTTGAACATCTGTGGATTTGGATAGCATTTAAGTACGATGGGGTGATATAAAGGTTGCTATTGTGCTAGAGCTTTGATTGCAAAGAAAAATGCCGAGCAAAGAGAGAATGTGCAATGGTCATAGGAGGAGAAGGAATAGATGATTTGCTTTAAGCATCCAAGTGGCTAAAAATATAAGAGAAGGTTTAGTGGAAGATTGGATCAATGAAATTGGACCCCAACATTGTATCACAATGACCGACACCCAAGAAACCAAAGTCAAGCTTTTCTTGGTAGCCTTGAATATTCAAAGTCACTCCAACATCTTTAAGACTCCATCCTTAACAAAAGGACCATTAACCTTATATCGGTTGGACTTTTCACAAGGCAATCGTAGTTTTTCCGCCAACTTAGTAGCGATGAACATATCAGAAGAGCCACAACACTAACATATTCCGGCCCTTAATCCTGCCCAATAACCTAATAACATGTCCAGAAAACATATCCACAATATCTTTGCTTGCAGGCTTATCAAGCGCGCAAAGCTCTTCCACGGCGATAGACGTACTGTCTTAGATTCTAGTTCTTCATCAATCTTTTCAATCATGTTTGCTTTCTTGTCATCGGTGTTGTTCTATGGCTGAAAGCATTTACAATTGGTGTGGCCAGGCTTTCCACACCTATAGTATGTATTCTTCTTCCTAAAACCACTAGTTTTAGAGCACCTTACATTTCTTAGATTCTCCACCTCCAGGCATAGGCTCACACTATTCAGGCTTCTTCTTTTTAAAGAACTTGGATTTCTTTTTCGAGAACCTCCGAGGTGTTCTCTTAAAAGACTCACCGTGTTCTGTAAGTTGATGAGCCAACGCTCAAAATCTTTAGGCTTCAACTCGTTCATTTGCTTTTTTAAAGCAACAATAGATAGATCACTGAAAAAGACGTCAACTTGCCAAGCTTTAAATAAATCCCCAACACCGTGGATATACCCCCGTATCTTATTGATGTAAGCACTGAGAGAACCTATGTGTACTGTATCGCAGGTTCTCAAGCGCATCACGAACACCATGCTGAGGTGCATATTTCACAATAAAATACTTTCTAAAATCAGACCAGATATTAACCTCCTTCCTCATGGTAGGACCACTCCACCAATATAGGCATCTGATTTCAATCTCATCTGTGCAATAAACAACCACACCTTATCCCCTTTATTACTAGCATTAAATAAGGCTTCTATGTTGTTAATACAAGCCATTGCCTCATCAAAAATGCCTTTACCATCCCAATCTGGGATCTTGGTGCACTCTAGATTGTATATGCCCCATACTCTTCAGTGCCTGCTCCTGCACAAGAGTACTAGTATCAGGTACATCTGGATCCATCCACTTTCGATGATTCGCCTTTCTTTGCAAGCTTTTCATGGTCATCCTTGCTAGTAGGGGTCTTCAATACAATTCTCATAGCAACCTGTGTAACCAGTACTGTCTTGAGGCTCTGCTGCACGGCCAATAAATCCTCATCCCATTTGGTTTGCATGGATTATATTCTTCTAAGTTTTCTCTAGATGAGCAACTAGCTATTGTACATCAGGTTCCTCCTCCACAGGAGTCGCCTGCCATGATATGATATAGTGTGCGCCCACACTAATCTCATCATGTTCCATCTTAGCTGCTAGAGCTCCAAGAACTCAGGCTATGATACCACTATTACGAACCAAAATTTTCGTACCAAAATTTTCGTACAACAAGTCACTGCCTCCCACGAGACTATATACATGAAAGTCACATATACAGACAACAAGATGATAACAATATAACTATCAAGTAACTACACACAACATGTAGCTCCACCAGCTATCAAAATAACCTGCGCATGACTCAACATGTTAGTAACATGCATAAGTGTTTTCTAGAAGAATGATTATAAAGCGATGACTGACTGACTGCAAGAAACACACATAAGGTATCCACCACATGCACTATAATATCTGTCATGCAGATGCTCCCCATCATATCTAGACAATACATCGTCTAGAACCCCCCTTCCCCCTCTTCCCTTCGCCCCCAACTTGTGGTTCTAGTATAAGAGGGAAAATTGTAAACAATCTAAGAACCTAAGTTGTGTTACATCTACCACCATCCCATACTAGTAAGCACCATAATTCCTAGCTATGCTTATCTAATGCTCTACAAAACACTTTACAGAATAGAATCCAACATCCTTAAGTAATTAAACTGTTGACAAATATATAACACTATTCCATAACAGTGCCACTGTTATAAACCCTTGAACAAGGGTTTCATTGTACCTGGACTTGGGCTCTTCAGGGGTTTGTAGTCTGGCTACAATGAATCCAAGGGGTTCATGGTAGCCAGACTTGGCCCTTCCAGGGGTTAGTAACATCCATGTACCATCTCACTAGCACTATGGAGGTTTAGTATTTGACAGATCCAAGACAGGATACATGATACGACTGATCCTGTAGCCCTCTTCCTCTTGCTGTATTTAAGAAGGGTAGCAATCTATAGACAAGTCTCCATAGCATATTAGTTTCGACCATGCTTAGAAAAAGCAAGTAGACAAGATCTAGTCAGATTTCCTCCTAGAAGAAATCAACCATGAAAGTTCAATTATTTGAGATTATTAGGTTTCTAGAGTTCTTCACAAAACTCTTAGTCCGACAAACCCTTCTATCCACATAGGACATAAGGCTTACCATAGCTGTAACTCAACTTGCATTTTGAATTGATGCACTTGAATCCTCACCAAAATTTGCCACCCCAAATACGTCTGGCCAAAATTACTCTTCTTTCCCTTCAATTGCTCTTCACCCCAACACTCTGTACACGACATAAAAAACTGAGGAGCTTATTCCGTCTGCAAAATGGAGAATGGTGTTCCTATTCTACTCAATAGATAACTAACTAGTAAGTCTGCTTCATTTCTAGTTTCTATGTTGTGGGTGATGGAACTGGGCCACCCATTCCAAGTTTCGGTCCTTTCCGGCAGCCATGCTGCCCATCTATCTTTGATCAGCCACTACCTGCTTATTGGGTACTCACTCTTTTTGCAATATGGTATTTACACCATTAAGAGCCAAAATTAAACTTTAAGATATATTTTTAATACCTACACGTTTTGAAGCATCAAATCCAAATACTCCTAAGGAAGGAAGGAAGGAAGAATAGAATAGAATAGAATAGTTTTTTTAACGTCCACGGAGACCAATAGGTCATGGGACCCATACAGTTTTTAAGGAAGGAAGGAAGGTACTTTTATCGTCCACGGAGACCAATCGGTCTATGGGACCCAATACAAAAACGCAGCAAGCGGATTACTGCCCGGATTAAAAAACCCCCGCCCCGAAGGGTTTTCGAGGGAAAAACCGTGGCAGCAATCAGCCTGCTGACAAACTGTCCTAACATATAAAATGCAGAAACACCCAAATATATACAGTCATGCACCGTACCCGTAGTGCCTAATCAGCGAGCAGCCAGGTGGGGGCTAAGACAGCATTGGCTAAAAAGTGTCCGTTTATTATGATTGTGTTTTGCAAAAATGATGATCCTGGTATTCATTTCCCATGTCCTAACTGTCACATCTCATTTTATAGCATAAATATCTGTGGATTCAGTCTTTTATAGCAGGCAGCCAAAGCTGTGCAAGAGCCAGATGACGATGGAAAAAAAATGTCACGTTACAACTTAATAATGAGACGAAACATGGATGAAAGCAACCAAGGTGTTTGCCAATAGAAGGCTAGGATTAAATTCTAAAACTCTGGAGGGAAACTTAAGGTATTAGTTTTTAGTATGGAGTAAATATACTCCACAGCATGGAATTCTTGGTATCAATTGCAAGATAATGAAGAATGTGAAATATTATAAGGACATTAAATAGAGTTTTGAACTGTGTGTATTTATCATTCAAAGGGACGACTTTGTTGAGTTCTTTTTAAATCAAAGATGGCAAAAGCCAACATTTAGTTGAACTTAAAGAGAATAAAAGCAGCATACATATATGGAAATGAAGGATTTTTTAGATGAACCAAATAAAGATGACGACGAAGTGAATACAACAAAGATGAAAATATTTCCCTTATAGTTCATAAGGAGGTCTAAATTTCAGATGCAATTTTTTGAAGCTTAACAAGAATATGTACATAAGTCAAACATATCTTAGGATTTTGTCTCAAGGGAATTGTACAATTAGAAATTGCACGCATGTGAGTTGAGGATAGATTGTAAAATACATTTAGATGTTGCAGGCTCACTGCGTACTTTTACCAAAGATGAAATGGAAAGTCCCGTTTTATACACTTATCTGTCTGCAGCTATTACTTTGGCATACCGAGGCGGCAAAAGAGGGCATCATCATGTCTAAAACACATTCGCAAAGGTACATACTAGGCAATTTCACTGTGTTTTAGTTTGCCATTATAAACGATAATGGTCTACTCTTTTCTTAAAATTTATAAGCTTAAATTTTCCTTTGTCACTCATGTTTAACTCATGTCCATAAATTTCAGTAATAACACTAAGATTCTAGCATTTCAAAAGTATAATCTTATTGCAACCAGAAGGTTCAGTACATCTAATATAAGATCAGAGATCTTCATTACAGAAAAATCAAATGAAAAAGTGTGTCAAAAGATCTTCATAACAAAGAAATAAAATGGTCTTCAACAATTTTTAGTAACTTTTTGGATCACAAAATATCCTTCAGATCAACATAGTTGATGAACAAGCTTGAAAGTTCCATCAACAAATGACTGGCCACCAGAATTGATTACATTAATATCCCTAAACTTAGTTAAAATGTTCTTCCTAACTTCTAGTCAATTTTTAAGAGCCTCGTCCAAAATTCATTAGTAATGGCATTGTCAAAATCATAATTCTCCTTCTTTCTCATCTATAAATCCTGTCTTTCTTCACATGAATAGATTCATCTGATTATTGTCTACTTCAGTTAGCACTAGCTGGTTAGCAGAAGCAAAAGTAGGGCTTCAGCACGAGTAACATGATTATCAACATTCAGAACATAACCATCAATAAGAGAAGGGACATGATCATTAGTAGGATTATCAGCTAAAAACTAGCCTTCAAATGAATTTTACAGAGAATATTACTATTATCATAGGGGTAGGGCCAACTGGTATGGAACTATGATCCACTTGATGTCCACATGTAACTCAGAAAAGGTAGTTGGGCGAGTGGATTGAGAAAAGAATCTAATTCCTATCCTGCAAACTCAATTCAGAGATCACTCGATTTCCTTGATTCTTATAACTTTTAAACTATCTTGATCCTTTTCTGTTCACAGGTGTTTGGCTCTTCAGTACCTACACAAAGCAAATCGGCTAAGTTCTTTCCAGATTCAAGGCTGTAGGTTTAGAGGATCGGATTCTTCTTAAAGCAACTTGGTATTCCTGACTCTAATTGGTATTCCTGATTCTAATTGGTATTCCTGACTCTAATTCACGTTTTGATGGAAGATTTCATCATCATCTACTGTGCATCTAAAGAGCACATTAACATTTAGATCATCACAAAAAATTACAGACATTTTCATCAAAATAACCCTTAAAACTAGGGGCAGTTTCATAATTTTAGCAAAGCTTAGGGGTATTATGGAGTTCTCTCAAAATTCTATGTGATGCCACGTTAGCTTGGGTTGGGGATGTGGGGGGGGGATAGAAGCGTAACAAACGATGATCGTTGTCGTCGGCAGACTTAAAAGGGTTAATTAACGCTTATTTATTTGATCTGATTATGGAAGACTTCGATACGATTGAATGTCTTCTAATCTCCAAGAAGATGTTAAGTTGTGTTTTGGTTGTAATATTAGATGGGGTTGAGGTGTCATTCAAGCAAATTAGGGTAATCTTCTTGAAAATTAGTGTTTTAATCTACAGATCGATGCCAGTTTGAGCGTCGTTTATTGCTTAGATATAATTGAATAAGTCTTACCGGGAATCAATGATTTTAACATATGTGGATTTGGATAGCATTTAAATACAATGGGGTGGTATAAGAGTTGTGGTGGTGATAGTTTTGATTGCAAAGAAAAATGCAAGCAAAAAGACAATGCTTGAGGAAGGCATAGGAGGAGGAGTAGATGGTTTGCTTCCAAAATCCAAGAGGCCAACAATAGAAGAGTGAGTTGTGGTGGAAGATTGAATCACCAGAAATGGTGATGACATTGTCGACTATGGAAATCTTGTTACGTTAAGTTGTGGAAAAAGTACGAGATATGAGGTTTTGAACCTATAGGAAATTAACAATTTGGGGACACAGCAACATGAAGCACTATCTCAATTTGTGAAGGTTCTGATTTAATTTTGTTGTGATTTTTTCTATGTCGTAGAACTTTGGTCATGTAAGAGGAGGAAGCTTGCACTCAAAACTTGAAGACGGTGATTTGCCTTTTCCATTTATTTGTAGCAACTGCATATACTTTATTATTGATGGCAAAATTGGTGAGTTTGACAGGTGCAAAAATTTCATAGGAGATCCAAAAGAGGTTGGTTGTATTTATCATGCAGGATGTCAAAAGAGCCTGGTTGTATTTATCATAATTGATGTTAATCCAACCATCCAGTAATAGCAAATGATTCATTGCCCTGGATCAATCTGGGCAATGCTTACCTCTGTGCAATCAATAAATCATTTGGAATTCAATCCTTGCAAAAATTCCATTTTATCCATAGTGCCAAGTTCTATGAATATTTTCCCTATAAAATGCATGCACTTGATATTAATCTTCACATGACTACCTTACTTTAGATGTGAGAACTCAAGCAGTTGTCGTTATAGAACTATTGGACCTTATCAATCCAAGCCTTTTACTATGATGCTCTATGTTCTTTTTCCCCCTTTGAATGATGTGTTGCTATTCTTCTACATGGCTACAATGATGTCATGCTCACTTTTGCATTTGTTCTGGGACTTGTGGTGTTCTTTTCTTTTTCCATTTATCATTCTTAGAGGACGAGCTAGAAAATTTTGAGCTTTCAAAAGAAGAGTCAGTACTATTTTTGGGATTTCTCTTCATCCTTGATTCTTCATGAGCTACTTCACCCTCCATTGCATGGAAGCACTCTTTGAGGTCACGCTTGTAGATGACCTCGTAGCCAAGCTCCAGCTTTGCCTTTTGTAGTCGAAGGCATGTGTTGACCGGGGGGGAAGGGGGAAGGGGGGAGGGCACACTTATAGTGCGTAAAGAGGAAAAAAATGCAAGTCTCGGCTTAGTTGGATGAAAAATACACTAAAGGGGATAGAATATGTGCAAAAATATGTAAAAAAGTTGAATATGGGCACAGAATATGTACATAAGTTTACTAGTTTCTCGTCTTGAATATAAAGGGATGGATGGGATGTATGAAAAGGGGTTTTTTATTTTTAACAGTAATAAATACGAGTTGCCTGGTCATCCTGACTATATCACCTTGGACATTAGAAACGTATTCCGGTGTCATTGGCGTCTGCTAGTTTTGCATGAGATGTAGGAGATGTGTATTTCAACGACTCGCCCATTTGGTAAGTTTCATTTTATGGTTGTTAGATGAGATTATAACTTTCATCTAGGTATACTCGCAAGAATTGTAATTGTACATGCACAGAAATGCCATCTTTCCAAACATAAAAAATGAAGCATATCACTACATATACAATGCAGTATATGTTTTGTTTTCAAAAATTTAGTGTCTAATTAAGTATATTAGTAGTTCAAAGGTAAATAAATTTTTTTTTTTTGATGAACGTGGACCTTTATTACTCAAAAGAATACAAAGAGTACATGGGGGACTCAAAACCCAGTGGAGAAGATATCCACTAGAGCAACACTACCCACCACATACCTAACATAGAAAAGCAGAGAACATAGATCACCATGAGCACCACTCTTTGCTATGAATAGGTGTGAATCTGAAGATATTGCTCTCAAATGACACTTTTGATGTCATCCTTTAAGGTCCCTTGAAGATGAGGAGATTTCGTCCCTTCCAGATGGACTAGATGATCCAAGCAGATGCTAAGTGGAAAGCCCTCTTTGCCAACTTGTCCCAAAAACTAGGATAGACTGACAATAGGACCTGCTGACTATTCAAGTCACAATGGAAAAGACTCAGAAGCCACTGCCAAGCAGGTCGAACATGGTGACACAAGAAAAAGCAGTGCTCAATGGTCTCATCCCTCTGCGTGTAGAGAGGGCAGATCACAGAGACTTCTGGACGAAATCGATGAACAACAGTGTTTACCCGCATACACCTATGAGTGATCTGCCACCATAAAATGGATAGCTTAGGATGAAGCAATTTATCCCATACCCATCGCCAGACTGCTTTACGATGAGGCTCGGGAATAACTAAAGGCCACTTTGGCGATGGAGGCAACACCTCAGGATGAAGCATGACCACATACATCGAGTGCACCAGGTGCTCCTCCTTAACACTGCCATGAACCACCCAGAGCTGGGGAGCCACGTCTTGTGGGTGTGGAGGAAGTATAGCAGCTACTTTTTCCCAAATGCCCCGTCCCAACGAAGGAGAAGGAACTTCAATTTGAACTCATTCCACGTCAACAATCTTGTCTCATTATACCATGCAGATACCGTGAGCACACCTGCTGCTCGCCACCGACATTGCATCAATGGATGGACAGAAGAGACCAGGGGGACAATCTGCCTGACCGTCACCCAAAGGGATCCACCAACAACTGGCTGTAGGATCTGTGTGGGCCATTGGATGGAACTGAAACAAAGTGCGCACAGTCTCCCAAGCAGCTAGCAACCCCTTGAGGAAAGGAGATGCATTAGGATATGGAGAAAGTGGATAGAATAATGCCCATGGGAGGAGAGGCTTAATGGATGGAGAGCCAAAGGAAATGCACCTCTGTAAAGACTGGTGAATGAGACGCAGACCTGGAGAATTATCAGCATTATTGAGAATCCGCCATATGAACTTAGAGATCAGCACCTTGCTCTGGAGAAGAAAGTGCATCATCCCCAGCCCCCCACAAAGTTTAGGAAAAATGCACTTCGCCCAACTAACTTTAACATCAGCTCCTTCTTCAGAGCCACCCCAGATGAAGTTCCTGACAATACGAACAATGAGCTGCATCTTTGTCTGCGGTGCCAGCAAGATGGATGCCATGTAGACATGTGTACCACTCAGAACTGACTTTGCCACAGTTACACGACCAGCCATGGATAACTTAGCCGTGGACCACCAGAACAAATGCCTTTCCAACCCCTTAATAATGACATCCCACGCATCTCCAGATGAGAGGTGTATACCAACTGGAATGCCTAGAAGCTTAGTTGCCTTCCCATGAGGAAGAACCTTCCATGGAAATGCAACCACAGAAGACGGCACTGGAGAGTCTAGGGCCCACAGGGCAGTACACTTTTGCCACCCCACCAAGATACCAGAAGCCAAAGAGAAACTGTCCAACAAGGAACTGGCATTCTGCAAATTCTGCTCAAGGGTAAATAATAGGAAGTTCAAGGGCTTGGATTGAGGCCCGACTATCCGCAGAGTACGCCAGGTCCTGCTACAAGAGATTTGGAAAACACAGGGGCCAGAGTATATAAGAACCTGGATTGCTTCGAAAAAGAACATGTGATAATGAATGAAGGTAATTAAAAAGTAATAACTTAAGAACTCTTGGAAATTTGTAACTCAGCTCGGGGAGATGGGACCTGGGTTTGAAATCGTCTGCAGAGGTATAAGCAGTTGTGTCATGTGACCTTATAGATTTTTAAGCCGAAAGTGCTGGATTTTATTGTTTTTGCATTACTTGCACCATTAAATCCATTAGCTAATGAGAATTATTATAATCCTTGGATATTAAGATGGAACTTAGAGTGTGAAATTGGATTGAGTCGAGTCATCTGAACGAGAAGCTTACGAGGGCTTCTACGACGGGGCAGTGGCAGAGAATCCTCATCGAGCTAATATGGCTAGTGGTTTACATTGATAGGAGTATATTACATATGGGGAAAACGATAACAAGAGATGTTGCAAATGTATTTCTCATGGAGCATTGTTCTATGTAAGCTGCTTTGACATGATAAGGTTGTAAGGACAACCTCGCCAAGAGCAAGGTCTAGGCATATGTTAATAATTGTCTAATGAACACACATGTAATGGTCTTTGTATGTTGTGTGGGTAACTTGATGTCTATTGGATCCTCCGGGGTCAGGCTTCCAGGTTCGGTGGCCTGGGTAGTTCCGGCATTCTCATGTCATCTGTGCTCTTTGTATCTATGCTCTGTGACACCGGGCGTGGCCTCCTCACGGGCGTAGCTTCCCGGTGAGGTTGTACGTCAACTCCTGTGACTCCATGGTAAGAGGTCCTCCAGCGCCAGACGTGGGCTGGGAAGGGTATGCGCATACGAGGTTCACCCCACCAACTCCGCCAACGGGGCTCAGAATGTGAGCTGGCTGGGCATTTCTCTGCTAACAGGGTCTGCATGTAGGCTGACTGAGCTTCCCATTGTCCCGGAGCTTTGTTTATGTGCTTTGGTACTTTGGTTTTGTGTTCTTTGCTCCCGACTCTTATGATGTTTCTTTTATTGTCATTGTGTAGCACTGCATCATGGTATCTTATGTTTTGGAATTGTTCATGTTCTTGTTATCCAAGATGCCAGAGTGTTTCCATGTAGGCAGCAACGGCTATGGGATCCCCACTTAGTCACGAGGACTAACCCCAGTGAGTGCACGTGTAGTGAACCCACAAGGCAACGGTCAGGTTGATGGTGGCAATGTGGCCGGGAATCGTGCTTGAGTTCTAGAGCTAGCAGTTTCTGTTGATTTGCTCAGTGTTGTTGTACATGTATATTTATAAGACATTGTAAATATTGAGCTATTGATTTGCTCAATTAGAACTTGGAATATATTAAGCTTATGAATATGTTGAATGCATGAGCAGGGTTGTCTGTTGAGTTTAGACTTTGGATTTCAATTGCAAAGGAAGATTTAATTCTTCACCTGAATTCACCTTACATAAATCTAGGCTTAAGTTAGACAAGATCCCGAGTTGCCCGGAGGGTCAACTCGGCAGTCTCGTCACAGTGGTAGAAAAACAATGAAAACCATACCATAAGCCAATAAGACAAATAATTGAATATGTAGCATAATAACAGGGGGTTTTCTTTGTGTTTTTGTACGCTTTTCACTAAGGTTTTCCTATGATTTCGTGATGTATTCAAATGGATGTACTAATGCGTACATCTAGAATGCACCATTTCTGAGCCATTGATTTTAGCCCTTTTTTTTCAATGGTCAACAACCAATGGCTCACAACAAAAGCCCTTTTTTTGTGCGTGTGGTGCATAATGGGCACATGAAGGGCCATTGATTTTAGCCTTTTTTTTTCAATGGTCAACAACCAATGGCTCACAACAAAAGCCCTCTTTTTGTGTGTGTGGTGCATAATGGGCACATGAAGGGCTTGAATGGCGCATGTAGTGCAGTTTCCCCGCCGGCAACACATTTTTTATAATAACATTTGATCCAGAGTTCTGTTTGAGATGATTTTTATTGCGTTGGAAAGCTCTCTCCGAGATCTTTTTGATAGTGTATGATATGGATATGTTTGGTTAAGTTATCTATGCTAAAACAGTAATTTTTCGGCCGGGTTTGGTAGGCTTTCACATCCTACCAGCTGATTAATACAGGATTGCGCTATTGGATATTGTTTTATGGCTCATTCCGAATGAAGCTTGCAAAAAATTACCATGCATTTTTAGATTTTGAGGCAGTTATTAAGCAAATTCCAAGGCTTCTAGATCCTTGTGCTAACAAGCAGAAAAGTTTTCCACTTTGGTTTCTCACCACAAGAATCCATGGAGGCCAAAGGTCTCTTTGTTAAATTCCAGTTGAAAAATGTTTGTGTATGGGTGTTGCAAACTTTATGACTTTCTAATAATGGGATCAATCTGCTCTATCTTTATGGTAACTTTTACTTATGTTCTATTTGTTTTATTGTGATCAAATTCAAAAGCTACAGGTGATGAAAGCCTCAAATGAATTCTAGTTTTTTTTTCTGGTTTGAATTCTAAAATTTTTGTCACACAGAGGGGGTTTGATGGGGGGCAAAAATTTTTTTTTGCAACACAAACCATTAACATCCAACATATAAAAATTAAATCCCCCAACACATAACAACCAACACATAACAACCATTGACATTAACAACCAACATATAACTACCATTGACATTAATTAACACAACCATTGGGTCCAACACATTTAAATTAAAACCCCCCTTAAACCCCCTTTGGTTTGGGTGCATATTCACACGGAGGGTGACATAGGGCAGCGAGAGCCTTCATAATTGTATTTTGCACGTACGAAATCAACACCATATAGTATTCCGCTTGAAATCTTATAGTATTTTGCGAATCTTGTTATACAGTATAGCAAATTTTGTACTTGCATACTTCACAAACGGGGAACTTTATGTACGGTGTAGATTAAGGAATAAGGGGTGAATATGCCTATCCAACAGCTCTAACTTACCTTTGCACAAGGGGAACCCCCCCAAATCGCATCATGCAGTCCATTTTATTGTGTACCTTTCATTTGCTATTTCATAATTCCAAATATGTTAATTCAAGGTCCAATAAGCAAAACAAAGGAAGGATGCTTTTATAATAAAGGATCAACTATATGCTCTATAATCATAGCTATATGGCATTCCTCTAGTGGAAGATTTATCTTTATATCCTTCTAATTGGATGATAAATAGCAATATGATAATAGAAATAGTGGACCATCTAATTTATTCCCAAAGAAAAAGTAGCATATGAAGAAACTCAAGAAGCATATAGTTGCTGGCTAAAACTTAGATAGAATCTCAATAATAATTAAGCATAAAGGAGCAAAGGAATAAGAGATGCTATGCCATTGACACACGTACCATCCAAAAATTTTAAGGCACCATGTGGGCAATTCCTTAGGCAATAGTCTTGTGTTCACCAAGAACCATATCTACGGACCCAAGTGTTGCTGGAAGCTTGCAAGGTAGTAGAGGCCATTAAGAGGTTCATTCGTGTTAGCACAGAGGAGATCTATGGCAGAACGGAAGCAGGAGCCATAATTGGAAATCGCGAAGTCTCTCAATTACTGCCCACAGATACCACATCTGCAACAAAGGCAGGCGCCGTAGTACATTTCTCAGCCCCTGCCTTTATTGCGGAATATGGATTTCTGAATATGAATTGAAAGGCTTTGTGATTTCCAACTATGGCTTGTGCTTCTGTTTTGCCCTAGATCTCGTATGTACTAACATGGATGAACCTTTTGATGGTCCCTGCTACTTTGCAAGCTTCCAACAGCACCTCAGTGTCGTAGATATTGTTCTTGGTGAACCAAGACTATTGCCTAAGGAATTACCCACACAAGGATCCACGACAAGAAAACGTGGTAGCAAAACAATGAAAACTTACCATAAGCCAATAAGACAAATATTTGACTAACTTACCTTTGCACAAGAACGCCCCCAAATAGCATCCTGCATTCCATTTTATTGTGTACCTTTCATTTGCTATTTCATAATTCCAAATATGTTAATTAAAGGTCCAATAAGCAAAACAAAGGAAGGATGCTTTTATAATAAAAGATCAACTATATGCTCTATAATCATAGCTCTATGGCATTCCTCTAGTGGAAGGTTTATCTTTATATCCTTCTAATTGGATGATAAATAGCAAAGCTAACTAGTACAAGTACCGTATGAGAATAGAAATAATAGACCGTCTAATTTATTCCTAGAGAAAAAGTAGCATATGGAGAAACTGTAGCATATGGAGTAATAAAATAGATTCGGCTACTCAGATTACAATAACTCAAAAACTACATATGCTTTCCATTGAAAACTATTATATCCGAAAGTAGACTTCATTAACTTTTCATGAAACCTTCAATCAGCTCAATTTGAGTTACATTAAGAGAGATAGATCATCTAAAAGTTTACCCCTCTTTTTCTTTTGTTCTTTCCATGCATGAATTGGCATTTTACCTTTTTATTATAAAAAGAAACAACTCCTGTGAGCTCTTAATAACTAGCTCTGCAAAACCTTCAACATACGAGAAGGAAAACACAACAGAGAAGGAAAACACAACAGAAGTAATCCCAAACGCACAATTTAGTGTTGTTGGAAGCTTGCAAGGTAGTAGAGGCCATTAAGAGGTTCATTCGTGTTAGCACAGGAGATCTATGGCAGAACGGAAGCAGAAGCCATAATTGGGAATCACGAAGTCTCTCAATTACTGCCCACCGATACCACATCTGCAAGAAAGGCAGGCGCCGTAGTAAATTTCTCGGTCACTGCCTTTGTTGCAGAATTCGGATATCTGAATATGAATTGAGAGGCTTCCTGGTTTTCAAGTATGGCTTGTGCTTCTGTTTTTCCCTAGATCTTGTATGTGCTAACATGGATGAACCTTTTGATGGTCCCTGCTACCTTGCAAGGGTCCAACAGCACCTGGGTGCCGTAGATATTGTTCTTGGTGAACCAAGACTGCTACCTAAGGAATTACCCATACATAGATCCACGACAAGAAAACGTGGCAGCAAAACAATAGAAACCATACCATAAGCCAATAAGACAAATAATTGACTAACTTACCTTTGCACAAGAACACCCCCAAATCGCATCCTGCATTCCATTTTATTGTGTACCTTTCATTTGCTATTTCATAATTCCAAATATGTTAATTAAAGGTCCAATAAGCAAATCAAAGGAAGGATGCTCTTATAATGAAGGATCAACTGTATGCTCTATAATCATAGCTATATGGCATTCCTCTAGTGGAATGTTTATCTTTATAATGATAATTAGCAAAGCTGACTAGTACAAGTATCGTATGATAATAGAAGTAGTGGACCATCTAATTTATTTCCAAAGAAAAAGTAACATATGGAGAAACTCAAGAAGCACATAGTTGCTGGCTAAAAGTTACATAGAATCTCAATAATAATGAAGCATAAAGGAGCAAAGGACCATTGACACACGTACCATCCAAAAATTTTAAGGCAGTGTGTGGACAATTCCTTAGGCAATAGTCTTGTGTTCACCAAGAACAATATTTACAGACCCAAGTGTTGCTGGAAGCTTGCAAGGTAGTAGAGGCCATTAAGAGGTTCATTCACGTTAGCACAGAGGAGATCTATGGCCGAACGGAAGCAGAAGCCATAATTGGCGGATTAAGATTCATTTCATATATGATTTTGAATTATTTGTTACTGCCCATAGAAATATTGCTGCTAACAATTATGATAGATGTTGGGATCGACATGGTTCATATGAGGGGTATTTTAATTTGTATAAATCAAGCTTATCTTTTACAAGGCACTAAAATATCCTTTTTACTAGGACACATGGAGTTGTCTCGAGGTCACCAAGAAAGAAAGTTTGACAGAGGCTTAAGTATATATGAAGTTAAGCTATATGGAGATATCAGGCCATATGAGCACCAGGTTAAATTCTCCCCTCATAATTAGTGGTCAGTAAGGCAGATGATCAGAGACAATGAAGTATGTAAGGCAAGAGAAAGGATTTGGGCTGCAACCTTCACTAGAGAAGTCTTTCAGATGGCATATATGTACTGGTTTATTCATAAGCACCATCAGGAATTCACCAAAAGGCAATTTGCCAAGTACAAGCAATTATAGATTTTCGTCGGAACCTGATATTAGGATCCATACTTTGGAGTTGGACATAGTATAAAGGAGATTCTAGAAGTACATACTCCTCCGAGAGGCCGATTGGGACGTGGACATAAGGGCCTTTACGACACCGTCGATCGAACAACTCATCCCCGCCAAGACAGACCACCTTGGAGGTTTTTCTTAAGCATAAAATAGTTTTCTCCAAGAAGATGGCAGATGTTCCACGAAACCGATCATTTCTTTGGGGTTCATTTTCAAGTCTCTCGATCGATACGCGCAAGAAACGAGCCGACTCACATTAACCGATGAGATTGTAGAGCAGGCACTAGGACTGTGGATTGCTGTATGGCATATATGTACTGGTTTATTCATAAGCACCATCAGGAATTCACCAAAAGGCAATTTGCCAAGTACAAGCAATTATATTACACTCACATGATGTTAGCAGATGCATATGGTAACCCTACTCTTACTCATGGTACAACAGGATTTTTACAGACTGATTAGAGATCATATGTGGATGGCTGATTCCTATATCAAAGGCATTGCTGATAGTTACACCATTAAGTATAACCAGCTGTTCAATTCGGCCACAAATTTTGCGGGCCCTAAGATTCCTATCGTTCCCTCTGCCCAAATTGACACCATAGCCTCCTCCCAAATGCATTAAGATCTTTTGATTTTGCAGGTTTATTAACAGAATCAACTTATGGGAGAACAAGACATGGACATGATGGTGATCAAGTTTGCATCACAGCTTACTTGGTGCAGCTCAATTTTGTGGATATTATCGGATTTCATATTTCAATCCAGCGTCTGAAGATTACGTGAAGACTTTTTTTAGGGTTGACGAGGTCAATTAAACTTCATTCTGCTTCTTTTTAAACTTAGACTACCGTATTTTGGATACCTTAAGTCTAAAAAGCTTTTGCTTTGTTTTGGCATGCACTCTATTGGTTGCCAAAAAATTTTGTATGTTTTTCCTTAATTAATGAGAAAATCATCTCGTTCCTTATAAAAAAAAAAAAAAAAAAAAACTGAACAAGGTAGCCCAGGTAACAACCTTACTAGCTTTCCAGACTGTATCGGTCAATCCCTCTATCATCTTATCAATCTACAATACAATTGAGCAGATTATATGTAGAGCATCTAACTAGTGGTACATAGGTTTCCTAACCTTGTCTTTATATTAAACTGGACCAATTCTTATCCATATTGTCTTGTTATTATTATTATTTTAATTGCTTAAGGTCTTTGAATCATTACTATGCCTTCCTTTTGCCCTTCTGGCATAGACATATAAGACTTTCAGCCAAGGTCTATCTATCATCTAAACTCACTTATAACACTTTTAATCAAGTGTTTCTTACCTTTTTAGTCAGCTATTCTGTTTTTTTAGCATTCTTACATATCAGATCTTATTTTTAAGCAATCTACTATCTTGGCCAACGTTTCTTCATGTTCATCAGCTGTTTACAAGTTAGCATACTAACTTAATACAGGTTTTTGAGAAATCCAGCTATTTGCCTTCCATTACATCTTGACGTCTCATATTAATCCCTCAATTCATAATACATTTTCAACAACATACCTGTACATAATGTATTTTGGCATTTACTGTCATTCAGCATGTTTCAGCCTGCTCAAAAAGTTACAGGAATACATACTCAAGTTTTAATATTAATGGTTATCAAAATGTAATCAAAATGATGGTGTTGTGCTCCCATGTCTCTGAAGTATCTAGATCATGGTTCAATATCCATATATTTATGCTCTTCATATGATTCTTTACATCCTATTGCGCTAAAACACACCATAACAGCAAGAAAGACATAATGACAGAAGAAACCCCACGTATCTGCAGCCAATCATGCAAATATTAGCGAGAAATCGGTAATAATGCAAGGGCCAAAAGGTACTTAGTGGGTTTCTTGGCTCATCGCCCTTCACCCATTATACCTTCTTGCCCTTGATTAGTAAAAGCATTATAGAGATGAGAAAGTAATTATGAAGATAATCATTGCACAAATATTCTTCCTAAACTCTGTTTTTGCAGCATAAAGACTTAGACTATTGTTTATATCCTTGTCTATTTTCATAGACATTATTATGTTCATTTTCTTACTGTAATTATATGCTTATTTTCTAAAGATCAAGCCAGTCTTCCATCCTTTCACGTCTGCTATTTGAGTACCCAGTAGTACTATGTAAAAATATTACGCAAATACCTGGAAATCATCTTCTTCTGATCCATAGTCTTCGCCGATTTGTGTCTCAGGAACACCATATTCATTTGGGTTATTCCCCCTAGAATAACCACTTGGTTTTCTGTTATAATACATGCCCTTTTTGGTATTATAGCTCGAACCTCCGTCAAAGTTTCGTTTACCTTCAAATCCTCGGCCATATCCTCTCTTATCCATACTTAATAGGTCAAGCCTAACAGATTCTACGCAAAAATCAAACTCTCTGTATAATTCCGACTGTGTTTCCTTAGCGCTTTCAGAGTTCTCGCTTTCACTGCTAAGATCCAAACATGAGCTCATACCTGTTCCATTGCCTTGCATTTTCTGGGGTAAAATGGTCCGGGTCCCAGCTACCTGTATTAAATTTTGGATGCATGCCAGTACTGGACCTGTCATATTACCCTCTGCAAAACGTCTTTTTACTGGATATTTCATTATTTGGTTACACCATAGTCACCTAATTATTACTTAGGTATATGTCTTTATCCATCCCATGTATTTAACATCCTATACTTAGTGTTACTATTGCTAAGCCAATCTACATGACCATTATTTCTCATTATCGATCATATAGTGTTAGACCAAATAGATGCCACTAATCACATTGCTTATTTAAATTTATTTTTATCTTACATAAAAAAAGAAAAAAAAAGGGACTTGGGAAATGATCAATCATGTGCCCTATTTCTAGGAAACATACCAATAAAACAAGCCGACTTTCCTATCTGAAAGATGCACTCTAGTGCTTCAATCAAAATCGAAAGAAACAAGATACTGTGCACGGAGGGTTGCCCTCTATGGCAGGGGGGTGAAGTGGCTTAAATCATATTTCAAAGTCATGTTTTGACAATCAATTCAAAACAGAAAAGTAAAAGTAGATAGGAAAAGGAAAACTGGACATTGCTTGGCAGTGTGAATCTTGCACTACCACAAGGCAGGCTCTTCCTTAAGAATGTGTCGCATGTACCAGACCTTGAAGCCAACCCTGTTAGGATCTGTCTAGAAGTTCATCTCCCTCACATAACCTACAGATAATATGGCGATAGGCCTAGAGGGAAAAAAAATGCAGCAAAAATAGAGATGGAAACACTGCGGGAAGGGAAAACAAGGTGTTGCATGCAGCCTCGAGCAAGGAGCACCGATTTTCCGGTTTCCAGAGTGCCTCTCCAGCAACAGGGGCAACCGACATATCACAGCGTATGATGATTTGGAGCAGTCATTGGCATATTCTGGGTATATATTGGCATATACCTAGAATATGCCACAAACCCACCTCAACGAGGGGTTCCCCCCAAAAATCACCAGCATAACTAATCCCAAAAAAGTCACAGATTTGGTCTTCAAGGACAACCTTGATATTATACTATCTCCAATGCATAATTTTTCTAAGTTTGAAAAAGTAAATTTTATTAGTCATTGAAATTTTTTACATGCTTATTTTGCTTCTTTTGTTGGGAGTGTTAAAAATTATTTGACAAAGCACCCTTATTTTGGTTAGTTTAGAGACTAGCAGGGGTAGTAAGGCTAACGCACCATGGGGACAAAGAATAGATTATTGATTATTCAAATAATATTAATGGGATAATATTGTTGAGGTCCCATACAAGGTAACTATATGGTTTGCTAGTTGATGAAAGGCTACATATATAACATAGGGTTTGGGTGGTTTAAGGGTTGCATTGTATGAAAATGCGTATAGTAATAGGCAAATTGGAACCTTTTCATTATTTTTGGAAGGGTTTTGTTGGGATCGAGCAGGGCGATGCGTTGGTCTGATGTAGCTTGTCATGTTTACAAGGTAAATATTGTTGTTGTTAGAAAGGCATATCTGCATTAGATGGCAATTCTGGGCCAGATAGAGTCTATAAATCATTTCTTTGGGGCTGTCTTGCTACCATATCAGGTGGTTTGCAATCTTCCTTTGTTTTCCTTAATCTAAATTATTTGCTTGCTCTTTATGAGTAGGGATGTTAGAAGGGCGAACTGGGCTGGCAAAAATGGCCAGAGAGAGTCATCTTTTGGGAAATCATGTGTGGAGCATGCAAATCTGTTGTTGAGGACGAAGGTTCATGGCACTTGGATGTTAGCGTGACACTGAGCATGGCAGGCATGGATGCACTACCGGAGTTGTATGATATACTTGTGAATTTATGTGACAAAGATTGTCTTTCAAGTGTCATTGCAATAGAAAGAGGCGATCATTTGAATCACTTGCATTATCAGTGCGCCTTTAGGCTTGTATGAAGTCTCCTAGACTTATCAATCTGGCCATTAAGAGGAGGTTTGGGTGGGGGGTTAAGAAGCCTGTGGGGTTGTTCTTGTGTGTAAGGCATTAAGAATACTAGGCACCATTGTTTCGAAGATCTAGTAGGTTATTGCATGAAGGACATGTGGAGACTATTCTTGTGTGTAAGGCATTAAGAATACTAGACTCTATTGTTTCGAGGATCTAGTAGGTTATTGCATGAAAGATATGTGGATACCCCATGCACACCAAGAATGTCTCTGAGCACCAGTTGGAGATGGAGATGGAGAAGGATCTATATTTGTTTTATGTTGATGGGGGCATCAAGCGTGTCGTGGTTCTTGATAATAAGAACATCCTGCGAAGAGTCCCCCACTTTGTGAACTATCACGGAGACAAGCAAATGAGTGCCAGCCTCGTGTATAATATAACTAGAATGCTTAGAACCAGTAAATTTGCTTTGTCAAGTAGCTGGATCCCCCCTTTTAATACTGCCTTAATATTCGAACATAGAGTTACGGCTGCCTGACATCTCGCACTGAATCCCAAGGTTGCATTGCTTAGTGATATGAGATGTGTTCTTTATGGCGTCCCAAGTTGGATGGAACCAATTCGAAGGATAGGCAAAGCTTGGAAACGGTATTGGGACGAGGCTGGAATGCCTAGGGATATAGTTGAGAATTCGTGGCCGCGGAGGATGGCAAGTACTTGCCTGAGGTCATAGTGGACATGTCGGGGATTGATTTCATTCCCATTGATAACACGTATTACACAATGGCAATCGATGAATTGGGGATGTTGAGCCTAACTGTAGGTCTTGTATATATAGTTTTACTCATTTTAATGTCCCTTATTTGTCTGCAATTCTTTCTATATGCTTGGAATAGACATGGAGCATGTTCATGGAAGTGTTGGGATGGAAAATGGGGTTGTGACCAGCAGAATGGGGCTACTGCTAGCAGAAGGCCTATCGGAGTCCTGGGGGTGAGGCGGCTGGTTGCACCTTGGTTTGGTCTAGAGTGTGGGACAAGAACGTTATACCAACGCAATCAGTTCTCTTGTGGCAGATTGTGCATAGAGCATTGAGGACTAATGTTCGTATTCACTCCTTCAAGTCAAATATCAGTCCTCTGTGTCCAGTCCGCAAGGGCGCACCCGAATCAATTGCGCATTGTTTTCTACTTTGTAGTGATTTCTCTTGCATCTGGTTAGTTATATGCTCTTTCTTTCGTACTTGCCTCACGAATCAGCAAATTCTCTTGGGTATCTACCCTGACAGATGGCCTCACTTCAAGACGTGGGCATTCAATAGCTGCAGGGCATTGGTTTGTTGGGTGATTTGGAAGCGCTGATGCCATCTAGTCTTCCGAGGTTTGAACACCCCTCCTGCGAGCCAAGATAAAATCTCGTCTGCATGATCAGTTTTGGGCTTCAAAATTACGGTGGTTTGGGTTACCTCAACCTTCCTTGACTTCCCATTGTATTAGCATCCTCCTATTAATATAGAGTTTCTTCGTCATTCAAAAAAAAAAAAAAAAAAAAAAAAAAAACAGGCACCTAAGGGTTCGACCCATCAAATGATTAAGTGTAGTGCTAGGATGGCCTGAGGAGGCATATGCACTGAAAATTTTTCAGATCCAAAGGTTGGGAATGCACTAAAGCACTCATCTGCAAGTAAATTTTTCTTTATGGGATTTGGTTTTGAATCTACATTTATTTTAAGACATTCACACTTTTTTAATGAATTAAGGTGAGTGTATTAATGGGTGTGGTGGTTTGGGTTTTTTTTTTTCTGTGGGAGATTTTTATCATGGTGATGGTTGCCAAATGCAAGCACAAAACTAAATCTAAAGTATCAGAATTGTGGACATTAATGCATATGAAGTGTAAATTTCATGATATATTCGATTATACTTGAATGTAGTGAGAGATTGTCAGTTTGTCTATTGAACACCTTAAGAGATTATAAGTGTAGCTATTTAGTTTTGGACCTGTTCGTTCTAAAATACATTTGATAACTTCTCAAAGTTACATTATGGTTGTTCCAATTGGGTCTACTCGAAACTCAGCAGAAAGAACGTTGGTGCTTATGGGCAAAACTTTCTCTGACACCACCTGCAAAGAGAAGGAAAACATATTAATTGAGAGGAGCACCATGCTACCAAGAAGCCCATACAGAAATGTACGCAGAATGTCTTTTGAAGTCCTCCATTGCTTCCTCTGGATATCCAAATGAGAGTCATTAGTATATTAAGCTACAGCAAGAAAGCACGCTTACTTCTCCGGATGCCCAAATGAGGGTCACTGGTACATTAAGCTACAGCAAGAAAGTCCATTTATTTCTACAAATATAAGCTTCTTCATTGAAATCCTCAGAGTTGGTTTGAGCCTAGACATTTCCGTAATAATACATCTTTCTGATTAGCTGGGAAGTAATTTGTCAGGGTAATTCCTCCTAAGGCGAAAAAGGGACCAGACAAAATACAAAAGACAAAACGCAGAAAATAACTTAAGGGTGAGTTTTTTTTCCCTCTGGTCGGTAGTGAGATACCTGATTGCAGTCGAATTACTACAACATGCATATAGCCTTTGCTTTTTGGCGAAAAATTCGTCCCTAGACAAGAAACCACAATTAGGATCCAGTAATTAGATTGTCAAAAACACAGCCAAGATGACAAACCTGCTGTCAATTGAACAAGCGCTGGACCAATTTTAAGAGGGAGATTGTTTAACGATATTATCATATCTTCAAGCTCTGTATAATATATTCAATACCACGTTCGTAATCCTGCAACCACACAATCTTCCACTATATTGTGTGTCCAAAAGCCATTGACAATGCAGTGGCAAGGAACCCAGTCTTTGTAAGTTCCAATGGAAAATAGACAGACCTCTCCTCGTCGAAAAAGAGGTTCAATTTCATCTTGCACTTCAGCTTCAAAATCTGATATGACCAAATCCTAAACATTCATCAGGGTCAATAAAGGCTGGATCATTTTTGCATAATTGATAAGTCGAGAGAATACATGATAATATGGAATAATGTACTGATCAGCAACTTCCTGCCATGGAGAAGGACCAGCACAATTGAACAAAAGATCCTTTGATGCAAAACGCATGAAAAGGCCATGAGTATAACTGCAAGGATTCTTGCTCAATAACGGGCCTGTATACAAATCATAATTCAGCCACAGAACTATTTATCAAACTGGCTGCAACTAAGGTCCTAATGCCAAACAACACCATAATAATGAAAATCATAAAGATTAACGAGTGGAGAAATGCAAAGATTTCACCACCAAAGTTTAAAGGTAAAGGAGAGAGGCAGAAAAGAAAAATTTCTTGTCATGTTTTTAGGACTAAGGGATATATCGGCAGGGCCCCTGGGATATAAGGCCCTTGTTTTCTAGTAAATAGCAATGTGAGATACTATAATATAGCTGCTTGATCAAAATGAAATAAATGCATTATGATAATAACATCTGCTGAAGTCTCTTATGCGCAGGCTTTCAGAAACCTCTTACTGACTAATAAATGAGCTGTCTCAACATCTCTACCCTCCTGGACTCTTACAATATGTTAGACAATGCAGCATCACATGTCCTTATTATTAACTCTTCCAAGCTATCTGCCGATCCCACTATAACCTCGAAATGTCTTAAAAACTTCTAGTACGAACCCCCTGGTAAAGATTGCTTTATTGAATTGAATGAAAATATAAATATCTATTGAACCTCGAAGCTCTACTAATTGACACAAGAAAGATTCTTATCCACTTGTTATTAAATAAGAGATAGCCAGTCGTTAGCCACCCAGTTCTGATGGGCCACAAGTTCAAAGCTAGATTGTTGTTTCGGTGTAGCGCATAAAATTCTTTCCTAATGAAGCCACTGTAAGAAATGGAAAAATTCATTTTCTACCATACTCTATGGTCCATGCCTTCTCCTCGTCCCTACAGGTAAATCAAGTCATCCTTCTTGTTGTACACAGTGCTGAATCTACTACGACCATGAAGATGAAAGGTCAGGTTATTCAACAAAAATTCTTCAGTATATCACTCTGTGTTTTCACTGTCCAATGCGTTGTTCAGTATTCTCTCTAAATAAGGATTTGCTGCCAAGGTACAAAGCTATTTTTGTGCCATCATTCTCAGCCATTTCTGGCAATACAAACATGGGCAGAAAACTGGACCTTTCAAGAAAGAGATGGCACACTTCCATTAATAGCTCACCTTAGATAAGAATCATTGGATCTATCATCTGAAAGAAAAAGAAGAGAAAAAGAAAAAAAAACATTCCTTTCACAAGCATGCTCTAATTAAAAACCTGAAAGATTGGATTGGATTTGAAAGGCTACTTACCAAGTGACATGGATAGTATGCCTTTGAAACGATATTGCAGGGTATATAAATGGTCAAGCATGTCCTTTTCTTGTTCTTCTATCAACTCACTTTTCATCTGGAAGAGCACTACGCGTTCTACTACCTTTCTGCTAATAACACAGCTATAGTATATTATTTTTAACCAATCACTACAAGCAAGATTCATAATTTGAAGATAAGTTATGCCCTTATAAAATTGAAACACATAGATCTCTACAGCTTGTTGATTTTCATGTGAATTATTGATGTTCAGAGATTAACTGAATTAGATAATTCAGATCCTTTATTAATTTCATAAAAGATTAACATCTTAAACCAACGAAGCAGTCTAAATTATCTGCCAATCAAAATAATAAGAGAATTACCTCATCAAGACCTGGTTTTGCCCAATGCATGCTGATGCTACTGAGATGTCACGCCTTCTACATGTCGAAGTGTGAAGATAATTTTCGGAATACGGAGCCAAAGATGCTGAGGATATTAGAAAACAAAAATAAGTCTGATGCAAAATCGAGTATATACAATATTCAATCGGTTGTAACCAATTTCTTATTTTTCCAGGAACTTCTTGTTTTCTCCTGGAAACTACATTCTAGCTCTTGCCGCTTAGCTTTTTTTGCATCCCTTTCAACAGCCATCTGCGTAGCTAACTGTTCCCATGCCTCCCAATGGCATCGTCCGGTTTATAACCCATTTGTTGAAGCATTTTATCTCCAATATTAGGCGATGGTATTGCTGAATTGAGTCCTTCAACTAAATGCTGCTCTTCTGCCTGTTCTTTCCGCTTCTCCTTCAACTTTTTTCTCTCTTTCTAACGCACTTTACTATTCGCCTCATTTTTCGTATTTATCATCTGTGAAACCTGAATAAAACACATAGAAGTGCTGCAGGTAAATGTAGTGGCTTCTTCTTAAGGATGTTGATATTGTAAGGTGGACTGTTGTACGTTTTGAAAGCATTTTTTCAGGGGACATCTTTTATGAGACAAAGATAATGTAAAACAATAACATTAATAAGCAAGCTTGAGAATTTAAATCTGACAGGTTTGAATTAACCTCCCAGAGAAATGTGTCTTATGAGCAGAATATGTTGTACACCCAGAGTAGATTCACTTCTAAGCGGATGATGAAATTAGACCTACCTCTTCATTTGATGCCTGAGCCATAGCTTGGAGCTCGTGAGGATGGACGAAATGAGAAAGGTCTTCCATATAGCCACATCATTCATGCCTTGATTCTGCCATCACCACAAATTCAAAGCAAAACGATTGCAAAGGTTATGGTCGGCTTGAAGCTTAGATATGCATCACATCATCTTGCCCTGGATTCCTTACTATCATTACTGGGCTCCAGTTTTGTTTCAGAAGACAAATAGTGGTGCCGGTTAGCCGGTTTGCACAGCGGCTGCCCAACAACACTGGCGACCGCCAGTTTACAGCCAACAGTAAGTTTGAAGCAATTTTCACATATTCTAGGCATATTCTAGCATATACCTAGAATATGCCGAAAACCCACATGAGCAAGGGTTTGCCCCCCTAGGGGCAGCCCAAAAATTCAGAAGAATGAGAAAGCATTATTGTAAACCATGAAATCCGCTCTGCTCCAAGCCCAATGCACAATTGCGCAACATAAGCTGATCAGAAACTCCACCAAGAGGTACTCGCGACGTGACATAGAAAAAAGCTTCAAAATAAGAAGATATAAAGTAAATGCATCAGCAAGCATTTCATGAATTCAAACAAAGGGAAGTAAACTCCCAACAACAAGCTAAACGTAGCTTACCAAACAGTCTCAATATCAGGAAATTGATATGTATCGCCAAAAGAAGTGATTCCAACGAGCTGAGTTGACTCTGATCAAAATAAAAGTCATTGCCACCAGCAGGAACCCAAGAATCCCACAATAAAAAGTTCAACCTTCATTTTGTTTTTCTCTCTATTTCAAAAGCCCAGCTCTGATACTACACTTTTATCTCGTTTTCTTCCAGTAATGCTTAACTGAAGCCCCTATATGCTTCCATAAATCTATAAAGCTCCAAGCAAATACATTGTAAGTCATGTCTACGGCCAACCATACAATTTTGAATTGTTTGAAAGCACACTTTTAGGATGCCTAAAATCAGCTGCAGCTACAGCCCAATTTTTGCAATAGCCATAGCCTAGAGATGACTTCCATTTTGACCTATTTGAATGTAGAAATCGATAGGAATCGAACTTTGATCACAAATATTATACCACCCTGGCCAAATAGCAAGTCCCACAGCCCCACTAAAAACAGAAGAAGCCACCTCCGCTGTCATTATAGGATGCTCGAAGAAACCCTAAAATGTAATGCTCAAGGGCTGCATGCAAATCAAAATATTAACTTGGATTGGTGGGAGGGATTGAAGATAGTGAAAAATAGAAAGGTGGATAAATGTGAATAAAGAATGAAACATAGAAGGTCTCAATAGAAAGAATTATAATTGAAATACAGAGAGCTATTGAGCAAAATGGTTGAATATATTTCCACTTGCTTGCATTCTAAAGGCCCAATGCTTTGAAAATGATATGGAGATCCTAGCAACTCTACTGGAAAAATGTAGGTGGTCAAATAATAAGCATTTTGACATTTACATACATGCAATATTGTCAAACTAGACTTTTACTTCCAAGATCTGAAGCCCGAATTTGAAGAAACAAACGTCGTCATTACTATCTAGGCAAGAAAACATGGAGGGCATTCAAGCCATTGACAAAACAAAACCATATGTTAGCTTTGTTGTGTTGGCCCCTTTGTTGGTTTCATTCCAAATGCATATTAGTATTTAAACGGACCGGATCGGTCCTTTAGAGTAATATGTTTGAGGTGAGCATGCAGCTCTGCACTCTATAACCTAGCACCATTGAAGTTTAGCTTACAGAGTGTAGAAATAACAGGTTGGCAACCGGAACACTTCGGTCTTGATTAAGGAAACTGAAAATGCACTCAATGGCATGTTAGAATTTAGCTGGGGTCAATCTTATAGTCATTATCAGAAAATTATGCCTGATGGTCCATATGCGGCGGTTGGCAACTGGAACAGTTCGGTCTTGATTAAGGAAACTGGAAATGCACTTAATGGCATGTTAGAATTTAGTTGGGGTCAATCTTATAGTCATTATCAGAAGATTATGCCTGATGGTCCATATGTGGCTAACTTGAGAAGCCTCTCCATAAAATAACGGAAAACCAACATTTTCAGACATGATTGCCGTGTACTTAGCATCTTGGAAATTTGACAAACTTTTTAATCCGAACCACCCTTGGATCTCAAACTGCCTAACGCCTTCATATATGCCTATACTATTAGCAGAGACAACAAGGTTTCCACACAGTCCCCCAGCATATTGTCCACTATAGCACTCTTCAATTGCCTCAGCTGGAAGACCATTTGTTTCAGATCCAAATAATAACCGGTCACCATATTGATATGATTTGTCCTACATAAACACATAACAGAAAGGTTGTTCAAGATCATTTGTGTAGAAACTTGAGCAGAGTTAATTAGAAGGACGGAAGACTAATCCAATTCTACACGGCATAGCTTGGTACCATGTAAATATGATTTGCCCTTTTAGTATATGCTATCAGTCGTTTTTCTCCCTTCTGCACAGTGAAAGTTTGGGGGAGAAGTGGCCATTTTAATCAGACAAGCAAATAAAAATGTAGAGTACATTACATGAAGCTCCAGCTTAGTTTTAATTAATAATGCATCTGCTATTTAAACTTACCTGTTTTTTAAGCAACTCCAAGGATTCAGTCCACGAACCATGCACCTTCACCACCGCAAACATACTCTGCTATATGTAGGAGAACATATGGCAGATCCACATGCAGAATGAGTGTTTATACACAAAGAACTTCAAAGCAAATTTTTATGTATCTTAAAAGGCACCTTCAAAGAGAATGGAAAGATTATGGATACGGCCAGTAGTCTAGTCCAGGCACACTTCAATTTTGCATTATGAATGCTAAAACCAAGAGGCTGAAATAACATTGGAAACTATATTTTGACAAGTAAGCTCCTTCAACGAACAATTTGCGAATTCAACAAGATGTAATCAAACTAAAGTTGCCGCACAAGATCTTTAGCACCTGTATTGCCAGGAATCTGAGGTAAAAATACTTATGTGATTAAAAAGATCTAGAAATAATCTAAAATGGATACATTTAGCATCTACAGTGCATTTCCTAGTCATAGCATTGTACACGTTGTAAAGTATGATGAATACCTGAGGTGAGACTAGCACTACTTGTAGATGTCTTTGTTCTGGTGATAAATGAGCAGCTTTTCCAGTGCCAGAAATCCAGTTTTTGCTAAAGTGCTTGGAGGCTGCAACCAAACTCAGATGTGAGATGTATTTCAAATGTTTCCACTAAATAGTTTAACAATGAAGATAACCTCTAACATTCATTCTAAACAGCAAAGGCCACATTCCAAACCGGCCATGGCAAAAGGTAGCCAATCGCTTTGAGGAGTGGTCTTTGAACCAGGGTTCTGCAACAAACTTTTGAGGTTATATGCGAAGTTCTCTACATCTCATTCTACTTCGATTCTATGGGCTAACAAAATCCATAGAGCTCCAGGGTTGGGAATGTGGAAGCATTGCAAAACAAATAAATAAGTCTTACATGTGTACTAAATGCAAACGATGAAATACCTTTTGTTATTGCTTAGAAACCCTAAGTGAGGCCATTTGATGCAGCACAGGGAAAGAAGTTCCTGGCTATGGCCATGGCGGAGACTCTTCTGCACTCTGTGTCCTCCATGGGCTTCAATGACAATAATTCCATAATTGTGTCCTCCATAGTTCAAAACAGACACAAACTTCATGGCTTCAACGATAATAATTCCAGAATTGTGTCCCTTGTAGCCATGCACTGGCAGAGCAGATAAAGTCCAATCTGGCGCTTCCGGTAGAAGCTGCCGCCCTTGGGAAGCTACGGAAGAGGATTAAGCATAGGTATAAAAAAATGCAGCAAACCAGGGCCTTCAGGATTGTTCAAATCCTATAAACTGTCAAAGAAGTATTTATCCCATTTTTCCATCTAAACCACTTTCTTCTTCTTCCTCTACATCCAAAATAAATGACAACAAGATATTTCTTCAGGCAGAAGCTTGTTCTCAGGACACCCCGGCGGCCATAATGTACTGTTAGGAACTTCGACCTTCCACATAATAGGTGAAAAAGCACATAATCCTTCTGTTGTTAAAAGATTTGAAGTGAGTTAGAGATGATTTATTCCCATGCTTGAATCTTATCAAATGGCTCCATATGCACACATGCCTTTCCACCACTTGCTTTTGACAAGACGGATTTTGCCCCACGCAATTTGATCTGCAAGAATGTAACCTAGCTCGTCTATAAGGTCACACAAATTATGCCTTTTCTGCTGTTCATGCAAACCAGTTTTCATCTCTAACATAAGAATTAATGTACACTGAAGTTTATGGCGAAAATAAATACTTCTATATCATCTCTCTACATTAAATTCTTAAGGAGCAGAATTAGAAAAGCCAATTACACCCACCTTCAGAAGCCCTGTTCCAGTCACATGATCTGCATGGACATGTGTGTTGAATGCCTATCTGCCGTTTTATCAAATCCCTATCTGCCGTTTTATCAGCTGGGTCAATCAGCTGCAAAATCCCTATCTGCCGTTTTATCAGCTGGGTCAATCAGCTGCAAAATGAAAATACTGAGAAGTGAATACCCAATTCACTTCTAATGCAATTGGGGGAAACAATACCAGAGCAGCTGCAAGTAAATAGGTGTAATGCAATTGGGGGAAACAATACCAGAGCAGCTGCAAGTAAATAGGTGTAAGTGCTGGATGCCTTTTCAGAAAGCTGCCTGAATATGAGAATTGGTGCTTCTTGGCCTGCCATTTGGATCAATGTTTTTCTTTGGAGTTCTCGGGTAATGTAAAATCAATAGGGAAAAATGCAAGAGGCAAAATGCTGCAACAAAGATGCGCACAAGAGAGAGTGACCTGAAAATTTCCTGAAAATTTTCGTAAAATAGATGATCATGGCAAGGAAATGCAGGAAAAAATATCTGATAAGAAGAGCTATGGAGAATAGAGCAGAGAAAGATAAAAGGAAGTGGACGAGACGAACCCCGGTTGCCGGAACACCGTGAGAAAATAAAATGTTATATAAAATGTTGTTAAATGTTATATAAAATGTTATTTTAAATGTTATATAAAATGTGGTTAAATAAATGATATAAATAATACACGTGCGCTAAATGTGATAAACGAGGGCGCCATTTACGACGAGGATGGAGCGCCTCAAGGTATGTGTGAATTTTTTTTAGTGCGGTGCGGTCTTTTTGTTTAGTGCGGTGCGGTGGGTGCATTTGATATGTGAGTTTCGACATATGGGAGTTTTGATATGGGAGTTTTGATATGGAACTTGACCCTCCTTCTTTGCATTACTTTGTCAATAGCTTCACAATGTTCTTCAAAGGATTAAAGGTATGTACTTATATCGAACGCTACATGTCTAATTGTAGGCCTTTCTTTGGAAGTAAATTAGATGGTTTACTATTTCTATTATCATATGGTACTTGTACTAGTTAGCTTTGCTAATGATATCCAATTAGAAGGGTATAAAGATAAACCTTCCACTACATAAATGCCATATAGCTATGATTATAGAGCATATAGTTGATCTTTCTTTTATTATAAGAGCATCTTTCCTTTGTTTTGCTTATTGGACCTTGAATTAACATATTTGGAATTATGAAATAGCAAATGAAAGGTACACCCATCAAAAGGTTCATCTATGTTAGCACATACGAGATCTAGGGCAAAACAGAAGCACAAGCCATAATTGGAAATCTCGAAGCCTCTCAATTCATATTCAGATTTCCATATTGTGCAACAAAGGCAAAGCGGTAGAAATTACTCTGGCCGCCTTTGTTGCGGATATATGGTATCTCAAAGGGCGTGGTGAGAGACTTCGCGATTCCCAATTATGGCTTCTGCTTCCATTCTGCCATAGATCTCCTCTGTGCTAACACGAATGAACCTCTTAATGGCCTCTACTACCTTGCAAGCTTCCAGCAACACTTGGGTACGTAGATATTGTTCTTGGTGCCTTAAAATTTTTGGATGGTACACGTATTGATGGCATAGCATCTCTTATTCCTTTGCTCCTTAAAATTTTTGGATGGTACACGTATTGATGGCATAGCATCTCTTATTCCTTTGCTCCTTTATGCTTCATTATTATTGAGATTCTGTCTAACTTTTAGCCAGCAACTATACCCTTCTTGAGTTTCTCCATATGCTACTTTTCCTTTGGGACTAAATTAGATGATCTACGGTACGTGTACTTGTTAGCTTTGCTATTCTTCATCCAATTAGAAGGGTATAAAGATAAACCTTCCACTAGAGGAATGCCATATAGCTATGATTATAGAGCATATAGTTGATCATTTATTATAAAGGCATCCTTCCTTTGTTTTGCTTATTGGATCTTTAATTAACATATTTGGAATTATGAAATAGCAAATGAAAGGTACACAATAAAATGGATGCAATTTGGGGTATATATTTTCTTTAACCAATTAGTGGCTTATTAAAATTAAGACCATCCTAATGAGTTTTGGAGACATGCTAATCCTCATTTTTTATCAATGCCAATCTTAGCAACTTGCTGTTTGAGTAACTCTATTTTCTGTTGCATTGCATACAAGTTCTCCTCTTCCAAATTATTAATTCGCTGCCCCTGATCATCCTGGGGGGCTTCTATTCCACTACTCATGATGATCAGGAGCAGCGAATTAGTAATTTGGAAGTGGAGAACCTGTATGCAATGCAAGGGGAAATAGAGTTACTCAAACAATAAGTTACTAAGATAATTGGCATTGATAAAAAAAATGAGGATTAGCATGTCTGCAAACTCATTAGGATGGCCTTAGCTTGTTGTGAAGCTTGCATCACAGGACTTACATCTGCGGCCGACGAGCTAGTGCAATCGAAACCCTAGTTGGCGCCACCGGATGAAACCCTGCTACGAGAAACTGTTTTGCCCCCTTCTCTCTTTTAACGAAAACTTCTCACCCTATGGTTTAAGGGGCATATAAATTGTCGTGATTCATACAAATCCATAAGTTGTCAATAGTACTTGAGAAGCGCTAGAAAAATATATACATGAAACCGAAGTGCGGAAAGGAACTCTCAAGCACAAAATACGAAGAAATATTTCAGCTTTTGCGCCAATCTTGAAATAGTCTCCAGCTCTGTCATCTTTAGTTGTCCGGACAAAAAAGGAGCACATACATTATAGTACCCACTACCCAAGAAAATTGTTTAATTTGTTAAGTTGTTAGGGGAATGTTAGCAAAATTTGGAACTCTAGAAAAAGTATTATCTTTGTCATACCTTTGTAAGTGACGTTAAGAAAACATTCTATTCGATTTATAAAGAGTTTTTGTTAATTCTATAAAACATGTCGACACTCTCCTCAACAAGTTTGAACTTTTAAAGATCAAATCAAAGCCCCCTTAGCGTGACATGTTGATGACTGCCTTTTATGGTGGTAGCTTGATGAATGTTTTCCACGCTATCTCTTGAAGGGAAATATCACCCTCAAAGACATTCTTGAACTTTCTCTAAAGCCCCTTTAACATGAGACATGTGGGTGACTTCCCTTTATGGTGGTAGCTTGATGAATGTTTTTCACACTCTCTCTTGAAGGGAAATATCACTCTCAAATACATTCTTGAACTTTCTCAACTATAGTCTTTCTGTATCTTGCACATTCCACTTGAGTGGCAACAAGATACCCTTCATTTTCAGAGACATACACAAATGCCCCCACCTGCAAGAGCTGATCAAGGACCCAAGGTCTCTTGTAAATGCAATTTAGTAGTATGCTAAAGCTAATGCAATACATTGTCATATTGTTTTGTCAATATTTGGAGGTCAATTTCTGTTTGAAGACTATTCATTCTGTTAATTGGACGCTTTCTTACCACATCATATGTACATGAGCCTACATTGCACTCGATACCATTGTTGATTAATCTTCTCACAATTTTAACCTTAATGAAACATGACAATCTAATGAAAAAGAGTTAGAGGTTATTCTTATTATGGTAATAAACTGGAATCAACCACGATGAGTAAAAGTTGCAACAAAGATTTTGCTATCTAATGTAGAGAGTTTTTTCACCATATCGACCAAGAAATAAGCCCTATTGGGGAACCTCAATATCTAGTTTCGAGCCACAAAAGAGAGAGTATGGAAGGGATGTTTGTGTTGATGCTTTACTATATCCACAACAAAATAGTAAGGCTTGCAGCTTGAAGAAATGATGACTTCTTTTTCTTCTCTTTGGATATTCGAGAACGAAACTAGTATTCTATTTTATATGGTTAGATGATCATGTTGGTTCCCCTTCCTTGTTACTCCTCCACTTCCACCGTGATATTTTCACTAGTAACTATTATTTCATTAACCGTGGACTTTTAGATGCTCCACATTTCCCCCAATTGCATTTAGGAGAGGTCATTTCGCTACTCCAAGTTGCACAAAGAGGGAAATTAGATGTACTTAAAATAGAGGTCCACAAATTGTATACTCATGTACAAGAAGATACAAACCATTTACTAGATATGTACTAAAAAGCAACTTGCAATTTGTTTACGAGAAGATACAAGCCATTTAGATATGTACTAAAAACTTGCAATTTGTTTAACTTTGCAGATTGGATTTAACTTCTAATTGTTTACAAGAAGATACAAACCATTTAGATATGTACTAAAAAGCAACTAGCAATTTGTTTAACTATGCAAATTGGAAATAACTTCTTCAAACACATTCAAGAAGTTAAGAAACTTCCATGTTGGAACCAAAATTGTCTCGCCAATAGGTTCTCTTGAACCTTAGCTACAATGCCTTCCTTCATCTTCTTTTATCGATCCACATACGCATCCTATTCAATTGTAGCTATCTCAATGTTGGTGATTTGGAGGTGTCAAGCATCTTCTCTATTCATACATTGTGCAAAACTCTCTCTCGAACGTAAGGAGGTTCTTGAATGGACATTAATTGGCAACCTACTATCTCATCCATGCTGTCCTTCATCAATCTAAACTTGTCTGAGAATTAACCACGCAGGTCAAGAGCAGATTTGAGTTGATGCTTTAGTGCATTCATTGACTTTATTAGCTCCACTTGTGTTGCTTCTATATCATGTGATATAAAGCGGTGAGTTTCAGTTGGCAATACTGCTTCAATACTAATTTTGCTCATTTTTCGCTACATTTTGTTGGCACCTTCTGGTTAAAAAGAGTCTTAGGTTCTGACATGTACATCTTCTTTCGGCCCATTCCCAATATTTTTAAATAAGAATTTTATCTAGACATAGGGTATGGTTGCCCGCCACCGTGGACATACCATACCCTGTGGTACCAAAAGCCGCCTCGATGTCGTCCCACACCCATCGCGCACCTACGAACCCCCAAACATGCCCATTCTGAGGCATGATTCAATGCTGGGGGCTGGAATTCACGCGCAAGTTCCAGTTTCAATGCATGCAAATGAGATGGACAATCAGTGTGATTATGGACGATCGAGAAATTCGCGCGCAAATTTTTCGTTCCGGCTGGGGACTCAATTGAACCCCTTCTTTTGCCGAAGGATAGAACAATGGTGTCCACTAGAGCCGACCAGGGATCGACGCTACAATGCCAGGCAGCAACAGACCGACAGTAAGGGCCAGTAAATGGGTTTGTGCGCCGAAATCAAATCCTCAGGCCAGCAGATCAAGAGCTACAATGATGAGGAAGCCAACAAAAAAAGGCCAATGGACGGAGCAGGAGATGCGGAGCAGGAGATGTTGGACGCTCTAAATGAGGTGAGTGAACATGGTATTTCGATTAGGGAAGCATCTAGGCGATCTAGTATCCCAGAATCATCCATTAGAGACCGGTTGTATGGACGAATTTTCTAAGATGGAGAGACATCCACAGATCCTAACACCGCCCCAAGAAAAGAAAATTGTGGATTGGGCTATAGGGAGGGCAGTTAAGGGGATGGGCATGACACTGGCTGCGGTGAAGGAACAGGCTGCAGACCTGACCAAGGAGAGTAATCCAACATTCGTAGGTGTTCCAGGAGGCAAATGGTGGAAACTCTTCAAGCACATCCCCAAAATCTCTCAAGAGTCTTGAAACTTTAGATGTGTCACGTGCCCCGGCTATGAACCAAGCAAACTTGGATACCTTCTACTCAGGCTTGAAAGAAAATATGATGAGTATAACTTCCCCCCTCAAGGATTTGGAATGCATATGAGACCGATCCAAGCCGGAAAGTGATGGGCCCAAGATAATTGCAAGGAAAGGTGAGAATAGGGTTAGTGAGCTGGTCATGAATACGAGGGAATGGGTTACAATCTTAATGTGTATCAATGCATAAGGGTTTAAAATACCTAGTCTGTACATTTTCAAGGGAAGTAGGATGAGGCAGGACAACATAGCCAGGTGTAAGGAGGGAGCAATTCCAAGTTGTCCAGCAATCAGCTTGGATGACAACTGAACTCTTTAGATCTTGGTTGTCCCACTTCCAATCTAGAGTGCCTGGCACCTGAACGACCACATCTAATCTTACTTGATAGGCATGGAATCCATGTGAAACTGGATGTCATCTTGGCAGCCAAAGATATGGGAATACATTTTGCACTATTACCTGCACATACATCACATAGACTATGGCCACTAGATGTGTCTTGCTTTGTGCCATTCAAGGCATCATTCAAAAGATTGAGGGCAAAATACATGGTCAAAAAGGAAAGGTCTGAACCTAAGAGGAAAGACATAGCTGAATTGATATCTATGGCCATTAGCTGCAGGTCTAATAGTGTCGAATATAAAGGCTGGTTTCATGGCTATAGGGATATGGCCATTCAATCCAACAAAGGTGGTGCATGAAAAGGAAGGCAATAGTTTTGCAAGGGAGGAAGTAGCAGGGACCATCAAAAGGTTCATCTATGTTAGCACATACGAGATCTAGGGCAAAACAGAAGCACAAGCCATAATTGGAAATCACGAAGCCTCTCAATTCATATTCAGATTTCCTTTGTTGCAGATATGGTATCTGTGGGCAGTAATTGAGAGATTTCGCGATTCCCAATTATGGCTTCTGCTTCCGTTCTGCCATATATCTCCTCTGTGCAAGAGTATGGAAGGGAGGTTTGTGTTGATGCTTTACTATATCCACAACAAAATAGTAAGGCTTGCAACTTGAAGGAATGATGACTTCTTTTTCTTCTCTTTGGATATTCGACAACGAAACTAGTATTCTATTTTATATGGTTAGATGATCATGTTGGTTCCCCTTCCTTGTTACTCCTCCATTTCCACCGTGATATTTTCACTAGTAACTATTGTTTCATTAACCGTAGACTTTTAGATGGTCCACATTTCCCCCAATTGCATTTAGGAGAGGTCATTTCGCTACTCCAAGTTGCACAAAGAGGGAAATTAGATTTATTTAAAATAGAGGTCCACAAATTGTATACTCCTGTACAAGAAGATACGAACCATTTAGATATGTACTAAAAAGCAACTTGCAATTTGTTTACAAGAAGATACAAGCCATTTAGATATGTACTAAAACCTTGCAATTTGTTTAACTTTGCAGATTGGAAATAACTTCTAATTGTTTACAAGAAGATACAAACCATTTAGATATGTACTAAAAAGCAACTTGCAATTTGTTTAACTATGCAAATTGGAAATAACTTCTTCAAACACATCCAAGAAGTTAAGAAACTTCCATGTTGGGACCAAAATTGTCTCGCCAATAGGTTCTCTTGAACCTTAGCTACAATGCCTTCCTTCATCTTCTTTTATCGGTCCACATACGCATCCTATTCAATTGTAGCTATCTCAATGTTGGTGACTTGGAGGTGTCAGTAGCATCTTCTCTATTCATACATTGTGCAAAACTCTCTCGAACAGAAGCAGGTTCTTGAATGGACATTAATTGGCAACCTACTATCTCATCCATGCTATCCTTCATCAATCTAAACTTGTCCGAGAATTAACCACGCAGGTCAAGAGCAGATTTGAGTTGATGCCTTAGTGCATTCATTGACTTTATTAGCTCCAATTGTGCTGCTCCTATATCATGTGATATAAAGCGGTGAGTTTCAGTTGGCAATACTGCTTCAATACTATTTTTGCTCATTTTTTACGCTACATTTTGTTGGCTCTCCACTATCAAGTTTCTACGTGTCAAAGCATTACCTCAACGGGGGAGAAAAATATGTATAGCCTATAACCACCATCTACTTCAAATGCCTACGTTTGGTACTCCTTGCAAAGAGTAGCCCTAGCAAATGCACCACTGGAGAAGAAGTTTTGCACTGTGCATCCCTTTGTCATCGATTTCTTTACCACATATGTGCTATGCCCTAGCATCTATTGATTGGAGGCGGAGGAAAATGAGGAATTTTTACCCAAGTTTAAATCAAGTAGCTTGCTTTGGATTTAAAGACTTGTACAACCACTTTTCTGCAAGAAGGTAAGACACAATTAACATTACATAAGAGATTCTAATTTGGAAGATCCCCTTATTTACTGGAGGAACAACTGGCTTACCTACAACGGTGTCATACTCGGTGCTCTTTCCCTCCCTTAGCCTTTCGCAAATGAGGTGGGAGAGGATAATATTCTTGAGGATGGGTAGGATTAGCAAAATATATCTCAAGATTGTTCATCTCTACGGGTCCAGTCTTTTCCTAATATATGTACTGAGTAACACAAGTGTTTGGACATCGTTAACACTCATAAGGTTGGGTCTAGATGAGTGATACATCATATGTCTCTATACATTGCCACCAACAATTAATACTTTGCATTGCCGACAAACACTCCCGAAGCCTTTCTGTTGCTGCAAGAGCAACAACAAAATACACATTTTGTATGCCAAGACATTTAGCTGGCTAAAGAAACTGTGGTACTCTTCTATGTTACATTTTCTCCGTGGCCGATAAAAACTCTATTCTGTTCTATTCTGTTCTGTTCTGTTCTATTCTATTCTATTCTATTCTATTCTATTCTATTCTATTCTATTCTATTCTATTCTATTCTATTCTATTCTATTCTATTCTGAAGGAAGTCACATCCAATAAGATGTGAAAAGCTATTAATGATGTCTCTGCAAGAGGCTGACTTGATAGGATTTAACATTTGCTTCCGCCTCACCAAAGTTGTCCCCATAGATACTCATTAATTATTTATTCTGGAGCCTAGTTGCACTCAATCAACACAATGCGACAACATGGAATGAATGAGCCATGTGGCCCTCCCCTTTATTTCCAAAATAGCAGTACAATAATATTTCACTTCCAATAATCCCTCATGCACACCGGCCTTGTTGGGCATACAAAAAGCATCAAAGTACTACAAAGGATCCAAAACTCAAATTAAGTTCATAAAATTTCATAGGCCTCTGTTGCTAAAGTCCAACACGACCCCAACATGCCAGCAAAACTCGCAAAGGACGTCTCCACATCCATCTTTGAGCAAATCTGCAAAAGGAACAAAGAAACCCCCGGTACAAGGACCCCAATCTTGGCACAAAGGCCGCCACATCTTTGGCATACGAGGGCCCAACACCATGGCGCAAGGGCCCTTAACACCGTCCCCACTTAAAACCCAACATTCAAGACATAAGAGTTGCCCCAACAACAATGCTTGGCATGAGAGCCTCCAACCATCGTCCCCACTTAAAACCCAACATTCAAGACATAAGAGTTGCCCCAACAACAATGCTTGGCATGAGAGCCTCCAACCAATTGTACAAGATAGAAGTCAAACAACGGGCCAATCAACATAAAAAACTAAGACATTGACCATTTCAATAACGCAAGGTTATAATGCAGGGCTAAAACCAAAAGGGGGAGGGGGGGTGGGGCATGCGACTACAAAGGGGGAGGCTCAAAGACGGCTGATGAAAATGAGAGGAATGCAACAAGTCTATAAATACTCCAAGGGGGACGCTCCCAACTAGCCTCAAGAAGCGGATTTATCTGCTAATCTCAAAACGCAGATAAATCGCACTTCTGGAGCCTAGTTGCACTCAATCAACACAATGCGACAACATGCTGAAAAAAGAGGCAGAAAAACAAGATACTAAAAGTTTAAAAGGATTAAGGGTACAATATCACCACTCAGGAACCACAAAGGCAAAGAAAATGAGCAGGCGAAGGGGGCCAAGAGACCAGGGCACATCTAAACAACCAAGAATACTAAAAAGAATACTACGATACCTGCAATTAAGGAATGAGGAATCTAAGTAAGAAAGCAACAACGCAAAGGCTATTCTATCAAGCCAAATAGCTAAATATAGCCTACAAGAGAAATGGTTTGGTGCCATAATTAATGCAAAGAAAAGGGACACGAGATTGAGTGCGAGAATTGAGAGCCTGAGACAAAGGCCAATTCAAACAGCTAACACCACCATAAGAGGGGATGAAAGAAATGCTCTACTAACATGTAAATGAGCAAAGAGCCAAGAGCAAGCGAACTACACATTGAGCTTAACAGTTTTAAAACCTCCATGGTCAATATACACATCCACAAACCAACTCGTTCAAAGGTCCTTCCAGATGCAGCAATCTTAAGGGCATGAAATCTCAAGATATCTGATTATGCCTCTCATGTGCCAACCAAATGTTGCAAAGATGACACTATATTGTCCTAAGCTAAGGAGTAAATACGCGCTATGAAATTCAAATGGGAACACCTGAACTCATAAAATCAAGAAGCGAATAGCCTTATCCTTCAAACAATGCAAATCTAACACATGAAAACACCACAATAAAACTTAAGAAATTTGCAAAGGTAAGCAACCAAAGTCATACGAATCATGCAACAAAGCCTGACAAAGTAACACCAACTGAACATGCCTCTCGCATCAAGCATGTAACAACAACTCTAGAGAACTAGAAAGAGTGATTTGAAAGATCAAATGAGAAATGGGCTAAAATAAAAAACTCTGCAACAAAAAAAATTGAGTCAACACGGGCACGAGAAAGAAAAACTAAAGTCCTACTTCTCCAAGAGATAGATAGATAGGTAGATAATATCCTTACAACATGCCAAAGAACTATAAGTAGCTAAAGAACTTCAAAAGTAAAGTGCCATTGCAAAAACTTCAAGTCCAAAGTACTATGAGCAACTAAGGGGATTAGAGAACAAAAGAGTCTCTTAGTTGTACTTCTACCCTAAACCAAGTACGCAAGGGTCATTCTCACCTAATCCAAGGGACATCTCCACCTCTTTGACAAAATAACATGGAGAAAAGTAAAATCTCCAACTCTAATGAGAGATCAAACCAGGAAAATTAAAATATGATGTGCACACAAGACCTAAACCTAAGGAAAGAGGAATAGAACGTAGCAAAAATAGACAATGTAAGTTGGAAACCGTGCAAATTGTACTAAATATTTGGCAATAAAATGACGAGGGGCTTGTTGAAAACCACAAAAGGATGAAAATAAAACCACGAACTTGATGAAGCAAACTTGAGAAAGAAAAGAGCAGACACTAACAAAGTAGCACATATATGTATTCTAACAGAAAGGCAAATAAATATATTACATAGGGTAAATAAGACAAGACTTAAAAAGCACAAAGGACTGCAAACGACATGCATAACGGAAATGGCTTAACATTTGAGACCCAAGGAAACGTCTATCGAGATACACGTAAGTGCAATAGCTAAAAATGCCATGTGAAGCACTTCAACCCAACGCAAGATATATACTTCAACTCAATGCAAGATAGATAGAAAATTTAAAATTAGGATAACACCAACTCAATGCAAAAATGAGAGACTGCAAACTAGAGGACAACTAGAAGGACAATAAGGACGCTAACGACGATACCAAACCAACTAACAATATGAAAGCAAAGTATGATAAACAGCTCTAGGAACATGTGACAAACTAGTAGCCAAATAAAACCTTGAATGTGATGTCTGCAACTTCGTAAAGGCAAGAGATGGACTACCGAAACAAGGAACTAACAGAAGACCTAGAGACTATTGAATGTTCAAGATTAAGGAAGGAACTAAGACACAAGTCAACATATTCAAAATATACACACATCTCAACAGCAAGTTTGGTAAACATGCAAGACAAATTATAGGGCCTATAAGATATGAAGGGATAGTGGAGCGTGTAAATGAAGAAATGCAACCCTATAAGAAGGTAAAAATGACAACTCAGAAAAATGCTAAAGGGCTAAAGGCGAGCAATCCTTGATTTCTACATAGCAGGAAAACGAATAACACGACTAACTATGCATAACCAGGAAAATGAATAACAAGACTAAATATGCATATGCATGACGAAAAAAGGATAACCACACTAACATAAGAAACGCAATACCACATCTTAAAAAAAGGGATGTGGCTCCAGCAAAAATGAGACATTCACCAATATCCACCACCACTAAAAAACTCCAGTGAAGTCACCATAAACGGTTCCTGAAATTCAAATGTTTCTCTAGCTCTTGTGTCTCGATAAAATCAGATTTCCAAGCATATGCAAAATGAAGTGACATATCAAAAAGGACCTATTGTTGGCACCCAAATACAGCAATTTGGAACTGTGCTTACCGCTTCTCGCACGTGTAACAAGACAATGTAAGCACTACTGCTAGGGGTGAGCTTAATTCTGGGCAGATACACGCAATGAAAACAACATTGAAGCACAAAAGGGAACATGTAACCACCAATGCCAGGAGCGAGCTAAAATCTGAAACAGATATCTAGACGCAAATATGCCCCAGCTAGCAAAAGACCCAAATGATGTACAACCACCAAACCATCCTGCAAAGCCTTGACAAGGAATTTGTCCAATGAAAAGCAAAAGGTTTTGAACCTTGACTGGTGTTTGAGCACGTGAATTGGGTGAACTAAAATCGCATGACTCCTTTGTACCACCAAAAAGAGCTTTGAAGTGGGCGGACAAACTGCAAGTCATTCCCTTCGTATTCCCTTGAACCAAGGACAAGAGCATCCACAACATGGGAACCTTCACAAAAAATGCAAATGTAAACCCTGCTCAAAATACTTCTATCTCCACAACCATTGCCAAACTTAACACACCAGCTACATTAGACCCAAATGCAAACTCCAAATCTGGAAGGACTGAAAGAGGTGAGAAAATCCAGCACAATGCAAGACGATTGAAGAAGACAAATTGCAATTCAGACAAGCATATGCCTAAATAAAGGAAGGGTACATATACATCCCTATTTGAATAATCCTATGCACTAGCTGGTCTACGCATGAAGAACCAAACCCAAAATAACAATAGCTCAGGGAATCAAAGGGTCCGTAATCCTAACAAGGGCATGTTCTAAACAAATGGGAATGAGTCAAAAACCACTTGGACGGCACAAACAGAAAAACTTCAAATTTTGTAAATCATAACCTGCAAATGCAAAGCTCAGACAAATAAAACCTAGCAAAAAGCTTCCTTGATCATGCACTAGCTAGTCTACGCATGAAGAACCAAATCCAAAATAGCTCAGAGAATCAAAGGGTCCGTAATTCTAACAAGAGAGCATGTTCTAGACAAATGGGACTGAATCAATTCCACCTGGGTGGCACAAACAACAAAAACTTCAAATTTGTAGATCATAACCTGTAAATGCAAAGCTCGGACAAATAAAACATAGCAAAAGATTCCTTGATCATGCTGCATTAGCAGAATTTAGTATGAAGGCAGAATGTGCAAGGAACCATTACCAAAGATAAAGGTTTGAATTTACCAGTCAAAATGGCAAAACGAACAACCATATCCAAGCCAAGAGTCCTTCCACAATTACTTCTCTTGCCAAGATTACTCCTCTTACTAAACAGTAAGAGGTCTTAAGGTCTCACATTACACAGACATACCTTCTGCAAGTGCTCCAAAGCAGATGTTGTACAGAGAATGCCGTTTTAGGCACAAGGCCCTTGACGCAAAAATATTGCACCTTCTGCCACACTTCAGAAGAAGAATATGCCTAAATAAAGATAAAGGGAGAGGCACGGGCACCTCCTTATCTGATACATCCTTAACTTATTGCCATAGAAAGATCTTCCATTTGGCAAGAATTATAACCTGCGATGAAATCAAACCTGGAAAACATTCTGGCACAAAGAGCTATCACCTCCAAGCTAGCACGAAAATAAACCACGAAAATGTCGTGTGAACAGATAAAAGAAAAAGCTTCTCAAACCCATTAAGTAGACCGTGTAAAAGAACAAGATATGGCCATTCAAATAGCAGTGCTGCTGCCAGGTAAATACAAGTCTGTGTCTATGGAAATAAAGAGCAAGGTTCCAGACTGGAAGAGACTACAAACTGGAGAAATATAGCAACTAGCCGTGCAAAATAACTTCCAATCACCCTCTTTGCTTGACAATCTAGAAGAAATTGCAAGTCGAATTCTATATGCATCAAATTACAGCATGTTCAGCATCGCCTACGTTCTCAAATAAGGGACTATAAACGATCTACGCAAACTCCTAGTTATGCAAATTCGGAAAAGCCACAAAGGCCTCAGGGAGAAATAGACGAAAACAAAAGCAAAACATGAACTCAGAGGTGCAGGGCAGATCAAGTAAATCAGACATGACAAGAGCAACCCATAAACTCAGAGGTGCAAGATTTACGTAAAAAACAAGATTAACTTACATACCAATTGGAGTACTTTGTTCAAGCAAATCTTTGACAAGAGGATTACTGGTCTGGGAACTCCCAGCCAAGCCCACGAGCTGATCCGAATCAGCGCCCGGTGAAAACCTCTTTTGAAACAAAGCAATGCAAAAAACACTCCATAAAGCAACTCCTCTCATATCCATCCCGGTCTGGACGGCAGCCTACAGCGTGGCCGGCCCAGACCCCAGCTTGGTAGCTTGTCCACAGTCCGAACAAGACTCAGAAGCCAGCCCCAACAGATCCAACACGACGAGCTCGCCGAAAATCTGATGCTAGAGGTTCCGATCGTCCTACCGCTCTAACCATCGAATTATCATACCTTTGCCAAGCAGGATCAACACGTGGCAAGTGGAACAAGTAACAAACTGAACTTGAAAGGCCGCCATGCTGTTAACACAGACGGCAGGCCGGGCACAATAGATCCAACAAACAAACGACTGGCGACAAAAGAGAAGAGAGGATGAAATGCGACTACAAAGGGGGAGGCTCAAAGACGGCTGATGAAAATGAGAGGAATGCAACAAGTCTATAAATACTCCAAGGGGGACGCTCCCAACTAGCCTCAAGAAGCGGATTTATCTGCTAATCTCAAAACGCAGATAAATCGCACTTTTTAAAATCACTAGTCCCTGAGGCTCGTTTGCAAAAAAAGTGGGCATTGTACCGAGGAGGACAAGCTCTTATACGAGATGAGTGGCCTTCTGATCCCTGGGCATTTGGTATCTAGTCTTCCTTAGCTGATTCTCATTCTAAAAAAATGAAACTTAAATGTCTGTTTATTTTGTGATGGGGATTAGTCCCCGCCTTCTATTCTGATGATGGGTGTTTGTCCCCCAATTTTGGTTTGGGCTTATGCCCCCTTTTTTGTTTCGCTCCCATAACCCAACCGGGTTCTCGTGGACGATAAAAAGTTTATTTATCTTTATCTTTATCTTTATCTTTATCTTTATCTTTATCTTTATCTTTATCTTTATCTTTATCTTTATCTTTATCTTTATCTTTATATTTTCTGCTTCCTTCTTTGTCTCGACCCAAAGAGGGTCACTATGTACCAACATGAGCATCAACTCTCAATGAAGATTGAATAGACTGCTTTAACATCTAATGTCTTTTCAAAGTCCAAGCCCGCCACAACTCTTTCTACCTTCTGGTTAAAAAGAGTCTTAGGCCTGACATGTACATCTTCTTTCGGCCCATTCCCAATTTTTTTAAATAACAATTTTATCTAGACATAGGGTATAGTTGCCCGCCACCACGGACATACCATACCCTGTGGTACCAAAAGCGGCCTCGACGCCATCCCACACCCATCGTGCACCTATGAACCCCCAAACATGCCCATTATGAGGCATGATTCAATGCTGGGGGCTGGAATTCACGCGCAAGTTCCAGTCTCAACGCATGCAAACGAGATGGACAATCAGTGTGATTATGGACGATCGAGAAATTCGCGCGCAAATGTTTCGTTCCGGCTGGGGACTCAATTGAACCCCTGCTTTTGCCGAAGGCTAGAACAATGGTGTCCACTAGAGCCGACCAGGGATCGACGCTACAATGCCAGGCAGCAGCAGACCGACAGTAAGGGCCAGTAAACGGGTTTGTGCGCCGAAATCAAATCCTCAGGCCAGCAGATCAAGAGCTACAATGATGAGGAAGCCAACAAGAAGAGGCCAGTGGATGGAGCAGGAGATGCTGGACGCTCTAAATGAGGTGATGAACATGGCATTTCAATTAGGGAAGCATCTAGGCGATCTGGTATCCCAGAATCATCCATTAGAGACCGGTTGTATGGACGAATTTCCTAAGATGGAGAGACATCCACAGATCCTAACACCGCCCAAAGAAAAGAAAATTGTGGATTGGGCTATAGGGAGGGCAGAACAGGGGATGGGCATGACACTGGCTGCGGTGAAGGAACGGGCTGCAGACCTGACCAAGGAGAGTAATCCAACATTCGTAGGTGTTCCAGGGGGCAAATGGTGGAAACTCTTCAAGCACATCCTGAAATCTCTCTCAGGAATGCAGAAACTTTAGATGTGTCACGTGCCCATATTCCCCGGGCTATGAACCAAGCAAACTTGGATACCTTCTACTCAGGCTTGAAAGAAAATATGATGAGTATAACTTCCCCCCCTCAAGGATTTGGAATGCATATGAGACCGGGATCCAAGCCGGGAAAGTGATGGCAGTGATGGGCCTGAAGATAATTGCAAGGAAAGGTGAGAATAGGGTTAGTGAGCTGGTCATGAATACGAGGGAATGGGTTACAATCTTAGTGTGTATCAATGCATAAGGGTTTAAAATACCTAGTCTGTACATTTTCAAGGGAAGTAGGATGAGGCAGGACAACATAGCCAGGTGTAAGGAGGGAGCAATTCCAAGTTGTCCAGCAATCAGCTTGGATGACAACTGAACTCTTTAAATCTTGGTTGTCCCACTTCCAATCTAGAGTGCCTGGCACCTGAATGACCACATCTAATCTTACTTGATAGGCATGGAATCCATGTGAAACTGGATGTCATTTTGGCAGCCAAAGATATGGGAATACATTTTGCACTATTACCTGCACATACATCACATAGACTCCGGCCACTAGATGTGTCTTGCTTTGTGCCATTCAAGGCATCATTCAAAAGATTGAGGGCAAAATACATGGTCAAAAAGGAAAGGTCTGAACCTAAGAGAGAAGACATGGCTGAATTGATATCTATGTCCATAGCTGCAGGTCTAACAGTGTCGAATATAAAGGCTGGTTTCATGGCTATAGGGATATGGCCATTCAATCCAACAAAGGTAGTGTATGGAAAGGAAGGCAATAGTTTTACAAGGGAGGAAGTTTATGTGCCAGCACCACCACTTGACCCGCCAACAAGTGGAGTTAGAATTGAAGATGGATTGGTTGTTTCCATCGTGCAGCCTACAGCAAATGAGAATGCACTAATAGACGAAGCTAATGGGAATGAACCAATGGAACAACCATGTGGCCAAGGGTTGAACATGGAGGGGTTCAACATGCAAGAGGTTGACTTGCAATGGGAGGCTTTATGCCAACAACCAAGTCAAGTGGAGACAAGTCAGGGCACACAAGAGGCAACAAGAAGGAGGAGGGATATTGCACCTAATCTACATGGAAGAGTGCACATTAGCAGCAATGAATTACGTTAAGCACTTGCAGCAAAGAAGGCAATAAGGGAAGAGGCTGAGAGACTGAAGAACCAACAAGCTGCCCTTAAGAAGGTGGAGACAGCAAGGAGGAGGGCTGAGAAAGAAGAAGCCAACAGGCGAGCTGCTGCAAACAGGCTAGAGAGAGAAAGTAGGAAGCAAGCAGAAGCTCTGTATGTGGAGAGCACCAGAAGGATGAGGGAATTTATGTATCCAGCAGGCCAATCCAGGATTAAAGCCATCTTTGGCTGCCAAAGACCATTGAATGAGGCTGCAAAGGCTAGGAGGTTGGCTGCTAGGATTAGGATGAGATAAAGGCAAGGCAAGGGTCATGTGTCCAGTGCAGCTCACATTGGGAAGGATGACAATTGGGAGGCCTGTGTGCCGAGCAGCCAGAATTAAGAGGTGGGGATTAGGGATATGGGGTGCATCCTCAGTCAATTAGCATAGAGGGCTGCAACCCCTTGGTCAGGCCTACACCAAACAAAGTTAGCAACATCCGTTCACCTTTGAAAAGATGGGACCTTGCCAGCAACCAAAAAACATTCAACCCTTTAGCTAGCTCTTTGAGGATAGACACACAATGCTGGGTAGACTATCCAGCAGCAAACACAGTGCCAGGAAATGATGAAGTTAGGGCAGTTGACAAGGCCAGACATATTCGAGAGATGGCTGAGATTGGAGTGGATGCTGAAGCCCTTGCTACAACAGGAGGCATGGACGAGGGCTTCTTTAGAACATGGAGGTCTGCACATGTATGCAACAGCAACATTGCTATAATGTTGTGCACACTTTTTGTAACACACTTTGTAATGCAGCTAAATAAGGCAACACCAGCACTATCTTTGAACACGGCTGCAGCAGAAATGGTATGTAGTTATCTTTGGCATGTTTTGTTGGTATTTGTGTACACTAATTGGATAAGTCCATTGATGCAGGATGCATATGATTCGGATGAGACTATAGAATAATCTGTGATACTAATCAATGGGAGGGAGAGTTTTGTTTTTTGAGTTGCCCCTAGAGGGGCAAACCCTTGTTTATGTGGGTTTGTGGCATATCCTAAGTATATGTTGGAATATACCTAGGATATGCTTATGACTGCTCAAAACCCATTGTTGCATGTAAACTGGCGGTAATTAGGTGAGTGATTTATCTGCCCTACCAGGTACCCGGTCACTTGGAGCTCGAGCTACTATGGGGGCCAAAAAAATTTGCATCGTCGGAGCAAGAACGAGTGGCCTGTGTGCCTGCAAGCATCTGCTTGGCCATGGTTTGGATCCGGTGCCCGGTGGTTTTGGAAGCCCAAGACGAGATCGGAGGGGTACAAGAGTAATTCTATGTTTCTTCCCTCTTCATTTAGCTTCAAAGGAATTTCATGCATTTATGTAATGTTCTACAGAGGATGGCATTATACCAGGAAGAACAGAGACCTATCGGTCATATCTTGCATGTGGTCCTTCCAAGGCTTCCTATGAACGTCTAATACATGTTTTATAATTGAATAGGTATAGCAAGGGATTCACTAGGTGAGTGCCATACCTCTTTTATGTAATGTTCTACTATAATTTATCCTTGACATAATGCTACTTTGCAGAAGAACTCTCCATTTACAGAAGTAGAACCAAGTTCAAGAGAGGGATTTCTTAGTGGATGGACGCAAAGCAAGTATGCATTTATGTTAAATTCGTACTTCTTACAAGCTTCTTTACAATTTCCCTTGGAAGAATGGACAACCTTGCACCCAACAGCTAGCAGCTCGCACCAAATAGTCCTTAGATTTGCCTCGATGAATTATGCCTTAACGTGCAAAGTTCAACCTTCTGAAAGAGCCGGGATATCAGGATACATAAAAGCTATAGGCCAGTACAGAGGTCAGGTTTATCTTGGTATTGAGGTTAGGAGAGTTTCAAGTATCCAAAAGGACACATTAAACGAAAATGGCATCTTTTGGCTTTATATTTCTGTGGTGGTTCTCTGCTGGCTCAGGCCCTTTATGCTCTTGGCTTTGAAACGGGGGCAAAACCCGCTTCTAAATATTTATACGTGTGCTTCACAGACCTGACCCTGAGGGCTTTGAGTTTCCAAGCCTAAGTGCAAATAAAGCATCTGGCCAAAGGGAAAAACTTCTGCAGACACAAATTTTAGATCCTGCCATTCAGAAAGTATTTATTTTGTTTACTTCCTGCTATTTTTGTTTTCCACCATGTTTGGTTTTTTTGTTGTTACATTGAAAAGTGAGAGCATCACTATTTGCATAGATGCATTGCTTTTTTTCTGTGTAGGATGTGAGGAGTTGATACAATCATATATGTCTACTATAAGCAACTTTGTGGTTTGTACTGCTGAAGCAAATCCTCACGGTTTTAAATGGATATTACGTTAATATGCTGTTGGCTTTAGCATGATTGTTATTGGAATTTAATGTGCTCTTTTAATTTCTTAACAATTTGTTTTGTACTTTGTTGTAGTTTCAATACAGCAAAAGCCCCATTTCGGGTGAAGACATGAGGTGCGATCCTCGGGAAAAGCAGTGGCTTAAGCAGAAAATAAAAGAGAGCTTAATAAAAAAAGGATGCGAGCCATTTACTAGGCATGTAGAAAGGTACATCGTTTCAGATTATTAGATTATAATACACTGATCACTTGAAGGTGGTTAACTTGTCTAGAACAATCTAAGATAATGAACGACGAGTATACATCACAATGTCATGACATTTAGTTATATAAGTCTTTGAAATGCTAGTTTCATTTGTGCACAACTAAAGTTTCTTTTGAACCCATTTATAATATAAAACACCTTTCACAATGACGCGTGCTTTCTTCAGCATGTGTAGCCCTATCATGCATGTGCGCTGGTACGAACGGGTTTTATTGCCTTTGAAATGACTTGGTATGTTTTGTTCCTTATTCCTGCTTCCAAAAATGCTATAGTTTGTTTTTTCGGTCAATCTTGAGTTGTGCAGGTTTCCCTCTTTTAGTTGTAATGAACTTAAAAAAAAAAAAACGTTTTTATGTCCTTAGGGGATATATCCAACATGAATTTCGTTTCCTTAGGGAGTTGGTAAATTCTGGTAGACATGTTTACGTTCAGCACTATTGTGACTTCATGCTGCAATTTGGCATGCTGTGGGATGCATATTACTGGTTGCATCTTAGAAGGTGAGTCAAATATTGTCGTTGGAACTGCGTTTGCAAGAATATATGGCAAATGTGGAATGACAAATCATATAATTGTCGTTCCAAATGCATTCTCGTGGACAACCATGAGATTAGTTTTTGGCAAATAAGCCATTCAAGTACACCGAAATACACGTTGCAAATTTCAGCCCAAATGTAGTCGGCTGAAAACCCGTACACATGAAGTGTATACTTCTGTGTTGTTAAAAGTGGGTATTGTTGTGAAAACAACTCCATTTAAGATGGCCATCTAACATGGTACATTAATTGTGGAACATTGGAAGCTGAAAGGAGTACCAAAAGAAGGCATTATTTCTTGGAATTCAATTTGCCCTTTTGTTGTTTAAACATATCACTGAAGAGTCCAACTTGATGATCTTACATTTAGCACTGTTCTAGAGGCCTGCCCAAACATAGAATTCAAATGTAGGTGGACTTAATATTATAGGTAGAAACAAAAAAGAAAACAGGATGACGATGCCCACGTTGTTCCATCTATAATGTACATGTTCGCATTGCACTTTATATGCCTAATCTTTATTTCTGGAATGACTTTGCTCACACATCAAATGCTACTTTCTAAAACCCAATAGCAATATGTTCCATCTCATCTACCCCCCTTCCCTTCTACAAACTCAATAACAATGTGTCCTGCCATCTTTCTTCACAAATACTACCTTTTAGAATTCAACACCCCTTTTGCCAAAATTCCAAGCAAATTCTTGTCAAAATAAAATAGAGATAATCTGGACTGCATGATCATGGCATCTAGACTGCATGATCATCCTATTTGGCATTCAATTAAAAAGATCACAGCCGCTATAATCATGGTAGCATATCTTCACAATAAAATGCACATGGCCTTACATGCATGCAATTTCATGGATGGTACATCCCATATAGTTATGCGAATGCAAAGAGAAGCCCTTTATGCTGTCAAAGAGTTCAGGAAGGAAACGACCCAACAAATTTCCATTGTTGGAGAAAATCTACTCCTCCTCACATAATTTACCTGCTTTATACTGTCAAAAAGTTTAGAAAGGAAACGATCCAAGCATAAAAATTATTTTTCGGAGAAATGTGCTTCGAATTGCTGGCCTGTATAGAAGATTTACTCAGTTATTTCTAGCGGCACAAATGAGTTGAAGGAAAATCTATTTAGATGAATCGGCTCACAAATATGAGGTCAGTCAACTTTAATTATAGAATTCATAAGCCATAAATACAAAATCATGCTCACCTCTTGCAAGTTGCAATTCATGTCCAGAAGCACTGGATTTCTTTTAATCACCACGTTGAACTCTGAATCTCCAATCCAATTAACGACCTACTATGCAGCATAAACCTAACCTCTGAATCTACAGTCTAATTAACGGCCTCCTGTGAGGATGCCAAGCAAAACCTAGAGAAACAAATAACAACGACGGGAGCAATACCTAACTTCTAAAGCTCGACATCAGGAAAGGAATAACCGGTTCGCTAAGCATCTGCTTTATTGCTTGCTTTATTGCTCACCATCAATGCCAGCAAAGCGAGGAAGCAACAACCCGATCCCAGCTCTCGACCACGGTACTGTAGCATTACGATGCTGCCAATGTTCCCAACCGTCCAATACGCCATGTCACCAAAAAATGCCGACATGTCACCAAAAAATGCCGATTTCAAAATCATAGTACAACCAAAATGCCTGATTTTTGGAGAACCGGAATCTTTTTCCGGCCGCCAAAACCCTTAAAACCTTAGGAAATCAAATTAAGGGAAAATTCTAAAAAGTTTTCGGGACCCGGAAAAACCAAATTTAAACAATAGGATTAACATACTCTTAGAAAGCCATAAAACATGTCGACACTCTCCTCAACAAGTTTGAACTTTTAAAGAGCAAATCAAAGCCCCCTTAGCGTGACATGTTGATGACTGCCTTTTATGGTGGTAGCTTGATGAATGTTTTCCATGCTATCTCTTGAAGGGAAATATCACCCGCAAAGACATTCTTGAACTTTCTCTAAAGCCTCTTTAACATGAGACATGTGGGTGACTTCCCTTTATGGTGGTAGCTTGATGAATGTTTTTCACACTATCTCTTGAAGGGAAATATCACCCTCAAATACATTCTTGAACTTTCTCAACTATAGTCGTTCTGTATCTTGCACATTCCACTTGAGTGGCAACAAGATACCCTTCATTTTCGTGAGACATACACAAATGCTCCCACCTGCAAGAGCTGATCAAGGACCCAAGGTCTCTTGTAAATGCAATTTAGTAGTATGCTAAAGCTAATGCAATACATTGTCATATTGTTTTGTCAATATTCTGGAGGTCAATTTCTGTTTGAAGACTATTCATTCTGTTAATTGGATGCTTTCTTACCACATCCTATGTACGTGAGCCTACATTGCACTCGATACCATTGTTGATTAATCTTCTCACAACTTTAACCTTAATGAAACATGACAATCTAACAGAAAGAGTTAGAGGTTATTCTTATTATGGTAATAAACTGGAATCCACCACGATGAGTAAAAGTTGCAAGAGTATGGAAGGGAGGTTTGTGTTGATGCTTTACTATATCCACAACAAACTAGTAAGGCTTGCAACTTGAAGGAATGATGACTTCTTTTTCTTCTCTTTGGATATTCGAGAACGAAACTAGTATTCTATTTTATATGGTTAGATGATCATGTTGGTTCCCCTTCCTTGTTACTCCTCCATTTCCACCGTGATATTTTCACTAGTAACTATTGTTTCATTAACCGTAGACTTTTAGATAGTCCACATTTCCCCCAATTGCATTTAGGAGAGGTCATTTTGCTACTCCAAGTTGCACAAAGAGGGAAATTAGATTTATTTAAAATAGAGGTCCACAAATTGTATACTCCTGTACAAGAAGATACGAACCATTTAGATATGTACTAAAAAGCAACATATGATGTGGGATTAATTAACATATGATGTGGGAATATGTCATACGATATGGTTTGGCAAGTAGATATTTTGGCTTTTTGCTTTATTGCAGACCTAGGCTAAGGAATAGTGTATAGAAATGCAGGGTACGGGTGTACGGATACAAAATACAAAAGAAATAAGGTATGTTGCTATCGATTGATGTATTTATTGCAAAAGCTAAGGGTCAGGTGAAGATTTCTCGAGTATGAGGTTGAGTTATGACCGCCGCCCAAACCGTAAAGGTTCCGGATGGTCAATGGTAGGGCGGTGTTGGCGGCGGCATTCAAGGCATATCCCGAGGGAAAATATATCCCGATTGATGGCGGATCTGAGATGGCAATGGTATTTATATAGAAGGGTGCCCATTCTAAAATGCCCGCCCGGATTTTTCGTAAGTATTGGTCTTTGAGCGAGTTGATACGCTTAAGGATCATGCCTAAGGGTGTCTATGCTAAAGGGCCGGGTAAGAAGAGCAAAGCTCAGGAGGCCGGAAATGGACCTCCACGAAAATTTGGGAAGACAAACTTTGAAAAGAAGATTAACAACAATACTATGCAGCAAGCTGGACCTGGAGGCGCTAACATACAGGTTTTCATATGGATTTGCCTTTAAGTTACTAATGTATGATTGAAAGATGATAGATGAAGCCTTAAAAATATGTGTTCTAAGTGAGGCAATAACAGTTCTAGCGAAATAAGATGGGATCTTATAAGGTCTGTTGAGTATACCATGATGTAGTTAGGAAAAGAATGCTGAAACTTCTTGTGATATTTAGATAAATATGCTTGCATAAAATACAGGAAGATTTGAGGTTGATTTAGTAGGAAAATGGGTGTAAGTGTTAATAGTTGCCGGAATGGCAATAGATACAGTAAGTGGTTGTTGTAGTGAGCATTATATATAAATCATAGGTTATGCTGAATATGGCCGATTGCTGAACTAATTGGGTAATGGGTTTATAAAAATAAAAATAATAGTCAGATAAAAGGTGAAAGAGGTCTGAAAAATAGCTTATAACTTGTCTATGATCAGTATGGATAATATGTAGAGGATAAAGCTTGTTACAAAAAAGAGGAATGGGTCTGTTAAATACTGTTAGTTTAGATCAGAATATGAATATGTAGCATAATAACAGGGGTTTTTTTTTGTGTTTTTGTACGCTTTTCACAAAGGTTTTCCTAAGATTTTATGGAGTATTCGAATGGATGTACTAATGCGTACATCTAGACTGCACCATTTCTTAATCGTTGATTTAACTCTTTTTTTCCAATGGTCCAACATCCAAGGGCTCACAACAAAAGCCCTCTTTTTATTTTAGGGCTGAACATGCAAGCCTGCCTAGTTCATAGCATTTTAGGGCACAAAACAGACTGGCAAATCTGGCAAATCTGCAACAACAGGGATTAGCAAGATAAGATTAAGCTACCATTTAAAGAGATCGTCGTTTCAGAAGAGAAGCTTCTTCATAAAAAATGGTTGCAGAAGAGAAGCTTCTTCATAAAAAAATGGTGGCAGATCTTATAATAGGGGGCGTAGTTTTGTGGGTCGGATTCAAGCAGGTCTCATAGAGCCTGATGGTGGGAAGCTTGTTGAGCTTGTAGTGCCCCTAAGAGCTTTAAGCTTAAGAAAGAAACTTGGAATGGCCAGACTTAGAAAATGGATCCGGCAACGGCAGTGGAATTACTTCACATCGAAAACCCCTGCAGGAGTCGGGGTAAGCTCCCATTGCTCAGAGCAAAGATCCCTGGAAAAACGTTGCAGAGTCATTTGCGCCCAAATCCAAATTTATCAAATCTGTTGGAGAAGTATAGCGCTTTGCACAGGGCCTGCATCCGCAGATCTGGAGACCTGATCAGGTTTTTTCTTTCTCAATACAAGAGTGACGGTTGCAAATTTCTCATTGTTGAATTAGGGTTAGGGCAAGGTCTGGGAAATCATTTGCTATGGCTAATTTCTGCATTCTTATACAGCCTGATGACACAAAGAGTTAATTCTTATAGATACCAGGCATAATTTAGATAGGATTTTATGTGAGCCCTTTGCTGGATCTTCATGGAAACTGCCTGAAGATTTTCCATATGTTTCTTTGCACCATTCCAAATGGTCCAAAGCGGGGGAATTCTTTCATTCATGGGATGAGGCTATAGAAAGAAATTTGGTTACATCTGTTAATCTAGATTTCCATCAGTGTTTCTAGGTTTCGAGGGGTAAAACAATCGTTTTGGGCCGAAATTTCTTTAGCGCTTGCAGAACAGCTTCTACTGATAAGACTATCACATTTCAAGCTTTTGATTCAGGGAAAACACGCCTCTATAGATTGCATTGCATGGATTTTGCTTCTATCATTCGGCATTGTGGTAACACTAAGGATTTGGAAGGAGGCTCAGGCAGTATTTGAGTCTATTCAGGAACCCAATGTATTCTCCTTGGAACCTTTTGCTTGGGATCTATGTAAGACTTGGAAGCCTAGATGGTGCTAAAATGGTATTTGAAAAGATGCCTCGTCATGATGTAGTCTCCTGGAATTCCCAAGAGGCCCTGAATATTTTTCATAAAATGCCTCTGCATGATCTCTGTCTGTTTTTTAAATGTGTTACCATTTGTCTATTATCTATTATGGTATTATGTCACACTTAATATTAGGACTTCGAATGTAATGGCTTGTTTTTAGCTCTACTACCATTTTCTTTTATGATTCATATGCACTAAGGAATCTCCATGCACATATATTATATGCACAATATTACATGCACTAAGGAAACTCCATGCACAATATTACATGCACCCCTACACCATCCTTAAGGCCCCGAAGGGGCCAAAATTTTTTTTAGTTAATACAAACCATTAACACACAACTACCATTAACATTATTAACATAAACCATTGCATTTGACACATTTAAATTAAAATCCCCCTTAAACCCCCTTTGGTTTGGGTGCATATTCACACGGGGGGTTACTCCGGGCAACGAGAGCTGTCTGATGGGCATATTTGCCCTTTATTCCAAGATCTGGACCGTACATAGCGATCCTCGTTTGTGGGGTATGCATGTACAAGTTTTTGTATACTGTATATTAAAGTTTGCAAAATACTATAAGGTTTGAGAGAATGTACTTAATGGTGTTAATTTTGTACATGTATTGTAAATTTTTTGGGGCTCTCGCTGCCCTACGTAACCCCCCGTGTGAATATGCACCCAAACCAAAGGGGGTTTAAGGGGGATTTTAATTTAAATGTGTCAAATGCAATGGTTTATGTTAATAATGTTAATGGTAGTTGTGTGTTAATGGTTTGTGTGCAGATTATGGTATGACTAACAAATGTAAACATAAATAGCTTAGGTGTTGATGTAGTTGATGGCAGGAGCAGCATATGGGCTGCGATTGGCATGCTTTTATAGCTAGCTGCCTGTATGATTACCAGCCTTGATGTCAGTGCATAATAAAGGCTGAAAATGAGCTATGAAATCCTTTTATTTCCTGTTCATAGCTGTATATTTACATATGCATATGGTGATTAAAGGTTGTATTTTGCATTTTGATGGTTGATGGTTGATGGTTGCATTTTGCATTGTAAAGGTTGTAATAATTTGAACTATGGTTGGGTTTCATAGTTGCATGAAATATGTATCATAGAATTTCTTGAATTATTTATGATGTAATTCTTTGATATAGACCTCTGGGGCCGGAGTCTAGATGCGATGGTCTAGACTCGCGGTTATTGCATAGTGCTATGTAAATGGGTATTTGAACATCGGGCGTTGATACCGTATGGTACAACGTCATGCACAGTTAAGTGGTCCTCTAATGTTGGACGCAGCGTGCATGGGTGTGTACACACGTGGTTACCCCGCCTCTATGTCACTGGCCTGATCAGCCGAGTTGACCTTGCTCAGACCCAGAGGAATATTGGTTGCAATGTTGATGCTTTGGTTGCTTGGCTATTGTATATGTGGGTGCATATTCACACGGGGGGTGACTCCGGGCAACGAGAGCTGTTGTATAGGCATATTCACCCCTTATTCCTTAATCTACACCGTACACAAAGTTCCTCGTTTGTGGGGTATGAATGTATAGAATTTGTTATACTGTATAACAAGATTTGCAAAATACTATAAGATTTCAGGCAATATACTATATGGTGTTGATTTTATACGTGCAAAACACAATTACAGGGGCTCTCGCTGCCCTACGTCACCCCCCGTGTGAATATGCACCCAAACAAAAGGGGGTTTAAGGGGGAATTTAATTTTAAACATGTCTAATGTAATGATTTGTGTTAATTAATGTTCATAGTAGTTATGTTGGTGGTTATAGTACAAAATTTTTTTGGCCCTTCGGGCCACAAAAGAAACAAACATAGATAAATTTTGAGGTAAAAAAAAAATAAAAATCAAAATAAAATAAAAGTACAAAATGATTGATGTGTTATTGCAAACCATATATTTTAAATTGCATAATTTATAGGCTCCAAAATGACAGCATTGTAACAATGCGCTCAAATTGTCTTGAAATCATTCTAAAATAGCGTTGTTGCAACAATGCGCTCAATTTGTCTTGACTGAATAGAAACTGTAGGCATTGGTAAATACACATAAAATAGAAATGGATCATGCGACAAACTTGATCTTCCTTAGTTGTTTGTGCAATTGCCATCGTAAGCATTGCTAGAGATATCAACATCTTGCAAATTTTATTTGAACCTGCATAGAGAATAGTACAGAGAATACTTTAGCATTAACGTATTTTGAGCAGCACATATGCAAAAACTTTCCAAGAACATGACAAATGCTAGCAAGGTAGTATGTAAATTCGAGCCTGGACAGAGGAAAGCAAGCCATTGCATAACTTAAAGCAATGAATTCCATGGTTTAACAGTGTGGAATTAAGCTTAGAACAAAAGAGAGAGAGCACAATGCATAATGAAAAATAGAAGATAAGATAATGCTTAGAAGGATAAGGGGTGAAATTTCACCTGGAAGTATAGCTCATTCTTGGAAGGATGAACCTTTCCCATATCTTCACCCCTGCCATATCTTCACCCCTGCCAGGACGTTGTGCTGCTATTGTGGTTATGGAATCCGCCTTACGTGGATAGACTGTGATAAGTCCAATTGGCTGGATGGTGCACTATCAGATACCGCAATGATAAGCTCACCAGATTTCATCATTCCCCTTGCTTTTAGCAATGCAAATGTACGACGAAGATTACTTTCTATGTCATTTGAAAAACTTAACCTGAACGGGATTAATCCCCACTGGAAATTCAGCTTTTGCCGAACGGGCACTGAATCTGTAAATGCAAATATAGGGCAGTCTGGACGATTCCTAGAAAGCAAAGAGGCCATATTTCCACTTGTGGTATATACAAAAATTGCATCCACTCGTAGCTTGTTTGCTGCAAACCAAAAAAACATGTTCATCACCCTCCAACAACATAGATGTCCATAATCTGCGTTCTCTTGTAAAATATATGCATGTATGAAAATATATTTACCCATCTGAGCTGCAGAGTTTGAAATTTGTTCTGAAATACATTCAGAAAGGACAGTGGACAATTCCGGTAGCTGCACCGATTCATGAACCACAAGTGGGTCGCATTATCCATATGAGAAGCCATCCTGCAAAGGCACATATCATCAAAGACCTGAGTAGAACGCACAGAAATTTTAAACCGAATGATGCCATGCAGCTCCAAGCTCCATCCTTCTGCGCCATTTCTTCAGCTTTAATGAAAGATACAAAAGCCAGAAGCCAAACGCAACAACCAAATCTGTAGGGGAAGATGCAGCCCATAACTGCTCCTTGCCCGCAATCGCTCCTTGCCCTAGTCCTCTGGCTCCATGAAGCCCTTTCTGAAACCCTAATCTCATATTCACGATGGTTTGCATGTCTTCCCCTTTTTTTAATTTTTTGATTTTTTTTTCATAAGGAGGGTTTTATTGTAAGCCCTTAGATGTTGTCTTTTTTAAGAGGGCTTTTGTTGTAAGCCCTTTGATCTTCACCATTAAGGACGACCAAAAAAAAAAAAAACCACAAGTTGTATGCAAATACTTGGCGACTCTAGATGTACCAATTAGTACACCTTATGTAATACGACCACCAAATCATATAAAAACCATAGGAAAAAACGTACAAAAATACAAAAGAAACCCCCTGTTATTATGCTACATATTAATGTTGGAATGAAGTTGCAATGGCTATGCTTGGTATAATTATGCATTGTGGTTATGCTTGTTGGATTAATTACTCGGATTGCAGGGGCGAGGTTACGGTAAGGCTACGTTATTGTTCTAAGTTAATGCTTTGTGATTATTAATGCTAGATATGACCTAGATCCCCGATCCCCACTTAGTCTGTGTGACTAACCCCGTGGTTAATAGTGTAAGCAGAGGTGCGAGATGCTCCGGAAAGTAGCCAAGCTGCAGAAAGGCGAGAGTAGGAGTGTGTGGATTGCTAGGCAATATATCTGATTAATATTACCATTATTATTATGGATCGGCTTGAAACTATAATTATTTTTATAAACTTTAGTTGTTGTATGGGGTTTTTGCGGAGTAATGGAGTATAGTATTTTTGGGACCTTAGATCATGTATAAAGATTAAATTCTTTACCAGATGTATGTATCAATTTCTTGAGTTCCAAAGGTTAAGTAGATCCAACGGTAGAGATTGATGGGATCTCCAGTTACCGAGAGGTTAACTGGCCAGGCCCGTCACATGACAGGTTTGAATTAACCTCCCAGAGAAATGTGTCTTATGAGCAGAATATGTTGTACACCCAGAGTAGATTCACTTCTAAGCGGATGATGAAATTAGACCTACCTCTTCATTTGATGCCTGAGCCATAGCTTGGAGCTCGTGAGGATGGACGAAATGAGAAAGGTCTTCCATATAGCCGCATCATTCATGCCTTGATTCTGCCATCACCACAAATTCAAAGCAAAACGATTGCAAAGGTTATGGTCGGTTTGAAGCTTAGATATGCATCACATCGTCTTGCCCTGCATTCCTTACTATCATTACTGGGCTCCAGTTTTGTTTCAGAAGACAAATAGTGGTGCCGGTTAGCCGGTTTGCACGATGGGTCGCCCAACAAAGACCGGGCGACCGCCGATTTAAGTTTGAAGCAATTTTCATATATTCTAGGCATATTCTAGCATATACCTAGAATATGCCGAAAACCCACATGAGCAAGGGTTTGCCCCCCTGGGGCAGCCCAAAAAAATTCGAAGAATGAGAAAGCATTATTGTAAACCATGAAATCCGCTCTGCTCCAAGCCCAATGCACAATTAGCAACATAAGGCGACGTAAACTCCACCAAGAGGTACTTTCATGACGTGACATATTCAAAATAAGAAGATATAAAGTAAATGCATCGCCAGCAAGCATTTCATGAATTCAAACAAAGGGAAGTAAACTCCCAACAACAAGCTAAACGTAGCTTACCAAACAAATCTCAATATCGAGAAATTGATATGTATCGCCAAAAGAAGTGATTCCAACGAAATGAGTTGACTCGATCAAAATAAAAGTCATTGCCACCAGCCAGAACCCAAGAATCCCCGCAATAAAAAGTTCAACCTTCGTTTTGTTTTCTCTCTATTTCAAAAGCCCAAATCGATACTACACTTTTATCTCGTTTTCTTCCAAGTAATGCTTAACTGAAGCCCCTATATGCTTCCATAAATCTATAAAGCTCCAAGCAAATACATTGTAAGTCATGGCTATGGCCAACCATACAATTTTGAATTGTTTGAAAGCACGCTTTTAGGATGCCTAAAATCACTGCATTACTGTTAACCCAATTTTTGCAATAGCCATAGCCTAGCGATGACTTCCATTTTGACCTATTTGAATGTAGAAATCGATAGGAATCGAACGTTGATCACAAATATTATACCACCCTAGCCAAAAACCAAGTCCCACAGCCCCAGAAGAAGCCACCGCCGCTGTCATTATAGGAAGCTCGAAGAAACCCTAAAATGTAATGCTCAAGGGCTGCATGCAAATCAAAATAAAATAACTAGCAGTAAGGCCTTGGGGCGACGGATTAACTTGGATTGGTGGGAGGGATTGAAGATAGTGAAAAATAGAAAGGTGGATAAATGTGAATAAAAAATGGGAGCATGAAACATAGGTCTCAATAGAAAGAATTATAATAGAAAGAATTATAATTGAAATACACAGAGCTATTGAGCAAAATGGTTGAATATATTTCCACTTGCTTGCCTTCTAAAGGCCCAATGATTTGAAAATGATATGGAGATCCTAGCAACTCTACTGGAAAAATGTAGGTGGTCAAATAATAAGCATTTTGACATTTTCATACATGCAATATTGTCAAACTATAACTTTACTTCCAAGATCTGAAGCCCGAATTTGAAGAAACAAACGTCGTCATTACTATCTGGGCAAGAAAACATGGAGGGCATTCAAGGCATTGACAAAACAAAACTATATGTTAGCTTTGTTGTCTTGGCCCCTTTGTTGGTTTCATTCCAAATGCATATTAGTATTTAAACGGATCGGATCGGTCCTTTAGAGTAATATGTTTGAGGTGAGCATGCAGCTCTGCACTCTATAACCTAGCACCATTGAAGTTTGGCTTAAAGAGTGTAGAAATAACAGGTTGGCAACTGGAACACTTCGGTTTTGATTAAGGAAACTGAAAATGCACTCAATGGCATGTTAGAATTTAGCTGGGGTCAATCTTATAGTCATTATCAGAAAATTATGCCTGATGGTCCATATGCGGCGGTTGGCAACTGGAACAGTTCGGTCTTGATTAAGGAAACTGGAAATGCACTCAATGGCATGTTAGAATTTAGTTGGGGCCAATCTTATAGTCATTACCAGAAGATTATGCCTGATGGTCCATATGTGGCTAACTTGAGAAGCCTCTCCATAAAATAACGGAAAACCAACATTTTCAGACATGATTGCCGTGTACTTAGCATCTTGGAAATTTGACAAACTTTTTAATCCGAACCACCCTTGGATCTCAAACTGCCTAACGGCTTCATATATGCCTATACTATTAGCAGAGACAACAAGGTTTCCACACAGTCCCCCAGCATATTGTCCACTATAGCACTCTTCAATTGCCTCAGCTGGAAGACCATTTGTTTCAGATCCAAATAATAACCGGTCACCATATTGATATGATTTGTCCTACATAAACACATAACAGAAAGGTTGTTCAAGATCATTTGTGTAGAAACTTGAGCAGAGTTAATTAGAAGGACGGAAGACTAATCCAATTCTACACGGCATAGCTTGGTACCATGTAAATATGATTTGCCCTTTTAGTATATGCTATCAGTCGTTTTTCTCCCTTCTGCACAGTGAAAGTTTGGGGGAGAAGTGGCCATTTTAATCAGACAAGCAAATAAAAATGTAGAGTCTTAGTTTTAATTAATAATGCATCTGCTATTTAAACTTACCTGTTTTTTAAGCAACTCCAAGGATTCAGTCCACGAACCATGCACCTTCACCACCGCAAACATACTCTGCTATATGTAGGAGAACATATGGCAGATCCACATGCAGAATGAGTGTTTATACACAAAGAACTTCAAAGCAAATTTTTATGTATCTTAAAAGGCACCTTCAAAGAGAATGGAAAGATTATGGATACGGCCAGTAGTCTAGTCCAGGCACACTTCAATTTTGCATTATGGATGCTAAAACCAAGAGGCTGAAATAACATTGGAAACTATATTTTGACAAGTAAGCTCCTTCAACGAACAATTTGCGAATTCAACAAGATGTAATCAAACTAAAGTTGCCGCACAAGATCTTTAGCACCTGTATTGCCAGGAATCTGAGGTAAAAATACTTATGTGCTTAAAAAGATCTAGAAATAATCTAAAATGGATACATTTAGCATCTACAGTGCATTTCCTAGTCATAACATTGTACACGTTGTAAAGTATGATGAATACCTGAGACTAGCACTACTTGTAGATGTCTTTGTTCTGGTGATAAATGAGCAGCTTTTCCAGTGCCAGAAATCCAGTTTTTGCTAAAGTGCTTGGAGGCTGCAACCAAACTCAGATGTGAGATGTATTTCAAATGTTTCCACTAAATAGTTTAACAATGAAGATAACCTCTAACATTCATTCTAAACAACAAAGGCCACATTCCAAACCGGCCATGGCAAAAGGTAGCCAATCGCTTTGAGGAGTGGTCTTTGAACCAGGGTTCTGCAACAAACTTTTGAGGTTATATGCAAAGTTCTCTACATCTCATTCTACTTCGATTCTATGGGCTAACAAAATCCATAGAGCTCCAGGGTTGGGAATGTGGAAGCATTGCAAAACAAATAAATAAGTCTTACATGTGTACTAAATGCAAACGATGAAATACCTTTTGTTATTGCTTAAAAACCCTAAGTGAGGCCATTTGATGCAGCACAGGGAAAGAAGTTCCTGGCTATGGCCACGCGGAGACTCTTCTGCACTCTGTGTCCTCCATGGCTTCAATGACAATAATTCCAGAATTGTGTCCTCCATAGTTCAAAACAGACACAAACTTCATGGCTTCAACGATAATAATTCCAGAATTGTGTCCCTCTGGCAGAGCAGATAAAGTCCAATCTTGCGCTTCCGGTAGAAGCTGCCGCCCTTGGGAAGCTACGGAAGAGGATTAAGCATAGGTATAAAAAAATGCAGCAAACCAGGGCCTTCAGGATTGTTCAAATCCTATAAACTGTCAAAGAAGTATTTATCCCATTTTTCCATCTAAACCACTTTCTTCTTCTTCCTCTACATCCAAAATAAATGACAACAAGATATTTCTTCAGGCAGAAGCTTGTTCTCAGGACACCCCAAGCGCCATAATGTACTGTTGGGAACTTCGACCTTCCACATAATAGGTGAAAAAGCACATAATCCTTCTGTTGTTAAAAGATTTGAAGTGAGTAACAGATGATTTATTCCCATGCTTGAATCTTATCAAATGGCTCCATATGCACACATGCCTTTCCACCACTTGCTTTTGACAAGACAGATTTTGCCCCACGCAATTTGATCTGCAAGAATGTAACCTAGCTCGTCTATAAGGTCACACAAGTTATGCCTTTTCTGCTGTTCATGCAAACCAGTTTTCATCTCTAACATAAGAATTAATATACACTGAAGTTTATGGCGAAAATAAATACTTCTATATCATCTCTCTACATTAAATTCTTAAGGAGCAGAATTAGAAAAGCCAATTACACCCACCTTCAGAAGCCCTGTTCCAGTCACATGATCTGCATGGACATGTGTGTTGAATGCATACTTTAGCGTCTTTAATGAGATTCAAATCCCTATCTGCCGTTTTATCAGCTGGGTCAATCAGCTGCAAAATGAAAATACTGAGAAGTGAATACCCAATTCACTTCTAATGTGGGGGAAACAATACCAGAGCAGCTGCAAGTAAATAGGTGTAATGCAATTGGGGGAAACAATACCAGAGCAGCTGCAAGTAAATAGGTGTAAGTGATGGATGCCTTTTCAGAAAGCTGCCTGAATATGAGAATTGGTGCTTCTTGGCCTGCCATTTGGATCAATGTTTTTCTTTGGAGTTCTCGGGTAATGTAAAATCAATAGGGAAAAATGCAAGAGGCAAAATGCTGCAACAAAGATGCGCACAAGAGAGAGTGACCTGAAAATTTCCTGAAAATTTTCATAAAATAGATGATCATGGCAAGGAAATGCGGTTAAAAATATCTGATAAGAAGAGATAAAAGGAAGTGGACGAGACGAACCCCGGTTGCCGGAACACCGTGAGAAAATAAAATGTTATATAAAATGTGGTTAAATGTTATATAAAATGTTATTTTAAATGTTATATAAAATGTGGTTAAATAAATGATATAAATAATACACGTGCGCTAAATGTGATAAACGAGGGCGCCATTTACGACGAGGATGGAGCGCCTCAAGGTATGTGTGAATTTTTTTTTAGTGCGGTGCGGTCTTTTTGTTTAGCCTTGAGTTATGCAATTATGTTAAGAGTATTTTGCATTTGATATGTGAGTTTCGACATATGGGAGTTTTGATATGGGATTTAGCTATTCCTCGTGTAACCTATCATACTTGACCCTCCTTCTTCTTTGCATTACTTTGTCAATAGCTTCACACAATGTTCTTCAAAGGATTAAAGGTATGTACTTATATCGAACGCTACATGTCTAATTGTAGGCCTTTCTGTTCTTATTCCTTTGCTCCTTTATGCTTCATTATTATTGAGATTCTATCTAACTTTTAGCTAGCAATTGTATGCTTCTTGAGTTTCTCCATATGCTACTTTTTCTTTGGAAGTAAATTAGATGGTTTACTATTTCTATTATCATACGGTACTTGTACTAGTTAGCTTTGCTAATGATATCCAATTAGAAGGGTATAAAGATAAACCTTCCACTACATAAATGCCATATAGCTATGATTATAGAGCATATAGTTGATCTTTCTTTTATTATAAGAGCATCCTTCCTTTGTTTTGCTTATTGGACCTTGAATTAACATATTTGGAATTAAGGTACACAATAAAATGGATTGCATGATGCAATTTGGGGGCGTTCTCCTTGTGCAAAGGTAAGTTAATCAATTATTTGTCTTATTGCTTTATTATATGGTTTTCATTGTTTTGCTACCACGTTTTCTTGTCGTGGATCCATGTGTGGGTAATTCCTTAGGCAACAGTCTTGGTTCACCAAGAACAATATCCACGGCACCCAGGTGCTGTTGGAAGCTTGCAAAGTAGCAGGGACCATCAAAAGGTTCATCTATGTTTTCTCCAGTGGTCAAAATGATGAGCATTCGCATTCTTCTTGCATTTGCTACTCATTATAATCTTATATATTATTTCTTTATCTTATATAATGATGAGCAATATGGCATTGATTACTTGGAAACATTTTCTCCAGTGGTCAAAATGATGAGCATTCGCATTTTTCTTGCATTTGCTACTCATTATAATCTTATATATTATTTCATTATAATCTTATATATTATTTCTTATATTATATATTATCTCATTATATCTTATTTCTGTATCTTGCACATTCCACTTGAGTGGCAACAAGATACCCTTCATTTTCAGAGACATACACAAATGCCCCCACCTGCAAGAGCTGATCAAGGACCCAAGGTCTCTTGTAAATGCAATTTAGTAGTATGCTAAAGCTAATGCAATACATTGTCATATATATTTGGAGGTCAATTTCTGTTTGAAGACTATTCATTCTGTTAATTGGACGCTTTCTTACCACATCATATGTACATGAGCCTACATTGCACTCGATACCATTGTTGATTAATCTTCTCACAATTTTAACCTTAATGAAACATGACAATCTAACAGAAAGAGTTAGAGGTTATTCTTATTATGGTAATAAACTGGAATCCACCACGATGAGTAAAAGTTGCAACAAAGATTTTGCTATCTAATGTAGAGAGTTTTTTCACCATATCGACCAAGAAATAAGCCCTATTGGGGAACCTCAATATCTAGTTTCGAGCCACAAAAGAGAGAGTATGGAAGGGAGGTTTGTGTTGATGCTTTACTATATCCACAACAAAATAGTAAGGCTTGCAGCTTGAAGAAATGATGACTTCTTTTTCTTCTCTTTGGATATTCGAGAACGAAACTAGTATTCTATTTTATATGGTTAGATGATCATGTTGGTTCCCCTTCCTTGTTACTCCTCCACTTCCACCGTGATATTTTCACTAGTAACTATTGTTTCATTAATCGTGGACTTTTAAATGCTCCACATTTCCCCCAATTGCATTTAGGAGAGGTCATTTCGCTACTCCAAGTTGCACAAAGAGGGAAATTAGATTTACTTAAAATAGAGGTCCACAAATTGTATACTCCTGTACAAGAAGATACAAACCATTTACTAGATATGTACTAAAAAAAACAACTTGCAATTTGTTTACGAGAAGATACAAGCCATTTAGATATGTACTAAAAACTTGCAATTTGTTTAACTTTGCAGATTGGATTTAACTTCTAATTGTTTACAAGAAGATACAAACCATTTAGATATGTACTAAAAAGCAACTAGCAATTTGTTTAACTATGCAAATTGGAAATAACTTCTTCAAACACATTCAAGAAGTTAAGAAACTTCCATGTTGGGACCAAAATTGTCTCGCCAATAGGTTCTCTTGAACCTTAGCTACAATGCCTTCCTTCATCTTCTTTTATCGATCCACATACGCATCCTATTCAATTGTAGCTATCTCAATGTTGGTGACTTGGAGGTGTCAATAGCATCTTCTCTATTCATACATTGTGCAAAACTCTCTCGAACAGAAGGAGGTTCTTGAATGGACATTAATTGGCAACCTACTATCTCATCCATGCTGTCCTTCATCAATCTAAACTTGTCTGAGAATTAACCACGCAGGTCAAGAGCAGATTTGAGTTGATGCTTTAGTGCATTCATTGACTTTATTAGCTCCACTTGTGCTTGCTCCTATATCATGTGATATAAAAGCGGTGAGTTTCAGTTAACTTATCTTTGCTTCAATACTAATTTTGCTCATTTTTCGCTACATTTTGTTGGCACCTTCTGGTGAAAAAGAGTCTTAGGCCTGACATGTACATCTTCTTTCGGCCCATTCCCAATATTTTTAAATAAGAATTTTATCTAGACATAGGGTATGGTTGCTCGCCACCGCGGACATACCATACCCTGTGGTACCAAAAGCTGCCTCGATGTCGTCCCACACCCATCGCGCACCTCTACGAACCCCAAACATGCCCATTCTGAGGCATGATTCAATGCTGGGGGCTGGAATTCACGCGCAAGTTCCAGTCTCAATGCATGCAAATGAGATGGACAATCAGTGTGATTATGGACGATCGAGAAATTCGCGCGCAAATTTTTCGTTCCGGCTGGGGACTCAATTGAACCCCTTCTTTTGCCGAAGGATAGAACAATGGTGTCCACTAGAGCCGACCAGGGATCGACGCTACAATGCCGTGCAAAGAGCCAGATCGATAGTAAGGGCGATAAATGGGTTTGTCTTGTAAAATCAAATCCTCGAGCCCGCCAGATCAAGAGCTACAATGATGAGGAAGCCAACAAAAAAGGCCAATGGACGGAAAGGGAGATGCGGAAGCGGGGAGATGTTGGGCGCTCTAAATGAGGTGAGTGAACATGGTATTTCAATTAGGGAAGCATCTAGGCGTCCGGTATCCCGAAATCATCCATTAGAGACCGGTTGTATAGGCGAATTTCCTAAGATGGAGAGACATCCACGAGATCCTAACACCGCCCCAAGAAAAAAAATTGTGGATTGGGCTATAGGGAGGGCGTAAGCAGGGATGGGCATGACACCGGGCCGCGGTGAAGGAACGGGTCATGGACCGACCAAGGAGAGTAATCCAACATTCGTGAGGTGTTCCGTGGAGGCAAATGGTGGAAACTCTTCAAGCACATCCTGGAAATCTCTCTCAAGAGTGCGAGAAACTTTAGATGTGTCACGTGCCCAGGCTATGAACCAAGCAAACTTGGATACCTTCTACTCGGGCTTGAAAGAAAATATGGCCGAGTATAACTTTCCCCCTCAAGGATTTGGAATGCATATGAGACCGGGATCCAAGCCGGAAAGTGATGGGCCCGAAGATAATTGCAAGAAAAGGTGAGAATAGGGTTAGTGAGCTGGTCATGAATACGAGGGAATGGGTTACAATCTTAATGTGTATCAATGCATAAGGGTTTAAAATACCTAGTCTCAGACATTTTCAAGAGAAGTAGGATGAGGCAGACAACATAGCTAGGTGTAAGGAGGGAGCAATTCCAATTGTCCAAAGAATCGGCTTGGATGACAACCCGAACTCTTTAGATCTTGGTTGCCCACTTCCAATCTAGAGTGCCCGCACCCGAATCGACCACATCTAATCTTACTTGATAGGCATGGAATCCATGTGAAACCGGATGTCATCTTGGCGACCAAAGATATGGGAATACATTTTGCACTATTACCCACATACATCACATAGACTACGGCCACTAGATGTGTCTTGCTTTGTGCCATTCAAGGCATCATTCAAAAGATTGAGGGCAAAATACATGGTCAAAAAGGAAAGGTCTGAATCTAAGAGGAAAGACATAGCTGAATTGATATCTATGTCCATAGCTGCAGGTCTAACAGTGTCGAATATAAAGGCTGGTTTCATGGCTATAGGGATATGGCCATTCAATCCAACAAAGGTGGTGCATGAAAACCACTTGACCCGCCAAAAAGTGGAGTTGGAATTGAAGATGGATTGGTTGTTTCCATCATGCGACCCTACAAAAAAATGAGAATGCACTAATAGATCTTAATGGGAATGAACCAATGGAACAACCATGTGGCCAAGGGTTGAACATGGAGGGGTTCAACATGCAAGAGGTTGACTTACAATGGGAGGCTTTATGCCAACAACCAAGTCAAGTGGAGACAAGTCAGGGCACACAAGAGGCAACAAGAAGGAGGAGGGATATTGCACCTAATCTGCATGGAAGAGTGCACTTGCAGCAGAGAAGGCAAGAAGGGAAGAGGTTGAGAGACTGAAGAACCAACAAGCTGCCCCTAAGAAGGTGGAGACAGCAAGGAGGCGAGCTGCTGCAAACAGGCTAGAGAGAGAAAGTAGGAAGCAAGCAGAAGCTTTGTATGTGGAGAGCACCAGAAGGCTTGGGGAATTTATGTATCCAGCAGGCCAATCCAGGAGTAAAGCCATCTTTGGCTGCCAAAGACCATTGAATGAGGCTGCAAAGGCTAGGAGGTTGGCTGCTAGGATTAGGATGAGACAAAGGCAAGGCAAGGGTCATGTGTCCAGTGCAGCTCACATTGGGAAGGATGACAATTGGGAGGCATGTGTGCCGAGCAGCCAGAATGAAGTTGTGGGGATTGTGCAAGTACCTAGAGAGCAGGCATGTCATGACAGCATGGCAGCCCCTCAAACATAAACACAGGACGTAAGTTGCAGTCTTGAAGACACACACTTATGTGAGGGAGATGGGGTGCATCCTCAGTCAATTAGCATAGAGGGCTGCAACCCCTTGGTACCAAACAAAGTTAGCAACATCCGTTCACCTTTGAAAAGATGGGACCTTGCCAGCAACCAAAAAACATTCAACCCTTTAGCTAGCTCTTTGAGGATAGACACACAATGCTGGGTAAACTATCCAGCAGCAAACACAGTGCCAGGAAATGATGAAGTTAGGGCAGTTGACAAGGCCAGACATATTCGAGAGATGGCTGAGATTGGAGTGGATCTTTGCCCCTTGCTACAACAGGAGGCATGGACGAGGGCTTCTTTAGAACATGGAGGTCTGCACATGTATGCGGCAACAATATTGCTATAATGTTGTGCACACTTTTCTTAACACACTTTGTACTGCAGCTAAATGAGGCAACACCAGCACTATCTTTGAACACGGCTGCAGCAGAAATGGTATGTAGTTATCTTTGGCATGTTTTGTTGGTATTTGTGTACACTAATTGGATAAATCCATTGATGCGGGGATGCATATGATTCGGATGAGACTATAGAATAATCTGTGATACTAATCAATGGGAGGGAGAGTCAAGTTGTTTTTTTAGTTCAAGAAGCAGATGGACACAACAATCATTTTCTGTTGAATACAAATGCAATGTTAAGTGCACAAACAACCTTCCTTAGAGATGTCTTCAAGGCTATTACATAACATATGTCCACAAAATTGCCTTAGGAAATTTGGCATTACAAGAAGAAGAAGAGGAAACAAAAAAAAAAAAAAAAAAAAACTTCTAATAGGGTGCACAGATAGCTAGGTACTTAGGGCATATCAATGGGCTATAGATTAGTTATGTAAGCATTCATTTGGCCTAGAAGCAGCAAGTTCCTTAATCTGGGTTAACCTTGCTCTCAAATTTAAGCCGATCCCCTTCAGCAACAGTCACACGGCAGTGGACCATGTCGTTATCATCCTTGGCATGCTGCACTTTATCAGTAATTTCTGGTGTAACTTCCACAGCCATGTTTGAACCCACTGCATCATAAAATTTCAGTGTGTGTCACAAGGACGTTCTTCAGAGTGAAGGAGCCGAGATCTTTGATTTCTTGAGAGGCGCCGGAGTCTCGGCGCTCTCTCTTCTTTGCTGGAGAGGGAGGCGGTTTCTGATATGGGCTGGAGCCGGGGGTCTTCCTCCAACCTTCCATGGTGCTGCATTTTAACAAGAAATCAATTACTCTAGGAAGAACCCAAATGGAGGGATCAGGAGTTTACCTTTGAACTTAGATGGCCGGAGCTTAACATCAAACTGGTGATTTTGATCCTCCTGATCAAGGAGGAGTTGAAGAAGAACTTGGTCGAGGAAAAAGGAAGCGTTTTCCTCCTCAAAGGTTTTCTTTCTATGCCGAAATTATGCCCAGCATTATGGAGTTTTGTGGTGCTGCTATTATCAGTGAACCCACCAGCTATCTTGAAGCTATTTCATGTCTTCTTTGCACCTCATTGGCGTGAGCAATGGACCACCAAATGGATTCTATTGTTCAAAATGGCACTTGGGATTTGGTTCCTCTTCCTCATGATCGGAAGGTCGTTGGCAACAAATGGGTCTACAAATGCAAGCTCCATCCCCGATGGCACCATCGCCAGACTACAAAAGCACGCTTTGGTTGCACGCAGGGGTTTCAGCCCGACAATATGGCATTGATTACTTGGAAACATTTTCTCCAGTGGTCAAAATGATGAGCATTCGCATTCTTCTTGCATTTGCTACTCATTACCCCGGACCGGTTGCCGGAACACCGTGAGAAAATAAAATGTTATATAAAATGTGGTTAAATGTTATATAAAATGTTATTTTAAATGTTATATAAAATGTGGTTAAATAAATGATATAAATAATACACGTGCGCTAAATGTGATAAACGAGGGCGCCATTTACGACGAGGATGGAGCGCCTCAAGGTATGTGTGAATTTTTTTTAGTGCGGTGCGGTCTTTTTGTTTAGCCTTGAGTTATGCAATTATGTTAAGAGTATTTTGCATTTGATATGTGAGTTTCGACATATGGGAGTTTTGATATGGGAGTTTTGATATGGGATTTATGCGGTGCGGTGCTGTTGGAAGCTTGCAAAGTAGCAGGGACCATCAAAAGGTTCATCTATGTTAGCACATACGAGATCTAGGGCAAAACAGAAGCACAAGCCATAATTGGAAATCACGAAGCCTCTCAATTCATATTCAGATTTCCATATTGTGCAACAAAGGCGGGGGGCGAAATTTACTCTGGCGCGCCGCCTTTGTTGCGCGCATATGGTATCCGTGGGGCGATGGTGAGAGACTTCGCGATTCCCAATTATGGCTTCTGCTTCCGTTCTGCCATAGATCTCCTCTGTGCTAACACGAATGAACCTCTTAATGGCCTCTACTACCTTGCAAGCTTCCAGCAACACTTGGGTACGTAGATATTGTTCTTGGTGAACACAAGACTATTGCCTAAGGAATTGTCCACATGGTGCCTTAAAATTTTTGGATGGTACACGTATTGATGGCATAGCATCTCTTATTCCTTTGCTCCTTAAAATTTTTGGATGGTACACGTATTGATGGCATAGCATCTCTTATTCCTTTGCTCCTTTATGCTTCATTATTATTGAGATTCTGTCTAACTTTTAGCCAGCAACTATACCCTTCTTGGGTTTCTCCATATGCTACTTTTCCTTTGGGACTAAATTAGATGATCTACGGTACGTGTACTAGTTAGCTTTGCTATTCTTCATCCAATTAGAAGGGTATAAAGATAAACCTTCCACTAGAGGAATGCCATATAGCTATGATTATAGAGCATACAGTTGATCATTTATTATAAAGGCATCCTTCCTTTGTTTTGCTTATTGGATCTTTAATTAACATATTTGGAATTATGAAATAGCAAATGAAAGGTACACAATAAAATGGATGCAATTTGGGGTATATATTTTTCTTTAACCAGTGTGGCTTATTAAGCTAAGACCATCCTAATGAGTTTGCAGACATGCTAATCCTCATTTTTTATCAATGCCAATCTTAGCAACTTGCTGTTTGAGTAACTCTATTTTCTGTTGCATTGCATACAAGTTCTCCTCTTCCAAATTATTAATTCGCTGCTCCTGATCATCCTGGGGGGCTTCTATTCCACTACTCATGATGATCAGGAGCAGCGAATTAGTAATTTGGAAGTGGAGAACCTGTATGCAATGCAAGGGGAAATAGAGTTACTCAAACAATAAGTTACTAAGATAATTGGCATTGATAAAAAAAATGAGGATTAGCATGTCTGCAAACTCATTAGGGATGGCCTTTAGCTTGTTGTGAAGCTTGCATCACAGGGACTTACATCTGCGGACCCGAAGCTAGTGCAATCGAAACCCTAGTCGGCGCCACCCGGATGAAACCCCTTACTGGAAACCTGTTTTGCCCCCTTCTCTCTTTTAACGAAAACTTCTCACCCTATGGTTTAAGGGGCATATAAATTGTCGTGATTCATACAAATCCATAAGTTGTCAATAGTACTTGAGAAGCGCTAGAAAAATATATACATGAAACCGAAGTGCGGAAAGGAACTCTCAAGCACAAAATACGAAGAAATATTTCAGCTTTTGCGCCAATCTTGAAATAATCTCCAGCTCTGTCATCTTTAGTTGTCCGGACAAAAAAGGAGCACATACATCATAGTACCCACTACCCAAGAATATTGTTTAATTTGTTAAGTTGTTAGGGGAATGTTAGCAAAATTTGGAACTCTAGAAAAAGTATTATCTTTGTCATACCTTTGTAAGTGACGTTAAGAAAACATTCTATTCGATTTATAAAGAGTTTTTGTTAATTCTATAAAACATGTCGACACTCTCCTCAACAAGTTTGAACTTTTAAAGAGCAAATCAAAGCCCCTTTAGCGTGACATGTTGATGACTGCCTTTTATGGTGGTAGCTTGATGAATGTTTTCCATGCTATCTCTTGAAGGGAAATATCACCCTCAAAGACATTCTTGAACTTTCTCTAAAGCCCCTTTAACATGAGACATGTGGGTGACTTCCCTTTATGGTGGTAGCTTGATGAATGTTTTTCACACTCTCTCTTGAAGGGAAATATCACTCTCAAATACATTCTTGAACTTTCTCAACTATAGTCTTTCTGTATCTTGCACATTCCACTTGAGTGGCAACAAGATACCCTTCATTTTCAGAGACATACACAAATGCCCCCACCTGCAAGAGCTGATCAAGGACCCAAGGTCTCTTGTAAATGCAATTTAGTAGTATGCTAAAGCTAATGCAATACATTGTCATATTGTTTTGTCAATATTTGGAGGTCAATTTCTGTTTGAAGACTATTCATTCTGTTAATTGGACGCTTTCTTACCACATCATATGTACATGAGCCTACATTGCACTCGATACCATTGTTGATTAATCTTCTCACAACTTTAACCTTAATGAAACATGACAATCTAACAGAAAGAGTTAGAGGTTATTCTTATTATGGTAATAAACTGGAATCCACCACGACGAGTAAAAGTTGCAACAAAGATTTTGCTATCTAATGTAGAGAGTTTTTTCACCATATCGACCAAGAAATAAGCCCTATTGGGGAACCTCAATATCTAGTTTCGAGCCACAAAAGAGAGAGTATGGAAGGGAGGTTTGTGTTGATGCTTTACTATATCCAACAAAATAGTAAGGCTTGCAGCTTGAAGAAATGATGACTTCTTTTTCTTCTCTTTGGATATTCGAGAACGAAACTAGTATTCTATTTTATATGGTTAGATGATCATGTTGGTTCCCCTTCCTTGTTACTCCTCCACTTCCACCGTGATATTTTCACTAGTAACTATTGTTTCATTAACCGTGGACTTTTAGATGCTCCACATTTCCCCCAATTGCATTTAGGAGAGGTCATTTCGCTACTCCAAGTTGCACAAAGAGGGAAATTAGATGTACTTAAAATAGAGGTCCACAAATTGTATACTCATGTACAAGAAGATACAAACCATTTACTAGATATGTACTAAAAAGCAACTTGCAATTTGTTTACGAGAAGATACAAGCCATTTAGATATGTACTAAAAACTTGCAATTTGTTTAACTTTGCAGATTGGATTTAACTTCTAATTGTTTACAAGAAGATACAAACCATTTAGATATGTACTAAAAAGCAACTAGCAATTTGTTTAACTATGCAAATTGGAAATAACTTCTTCAAACACATTCAAGAAGTTAAGAAACTTCCATGTTGGAACCAAAATTGTCTCGCCAATAGGTTCTCTTGAACCTTAGCTACAATGCCTTCCTTCATCTTCTTTTATCGATCCACATACGCATCCTATTCAATTGTAGCTATCTCAATGTTGGTGATTTGGAGGTGTCAGTAGCATCTTCTCTATTCATACATTGTGCAAAACTCTCTCGAACAGAAGGAGGTTCTTGAATGGACATTAATTGGCAACCTACTATCTCATCCATGCTGTCCTTCATCAATCTAAACTTGTCTGAGAATTAACCACGCAGGTCAAGAGCAGATTTGAGTTGATGCTTTAGTGCATTCATTGACTTTATTAGCTCCACTTGTGCTGCTTCTATATCATGTGATATAAAGCGGTGAGTTTCAATTGGCAATACTGCTTCAATACTAATTTTGCTCATTTTTCGCTACATTTTGTTGGCACCTTCTGGTTAAAAAGAGTCTTAGGTTCTGACATGTACATCTTCTTTCGGCCCATTCCCAATATTTTTAAATAAGAATTTTATCTAGACATAGGGTATGGTTGCCCGCCACCGTGGACATACCATACCCTGTGGTACCAAAAAGCCGCCGATGTCGTCCCACACCTATCGGCGCCCTCGAACCCCCAAACATGCCCATTCTCGAGGCATGATTCAATCTTTGGGGCTGGAATTCCGCAGCGCAAGTTCGGTTTCAATGCATGCAAATGAGATGGACAATCGGTGTGATTATGGATGATCGAAAATTGGCAAGCAAATTTTTCGTTCGGCCGGGGACTCAATTGAACCCCTTCTTTTCCGCGAAGGATAGAACAATGGTGTCCACTAGAGCCGACCAGGGATCGACGCTACAATGCCGCGGCAGCAAATGAGGCCAAACCGGTGGGGCGATAAATGGGTTTGTCTTGGCCGAAATCAAATCCTCAGGCCAGCAGATCAAGAGCTACAATGATGAGGAAGCCAACAAAAAAAGGCCAATGGACGGAGAAGGAGATGCGGAGCAGGAGATGTTGGACGCTCTAAATGAGGTGAGTGAACATGGTATTTCGATTAGGGAAGCATCTAGGCGATCTAGTATCCCAGAATCATCCATTAGAGACCGGTTGTATGGACGAATTTTCTAAGATGGAGAGACATCCACAGATCCTAACACCGCCCCAAGAAAAGAAAATTGTGGATTGGGCTATAGGGAGGGCAGAACAGGGGATTGCTGCGGTGAAGGAACGGGCTGCAGACCTGACCAAGGAGAGTAATCCAACATTCGTAGGTGTTCCAGGAGGCAAATGGTGGAAACTCTTCAAGCACATCCTGAAATCTCTCTCAAGAGTGCAGAAACTTTAGATGTGTCACGTGCCCCGGCTATGAACCAAGCAAACTTGGATACCTTCTACTCAGGCTTGAAAGAAAATATGATGAGTATAACTTCCCCCCTCAAGGATTTGGAATGCATATGAGACCGGGATCCAAGCCGGGAAAGTGATGGGCCTGAAGATAATTGCAAGGAAAGGTAAGAATAGGGTTAGTGAGCTGGTCATGAATACGAGGGAATGGGTTACAATCTTAATGTGTATCAATGCATAAGGGGTTAAAATACCTAGTCTGTACATTTTCAAGGGAAGTAGGATGAGGCAGGACAACATAGCCAGGTGTAAGGAGGGAGCAATTCCAAGTTGTCCAGCAATCAGCTTGGATGACAACTGAACTCTTTAGATCTTGGTTGTCCCTCTTCCAATCTAGAGTGCCTGGCACCTGAACGACCACATCTAATCTTACTTGATAGGCATGGAATCCATGTGAAACTGGATGTCATCTTGGCAGCCAAAGATATGGGAATACATTTTGCACTATTACCTGCACATACATCACATAGACTATGGCCACTAGATGTGTCTTGCTTTGTGCCATTCAAGGCATCATTCAAAAGATTGAGGGCAAAATACATGGTCAAAAAGGAAAGGTCTGAACCTAAGAGGAAACACATAGCTGAATTGATATCTATGTCCATTAGCTGCAGGTCTAACAGTGTCTAATATAAAGGCTGGTTTCATGGCTATAGGGATATGGCCATTCAATCCAACAAAGGTGGTGCATGAAAAGGAAGGCAATAGTTTTGCAAGGGAGGAAGTAGCAGGGACCATCAAAAGGTTCATCTATGTTAGCACATACGAGATCTAGGGCAAAACAGAAGCACAAGCCATAATTGGAAATCACGAAGCCTCTCAATTCATATTCAGATTTCCATATTGTGCAACAAAGGCAGGGGCCGAGAAATTTACTACGGCGCCTGCCTTTGTTGCAGATATGGTATCTGTGGGCAGTAATTGAGAGATTTCGCGATTCCCAATTATGACTTCTGCTTCCGTTCTGCCATATATCTCCTATGTGCAAGAGTATGGAGGTTTGTGTTGATGCTTTACTATATCCACAACAAAATAGTAAGGCTTGCAACTTGAAGGAATGATGACTTCTTTTTCTTCTCTTTGGATATTCGACAACGAAACTAGTATTCTATTTTATATGGTTAGATGATCATGTTGGTTCCCCTTCCTTGTTACTCCTCCATTTCCACCGTGATATTTTCACTAGTAACTATTGTTTCATTAACCGTAGACTTTTAGATGGTCCACATTTCCCCCAATTGCATTTAGGAGAGGTCATTTCGCTACTCCAAGTTGCACAAAGAGGGAAATTAGATTTATTTAAAATAGAGGTCCACAAATTGTATACTCCTGTACAAGAAGATACGAACCATTTAGATATGTACTAAAAAGCAACTTGCAATTTGTTTACAAGAAGATACAAGCCATTTAGATATGTACTAAAACCTTGCAATTTGTTTAACTTTGCAGATTGGAAATAACTTCTAATTGTTTACAAGAAGATACAAACCATTTAGATATGTACTAAAAAGCAACTTGCAATTTGTTTAACTATGCAAATTGGAAATAACTTCTTCAAACACATCCAAGAAGTTAAGAAACTTCCATGTTGGGACCAAAATTGTCTCGCCAATAGGTTCTCTTGAACCTTAGCTACAATGCCTTCCTTCACATCTTCTTTTATCGGTCCACATATGCATCCTATTCAATTGTAGCTATCTCAATGTTGGTGACTTGGAGGTGTCAGTAGCATCTTCTCTATTCATACATTGTGCAAAACTCTCTCGAACAGAAGCAGGTTCTTGAATGGACATTAATTGGCAACCTACTATCTCATCCATGCTATCCTTCATCAATCTAAACTTGTCCGAGAATTAACCACGCAGGTCAAGAGCAGATTTGAGTTGATGCCTTAGTGCATTCATTGACTTTATTAGCTCCACTTGTGCTGCTCCTATATCATCTATATATAGTAATACAAGAAATTTATCGCGGCGGCCAAGACCGCCGCAAACATTTCTCTTTCCCAGCCTGGTGTCACCTTCGAACCCAAGTAATCTGCCCATGTCTTTGTCATGACATGAACCTAGTTGGCCGCCGCAAACATTTCTCTTTCCCGACCTGGTGTCACCTTCGAACCCAAGTAATGTGACCATGTCATGTCTTTGTCATGACATGAACCTAGTGAAAATTTTCCAACATACAGCTCATTGATGTTAGTGTTAGAATATTATTGAATGTCGAAGAGAAATATTTATGCTTGAGTTCTCTCAAGAGCTATTGTGTAATTACTTTGGTTTTGCTTCTAATCCTTCTCAACAATTTTGCTGGTTGATAGCAGCGTGTAGAGTCAACTAGCTATGGCAATGGCTAACGAGATGAAACGTGCCATGTCGCAATAGTCCCAAGCTCTAATTCCACAACGAATTTGACGCATCTAATAATAATCAAGAGATCATTAAGCAGCATGCCAGTTCAAACAATTTAAATGTAGGGCTGAATTTAAATTGGAGATATTTATTTCCAGAGTTGGACGAAATTTAGAAGAAATTGTGAAGATAGTAAGAAGATAGGGAAAAAAGGGGGAGGAATCTTATCCATTCAAGATATTTTCACAACCTACTCTAGGCCGCTGTGGCTAAGACGTCGTCGTCCCAATCGCCCCACAATTGGGTTACTGCAGCCTGATTCGCTGCCAGGTAGGGTCGGCCACAGGAGGGCTACTACTCCAGCCACAACGGAGCTAATTTGCAGACGAATGGAAGATTTTGCAAGCAGATAAAGCATTAAGATTTGTAAAAATGACATGCTTGATGTCGATTAAGCAGGCTTTTCATGCAGGTCCATCATTCTAAGTTATAGTTTACTGAGATTAGCATACTATGGATCCTCTTGCTGTGATGTTGCGCTTTCGCGTTTTTGATTGCAAGATGGAGCTCCGGTGCTAGAAGAAACAGAGCTTTTGACCCCTTCTTTCCTTATTTTTAAGAACAGATTATGCGGGGCTTTCAATTTGCTCTACTTTACTGTTTCTCTATCTCGATCTGGTCCGATTGAGGCTCCCATTAAGGGATTCAATGCAAAATCGGAGTAAATGGTAAGGCAACGGGCTTTATACTGGATTTTGCTTAGTTCTTTCCTTGTAACAGGCCTGTGGAGGGGCAAGCACAGGTCTGGCTATGGCGGACGTCGGAATAGTGGGGCAAGATTTAGCAGGCAAATCTTCAAGACCCATAAGCCTTGCAACCACATTTGGGGTCTAATCCGGAGCAGCTATGGCAGCTTTTGCATTGGAAGTCATTGCGCCTATATTAGTTACAAAAGTTGTCCTCTAATTTTGATGAACCAAGCCATTGACTTCACACACCATAAGCAAGGCTTGCTAGAGAATCTTCATTGACGCAATGCCTTCAATCATATCCATTACAATCCATTTTCAAAATTGTGATATAGATCACCACTTATTTCTTACACTGGAGAAGCATCTAAGGCAAGAAAATTGGGAAATGGTTCCTCACTCGAAACATGTTCAACAACAATTAACTTGGCTAAATGGCCTATCGATTTTGATATGAACTCACTATGCCTAGAAAAAGAGTCCACGCCAAGAAACATTCTCATTTACCCCTGAATGGATGGTATCCACACTCCAAACTGGAATTTAGCACGATTAACTTGCCTAAGTTGACTTGAAAGGGAAGAGAAGGCACAACATACAATCAGACCACATGTATGATGATAAGAGGAGCGCAGTTGGTGAGAATATGTTGTCGTGCTGCAAGCGAAAGGGAAGATTAAGCCAGGTTAGCTACAGCTTAAATTATTTGAGATGATGAAGCCATGAGGAAAAGGGTTAATTACACAATAGTGCATGTTAATCGAAATTCACTAGGAACATAATGGTGCATGTCTGCCCCTGCAAAGAAGCTCTCGGCCCGAAACCCAAATCTCCATTGCATAAATCTGTGCTTTCTATTAGCTCAACGATTTGGGTTTTGTAAGCGGAGCTTTCTTCGGTTTCTGCAATCTTAAGCGTTTGGGTTCTCGGCATTGTCTTGTTTTGCAAGTTTTTTTAAGCATTGGCTGTAGGCAGGCCATTTGGAGTGGGATCTTAGGCTATTTTTGCTTCGGGCTCAAGCTTGAGCTAAAAATGAGGTGAAACATTTGCTTATTCAAGCGGATCAGAGATACTGGATATGGAGTTTCATCAGGGCAGTGCGAAATCTGGGCTTTATAGTCTTTTGGAGCTGGACACAAGGGCATCTAAAGCCGCGCATTCTCTCTGTTTTATCATCCCTGTTAGAAAGGGCAGTGGCAAGGAACGAAAACAGGGCTTCTGGTTGCAATACGAATCCTTCAAAGCCGACCATCTTCCATGGCTTGAGGGCACCAACTATTAGCATAGATCGTTTCATTCAGCAGCAGCCGGGCTTACCTATTACATCTCTCAATGTGCACAGGCTCTCTCAATGAAGCAGAGTAGAGAATGCTTCCATCCGGGCTGAGCTCCAGAGCATTAACAGCAGAGTTATGCCCTTCCAGCGTGGCCAGAAGAGAGTGTTTTTTCTGAGCGGATCTCTCCCAGACCGTGATTTTCGAGTCTGCACAAGCCGTGTACACATAACCTTGTTTTGAAACTATCAAGGAATTTATGGCGCCGTCGTGCGCTTGGACGGATTCTACACACTGGAGGTCGGAAACGCGCCAGAGTTTGAAGGATTTCTTTGGGCCTTTTCTCTGCAACAGTTGTGCAGCAATATGCTGCGAGAATGCAGAGCAAGAAGCAAATGAATGGATGCACAGCTATGGCGGACAGAGCTAATCTACCGCCGATCCACAAGAGAAAATGCCGCCAATCTGCAAGAGAAAGGCCAGATTGCATGGAGGGCGTTGGCGCTGGAATTAGGTGGGCGATCTGTAGATTTTTCTCTGATACAATAGATTTCACTCAGAACACATGGCGTGGATGTAAAAAAAACATTAAACACAATTTATTGACGACGGGGAGAAAATAAATTTTTTTTTAGGCGGACGGAAAAAAGGAGAATGCTTTATATATGTTTAGAAAGGAGTTTTGGGATAATCTGTGCGCGCATTTTGGGCCGTGGATTTTTTTAGGTTATTTTGGTCCCTTGATTAGACGGTTTGTTTGGGCGGCTTCTTTTTCTTCTGCGTTGATGCGATTGAGGGGAAGTCGGATCCATGCTCGAGACGGAACATGAATGATAGCATGCCCGAAAAATTTTCGTGCTCGAGACAAAACATGAATGATAGAGGAACTTTGTCTATTTTCTTAAGAATAGACCTGATTCGGTTCCAGAACCTTGGGTAACCAGTTACCACATGGCTGTCAAACCGACGCCATAGAAAAGCTCAACGCTTACAGGCTATTCATACGAAAACATGTGGATTCACATTTTTTATTTTGCTACTTCCAGCTCCAGTCTGTCGTTGCATCCCCGATTCCCTAGAATGGCCAAAGAGTTGTCTACCACAAGATGCGTCGCTGAGACATTGGAGAAAACTGGTAAGGTCTTTTTTAGGAAATCTATGGCTGTGGTTTGAAAGACAGCAGTCTAATACCTTGTTTTGCATCATCCTTGTCTTCACAATGTTCGGTTGTGAAAAGTTTTTGTTAGAATTGGAAATGCGGCATGCTAAGTCCCGAATGGGTATCTTTACTTCCAATGTATACCATCAAAGTTCAGAGGAATTCCAACTTGGCAAAACTTGAGGCTGGTTCAGTTTGAAATTTGTAGGTTACCAGTTTTGAATTTTATTCTGTAATGCATTCTATAGACAGGCTCGATACACTAAATATATTGCATATTTTATGCAGGGATTGCCAGACTTGCGAATGGAGTCTTTCCATCTTGTTAGCTTTCTCCTTTCATCTTTGCGTGCAAAATGGAAGAATCTTTCTTGACCGGATATCATGAGGTTGCGGTGAGTATGCATACCCTAAAGTGCATGAGTTAGTTGTTTGCTGTAAGGTTTTCAATCACTACTGTTTGTAACTGTTAAAGAAGACAACTATATCCTTCCTAATTACTGAAGAAGAACTATATCCTTCCTAATTACTGTGCTGTCTTGATAGGTTGCATCATTGTTCTTGGAGACACTTTGCTCTGCTTGGGTATTTTGGTTTGCTTCATCCGAGAACCAGTGTTCTTCGTTGGGGTAAAAGTCCAACTATACTCCACAAGGTAACCCTCTATTTTACACTTGCATCTATTTGATTTGCTTTAATGAATTGGTTTTTGCCCTATGCGGCTTGCCATTTGCTTTTTCGATTGATGCACATTTGATTCGATATTGGTAGGAACACTTTTGGCGGTATGTTATGGAAGTGAACGTGTCGGGATGTGATCCAACAAGAGCTGAGCATGGAAATGTTTCTTTCCTTTTTCCAATCTTCAAAGGCTGATGTCATGTCCAACCACGACCTTGAAACAAACTAAGTCCGGTGAAATAATTCCAAATGCATTCCAAAGGCAAAGCATAGTGATGGAAGCTATTGTTGAGGAATCTTAGGAGGACTTGCGGCCGGTGGAGATATTCCTACCGAAGTTGAAGATGGGGCCCAATGATTCGCGGGGGAACTAGAGTCCGACCCCTCAGCCCTCAAAGCGTTCTGGAACTCCCCTTAATAAAGATACAACCAGATGAAGCTTTTTCAAACGAGATGAGCCATTATTTGGATGGCCATCTGGCTATGCCTTTATAATCCTGCCTCATTTTCCTTATAGATATACATGGAGACCGTTCTATTCAGCCATAGCAATCCATGAGATCAAGGATGTAATCTTTCTCTTATAAAGCTGCCAGTAGTTTGTAGTTTGATTTATGCTCCCAAGGTAGTTTGAACAACTTCCTGCTCTTGCTCCCTATATCCCCACAAGCAATCCACAACTACGTGACACAATATATGAGGTAATGAGGAATGACTTTTTGTTGTCAATAGTTAGTTTTCAGTGATTGTTCTTCCGAATCTGATTTATTAATTGTGTCTTCCAGATGGTTTTGAATGCATTTGTCACCACTCCTGCCAACCATGAGCAGTTGTTAGCAACCGTATGATCCTGGCTGCCAACAATTTATTCTGTTCCAACAGTTATTACAGCTATTGAGTTACAACTAAATTCTATTTCATGGTCCTCTATTTTGTCAGAGGTAAGCACAACAACAAAATAATATCACTGGAATCTTAATAATCAGTTTTTTATAGCTAATTCTATGGGCTTGCTGTGTTATAGGCATAGGCTGAGCTCTATAGGCTTTGTCAATTTATTTGGAGGTGAATGTTGCAATGTCTTTATTCGTCGTAAGTAGAAGATTTTGCTAATGTTGAACATGCTTTGTCATTTACGTAGTTGGGTAAGGATGGCGTATTCGATTTTATTGAGAGACACAATTTGTACAACTGTTTACATGGTAAAGTAAGTGGTTAATGGTGGCTTAGAGAATGTTCACTTGATATTTTCATTTTGTTCATTTGATCCAACTTTGTGGTTTAGGTATTACCGTTGCTGAAGCTGGATGGCAAAAGGGCAGTGACATTACTTTTGCAACAGAGCAGCAATGTCTCTATGGCAGAGGTGGTTGAAGAACTACAGAAAGCTGGGCAGGATGAAACTTACAGATATCTATTGCATTTGTACCTGCATTCTTTATTTGAAAAGGACCCACAATTTGGAAAAGAATTTCATGGCTTACAGGTACCATAGCCTATCTTTTGCTGGTCTCAAATTCTGTTACTACTGTGCAGTATTTAATCACGAGCCGCCACTTATTAATTTTTGTAGGTGGAGCTTTATGCAGAGTATGAACCTAGGCTTTTGTTACGCTTTTTAAGAAGCAGTGATTACTACTCTTTAGATAAGGTGTTAACTAGCTCCCATAAATTGTTGCCATCGTTATTGGCCCTTGGAACTGACACATGTTAAGCATTCTATAGGCATATGAATTATGCACCAGAAGAGCATTGACAAAAGAGCAATTGTTCATCCTTGATCGCATGGGTAACTCTCGAGAGGCATTGGCCCTTATTGTTAAAAAAAAATTATGGGATATGCAAGAGGTGAGGTGCAATGTTTGCAGGCTATAGACTTTGTTAAGACACAACATGTTGAAGAGCTTTGGGAAGAGTTAATTAACCAGTGCCTACATGACCCAGACATGGTGGGTGGATCATACACACTTGTTATGTTCTTGAATAGCATTTTAGTTTTTTCTTGTCATGTTACCATTAATTGCTAATATTGCTGCAGGCTGATTGTGTCAACCTACAAGCAAAGAAGTTCGGTGTTGCTCGTCATGGCATTCATGTTGGCGGCAAAGAAGCTACTAACAAAGTTCTTTCTTTGGCTCTCTGCAAAAACTATTACTCTTCGGGATCGAGAAGATGTTCTTAGTCGAGCGTAAAAATGGGCCGGGGATTATCGGACATGAGTGGTAGTGTTCGGTCTTTGCATATGTTTAGACCCACTTGATTTACGGGATGTTGGGGTGGTGCCATTTTTACGCACACATGTCTATCACTCTACTTGTTTAAATGATACTTCTCATCCAAAACCCGAAAATTCAAAATGTTGCGATAATAAGAGAAAATTCAACATGTTCCTTACAAGCAAAATTTGTATAATAAATGAGGGCCAGTTTTCCTCCATCAGGAATTGTATATATCCTCGTGACCAAGCACTGGAAAGGTTTAAGCTCCTGCTATGGTATGCACGGTTTGATAGGTAAATGGACCTCATCTACGTTCCATGCGTGGCATTTCTTGATTGGATAGAATCTTTGAATAAAGGCGATGCGATGATGCTCATAAGATGCGGATAATTCATGCTCTTGAAAGCACCTTTGTTCGACGATTTTGTATGTAAACGTATTCTATATAGTATACATAAAACCAATTCAATTATTTTTATTCTAAAAAAAATAAAAACTCATATGTTATGCTTTGATGACATACCTTGTATACCTATAAGTGTTTTGCCTTATGTTGCTATTATTACCAATTAGAAGTTCTAGATTAAATGATGAAGATCCACATTCAATTGGGGTGTTTTTCAATCTCCAGATTGATTTCTAAAATTTTTGCTCCGTAGCCATGCATTTGCATCTAAAGCATTCTAGCATAATCAGTTGCTTTGCTTTAAAGCCCTTTTTTATGTGAATTCGAGCTAAATCAAATTTCCCTTGTCGAATAGCTCTAACTTTCAGATTGGGCTATCTGCTGCAGATAAGAATTGGAGTTTGTGTTTAAAACGGTGCAAGATTGGCTTAAAACGATTATTATCTCATGCTTTTGCATTCTTTATGTTATGGAATTATATGCCTTTTGCATATAGAAGGTTGTGAAAATAGATGTGCTTTGCATTTTCTATCAACCTAAATACACAAATTTTTGGAATTTTTCTGATGTGCCCATACTCAAAACCGTCCGATCTATAATTTTATGAATCTATGGCCATGATAGAAATAACCATGTTACAAAATAATGGAAATGACAATTTATATGAATTGGCATGCCTTAAATTATAAATCATCTTCTTATTAACTATTGAATTTAATCTCGATGAAAAGCCCAGCAACGCTGGGCACTTTTTCTAGTGTGATATAAAGCGGTGAGTTTCAGTTGGCAATACTGCTTCAATACTATTTTTGCTCATTTTTTACGCTACATTTTGTTGGCTCTCCACTATCAAGTTTCTACGTGTCAAAGCATTACCTCAACGGGGGAGAAAAATATGTATAGCCTATAACCACCATCTACTTCAAATGCCTACGTTTGGTACTCCTTGCAAAGAGTAGCCCTAGCAAATGCACCACTGGAGAAGAAGTTTTGCACTGTGCATCCCTTTGTCATCGATTTCTTTACCACATATGTGCTATGCCCTAGCATCTATTGATTGGAGGCGGAGGAAAATGAGGAATTTTTACCCAAGTTTAAATCAAGTAGCTTGCTTTGGATTTAAAGACTTGTACAACCACTTTTCAGCAAGAAGGTAAGACACAATTAACATTACATAAGAGATTCTAATTTGGAAGATCCCCTTATTTACTGGAGGAACAAGCGGCTTACCTACAACGGTGTGTCATACTTTCGGTGCTCTTTCCCTCCCTTAGCCTTTCGCCAAATGAGGTGGGAGAGGATAATATTCTTGAGGATGGGTAGGATTAGCAAAATATATCTCAAGATTGTTCATCTCTACGGGTCCAGTCTTTTCCTAATATATGTACTGAGTAACACAAGTGTTTGGACATCGTTAACACTCATAAGGTTGGGTCTAGATGAGTGATACATCATATGTCTCTATACATTGCCACCAACAATTAATACTTTGCATTGCCGACAAACACTCCCGAAGCCTTTCTGTTGCTTTGCAAGAGCAACAACAAAATACACATTTTGTATGCCAAGACATTTAGCTGGCTAAAGAAACTGTGGTACTCTTCTATGTTACATTTTCTCCGTGGCCGATAAAAACTCTATTACGTTACGTTACGTTACGTTGCGTTGCGTTACGTTACGTTACGTTGCGTTACGCATTACGTTACGTTACGTTACGTTACGTTACGTTACGTTACGTTTCTATTCTATTCTATTCTGAAGGAAGTCACACCCAATAAGATGTGAAAAGCTATTAATGATGTCTCTGCAAGAGGCTGACTTGATAGGATTTAACATTTGCTTCCGCCTCACCAAAGTTGTCCCCATAGATACTCATTAATTATTTATTCTGGAGCCTAGTTGCACTCAATCAACACAATGCGACAACATGGAATGAATGAGCCATGTGGCCCTCCCCTTTATTTCCAAAATAGCAGTACAATAATATTTCACTTCCAATAATCCCTCATGCACACCGGCCTTGTTGGGCATACAAAAAGCATCAAAGTACTACAAAGGATCCAAAACTCAAATTAAGTTCATAAAATTTCATAGGCCTCTGTTGCTAAAGTCCAACCACGACCCCAACATGCCAACAAAACTTCAAAGGGCGTCTCCACATCCATCTTTGAGCAAATCGCAAAGGAACAAAGAAACCCGGTACAAGGACCCCAATCTTGGCACAAAGGCCGCCCACATCTTTGGCATCACGAGGGCCCAACACCATGGCGCAAGGGCCCTTAACACCGTCCCCACTTAAAACCCAACATTCAAGACATAAGAGTTGCCCCAACAACAATGCTTGGCATGAGAGCCTCCAACCATCGTCCCCACTTAAAACCCAACATTCAAGACATAAGAGTTGCCCCAACAACAATGCTTGGCATGAGAGCCTCCAACCAATTGTACAAGATAGAAGTCAAACAACGGGCCAATCAACATAAAAAACTAAGACATTGACCATTTCAATAACGCAAGGTTATAATGCAGGGCTAAAACCAAAAGGGGGAGGGGGGGTGGGGCATGCGACTACAAAGGGGGAGGCTCAAAGACGGCTGATGAAAATGAGAGGAATGCAACAAGTCTATAAATACTCCAAGGGGGGCTCCCAACTAGCCTCAAGAAGCGGTTTTATCACTGCTAATCTCAAAACAGCAGATAAATCGCGCCACTTCGAGCCTAGTTGCACTCAATCAACACAATCACGACAACATCTTTGAAAAAGAGGCAGAAAAACAAGATACTAAAAGTTTAAAAGGATTAAGGGTACAATATCACCACTCAGGAACCACAAAGGCAAAGAAAATGAGCAGGCGAAGGGGGGCAAGAGACCAGGGCACATCTAAACAACCAAGAATACTAAAAAGAATACTACGATACCTACAATTAAGGAATGAGGAATCTAAGTAAGAAAGCAACAACGCAAAGGCTATTCTATCAAGCCAAATAGCTAAATATAGCCTACAAGAGAAATGGTTTGGTGCCATAATTAATGCAAAGAAAAGGGACACGAGATTGAGTGCGAGAATTGAGAGCCTGAGCCAAAGGCAGATTCAAACAACTAACATCACCATAAGAGGAGATGAAAGAAATGCTCTACTATACTAACATGTAAATGAGCAAAGAGCCAAGAGCAAGCGATCTACACATTGAGCTTATATACTAAAAAGAATACTACGATACCTGCAATTAAGGAATGAGGAATCCAAGCAAGAAAGCAACAATGCAAAGGCTAAGACAAATAGCTAAATAAAGCCTACAAGAGAAAGGGTTCGATGCCATATTTAATGCAAAGAAAAGGGACACGAGATTGAGTGCGAGAATTGAGAGCCTGAGACAAAGGCCAATTCAAACAGCTAACACCACCATAAGAGGGGATGAAAGAAATGCTCTACTAACATGTAAATGAGCAAAGAGCCAAGAGCAAGCGAACTACACATTGAGCTTAACAGTTTTAAAACCTCCATGGTCAATATACACATCCACAAACCAACTCGTTCAAAGGTCCTTCCAGATGCAGCAACCCTAAGGGCATGAAATCTCAAGATATCTGATTATGCCTCTCATGTGCCAACCAAATGTTGCAAAGATGACACTATATTGTCCTAAGCTAAGGAGTAAATACGTGCTATGAAATTCAAATGGGAACACCTGAACTCATAAATTCAAGAAGCGAATAGCCTTATCCTTCAAACAATGCAAATCTAACACATGAAAACACCACAATAAAACTTAAGAAATTTGCAAAGGTAAGCAACCAAAGTCATACGAATCATGCAACAAAGCCTGACAAAGTAACACCAACTGAACATGCCTCTCGCATCAAGCATGTAACAACAACTCTAGAGAACTAGAAAGAGTGATTTGAAAGGTCAAATGAGAAATGGGCTAAAATAAAAAACTCTGCAACAAAAAAAATTGAGTCAACACGGGCACGAGAAAGAAAAACTAAAGTCCTACTTCTCCAAGAGATAGATAGATAGGTAGATAATATCCTTACAACATGCCAAAGAACTATAAGTAGCTAAAGAACTTCAAAAGTAAAGTGCCATTGCAAAAACTTCAAGTCCAAAGTACTATGAGCAACTAAGGGGATTAGAGAACAAAAGAGTCTCTTAGTTGTACTTCTACCCTAAACCAAGTACGCAAGGGTCATTCTCACCTAATCCAAGGGACATCTCCACCTCTTTGACAAAATAACATGGAGAAAAGTAAAATCTCCAACTCTAATGAGAGATCAAACCAGGAAAATTAAAATATGATGTGCACACAAGACCTAAACCTAAGGAAAGAGGAATAGAACGTAGCAAAAATAGACAATGTAAGTTGGAAACCGTGCAAATTGTACTAAATATTTGGCAATAAAATGACGAGGGGCTTGTTGAAAACCACAAAAGGATGAAAATAAAACCACGAACTTGATGAAGCAAACTTGAGAAAGAAAAGAGCAGACACTAACAAAGTAGCACATATATGTATTCTAACAGAAAGGCAAATAAATATATGTACTCTAAAGAAACATAGGGTAAATAAGACAAGACTTAAAAAGCACAAAGGACTGCAAACGACATGCATAACGGAAATGGCTTAACATTTGAGACCCAAGGAAACGTCTATCGAGATACACGTAAGTGCAATAGCTAAAAATGCCATGTGAAGCACTTCAACCCAGCGCAAGATATATACTTCAACTCAATGCAAGATAGATAGAAAATTTAAAATTAGGATAACACCAACTCAATGCAAAAATGAGAGACTGCAAACTAGAGGACAACTAGAAGGACAATAAGGACGCTAACGACGATACCAAACCAACTAACAATATGAAAGCAAAGTATGATAAACAGCTCTAGGAACATGTGACAAACTAGTAGCCAAATAAAACCTTGAATGTGATGTCTGCAACTTCGTAAAGGCAAAGAGATGGACTACAAAAACAAGGAACTAACAAGAAGACCTAGAGACTATTGAATGTTCAAGATTAAGGAAGGAACTAAGACACAAGTCAACATATTCAAAATATACACACATCTCAACAGCAAGTTTGGTAAACATGCAAGACAAATTATAGGGCCTATAAGATATGAAGGGATAGTGGAGCGTGTAAATGAAGAAATGCAACCCTATAAGAAGGTAAAATGACAACTCGGAAAAAATGCTAAAAGGGCTAAAGGCGAGCAATCCTTGATTTCTACATAGCAGGAAAACGAATAACACGACTAACTATGCATAACCAGGAAAATGAATAACAAGACTAAATATGCATATGCATGACGAAAAAAGGATAACCACACTAACATAAGAAATGCAATACCACATCTTAAAAAAAGGGATGTGGCTCCAGCAAAAATGAGACATTCACCAATATCCACCACCACTAAAAAACTCCAGTGAAGTCACCATAAACGGTTCCTGAAATTCAAATGTTTCTCTAGCTCTTGTGTCTCGATAAAATCAGATTTCCAAGCATATGCAAAACGAAGTGACATATCAAAAAGGACCTATTGTTGGCACCCAAATACAGCAATTTGGAACTGTGCTTACCGCTTCTCGCACGTGTAACAAGACAATGTAAGCACTACTGCTAGGGGTGAGCTTAATTTTGGGCAGATACACGCAATGAAAACAACATCGAAGCACAAAAGGGAACATGTAACCACCAATGCCAGGAGCGAGCTAAAATCTGAAACAGATATCTAGACGCAAATATGCCCCAGCTAGCAAAAGACCCAAATGATGTACAACCACCAAACCATCCTGCAAAGCCTTGACAAGGAATTTGTCCAATGAAAAGCAAAAGGTTTTGAACCTTGACTGGTGTTTGAGCACGTGAATTGGGTGAACTAAAATCGCATGACTCCTTTGTACCACCAAAAAGAGCTTTGAAGTGGGCGGACAAACTGCAAGTCATTCCCTTCGTATTCCCTTGAACCAAGGACAAGAGCATCCACAACATGGGAACCTTCACAAAAAATGCAAATGTAAACCCTGCTCAAAATACTTCTATCTCCACAACCATTGCCAAACTTAACACACCAGCTACATTAGACCCAAATGCATACTCCAAATCTGGAAGGACTGAAAGAGGTGAGAAAATCCAGCACAATGCAAGGCGATTGAAGAAGATAAATTGCAATTCAGACAAGCATATGCCTAAATAAAGATGAACCATGGAAAAGGAAGGGTACATATACATCCCTATTTGAATAATCCTATGCACTAGCTGGTCTACGCATGAAGAACCAAACCCAAAATAACAATAGCTCAGGGAATCAAAGGGTCCGTAATCCTAACAAGGGCATGTTCTAAACAAATGGGAATGAGTCAAAAACCACTTGGACGGCACAAACAGAAAAACTTCAAATTTTGTAAATCATAACCTGCAAATGCAAAGCTCAGACAAATAAAACCTAGCAAAAAGCTTCCTTGATCATGCACTAGCTAGTCTACGCATGAAGAACCAAATCCAAAATAGCTCAGAGAATCAAAGGGTCCGTAATTCTAACAAGAGAGCATGTTCTAGACAAATGGGACTGAATCAATTCCACCTGGGTGGCACAAACAACAAAAACTTCAAATTTGTAGATCATAACCTGTAAATGCAAAGCTCGGACAAATAAAACATAGCAAAAGATTCCTTGATCATGCTTTGCATTAGCAGAATTTAGTATGAAGGCAGAATGTGCAAGGAACCATTACCAAAGATAAAGGTTTGAATTTACCAGTCAAAATGGCAAAACGAACAACCATATCCAAGCCAAGAGTCCTTCCACAATTACTTCTCTTGCCAAGATTACTCCTCTTACTAAGCGATAAGAGGTCTTAAGATCTCACATTACGGACATACCTTACGCAAGTGCTCCAAAGCGGATGTTGTCTGAGAGAATGCCGTTTTAGGCACAAGGCCCTTGGCCTTAAAAATATTGCACCTACGCCACACCCGGGAAGAAGAATATGCCTAAATAAAGACAAAGGGAGAGCACGGGCACCTCCTTATCGATACATCCTTAACTTATTGCCATAGAAAGATCTTCCATTTGGCAAAATTATAACTGCGATGAAATCAAACCTGGAAAACATTCTGGCACAAAGAGCTATCACCTCCAAGCTAGCACGAAAATAAACCACGAAAATGTCGTGTGAACAGATAAAAGAAAAAGCTTCTCAAACCCATTAAGTAGACCGTGTAAAAGAACAAGATATGGCCATTCAAATAGCAGTGCTGCTGCCAGGTAAATACAAGTCTGCGTCTATGGAAATAAAGAGCAAGGTTCCAGACTGGAAGAGACTACAAACTGGAGAAATATAGCAACTAGCCGTGCAAAATAACTTCCAATCACCCTCTTTGCTTGACAATCTAGAAGAAATTGCAAGTCGAATTCTATATGCATCAAATTACAGCATGTTCAGCATCGCCTACGTTCTCAAATAGGGACTATAAACGATCTACGCAAACTCCTAGTTATGCAAATTCGGAAAAGCCACAAAGGCCTCAGGGAGAAATAGACGAAAACAAAAGCAAAACATGAACTCAGAGGTGCAGGGCAGATCAAGTAAATCAGACATGACAAGAGCAACCCATAAACTCAGAGGTGCAAGATTTACGTAAAAAACAAGATTAACTTACATACCAATTGGAGTACTTTGTTCAAGCAAATCTTTGACAAGAGGATTACTGGCCTGGGAACTCCCAGCCAAGCCCACGAGCTGATCCGAATCAGCGCCCGGTGAAAACCTCTTTTCAAACAAAGCAATGCAAAAAACACTCCATAAAGCAACTCCTCTCATATCCATCCCGTGCGGGCCCGGCACCCTCTGGCGTGGCGGCCCAAACCCCAGCTTGGTAGCTTGTCCACAGTCCGAACAAGACTCAGAAGCCAGCCCCAACAGATCCAACACGACGAGCTCGCCGAAAATCTGATGCTAGAGGTTCCGATCGTCCTGCCGCTCCAACCATCGAATTACCATATCTTTGCCGAGCAGGATCAACACGTGCTAAGGGCTGCTGGCAAGTGGAACAAGTAACAAACTGAACTTGAAAGGCCGCCATCTTTGTTAACACAGGGCGGCGCGGGCACAATAGATCCAACAAACAAGCGGGCGACAAAAAAGAAGAGGCTGAAATGCGACTACAAAGGGGAGGCTCAAAGGCGGTGATGAAAATGAGAGGAATGCAACAAGTCTATAAATACTCCAGGGGGCGCTCCCAACTAGCCTCAAGAAGCGGTTTTATCGCTAATCTCAAAACGCAGATAAATCGCACTTTTTAGGATCACTAGTCCACGAGGCTCGTTTTGCAAAAAAAGTGGGCATTATCTGGGGAGGACAAGCTCTTATCTGGGGATGAGTGGCCTTGATCCACAGGCATTTGGTATCTAGTCTTCCTTAGCTGATTCTCATTCTAAAAAATGAAACTTAAATGTACGTTTATTTTGTGATGGGGATTAGTCCCGCCTTCTATTACGATGATGGGTGTTTGTCCCCCAATTTTGGTTTGGGCTTATGCCCCCTTTTTTGTTTCGCTCCCATAACCCAACCGGGTTCTCGTGGACGATAAAAAGTTTATTTATCTTTATCTTTATCTTTATCTTTATCTTTATCTTTATCTTTATCTTTATCTTTATCTTTATCTTTATCTTTATATTTTCTGCTTCCTTCTTTGTCTCGACCCAAAGAGGGTCACTATGTACCAACATGAGCATCAACTCTCAATGAAGATTGAATAGACTTGCTTTAACATCTAATGTCTTTTCAAAGTCCAAGCCCCACAACTCTTTCTACCTTACGGTTAAAAAGAGTCTTAGGCCTGACATGTACATCTTCTTTCGGCCCATTCCCAATTTTTTTAAATAACAATTTTATCTAGACATAGGGTATAGTTGCCCGCCACCACGGACATACCATACCCTGTGGTACCAAAAGCGGCCTCGGCGCCATCCCACACCATCGTGCACCTATGAACCCCCAAACATGCCCATTACGAGGCATGATTCAATCTTGGGGGCTGGAATTCAGCGCCAAGTTCGGTCTCAACGCGTACAAACAGAGATGGACAATCGGTGTGATTATGGGCGATCGAGAAATTCGCTAGCGCAAATGTTTAAAGTTCCGGCTGGGGACTCAATTGAACCCCCTGCTTTTGCCGAAGGCTAGAACAATGGTGTCCACTAGAGCCGACCAGGGATCGACGCTACAATGCCAGGCAGCAGCAGACCGACAGTAAGGGCGATGAACGGGTTTGTCTTGTAGAAATCAAATCCTCGAGCCAGCCGGATCAAGAGCTACAATGATGAGGAAGCCAACAAGAAGAGGCCGATGGGCCGAGGCGAGGAGATCTTTGGGCGCTCTAAATGAGGTGATGAACATGGCATTTCAATTAGGGAAGCATCTAGGCGATCGTCGGTATCCCGTAATCATCCATTAGAGACCGGTTGTATGAACGAATTTCCTAAGATGGAGAGACATCCACAGATCCTAACACCGCCCAAAAGAAAGAAAATTGTGGATTGGGCTATAGGGAGGGCAGAACAGGGGATGGGCATGACACCGGCCGCGGTGAAGGAACGGGTCACAGACCTGACCAAGGAGAGTAATCCAACATTAAGTAGGTGTTCCAGGGGCAAATGGTGGAAACTCTTCAAGCACATCCCGAAATCTCTCGGGAATGCGAAAACTTTAGATGTGTCACGTGCCCATATTCCCCGGGCTATGAACCAAACAAACTTGGATACCTTCTACTCAGGCTTGAAAGAAAATATGATGAGTATAACTTCCCCCCCTCAAGGATTTGGAATGCATATGAGACCGGGATCCAAGCCGGGAAAGTGATGGCAGTGATGGGCCTGAAGATAATTGCAAGGAAAGGTGAGAATAGGGTTAGTGAGCTGGTCATGAATACGAGGGAATGGGTTACAATCTTAGTGTGTATCAATGCATAAGGGTTTAAAATACCTAGTCTGTACATTTTCAAGGGAAGTAGGATGAGGCAGGACAACATAGCCAGGTGTAAGGAGGGAGCAATTCAAGTTGTCCGAAGAATCGGCTTGGATGACAACTGAACTCTTTAAATCTTGGTTGTCCCACTTCCAATCTAGAGTGCCTGGCACCTGAACGACCACATCTAATCTTACTTGATAGGCATGGAATCCATGTGAAACTGGATGTCATTTTGGCAGCCAAAGATATGGGAATACATTTTGCACTATTACCTGCACATACATCACATAGACTCCGGCCACTAGATGTGTCTTGCTTTGTGCCATTCAAGGCATCATTCAAAAGATTGAGGGCAAAATACATGGTCAAAAAGGAAAGGTCTGAACCTAAGAGAGAAGACATGGCTGAATTGATATCTATGTCCATAGCTGCAGGTCTAACAGTGTCGAATATAAAGGCTGGTTTCATGGCTATAGGGATATGGCCATTCAATCCAACAAAGGTGGTGTATGGAAAGGAAGGCAATAGTTTTACAAGGGAGGAAGTTTATGTGCCAGCACCACCACTTGACCCGCCAACAAGTGGAGTTAGAATTGAAGATGTGTGACGTTCCAGCACAGTATACGGTCCCAGGACGTATACTGTACTGCCCCGTCACGCGTACACGCCATCCCGACTGACGTGTACGCCGACATATAGCCAAGTGGGTAGCCCTAGGGGGCAACTTGCTAGAAATGTGCATTGGCATTAATGTGCACATTTACCAATGTACACATTAATGTGGGCACACATTTCCATATGGACACCTTATGCCAAGTGGGCCATACCCATAGGTGCAATTAATGTGCACATTTTCCAATGTGCACCTTCATTAATGTGCACACATTTCCATGTGGGCACATTTTGCCACCTAACCATTAATGGCAAGTGGGCCCATTCCCAATTATCCCACATGCCAAAAGGGGATAAGTGGAAACCCTAACCAACCCCCATGTCTATTTAGGAGGGGAAACCCTAACTTGCCCATTTTCGTTTCTAGGGCTTTAGGACTCCGTTTTGGCTGCCTCAAGAGCCAAAACCGCATCCCAGACCCTGCCTGAGTGAACTGTACCCTTAGTTTCCCTTGATTCGAGTGTTTCAGCAGGATGGTCGAGCTCAGGTCAGGAGGAGTCCCTCAAGGATCAGGTATTTAGGCAATTTAATAGCTTAAACCCTCTTTTAGTCATAAAATCAGTAGGTTTAGCCTAATAAATTGCTCATAGCAGCCTTCTAGATCCCTAGATACCAGACTCTAACTAAAGAACCTAACTCTATGATATAGATTAGATCTTGTTCTTTAGTTCTCTTATGATGTATGTGGATGATGTATCTCTATGAACTCCTTGTATTGGGAAGGGGGTAGAGACCTAAAAGCTTGGTAGTGGATGCTCCTAGATTAGCCTCTCTAGCACCATATAAATTCGACACGTGTTACAAGAGCCACACCGGGTTGTGGGTGAAAGGGCCAGACCGGGCCGAGAAGGAGGTTCCTGTCTCGACTCTTGAGCGATCCCTACGGTGTGTAAAGCCCTACCGGGGATCATTGTGACTAGGTCGATGGCTTGCCACTAGCGTGTGGGCAAGGCATGGGCTCGTGCCCGTGAAGTGGTGTTCACTTTCCGATGGGTTCACGGTCGAATAAGGGCAGTGGCCCTCTAGTCACCTTGAGTCAGCAGGTAGATCTCTGGAGGGAGTGATCCCTACCTGCCCCATCGGAACTGGGAGGATGAACCCAGGAATAGCCCTTTCGGCTATGCATCCGTGGGCTCTGATCGGGTCCCAACACTTTTCAACCTACTGCGCAAAGTGTGTACACGGAGGGGCGGATGGAGTGGACAACCCCACGCCATGTTCTTATGCCGCCCAAATCCATTGCCATGAATTACATGCGCAATGATCTCACGGAGACCCAAGCCGTCGATCATTCCCTTGAGTCCGAGCCTTGGGTAGAACTCCCCATATGTATTGTGCTCATCTTGTTTACTCGCGGATGTGATGGACCACCTTCGAGGTGGCTATGTGCTTATGTTATATCTTGACATGTATGTTTACGCTTCGCGACTAGGTAGACCACGAGGGAGGCGGGGTAAATGACCCTTCACTCTTCCCACTTGGAACTGTCCCACGCGGTTGCGGTGTTATGTGGAGGGCCCTATATCGGCATGGAGCTGGTATGGGGATGAACTCTGTTTGTATCGGTGAGTGCACCGTATCACAGTAGGGGCGTCCACAAAGGTATCGAGCAATGTTCTTGGTGACCAAGAGCAAAGCACTGACCATGTCCCCAGTAGTACTAACTTGATAGGATCCTTAAACCTCGAAAAATGGGAAAAATTTTTCTCATTTTTGTAGTTTTGCTAAGCTAGTAACAGTTAAAATGAATAAAAACGTAACAAGACTAAAAGTGGTGAGCCAACATCCAAAAAGTAGGGTGGTCTCACCGTCGGCGCCGAGACGGTCTGAGATTCTCAAAATCGGGCTGGGCGCAACGTGTGAGACATACAGCTTAATCGCTTAAAAAGTCATAAATCACAGTAAAATAACTTGATAAATCTAAATTTAAGCTAAGAATCATTAGAATTGGCATATTACATGTTTTAAAAGTACAAAATTTAGTAGTGGGTCCCACCATGTCTCACACGTCGCGCCAGGACAGATTTTGAGATTCTCAAAATCGGGCTGGGCGCAACGTGTGAGACCTTGCTTAATTAGGGGTTTTAGATGTTTAAGCAACCCAAAAAGGTAGTTTAAAAGTTGACCTAAAATTGACCCCTATAAATAGACCTAGACCCCTCCCATTCCCACGTTCCTTCCTTAGAAAAATTGCTCGTGACCGCCAAGGCGATCTTCCGGCGCTTAGCTCCGATCGACGAAGCAGCAAATGATGGCCCGCACAAAACAGACTGCAAGGAAGCCTCGCCGAAGCGAATCATCCAGCGCCAGCGGTTTTGGCCTCTTTCAGAGGGTCCTACAAGAACGCCTTTTCCGGGAAGGCGATTCCTCTTCGAGCGAAGATGCAGGATCGGATCGGAGCGACCACACCGAGATCATAGACGACGACCGGCCAGACATCATGCATCAAATCCTAGAGGACATCGCAGCGGAGGAGGAGAGGACCAGGGAGCGAAGGGAGCAGACAGGGCAGCCAATAGCCGAGGAGCAACACCAGAATGAGACCCACACTCAGGAGGAGCAAGGGAGAGAAGAGCAGCAGCCGCCGAAGCTCACCCCGGATGAAGAAGCCGATCTTGCACGCTTCATAAGCAAGTATGAAGCCAAAGAACGCCGAGGAGCAGAGGGATCTAAGAGGGGAAGATGACCCGACCACGGCCAAAGAAAAGAAGAGAAAGGCCAAAGCCATCAAGGCAGCCGGCAGAAAGTTGTGAAGGCTCCAAGCGGCGGCGGGTCGTAATCAACGAACCATCGGTGAAGAGACCCCGCCTTCCAATCGACGACGGACCAAGACTACGTGCGCACGGATGGAGCGAGTTCGTCAAAACCCCGCACAGAGAAGGAAGTGCCCCAAAGTAGCACAGAGAGCGGAGGAGGCGGGCAGGTGGCGAAGCCCCACCGCTCCCCGCGGGGATAGGGTCAAAGCCCCACGGCCACAACGGGAGGGCATATGTGATAGACCCCGCCAAGGTCTATCGAAGAGGATCAAGGAGCACAACGCTACATGGCGGTGGGAGGCCTACAATGCCTATTACCGGGAGCATAGGGTGAGAACGATTGAAGGCGGACACCCGGCGAAGAGAGTCGGACAAGCCCCCTCCACCAAAGCCCAAGCCTCCCAGAGCACCGTGGAAAGAAGCGGGCGGCAAGAAGAAGTTGGAGAACAAAGCCCTCAAGGAAATCCGGCACTTCCGAGAAGTTCTGGACTCTTGATCCCCCCTGCCGTTTCAACGTTTGGTCCGCGAGGTTATGCAGGAGTATAATACAGACATGCGGGTGACGGATGAGATGCTGTTGTGCTTACAAGAAGCAGCAGAAGCGAAAATAGTGCAGCATTTTGAAGATTCGGCCGGTGCCCGCACAAGACACGCCAAGAGGGTTACCCTCATGAGGCGGACATGTATCTTGCCGGGCACATCAAGGAGAACGCCTTGAGACTTTTGTAAATAACAGAAATTTTGTTAATATAAAGAATTTTGTGGATAAATAATGTGTCTAATCTAGCTTAATTAAGTCAAGTTATAGAATTCTAGCTTTTGATTTGATAAAATTGGAGTTTTTAAGCAAAATTGAGACGATGTCTCACACGTCAGCGCCGGGGCAGATTTTGAGATTCTCAAAATCGGTTTGGGCGCAACGTGTGAGACCATGCCCAAAAGTGCCCAAATAAGCTCCAAATCGACCAAATAAGGGGTCAATTCTGCCTAACTCGATGAGTTTAGTGGAATTACAGCCTTAAATCACCCAAATTGATTAAGTCTAGCCCAATTAGGACCCATGTGTCTCACCGTCGCGCCGGAGACGTAAAATGAGATTCTCAAAATCGGTGCAGGGCGCAACGTGTGAGACCTCGTGTCATTTTCTTCACCAAATGATCTCCAAGTTGTTGCAATAGGTTCATTAGTTGTTCTTAGCATGCTCAAACCCTAGAAGTAGTCTTCAAACTTACAATTGCATCCTTTAATAGGTCAGAATCACCCAATCTCAGTAAATTCTAGGTCATCCAAAAATTAGGGTTTCCCCATTTTCTATAAATAGGTCCATCATTTTTCATTTGACACCCTGCAAGTTTGCTCTCCACTGTTTAGGCGATCTTCCAGCTCCCTGAGGCGCTTTCGCATTCGTTTGATACCCCCTTCCTTGCTAGATCAATGGCCACTGCTGACTTCAAGTGCCCATGCTGCTGAGGCAGATGTCAATGACATCTTCCAAGTCTTTGGCAAAGAAATTGACATCCAAGCTACGCTAAATGCAACCCCAGCATATAGACAAGTCCTAGCAGAATTCCAAGCTAGGGTAGGACCCTCCCTTGTCCAGGCCCCCCCTTGCATAGGCTATTTTGTTCCCCGCCCATCCCTTCAAGCAGCCTTGGGGGATGTCCCCAACATCGCCAAGTACCTGACCAACAAAGCGCAAAGGCTGCCAGACTACATGAACAAAGTTTAAAATGAAACGCACTAATTTGCTCAAAACGCACTTCAAAAGGAATCTTTGAAAGATTCCCTAAAATCCCCCCAAAAAGGTCCCTTTTCATGGTATATTTGTGACAAGTGTGACAATTTGAAAATTTTAGGCATCATTTTTGAGGGGGGGTGTGAACTTAGCTTCCATTCAAAATTGTTTGACATCCCTTTTTGGCCCCCCAGTTTGGTTTGAGAAATAGTAATATTTTCAAAAACTAAACAAAATAGACATTGAAAAAAGCAAAGAAGCACACTAAAGTGCCAAAAAGGTATTTTATTCAAAGTTTTCAAAATCAGTACAAAACTATGAACAAAGCTGTAAAAAATGCAACACATTTTGACATTGCCTCATTGAAGCAAACATTTTGACATGAAAGTATGCCTCATTGAACAAACTTACACTTTGAAGCGCAAGTTGGAGTCGAAGGCGCTTCGCTCTTAAATCTTATATACTTGCTCTCATTTGCTCATCCGTCTTGCTATAGACTTATGTATACCGCGATGATAATGCGTGGACATAACGTCTTCAAAATAAATTCCTGGGTGGTATAAATTTATACCACAATAGGTAGTCTTTGTCTTGGATATGACATGCCAGAGAGTTCGCATGGTATAAATTTATACCGCAAATGGACTCGAGCGGTATAAATTTATACCGCAAGAGGACTCGAGCGGTATAAATTTATACCGCGACAGCTCTCTCGGTATAAATTTATACCGCAGACAACCTTCAGACAATCAATTTATACACATATATGTGTATATATATATCATAATATATATACATACTTACATATATATATCCGAAGAAAAGAGAACTCTTGCGGTATAAATCTATACGGAGAAACGGTATAAATTTATACCGAATTGCATATATATATAAAACGTTTATATATATATGTATATATATATGCAGTCCAGAGGTAAAGTATATATCGTGTAAAATCTTTTGGGGTCTTTCTTACTCGCCAAAGGGTTTGGCAACTGAAAACTACTAAAGTAACACACATAAGGGATAATTTTACACACTTTTCTTAGTTTTTTAGTCTAAAAAGTTCTAAAACGGTTCTAAAATTTCTGAGCTTGTAATGCAATGTTAGAGCATAAAGTAGTCGAATCATGTTGTTATTTCTACTTTTTTTTCTCTACATACATGCGAACTTCACTTCAGGCAGCTAAAAAATTGCTACTAAAGGCAAAGAACTCCAAAATATTATGGTGACATAGGTGTTTGACTATAAGGAAACCAAGTGGTTTATCCAGAGGGGAGCGAGGAGTAGCAACCCCTCAGAAGTTTACCTATTTATTTACAAAATATTTAGGAAAGGGTAAAAGCGCATAATAATACTTCAATCGCCGGAGAAATGTGCATGGTGCCCACACTTTCTGAGATGATGTAATTGTGATGAATATGCTCAACATTGCTAAGGAGATTGACTATCTCCTGAGCATCACCATGTTGTAGATTGGTATGTGCGTTCAAAAATACATCTCCGAGAATAAAAAAGGAGGGCATGTAATCACATGGCTTCATTACTTCAACTTTTGTATCCTCGGTATAAATTTATACTGCATCATCAACTAAAACTTCAGCTTAACTACAAAATATCGTGGATGTATTGGTAATTGTAATACTATGTGATGCAAAAACAATGGTTTGTCATTCAAGAAGTTTGTTCAACTGCCTCCCAATGTGTTTTAAGGTCCATTAGGATGTTCAGCCAAAATGGTTGTGAAATAACAAATTTCCTGTCTTCTAAAACAGCTAATATAAAAATTTTCAGGGACAAGGTACAAAAGCATCTAATTTCTTCATACGAATTTGCCCCATAGTAAATCTTTGAATTTCATTGTAGTTCTTTCCCCCTCTACAATGGGATTTTTTGTGTGTGTATGTTTTTCCTTAATACTAAGTCTTCTTAAAATGTCTGTTTTCACGAGCAGTTTTATAAATCTTTGGACTAAAGGTAATAAAAAGGCCCTTTTTAGAGGGATTTCAGAATTTTATAAATTTTCAGAAGGAATCTTTCAAACGCACTTCTTAAATAAGTGCGTTTCATTTTAAACCTTGTTCATGGTCCTGACAGCCAACAGGACCAAGTACTTCTCCTACACCGCGGCCTTAGCCATCTTCTTATCCCACCGTGCCGAAAACCCAATGGGGGCAACCTCTATCCCTCCGATGGAGGTGGACCCCATAGCAGCGCAGGAGGAAGAGCAGATACGCTTGCAGTATCAGCAAGAGCAGGAAGGAAAAGACGAAGAAGAAGAGGAGTCCGACGACAATAAGTACACGGAGCTTTCGACTTCGAGGAGGAACGGCAACAAGCGAAACAGGAGATGGTGAACTTCGAAAGCGAGCCTAGAACATCGATTGCTCCCCCACTCGGGCTAGGTATCACAAGCCTAGCCCCATCATCATCAACGGAGAGGAATATTTACTCCTCCGGCGACATCCGTAACCTTCCCGAGTCTTGGAGGAGAGGGAGCTCGATTGATGAATTACTCCACCAGCTACGGCAAATCGGACTTGATCGACTTCATCGTCCGGGAACCTCGGACTTTCCGCCTAAGTAAGGGAAGCCGACACTTATACTGAGGAGAGTCGACTTCAGATATCTGAGCCCTCAAGATCGTGCAAATGATGGAGGAGCAAGAGTCGCCAATGGAGGAGGAGTTCCCTCGCCCTCGTGAACAGATGGGGATCCGTGGGAAGACCACGAGCATTCTAATGCCGAGACCTTCACACCACCTCCATTAAGAGGAGAAGGAATCGACCTCAGTCGAATCGACACCATAATTGAAGACTACAGGGAGCTCACCGAGATAGAGATCGACGAATACGCGGGACGGCATAGAACAGGAGGTCAATCGAGCGGAGAAGCTTCAAATACGACACAATGACAGGTCCCTAAGGTACTACCTCCCGGCTGTCGCTAGATGGTAGAATAGCGGTAATCCACCGCAAGTTCAGCCCCAGAGGTGAAGAAGGAGTGTTCATGCTGATTGCACTCTCAGGCTTCGGCAGGCATGCTCGCATGGCGCCAAATGTCGACTATGCTGTCCTGGTCAAGAGAGCAATGGCACTTGACCTCTTCGACTTCGCCATACCCCATCGACGTCGGGCGAGATTAAGCGATCACCGCAGCTCTTACATCCGACCCGCGGGGTAGAAGATCTGGTGAGAGCCTTGCCCGAGGCGGCTTCGTCGGCAAGCATCATCGGGAACTTGGGTCATTCGGTAGGAAATGCCCAAGTTAAAAAGTTCCTTGAGGACAACCCGTCTTCCTGCGATTTCAAGACTAGTTAGACTCTTGATCCCTTTGAGACTTTTTGTACTAAAATATTATATAATATATGAATATAATCTCTGTTGCACTTTAAATGTTTTGTTGATATATTTTATTCCACAATTATGCCAACAAACCATAAACAATGCGGGAGAACAAGTAAAACTAACCATATAGCCATGAATTACTTGTGTATGCAGTTAGAGGCCTAGGCTCAAAGCGGCGACAACGCCAAGACCTTAGGGAAGAAACAGACCCGCCCAGACCACCCCCGGCAAGGAACTTATTCGAAGAAATGGAACCCATGACCCCAGAGGAGGAGATATCCCAGATGAGGACGGACCTTGAACAGATAAAGGCTCTCTTAGCCGCACAAGCAGGAGCAGGTTCGGTGGGCAATGCTCAATTGCCACAAGCATCAGCTCGGAAAACGGGAAGGGACAAGAAGAGGAGCAAGAGAAGGAGATCCCCAATGTTCCTCCGACTCAAGCTCGGACTGGAACTCAGGGCTCAGGAAGAGGAAGAGCGGGCCCGACCCCTAACGGATGGAAGGCAAAGGAACACCGAAGAGGGAAGGCAGAGAAACACCCCGGATGGACGACAAAGGGACACGGGGCCTCGACTACCGAGGAAGGTAGATTCCGCCACCGGCAATGTATGGAAGGCCCTGAACTGGAACAGTTCTCGGGGAGAAACAGTCGAGGATTAGAAGCGAGAGGCATGGTCGGGCGAGATGAGTGAGTACGGCAATGCTTATGGCATGAAGGATAAAGACAAAGGAAGAGTGGCAACAGCCAACTTGAAGGGAGCCGCATCGATTTGGTGGAAGGGTTATGCAAAGGCACATGGCTTAAGCGGGGATGCTTGTAAGTTCGTGAAGTTTGCTAAAGCCTTCAAAAGCGCCATTACGCTCCAAGGGAACATAAGTCCAAATGATGCAGCAGTTCTATAGGCTCCAACAGGGAAACAAATCAGTCCGAGAAATATCTGACGAGGAATTCATGAGGCCGAGGTCAGATGTGCCAAAATTGGGTGAGAAGCATGCATGAAAAGCTATATTGAGGGGTGAATGAGGAGATCCGCGAAGCTTGTGAGGGCAATAAACCCTAAGACAAGATGTCGGGCGAGTCCAAGGCTATAAGCTTGCAAGGGACCGGGACCTCGAGAATGGCGGGCGAGGCAGCGGCATTTCCGGTGACAAAGGCAAGGCGACGGGGAACTATAGCCCTAGAGCAACGGTCCAGTCCGTCCAAATTTAGAGCCCCATATGGTGGCAAACTGGGGAAACAAAGCGAGAGAAGAAGCGGGTGTCCTTCAAGGACAAGCGGGAGGGGTCAAACTACTCCAAAGCGGTCGCGATCCTTTTTTGCGGCGATGCCCAAGGAAAAGAGACAGAGTGCATAGAAAAGGCTTTGCTTGTGTGCTTCCAGCCAGGCCATAGGGCGGTGAGCGCCCCTTACGTCATGAGTGCAGCGCTAAGCGGGTGGGGATTGGGACACTCAATGCGGCGGCGGCGGCGGCCCGCGACTACATTCGAGGTGAGTGTCATATCTTTGCCGCAATAGATCTGAGCAAAGCGAGAGAGCCAGTATAAAGTAATTTCCACAGTAGGGAAGGCTAAGACCAAGTCATTCATAGTCTTGATAGACTCAGGAAGTAGCCATAACTTTGCATCCCCCAGAATGGTTCAAATGTTGAAGTTGAAACCACTAAAGTCAAAGCCAAGGCCCGTTGTCTTAGCAAGTGGTGCAGTAAGGCAGACGGCAGGCAAGAGAATTAACTTCGACATCGACTTGCCAGGGATTAATATCCAAATGGGGGCAGAAGTAATGGGCATTGGCAAGTACGACTTGATTATAGGAATGGAGTACCTTGGACCAGCAGGGGCCATTATCGATTGTGGAAAGCGGAAGGTGACCTTCCCAACACCCGACGGCAAGATTATTGAGATAACAGGTAAGGAAGTTATTTCCATCATGCAGTGTATGTCTTCTAAACGGCTGTTCAAGTGCATCAAGAGTGAGCAAGTGGCATACATTTTCAAGCTTGAGATTAGTGAGCCGGAATCGGAAGGAAGCAAAGAAGACAAGGTGCTCAGCAAGTTGCCGAAGCAAATAGCTAAAAGGCGATCACGGAGTTCCATGATCTCTTTCGGATGAGATCAAGCAGCTCCCTCCTTATAGGAGTCGAGTGCGAGATAGCACTCGAACCGAACAAAGCCAACAAGCAAGGCTCCATATAGAATGACAACGCAGAGTTGTCCGGAGCCAAGAAGCAATTGCGAGGAGTTGCTCGACCTAGGCTTCATTAGACCTAGTGTCTCGCCATTTGGAGCGCCCATTCTCTTTGTAAAGAAGAAGGATGGCAGTTTAAGGATGTGCATAGACTATAGGCAGTTGAATAAGCACACCATCAAGAACAAGTATGCGCTTCCCGGATCGGATGATTTGATGGATCAGCTCAAAGGGGCAAAGGTCTTCTCCAAAATCGACTTAAGGTCGCTATCATCAGATCCGGATAAAGGAAGAAGATATTCATAAGACCGCTTTTAGAACGCGGGTATGGGCATTATGAATTCCGCGGTAATGCCTTTTCGGCTTATCGAATGCCCCCGCGACGTTCATGAGGCTCATGAACGACATCTTCGTGAGTTTTTAGACACCTTTGTGATCGTATTCTTTGATGACATTTTGGTGTATAGCGGATCCCTCGAGGAGCACGCATAAACACTTGAGAAGGGTGCTAGAGAAGTTGAAGAGGCACCGGTTATGCGCCAAGTTGTCGGGCGTCACTTCAGAACTAAAAGGTGGAGTATCTCGTCACGGATCTCGCCAGGCGGGCATCTCGGCGGATCCCGCAAAAATTGAAGCCGGCCATTCGGGTGGGTCCGCCAAGAATGTGCATGAAGTCGGGTTTTCCCTAGTGGTACTACAGAAGTTCGTGAAGAACTTTGCTAAGATAGCAGCCCCTGCTAATGCATTTGACGAGGGCGAGAAAGTGAAAGATTGGGCAGAGCATTGGCACAAGAAAGCCCAAGCAGGGTTTGAACTGTTGAAGGAAGCTTTAACAACCGCCCCAGCCTTAACCCTGCCGGACCCGGAGAAAGACAAGCTTGTAGCGACGGACGCAAGTAAGATAGCTACAGGGCGCGGTTATGCAAGAAGAGCGTAGTAGCCGCACGACTCCGTGAAGATGAACGACGCCGAACGCCGCCACCCAACGACGATCGAATTGCTTGCGCTTGTCGGCATTAAGAATTTGGAGGCATTATCTCTTGGGAAGGAAGTTCCAATTGGATACAGATCATCAGAGCCTCCAGTATGTATTCACGCAACCACACCTCAACCTGAGGCAGAGAAGGTGGATGGAGTTCCTTGAAGAGTATGACTTTGATATAGTCTACAAGCCAGGGAAGCTCAATGTGGTAGCAGATGCGCTTTCAAGGCACCCCCTGACAACTAGAGTGCATTGCAATGCAATTTCGACGCTCTCCAGCGACTTTGGTAAGAAGATTGAAGAGTCTTTGCCAACGGATGTGGATTTCAAGGAAGTATGGGCAAGCCTCTCGAGGGAGGCTAGAACAGATAAGGAGCGGGAAGCCTTTAAACATTATAAGAAGGAAGGCAACCTGTTATACCATAAGAACAAGTTGTGCGTACCCGAATCATCAAGTATAAGGAAATTGATCCTCCATGACACGCTGCAGCCCAATAATAGCTGGCCATGCGGGATTCATGAAAACATATTTCAAAGTGCGCAGCAGCTATTATTGGCCAGGAATGAAGAAGCAAGTAGCTCGCTACATCAGAGAATGCCAGCTATGTCAGCAGACAAAGGCGGAGCAGCTCCGAATTCCAGGAGCCTTAGAGCCATTAGCGGTGCCAAACGCTAAGTGGGAGGTGATTAGCATGGATTTCATCACAGGGCTCCCAAGGACCGTAAGAGGGAAAGATGCCTTGATGGTAGTGGTCGACAAGTTGTCGAAGATGGCACATTTTGTGCCTTGCAGGACCACAGATACGGCTATGGATACAGCGAAGCTCTTCACCAAAGAGATCTTTAGGCTTCATGGCATGCCAAGGGAAATTATCTCCGACAGGGATCCGAAGTTCATGAGCGCCTTTTGGCAGGACCTCTTTGCGACAATCCAGACGAAGCTATCAATGAGCACGGCATATCATCCTCAGACGGATGGCCAAACGGAGCGGACCAACAGGATTTTAGAGGACATGCTACGAAACTATGTCTGGAATAAGCAAGGTATGTGGGAAGAATTTATTCACTTGGTGGAGTTTGCATACAACAAAGACACCAAGCGGGAATCATCAAGATGTCATGCGTTTATGATCAATTCACGGCTATCGATTACCTAACTCGGACACTTGGCACAACCCGTGTCAAAGTGGAAGTTTCACACGCCAGATGTTGGCCGATATGCGGCAGCTTGTGGAAGAAGTTCGAGGGTATCTGGCGGGCAAAGAAGAAGTCGTCGAGAAGAGCATCGTAGACAAGCATCGAACGGTCGAGAGTTCAAAGTTGGAGATGATGTTTGGCTCAAGATCAAGGTAAAGCGAGGCAAAGCTCGGGATCGGGGGGTGCAAGAAGCTTACTCCAAGGTGGGCTGGACCTTTCAGAATAGTCAAGAGAGTAGGCAATCAATCCTACAAACTAGACTTGCCAGCACACCTAAAGATTCATAAGGTCTTCCACGTGAGTTTGTTAAAGAAGCACACTCCCAATCCAGACGAAGTCTTGGACACTCCAACATTGTTGGAAATGACGGAGGAACAGCTGGAAATAGTTCCAGAATTGATTCTTGATAAAGCTTTCAAGAAAACGAGGAGATCAGAATTCCTCCAGTATTTGGTCAAGTGGAAACACTTGCCAGTGGAAGACGCGACATGGGTACTTAAGAAAGATTTAGTAAAGCAGTACCCACAGTTTATGGAGCAATGGGACGGCAAGGTCATCTCCGAAGAAATCGGCTCAGGCATGTCGATTTGTGTAGATTAATTCTATGTTTAGTTAAGATTAATCTACGCATGCAACCTATGCTTGGTATGGGTCGTTGTTCTGTTACCGATGAGGGGACCACTACGGTGATCTCTAGGGCGTGGTGTAATGTCAATGTAGGCATGACCGCGCTTTCCGCTTTGGGTGAGTGGAAGGTAGATTAGGAAGTCTACTCACGTCCCGCGGTAGACGGCGACCTCGAAGAAAGGAGGTCATGAAGGAATGCACCGATAGGAAAAGCACCTCTAGCCCCATATATGCTTTGATAGGAGGAATCAGGCCTTCACGCCCCATATCACGGGAAGGACCTATCCTCCACGCCGGGCAACTAGGGTGTAGGCATGAGCAAAGATATAGGCATATAGGCATGCCGCCACGGCCATAATGGAAGATTCACCCTCTTCCCTCTGTAGGGAGATTAGCCATGCATCCATGTAGATAGGTGGGGTGGTCACCATATAACCAAAATTTTATTAATAACTAAATGGTACTAATGTAGTGTCGACCTGCAGGCCAATAGAGCGCTCCGGAGGGCAAGGAGGTCGAGCTACGAAGACTTGCAACACAAATTTTGTTGGAATGTGTCGCAAGGAATGAAGAGTACCTCGGATGTTAATTTGAATTTTGATAAACTTAATTGCCATGATAAGTGAAGTATCGAGTAACCTGTTTTAATGATGTTGTGAAGTGATAAGTTATTTCATAATATAATCGCGTAATAATGTTCTAAAAATATTACCTTAAGGTAATGTTAATAAATGTGTAAATGTGATAGGAGTATATTATATGTATCAGGGTGATTGCAGGAAGAGCCCAAGGTGGGGAGACCCACGATGCTGCGGACAGCATCATTTCAAGGGGAGAATGTGGCGTTCAAAGATGTCTGGTCCCGGGGCGATATCTTTGTCTTGCCTCGCCACGCTGCACACGCCATCCCGACCGACGTCAATACGACATATAGCCAAGTGGGTAGCCCTAGGGGGCAACTTGCTAGAAATGTGCATTGGCATTAATGTGCACATTTACCAATGTACACATTAATGTGGGCACACATTTCCATATGGACACCTTATGCCAAGTGGGCCATACCCATAGGTGCAATTAATGTGCACATTTTCCAATGTGCACCTTCATTAATGTGCACACATTTCCATGTGGGCACATTTTGCCACCTAACCATTAATGGCAAGTGGGCCCATTCCCAATTATCCCACATGCCAAAAGGGGATAAGTGGAAACCCTAACCAACCCCCATGTCTATTTAGGAGGGGAAACCCTAACTTGCCCATTTTCGTTTCTAGGGCTTTAGGACTCCGTTTTGGCTGCCTCAAGAGCCAAAACCGCATCCCAGACCCTGCCTGAGTGAACTGTACCCTTAGTTTCCCTTGATTCGAGTGTTTCAGCAGGATGGTCGAGCTCAGGTCAGGAGGAGTCCCTCAAGGATCAGGTATTTAGGCAATTTAATAGCTTAAACCCTCTTTTAGTCATAAAATCAGTAGGTTTAGCCTAATAAATTGCTCATAGCAGCCTTCTAGATCTCTAGATACCAGACTCTAACTAAAGAACCTAACTCTATGATATAGATTAGATCTTGTTCTTTAGTTCTCTTATGATGTATGTGGATGATGTATCTCTATGAACTCCTTGTATTGGGAAGGGGGGTAGAGACCTAAAGCTTGGTAGTGGATGCTCCTAGATTAGCCTCTCTAGCACCATATAAATTCGGCCTGTGTACAAGAGCCACACCGGGTTGTGGGTGAAAGGGCCAGACTGGCTGAGAAGGAGGTTCCTGTCCTGACTCTTGAACGATCCCTCTGGTGTGTAAAGCCTACCAGGGATCATTGTGACTAGGTCTGATGGCTTGCCACTGCGTGTGGGCAAGGCATGGGCTCGACACCCGTGAAGTGGTGTTCACTTTCCAGTGGGTTCAGTCGAATAAGGGCAGTGGCCCTCTAGTCACCTTGAGTCAGCAGGTAGATCTCTGGAGGGAGTGATCCCTACCTGCCCCATCGGAACTGGGAGGATGAACCCAGGAATAGCCCTTTCGGCTATGCATCTGGCGGGCTACAGTCGGGTCCCAACACTTTTCAACCTACTCTGCAAAGTGTGCACAGGAGGGGCGGATGGAGTGGACAACCCTACGCCATGTTCTTATGCCAGCCAAATCCATTGCCATGAATTCTGTCTGCAATGATCTCTGGAGACCCAAGCCGTCAGTCATTCCCTTGAGTCTGAGCCTTGGGTAGAACTCCCCATATGTATTGTGCTCACCTTGTTTATGCAGATGTGATGGACCACCTTTCGAGGTGGCTATGTGCTTATGTTATATACTGACATGTATGTTTACGCTTCCGCAGCTAGGTAGACCCTGAGGGAGACGGGGTAAATGACCCCTTCACTCTTCCCACTGGAACCCGTCACGGTTGCAGTGTTATGTGGAGGGCCCTGTATCGGCATGGAGCTGGTATGGGGGATGAACTCCTGTTTGTATACGGTGAGTGCACCGTATACGAGTAGGGGACGTCACAAGATGGATTGGTTGTTTCCATCGTGCAGCCTACAGCAAATGAGAATGCACTAATAGACGAAGCTAATGGGAATGAACCAATGGAACAACCATGTGGCCAAGGGTTGAACATGGAGGGGTTCAACATGCAAGAGGTTGACTTGCAATGGGAGGCTTTATGCCAACAACCAAGTCAAGTGGAGACAAGTCAGGGCACACAAGAGGCAACAAGAAGGAGGAGGGATATTGCACCTAATCTACATGGAAGAGTGCACATTAGCAGCAATGAATTACGTTAAGCACTTGCAGCAAAGAAGGCAATAAGGGAAGAGGCTGAGAGACTGAAGAACCAACAAGCTGCCCTTAAGAAGGTGGAGACAGCAAGGAGGAGGGCTGAGAAAGAAGAAGCCAACAAAGAAAGCCGCCGCAAAAACAAAGCAGAGAGAGAAAGTAGGAAGCAAGCAGAAGCTCTGTATGTGGAGAGCACCAGAAGGATGAGGGAATTTATGTATCCAAAGAGGCCAATCCAGATTAAAGCCATCTTTGGCTGCCAAAGACCATTGAATGAGGCTGCAAAGGCTAGGAAGTTGGCTGCTAGGATTAGGATGAGATAAAGGCAAGGCAAGGGTCATGTGTCCAGTGCAGCTCACATTGGGAAGGATGACAATTGGGAGGCCTGTGTGCCGAGCAGCCAGAATTAAGAGGTGGGGATTAGGGAGATGGGGTGCATCCTCAGTCAATTAGCATAGAGGGCTGCAACCCCTTGGTCAGGCCTACACCAAACAAAGTTAGCAACATCCGTTCACCTTTGAAAAGATGGGACCTTGCCAGCAACCAAAAAACATTCAACCCTTTAGCTAGCTCTTTGAGTATAGACACACAATGCTGGGTAGACTATCCAGCAGCAAACACAGTGCCAGGAAATGATGAAGTTAGGGCAGTTGACAAGGCCAGACATATTCGAGAGATGGCTGAGATTGGAGTGGATGCTGAAGCCCTTGCTACAACAGGAGGCATGGACGAGGGCTTCTTTAGAACATGGAGGTCTGCACATGTATGCAACAGCAACATTGCTATAATGTTGTGCACACTTTTTGTAACACACTTTGTAATGCAGCTAAATAAGGCAACACCAGCACTATCTTTGAACACGGCTGCAGCAGAAATGGTATGTAGTTATCTTTGGCATGTTTTGTTGGTATTTGTGTACACTAATTGGATAAGTCCATTGATGCAGGATGCATATGATTCGGATGAGACTATAGAATAATCTGTGATACTAATCAATGGGAGGGAGAGTTTTGTTTTTTGGGTTGCCCCTAGAGGGGCAAACCCTTGTTTATGTGGGTTTGTGGCATATCCTAAGTATATATCTTTGGAATATACCTAGGATATGCTTATGACTGCTCAAAACCCATTGTTGCATGTAAACTGGTGGTAATTAGGTGAGTGATTTATCTGCCCTACCAGGTACCCGGTCACTTGGAGCTCGAGCTACTATGGGGGCCAAAAAAATTTGCATCGTCGGAGCAAGAACGAGTGGCCTCAGGTGTGCCTGCAAGCATCTGCTTGGCCATGGTTTGGATCCGGTGCCCGGTGGTTTTGGAAGCCCAAGACGAGATCGGAGGGGTACAAGAGTAATTCTATGTTTCTTCCCTCTTCATTTAGCTTCAAAGGAATTTCATGCATTTATGTAATGTTCTACAGAGGATGGCATTATACCAGAAGAACAGACCTATCGGTCATATCTTGCATGTGGTCCTTCCAAGGCTTCCTATGAACGTCTAATACATGTTTTATAATTGAATAGGTATAGCAAGGGATTCACTAGGTGAGTGCCATACCTCTTTTATGTAATGTTCTACTATAATTTATCCTTGACATAATGCTACTTTGCAGAAGAACTCTCCATTTACAGAAGTAGAACCAAGTTCAAGAGAGGGATTTCTTAGTGGATGGACGCAAAGCAAGTATGCATTTATGTTAAATTCGTACTTCTTACAAGCTTCTTTACAATTTCCCTTGGAAGAATGAACAACCTTGCACCCAACAGCTAGCAGCTCGCACCAAATAGTCCTTAGATTTGCCTCGATGAATTATGCCTTAACGTGCAAAGTTCAACCTTCTGTAAAGAGCAGGATATCAGGATACATAAAAGCTATAGGCCAGTACAGAGGTCAGGTTTATCTTGGTATTGAGGTTAGGAGAGTTTCAAGTATCCAAAAGGACACATTAAACGAAAATGGCATCTTTTGGCTTTATATTTCTGTGGTGGTTCTCTGCTGGCTCAGGCCCTTTATGCTCTTGGCTTTGAACAGGGGCAAAAACCTGCTTCTAAATATTTATACGTGTGCTTCACAGACCTGACCCTGAGGGCTTTGAGTTTCCAAGCCTAAGTGCAAATAAAGCATCTGGCCAAAGGGAAAAACTTCTGCAGACACAAATTTTAGATCCTGCCATTCAGAAAGTATTTATTTTGTTTACTTCCTGCTATTTTTGTTTTCCACCATATTTGGTTTTTTTGTTGTTACATTGAAAAGTGAGAGCATCACTATTTGCATAGATGCATTGCTTTTTTTCTGTGTAGGATGTGAGGAGTTGATACAATCATATATGTCTACTATAAGCAACTTTGTGGTTTGTACTGCTGAAGCAAATCCTCACGGTTTTAAATGGATATTACGTTAATATGCTGTTGGCTTTAGCATGATTGTTATTGGAATTTAATGTGCTCTTTTAATTTCTTAACAGCTGTGTTTGTACTGTTGTAGTTTCAATACAGGCAAAAGCCAGCTCAGGTGAAGCAGCATGAGGTGCAGTCCTCAGGAAAAAGCAGTGGCTTAAGCAGAAAATAAAAGAGAGCTTAACAAAAAAAGGATGCGAGCCATTTACTAGGCATGTAGAAAGGTACATCGTTTCAGATTATTAGATTATAATACACTGATCACTTGAAGGTGGTTAACTTGTCTAGAACAATCTAAGATAATGAACGACGAGTATACATCACAATGTCATGACATTTAGTTATATAAGTCTTTGAAATGCTAGTTTCATTTGTACACAACTAAAGTTTCTTTTGAACCCATTTATAATATAAAACACCTTTCACAATGACGCGTGCTTTCTTCAGCATGTGTAGCCCTATCATGCATGTGCGCTGGTACGAACGGGTTTTATTGCCTTTGAAATGACTTGGTATGTTTTGTTCCTTATTCCTGCTTCCAAAAATGCTATAGTTTGTTTTTTCGGTCAATCTTGAGTTGTGCAGGTTTCCCTCTTTTAGTTGTAATGAACTTAAAAAAAAAAAACGTTTTTATGTCCTTAGGGGATATATCCAACACGAATTTCGTTTCCTTAGGGAGTTGGTAAATTCTAGTAGACATGTTTACGTTCAGCACTATTGTGACTTCATGCTGCAATTTGGCATGCTGTGGGATGCATATTACTGGTTGCATCTTAGAAGGTGAGTCAAATATTGTCGTTGGAACTGCGTTTGCAAGAATATATGGCAAATGTGGAATGACAAATCATATAATTGTCGTTCCAAATGCATTCTCGTGGACAACCATGAGATTAGTTTTTGGCAAATAAGCCATTCAAGTACACCGAAATACACGTTGCAAATTTCAGCCCAAATGTAGTCGGCTGAAAACCCGTACACATGAAGTGTATACTTCTGTGTTGTTAAAAGTGGGTATTGTTGTGAAAGCAACTCCATTTAAGATGGCCATCTAACATGGTACATTAATTGTGGAACATTGGAAGCTGAAAGGAGTACCAAAAGAAGGCATTATTTCTTGGGAATTCAATTTGCCCTTTTGTTGTTTAAACATATCACTGAAGAGTCCAACTTGATGATCTTACATTTAGCACTGTTCTAGAGGCCTGCCCAAACATAGAATTCAAATGTAGGTGGACTTAATATTATAGGTAGAAACAAAAAAGAAAACAGGATGACGATGCCCACGTTGTTCCATCTATAATGTACATGTTCGCATTGCACTTTATATGCCTAATCTTTATTTCTGGAATGACTTTGCTCACACATCAAATGCTACTTTCTAAAACCCAATAGCAATATGTTCCATCTCATCTACCCCCCTTCCCTTCTACAAACTCAATAACAATGTGTCCTGCCATCTTTCTTCACAAATACTACCTTTTAGAATTCAACACCCCTTTTGCCAAAATTCCAAGCAAATTCTTGTCAAAATAAAATAGAGATAATCTGGACTGCATGATCATGGCATCTAGACTGCATGATCATCCTATTTGGCATTCAATTAAAAAGATCACAGCCGCTATAATCATGGTAGCATATCTTCACAATAAAATGCACATGGCCTTACATGCATGCAATTTCATGGATGGTACATCCCATATAGTTATGTGAATGCAAAGAGAAGCCCTTTATGCTGTCAAAGAGTTCAGGAAGGAAACGACCCAACAAATTTCCATTGTTGGAGAAAATCTACTCCTCCTCACATAATTTACCTGCTTTATACTGTCAAAAAGTTTAGAAAGGAAACGATCCAAGCATAAAAATTATTTTTCGGAGAAATGTGCTTCGAATTGCTGGCCTGTATAGAAGATTTACTCAGTTATTTCTAGCGGCACAAATGAGTTGAAGGAAAATCTATTTAGATGAATCGGCTCACAAATATGAGGTCAGTCAACTTTAATTATAGAATTCATAAGCCATAAATACAAAATCATGCTCACCTCTTGCAATTCATGTCCAGAAGCACTGGATTTCTTTTAATCACCACGTTGAACTCTGAATCTCCAATCCAATTAACGACCTACTATGCAAAGATAAACCTAACCTCTGAATCTACGGTCTAATTAACGGCCTCTGTGAGGATGCCAAGCAAAACCTAGAGAAACAAATAACAACGCTCGGGAGCAATACCTAACTTCTAAAGCTCGACATCGAAAGGAATAACCGGTTCTAAGCATCCGCTTTATTGCTTGCTTTATTGCTCACCATCAACGCCCCGAAAGCGAGGAAGCAACGGCCGATCCCAAACTCGACCCGCGATGCTTCAGTAGCATTACGATCTTTGCCAATGTTTCCAACCGTCCAATACGCCATGTCACCAAAAAATGCCGACATGTCACCAAAAAATGCCGATTTCAAAATCATAGTACAACCAAAATGCCTGATTTTTGGAGAACCGGAATCTTTTTCCGGCCGCCAAAATCCTTAAAACCTTAGGAAATCAAATTAAGGGAAAATTCTAAAAAGTTTTCGGGACCCAGAAAAACCAAATTTAAACAATAGGATTAACATACTCTTAGAAAGCCATAAAACATGTCGACACTCTCCTCAACAAGTTTGAACTTTTAAAGAGCAAATCAAAGCCCCCTTAGCGTGATATGTTGATGACTGCCTTTTATGGTGGTAGCTTGATGAATGTTTTCCACGCTATCTCTTGAAGGGAAATATCACCCGCAAAGACATTCTTGAACTTTCTCTAAAGCCTCTTTAACATGAGACATGTGGGTGACTTCCCTTTATGGTGGTAGCTTGATGAATGTTTTTCACACTATCTCTTGAAGGGAAATATCACCCTCAAATACATTCTTGAACTTTCTCAACTATAGTCGTTCTGTATCTTGCACATTCCACTTGAGTGGCAACAAGATACCCTTCATTTTCAGAGACATACACAAATGCTCCCACCTGCAAGAGCTGATCAAGGACCCAAGGTCTCTTGTAAATGCAATTTAGTAGTATGCTAAAGCTAATGCAATACATTGTCATATTGTTTTGTCAATATTCTGGAGGTCAATTTCTGTTTGAAGACTATTCATTCTGTTAATTGGATGCTTTCTTACCACATCCTATGTACGTGAGCCTACATTGCACTCGATACCGTTGTTGATTAATCTTCTCACAACTTTAACCTTAATGAAACATGACAATCTAACAGAAAGAGTTAGAGGTTATTCTTATTATGGTAATAAACTGGAATCCACCACGATGAGTAAAAGTTGCAAGAGTATGGAAGGGAGGTTTGTGTTGATGCTTTACTATATCCACAACAAAATAGTAAGGCTTGCAACTTGAAGGAATGATGACTTCTTTTTCTTCTCTTTGGATATTCGAGAACGAAACTAGTATTCTATTTTATATGGTTAGATGATCATGTTGGTTCCCCTTCCTTGTTACTCCTCCATTTCCACCGTGATATTTTCACTAGTAACTATTGTTTCATTAACCGTAGACTTTTAGATGGTCCACATTTCCCCCAATTGCATTTAGGAGAGGTCATTTCGCTACTCCAAGTTGCACAAAGAGGGAAATTAGATTTATTTAAAATAGAGGTCCACAAATTGTATACTCCTGTACAAGAAGATACGAACCATTTAGATATGTACTAAAAAGCAACATATGATGTGGGATTAATTAACATATGATGTGGGAATATGTCATACGATATGGTTTGGCAAGTAGATATTTTGGCTTTTTGCTTTATTGCAGACCTAGGCTAAGGAATAGTGTATAGAAATGCAGGGTACGGGTGTACGGATACAAAATACAAAAGAAATAAGGTATGTTGCTATCGATTGATGTATTTATTGCAAAAGCTAAGGGTCAGGTGAAGATTTCTCGAGTATGAGGTTGAGTTATGACTGCCGGCCCAGCTGGTAAAGGTTCCGGATTATGGTCAATGGTAGGGCAGGTTGGCCGCTGGCATTCAAGGCATATCCGGAGGGAAAATATATCCTGATTGATGGCGGATACAGATGGCAATGGTATTTATATAGAAGGGTGCCCATTCTAAAATGCCCGCTCTGGATTTTTTCGTAAGTATTGGTGCTGAACAGAGTTGATACGCTTAAGGATCATGCCTAAGGGTGTCTATGCTAGAGGGCCGGGTAAGAAGAGCAAAGCTCAGGAGGCCGGAAATGGACCTCCACGAAAATTTGGGAAGACAAACTTTGGAAAGAAGATTAACAACAATACTATGCAGCAAGCTGGACCTGGAGGCGCTAACATACAGGTTTTCATATGGATTTGCCTTTAAGTTACTAATGTATGATTGAAAGATGATAGATGAAGCCTTAAAAATATGTGTTCTAAGTGAGGCAATAACAGTTCTAGCGAAATAAGATGGGATCTTATAAGGTCTGTTGAGTATACCATGATGTAGTTAGGAAAAGAATGTTGAAACTTCTTGTGATATTTAGATAAATATGCTTGCATAAAATACAGGAAGATTTGAGGTTGATTTAGTAGGAAAATGGGTGTAAGTGTTAATAGTTGCCGGAATGGCAATAGATACAGTAAGTGGTTGTTGTAGTGAGCATTATATATAAATCATAGGTTATGCTGAATATGGCCGATTGCTGAACTAATTGGGTAATGGGTTTATAAAAATAAAAATAATAGTCAGATAAAAGGTGAAAGAGGTCTGAAAAATAGCTTATATCTTGTCTATGATCAGTATGGATAATATGTAGAGGATAAAGCTTGTTACAAAAAAGAGGAATGGGTCTGTTAAATACTGTTAGTTTAGATCAGAATATGAATATAGGTGCAGATTATGTGGTATGACTAACAAATGTAAACATAAATAGCTTAGGTGTTGATGTAGTTGATGGCAGGAGCAGCATATGGGCTGCGATTGGCATGCTTTTATAGCTAGCTGCCTGTATGATTACCAGCCTTGATGTCAGTGCATAATAAAGGCTGAAAATGAGCTATGAAATCCTTTTATTTCTTGTTCATAGCTGTATATTTACATATGCATATGGTGATTAAAGGTTGTATTTCGCATTTTGATGGTTGATGGTTGATGGTTGCATTTTGCATTGTAAAGGTTGTAATAATTTGAACTATGGTTGGGTTTCATAGTTGCATGAAATATGTATCATAGAATTTCTTGAATTATTTATGATGTAATTCTTTGATATAGACCTCTGGGGCCGGAGTCTAGATGCGATGGTCTAGACTCGCGGTTATTGCATAGTGCTATGTAAATGGTTATTTGAACATCGGGCGTTGATACCGTATGGTACAACGTCATGCACAGTTAAGTGGTCCTCCAATGTTGGACGCAGCGTGCATGGGTGTGTACACACGTGGTTACCCCGCCTCTATGTCACTGGCCTGATCAGCCGAGTTGACCTTGCTCAGACCCAGAGGAATATTGGTTGCAATGTTGATGCTTTGGTTGCTTGGCTATTGTATATGTGGGTGCATATTCACACGGGGGGTGACTCCGGGCAACGAGAGCTGTTGGATAGGCATATTCACCCCTTATTCCTTAATCTACATCGTACACAAAGTTCCTCGTTTGTGGGGTATGGATGTATAGAATTTGTTATACTGTATAACAAGATTTGCAAAATACTATAAGATTTCAGGCAATATACTATATGGTGTTGATTTTATACGTGCAAAACACAATTACAGGGGGAATTTAAGGGGGAATTTAAGGGGGAATTTAATTTTAAACATGTCTAATGTAATGATTTGTGTTAATTAATGTTCATAGTAGTTATGTTGGTGATTTTTTTGGCCCTTCGGGCCACAAAAGAAACAAACATAGATAAATTTTGAGGTAAAAAAAAAATAAAAATCAAAATAAAATAAAAGTACAAAATGATTGATGTGTTATTGCAAACCATATATTTTAAATTGCATAATTTATAGGCTCCAAAATGACAGCATTGTAACAATGCGCTCAAATTGTCTTGAAATCATTCTAAAATAGCGTTGTTGCAACAATGCGCTCAATTTGTCTTGACTGAATAGAAACTGTAGGCATTGGTAAATACACATAAAATAGAAATGGATCATGCGACAAACTTGATCTTCCTTAGTTGTTTGTGCAATTGCCATCGTAAGCATTGCTAGAGATATCAACATCTTGCAAATTTTATTTGAACCTGCATAGAGAATAGTACAGAGAATACTTTAGCATTAACGTATTTTGAGTAGCACATATGCAAAAACTTTCCAAGAACATGACAAATGCTAGCAAGGTAGTATGTAAATTCGAGCCTGGACAGAGGAAAGCAAGCCATTGCATAACTTAAAGCAATGAATTCCATGGTTTAACAAAGGGGAATTAAGCTTAGAACAAAAAGAGAGAGAGCACAATGCATAATGAAAAATAGAAGATAAGATAATGCTTAGAAGGATAAGGGGTGAAATTTCACCGGAAGTATAGCTCATTCTTGGAAGGATGAACCTTTCCCATATCTTCACCCCCGCCATATCTTCACCCCGCCAGACGCGTTGTCTTTGCTATTGTGGTTATGGAATCCGCCTTTACGGGATAGACCGTGATAAGTCCAATTGGCTGGATGGTGCACTATCGATACCGCAATGATAAGCTCACCAGATTTCATCATTCCCTTGCTTTTAGCAATGCAAATGTACTGACGAAAGATTACTTTCTATGTCATTTGAAAAACTTAACCCGAATCGGATTAATCCCCATCGAAATTCAAATTTTGCGAATCCGCACCTAATCTGTAAATGCAAATATAGGGCAGTCTGGACGATTCCTAGAAAGCAAAGAGGCCATATTTCCACTTGTGGTATATACAAAAATTGCATCCACTCGTAGCTTGTTTGCTGCAAACCAAAAAAACATGTTCATCACCCTCCAACAACATAGATGTCCATAATCTGCGTTCTCTTGTAAAATATATGCATGTATGAAAATATATTTACCCATCTGAGCTGCAGAGTTTGAAATTTGTTCTGAAATACATTCAGAAAGGACAGTGGACAATTCCGGTAGCTGCACCGATTCATGAACCACAAGTGGGTCGCATTATCCATATGAGAAGCCATCCTGCAAAGGCACATATCATCAAAGACCTGAGTAGAACGCACAGAAATTTTAAACCGAATGATGCCATGCAGCTCCAAGCTCCATCCTTCTGCGCCATTTCTTCAGCTTTATAGAAAGATACAAAAGCCAGAAGCCAAACGCAACAACCAAATCTGTAGGGGAAGATGCAGCCCATAACTGCTCCTTGCCCGCAATCGCTCCTTGCCCTAGTCCTCTGGCTCCATGAAGCCCTTTCTGAAACCCTAATCTCATATTCACGATGGTTTGCATGTCTTCCCCTTTTTTTAATTTTTTGATTTTTTTTTCATAAGGAGGGTTTTATTGTAAGCCCTTAGATGTTGTCTTTTTTAAGAGGGCTTTTGTTGTAAGCCCTTTGATCTTCACCATTAAGGACAGCCAAAAAAAAAAAAACCACAAGTTGTATGCAAATACTTGGCGCACTCTAGATGTACCAATTAGTACACCTTATGTAATACGACCACCAAATCATATAAAAACCATAGGAAAAAACGTACAAAAATACAAAAGAAACCCCCTGTTATTATGCTACATATTAATGTTGGAATGAAGTTGCAATGGCTATGCTTGGTATAATTATGCATTGTGGTTATGCTTGTTGGATTAATTACTCGGATTGCAGGGGCGAGGTTACGGTAAGGCTACGTTATTGTTCTAAGTTAATGCTTTGTGATTATTAATGCTAGATATGACCTAGATCCCCGATCCCCACTTAGTCTGTGTGACTAACCCCGTGGTTAATAGTGTAAGCAGAGGTGCGAGATGCTCCGGAAAGTAGCCAAGCTGCAGAAAGGCGAGAGTAGGAGTGTGTGGATTGCTAGGCAATATATCTGATTAATATTACCATTATTATTATGGATCGGCTTGAAACTATAATTATTTTTATAAACTTTAGTTGTTGTATGGGGTTTTTGCGGAGTAATGGAGTATAGTATTTTTGGGACCTTAGATCATGTATAAAGATTAAATTCTTTACAAGATGTATGTATCAATTTCTTGAGTTCCCAAGGTTAAGTAGATCCAACGGTAGAGATTGATGGGATCTCCGATTCTGAGAGGTTAATCCGGCGGGGCCGAATCACATGACAGTTTGAATTAACCTCCCGGAAAAATGTGTCTTATGAGCAGAATATGTTGTACACCCAGAGTAGATTCACTTCTAAGCGGATGATGAAATTAGACCTACCTCTTCATTTGATGCCTGAGCCATAGCTTGGAGCTCGTGAGGATGGACGAAATGAGAAAGGTCTTCCATATAGCCGCATCATTCATGCCTTGATTCTGCCATCACCACAAATTCAAAGCAAAACGATTGCAAAGGTTATGGTCGGTTTGAAGCTTAGATATGCATCACATCGTCTTGCCCTGCATTCCTTACTATCATTACTGGGCTCCAGTTTTGTTTCAGAAGACAAATAGTGGTGCCGGTTAGCCGGTTAGCCGGTTTGCACAGCGGCTGCCCAACAGCACTGGCGACCGCCAGTTTAAGTTTGAAGCAATTTTCATATATTCTAGGCATATTCTAGCATATACCTAGAATATGCCGAAAACCCACATGAGCAAGGGTTTGCCCCCCTAGGGGCAGCCCAAAAAATTCAGAAGAATGAGAAAGCATTATTGTAAACCATGAAATCCGCTCTGCTCCAAGCCCAATGCACAATTGCGCAACATAAGCTGATCAGAAACTCCACCAAGAGGTACTCGCGACGTGACATATTCAAAATAAGAAGATATAAAGTAAATGCATCAGCAAGCATTTCATGAATTCAAACAAAGGGAAGTAAACTCCCAACAACAAGCTAAACGTAGCTTACCAAACAGTCTCAATATCAGGAAATTGATATGTATCGCCAAAAGAAGTGATTCCAACGAGCTGAGTTGACTTTGATCAAAATAAAAGTCATTGCCACCAGCAGGAACCCAAGAATCCCGCAATAAAAAGTTCAACCTTCATTTTGTTTTTCTCTCTATTTCAAAAGCCCAGCTCTGATACTACACTTTTATCTCGTTTTCTTCCAGTAATGCTTAACTGAAGCCCCTATATGCTTCCATAAATCTATAAAGCTCCAAGCAAATACATTGTAAGTCATGGCTATGGCCAACCATACAATTTTGAATTGTTTGAAAGCACGCTTTTAGGATGCCTAAAATCAGCTGCAGCTACAGCCCAACCCAATTTTTGCAATAGCCATAGCCTAGAGATGACTTCCATTTTGACCTATTTGAATGTAGAAATCGATAGGAATCGAACGTTGATCACAAATATTATACCACCCTAGCCAAAAACCAAGTCCCACAGCCCCACTAAAAACAGAAGAAGCCACCGCCGCTGTCATTATAGGAAGCTCGAAGAAACCCTAAAATGTAATGCTCAAGGGCTGCATGCAAATCAAAATAAAATAACTAGCAGTAAGGCCTTGGGGCGACGGATTAACTTGGATTGGTGGGAGGGATTGAAGATAGTGAAAAATAGAAAGGTGGATAAATGTGAATAAAGAATGGGAGCATGAAACATAGAAGGTCTCAATAGAAAGAATTATAATAGAAAGAATTATAATTGAAATACACAGAGCTATTGAGCAAAATGGTTGAATATATTTCCACTTGCTTGCCTTCTAAAGGCCCAATGCTTTGAAAATGATATGGAGATCCTAGCAACTCTACTGGAAAAATGTAGGTGGTCAAATAATAAGCATTTTGACATTTTCATACATGCAATATTGTCAAACTAGAACTTTACTTCCAAGATCTGAAGCCCGAATTTGAAGAAACAAACGTCGTCATTACTATCTGGGCAAGAAAACATGGAGGGCATTCAAGGCATTGACAAAACAAAACTATATGTTAGCTTTGTTGTCTTGGCCCCTTTGTTGGTTTCATTCCAAATGCATATTAGTATTTAAACGGATCGGATCGGTCCTTTAGAGTAATATGTTTGAGGTGAGCATGCAGCTCTGCACTCTATAACCTAGCACCATTGAAGTTTGGCTTAAAGAGTGTAGAAATAACAGGTTGGCAACTGGAACACTTCGGTTTTGATTAAGGAAACTGAAAATGCACTCAATGGCATGTTAGAATTTAGCTGGGGTCAATCTTATAGTCATTATCAGAAAATTATGCCTGATGGTCCATATCGGGCGGTTGGCAACTGGAACAGTTCGGTCTTGATTAAGGAAACTGGAAATGCACTCAATGGCATGTTAGAATTTAGTTGGGGCCAATCTTATAGTCATTACCAGAAGATTATGCCTGATGGTCCATATGTGGCTAACTTGAGAAGCCTCTCCATAAAATAACGGAAAACCAACATTTTCAGACATGATTGCCGTGTACTTAGCATCTTGGAAATTTGACAAACTTTTAATCCGAACCACCCTTGGATCTCAAACTGCCTAACGGCTTCATATATGCCTATACTATTAGCAGAGACAACAAGGTTTCCACACAGTCCCCCAGCATATTGTCCACTATAGCACTCTTCAATTGCCTCAGCTGGAAGACCATTTGTTTCAGATCCAAATAATAACCGGTCACCATATTGATATGATTTGTCCTACATAAACACATAACAGAAAGGTTGTTCAAGATCATTTGTGTAGAAACTTGAGCAGAGTTAATTAGAAGGACGGAAGACTAATCCAATTCTACACGGCATAGCTTGGTACCATGTAAATATGATTTGCCCTTTTAGTATATGCTATCAGTCGTTTTTCTCCCTTCTGCACAGTGAAAGTTTGGGGGAGAAGTGGCCATTTTAATCAGACAAGCAAATAAAAATGTAGAGTCTTAGTTTTAATTAATAATGCATCTGCTATTTAAACTTACCTGTTTTTTAAGCAACTCCAAGGATTCAGTCCACGAACCATGCACCTTCACCACACCGCAAAACATACTCTGCTATATGTAGGAGAACATATGGCAGATCCACATGCAGAATGAGTGTTTATACACAAAGAACTTCAAAGCAAATTTTTATGTATCTTAAAAGGCACCTTCAAAGAGAATGGAAAGATTATGGATACGGCCAGTAGTCTAGTCCAGGCACACTTCAATTTTGCATTATGGATGCTAAAACCAAGAGGCTGAAATAACATTGGAAACTATATTTTGACAAGTAAGCTCCTTCAACGAACAATTTGCGAATTCAACAAGATGTAATCAAACTAAAGTTGCCGCACAAGATCTTTAGCACCTGTATTGCCAGGAATCTGAGGTAAAAATACTTATGTGCTTAAAAAGATCTAGAAATAATCTAAAATGGATACATTTAGCATCTACAGTGCATTTCCTAGTCATAACATTGTACACGTTGTAAAGTATGATGAATACCTGAGGTGAGACTAGCACTACTTGTAGATGTCTTTGTTCTGGTGATAAATGAGCAGCTTTTCCAGTGCCAGAAATCCAGTTTTTGCTAAAGTGCTTGGAGGCTGCAACCAAACTCAGATGTGAGATGTATTTCAAATGTTTCCACTAAATAGTTTAACAATGAAGATAACCTCTAACATTCATTCTAAACAACAAAGGCCACATTCCAAACCGGCCATGGCAAAAGGTAGCCAATCGCTTTGAGGAGTGGTCTTTGAACCAGGGTTCTGCAACAAACTTTTGAGGTTATATGCAAAGTTCTCTACATCTCATTCTACTTCGATTCTATGGGCTAACAAAATCCATAGAGCTCCAGGGTTGGGAATGTGGAAGCATTGCAAAACAAATAAATAAGTCTTACATGTGTACTAAATGCAAACGATGAAATACCTTTTGTTATTGCTTAAAAACCCTAAGTGAGGCCATTTGATGCAGCACAGGGAAAGAAGTTCCTGGCTATGGCCACGGCGGAGACTCTTCTGCACTCTGTGTCCTCCATGGCTTCAATGACAATAATTCCAGAATTGTGTCCTCCATAGTTCAAAACAGACACAAACTTCATGGCTTCAACGATAATAATTCCAGAATTGTGTCCCTCTGGCAGAGCAGATAAAGTCCAATCTTGCGCTTCCGGTAGAAGCTGCCGCCCTTGGGAAGCTACGGAAGAGGATTAAGCATAGGTATAAAAAAATGCAGCAAACCAGGGCCTTCAGGATTGTTCAAATCCTATAAACTGTCAAAGAAGTATTTATCCCATTTTTCCATCTAAACCACTTTCTTCTTCTTCCTCTACATCCAAAATAAATGACAACAAGATATTTCTTCAGGCAGAAGCTTGTTCTCAGGACACCCCGGCGGCCATAATGTACTGTTGGGAACTTCGACCTTCCACATAATAGGTGAAAAAGCACATAATCCTTCTGTTGTTAAAAGATTTGAAGTGAGTAACAGATGATTTATTCCCATGCTTGAATCTTATCAAATGGCTCCATATGCACACATGCCTTTCCACCACTTGCTTTTGACAAGACGGATTTTGCCCCACGCAATTTGATCTGCAAGAATGTAACCTAGCTCGTCTATAAGGTCACACAAGTTATGCCTTTTCTGCTGTTCATGCAAACCAGTTTTCATCTCTAACATAAGAATTAATATACACTGAAGTTTATGGCGAAAATAAATACTTCTATATCATCTCTCTACATTAAATTCTTAAGGAGCAGAATTAGAAAAGCCAATTACACCCACCTTCAGAAGCCCTGTTCCAGTCACATGATCTGCATGGACATGTGTGTTGAATGCATACTTTAGCGTCTTTAATGAGATTCAAATCCCTATCTGCCGTTTTATCAGCTGGGTCAATCAGCTGCAAAATGAAAATACTGAGAAGTGAATACCCAATTCACTTCTAATGCAATTGGGGGAAACAATACCAGAGCAGCTGCAAGTAAATAGGTGTAATGCAATTGGGGGAAACAATACCAGAGCAGCTGCAAGTAAATAGGTGTAAGTGCTGGATGCCTTTTCAGAAAGCTGCCTGAATATGAGAATTGGTGCTTCTTGGCCTGCCATTTGGATCAATGTTTTTCTTTGGAGTTCTCGGGTAATGTAAAATCAATAGGGAAAAATGCAAGAGGCAAAATGCTGCAACAAAGATGCGCACAAGAGAGAGTGACCTGAAAATTTCCTGAAAATTTTCATAAAATAGATGATCATGGCAAGGAAATGCGGTTAAAAATATCTGATAAGAAGAGATAAAAGGAAGTGGACGAGACGAACCCCGGTTGCCGGAACACCGTGAGAAAATAAAATGTTATATAAAATGTGGTTAAATGTTATATAAAATGTTATTTTAAATGTTATATAAAATGTGGTTAAATAAATGATATAAATAATACACGTGCGCTAAATGTGATAAACGAGGGCGCCATTTACGACGAGGATGGAGCGCCTCAAGGTATGTGTGAATTTTTTTTTAGTGCGGTGCGGTCTTTTTGTTTAGCCTTGAGTTATGCAATTATGTTAAGAGTATTTTGCATTTGATATGTGAGTTTCGACATATGGGAGTTTTGATATGGGATTTAGCTATTCCTCGTGTAACCTATCATACTTGACCCTCCTTCTTCTTTGCATTACTTTGTCAATAGCTTCACAATGTTCTTCAAAGGATTAAAGGTATGTACTTATATCGAACGCTACATGTCTAATTGTAGGCCTTTCTGTTCTTATTCCTTTGCTCCTTTATGCTTCATTATTATTGAGATTCTATCTAACTTTTAGCTAGCAATTGTATGCTTCTTGAGTTTCTCCATATGCTACTTTTTCTTTGGAAGTAAATTAGATGGTTTACTATTTCTATTATCATACGGTACTTGTACTAGTTAGCTTTGCTAATGATATCCAATTAGAAGGGTATAAAGATAAACCTTCCACTACATAAATGCCATATAGCTATGATTATAGAGCATATAGTTGATCTTTCTTTTATTATAAGAGCATCCTTCCTTTGTTTTGCTTATTGGACCTTGAATTAACATATTTGGAATTAAGGTACACAATAAAATGGATTGCATGATGCAATTTGGGGGCGTTCTCCTTGTGCAAAGGTAAGTTAATCAATTATTTGTCTTATTGCTTTATTATATGGTTTTCATTGTTTTGCTACCACGTTTTCTTGTCGTGGATCCATGTGTGGGTAATTCCTTAGGCAACAGTCTTGGTTCACCAAGAACAATATCCACGGCACCCAGGTGCTGTTGGAAGCTTGCAAAGTAGCAGGGACCATCAAAAGGTTCATCTATGTTAGCACATACGAGATCTAGGGCAAAACAGAAGCACAAGCCATAATTGGAAATCACGAAGCCTCTCAATTCATATTCAGATTTCCATATTGTGCATCAAAGGCAGGGGCCGAGAAATTTACTACGGCGCCTGCCTTTGTTGCAGATATGGTATCTGTGGGCAGTAATTGAGAGACTTCGCGATTCCCAATTATGGCTTCGCCTTCGCTCGCCATAGATCTCCTGCGATCTAACACGAATGAACCTCTTAATGGCCTCTACTACCTTGCAAGCTTCCAGCAACACTTGGGTACGTAGATATTGTTCTTGGTGAACACAAGACTATTGCCTAAGGAATTGTCCACATGGTGCCTTAAAATTTTTGGATGGTACACGTATTGATGGCATAGCATCTCTTATTCCTTTGCTCCTTAAAATTTTTGGATGGTACACGTATTGATGGCATAGCATCTCTTATTCCTTTGCTCCTTTATGCTTCATTATTATTGAGATTCTGTCTAACTTTTAGCCAGCAACTATACCCTTCTTGGGTTTCTCCATATGCTACTTTTCCTTTGGGACTAAATTAGATGATCTACGGTACGTGTACTAGTTAGCTTTGCTATTCTTCATCCAATTAGAAGGGTATAAAGATAAACCTTCCACTAGAGGAATGCCATATAGCTATGATTATAGAGCATATAGTTGATCATTTATTATAAAGGCATCCTTCCTTTGTTTTGCTTATTGGATCTTTAATTAACATATTTGGAATTATGAAATAGCAAATGAAAGGTACACAATAAAATGGATGCAATTTGGGGTATATATTTTTCTTTAACCAGTGTGGCTTATTAAGCTAAGACCATCCTAATGAGTTTGCAGACATGCTAATCCTCATTTTTTATCAATGCCAATCTTAGCAACTTGCTGTTTGAGTAACTCTATTTTCTGTTGCATTGCATACAAGTTCTCCTCTTCCAAATTATTAATTCGCTGCTCCTGATCATCCTGGGGGGCTTCTATTCCACTACTCATGATGATCAGGAGCAGCGAATTAGTAATTTGGAAGTGGAGAACCTGTATGCAATGCAAGGGGAAATAGAGTTACTCAAACAATAAGTTACTAAGATAATTGGCATTGATAAAAAAAATGAGGATTAGCATGTCTGCAAACTCATTAGGATGGCCTTAGCTTGTTGTGAAGCTTGCATCACAGGACTTACATCTGCGGCCGACGAGCTAGTGCAATCGAAACCCTAGTCGGCGCCACCGGATGAAACCCTGCTACGAGAAACTGTTTTGCCCCCTTCTCTCTTTTAACGAAAACTTCTCACCCTATGGTTTAAGGGGCATATAAATTGTCGTGATTCATACAAATCCATAAGTTGTCAATAGTACTTGAGAAGCGCTAGAAAAATATATACATGAAACCGAAGTGCGGAAAGGAACTCTCAAGCACAAAATACGAAGAAATATTTCAGCTTTTGCGCCAATCTTGAAATAATCTCCAGCTCTGTCATCTTTAGTTGTCCGGACAAAAAAGGAGCACATACATCATAGTACCCACTACCCAAGAATATTGTTTAATTTGTTAAGTTGTTAGGGGAATGTTAGCAAAATTTGGAACTCTAGAAAAAGTATTATCTTTGTCATACCTTTGTAAGTGACGTTAAGAAAACATTCTATTCGATTTATAAAGAGTTTTTGTTAATTCTATAAAACATGTCGACACTCTCCTCAACAAGTTTGAACTTTTAAAGAGCAAATCAAAGCCCCTTTAGCGTGACATGTTGATGACTGCCTTTTATGGTGGTAGCTTGATGAATGTTTTCCATGCTATCTCTTGAAGGGAAATATCACCCTCAAAGACATTCTTGAACTTTCTCTAAAGCCCCTTTAACATGAGACATGTGGGTGACTTCCCTTTATGGTGGTAGCTTGATGAATGTTTTTCACACTCTCTCTTGAAGGGAAATATCACTCTCAAATACATTCTTGAACTTTCTCAACTATAGTCTTTCTGTATCTTGCACATTCCACTTGAGTGGCAACAAGATACCCTTCATTTTCAGAGACATACACAAATGCCCCCACCTGCAAGAGCTGATCAAGGACCCAAGGTCTCTTGTAAATGCAATTTAGTAGTATGCTAAAGCTAATGCAATACATTGTCATATATATTTGGAGGTCAATTTCTGTTTGAAGACTATTCATTCTGTTAATTGGACGCTTTCTTACCACATCATATGTACATGAGCCTACATTGCACTCGATACCATTGTTGATTAATCTTCTCACAATTTTAACCTTAATGAAACATGACAATCTAACAGAAAGAGTTAGAGGTTATTCTTATTATGGTAATAAACTGGAATCCACCACGATGAGTAAAAGTTGCAACAAAGATTTTGCTATCTAATGTAGAGAGTTTTTTCACCATATCGACCAAGAAATAAGCCCTATTGGGGAACCTCAATATCTAGTTTCGAGCCACAAAAGAGAGAGTATGGAAGGGAGGTTTGTGTTGATGCTTTACTATATCCACAACAAAATAGTAAGGCTTGCAGCTTGAAGAAATGATGACTTCTTTTTCTTCTCTTTGGATATTCGAGAACGAAACTAGTATTCTATTTTATATGGTTAGATGATCATGTTGGTTCCCCTTCCTTGTTACTCCTCCACTTCCACCGTGATATTTTCACTAGTAACTATTGTTTCATTAATCGTGGACTTTTAAATGCTCCACATTTCCCCCAATTGCATTTAGGAGAGGTCATTTCGCTACTCCAAGTTGCACAAAGAGGGAAATTAGATTTACTTAAAATAGAGGTCCACAAATTGTATACTCCTGTACAAGAAGATACAAACCATTTACTAGATATGTACTAAAAAGCAACTTGCAATTTGTTTACGAGAAGATACAAGCCATTTAGATATGTACTAAAAACTTGCAATTTGTTTAACTTTGCAGATTGGATTTAACTTCTAATTGTTTACAAGAAGATACAAACCATTTAGATATGTACTAAAAAGCAACTAGCAATTTGTTTAACTATGCAAATTGGAAATAACTTCTTCAAACACATTCAAGAAGTTAAGAAACTTCCATGTTGGGACCAAAATTGTCTCGCCAATAGGTTCTCTTGAACCTTAGCTACAATGCCTTCCTTCATCTTCTTTTATCGATCCACATACGCATCCTATTCAATTGTAGCTATCTCAATGTTGGTGACTTGGAGGTGTCAATAGCATCTTCTCTATTCATACATTGTGCAAAACTCTCTCGAACAGAAGGAGGTTCTTGAATGGACATTAATTGGCAACCTACTATCTCATCCATGCTGTCCTTCATCAATCTAAACTTGTCTGAGAATTAACCACGCAGGTCAAGAGCAGATTTGAGTTGATGCTTTAGTGCATTCATTGACTTTATTAGCTCCACTTGTGCTGCTCCTATATCATGTGATATAAAGCGGTGAGTTTCAGTTGGCAATACTGCTTCAATACTAATTTTGCTCATTTTTCGCTACATTTTGTTGGCACCTTCTGGTGAAAAAGAGTCTTAGGCCTGACATGTACATCTTCTTTCGGCCCATTCCCAATATTTTTAAATAAGAATTTTATCTAGACATAGGGTATGGTTGCTCGCCACCGCGGACATACCATACCCTGTGGTACCAAAAGCTGCCTCGATGTCGTCCCACACCCATCGCGCACCTACGAACCCCCAAACATGCCCATTCTGAGGCATGATTCAATGCTGGGGGCTGGAATTCACGCGCAAGTTCCAGTCTCAATGCATGCAAATGAGATGGACAATCAGTGTGATTATGGACGATCGAGAAATTCGCGCGCAAATTTTTCGTTCCGGCTGGGGACTCAATTGAACCCCTTCTTTTGCCGAAGGATAGAACAATGGTGTCCACTAGAGCCGACCAGGGATCGACGCTACAATGCCAGGCAGCAGCAGACCGATAGTAAGGGCCAGTAAATGGGTTTGTGCGCCGAAATCAAATCCTCAGGCCAGCAGATCAAGAGCTACAATGATGAGGAAGCCAACAAAAAAAGGCCAATGGACGGAGCAGGAGATGCGGAGCAGGAGATGTTGGACGCTCTAAATGAGGTGAGTGAACATGGTATTTCAATTAGGGAAGCATCTAGGCGATCTGGTATCCCAGAATCATCCATTAGAGACCGGTTGTATAGACGAATTTCCTAAGATGGAGAGACATCCACAGATCCTAACACCGCCCCAAGAAAAGAAAATTGTGGATTGGGCTATAGGGAGGGCAGAACAGGGGATGGGCATGACACTGGCTGCGGTGAAGGAACGGGCTGTAGACCTGACCAAGGAGAGTAATCCAACATTCGTAGGTGTTCCAGGAGGCAAATGGTGGAAACTCTTCAAGCACATCCTGAAATCTCTCTCAAGAGTGCAGAAACTTTAGATGTGTCACGTGCCCCGGCTATGAACCAAGCAAACTTGGATACCTTCTACTCAGGCTTGAAAGAAAATATGACGAGTATAACTTTCCCCCCTCAAGGATTTGGAATGCATATGAGACCAGGATCCAAGCCGGGAAAGTGATGGGCCTGAAGATAATTGCAAGAAAAGGTGAGAATAGGGTTAGTGAGCTGGTCATGAATACGAGGGAATGGGTTACAATCTTAATGTGTATCAATGCATAAGGGTTTAAAATACCTAGTCTGTACATTTTCAAGAGAAGTAGGATGAGGCAGGACAACATAGCTAGGTGTAAGGAGGGAGCAATTCCAATTGTCCAGCAATCAGCTTGGATGACAACTGAACTCTTTAGATCTTGGTTGCCCACTTCCAATCTAGAGTGCCTGGCACCTGAACGACCACATCTAATCTTACTTGATAGGCATGGAATCCATGTGAAACTGGATGTCATCTTGGCAGCCAAAGATATGGGAATACATTTTGCACTATTACCTGCACATACATCACATAGACTACGGCCACTAGATGTGTCTTGCTTTGTGCCATTCAAGGCATCATTCAAAAGATTGAGGGCAAAATACATGGTCAAAAAGGAAAGGTCTGAATCTAAGAGGAAAGACATAGCTGAATTGATATCTATGTCCATAGCTGCAGGTCTAACAGTGTCGAATATAAAGGCTGGTTTCATGGCTATAGGGATATGGCCATTCAATCCAACAAAGGTGGTGCATGAAAAACCACTTGACCCGCCAGCAAGTGGAGTTGGAATTGAAGATGGATTGGTTGTTTCCATCATGCAGCCTACAGCAAATGAGAATGCACTAATAGACGAAGCTAATGGGAATGAACCAATGGAACAACCATGTGGCCAAGGGTTGAACATGGAGGGGTTCAACATGCAAGAGGTTGACTTACAATGGGAGGCTTTATGCCAACAACCAAGTCAAGTGGAGACAAGTCAGGGCACACAAGAGGCAACAAGAAGGAGGAGGGATATTGCACCTAATCTGCATGGAAGAGTGCACTTGCAGCAGAGAAGGCAAGAAGGGAAGAGGTTGAGAGACTGAAGAACCAACAAGCTGCCCCTAAGAAGGTGGAGACAGCAAGGAGGCGAGCTGCTGCAAACAGGCTAGAGAGAGAAAGTAGGAAGCAAGCAGAAGCTTTGTATGTGGAGAGCACCAGAAGGCTTGGGGAATTTATGTATCCAGCAGGCCAATCCAGGAGTAAAGCCATCTTTGGCTGCCAAAGACCATTGAATGAGGCTGCAAAGGCTAGGAGGTTGGCTGCTAGGATTAGGATGAGACAAAGGCAAGGCAAGGGTCATGTGTCCAGTGCAGCTCACATTGGGAAGGATGACAATTGGGAGGCATGTGTGCCGAGCAGCCAGAATGAAGTTGTGGGGATTGTGCAAGTACCTAGAGAGCAGGCATGTCATGACAGCATGGCAGCCCCTCAAACATAAACACAGGACGTAAGTTGCAGTCTTGAAGACACACACTTATGTGAGGGAGATGGGGTGCATCCTCAGTCAATTAGCATAGAGGGCTGCAACCCCTTGGTACCAAACAAAGTTAGCAACATCCGTTCACCTTTGAAAAGATGGGACCTTGCCAGCAACCAAAAAACATTCAACCCTTTAGCTAGCTCTTTGAGGATAGACACACAATGCTGGGTAAACTATCCAGCAGCAAACACAGTGCCAGGAAATGATGAAGTTAGGGCAGTTGACAAGGCCAGACATATTCGAGAGATGGCTGAGATTGGAGTGGATGCTGAAGCCCTTGCTACAACAGGAGGCATGGACGAGGGCTTCTTTAGAACATGGAGGTCTGCACATGTATGCGGCAACAATATTGCTATAATGTTGTGCACACTTTTCTTAACACACTTTGTCTTCGCTGACTAAATGAGGCAACACCAGCACTATCTTTGAACACGGCTGCAGCAGAAATGGTATGTAGTTATCTTTGGCATGTTTTGTTGGTATTTGTGTACACTAATTGGATAAATCCATTGATGCAGGATGCATATGATTCGGATGAGACTATAGAATAATCTGTGATACTAATCAATGGGAGGGAGAGTCAAGTTGTTTTTTTTTTTTTTAGTTCAAGAAGCAGATGGACACAACAATCATTTTCTGTTGAATACAAATGCAATGTTAAGTGCACAAACAACCTTCCTTAGAGATGTCTTCAAGGCTATTACATAACATATGTCCACAAAATTGCCTTAGGAAATTTGGCATTACAAGAAGAAGAAGAGGAAACAAAAAAAAAAAAAAAAAAAAACTTCTAATAGGGTGCACAGATAGCTAGGTACTTAGGGCATATCAATGGGCTATAGATTAGTTATGTAAGCATTCATTTGGCCTAGAAGCAGCAAGTTCCTTAATCTGGGTTAACCTTGCTCTCAAATTTAAGCCGATCCCCTTCAGCAACAGTCACACGGCAGTGGACCATGTCGTTATCATCCTTGGCATGCTGCACTTTATCAGTAATTTCTGGTGTAACTTCCACAGCCATGTTTGAACCCACTGCATCATAAAATTTCAGTGTGTGTCACAAGGACGTTCTTCAGAGTGAAGGAGCCGAGATCTTTGATTTCTTGAGAGGCGCCGGAGTCTCGGCGCTCTCTCTTCTTTGCTGGAGAGGGAGGCGGTTTCTGATATGGGCTGGAGCCGGGGGTCTTCCTCCAACCTTCCATGGTGCTGCATTTTAACAAGAAATCAATTACTCTAGGAAGAACCCAAATGGAGGGATCAGGAGTTTACCTTTGAACTTAGATGGCCGGAGCTTAACATCAAACTGGTGATTTTGATCCTCCTGATCAAGGAGGAGTTGAAGAAGAACTTGGTCGAGGAAAAAGGAAGCGTTTTCCTCCTCAAAGGTTTTCTTTCTATGCCGAAATTATGCCCAGCATTATGGAGTTTTGTGGTGCTGCTATTATCAGTGAACCCACCAGCTATCTTGAAGCTATTTCATGTGCTGCTGCACCTCATTGGCAGCAGGCAATGGACCACGAAATGGATTCTATTGTTCAAAATGGCACTTGGGATTTGGTTCCTCTTCCTCATGATCGGAAGGTCGTTGGCAACAAATGGGTCTACAAATGCAAGCTCCATCCTGATGGCACCATCAGCAGCTACAAAGCACGCTTGGTTGCACAGGGTTTCAGCCAGCAATATGGCATTGATTACTTGGAAACATTTTCTCCAGTGGTCAAAATGATGAGCATTCGCATTCTTCTTGCATTTGCTACTCATTATAATCTTGAGGTTCATCAAACAGATGTCAAGACAACATTTCTTAATGGCAAACTTGATGAAGAAATATATATGAAGCAACCTCAGGGTTATGTCAAAGCTGGTGCTGAGCATTTAGTATGCAAATTGACGAAGGCACTTTATGGGTTAAAGCAAGCATCACGTGCTTGGTACAAGACCATAGATTCTTTCTTCAAAGACCAAGGATTCCAGCCTATTGAGGCTGATTCTAATGTCTACATCCGTCGTCAAGGCAAGTTCTTACTCATCATTGCTTTGTATGTGGATGATTCCTTGCTCATAGGCAACAATAATGAGCACATTGCTGAATTCAAGACAAGGCTTGCTGCTAAGTTTCCAATGGTAGACTTGGGTGAAGCTCGCTATTGTTTGGGTTTGCAAATTGCAAGAGACCGGGAAAATGGGATTCTTCATATCTCTCAAAAGAAGTACATTGAAGAAATGCTTGGCTTTTTTGGCATGGCTGATTGCAATCCATCCAAAGTTCCTATGAATCCGTGTACTCTTCTCACTAAGAAAGATTGTCCACAATCGATCTTTGACGCGTCTTTCTATGGCAAAAGTTCCATTTCGGCAATTGATTGGCGGCCTCATGTATTGCATGGTTTGCACGGACACCGATATTGCATTTCTTTGTTATAGCTCTAAGCCAATTTTCAGCAGATCCGTGTCATAAGCATTGGGAAATGGCCAAGCACATTCTCCGCTACTTAAAGGGTATACTGCGATTATGACCTTACATATCGCAGCAATAGTGATGCTTTTCATTGCCGACATATAGTGATTCCTCACTTCCGCGATGTGATGGACAACTCGAGTCCACATCCCAAGATTTGTTTTACGCTTGCCAATGCTGCCATTGCTTGGATCAGCAAGAAACGAGGGCATGTATCTCTTTCATCCATCAGGCGAGTATGTTGCCGCATCTACAAAGACGGCGTGAGATCATTACTTTCAAGGACTTTCTTGCCAGCATTGGGCAATGCACTCCTGGACCAGCAAGGATGCTCATGGATAACAAAGGTGGCATTGATTGGTGCTCCTCTGAAGTTCGACATCCAAAATCTAAGCATGTTCCCAAGCATTATCATTTTGTAAGGGACCTTGTGGCTGATAAGCAGGTTCAGATTGAGCATGTTCCTATACGGGACAATACCGCAGATCTCTTGACTAAGCCTTTGGCTCGTGAGCTCTTTGAGCAACATCGACTTGGTATTGGTCTTGATAGATTCCAGATCTCATCTCCAGGAGGAGGAGGTTGAGCATGGAGATGGTGACCTCTCATCAAGGAGGAGTGTCGAGATATATGATATCGAGATCACCATCTTGCTGCTAGACGTGATGTATCAGCACTTACAGCACTTACAGCACTCAGCACATAAAGCACCTTATCAGAGTCTAGCAACGGCCCACCACTTGTCATAATTAGCTACGGCATAATTAGGAGTGGTTGGTGACGGGAGCAATTAATATTGCCTGCCCCTTTGTATATCTTGTATTCTCACATACGTTCAATACAATTCCTATTTGCCTTTGTTTTGGGAGCTTGCGCTCTGGGATATTGGTGTGCATCCTCTTCTCTCCCTTTCTTGGTGCAACCTTGACAGTTCGAGTGGCATTTCCTTCTTTCCTTTTAAAGCCCCATCTGAATAATGGGGCCTCTGCTCGATGTGTGGAATGCATCCACACATATGCATCTCCAATTCGGCAGAGAAGAGCATTCTAGGTCAGATTAGGAATAATTCTAGTGATTTTGTTCATGAGATGCTGGCAAACACGGGCTAATAGGGCCATAATTGGTAGCGGTTAATGGCTTCCATACGCATGGTCTGAGGTCCATTGGGCCATGATGGCCATCTCGGGCCCTGTGAACACAAGATTTGTGTGAGGGCATGCCAGTTCGAGAGGGGATGTAGGGGGAGGGCGAATGCGGGGTTGGGTTTGCACATGTGGCAAAAGGGGGACTGACAGGTGACATAGGGCTACATGTCAGGTGATGGGGGCGCCTAAACCCCCCATCTTTGACGGCCTCTATCTCTTCGACCTATGATTTTTTTAAGGCAGTTTTTTTCCATTGCATTAGGTATCCGAATATAAATTGACTAGGCAAATTAGAGTTGTTTTGACAATTTTCCACATTAACACCACTTAAGTGCGTGAGACATGGAGACTGTACCCTATATAACATCAGCACGTCCTTGACATGTTCGGCCAGATCGGTGGCGGATTAGCTCGCTTTATGGAGGACATGCTCTCGGCCCTCATTCCGCCAGACCCAGAGGCTTCACGACAACAGATCTAGGTCCTCTTTCATATTCACTTTTATTTTTTTAAATGATGCCTTCTGTATTTTAGTGCACCGATAAGATTGCTTCAAACAGGACCAGGGATTGCAGAGTGGATTGTGTCTGGGGTTCTGGTGAGATAATGCAGCTGGATTTGGCGGATAGAGATATGCCCTTTCCTTTGCAAACTATACTATTTGCTTTAACGCTTTGGCTCGCTTCTAAGTCGGCTGCTTCATTGTCATCTCAGACTGGAGCTTCTATAACAAAGACCTTAAAGATGCATAGGATTGAGGATGCAAACATCAACAAGTGGAAGCAGAAGCCCAATTTTGGGGCTTACAAAAGGCTTATGATCATGGTTCTAATTCACTATGAGCATAAGGGTATTTTATTTTCCCACTGACTCATTGTCTACATAACAGAATGCTACATAAAAGTTCTTACACAGAAAACCTAGCACTTATTGTTTCATGAGTACTTGAAAACTGTAATTTTTCAAGGTCCTTAAGGATTTTAGCAAAGGCCTATATGAGTTTGCAAGAGATAGTGTTCATAACGGTTAGAAAAATTGTTCAAATTGACATCCTTTTCACTCCACATGACATGTCCAAAAAAGAATTGAAATGGGATTTGACATCATTAAGAAAAAATTATTAATCCATATCGTAATAAAATTGAGTTAGCATAAAACTGGAAAAAGAAATTTCTATCTAAGAAATATAATTCTACCATCATTTGCAAAATGAAAAAAATGCAAAATGCAGAATAAATGAAATTCATATAGTTAAGCCAATACTAAAGCGTTGTTTATGTTGCAAGCTTCATCTACGTGTTTGTTTGTTTGTGTCATGGAAAATATTGTATAATGCTACGTCATCGATGTGGCCAAATGAAATTATAACATAATAATAATAAGCACGTCTTTTACAACGACTCTTTGTTCAAATTCAAACTTACAGGTTTCCAATCTTTGTTTCAAAATCAAACTTATAAGTTTTCAACTTAAACTTATAAGTTTTCGTTCTTTATTCAAACTCAAACTTGCAGGCTTCTAACTTTACATAGAGAAAGGGCAGGGCAACTAAGATGGAGGGAAAAAATATATGATTACATAAGTTCGAGCTTGCTAAAGGAAGAAGGAAGAAGGAAGGAAGAGAATTTTAACGTCCACGGAGCCCAATCGGGCTATGGGACCAGAACAAACAGAGGGGGCGGAAGCCCCAACAGAACCGTGGGTCGAAGCCCAAGTAAAAACCAATCAAAACATGGGGACAAAGCCCCGTTAGAACAAAACATGGGGACAAAGCCCCGTTATCACTCAAAACCCAGGGCTAGACCAAGACTGCCCAAGCATCAGTTGGCCATTGATCCCTAATGATAGCTCGACCGCCTCTGTACACTGCCCATTTCTGCTGCAGGCGGGCCTCACGGACCTGGCACAATTCCTCTTTCCGTCTGCAGAGCTGCACCGGAGTCAAATCTTCCTGCACTGAGAAGGTGGTCCCCTTCAGATGATTGCCATGCCGCAAGATGTGCAGCCTGGAAAGAGCATTTTGAAAGCAAACCAAGAGATGGCGAGGGCGGTCGGGCCGTGCTGCTCCCACCCGCTGTACTGAAAGGATGCCGTCAGCATGGATGTGCATCTCCTGAGCAAAAAAGCAAACCTCTCACAAATTCAATTCGTATTAGAACCCTAAAAGTTTGACAACCTAGATTTGACTTAAAAGTTGGACGAAGCTGAAGCAAACTTCGCAGAACCCTAAAAGCTTGGTGACCCAAATGTGACTTAAAAATTGGACAGTCCGAATACCTAGCACATGTTCAATTCGTATCAAAACCCTAAAAATTTGACGGGCAAAATTTGGCATAAAAATTTCTAGAGGTAGATATTACAGTAGTCATACTTGGGATACATATATTCAAGAAAATCTATTATGCCCATCTTTTACTTTTGCAATGTTTTATATTAATTGGCAAGAGGCATGCCCACATGTTTCATGTTTTATTTGCACACACAATTAACAACATCTCGATATTTCAATTTAGAGCTCCAATTAAAGGCTCTAAGTAATTTTAAAGGTAGTATAGATAACAGTGCAACATACACAGAGGAGGTTACGTGGCATTGTTCATAACACATCCATAGCCGTATTCCTATACACATAGCAAGAGAGAGCGACTATATGAAATTTAGTAAACACCTTCAACTACTTATATACATGGCCACTTGCATTGACTATATGAAATTTAGTAAACAACTTCAACGACTTATATACATGGCCACTTGCATTCAAAAGGTTCCTAAAATGATCCAAGGGCCCAGAGTTACTCTATAAATTCCAAAAATGATCCAAGGGTCCCGAAATTACTCTATGCAAATGCACAAAGTTCCCACTTTTACAGATTCTCAAATTATGCCCAAATTATGCCCAACAACGTTGGGTACCATTACTAGTTTTGAATTAAAAATAACCATATTTGTAGCTATTGAATTTTTCGGTATATTTATTCAAATTAAAAATAACCATATTTGTAGCTATTGAATTTTTCGGTATATCTATTCATATTTTTTATCACTTCCCGCTAACTGTCTTGGATTCCACAAAGCAAATTAGCCGGGACTGCTATGTCCATCATCTTGGGATAGGACAGCTTTAAATCTGTAATTAGCAGGCATTCCTGTAAGCACACTATTGCAAAAGCAGTCTATTAAATGGGCACAGCTACTTACTGTCCATTACGTTCTTAAAATCGTCCTGGATAGAGAAACCAAGTGAATTAGTGTACATTCGAATCAAAATGTGACCAATCATGCATTTCAAACAACAAAAAGCCGAAGTCAGGAAGTCAAACGAGATCACATAATCCATGGAGAAGAGGAAGCAGTAATAAACAAGAATACCTCATTTTTTGTTAACCGTTTATTATAGAGTAACTCCTCGCCAACGGTTGTCACCTACAGGTTAAAGTAACTCTTTAGCCAAATGGCACCATTTAGAGGGAATCAAGAAAAAATCACAATAGATGATGCAATAAGTATAAGATAAGGCGGAGAATACACTAAATATTAGAGCATCAGAACAGATATAAAGATAAACCTGGGAATACAGTGAAGATAGATAAATCACATGGCAACATATGCTTTCTATGTTTCATTTGATTGAGAGTAGAGTATGAGCACATGCAGCTCAATTTTAAAGACATGCTTGCTAAGTAAGAGTCCCTATCATCTAGCTAGAAGGCTATTCCTTATCTCTGTTTCTTATCTAGTCTTGTGCAACACTAGATTGTGCTTATATAACCATAAGCCAAAGTGCCATCAGAAAAAAATATTCAGTTTGGAACACCTATTTTTCTGCCCCTTACCCTGAAATAAAGCTTCTTATGACTAAGAAATCACAGCTGCAAATAACCATTCCAGCACAGACTAATAATAGATCTCTGCTCAAACTAAGTATTAGCATTTGAACTGAATTGTCAAACTTTCACGTCATCACCATGAATAACCACCACAAGCAATCCTCTTGATTTTTCAAAACATCTCTTGATTCTTCAAGAAGAAAAAGATGCGAGATTATTGAATCCTGGAGAAATAGGACATACAAAATCCTTGAATTTGCAGACGATTTGAGCTTTCAAGGCAGGCCTTTATCCAGATTCAAAAGCTAAAATCATCCTGCAAATTGGGCTCTTGCCCCTAGTGGCCAAGCATCTAAACTTTGCACTTACATATGTCCGTATCTATACATTGGTGGGGTTGTCAACAAAGGAGTTACTCCATCCAGCCAGACATTTCAATCGTTACCAAAAATTTGGCCATGGAAAGTCCAGCAGATAACAGGCCTTTTCTACAAGGTTGTTTGATAGCAGGAGTGCCTTAGTCTCATACATGATTGTCAAGTTTTTACTCTAATAGCAAAAGCGCATGGTTAGTAATGGAATACTCACTGTATGGCCGTTGTAGTCATGTGCTGGGTATAAGAGGGTGTTTTCTGGAAGCGAAAAAATCTGGAAAACTCATATCACGGTAAAAAAAACTGGCAACTAGGCTTATGACAGAAATGGAAGAACCTTACTTGTGAATGCACAGACTTGTAAAGTGTCCTTGCATCTCCTCCCTGAAAACAAACATAAAGGTTGATGAACACACAGGGCCTTAATTAGATCTATATGCTGAGTTAGTCCTTATTAAAATTACTTTGTCCCTAAAAGAATGATCTTAATTTAAAATGACAAAGAAACTTTCTGTTTAACTTTTGTTACCTGGAAATCAGTACGACCACAACCACGAACTAAAAGAGCATCTCCAGTAAAGGCCATTCTCGGAGATGGCTGACCGGGTCCTTCTACTGTGACATATGTCACGCAACCCTGAGTATGACCTGGAGTCGGACGAACCTGAAAGTGCCTCTTGGCGGATCAAACATACAGCAGGAAATGCTTGAAAACATATTGGTTTAGCACTTCAGGAAAATCTGACTATACGAGTTGACTTTTCATGGTAAAAGGATGTAACAAAGTGCAACTCACTAAGCAAGTAACAGAATTCAAGCAACAAAGATGATACGACGAGAAGGTGCAAAACTTTTATCTTTAATATCTTTAGCATCTGCTGTTAGAATAACAAAGGAAAGAAATTTACCTCTAACAATAGGCTTCCAATTTGAATCTGTTCAAATGGCTCCACATGCACATCTGCCCTTGCATTGCTTGCCTTTGAGATCAGGGATTTGGTTTCAGGCAACTTTTCCTACAACAAACACGTTCTATGATCATAAAATATATAGACTATGCAGAAAACACATATTTGCTGAGTAATAGACCTCTAACTGAGCTTATGGCTATAATTATTTTTATTGGAGTATACGTTCCTGAAGCAGTTTCCAAGATGGAACATCTAGGAAGGCCTCTTAATTACCTAAATTGACCTGAAAAGTAACAATATAAGTGGCACAGAATGACTGCAAACTTAACCAGCTGGAGTGCCAGAGTTAAGAAGGTAAAGCTTGAAATATCCTTAACGCCAAAATCTTCAACATGCACATGTTTAGTTAATCCAGAATGTATTAAAGACTTCCAATTCCAAATATTCAATTACTTAGGCTAGTGCCAAAAACTAGACACAAAAAGATTCTACTTTGTTCCAATAGGACGCATTTCTAGTGTAATTCCTGATTACGGAAAATGATCGTTTTGAACCAAAAAAAATAGGGATTGAATGAAAGGTTTAAGGAAATAAGCAAGAGACCTTCAGAAGACCTGTTCCCGTCACATGATCTGCATGAACATGTGTATTCATTGCATATTTGAGCTTCAGCCCAAGCTCCTTGATCAGATTCACGTCTCTATCCACCTTTGTATCGACTGGATCAATCAACTAGAAATTACCCCCAAAGTAAAAATTCATAATCAAAAGAAACCAGAAACTGAAGCCGAAGTGGCAAGTATAGAGATCCAATGCGCGTACCACGGCAGGCTTCTCAGGATCATCCAAATCTGCAAGCAGGTAGGTGTATGTGCTAGATTCTTTTTCAAAAAGCTGCCTAAATAAAATATTTCCTGCTTGCTGAAGAGAACCCGCCATTCTAATTCCAACACCCAAATTCGACTTCCCAATTTCAAAAGCAAATGAGGCCGACTTCAAAATAGATAAACGCAAATCAGATAATGGGCGCTGAAAATTTGGATCTGCGAAGAAAGGATCAGCTTGAAAAAGTTGCAGCCAATTTAGATCGGAATGACACGCATCCAAATGAAATGAGCATTTTCGAGAAAAGAGCAGAGCATAAAGAAGTCATACAATTATGGTTGCTGGAGCGAGAAAATTGTGGAACGGACAAGGCGAGCATGGCCGGAGCTCAGGTTTAGAGCATGACAAGAATATTTTACTGTTGTGCGCTGCTCCCGACGTGGTGGATTTGTCTTATTCATAAAAAAATAACCTAGTCTTATTATCTCAGTCAAATTAGGACAGTCCCTAATCAACAGCCTGGATTCATGGGGTAGATAACGCCCTGGCCCTCGGGCGTTAATGGGAATAAAATTCAAGGGCAGGGCGTTATCTACAAGGGCAATATCGCCATGGCATGGCCATATTGCCCTTGAATTTTATGAGGGCCAGGGCATTATCTTCCTTAACACCCTGCTCCGAGGGTGTTATGAGCCTTCGTGATAACGCCCTAAGGCGTTATGAGCCTTTGTGATAACGCCCTAGGGCATTATGACTGTTTTAGCCATAAAAACCCAAGGAGCAGGGTGTTAAGGAATAAGGATTCACTTGTTAGGGTGGGTTCACATGTGACAGTTATGCCATCACAATCATGACGGTTGGCTGTTCACATGCAAGAAAAACATGGACATCGTAATGGTGGACGATGGCCCATTATCTTATCTGGCAATGACAAAGTCCTACGTGGCGTAAAAGGGTCTGCCATTTTACATGACGGTATCACGGCCTTCATGACCACCACGTCTGCAACATGACCGGTAATCTCAGGTGCATGACCTGTAATTTTAGAAAGGTCCGGTGGAATCCGTCTGGACTGTGGAATCCGTCTGGACATCCGATTTGAATGCGATTTGAATGCTATTTGAAGCAATGTCCGATGAATCCAGGTTTCTTCATCTTCCTTTTTCATCATTTTGAATGTTGTTATTTTGAATAAAAGCCATCTCCAGGGGCTAAAAATATATAATTCTAGGATCTGATTATCTTTAAATATGTAAAGATCGTCTGATCTCTAAATAGCAAAAGAGGGGATTTGAAAAAGAACGGGATTTCACATGGAAGAGTGCCTCCAAGTTAAGTTTGTTAGGATATGCGAGGATATGCCCTGTTAGTAAACTGATATTCCAAATGCATTATACAAAGTTTATACAAAGCTCCTCTTATTTAAGATGCCTGCAGCTCTATATGTCTCATAGATTTAGAGGATGTTCATCAAAAGCTCCTCTTATTTGAGATGCATGTAGCTCTCTATGGCTCATAGATTTAGGGCAGCTAGATGTTCAGTTCATTGGGCTATACAATGGATAGTTTTTTCAGCTTTTAGCAGTGCCTAATGGTTCAGTACTAGAGGCTTGCAAAACATTTTACAAGGTGGGCTCATAATGCATATAATTTGGTTTTGTACAGGATGTCAGCACCAACTGCCCATCGAACAGCACTAAGGCTGCCTTCTTCCTCAGCAATTCAAGTTGAACAATGGAGAGAAATGGGCAGCGTGGTTGGAGGTCCAAGCTCCGGAATTTGGACATTGGACGAACTTTTAATTCTTAACAATGCTAAGAAACAAGATTGGATGATTCAGAGGCATGGAACACCCCTCCAAAGAAGCCGCAGCAGCAATCAACGATGGGAAGCAGTAGCAGGGTAAGTAGTAGGATATTAGGTCTTTCACAAGAAATAGTATCATAAGTATATTAGTTTGCTGATCCTAACCTGGATATTTCAAATATTACGTTAAAAATGGAGAAGTTAAGTTCAGCGTAGACAATTTTTCTTCTTTCTAGAATACATAGCAAGAACCCATTCTAGACATTCTAGAATGCTCATCAGCCTATTATCTTTGCACAGGAAGACCCAGAAACTAACTTGAGATCAGAACTAGAGCCAGACAGTCTATCATAACAGCTTTATATAACTACGCATCCACATTTAGCTTCTGAAATTAATATCAGGTGACTAGCACTTAGAATGCAACATTACCTTACCAGCATGCTAGCTTACCGTTAACAAATACTTTATACTCACTATTTCCGTTCAGCAAAGGTGATCATCCATGCTTATTGTGAATACAAGTCTGCCAAATTTATGTCTAATGCATAGAGGCATTATGTCACCATTAGTTGTTAAAAGGTCATCAGACATCTAAGATTCAGCAATGAATCAGCAATTTTAAGCTTGCCACCCTTAATTCATACATTACTCTATGGGTCTGCTAATGGATCTGCAAGCTCTATGATGCAGAGTTGCATTTCAATCACTTAACAAATTCCTTTGCAGGCTCGCCAAAAACAGATTTAATATTATCTATCAGCTAATTTTATTTGTAGCCAGATGAGCTTGGGCATGCATAAACTACGCAGCCAAGCCTAGTTTGAGAATACTTAAGTTTTGTAAGCAAAGGAGAAGCTAGCACTAGAATGCTCATAACAAGAGAATGAGTAAAGGATATGGACTCACATCATGACTGCAAATACTATTAGCATTGCAGGAGACAGTTGCCAAAAATTCACAATACCCACCCCTGCATTGCATGTTGAAATTGCCTGAAAGACTGCCATGATAAGCTTATCCTTAGTTTTAATTCCTTCCAACACAACGGTATTCCATTCAGAGAGCAGAAAACTGACGGCTTGAAAACCATTGAAATCCAAGATGGTTATCATAAGCCATATTGTTTCAGTCCTTGGAAACAGATGGGTATATAGTCTGGGATGATCAAGGAGGTACTCATATGCTAACTCGTTTTCTTTTTAGAAAAGGAATGCAAAATCCATATGATGCCCCTGAGACATGGAGCAAGCATGGTGTTTCCCATCAAAATCATTAAGCCAAGCCATAGCATCAGGGCTGAAGAAGTTCTAGGTGCCATGATGTTTTCATATACAATAGAGTAGCTTGACCGGTAATGATAATGTTCTTTGCCATGATAATGTTCTTTGCCTGTTCTAGTACTATTAACTATTAAAATTCTCTTCCCCCAGAATTTAAACCAAAGCGGTCTTCCGTGTATCAGATGTTCGTGTCTTTCTAAAATTGTCCCAACATTTTCTGATATTCCAGATACTTTTACAGATGAAGCAACATTATATGGTGCCTCAATCTCCTGCTACTCCAAAACACACTGAAAAAAATTCATGATCTAGCTCTTTAATTCTGCGATAAAGCTTGTATCTTCTAACATAGAGCATCAAAAGGGAGGTAAGGATTGTGCTGCCCAAGATTATGATGGTAGTCAAAACAAATCCATCAAAGACAGTTTCTCCTTTTGCTCTGGTTGCCACAAGTCCTGTGACTGTCACACAGCTGAGACAACATTGTAGAGTGCATTAATGAAGGTGGTGGTCTTGGAGATCGATTTGGGTATCCATAACAACACTGCCCCTATTATGGACACTAATAGAAAATATGTAACATGAAGACTGTAATACTGCTTACATTACTGTTCATGTGATTTTTCTTTGTTGTTGCATAGGTACTGTCGTCATGTAGGTGTTTCCCGCACGTCCACCCAAATGCAGATCATGTTGGGAAAGATATCATAAAGACTGGAAGAAGATCAATTCCTACGAGAATAACATACCATCAGGGCATTCTTCATATTGGAACATGACTGAAGCACAGCGTAGGGAGAAGGACTTGCCAAGAACATTTAATAAACAATTGTTTGATGCAATGCAGAGCTGGCTAGGAGGTAGAGAAGCTTGCAATCCCCAAAATATCTTGACTGAGAACATGCAAGCGTCTACGCCACGAAGTCAGCCTGTTTATAGCTTCCCTCCAGGTTCACATTACACTCAACCACAAACCAATCAGCCAGAGAATGAGACTCAAAGCAATCAGCCAGAAAACGAGACTCAAAGCGATCAGCCAGAAAATGAGACTCAAAGTAATCATGGTTAGCATTAATTTTTTGCAATTCATGGTACATAATTTTCTCTTGTTTACATGTTTTACATGTTTTACATTTCATTTTCAACCAGTTAGTAAGGAGAACACTCAGGACAGACAATCTAGTGGAAGAAAATGCAAGAGGAGAAGAGTAGATGCATTAGATGACGTGTGTGCAGCAGTGAGCTCATCATCCCAGAGCGTGGCTAGAGCCATTTCAGAATCTTCAAAATTTATCTCGGTATCTCAAGTTGAAGCATTGAAACAAATTTCAGAAAGTGAGATGGAAACCGCCTTGCACTCTTTGATACAAAGAAGACATCCTCAAGATGTTCAAATCATTGTTACTTCCTGGGAATCCCACTGACACGTCTAAGAATTTTCCTTCCATGGAAACAACAACTTGCATTCCTATACTGTAATTCTTGTCCTTATCATAGTAGTTTGGAGCTGCAGCATTCCCAGGAAGATGAAATTTGAGATGTGTAACATCAATAGTTCCAATACAGTTTGGGAAACACCTGTACGTTTCAAATCCTGACTTTATTCCCTCTAAATTATCTGGCCATCCCACTAAACTTCCCATCGTGAGAATCACGGCTTCTACAAACTTCAAACAATACTTCAAAACTGTTGACCTCCCAACACCAAATTGTGTACTCACCTGCAACAAAGATGAAACTGTTGCATACCTATTCAATGCTATTGCTACCTGTTTTGTAGGGGGCGTCCACCTGTTAGGAATGTTTCTCAATCCTTGTGGTGGATTTGTTTGCATCAAATGGGCTATGCGGTCACATAATGCACAGAAGCAAGCTGCATCCATTCGAAATAATTCTGGGTATTGATTTACATCTCCCAAGTCCACCTCATGTATCCAGTGATGCCAAAAATGCAAAGATCTAGGACGAATATACCAACTAGATGAATTACAATCAAGCCTTTGAACAAGCTCTGATATCAACAGGATGCTTGCACTCCCTAAAAACAACGCAACATGTGTGCACACTAGAGCAGAGACCTAACTCTCCTCAATCTTTGTAACCTTCTATAGAATCTAGTGAACAGATCGTGTCTTCTTTGTCTAATGTATGCAAGAATCTCACCTGCAATCAAAGCTAGCATTTGTTCGTCCTCCATCTCTGATATCGGTGAAGAAAATCGGGACAGAATCGTTTACTCATCCATTCTAGGATGCATTTGCTCATTCTGAGGACACGGTTTGGTGAACGGTGAAGTAACCGGTTGCAAAAACCCCTTCAAAACCCTGTCCACCATCGACAAAAAATGGAACACATATGAACATCTCACCATCGTGGACTGTCGTGTTGGTTTATATGATGACGTGGCAAAGTTAGATAATGGTTCATGTGAACCCTGCCTTAGGGCCATTGATGTTATTAGGGAGTTTTGTTTGTCAGGTGTGTATGTCCTTATGGGCGACTCACATGGAGAAATATCGCTGGGTCGGCTGAAAACTGGCTGACCCCGTGCTGAAAACAAAATTTCAGCCCCGTTCAAGAGCTTTAGCTGTCACGCCATCCACGGCGCGTTGCAGGGAGGAAAACAATCAGCAGCTGAAAATAGCCCCTGCACTGAAGCAGCACGGGGGAACAAAAACTCTCATATGAGTCCCACATTATTAAGAGATTCACATGGTATTTTTTTGGCCCTGCCTGAAACATCATAGAGCTTTAGCGCGGGCCTTTCAGCACAGGGTCAACAAGTTTTCAGCTGTCCCATTTCTATTTGTTCATGTGAATTGAGATATATGATCTTGTATATTTGCTGGGGTTGAATCTTAATTCATGGTACAACCCTAATATATCTTTGGCTCAAAAAATAAATAGAAAGCCCAAATTCTAAGGAAGGAAGAGGTTTGTCATAAACCGTGGAATATCCCATGATGGATGGCTGAGATGAAGTGTGGGATGTTTGTGGATGTAGATAGTTGAGATCTTCTTTGAGCTGTCATGGCATGATTTCTAATTGGAGTAAAGGCTTCTGAAGAGTTGGTTGTCTTCTTTGCTTCTTAAGTAACTTCGCTCTTCTCAATTTTTGGCACACAGGCTTTATTTCAGATGTTGCCCTTCTCTTCCCCCACAACGCACCATCTACAGCTCGAGAGCTGAGGCTTCTAATGGATAAGCTTTTCTGCGAGGGCTAAAGTGATTCAAGAATTGGCCTTGTGTTCTTTTTCCACCAATTCATTAGAATTCTTTTTAAGAGGTTCTCTTTGGCGCAGGGGTTTGGCCCCGAGAAATCTGGCCATCCTTAAAAATTTTCGACGAGTTAAAAAGATTTCCAGCAATTTTCTGGCTACTTTTTGCAAAAACTCCAGGAAATCGGCTTAAAAAAGAGGTGAACTTAGCTTTTTTTTTCGGATAACATAATAAACATAACGTTCAAATTACTGTAAATTTTGGCTTAAATTATAACACACAATGTCTCCACCGTTACCGCATAGCGGGGATGCTATCCTCTGTTTCCTCTACAGCACTCTGCTCGACAGAGTTTCCATAGCTCGGCGTCCCTTTGCTTAGCTCGGATGCTTAACTCGACTCAACTTGGCTCTGTTCTGCTCGGCTCTGTTTCCATAGCGGCACTTCCATAGATTTGTCTTCCATAGATCATATCGGCACAAAATGTGCCTCTTCTGCTATGTTTTGTTACTGTGACAGAGCTATCCTCTGTTTCCCTCTACTATCCGCTATTCCTTGTCATGTTATAAGACCTAAGTAGAGTAGTAACAACGGCAACTGCACAGATTTCTTATCGTTTTCCCAAAAGTTACGGCAAACTGAGATCTGAATCTCGCAAGAAACGGGACCACCATAGCCGCAGCAGATATCTTTGTTCGTAATCTGAATCTTAAGTTTATTATATCCCTAACCAACGGCAAGGGGGCAATCCCCCCTCGCAGGGCCTCTTGGTAGCGCCGCCAGCCTCGGCAGCACTCGCGGCTCCACCGCTCGTGCTCCACTGCTCGTGCGTTGCCTCGGCTGGCGGCGCCACCTCGAGACCCTACGGGGCAGAATGCCCTCCCTGCTGTCGATTACGTAGTCCATAAAATAGAAGGCGGCAGTTCCCGCTTGGGTGGGCCACTAAATCGAGCCCTGCTTTTGCGCCAATCTTGAAATAGTCTCCATCTCATCATCTTTAGTTGTCAGGACAAAAAAGGAGCACATACATCATAGTACCCACTACCCAAGAGAATTGTTTAATTTGTTAAGTTGTTAGGGGTATGCTAGCAAAATTTGGAACTCTAGAAAAACTATTATCTTTGTTATACCTTTGTAACTAACGTTAAGAAAACATTCTATTCGATTTATAAAGAGTTTTTGTTTATAATTAACATACTCTTAGAAAGCCATAAAACATGTCGACACTCTCCTCAACAAGTTTGAACTTTTTAAGAGCAAATCAAAGCCCCTTTAGCATGACACGTTGATGACTGCCTTTTATGGTGGTAGCTTGATGAATGTTTTCCGCGCTATCTCTTGAAGGGAAATATCACCCTCAAAGACATTCTTGAACTTTCTCTAAAGCCCCTTTAACATGAGACATGTGGGTGACTTCCCTTTATGGTGGTAGCTTGATGAATGTTTTTCACACTATCTCTTGAAGGGAAATATCACCCTCGAATACATTCTTGAACTTTCTCAACTGTAGTCTTTCTGTATCTTGCACATTCCACTTGAGTGGCAACAAGATAACCCTTCATTTTCAGAGACATACACAAATGCCCCCACCTGCAAGAGCTGATCAAGGACCCAAGGTCTCTCGTAAATGCAATTTAGTAGTATGCTAAAGCTAATGCAATACATTGTCATATTGTTTTGTCAATATTCTGGAGGTCAATTTCTGTTTGAAGACTATTCATTCTGTTAATTGGACGCTTTCTTACCACATCGTATGTACATGAGCCTACATTGCACTCGATACCATTGTTGATTAATCTTCTCACAACTTTAACCTTAATGAAACATGACAATCTAACAGAAAGAGTTAGAGGTTATTCTTATTATGGCAATAAACTGGAATCTACCACGATGAGTAAAAGTTGCAACAAAGATTTTGCTATCTAATGTAGAGAGTTTTTTCACCATATCGACCAAGAAATAAGTCCCATTGGAGAATCTCAATATCTAGTTTCGAGCCACAAAAGAGAGAGTATGGAAGGGAGGTTTGTGTTGATGCTTTACTATATCCACAACAAAATAGTAAGGCTTGCAGCTTGAAGGAATGATGACTTCTTTTTCTTCTCTTTGGATATTCGAGAACGAAACTAGTATTCTATTTTATATGGTTAGATGATCATGTTGGTTCCCCTTCCTTGTTACTCCTCCATTTCCACCATGATATTTTCACTAGTAACTATTGTTTCATTAACCGTAGACTTTAAGATGGTCCACATTTCCCCCAATTGCATTTAGGAGAGGTCATTTCGTTACTCCAAGTTGCACAAAGAGGGAAATTAGATTCACTTAAAATAGAGGTCCACAAATTGTATACTCCTGTACAAGAAGGTACAAACCATTTAGATATGTACTAAAAAGCAACTTGCAATTTGTTTACAAGAAGATACAATCCATGTTGATGCGTCTTCTTCTCATGTTTCTGAGGTTGTTAAGGCTGATGGTCCTAATCTTCTGTGCACAAAAGAGTCATGGCAGCAGGTCAATTGGAAGAAGGCGGCAAGGAAGAAGTCTGTTATGTCATCTCACGAGGCTATCCCGCCTCGTTCTATTCAGTGGCATGATAATTTGATGTCTGTTGATGATCATCTCGATGTGGTAGACCATGTTGATTGTGATGAGGCCATTAAACGCCTCAAGGTGGCACAAGGAGTGTGAGTATATACTGTGTATGGGTGGTTTTGCTTAGTGGACTACTTCGTCCTCTAGGTTTTGAGTCCCATGTCACAGGTCCCTTGTATGTATCTTGATTTTTCTTGATAATAGATTGTCGTCCTTCAAAGAAAAAAAAAGCCATTTAGATATGTACTAACAACTTGCAATTTGTTTAACTTTGCAAATTGGAAATAACTCTAATTGTTTACAAGAAGATACAAACCATTTAGATATGTACTAAAAAGCAACTTGCAATTTGTTTAACTATGCAAATTGGAAATAACTTCTTCAAACACATTCAAGAAGCTAAGAAACTTCCATGTTGGGACCAAAATTGTCTCGCCAATAGGTTCTCTTGAACCTTAACTACAATGCCTTCTTTCATCTTCTTTTATCGGTCCACATATGCATCCTATTCAATTGTAGCTATCTCAATGTTGGTGACTTGGAGGTGTCAGTAGCATCTTCTCTATTCATACATTGCGCAAAACTCTCTCGAATAGTAAATGGACATTAATTGGCAACCTACTATCTCATCCATGCTGTCCTTCATCAATCTAAACTTGTCCGAGAATTAACCATGCAGGTCAAGAGCAGACTTGAGTTGATGCTTTAGTGCATTCATTGACTCTATTAGCTCCACTTGTGCTGCTCCTATATCATGTGATATAAAGTGGTGAGTTTCAGTTGGCAATACTGCTTCACTATTTTTGCTCATTTTTTACGATACCTTTTGTTGGCTCTCCACTCTCAAGTTTCTACGTGTCAAAGCATTACCTCAATAGGGGAGAAAAATATGTACAGCCTATAACCACCATCTACGTCAAATGCCTACGTTTGGTACTCCTTGCAAAGAGTAGCCCTAGCAAATGCACCATTGGAGAAGAAGTCTTGCACTGTGCATCCCTTTGTCATCAATTTCTTTACCACATATGTGCTATGCCCTAGCATCTATTGATTGGAGGCGGAGGAAAATAAGGAATTTTTACCCAAGTTTAAAGCAACTAGCTTGCTTTGGATTTAAAGACTTGTACAACCACTTTCCTGCAAGAAGGTAAGACACAATTAACATTACATAAGAGATTCTAATTTGGAAGATCCCCCTATTTACTGGAGGAACAAGTGGCTTACCTACAACGGTGTCATACTCGGTGCTCTTTCCCTCCCTTAGCCTTTCGCAAATGAGGTGGGAGACTGGGCTCGACTTCAGGGCCATGAAATTGTATATTTGAAGCTGGACTTTGCACAATCGTATGACAGTGTCGACTGGGCCTTCTTAGAGAAATGTCTCTTACGCTTTGGTTTTGGCGCACAATTCACAGCTGATGTCATGAGGCTTCATTATTCTGCTCGCTCTTCTATTCTCTTCCAAGGGGAACCCTCAGCATTTTTTCAAGTGGGTCATGGCATCCGTCAGGGCTGACCATTAGCTCCATTGTTATTTACAGTTGTGGCAGAAGTCCTTGTCCAGGTCTTCTCTCTTGCCGCACAAGAGGGAATCTTGCATGGACTTCCTATGAACTATGGGTCACATGAGATCTGTAATCAATATGCGGATGACACTTTCCTTTTTCTGAGGGTAAATGAGCAAAATTTGCAGAATATCATTTCCTTGTTAGATTCTTTTTCTCTAGCATCTAGTATTTTTGTGGGTTGGCAGAGGTGCACAGCACTATGGGCATTAGACTCTCCAGTTCCACCATGGAAGATCCTTCCCCATGGTAAAGCAACCAGACTTCTTGGTATCCATGTAGGTGTTCATATCTCATCAGGAGATGCATGGGAGGCAGTGACTAAGAGCTTGGAAAAGAACCTTCCTAGGATGGGTCCTATGATACAACCAAGTGGCCGAGAAGTGAAGTGGTGTTCTCATTGAGCTTTGTAAAATCGTTGAGTACAAAATTGATACCCCTACTGGAGTAGAACTTTTGAAAATTTTGAAATTTGAGTGCTCCGAAACTAGACAATCATCGAGAGCACGAGAAAACTGGGGAATACAAGATAAAAGATGATTTATCTGTCGTTTGGTCTATGCAAAGGTGAGAAAAACTGGCGAACGATGAAGAGACCTCCAAAATAACCTGTAAAGTCAAGGCTAAAAAAAGAGAATGAATTGTCAGGGCAAACCCTAATGAGAAACAATCGCCAACACTCTTGAAGAATGCCGTTGAGATGATGACGCTGACAACTGAAAGAACTGCAAGAAAATGACCTGCAATGGAATTTGACAAGGAGAATAACCCGTTAGAAAGTTAGAAGCTTCAGGCATAAGCCTGTGCCAAAGTGCAAAATCAAGAATATAATAGCACTTAGAGGCTCCAGGGCCATGCCGAGGAAGAAACAACAGCCGACCAATCGGGAACCATCCACGAAAAACCATTGCGGGAATCAACCGATTAGTGCTGTCTCGGAGGCTACAGCGCCACGCCGAGGAGAAAATGAAATAACAAGTACTCTCGGAGGCTACAGCGCCACGCCGAGAAAGACTAATAGGATGCCTCGGAGGCTACTATGCCACGCCGAGAGAACATGAAAAAGATGAATGCCTCGGAGGCTATAGCGCCACGCCGAGAGAAATAAAAATATAAGAAGATATGCACTTGCAAAGAACATCGAAAAGACAACATGGGGGGGTGCCAGTGGCTGCAGAGTGACCCGAGAAATATAAAAAATAGATAGAAACTAAAGATGGTCAACCAAAGAAGGAGATGAGGGAGCTAGATGAAAACCAAAGAAAACGCAAATAACTATCGTCTCAGAGGCGACAATGCCATGCCGGAAAAGAAATGAATAATCATATGTAGGTCCCAAGACCGCATTAGTGAGTAAACAAAGATAAGTAAAATCCAACTATTCCGCCAGAGAAACGAGGGAGGGAGGGTGAGGGAAACTGGTAGGGCAGAGAAGAAGGAGAAACTAGCTCAAGAGAACGCCGATGAATGAAAATAGGAGAAGAGGCAGAATAAATAGAAGATGTGAGATGAGGCGTCCCCATCCAAGGAATGTCGGTTCTATTGCTATCGCAATAGAACCGTGGCATTCCTAGGATGGGTCCTATGATACAACCAAGTGGCCGATAGAAGAGGAATCTACCCTAAGAAGAATAATGTAAACTAGGCTGACAGGAGGAAAAAAGACAAAAAAGGAAGTGAAGAAATGAAAAATAGGATGGCTAGAAGACAAGATCAGAGTGGTAAATCGTGGAACAGATGATCTAACAGATATCAAAGGGGCAAAGAGGCAACAAGATAACAGAGCAACGAGACAACATGGACAGAAGGAGCAAGTAAGAAGTACTAGAGTATCGAAGGAAAAGGCTCGATGAGAGCAAGGAGCAATCAAAGCAACTGGAGTAAATGGAAGGAGAAGAAGAAACCAAGAAAAATAGAGAAAAACAGGGATAAAGAGACGATAGAGACGAAGGAGCAATGAAGTAGACTGAGCAAGTAATGCCGGACTCCAGATAATGGGATGAGCAAAAAGGGACACACTGGAATAAAGAAGGTAGAAGGGGCAAGCAAGGACTTCCAGAGTACCGAAGAGAAGACCACCACAGAGCGAAAGAGCAATCACGGCAACTGAGTAAATCGGAGGAAAAGGAGACCAAAGAAAAATGGAGCAAAAGGGAATAAATAGAAGACGGAGACAATGAGGCAACGGTAGAATGAGCAAGTAAAGACGGAATGCGAACAGTAGGATGTATAAAAACGAAAGATACAATGGATCTGGAAAAGGAGCATAAAAGTGAAGGACACAATAGGACAATGCAGCATGAAATGGGGAAAGGAACTTCTGGGACACCCACAGACCAAGCCACGATTATGACGACATCAACAAAGTAAAGATATCAAATGACTACTGTGCCAGTAAAACACTACACTAACAAATACTATAAAGCTGAACTAACGTAAATAGAAAGGCAACAAGAAGTTAAAGAAATCAAAGGAACTGATGCAACTAAAGGAGTAATAATGTCAACAAAGTTACACGAAAACAACAAGCCAAAGAAACTTAATGAAGCAAACAATGTAAACACAACAAAATAAAGAAATGATATCAAATGGAGCTACTGAGATAATGAGGAGCATATAGCAACTGGAGCACAACAAACCCACAATGGAGCAAGTCGAAATCAAGAGAATACATTGACCAAAGAAGTGAAGTGGAGAAATGGGCCCATCAATACCACAACTAAAAAATGGCTAATTGATACTGAAGGGACAACTGTAGTAGGCGTAATAGAAGAAGGAAGATGGAATAAAAGGCAACGGAATGAAAATGGAATAATGAAATTAACAGAGGTTGATAGAGAAAATGGACAAAATGACAGCACATAAGCAACATGCTGAAATACAGAAACAAGAATAGGCACCACTGTTACACATGAAAATATGGGATAAAGGAAAAAATAGACTAGATCAGCAAAAGTGCATGTGGATACCAAACAACCATATCGCTAACCAATAAGCCTACCATGAACATATATAACATCATATCATGATGAATGCACGAACGCCCATTTCTAGCACCTTGATCAATGCCCCAATTGAGAGAAACAAACTCAATCACTATATGTAGATCTGGGGAACGACGAGAAGAATCGATGCCTATGGGACACGACCTCCCTCAAAAAAGTACCAAGCCAATGACAGCATAAAGACATGCCAACTGCACTGACTAAGAACTACATCACCAAAATTGTAAAATATAGAGGAGAACGAGCAAATAAATTATTATGGGACAAGAATGCCCGCACAAGACAAAGGGAGCAAAGCAAAGGAACTAAACAATGATGCGCACAAATCAACAAAAAAGGGACAGGAGAAGAATGGGGTAGCCAAGACAAATGGAACATAGCAGGCTAGTGGAGCAGATAGATAGATAGTATATGGGTTTGGTACAAAGCAAGCAAATAGGAGCAGACAGGACAAACGGAGGAAAACAAAACAAATGGAACAAATACAAAATCTGTAGGCCAAAGGGGCAAATAGAACAAATGAGATATGCGAACTAAAGATACAAATATGCCAATGGAACAGATAGAGGGAACTAATGATACAAATCAAACAAAGGCAAAGGAGTAAGTAACACATATACAATGGCACAAAAATACCTATGATAGCGACAATAGCAAAAGGAGGTAAACAAAATAGATGCAAAAAAGAATGCGAGAAAGAAAAATGTTCAAAGGAGCAAATGAGGTAAAAAGGAGTAAGATGATCAAAGAACATGAGAGGCTGCGAGACGATAGATGCTAAGATAACCAAGGAGAGAGCGGAACCGCAAACGATAGATACTGAGGTAACAAAGGAGAAAATGCACCAAAAAGCTTCGAGTTAGCAAGGCGAAAAAGAACACATCAAGAAACGAAAAATAAGACCCAGTGACTCACTTGGGAGCATGTATATAGCAAATGAAAAGCATAATCCCCAAACCCAATGAACCAAAGAGAGATAAGAGAAAAGGAGCAATGGCCACAATCGAATGGAAGGGGCCACTAATCTAACTCAAGGCATAAATTGTATTGCAGGAGTAAACAGAGCAACGGTATCCACGGTGACAATGAAATGGGAGAAAAAAGAAAGAGATGAATTAATGGAAGAAAACTGGAGAACATAATGCATCCATGAACTGATGAACCAAAACAACTAGAATGTCCATGCACATAACGGCTATGAAGATAACTGTAAGTCATGAGGAGAATCAAAAGTACCCTGTTTCAATGCCGGCCACTAGCATTAAATGCCAAAAGCATGGGAATGTGTTAGCAATCCCTAACCAAGGAATGATATTGAAACTCGTAGAAATAAAGAAAGAGCAAAATGAACGAGATTAACCAACATCCAGTCAGTGAGCACATGGACAAAATCGAAGAACACAACAAACGTAGAGTAAGGAACACTCCAACCCTGGCAACAAAGATTCCAAGATTGCACAAACACAAAATTCGATGAAACCAAGGATAAAATCACATGAATCTATGCAAAAGGGAATGGACCAACTTTTATGTAGTATCGATGCCCACAGAATGACTCTATCAACGACCTCAAATTATTAATGAAAAAGATGGGATGAATGAAACCAAAAAAGGGATCGAATCAATGCACATTTGGTGCCAGAACTGCAGAGAAAAGAAAAAATGCGCAATCAGTAGAAAAAAGGCTTAAGATGCACAACATGAATGGAGAACCGAGCACAAAGAGAAGAAATGTCAACAATGTACAGAAAAGAGTCAACATACATCCCCATTAATAAGCGTAATACTAGAAACTAGACGAATTATCTGTCAAAAGTGCTTATCGTGAACCAAGGCGGTACCATACTGACCCCGTTGAGTGCAAAAGAAAAAACTATGTAAATCATCAACATATGCACCTAAATAAAGAATAAAACCGGGTCTAATGAGGCCATACCAGTGAATGGGTGAATGTACCCAAACCTGTAACATCTTGAGTAAAGGGGTCATTATCTGTGTAAGGCTTGAAAAAACTCCCCTCTAGATAATATAGGCTCCTGGAAATCGCTCGCCAATTCGAAAAGACCCCATTGTAGGTTCCGAACCATATGAGACGAAAGGAAAAACCTATGAAGCTTGCAAAAAATGACTCAATCTAATGTTGAGCTCTAATGTTGCCAAATTGGAAATAAATCCAGCAATGTCAATGATATCATACTGGCACTAACAAAGAAGCCAAATGTAGCATGTGGACCAAAGCAGTAGAACGAAGTCGACCCCTAGCGAAAAATATATAAAACCAGGACATACCTTGGTTGGGTATCGAACTCAGGTCCTCCAAGCAAGGCATGGAACTTACCAATAACCACAACAACAATGACACATTGACTTCGAAACCTCCAATATAAATGATTTAAATCCATTAAAACAAATGAGAACAAAAAAGGTGAGCACCCGGATACTGGGGGTGCCACAATTGAACTGAAGATCCGCATAGAAGCAGGGTGGTCGTAGCTAGGAGCATTGGTGGGAGAGACATGAGGTAGTGTGTGAATGAAGGAATGAAAACTATAATGTAGAAAGCTCGGAGCTCGTGGTCAATAAAGAACACTCCGCAAAGAGAAAGAGCAAAAAGAAACCAACTCAGGGATTACATGGGACCAAACATAGGGAGTATTAATCTCAAGACCGCATCCATAATAAACAAGGTAGATGACAAAGACATGACTAACTATGTGCATGCAAAATGAACTATGTCAAATATAGGATATCCAGGTGATGGTATCCCCTTACAACTTGCCAAACTAACAAAGGAAAAAACCTGGGCAAAGTCGGCGGACACCATACGGCAAGGGATGTCTAAATCCGGTGCATGATTCCGCCTAAGTCTGTCGGTGCAGGGCCAAGGTATCACAGGCCGATGCGAAAAGTCCTTCCAGGAAACTCGATCAGAAAAGCAGGGCCCGTCCCGGACTTGGACTGTGCTGGAACTGGCTGGTGGTCTTCTGCGATGGTTCCTCCTTTCGCTATGGGAGCCACGGATACATTCATCTGAGACGCAATACATGTTGCTGCACCTGATTTCTGAGATGCCTGAGATGCAATACATGTTGTTGCACCTGTCGGAATAGCAACTAGTAGAGGGAGTCCACCGACCTTGTTATAGCCAACCTGGCTCTAAATAACAGTGTCGATCCAACAAAAACGAAATTGCTAACAACCAGTGAGCAAGCAATCCTACAACCAGTATTCAAGGCCCTAAAAATCATGTTTAAACTGCCTATTTACATCTCCTGAAAGGCCGATCCTGATCCAACTAAAGAATATTTGGAAAAAATAGAAGGAAAAAACAGAAGATGATTGATCCCTAGGCAGCAAAGCCGTCCAACTAGCCGGCTTCTAGTCGGTTGTGCAGAATGAAGCAATCAGAGATCCAAACATGCATCCATCAAGAAAAATGGAAGAAACTTATCTGAATGAAAAAGATGAATCTGGATTGTGAAGTCGAAGCCATGCTGTGCAGATCCACTCCCCTGCATATAGTACATCATAACTTGACAATGGCCCACCAAAAAGGGGAACCGAATACTCATCCATCTGGAGTTAAAGAAGGAAGATTCGAAGACAAGTCCGAGGCTTGGCACATAGCCCATAGCCGTAACCGGTTCTTTTGGGCTCATGTCAAACCGATTAAGATTGAAGATCTTGAAAAAATACCACGAATCAATCTGCAACCTGGCCCAATCCTAGCCCTAAAGCGGATGAAGACAGAGGTCGCCCTAAAGCAGATGAAGAAAGAGGTCGCAAAAATCTCTTTTGCAATCAAACTGCCTAGTACCCCATCAAATACACCTGGCCTGCAATATGCAGATCAAATCCGTCGCAATATGTAGATCAAAATCTGTCTGGACTACAACAAGAAGTAGAACTAGGAAAAACTAGGAGAAACTGGTAGGGCAGAGAAGAAGGAGAAACTAGCTCAAGAGAACGCCGATGAATGAAAATAGGAGAAGAGGCAGAATAAATAGAAGATGTGAGATGAGGCGTCCCCATCCAAGGAATGTCGGTTCTATTGCGGCATTTTCTGGTGGTCCACAGCAAAGCTTTCCATGGCGGGACGAATCGTTGTGGCTAAGTCAGTTTTAAGTAGCACCCATGTGTATATGGCTTCGTTCATGTTGGCTCCACAGTCAAAAGTACAACTTATCGTCAGGATTGTCAGGAACTTCATCTGTGGGGGAACAGAGGAGGGTGCTACTGTCAAAGTCAGTTGGAAAAAGTGCATGTTGCCAAAGCATTTTGGCGGCCTTGGGATGATCAATTTTCTTTTGTAGAGCAAGGTGATGATTTCTAAGTTTATTCGGAGAATTTTGAATAATGTGGATGAGTCCCCGGGTTCCCGTCTTGTTTATCAGTCTTTGCAAATGTGCATCTCTTTTGGATCTCCGTCTCTTAGGCCACTTTTCCCCTGGGCTCTGTTTTATCCACTGACCGCATACCCCAATGCGTCCTCATTTCTTAGAGGATTGCTAGTTGTGTGGGAGACTGTACAATCTTTGTTTCACTTGCACCATCTTGCGCACACTAGCACTATTGCAAGTTGTTAGTGGATTCCATTGGACGGTGGTCCTCAGGTACCTTCAGTCCACCCATTGACGCATCGTCGATGGAGATCGGCAGGTGGGTGAAAGCATGTTGTAGTGGAACAAAAATATGCATTTTAGCACCACGATTTTGGGTGCTAAGTGTGGTGGGATAAACCGAATTTGTAGTGGGAGAGGCAGTTATTTTTTCAAATATACACATGATTACTTATTCAAAATTTTGTCTTTTCCTAATTACACGATGCCTGTTCTCATTTTCCCCCAAAAACTCTGATCCCGCTCCCTAAATCCGGCAAGACCATTTCTGATTTCTGGCAAGAAGATCGATCACGAAATGGCTTTGATCATACCGGACTTGAATGCCACGGGATACACCTACAAGGAAATGTACAGGCAAGAAAAGCATTACGCCACACAAGAAGAAATCGAGTCTGTTTGGGGGCCAAAAGTATCAGGGAAATTCACTTACAGGTGGGTTGCATTGTAGATTCGGAGATGCCCATGATTCTCTGTTGTTTAAAATATTGTTTTGTTTCATCATGCAGGTTGAAGAATCTGAGCAAGGAGAGGTATAATGAATATATGTACCTTTACAGGAAAATCTCACAAAGGACGTGTGCCTGGGGAGGCATGGCCTCACAGACTATGGCTGTTGCGTATTACCTTCACACAAAAGGTAAAGAAATAAACTGGTTGAATTTCTGGCAACAGTTAAGAGAAAAAGGGTCTGAAGCCTCTCCGTCCCAACGTAAGAGGAAGCATGCAAGCATTTCAAATAGTGAGGAAGCAGAGCAAAATGCCACAGATGATGCTTCCTCTCTTGAAATGACTAGGCCACAATTCAAGCCTCCTCAAGCTGTAAGAAGAATCTCGGGGAAAATCACTGAAAAAATAGGTACTTTTCAACCCTCTTCTTCTGGAACCACCATATGATGCAATTTAATATTGGAACTGTTGTTTTCCAGAGAGGTCTAGCAAGCTTGAACAATCAAGGTACACCACTTCTTCTTCATTTGGGTGTGTTGTAAGTTATGTGTAGGAAATTTGTGCTGCTAGTTTCGAGTTGTGGTGGATAATTTCAGTTCACAGTAGTATGTAGCTCCAAATGTGTTACAGGGCAGTCATATGGTGCCAATTATATGTTAATAATATAGTTTATAGCATATGTAGTGTCATATATAGTACCAAACGTGGTACCTTATCTGAATAGTGAATTGGCTTCCATATGTTTCTATACTTAGTGTCATATGTGATGTTAGGTATGGTGATACTTGTGAATGGTGGATTGTCTGCCATATGTGGTGCCAACTGCTGCGATAAATATTGCACCACGCTATGTGCCACATGTGGGGTGGTGGATGCCTGTCGGATGTGGTGCTTTTTGTGCATTGTGGTGCCACATGTGGTGTCAAATGTGGCACCACCATGGTTCCACATTTTGCACCACATGTGGTGTCTTTGACGCCATTTGTGGTGCGAAGTAATGGATGTCTGCCATATGTGGTGCTTTGGGTGCATTGTGATGCCATATGTGCCATATGTGGTGCCTATGACGCCATTTGTGGTGCAAAGTTTGTCATGATGGAATTTGTGGTGTGTAAAGTGGTGTCTGTTGTGTCATGTGGTACTAACCTTGGATTACTTTCCAGTTGAATTCAACAGGACACTGGGAGAATGGATCAACTCTACAAGATCAGAAGTGATTCAGTGTAAGGCAAGGTTGCAAACTTGTGATCAAAGCCTGCAGGTGCTACAAATGAAGGTTTGGCACCTTGAGTTCCAGACCGAGAAGATGAATAAAGATTTAAAAAAATGGGAAGGAATGATTAAGGATAAACCAAGTCATGCAGACGGTATTCAGGTTATATGCCAAGATACAGAGGCTGAGCTCAAGGAACTATTACCAGACCTTGAGCAGACAAAAATCAAGGAGCTTAATCTGGCACGGCCAGGAAGCGACACAACAAAGATTGAAAGTGCCGGGAACCAAGGTTAGAGAGGTTTCTGTCTTGCAAGGACCGTCTTCCTTTATTTGTCTTGGATCCACTACTTCCAGACCTTGATAAGGCTGAAGATTATGGTAGTGGTTGTCCATTCTGTGGCAAGATCCTCCAGTGGATGGAGAAATCACTACCAACTTTGATTGCTGAATGCAGTCACCAATACCATCTTCCATGTCTGCTCAGCCTCTTGAGGTACTTCATAACAAAATTCCTGAAGTGCTTAGTATAATTGTATTCTCATTGACAAATTTGTGTTCACTTTGCAGGATTTGAATCATTGTTGCATTGAGAATTGTTGTCATGAATTTTCTACAGCATGGGTACAAGCCTTAGGTGTGAGTAGGGAGGATCAAAAGCAACTTCAAGCTACTGAGGCACTTATAGGTGAGCGCCCTTGTCATATTGATATGCCAAAGCATAGTTACCATCAATTGTGATTCAATTCCAGGTTTGCAGAGCATGGTGCCGTTTACTAATTCAGGTTTAACTGTTCGTACTGGTAGCAATGACTTTGTGAATCCATATAGCACACCAAAAAGGGACTTATTTTCTACCCTCAAAGGTAACCAAGTCTTGTTTGATGCAATTGGGATATGTAGCTTACTTCTTCATCCCTACTTTGTAGATATAGAGGTACAATGTGCTCAGCTAGGGGGACAAGACACTCACACCCCTTCAAAAGCATTAGACACAGATAGAAACTCGGGCAAATCAGAAGATGCATCAGGTTATAGGAACTCGGACAAATCAGTAGATGTCAACAAATCAGTAGGTGCATCAAGTCAAGCTCCAGCTCGACAACAATTTGCCAAATCAGCAGATGCATTAAGTCATGCTCCACACCAATCTGCCAAATCAGCAGATGCATCAGGTTATGATCTGAACAAATCGATAGGTGAATCTAAGTCACAAGGTAACTTCCAACCTTTTGTGCCTGTCTTCTTTTTAATTTGACCCATATAGTTACAGAATCTGTTCAATTTTTGCAGCTGGAAGTGTCTCAGAGAAAAATCAAGAGCAGAATTCCAAGCAAAAGACACCTCCAAGACATGCTGAAGCAGAAGTTTCCAGCCCTGCACCAAGACATGCTGAAGCAGAAGTTTCCAGCCCTGCACCAAGACATGCTTCACGAGCAAGCTTCAGAAGGTGCATAAAACCTTCAGGAAGGTCTTTGTTTTTCTTCTTGTTTTGCACATGCAATTGAAGTTTAGTATTGGACAATTAGTTGAAGAAAAAAAGAAGGTCCACAAGGTAAAACATTATACCCAGCCTTCAAAATTAGGAGCATATTGTATAATACGCTCGTCTGATGTGGCCACAGGGTAGAGCTCCTTACACCTTTCCCAGGTTTGCACGTTCAATTGTTCCATCAAGCATGTCTGGCATGCAATGACGTTCTTTTGGCTGATGAACAAAAAAAAGAAATCACATTACGTATTCTGGAATACACTAGTATTAAAACATTCGAAAGTATCAAGCACAAGACATGAACGCTTACTTGTGCAATTCCTTGGACATATCTTCCAAGCTAAACTCCTTGTCCACCACCTTCTGTAGTAACCTTTCTAGTATGGTGGTGTCTGTGAAGCCCTGCAGCTCCCTCCAAACTGTAATGGTCATTTCCTTTTTTGGCACGTCTATGCCCTTTTTCTTTTCTGCTGCTTTACCTTTGCTTTTTAGTTCTCCCCTTTCAAAAGCAGTAAAGATTTCGTTTTGCAAGTCCCAAATCTACAACACAATAACTTATTGTCAGCTCAAGATATTCCGAAATACAACATATAAAGCTACCATGAAGATAAACTAATAATATAAAGTTACCAAGAAAAAAGGCCAAAGTATATTCCGGAATACACTTTGGCCTGACACTAAAGAGCAAAGGCTGCTCAAGAATACAGACGTGCTTACCCTGCCATCCTTGAAGGCTAGTTGAAACCAATAATCGTGGCTGATCAAGAAGTGCCTCTTATTTGCTTCATCATATTTGAGGTAGCACTCTATTGCGCACGCCTCCTTTAGCTCCAGAGATGGCCCAGGTTTCTTGAGGTCTTCACCATACTTCTCCTTGAAAATTAAATACTCTCTGTGCATACATCTTATTTTATCGACAAAACTCATTTTGAGTTTGTACTCGTTATCAGCATTATGTGTATTGGCCACTATTTTCACCTCTTCGTCAGTCAGGCCACAATACACTGCACAGAGAATGGAGAGGTATCTAGGATTCTGCTTCTCTTTAAACAGTTGTCTGCGAGCCTTGAAGCTGTGGTTTCCTCCCAGCACATAATGTGTGTACTGATCTGCACTCTCTGTCATAATTTGCCGGGTCCATGCACTGGCTTCTGTCAACAAGCAGAACTATTGGAGCAACATGTGCATTTGGGTTGCTCCTTATCCGGTCCTTCAAGTTTCTGACGTGGTTGGCATAGATCTTTCTCACTTGAAGTGGCCTCTCTCCTGTCTCGTCCTTAGGTGGCAGCTTCATGCAGGTGACTGGAAGATAAAATACAAGGACAAATTCCAGTTCATATGGACTCAGGATCAGTGTACAAGCACAAATTTATATAACAGTGGAAAACCAATTTTTCTGAAGCACCTCAAAAAGGTCTACGACGCATATCCAGGTTTCACAAAAGTGAACGTGCTTCTCATTGATGACAGCAGATACAAAGGGTAACCTCAATGAGCCAAACACCATGATCTGTCCAAACAGCTGGAGCCCTGACAGAGTAGATGGCAATTTCCTCATGAATGATCTAAAGGATTGGCTTCAGGGGTTGCTCAAGCTTCGACATAACTTTGCACATTCTCTGCCTTGAGCAACCCCTGAAGCCAATCCTTTAGATCATTCATGAGGAAATTGCCATCTACTCTGTCAGGGCTCCAGCTGTTTGGACAGATCATGGTGTTTGGCTCATTGAGGTACCCTTTGTATCTGTTGTCATCAATGAGAAGTCAAATGACAAAAGCCATAAATATTATTATTGTGTATATGATGTAACTTCTCTATACTTTTTAATATAAACAAAGTTTTACTTCAATTGTTCATTTCTTGGCTATTTCAATGTTCCTCAAGGTTTTCAATGATCTTCCATTTGCTGAATATAAACTTACACCACTAGCACGAGGACTGCAGTGTTAAGAGCGCACATCCGACCAGAACACTTGCCACTTGAAGTGTTTAAAGGACAGCAGGAGCCTCTTGTACTTGATGAAGATTCAATCAGAATATTGGAGAAAAGTAGGGATTGGTTCAGTGATAGGATAGTCCATTTCTTCATGAGGTTAGTAATTTAATATAAACAACTCAGATTTGAAGTCTTATGTTGTTTTTTAAAGCATCTGGTTTTACCAGACCTTGGACTTTCGCAGGTGTATGCACCAATTCTGCATCAAGCATGACATGGAACAGAGGTTCCATTTCATGGATCCGCTCATTTACACATTACTGTCGAAGGAGCATGCTTCAAAGGACAAACTGTTGAACCCTCAACTTGCAATTTCGGAATGTACCATTCTGCCAGCATGTTATCAGCAGCACTGGACAGTGTATGTCATTGTAGGTCTTGGAGGTCAGCCAGTTAAATGTCAGCCAGGTGTGTACCATTTTGACAGCCTAGAATGTACAAGGGCAGTCATGAGTTTTGTTGAGGATGCAAACACAAAATTCCCAAGCACCATAAAGTTGCACCACAAGAGAATTACAAGTTCCCCCACTCAGTCTGATTGCTGGTCATGTGGTCCTGCTATATGTGTCTTTGTAAAGAAAGTGGTGGCTGCAGTAATGCGAGACTTGGACATACTATCCCAATGCAAGGTGAGTTCGTAACTTTGAAGATATTACTCATCCAATGTGAGGCTTGATATGTTTGTTGCAGGGTGTACCAATTTCTAGTGGGGAGCTGTTGGACACGCGCAGAATGATGATTGATGTTGTGAAGCACAGTTGCGCTAGTAATGAAGCTGAGGTTGACAGATCAATAGATCTTTACTTGTAATCTATTGTTTGTATTATTGTAACCAAAGAGGTTATTCTTGTAACCTATTCTTTCATTGACATTCTAATGTACATTGTTGTATACTATTGTATACAATAGACTTTTCTGGCTGACCAGAGCAACACTCTGGTGGAGTTCAAATCTCCAGAAGAAATTGATGTAAATTAATGTATCTTGGAATAAAAAGCTAAAGATGTATTCAAAGAGACATCTAGATGAAAATGACAATGTGGTGATACATGTGGTGATGCAAATGGTACATGTGGTGAATCATGTGGTGACATGTGGTGGGTGGCTCGGCTCCCGAGGTGTGAAATCGTATGCATGCAAACGTCCCTTTCCTCTTCTGCCTCATTCCCAAAAATCATATGCATGCAAATATCCCTTTTATTCCCAAATTTTTGCCCTGTAGCTTCATTCCATCCATCTTCCTCTTCCCTCCATTTCATTCATTCCGTCCATTTCGCTCATTCTGCCCATTTCGTTCATTCCATCCATGGCCAGGTTCAAGACTACAGTGCGCAGGTCTACTCCAGCTATTGTGCCTGCTCCTTCGCCGCCAGCACGGTTAGAATCCGTGTCTTCGTCGGGAGGCCATCCGGTTACAGTGGTGACCAAGTTCACTCCACCAGAAGTGGAAAAGCTTATCCTTGAGGCACAGGCTGTCTGCTCAATCCGGGTTCTCGAATAGGTCGATCGAGGTTATCCCGATGAGGAGTGTCTGCTAGAAATGAAGATGTATGCCATGGAGGACGACCTCCATATAGAGCTGAGGATGCCCCCCGCCTAAAGATCAAGCCTGCTCCAGCCCTGATTAGTTTAGATTTGTTTTTTTAATCCCTGGTTTTAATTGTTTTGCAATAGTCCTTGTGACTATTTTTTGTAAAGCTTTTTTATTAATGACAGAACTCCTCTTCTCTACAGCTATGTTGACTATTTTTTTTGCTTTAAATGTTCTCTTAGTTTCCACTGTTCTTTTAGTTAACTGAATTGTTTCTATCCTTTTCTGTACAGATATAAGAAACATGTTTGGTATTTAGTTTGCAACTCAAGTTTTTGGTATTTAGTTTGCAACTTAAGTTAATGACAGTTTTTGTCATTCGTTATAAAATGCAAAGTACAAAGCAAAGTATGCCTTTACTGAAATAGCACACCAAAACAAACATTAAAGCCAACAAGGAATTTCAAGGTGCAGAATTTATGATCTGCACACTAACAAAATATGGTAACCAGCAGCAAATAGAAAAATATGAGGTGGGTGGCTCGGGTTCAAAAGAAATAGAGTTCAGAATAGAATAGAATAGAATAGAATATGATTTTATCGTCCACGGAGACCAACTGGCCTATGGGACCCAAGTACAAAGAGAGAGCAAAGAAAGGATATTACCGGATTAAAAAAACCCCGCCAGAAGGGTTTTCGAGGAAAAACCTTAATAGCAATAAGGATGCTTGACATACTTGCATGCTTATATACATAATCACAAGTACAAAATTGAGGTTAATGTCGGACGGGGGCATAACCGAGTCCGCGTATCCATTACCTCCCGGGTACGATCCCAACAAGCCTACAGAGGCCGCGTGCTCGAGGCTCATGCAAGGCCCGATGGGGCACAACTAACCGAGCATCTTAGAGCCGGATATGCTCGTGACGCCGGACAGGCACGAGGGCGTGACTTTCATCCTCAATGGCACCACTGTGGCGGCAAAGATCGACGGACTATGTCCTCACGCTGCTCCCGAATCCATCTCTGTCTCAATGCGGAGGTGGTGTGCACACAATGCGAATGGAAGCAATCATCCCGCTTTTTCATGGGTAGATGGGTGCGCAAGTAGTGGTGTGGGCCCCTCGTGAGCATGGGATTAACCTGCTGTCGATAATTTGCCGCCACGACATGTGACAGGGCCTCTGCATCCCAAAGCTTGGCCATGAAGCAAGCATCCAAGTACTGCTTCAAGGTAGCACATTCCTTCGGTGTATGTACTTGGGTCCACATCTGTTGTGCCTCGCACATTCCATAGCGAGAACCACCGGGCTTGCTTGTCTTTCCAAAGAGCTTTGAGTCATTTGCGCCAAAGCAAGGTTGGGCAGCCGGGCTTCATCCATAGCCACCATCTTCGAAGTAAATAATGTGACATTCCAAAGACCCTCTCAGAATGGAAGGAAGCCCCGTCTCTGGAGCAAGATCTGATATTGGACCGTGGATTTCACTCCCAAAGTGCCGGGCCAAGAAGGCCTTCAGACACTCTAGATCGTTCCAAGTGGTGAGGGATATCACCGGCCCCCACACTTCGCCCCATAGAGGAGGACCGGTTCAACCAAGGCCCCGAACAAGTGTGCCTAGTGACCCCATGCATACAACTCGCCTTGTGGATTGTTGTTTTGCATTGCATCTGGGGCTTTCGACTGCGGTGACCCGTAACGATGGATGCATCCCAATGTGGTAGTAGAAAACTCAATGCCCAAATACTTATAAGACTGAGCCACCTCCACTACACCGCCTACCCCGTAAGTGAATGAGGGAAGGCGTGGGTGCTTGGGATGATGGGACCAGCGAACCCTTGTCTTGGCCAAGTTAACTCTCATGTCGGTGAATTGGCGAAAAGTGTCCAAAGCATCCGGTGGCGTTGCATGTCCTCCGGGGTATATGGGAGCAGGTCAACATCATCGGCATATATGAGTTGCCGGATTATGTGGTGCATCAACTGGAGCCCCCCCCCCCCCTCTCAGCTAGCCATTCTTCTAGCTGGTCAATGTACAAGCCGAAGAGCGTCCGGGGATAGAGGGCAGCCACAAGCGCACCCCAATGCTACTAACAACGGGCTCCCCGACAAGCAGTGAGACGACCGGAGCAAGCCTCATTATAGTATGTATATAGCATTCTCGCAAGTCGACGGGGTCCCTAGTCGTCTCAATCTGTCCCACAACTTATCCCGAGGCAATCGTGTCAAAAAGCCTTTGCGAAATCCACAAAACAACAAAGCAGATTCTGGCGTTGATTCCGCTATCCTCTATGAGTGTTCGCAGAGTGAAGATATGGTCAATAGTAGAATGCTCGGGCGGAAGCTCCGCCGGCGTGAGAGCCCGCGACTTCTCCATCCTCTGCCCAAAGTGTCGTCGCCGCTCAAGAATCCTCGGCAAGCAACTTGGCAAAGACGGAGAACCGACCATAATGGTACAATAGTTGGTCAAGGGCCGGGGGGTCCCCGCTTTGTATATGGGCACAACTCTACCGGTAGTCCAAAGTCGGGGAAGCCTTCTTGCAATGCCCCGTTGAAGAGTCTTTGTGAGAACCGGCACCATTGGGGGCCCGCCCACTTGAGAAGCTCTGCACGCATACCATCCAAATCTGCTGCCTTCCCGTTAGCGAGGTTGCGCGTGCCCATTATGACATCCCTTCGGAATGACCGCTAGGCACTGCTCGCTCAGGAGGTACCGGTGCCCGCTTCCCATTGGGTCATCACCGCCGCAAGTATCTCAAGCCCATTGTTCCGGGGTAATATTTCCCCGTGGGTTGTGCAGGGCTTACTCAAGACCTTTCTCCGTAAGGCCCTAGGGTGGCGGTCTAGAAGACCAAACATCTCATTGTTGGTGCTCGCAAGGTACACGGCTTTCTTGGTCTTGAGGAAGGAGCGGTATTGACGGGCGGCTGCGGGCAAATGGTGGGTCCGGCACTTGGCGGAGCCATCATTTCAGCTCAGGCACATTCGCCATCGAACCGGTGATTGTGGGGAAGGTGGTTGCAGCTCACGTGGATCGTCGAGATCGGCCTCTCCCAAAGCATCATCCCCTACCCTCGGAAGAGCCGGTTCACCGGGCCGTCTGCTGTTGAAGTGTGGGGAGTTGCAGCACTCCCGGCAGCTCATGCTCAAGCATCCTCGCATAGACCGCCGCATGATCATAGTCCAGACGCAACCGTGGTACATGGGGTGTTGGGGCAATGGGTGCTCGGTTGGCCTGCCAATCTATCTGCAAGAACAGGGGCTGATGGTCGGAGTCTACTTCCTCGTCCCGGCCACCTGTCCCGACACTGAAGCGAGTGATCAAGTGTAGGCATTGCTCGTCTGCAGAAGAAACTGAAAAGAAAAACACAGAATTCCCTGAAGCAATAGTTAGTGGCCTTGCAAGAATCTTTGCACAAAGCAGAGCTTAATGAATTTTGGCCTCATATCAATTCAGGGACCTAATTTGGGATCCATATATTGCTGTCACCAAAATCAGTTAAGATACTGTGAGGAATCTATGAGCCATTCCATTTTCTGACCGGGTCAAAAAAATGGTCAATGCCCCTGGCTGATTATGGTGAAAACTGTGGTGATGCAAACATTGTTTTTATATTTCAAAGGGACCTCATTTTTTTTTGAAGGCAAGGTGAAACTTAATATTCATAATTTAAAGTTACATCATATAGTACACCACATAGGTATACTTAATATGGGTAATATAATTCAGCATCATACTTCTTATGAAATGAAGTATGCAAAAAATTCAGGGAAAACTATAACCCTAAACTTCTAGTATTATCAAAATGCATTAGAGATATAATAATAGCTATTTTGAAGAGGTTAATGATGACATACAGTTACTGGGCCTCAATCAGATGCTGCATTGTGAGATCTGTAACTCTTCTTCTTCCAAGTATGTTCAAGATCAGATCAAGTTTTTCTGCTGAATAGTTGGTGAAATCCAGCAACACTAAAACATGAGCTTCTCGTTTCTGCTCCCACTTATGATACAGATTCATAAAGTATTGTCTTAGGTTGTTGTGTCTCCATGCATCTGGCCTGTTGAGCACTTTTTTAATGGTTGAAGCATGGATCATTTCCTGCTTTAGTTGGATGAACATATCCTCTTGCTCACTCTTGGAGAGAGCTGCGAACTCATCATCAGAATCATATGCCACCCCCAGATCCCTGTCGGCTGCACCAACTCTGTTAAGTCTCCTGACTGCATCTGTGTAAAACAACATCAGAGGTAATATAGAAATCACATTCTACTACAAAGAAAGGCAACCGCCTATCACTGCCTTGGCTTCTAATTCTTTAAACTTATCAGGAATTAACCTATGTTTTAAGCCTTACCTCGGAATTCATGGATCCTCCGCTCCTCTAATATCCGCCTCTGTTCCTGGTTTATTTGCTCCAGTATAGGTCCTACCAGATGCGACTGCATTTGAACTGGCGAAATTGTTTGTGCTCGTGTTCTCCTGTCTTCTTCCGCCATAGCTGGATTGGGATAAGCCAATGTCTGCATGCAAAACTAGATTTAGGGTTTCCGTCCAATGCCTCCTGCACAACCAGCTTTTGAATGATTGACCTTGCATTTGATGTGACAGATTTCCAATGGTGGGTTTCATCATGTGTTTCTCTGTCCCATTCTGTTCATCCTTAATGTAATTTTTCTATGTGTCACTTTCACCGTGTCTATTAAAGAGTGAAGATTGAAGAGTGAAGATTTATATTAAACATATAAAATGATTACATAAGGTTACATTTCATATTACAAGCGAGGATTTGTATTAAACATGTCAGATTACATAAGAAACAAAACTTTTTATATACACTTGCTTTCGAAATTAGGATGACAAAATTCATTCCTGTGCTTCTATGAAAAAGAGATCTGGGTCCCTGAACCAGATCTCTTCTGTTTGGTAACACTGCACCATTATGGTTTTTTGCTTTCCCTCCAGAATCCTGTGCATCCTGCTTGGCCTTGTGATGATAGAACATATCCCTGAAGTGAAGGAATTGGTCCTCTGTAAACAACCTATCATAACTAAACAAGAACCTGTCTAGCGTAAAGGGTTGGTAGCCATTAAGGAGAAAAAGTTTCAACATTTGCAGATCCTGGTCAATAATATGAGAAAGAGGCCAAAGATGCTGGTGTGTAAAAATTTCAGTGGCAGCAGAGTAAGGAGAGAGGTCTGGGAGGTTCGGTGTACATTCATCCTCCTGGTGAGAGCTTTCAGCATTTCTGTGGTCATATTCCATCCGGTGAATAGAGAAATTTCTATTGCCTGAGAATGTCCATCCATTCTGCATTGGTGAAAATTGGGACATCACGCCTAGGTATTAGGGGCTCTTCTTCTCTGGTCACATTGTCCCATTCCGGTACTCCTTCGTTTTGCAGCATCCAAGAGGTGAAGTTGGCCATGTCGAAGCACCCGAACTATAGCTGCTGTAAACTGTAAACTGCTTCCCAAGTAGCTGCTGCTGTAAACTGTAAGCTGGTCCCAAACTGCTGTAATAAACTGTAAACTCGGTCGGGAGCAAGAAGAATGGCACCTCGGGCCTTTTGGGTTGCCAAGAGATAATTAATTTTCGCCATCCCATAATGATTTTCGGGTACGGCTGTCAGCCAAAGGATGATGAGGGGAATTGATGGGACCGAGAGAATTTAAGGAAAAGGAAAGCAAAAGTGGAAAAGCTGTTCAGAAGGATCTATCTGGCTCGGGGGAAGAGACAGAAAGTGAAACACGTGGTGAACCTGGCGCATGTTACATCAGGGACATCAAAATACAATTGAGCATGGAATTGAGTTTCTTATATTATTTCCAAACAAGGCAAGACACAACAACATATATTCAAAATTTCTGAATCATTTCTAGGTATTCCCACTTCACCATGCCACTATCACTAGATTGTTCATGTGGGCAGATAGGGAACTTCTTAATCCCACACTCTTTACACTCACCCAGAATGCATTCCCTCTTATGGTAAGGTTGGAAGCTAGTTTTCTCACATAAAATTCCCTGCCACAGACTTCTTGTGCTACTTATTTTGTATTCAGACGCCCTGCATTCACCATATATGTCTGATCTGCAAAGTTGACAAGTGCAGCTGCAGCTTTTTGGGTGCTTAGTTCTCATACTATTGAAGCCATCTATTAGCATCTGCATTCTAACATGGTATATACAGCAACAACTATTGAAGTCCTTTAATTTTACAACAAACCATGGTTTCAGCTTTTCAAACATCCTCTGTTTGATCATAACACTAGGATGTTCCGTCTTGAATTTCCTAAACAATTGCAACTGCAAGGAAGATAACAAGGTGATCAACATATATTACATAATTTATTGCACACTACGTTTTCCACCACACTAGGCATCACATAGCATATATTACAGCATTTATTTACACCACGTTATTCACCACACTAGGCACCACATAGCATATATTACAGACATTCATCTTACACCTCATTATTCACCACACTAGGCACCACAAAGCATATATTACATAATTTATTGTACACCTTATTTCTCACCACACTAGGCACCACATAGCATATATTACAGCATTTATTTTACACCATATTTTTCACCACACTAAGCACCACATAGCATATATTACAGCATTTATTTTACACCATGTTATTCACCACACTAGGCACCACAAAGCATATATTTACAACATTTATTTTACACCATATTTTTCACCACACTAGGCACCACATAGCATATATTACAACATGTATTTTACACCATGTTATTCACCACACTCGGCACCACAAAGCATATATTTACAGCATTTATTTTACACCACGTGCCTCACCACACTGGGCACCACATATCATATATCACAGCATTAATAGGCACCACATACCACAAGCAATGACTAACCACATCAACCACATATCACAAGCAATCACTAACCACATACCACATTAACAATAAAGAATGTGGTGAAGATGAAGAAATGAAATAACATGTGATTCTTCCAAATAGTGAGTGGCATGATCCTGTCTTACATTTCGTTCCAATCTTCTGAACTTGACATCCTTTGCATTTGGAGAGACCCTACTGTTTTCAGTCCAAAATTGTTGCACAAGTTCTATGACAGAATTGGGAATTGCATCTGCTCTTCTAACTCTTTTGTACAAAACCCATTTTCCCCCTTTGCAATCTATCTCTTCCCTCTTCAATTTTGCTTTGGTAAGATTCCTAGGATGAACACCCAGCAGTTTACCAAAACCCCGAGCACTGACAGGATAAGCATTTTCGGTAATGCTTCCTCTTACGGCCATAGCAAGGCAACTACTCTTGGCTGCTAAACTGTCATTGCTGTTAGACTTCTTCACAAGTTGAATGGAAGCCCTGAGGTTGCTGACCACAATGCTCTTGACTTGCAAATCTTTCAGCTCTTCACCAAGTACGCTGTCCATTGTGTCATTTTCCAGGAAATCTCGTAAAACCTCTTTCTTATCACTGTCAGCCAAGCCATTAGTGGTGCTATGAAATGAAGATAATAATTTCAACACCATCCGACGCCTAGTAGAGGCCGTTCTGGTGAATCCTCCCTCTGCTGATGCAATTTTTGCTAATTCTTCTTTGGCTTCCCTTTTTCTTTTCCTTTGGCGTCTTTTATGATCCCGTTCTTGTTCTGGAGTTCTCTTTCTCACGCCCGTGCTCCGGTTTGAGATTTTAGGCAAATTTGCTTCCAAATTAAATGATTCAAAGTATGAACCAGATTGATCCACAACCGGATTAAGCGCCATAGCCGTTCAGGAAAGGCGCGGGTGGGTTTAGGAATCGGTTAGGTGGAAATTGGAATGGGGCGGGTGGTTTAGGGATGGGTTGTTGCAGTACAAGAAATGATTGAATCCGGGCAGTTATGCACTAGGCGCCAAACAAACATTTAAAATCGCACCACAAATTTGATATCTCCCACCACATTTTTAGGGGGGACAGGGGGGACACTCAGGGTGTTCCACTACACCATGCTTTCACCCAGGTGTGTATCTGATATCTGATTGGTATAATAGTCAAAGGCAGTTGCTGACATGGGAAGAGTTTAGAGCTAAGTTCCTCCTTTTAAGGTGGGATCAGGCTATTTGGCAGAAGGTGTCTTCAGTTCTTCCTCCAATAGCACAAGTGGATGACCCCTACCTTCATCCACGTGGCCTTTGGTTATTCCTAGGGACCGGCAGAAAGCAGTATTGAAATGGGTATGGGATAAACTACTCTATCCAAAGTATCTGTTTTATGGTAGCAAGTCATTCATCGTTGTCTGCGCGTTAATATTCTGGTGCACAAATTTCGTCCAGAGGTATCTGCACTTTGTCCCTTATGTGCACAGAGGGACGAGACAATTGAGCATTGCGTTTTCCTATGTAGACATGTCATACATGCTTGGTTGTGACTTCAAGGCCTCTTTCATTGCAATTTGAATAGCCAGCAGGTGTTATTCGCAGTTTACCTAAGTAGTTGGGATAATTTAGCAAAAATGGCATTTCATTTGGCTTCTGCATGGATCATTTGGTCCATTTGGAAAAGAAGGAATCTTCTCATATTCAAAGGTCTTGCTTGTTCAGATGCACAGATCCTTCTTGATGCCCAACAACGAATTGCCAAAGCATTCAGGTGCTCATCAATTGCTAATGAGGTGAAGAGCCGTATTTGGGAGCACTATCTTTAGATTCATACTTACTTATGAGTTTTTGCTTGCTCTTCGTATTGTTTAGATGTTGTATTTGAGTGGGATGGTATTGCTCTGGTGGACATTCTCTCCACTGAGTTTTTAGTCCCCATTGTACTTTGTAACTTTCTCTGGATAATAAAAGTCCTTCAAAAAAAAAAAAAAAGGGGTAATATTCTTGAGGATGGGTAGGATTAGCAAAATATATCTCAAGATTGTTCATCTCTACTGGTCCAGTCTTTTCCTAATATATGTACTGAGTAACACAAGTGTTTGAACATCTTTAACACTCATAAGGTTGGGTCTAGACGAGTGATACATCATATGTCTCTATACATTGCTACCAACAATTAGTACTTTGCATTGCCAAAAAACACTCCCAAAGCCTTTATGTTGCGGCAAGAGCAACAACAAAATACACATTTTGTATGCCAAGACATTTAGATGGCTAAAGAAATTGTGGTGTGCTCTTCTATGTTACATTCCCTCCGTAGACGATAAAAACTCTATTCTATTCTATTCTATTCTATTCTATTCTATTCTATTCTATTCTATTCTATTCTATTCTATCCTATCCTATCCTATTCTATCCTATTCTATTCTATTTTGAAGAAAGTCTTGATAGGATTTAACATTTGCTTCCGCCTCACCAAAGTTGTCCCCATAGATACTCATTAATTATTTACTTTTAGGATCACTAGGTCCCTGAGGCTCGTTTGCAAAAAAAGTGGGCACTGTACCGAGGAGGACAAGCTCTTATACGGGATGAATGGCCTTCTAATCCCAGGGCGTTTGGTATCTAGTCTTCCCCAGCTGATTCTCATTGTTAAAAATTGGAACTTAAATGTATGTTTATTTTGTGATGGGGATTAGTCCCCCCCTTCTGTTCTGATGATGGGGGTTTGTCCCCCAGTTTTGGTTTGGGCTGATGCCCCCCTTTTTGTTTCGGTCCCATAACCCAACTGGGTTCTCGTGGACGATAAAAAGTTTATTTATTTTATCTTTATCTTTTCTGCTTCCTTCTTTGTCTCGACCCAAAGAGGATCACTATGTACCAACATGAGCATCAACTCTCAATGCAGATTGTATAGACTGCTCTAACATCTAATGTCTTTTCAAAGTCCAAGCCCGCCACAACTCTTTCTACCTCATCAATCATGATCGACTAAACCCCCCTTACCCTCGTGGGCGTTAAAATAGACTTCCTTCCTTCCTTCCTTCCTTCCTTCCTTCCTTCTATGACCCTTATACTCCCTTTCCCGAATGTCATACCTGATTGTATTTCTTAGAGCAGGTGCCAAAAACCTTGGATATGAATAGTCGAGAAGATATGACAAAAGTTGCTCGTGAAGAGACGGTGCGGTCAGGCACCTCAATCTTCTTGCCCCATAATTGGTCATACATAAACTTGTCTATGACGTCCCCTTTGTCTATATGATGCCCTAACCATATATGTGTTGGAGATTGTCTCATGCCGGCCCTTCACATGGCCACTATGAGGCTATTTGCTTGATGAGAACCACTTGCAGTGTCCAAGTTTTGACGTGTTCTTCTGGTAGACAATCTGCATAAGAGATCAACTGCATTCGGACAAGTCTTCCCTTGTAAACCAGTCAATCTCGTTTGCCCATGATCAAGCAGATTTCTATGCAGGCCAAATCTAAAGGGAAGTATTGAGGCCAATCCTTAGAGTCATCTCTACATATGTCTCCTAGGTCTCTACCCCCCTCCCCCACCCAAGCACAACAGGTGCAAACAAAGAGAGTCGCCATGATCATCATCATAAGAGAGCACACGATATAGAACATAAGAACACTAGTTAAGCCTACAATTTCACTTAGATCTATCGCCCACCTAACCCCTGACTTATGCCCAGCTCTGAGATGCATACATCTTGTCTCGGTGTGACATTTCCCGATACCACCATAAGAGGGTGGATGGATTTTCCATAACTATCTGGATGTTTTGGCCAATTGGTTAGGCCAAGATGGTTAAGAAACGTTACATTTGATATCAGAGAAGGTCTTGACTTTGAGTCTCCATGGGTGCCTATATGTTTAAATAACTTGTACAGCCTTGGTAACCTTGATAACCACCCAGCTGGTTAACTCATGGTCCTAGATGCTCGAGAACAATCATAGTTCTAGTGGGAGAGATTATAAAGGCCCATGATTGACCGCTGGAGTATTCGATCCTTGGATGCGCATGTTGGGCATTCCCGAGACACTTGCATGAATGGGTAGAAGTGACTACTCATAAACATCCAAACAGTTTTGCCCAGTTGCAAAAGGGCATGTCGGTTAGGAACGTTACATGACCTTTAGGTATTTTTAGAAGTCCTATGATGAAGTCCATAGATATGATCTTCCACTTAGCGTCGAGAACTTCTAAAGGCTTTAGCAGACTCGGGATTTGAAGTTGTTCTGCTGTCATTTGCTGACACAACTGACACTGCCGAATGTGGTTGACGACTTCATGCCCAACCAAAAGTAACTACTTCTTATCTTGAAGTAAATTTTCATAAAATATGTGTGGCAGGATATTGGGCTATTATACGTATCTTAGAGGATTAATTAAGCTTGTGTTTGTAATATAAAATATTGTCTTCCTTTTAAGTTTCTTTTTTCATGTCAGTCCTTGCTTCTTTGCAAGGACAAGCCTATACATCTTTGAACTCTTTGCTTGTGGCTAAAGCTTCTTCGATGTTCTTGCCAAACTCGTTAGCCAAGGTCAAATGGCACTACAATATCTAGCATTATAACAGGGGTTTTTTTTTATATTTTTATACTGTTTTCTCTAAGGTTTTCATATGATTTGGTGGCCGTATTCATCCAGGTGTACTAAAGAGTATTTCTAGAGTGCAACCTTGATTTTAGAAAAGGGGGCAAATCCTGCGGTGGGATTTTTTTTGTGCTGGTTGTGAATATCCTTTTAGGGTTCATTTTTAGGGTTTAATATCTAGGGCTAGGATGCATGAGCAGCCGTTCGAGAAATTCCTCGGAACACGGCGCAGGATAAAATAAAGAATTGCTGAATAATTCAAGTCCTCGTACATTTGAATGTAGGCACATTCATTCCGCTGCTTTGTACTGTCACAAAGCGCCCATTTTCTGCCTTGGCAAATTGCCGTGAAGATCCGAAATAGGGAATGCCTTGACAGAGTAGAGTATTGGAGTTCCCTGCTGAGGTTTTGGTTTCCATATGGGTGCTGCTGAAGATCTGAAAAACAGAGATTCTACAGTTCAGCTATGGATATAAGAAACAACCAACCTGTTCCACGAAATCAGAGTTTGTAAACCAATCGACCTGAAAAGCTCATGAGGAGGTAAGCATTTTATAGGCATTGCTCTACATTTTTGTTTTAACACTTTGAATTGCTCTTAACTTGCATGATTTAATACATCTGAGCCAAGCATGCATTCCTTTTAGGCATTCTAAACAATGGATAAAATTAGGCTTTGATACTATCAGTACCAGCAATGTTTAATCAATGGTCATCAGTGTTTCCTGTCCATGTTTACACAGATGATCTGCCAGAATGCACAGGTGTTTGACAATGCACATATAACAAGCCCAAGCTATCATGAAGAGTATGCCTCCTCTTTCTGAATTGTGTTGCATATCATTAGAAGTTTCATTTGTTTACCAATGCAGTAAATAAAGGTGCAGAGAAGAGGTGTACATGAGTTGAGACTAACAATCCTGTGCTTTAATCATGTCTCCTCCAAAACAAGGGGATGAGAGAAAGAGGAGATGGCACCAACCGAAGCAGAGGTCTGGAAAATTGGAAAGCTCTAAGGAACTGCCTTTCCTTGAGGTAACAAAGAATTCATCTTTACCTCCATGCAATCATTAAAAGCTCACTACTGGAATAAGCTTTCATTAACTTCATGTTCCAAAATTGATGAACTAACAAATGGTAGAGACCATTGTACAGGTTCCCTGTAGCCTGAGAGCAATAAAGAAAGAACATTTCTGTCCTTCTTCTCCCTTTGCGTTCTTGTACTAGATGGGTATGATTGAGAAAGTAGTGGGCTTCTTTCTGTGATGCTCTGCGAATGCTTTACACATCGGATCTGCCTGCTTTCATTTCTGTTGGGCGGACCTGCATTTGCCCTGGGATGAAGATATTCAAATATTTGTAGCTCGGTAAGAACCTCTTATTTTTACTCCAGAAGTGATATTATCAATATTGAGTTCTGTTTATCCCACATTGCGTAACGTTCAAACAAAACAAGGCTCCTGATCTGAAACCGCCATATGGGCTTTGTGCAGGAGGAGAAGAGGAGTGAAATGCTACTGCTTGAGTTGATCAGATGGGTGCAGTAGGGGGAACTGTATTAAAATCAGATAGTGGTCATCTTGCTGGTAAAAAAAATTGTACCACATTTTTTTATCCCTATTTGGTCGATTCAGAACCTGTTCATTACGACTCCGTGCATTGTCCTTTCAAATCTTATAGTTCATGTGTTTCATTATGTTAAAAAAATGGAGACATGCATAACCTAATGGATATGCTCAGACATGGTATGAAACTGCTACTTGGAGAAGCCATCTGGTAGATGGTTCAGTTTATAGAGGGCATCTTGTTTTGCTAGGTAGTGCTGGGCTTTGTGGATTTGCAGCTTTTTTAGTAAAGAAGAAAGTATGGATATCAATGTGGCAATGATAGGAGTGTATACTGGAAAGAAATGAAGAAGACTTGAGGGCAGGAATGGATTCTATGGAGGATCTTGCACGTCTAATATGCTTGAGAACATTTGTTCAAAGGGGAAATTTTGCAGTTTGACAAAAATCATAGAATCTTTTTTACTGTACAAAGAATCAGACAGGCCTTGGAAAGCCACATATTTGCGAAGGGAAAGATCTGCATTCTACCTGGTATGCAACACCTATTTTTCTTCTTTATAATAATTAATTTGAGGCTCTCACGCGATATGCAATAACTAGATTGTATCGTGGTAATTTTTGTATTATGCTTTTCAACTCCAATATATTAGGCCACAATTGTGCTACATATCCATATCCAGTAAGTGTAGCTTTCATTATTTCTTTGCAAATAAATGGATGATATTAATTGTATTCTTGTTTGTTCTCCTAAGACATATTTTATGCAAGAATGAAGCTTCAAACACTCTATTTTGCTGCAATTGACCAGCCCTGTTATGTTATGTGCACTGTAAACAATTCATATCATGATGGATTAACTTTGGGTTCAAATTCCAGACCAAAGCTATCGCTCCACCCAGGAATTTCATACACATGAATTGGATGCACAACTATTCCAAAAATTGCAGTTGCTCTTCTCATTATCTATTCTAAATGTATACGCTTTGCTTATATTCGCAACATCTACTCATTCAAGTGTCATGTCCGAAGGGGCAAAAATTTTTTTTAACGTATAACACAAACCATTACATTACACACATTAAAATTAAATTCCCCCTTAAACCCCCTTTTGTTTGGGTGGATATTCACACGGGGTTGGCTCCGGGCAGCGAGAGCTGTTGGATAGGTATATTCACCCCTTATTCCTTAATCTACACCGTACACAAAGTTCCTCGTTTGTGGGGTATGGATGTACAGAATTTGTTATACTGTATAACAAGATTCGCAAAATACTATAAGATTTCAGGCAATATACTATATGGTGAAAGTGCATCGGCAACACATTTAGCTTACATGGCTTGTAAACTATTTCAACATACTCCTCGAGAAATTCCATCCAACGTCTTTGCCTCAAATTTAGGAATGGTTGCATGAAGATGTATTGGAGGCTTTGGTAGTCCGTATTTGACTAAAATCGCCGACCAAGCAAATAATACCTCCATATACGTATAGTTCTTACAGCCCTTAGAAGCTCCTGATCATGGATCGGATGACGTTACTTGGCGTCATTCATCTTCTTGGAGTCGTATGCGACTACTCTTCCTTCTTGCATCCATTACCACAAGCTTATCCTTGTTTGGGTTTAGTAGAGTAAGCATCGGCATTGTAGTCAAGGCTTCTTTGAGCTTTTCAAAAGAAGCTAGGATGTTCTCTAGCCAATGTGCAAACTTTCTTATTGCTTAGTGAGGTCTGACAAGGGGCTGCCCAGTTAGCAAAACCTTTTACAAACTTTCTATCGTAACCTGCAAGGTCTAAGAAGCTTTGGACTTCGAAGGCATTGTTCAGTGTTGGCCAATCAACTATAGCTTCAATCTTTGCTGGATCAGTGGAGATACCCTCTGCTGTAAATTCGAGAACTTAGCATAGCGTCAATGCTATCTCATCTTTTCTAATACTCTTCTCAAATGGCCCACATGCTCTTCCATGGGCTTGTTGTAGATTAGAATGTCATCAAAAAAGACGAGGACATACTCGTCCAAAAAGTCTCTGAAGACGTCGTTTATCAAATGCATAAATGTTGCGGGGGCATTTGATAATCCAAAAGGCATCACTTTAAACTGATAGTGACCATATGGCATTCTAAAGTGGTCTTATAGATGTCTTCCTCCTTGATCCTTATTTGACGATACTCGGATCTTAAGTCGATCTTCAAGAAAACTTTAGCTCTTTGTAACTGGTCCATCACATCGTCTGCATTTGGCAATGCATACTTATTCTTTATCGCCTGCTTGTTAAGTTGCAGATAGTTGATGCACATTCTTAGACTGCCATCTTTTTTTTTAAGCTTGCAGCTGGTGTCGGTGATATCTAGCTTAAAAATATATGCGACCTCGTCTCTTTTAATGCACTTACCTAGCCTTTTGGTTGTCATGCATTGCATGAGTGAAGTGCTTCCTTAACTTCAATTGTAATGTGCTTGTGCCATTTGGTGTTAGGATAGATATTTGTTACTTATGGCAATCACTGATTGCCTTAGCCGGTTTTAAATATTCCATGTCAACTATAAGGGCATACTTTTTGATGTCCATAACTTAGGCGCTGATGCTTAACTTCAGTCCGCTTAAGGTGATATTGAAGTTAACTGTTGTTCCTTTGGTATTAGTATTAGAAAATAGATCTTGCTCTCTTCTAGTAACAATGTCATGTCGATTTTTCCAGAGGATTGAACACTTGTTAGTCTTAAGGATTCTATACTATGCCATCAAGTTCTTTAGCATGAATACACCTAATGAAGAAAGTCAACCTCAACATCAAGGGGAGCACAAGTAGAAGATGTTCAATAAAAGGAGCAAGGCGAAGATTATGCAACAACTTTAAGGAGATCAGATCCATCAACTTGGAAGAACATACCCTTGCTACTCCAATGACAAACAAGTAGACGAGCTTTTAGCAACGTAGGGAACCTATGTTTAGATATTCGAAGATGCTCTAGACTTATAGATGATAAATCCCGAGTAGATTTCTTTTATGAAATGATTGCCCCAAAAATTGAGCACAACTTCAAGGACTGGGAAGAAAATGTATGGAGTAACTAAAACTATATACAATTGTTGATAGATATCTAATATATTGGAACCGCTTGGTGAGCTTGATCACCGTCGGCCGCAGATGTAAGTCCTGTGATGCAAGCTTCACGGCAAGCTAAGGCCATCATAATGAGTCTGCAGACATGCTAATCCTCATTTTTTTATCAATGCCAATTATCTTAGCAACTTGTTGTTTGAGTAACTTGATTTCCCTTTGCATTGCATACAGGTTCTCCACTTCCAAATTACTAATTCCCTGCTCCTGATCATCATGAGTAGTGGAATAGAATCCCCCCAGGATGATCAGGAGCAGCGAATTAATAATTTGGAAGAGGAGAATTTGTATGCAATGCAACGGGAAATAGAGTTACTCAAACAGCAAGCTGCTAAGATTGGCATTGATAAAAAATGAGGATTAGCATGTCTGCAAACTCATTAGGATGGTCTTAGCTTAATAAGCCACACTGGTTAAAGAAAAATATATAAAAATTGTAATCCTGTGACTCTAAATAAAGATAACAATCTATTGGACATACAAGAATGATTTAAACGTGTTTACTATAACAGATCAGACTTATCAAAGGAAAATGAGCAACATGCTCAAATTGAATGCAACCAGAGATGCTCCACTGGATCTCAATAATAATGAAGCATAAAGGAGCAAAGGAATAAGAGATGCTATGCCATCAATACGTGTACCATCCAAAAATTTTAAGGAGCAAAGGAATAAGAGATGCTATGCCATCAATACGTGTACCATCCAAAAATTTTAAGGCACCATGTGGACAATTCCTTAGGCAATAGTTTTGTGTTCACCAAGAACAATATCTACGGACCCAAGTGTTGCTGGAAGCTTGCAAGGTAATAGAGGCCATTAAGAGGTTCATTCGTGTTAGCACAAATGAGATCTATGGCAGAACGGAAGCAGAAGCCATAATTGGGAATCACGAAGTCTCTCAATTCTCGCCCACGATATACCATATATTCAACAAAAGGCAAAAGCCAGAGTAAATTTCCTACCCCCTTTGTTGCAGAATATGGATTTCTGAATATGAATTGAGAGGCTTCGTGATTTCCAACTATGGCTTGTGCTTCTGTTTTGCCCTAGATCTCGTATGTGCTAACATAGATGAACCTTTTGATGGTCCCTGCTACTTTGCAAGCTTCCAACAGCACCTGGGTGCCGTGGATATTGTTCTTGGTGAACCAAGACTGTTGCCTAAGGAATTACCCACACATGGATCCACGACAAGAAAACGTGGTAGCAAAACAATGAAAACCATATAATAAAAGCAATAAGACAAATAATTGATTAACTTACCTTTGCACAAGGAGAATGCCCCTAAATTGCATCATGCAATCCATTTTATTGTGTACCTTTCATTTGCTATTTCATAATTCCAAATATGTTAATTCAAGGTCCAATAAGCAAAACAAAGGAAGGATGCTCTTATAATAAAGGATCAACTATATGCTCTATAATCATAGCTATATGGCATTCATGTAGTGGAAGGTTTATCTTTATACCCTTCTAATTAGATATAATTAGCAAAGCTAACTAGTACAAGTACCGTATGATAATAGAAATAGCAAACCATCTAATTTATTTCCAAAGAAAAAGTAGCATGTGGAGAAACTCAAGAAGCATATAATTGCTAGCTAAAAGTTAGATAGAATCTCAATAATAATGAAGCCTAAAGGAGCAAAGGAATAAGAACAGAAAGGTCTACAATTAGACATGTAGCGTTCGATATAAGTACATACCTTTAATCCTTTCAAGAACATTGTGAAGCTATTGACGAAGTATTGCAAAGAAGAAGGAGGGTCAAGTATGATAGGTTACATGAGGAATAGCTAAATCCCATTCCATATGTCGAAACTCACATATCAAATGCAAAATACTCTTAACATAATTGCATAACTCAAGGCTAAACAAAAAGACCGCACTAAAAAAAATTTCACACTTACCTTTGGCGTAAGTAAAATGAGGGTCAAGTATGAGGAATAGCTAAATCCCATCCCACTAAAAAAAGACATAACTCAAGGCTAACAAAAAAGACCGCACTAAAAAAAATCTCAAACTTACCTTTGGCGCTCCATCCTCATCGTAAGGCGCCTAAGTTTATCACATTTAGCGCACGTATATTATTTTATATAACATTTAACCACATTTTAATAACATTTAAAGTTTATTATTTTATTTTATTTTATTATGTAACATTTTATCACATTTCGCGCACGTATTATTTTCTCACGGTGTTCCGGCAACCGGGGTTCGTCCACTTCCTTTTATCTTTCTCTGCTCTATTCTTCTTAGCTCTTCTTATCAGAGATTTTTTCCGCATTTCCTTGCCACGCTCATCTATTTTACGAAAATTTTCAGGTCATTCTCTCTTGTGCGCATCTTTGTTGCAGCATTTTGCCTCTTGGATCAATTGAGGACATCATGATAATATTGGTTTCAGGGCAAAGAAGCAAGTTTGCCGGAATTTTATAAAAATGGGCATTGAAAAACTCTTCACTGTACATAGATGGGCATTATAGATAAAGTTCTATGCACTATCTGTTTTCAGGTTAGCATACGGATTGGTTACCGTTCTATAGAAATAAATATTGAACTAGGATGGTACAATTTTGCTAATTCTTTGGCTTAGGAACAATGATCACCCATTGGATCACCCAGAGTCTGTTTACCAGGGACCAGAGTACAACGGGCTCAGGAAGGCAGCATCTGCTCCAGAGGTATGATCTATACCTGGATCCATTTGTTTATAGTTGGGTTAGGCGTTTGTTGAAGGCTTTTCCCTTTCATTTCTATGCCTTAATACAGAAATCGAATCTCTGCTGTGATACATGACAGACTGGCTGTGGCGAATTTTGTTAACAGATTAGGGCCATGTCTATATGACAATGGTGCCCTTGGCAGGATATGCTGGCTATGTTACTTACATTGACCAGGTACGGTTGGGCTTTTCATGGCTTAGAAACTTTTATACAGATAGTAATTCAAATTCTGGAATATCCAGGAATAATATGGCTTTGATTTCTACGTTAACACTTATTTTAGTTCATTCTACGGATTCTCTTTCTCTGATTTTCATCGATGGAGATGGCGATGGCGGAGCTGCGACCGGCGCCATGGCAAAGCCCTGGATTCAGCGATGCATTCTGTCTATGGCATTCTGGTCATGGGGGCTTCTCAGGCATTGAAATTTTGGAATCCGGCTTGCGTTATGTTATGCGATCTTGAAGCTTAAGCTCTGTATGTATATAGTTTGAGATCTTGGGTCTGTGGTACGACCGTGCAGGCAGGGATTCTCAGCCATAACCCAACAGGTATTTTATAAGTTCTCCTGCCTTCTAAGAATGCTTCGAGAAATGCTTGATGCAGGAGATATGCTTCGAGAATGTCTGGTCTCGAGAATGTCTGTAGTTTTTCTCTGGCATGCATGCAAGTGCCTGTGCATTGCACGCATCACTATGACCTGGCGGAGGAACATGAAGCAGCATACCAATTTGTGCACTTGCCAATTTATGCACTGAAGAGGACCTCTGATCTGTGATGGAAGAGATAGTATTTTTGGCTACGTTGTTGCTTTGGCTTAGTTCGCTATAGATGGACAGATGTGTTCGATCCCGGAGAAGTAATACCTGAGTTGCTTTCTATTAAGAAAAATAATCTCTTTTCTACTTGGGCTCTTAGATGGCAGTAGGTTTTCCTGGCATTACCTAGCTTTCTGATACGTTTTTCTACATGTGTGCTTTGTGCTCTCGCCTAGATGATATTTTCCTCAAAGCGTGGTATATCATAACTGCTGTGAATAATTGCATATGCGCAGCCAGCACAATAAATTCATAGGTTCTTCATAGCTGTGGCTGGTTCTTCAAGCATTGAGGCCTGCAGTGAGAAACTTTTTCGTTTTGCTCATACTTTAAGATGTAGACTGTGACTGGAACAGGGTTTCTGGAGGTGGGTGTAATTGGCTTTTCTAACCTTAAGAATTTAATATAGAGAGATGACATAGAAATCTTTATTTTCTCCATGTGCAATTTCATAATGAAAACTTCAGTGTACATTAATTCCTCTTGCATGCTTCTTCTCTTATTATAATTCTGAAAAGACTAGAGGGCATAAAGTATTGTATAGAGCCCTACATGGTTGGCATCAATCTTATGCAATGCCCCTGGCCTGATAGTTTAAATGTTTGTTCTATATTTCAGATTCCAGACTAGGGCTAAAATCTAGACTATCTGAAGCTATGACCACATAAACATGGATTCTAGGTATTTTTTAGAATAAATATGAGTTGTTGTCTTGAATGAGGGAAGTAGTATTAGCTGATCTAACTTTCACTGTTGTAGCGGCTTGTAACACTCTCATTCTGCACAGTATAATCCATTCCCATATGATTATCTTCAAGGATTCAGTAGTAGAACTTAATTATAGGTCCATAGTTGGGTTGAATAAAGGCACCAACATTATAGGCATAACCTGACAGTTGTCTCAGTAGGTCGGACAACAGACCACTTAGTCATTTAGTTAAATGCAATGTTATACAGGACATTTATGTTCACTGATCCTAATGTACCTCTTGCTTTATATGCCTACGTCCATTACCACCTAGATTTAATAATTTAGAACTTCTTGCAGGATTGGGGCACGTTAGAGATGAAAGGACATAATTTGTATGACCTTATAGACGAGCTAGGTTATATTCTTGCAGATCAAATTGCCTGGGACAAAATCCGTCTTGTCAAAAGCAAGTGGTGGAAAGGCATGTGTGCATATAAAGCCATTTGATAAGATTCAAGCATGGGAATAAACCATCTGTTACTCACTTCAAATTGTTTAACAACAGAAGGATTATGTGCTTTTTCACCTATTATCTGGAAGGTCGAAGTTCCCAACAGTACATTATGGCCGCCGGGGTGTCCTGAGAACAAGCTTCTGCCTGAAGAAATATGTTCTTGTCATTTCTCTTGGATGTAGAGGAAGAAGAAAAAAGTGGTTTAGATGGAAAAATGGGATAAATACTTCTTTAACAGTTTATTGGATTTGAACAATCCTGAAGGCCCTGGTTTGCTGCCTTTTTTTATACCTATGCTTAATCCTCTTCCGTAGCTTCCCAGGGGCGGGAGCTTCTACCGGAAGCACTAAGGAGAAGGCTACACTGGACTGTGACTCAACGTTTCAGCTTTTCTTTATGTTTTTCTAAAACTTATTTACACATTGGAGTAGGCTTTCATGCTTTATAATATGGTCTTTGGTATCAATACAGACAAAATAAATTCAAAAAGGATACCTAAAGTAGAAGAGCATCAGATTTGCATGAGCTCCTATATGTGTCATGTGTCATATATGTCATGTGTTCTCCTGCACAGACACTACCTTTGATACCATATGCCTAGATCTTGGCCAAGAATAACAGACACTCCTTTGATACCATATACCTGACCCCACTGGTACGGTAACAAATGATCTGGTATTATCTTTGAAGCCATGAAGTTTGTGTCTATTTTGAGCTATGGAGGACACAATTCTGGAATTATTGTCGTTGAAGCCATGGAGGACACAGTGTGCAGAAGAGTCTCCGCTATGGCCATAGCCAGGAACTTGTGCTGCATCAAATGGCCTCACTTAGGGTTTCTAAGCAATAACCAAAGGTATTTCATCGTTTGCATTTAGTACACATGTAAGACTTATTTATTTGTTTTGCAATGCTTCCACATTCCCCAACCCTGGAGCTCTATGGATTTTGTTAGCCCATAGAATCGAAGTAGAATGAGATGTAGAGAACTTCGCATATAACCTCAAAAGTTTGTTGCAGAACCTTCGTTCAATGACCACTCTGCAAAGCAATTGGCTACCTTTTGCCATGGCCGGTTCGGAATGTGGCCTTTGTTGTTTAGAATGAATGTTAGAGGTTATCTTCATTGTTAAACTATTTAGTGGAAACATTTGAAATACATCTAACATCTGAATTTGGTTGCAGCCTCCAAGCATTTTAGCAAAATCTGGATTTCTGGCACTGGAAAAGCTGCTCATTTATCACCAGAACAAAGACATCTACAAGTAGTGCTAGTCTCACCTCAGGTATTCATCATACTTTACAACGTGTACAATGCTATGACTAGGAAATGCACTGTAGATGCTAAACGTATCCGTTTTAGATTATTTCTCGATCTTTTTAAGCACATAAGTATTTTTACCTCAGATTCCTGGCAATACAGGTGCTATTGCAAGATCTTGTGTGGCAACTTTAGTTGGATTACATCTTGTTGAATTGAAGGAGCTTACTTGTCAAAATATAGTTTCCGATGTTATTTCAGCCTCTTGGTTTTAGCATTCATAGCAAAATTGAAGCGCGCTGGACTAGACTGCTGGCCATATCCATAATCTTTCCATTCTCTTTGAACGTTCCTTTTAAGATACATAAAAAATTGCTTTGAAGTTCTTTGTGTATAAACACTCATTCTGCATGTGGATCTGCTATATGTTCTCTGACATATAGCAGATTATGTTTGCGGTGGTGAAGGTACATGGTCGGTGGACTGAATCCTTGGAGTTTCTTAAAAAACAGGTAAGTTTAAATAGCAGATGCATTATTAATTAAAACTAAGCTGGAGCTTCATGTAATGTATTCTACATTTTTATTTGCATGTCTGATTAAAATGCCCACTTCTCACCCAAACTTTCACTGTGCAGAAGGGAGAAAAACGACTGATCGCATATACTAAAAGGGCAAATCATATGTACACGGTACCAAGCTATGCCATGTAGAATTGGATTAGTATTCCGCCCTTCTAATTAACTCTGCTCAAGTTTCTAGACAAATGATCTTGAACAACCTTTCTGTTATGTGTTTATGTAGGACAAATCATATCAATATGGTGACCGGTTATTATTTGGATCTGAAACAAATGGCCTTCCGGCTGAGGCAATTGAAGAGTGCTGTAGTGGACAATATGCTGGGGGACTGTGTGGATACCATTGAATGACACCTATGTGTGTTCCTTAAACCTTGTTGTCTCTGCTGGTAGTATAGGCATATATGAAGCCGATAGGCAGTTTGATGCTGAGTACATGGTAACCATGTCTGAAAATGTTGGTTTTCCGTTATTTTATGGAGAGGCTTCTCAAGTTAGCCACATATGGACCATCAGGCATAATCTTCTAATAATGACTATAAGATTGACCCTGATCAGGCATTCATTGCTCATGGTTTGGGTAAGGGGAGAAACGTCAACCCGAGCTAAATTCTAACCTGTGATTTCTACACTTTTTAAGCCAAACTTCAATGGTGCTAGGTTATAGAGTGCAGAGCTGCATGCTATATTACTGTAAAGGACCGATCCCATCCGTCTAAATACTAATATGCATTTGAAATGAAACCACCAACGGGTAACGGGAGCACGCCACCAACGGGGCCAACGCTTTTTAAACATTGCATGCCACTTATGACAAAAATGTCTTTATTTTGTCTACCATTTTTTGTACCATCAACACAAAAACAATGGTGCAGTCTGAAATAGATGGCCTTATGCAGTGGAGGATCTGGAAAATCCAGAAATTAGATGGCGTGATGCAGTAGAAGATCCGGATCTGGGATGTCGCTTTCCATCATTCCTTGAGATATTTCTATCCTCAAAAGCATTGATTTCAATGTCATATCGTTTAAACTTGCCATTTAAACTTGGCAAGGATATGACGATGGATATCAATGCAAGTCTAAAGATGGAAATGATGATATCAATGAAGTCCAAAGATGGAAATGTGCTAAAGAATAATTTTTGCCTAAGGCAAGAGCAATATGCCATCACCAAAAATCCAACCAACATAGCCTAGTAAAACCACGTGAAGGGGCAAATTTAGTGACTTCAAAATCCAAGTCAGTCTTTGACCACATTTTTGGGTTGCCCCTGGGGGGCAAGCCCTTGTTGATGTGGGTTTATGGCATATTTTAGGTATATGCCAGTATATGCCAGAAATATGCCAATGACTGCTAAAAACTTGCGATAGAGGGTAAATTAGCGGTCGCCGCTGTTGTTGGGCAGCCAGTTTGGAAACCGGCTAACCGGTTGTCCCATCCATTCCGGCGCCCTTCTCTTTGGAGCCTCGGGTTTCACAGGTATCTCTTTGGAGCCTCAAGTTTCCCAGCTAAATATGTACTTCGTGAATTCCTCAAGTTACTTCGTGAATTCCTCAAGTTTAACCAGTTCAAATCGGGATCGCAGGTCGCAGTGAACGCAAACTTGTAGAAGCCCTAAAATGGGCCTCCAAATCAACATCTCCGCCTTAAATTCCCATTTTCAAGCGGATATAAACAAACCAGATTCTTTTGCTAGGATTTGCTCTGCCGCTTGTCTTCTGGTAAGTTGTGTTAGTCCTTTCAGACTCTATGGCGAGCCTGTGGTTAAGGCTTGTGTGGAGGCAGGGATTGATTATTTGGACATTACTGGGGAGCCTGAGTTTATGGAAAGAATGGAAGCTGCGTATCATTCCAAGGCTTTAGAAAATGGTTCCCTCTGCATGTGGATATGATAGTATACCTGCGGAGCTGGGTTTAATCTTCAACACCAGGCAATGGGTTCCTCCATCTGTGCCCAACAATGTGGATTCTTACTTATTGCTACATTCTTCTGGAAGAATACGAGGCAACATTGGGACTTATGAGTCAGTTGTGCTAGGAATTGCCAGTGCAAGAGAGCTACAAAAACTACGTGCATCTCGGCCTAGATGTCCAGCTTACAGGTGAAATGAAACCCACAAGTATTTGGGCTTTTAAAATGTTTTAGGAATGTTGGTTAATTTGTCTTGCAGTTCTAGTCAAAGATACTATCCATCTATCTATAATGTGCATGATGTTTTATCCTTTACATTATAGTTGAGCACAAACTTATCAATGTGGATTAAACAATGCAGGTTCCTGGTCCTGGTCCAAAGAAACTTTCATTAGTACATTGGGAAGAGAATTCTGGGACATGGGCTTTAAAACTGCTAAGTGCAGATGCCATTGTAGTATACATATTAATTATTTCATTCCAGGTAGAAGCAGAGAAACCAAACCCAACAATATTTTTTAAAAGCCTGTGAATTGCTAGGGGTGGAACCAGATGAAGCAGTGCATGTGGGAGATGACAGGAGAAATGATGTGTGGGGAGCAAGAGATGCAGGCTGTGATGCATGGCTATGGGGAGGCGACGTCCATTCCTTTAGAGAGGTTAGTTATGAAGTTGTTTGACTGCATCTACACCTCAAACTTGTGTAGCAAATGGGCCCTTATAGTCTGCAACAGGCCTGCAGCCATTCGCTTTGGATTTGCTTCTTTTATTTGCTTTGTGGGCGTAATATTGGATTGATCATTTCGTGCCTTCTACTGGTTACAGGTTTCCAGTGATGAGGCAGTCGAGATGGCAAAGCAATTGGCATTGAAGGAAGGCCTGCTGGTATAAACTTTTTCAATGTTGAACAATGTTATTTGTATCTTGTATATGAACTATTAAATGCTTTTACAGGTTGGCATTTCATCTGGTGCTGCTGTGGTCGCTGCCATACAAGTGGCAAAGAGACCAGAGAATGAAAACAAGCTCATTGTTGTATGTTATACTCTTCCTTTTGGTTGGATGCTAATAGCAAAAATAAAGTGTAATTTCATTTATGCATATATAACAGCAGCATATTCCATGCAGGTTGTTCTTCCCAGCTTTGGAGAGCGTTACCTGTCATCTATTTTATTCCAGTCAATTAGAGAAGAAGCTGAAAGGCTGCAAGTAGTCGCATAAAGCCTAATCAAATAATAGCACATAAATAAAATTGCATGAAGCCCCTAACATTTATAATATTGTCAATAGATTAATTATATCAGTGTATGAGCCTTTTTTATAGCTGTGTGTGTCGAGCACTTTCTCCCCGTTCCTTTGCTTTGTTTCCTTTTTCCCCTTTATAATAATAAAGAATAAAGGAATTTATTTATTGATGGGAAAATATGTATGTGGAATACCATTTACATCCAAAGAGTCTAAGGGCGCATATATCCAGCTTCCTAGGATTAGAAAGACTAGGAAAGCCAAGACAACTTCCTAGAATTGGAAAATCCTTGAAAGCCAAGATAAATGAATTAGTACTATAAGAAATTTATCGCGGCACCCTGGGGAAAGCCAAGACAACTTCCTAGACTTGAAAAAACCTTGAAAGTCAAGACAAATGAATTAGTACTACAAGAAATTTATCGCGGCGGCTAAGGCGGCGAGCATTTCTTTAGTTCAAATTTGTGTAGTTAGACCCATTATTAACGTCTAACATTTGACAATGCAATGATGCATGTTTAGAGAAAAAGATACTAAATTTGCAAGGAAACACATTCATTATTTAAACAAAGAATGTTTGGTGCCATGTAACCAGAGCTTTCATTTCAACCGTTAACCAGAGGGTTTGGTGCCATGTAAAGGGGGGCGGGTTGAGAGAAGGGATTGATTTTGGCAGCCAATGCACATGAGGAATTTTTCAACGTTTATTGAGATGATTGACGTGTGAATCAGCTATGTTGGAAAGGACAAGAGAATTAATGGTCATTGTTGATTCAATTTTTTATTGGAGAGCAATTGTATCTAGGAATACGTCTACATGTACCACTGCAAATTGCATTGTTACTAATTAAACAAATATGGTGTAGGTTTTTTACAATATGACCTTTAATATGACCTTCAACCCAACAAAATCATGGACAAAATCATAATTTCATCTTCTGTACTTGGATCATAGAAATCAAGTGAGTTTTTTCTGACAAGAACTTAACATCATCTCCCATTTTCCCCTTGCACTTCGCTTCCTAACTAATCCCTATTTCATGTTCATAGGCTACTTTAACATATTATACAGATACATAATAGGATTTTTTTGGGTTGCCCCTAGGGGGGCAAGCCCTTGTTTATGTGGGCTTATGGCATATTCCAAGTATATGCTAGTATATACCAAGAATATGCCAATGACTGCTCCAAACTTGCTATAGAGTGTAAATTGGCGGTCGTGGCTGTTCTTGGGCAACTATTTCGAAACCGGCTAACCGGATTCTACAATCTGTTTTCTGTTCTTCTGTGCGTACAAAGAAAATGGAGGGACTTGACTGCAGCCAGAAGGGTTCAGTTCCTTGTAACATCTACTGGGCTGGACTCGATTGCTTTCTTGGGCAACCATCTGATACGCCTCTATACAGGTTGGTGGTGTTTGTTTGAAGCAAATCAAGCATTCAATAAAGTTGTTAAGCCTACTGTGTTCACATGGAATGCAGTTATATCGGCAAATTCTAAGCTAGGTGAAAGCAGGAGAGCCCTTGAGTTGTACCATACAATGGAACAGTCCAGCGTGAAGAGTGATAGGTACGTGTACAGTGCTCTTCTTTCAGCTTGCTCAAAGACAGAAACCCTTCTAGAGGGTAGGCTCATTCATGAATAGATTATAAGAAATAGACTAGGATGGGATACAACAAGACCTCAACATCTAAGGAGAACTTAGTGATGCAAATGGGTACCATCACCTTCACAAAATGTCAATGTTTTAAAATAGCAATTTCGATTCAAATACTCTATTGTCTACAACTATGACTTTAGCCACTTCACTCCCAGGCCACGGAGGGCAACCCTCTGTGCGCAGCACCTTGTTTGTATCTAGTACTTGGTTAGAACTTGGAGAATTGTGCTCAATTGTTTTTGCATTGTCTTTTTGTTTGTGGGGTATGCTTGTACAAGTTTTGGTATACTGTATAATAAGGTTTACAAAATACTATAAGGTTTCTAGCAATATACTAAATGGTGTTGATTTTGTACATGTGTTATATAATTTTAGGGGCTCTCGCTGCCCTAATTCAACCTCCCGTGTGAATATGCACCCAAACCAAAGGGGGTTTCAAGGGAGATTTAATTTTAGAGTATTGGATATAATTCAAAAAAAAATTGGCCCCTTCGGGGCATTAAGAATTGTGTAGAATTGATGAACAAAATAGAAATAATCTGTAATAGTATTATAGATTATGGACATTGGATTTAAATGTGCACAGATGATCTGGAATACATGGAACAAATCTGGAATAGAGGACAAAATATTAGAGGCTTGAGCTAGAGCAGTGAAAATGTAAGGAAAGACAATTTAACCGGACTACAACAGGCTGAATTAGCTTATTAAATATGAGCCATGCATTAATATGAGCCATGCATTATCTGGGTTCCCAAATTATCTACAAATAGAAAAATACAGTTCACATTAACATTTTAGTCTCTGAGCCACTTTCCAAGGCAAAATCCTGACACGGTTTGATGCTTTTGTGCATCATCTTTAAGAAGAACATCAGAGTTTCTCTTTCTTTGCTTTCTTTGCTATGTTGAACATAAGCCGCGATAATTGTTATCCAAGAGAATATATTTTGTGCTTCCATTTTGTGAAACACAAAAGTTGCAGCATCCAATGTACTAAACTTAGTGTACATTTGGAATTGGGAAGCGAGTAGCAACTAAAAGCAAATCGGAGGACATATAACAACTAGCGCTACTAATTTGGTCGTGCTTTGCATCAGTAACATTAGCATATTCAGCATATATTGCACGTTGATAAGCCAGTGAGGGATGTTTCTTATACAAACATGGGACCTTTATAGACAAGAAACCACCATAAATACAGTTTGTCTACACATTTGTTAATCACAAAGCTCGAATGTCAACCTGCAAACATGGAGTTAAAATATTAGAGAGCTTAATCACACCAAGCACACCAAGCAGGTTGGCAACAATAATAGAGCCAAGCAGGATCAAGAACCAACAATGTTATTCCTTTTGTGCAATGGGACAAAATGAACCACGTAATGTCAATCAGCCAGAAATGTGCTCTAAAAGTGTAGACGACTCTTGCTGCCGCAACTCAGAATTGCTTATAAAATCTATCCATATTTTCTAACTAAAAGATTGGTGTACATGGATAAATTAGCAGTGCTTTCTTTATATTCTCTACTGCCAACTCCTTTGTCTTATTACATGTGCCTCTTTGCTTCAAACACATAACTTGGCACATTACGAATCGAGCATTTTCTCATTTCAAAGCCTGTTTTAGCCAGATTAGAGCTTTTTGCAGATTGATGCAGAAATATGGCAACTATAAAACGTCCAGCTATAAATCGATGTTCACAAAGAAAAAGAAGAGGATATTTGCTTTAATTTACACCTGATGCAATTCCGTAGCTTTTCCAGAAACGCTCCACACAATTTTGTCTTGCATAGCGGGCAAACCTGACATCAGATTATGGGATGCCTTCTTCAACTTTCAATACAAGGGCACAAATAAGAAACGACATTTCCGGCCACTCTATTGGAGGCTCCTCTGTCTATGAACCACGAACCAGCTTATTATCGTTTGTCCGATACCTCTCTCAGATCCAAGAAGCTCCTATGTTTCCACCTGTTGCCAGAGACATTAAAGCAGAAGAGAGCTCTGGTAGAGATGGAATAGGCTGCAAAAGGGTCGTTATGGTTAGTCGAATCAGTCTTAACGAATATCTAATAGATATGTATGAGTGTAAAATGTTGAATTTGAAAGGAAAAGCAAGCAAACAAAGGACGCTTACAACCACATGATTTCTCCTCTTCAACAAAACCAACGGCCGCTCCAACCCTCACCAAGACTTGAAAGGATGCTGCAAGATCCTGTTCTCGAGGTCGCTCCAAGCCCTTGCCTCACCAAGGCCCCAAAACTCAATAACCCTAAAACAACCTTGTTCGATGCTTGCATGCTCGATTTGAGATATTTAGTGAAATCATAGTTGTAACCATTGGGAAATGCCACTAAAAATAACTTGATAGTATGCGCACTCTAGATGTACCGATTAGTATGTCTCATCAAATACCATCATCAAATCAGGAAAAAACGTATAAAAATACAAAAAAAAAACCTGTTATTATGCTAGATATTGCTACCTTGGATCATGGTAACAATCCATAGTAGGAGGGATAGATTGGCAAGTTAACTTTACCAAAGGTAAACACTAAAAGTTCTTGGAAAAAAAAGATGAAAGGAGGGCTAGTTTTTTCCCATATAAGGGAAGCATGCTTGAGAAGACAAATTATTTGGATCTCGATGTCTTGTAGGTTGTTTCGTCATTGGTCAATGCCTTGAATGCCTCCATGTTTGCTTGCCTAGATAGTAATGACGTTGTTTGTTTCTTCAAACTCGGGCTTCAGAGCTTGGAAGTAAAAGCCTAATTTGACAATATTGCATGCATGAAAATGTCAAATGGCTTATTATTTGACCACCTACATTTTTTTAGTAGAGTTGCTAGGATGGCTGCCAGATTGGATGGGGTTGTTGCATTCCTGGATAGGAACAACAATGCTGTGATTACAAGAAGGAAACGAGAATAGGGATTTGCGACCTTGAGGGTCTTAGTATGGAACATGCATGGTTTGATACACGCCAAAATAGATGCTACAGCTGATATCTGGAGAAGTGCAGATCTGCTCCTGTATTCTGAAACTTGGCAGCATCAAACAATTTCCTTACCCAATATAAATGGATTTACGAAAATAGGCACTGCTTGGAACATGAAAGAGCCTGGACACGGAAGAGGTTTTGGTGGTCTGGCAGCTTACATTAGGAAAGAATTAATAGGGTGTGCATCATGGATTGGTAAGCACGAGCACAACCAATACATATGGTTACAGCTGCTATTACAGAATAAAACAATCTATCTAGCATCTTGTTATTTCGCTCCTCTGAACATGAAAACATATGATAAACAAGGACTTGACAGAGAGAATCCGCTGCACGAATTAACCCAGGAGATTATGAAGTACAAGGATTTAGGAGAGGTGATCGTCGCGGGAGATTTTAATGCACGCATTATGAGCAAACAATGCACCACATTTGAACAAGTATGTGATGATCTATTAACTGAAGTACAGGATCCAACATTTGATAGGCGCTCAGAAGACGAAGCTAAAAACAGTTTAGGTGACTTTTTGCTCCAAATGGGATCAGTCAGCAACTTGAAAATTCTGAATGGTATGTCTAGACACCCTCAATCTTTCTCTTTTACCTGCTTCTCACACATGGGATCAAGTACAATCGACTATGTAATGGCTGATCCTGCATCCTGTACAGTCAAGAATTTTAGTATCAGTCAGAAAATGCCAGACTCAGACCATGCGTGTTTGTCTTTTTCATTGCAAGGAGGTTGTAAGGCTGCACAAACCAGGGCCCTTTTTATACCTAGGTTGAAAGTAGATTATAAGAAGAAGGATGTGTATCAGAATGCTCTGAAAACCAGGCTGAGTAATATCCATTGGGCAGGAAGTTTAGCGGAAGATTCAAAAATCTTGGTAGATGTTATGCTTGAAGCTGCAAAACATAGTTTTGGTTTTACCAAGCCACGGAAATCTGGCAGACCCTATAACTCTTGGTGGGATAGTGATTGTACAAAAGCCAGGGCTCAGATTCCAAAGGGCCTTAGGGTAAAGCCCAAATGGTACAAAACATTGCTTAAAAACAAGAAGCGGGCTTTTTATGCTAGGAAGCAGCTTAAACTCAGCGAAATGTTCCATGCACAGCCAAAAATCTTCTGGAACACTTTGAATACTCGCACGGCTCAGGAAGAGCTAAACTCGGATGCTCTATTACAGATGGTCAGAGATCTATATCATGTAACGGAGGCCACATCAATGAAAAGTTATTCCGTTGATGAAGATTTGTTCACCGAAGAGGAAGTTGGGATCAAGTTAGCAAGCATGAAGAATGGAAAATCAGCAAACCTTCAAGGAATATGGGTAGAATTATTGAAGTGGGGGGGTCAACAAATCATGACGGTACTTCTCATCTAAATCAAGCTGTGAGATATGGTTTGCCACAAACATGGAAGGAGAACAAAATAGTTCCGATATATAAGACCGGGGATAGAAGGGATGTACGGAATTACTGCACCATTATGGTGGGAAATGTGTTCTCAAAACTCTTGGGCAGTTTATTAGAAAGAAAACTGAGCAGTTGGGCTGAGGAGTATGGAAGAAGGGCTACATGCCAAGCAGGTTTTAGGAGACAGCATAATACTCTGGACCATGCAGTAACTTTGAGGGTTCTTATTGAAAAGGCAAAAGAACCAAGAAAAGCCTTCGATTTCTCGAAGGCGTTCGACACGGTGCCACGAGATAATCTAGGTGCACGTATGGATCAAATCGGTGTTCCCTTATCTCTTAAAGGAGCTGTGAGTAAATTATATGAGGAAGTGATCGCCAAGCTTCCATGTAGACTAGAAGATACAGTACAAATCACAATGGGAGTACGTCAGGGTTGCCCATTATCACCGACGCTATTTGGTCTGTACATCGATGAGCTGGAGGAATGGCTACAACAGAGGGGATTTGCAAGAACGATGCTAGGTGACTTTCTCATTCAGTTGCTTCTATACGCAGACGATGTAGTACTAGTAGCGGACTCACCAATGGACTTCAAGATCACTTGAACAATTTATGTGATATCTGCAGAGCCAAACAAATGAAAGTAAATTTGGGTAAGTCCAAGGTGATGTTTTTTGGAACAGTTAAGAGGCAATCTTTTTGGTATGATGATTCTGTTTGGAAATAGTAGAATGCTACAAAGATCTCGGGCTAGAATTTTCATCTAACTACAAATGGAAGGATTGTGTGCATAAACGTGTTACACAAAGTAGCACTTTATAGTATGTTGGCGAGATGCCATAAAGCCTCTTTGGGTGATTGGAGTTTGAAAAAAATGTTGTTTAAGACTCTTGTGCAGACTGTCATCTTGTCCGGCACTCTCATTTGGGGGGCCATTCATATCACTAAAGCTTTGGGGGCAGATCGAAACGGTGCTCAAATCTTTCCTCCACGAAGAGCTAGGAGTCAAAAGACAGACACCTTACGCTATACTCTTGGCAGAAGCAGGTTTGATTCCTCTAAAAGCTAAGGCTCTATATCAGACAATTAATTTTGTCAATAGAGTCAATCTAATGTCAGAAGATAGACTGCCTAAAATAGCATCGCTAGCATCCACTACATCAGGATGGTGGCATGATGTCATGAAGTGGGCGGGCAGATGGGGAATAACAGCAGACTCTGACTTGGGCGCTAGAGATCTGGTTCAAACCAAGGCGGTAGAGATCTTATGGGAAAAGAAGGGATCACGGATGCTCACCTATCTAGAGGATATTAATCCCTTGTTAACATACACAGACCAATGCTACCTGAGAGCCAGAATCTCAAAACGTGCCAGACATATTATTGCCAGATACAGAACTAGCTCACACCCATCTAGCAATTGAAATAGGAAGATGGAGGCAAATTCCAAGAGAGAGCCGAATCTGTGCATTATGTGACCATCAAAAGGTGGAAAATGAATTCCATGTGTTTCTAGAATGCCCTGCTTACGATGATATTAGAAATAGACTTGGTATTTGTCGCCAAAGTTTTCAAAGTTTTCATTCTCTTTTGATGATGGAACCAGCAAGTGCTTTAAGCCACTTCCTCCATCAGGTTGAGCTACACAGGACACTCATTATGAAATTGGGTCATGATTGATTGATTGATGTACACTGTCGCTCCATGACCTTCAAGGTCTTTTGCGGGCGTGATCATATTATTATTATTATTATTATTATTATTATTATTATTATTATTATTATTATTATTATTATTATTATTATTATTATTATTATTATTATTATTATTATTATTACTATTATTATTATTATTAGTATTATTATTATTATTACTACTACTACTACTACTACTACTACTACTACTATTATTATTATTATTATTATTATTATTATTATTATTATTATTATTATTATTATTATTATTATTATTATTATTATTATTATTATTATTATTATTATTATTATTATTATTATTATTATTGTTATTATTATATCATTTTCAAAGCATTGGGCCTTTAGAATGCAAGCAAGTGGAAATATATTTAACCATTTTGCTCAATAGCTCTGTGTATTTTAATTATAGTTCTTTCTATTGAGATCTTCTATGTTTCATGCTCCCATTATTTATTCACATTTATCCACCTTTCTATTTTTCACTATCTTCAATCCCTCCCATCAATCCGAGTTAATCCGTTGCCCCAAGCCTGCCTTACTGCTAGTTGTTTTATTTTGATTTGCATGCAACCCTTTTCTTCGAGCTTCTCCTCATAAATGCCAATATCTATGGTTGTCAGCTTGGAGCACACACTCTTATGTCCTCCAACACTTCATTGATATGTATCATTGTACAGTTTGTCAACATGCTTATTATTGCTAAGGTTTTTCCTCGAAAATCCTTCAAGGCGAGGATTTTTTTAATCCTGGGCAGTGATATGCCTGTGGCGCTCTCTCTTTGTTTGGGCCCCATAAGCCTTTACAATTATATTCAACGCTTCAAAATTAAACCCCCCTTGAAACCCGCTTTGGCTTGGGTGCATATTCACATGGGGGATCACATAGGGCAGTGAGGGCTGTTGGATGGACATATTTGCAAGTTATTCCTCGATTTAGACCATAGATTGTGATCTTCGCTTGTGGGTATGCACATATAAATTTGAGTATACTGTATAGCGAGGCTTGCCAAATACTATAAGATTTGAGGTAATGTACTAAATGGTGTTTATTCATGCGTGTATTATATGGTTTTAGGGACTAATGGCAGAGTTTTCTGGATTAGATCATCTTTAATGACATATGTGGTCCATACATAGGAGGTCTACAAAGAGGTTACTGCTGAGCATGACGTTTATGGTCAGTACATGATGAGAATGGATGAGGATACATGTGGCATTAGAAAATATTCTTCAAGTGGTTAATAATAGGTCCTTTCTTCATTGCAAAACATATCAAAATTCTATACTTAGTAACAGGTCTCAACTTCGTTGTGAAAACTCAATGGTAAAATCTCCAATATGGGAAGGATGCGAGAAGGCTGTGGACGACAAAATGAGCGTCTACTTGAAAATTTTGTCCTATTCGAATTTCTCTATTCTTGGCATGAATGTGCCCTTGTAGAGTCAGCATTCCCTTGTCCCTTGTATTGATGCTTTGGAAACAGAAATTTTCACAATTATCAAGGGAAAAAACAAGAATTACCTGTGGCTTTCTGAAGGGCTCTACTACTGAGGAATTCATTAATCATTCAACAAGTTTATCCAGACAATCTCTTAACTCTTGAATGCACCTTTGTTCCTAGTACGGTTGAATTTGAGGTTGAAATTATCAATTCTTGGTTGGAAGAATTTGTGGGATGAAGCTGCATTGCTTCGTCAGGCATTTTTCGAGTTCACTGTGATTGGGTGGAATTCAAAATTTTTGTTGAAGTGTATTCTCAACAGGATACAGCTCAATTTGAAGAGAATTCACCTTAGTTGTCTTTGAATTGGCAGTTTCTGTTTGACTGGGTATGATCAAATGCAATTATGATGGCTTTCCGACCTCTGTTGATTAAATTAGAGTCTAAACAATGTCTTTCTTCTCCCTTGTTCTTCAATTTTCCCTTTCTTGATTCATCTGAGCTTTTTCAAATTTGCATGTGCGTTTGTTGTTTTCCTCTAAACTTTCCTTTATGGATTCTAATTGCCCTATAAACCCTAAACATTTAGCATTTCTTCACTCTTTTGCTAAACTTTCGACTTCCGACCGCTCTTTTCTGCTTCAAAAGCTGTAATCCTTTCAAGAAAATTCGGAGGATACCATCTTCTTTGGAAATTTTGATAATTTACTCCAGGAAAAGAGCATCATGAATTCTATTTCTCATAAAGGACCTTGCTGGGATAATCTTTATGCTGATCCAGACTACCGTGGCCTTCAGCACCCAATCAATCCTGCTTCTCAGATGCCTTTTCCTTATGGCGTATCCCGCGATCATCTCGAAATACATTCTGATGCAGCTTTGGATGATAGACTTAAGTGGACAAAACCTCTTCACCTTTATCAATGCAAATTGAATGTATACAATGGTATTTCTTTAAACCTTCCTATTATTCATTCTAAAATTTAGGCTTTATCTCAATCCGCTGTTGTTATCAAGGTTCAAAAATGTGGCCTAAAATTGAATAAATATTGGGCTTTTATGCAATTTGCACAAAGAAACTATCATCCACGTTGTTTACTGGCTTAATTTTCCATATATTATGCTTGAATGTGGGAATCCAAGATCAACCAATTTCTTTCTGAATTATGGTCCTCTAACTTTTGAGACTTCTCAGCTCACTTTCCTTAAATGACATCCTAAACTTGACAATGAACAAATGAACAATATTTGTATTGCCTCAACATCCTTATTTTGGGCTGAATCCTATTTACTGGGACGAAGAATGCTTCAAGCTTCTCTTCAATTCTATTGGCACGTATATCTCAGCTGAATACTCTCCCTCAAGGCCTCCAAATCATTTGTGCAATTAAATCTCTCTAAGGATATCCCTCTATCCATTCCTTTCAAAGATGCCTTTAGTTCAGAATCTTCTTTAACCCTCAGATGATCTGGATTGCCTTCTCAATGCCAAAAATGTCTTCATAGGCACTTTTGGTATTCTGATTGTAGATCAAGTCAGATGGTCATTATGAAGATAAAACTTCTCTTGAGAGTTAGATTTTGAATAGAGCTCCTACAGAAACAGATTTTCTCAAAAAAGCAATCAGATGGGATGTATGTTAAAGTATCAATGAGGATATTTAATGCCGGAAGTGAAGGTCAATTCTCCAAACTGCCAGAAGGTGACAGATTCAAATGGATAAGGGTTAATGGAAGCTTCAAGAGAATTCAAAAACAGAAAGCAGTTAGATAGCAAAAAAAGAACAAGGGACTGATGGATGATCAGGGTGATTACAATGCTCTGAACAATAAAGGAGCTATTGTAATTGGGGAGCCTAAACTTATAGTAAAGGGTATAGTTCCTGATAAACCAGGTTCTGCTACAGAAAACTCACGTCTAACCTTGAATAACATAATCAAGGAGGCTAAGCAACAGGACAAAGGTCAATGCTCCTATACTCTCTCGGACTTTCCTATCAAAAGTATTAGTAAGAGTGGGTCATTTAATATGAAAATTCAAGACAAAGCAAAGAAACCTTTGACTTCTAAGTATCAAGCTATAAACTTGAAGAAATCTTCTATTCAAAAGTTTTCAGACTCTAATCTGCGACAAATAGAGTCTCATCAAATTCCAAAGGTTCCAGATTCTAAAAACTCTAAAGATTTATCTGATGGTGGAATGGATTGTCAACCTGTTAAGGAACATAAAGCAGCAGATTTCCAGCAACCTGTACAATGCTCTAATTCATATCAGGTATTATCTAATCTTAATGGTGAGATGAATGTTGGTTTAGATAAGAGCACACCACGTGAATATGTAGCATAATAACAGGGGTTTTTTTTTGTATTTTTGTACGGTTTTTCCAATGGTTTTTATATGATTTGATGGGCGTATTACACAAGGCCTACTAATTAGTACATCTAGAGTGCCCATTGTATTTGCATACGCTTGAATTAATTTTAATGCCTCTTTTCAATAGTGTAGACCCATATATATCATATATTTTTCAGTTAAGTTTTATTTTTCGTATTATATTTTATTTTGCTCGACATGCAAAGCTCGAGCAGCTCATTTTAGGGTTTTTTGCTGTAAGGGATCTCGATGATTAAGCTACCATTTAAACAGATCGTCGTTGCAGAGAGTAGCTTCTTCATAAAAAATGGTGGCAGATCTTATAACAGGGGGCGTGGTTATGTGGGTCGGATTCAAGCAGGTCTCATAGAGCAAAGTTACGTGTTTTAGGGCAAAGTTACGTTTTATGTTTCTTATGCTTCTGGCAGCATCGGATTTGGGCAGAGCTTAACCGGTTCCAGCAGAGAGCTACCTGAGTGCTTGAAGCAGATGCTTGCCAATCCATGAAAGTCCTTCCTCCTGCTTTTGTGTTTTAAACGATGGAGCTATTCTCCTTTTTTCATCTCTGTGAACATGTAGAGGCCCTTCAGCTTACGGTTTAGAGGCCATTCAGCTTAGGGTTTCGAGGCCCACAGACAGATTGATTGGTTTGCGCTGGTCATTCTTCGCCACGTGGTCAAGGAAGCCCGCCAAACCCTCTTCTCCGGAACGTTAGATTTTGATTGATTTGTTGTTCTGGCGCCAATCAGCTAATTTTCTCTGTATATATATATGGCCATCGTTTATTCTCTTCTGCATCCAATTTCTCCGGGGAACAATCGTATGGCTTTATAATCTTCCTTTTCTTTTCTTGTTTTGCAGCGATCTTTGCTTCAATTGCTAAAACACGTGCTATTACAGGAAGTGCAAAACGAAAACAAGGACCAAAATATACAAGGTACTAGGAACTGCTCACGATGGAGCATACTTAAAATGGTAATATGTTTTTCTGGCTCTGACTTCTGCTCAATTAATTTACCCAGAAAACAGCTATGGATACACAGGAAATAGCTATGGATACACAGAAAACAGCTATGAATGAGAGGCACCAAACCTTCATGTACAGGTGAGTATGCAGAGATTTGACTTCTTCTTCTCCTCCTTGGTATTCCCTCCATAGCTGAGAAACCATCTCTTTTCTTTCCTGCATTCTTACCACATCCTTCATCTTGGGTCGATCTTCTGCTGAAGCTCTTGTGCACAACAGAGCCATCTGCACCAACTCTTCAATGTCACCAAGGTTTGCTTCCATTTCCAACAGAGTTGAATCAACAAATTCATTCATCTTTCCAGCGAATAACTTCGTCTTCACCTAAAAGGAGACCAGGAAGGAAGGTTAGTTCACCTTTGCCAATCCAAAATCCCCCACTAAAGGTTCAAAGTTATCATCCAGCAAAATGTTGGCAGCCTTTACATCACGGTGTATTATCTTCGGGTCACAATGTTCATGAAGATAAGCAAGACCTCAAGCTGCACCTAAAGCTATACGTTTCCGAATCTCCCAAGTAAGTGCTTTTCTTTCACGATGTTCAATAATGGTTTGGATTGCATACTTTTATAAGCTTATCAATTTTTCAATCTCATTAATGTTATGGTGTTTAGTCTACAGATTCTGTAATGGTTCTAGAGAAGAATCTTTCCAAAAGACACGATGCAGCTGAAAAGGCGGTGCCGGTTACAACAATTGCAGTTGAAAAGGTAGTGCTAGTTGCAACAACTGGTTTGTGTTGTGAAGACGAATTTGATCTTGCAGTGTTGAGGATTCAAGGCCCATGGTCCGAAGAAGATTCAAGTGTGAGCTCTTTGTCTATTTAATTTTAAAACTGTGAATATGGTTCCTAGGTTATCAAACCGCATGTGTGATTATGGCTTATATTTGAGAAGTGTTGTTCAATATTACGTATATCGATCCAAACTAACAAATATAACTCTAGCCATTACCATATTATCTGTTATTCTATTATCATGTATGTAAAGCGATGACTGCTAGATGCTTGTCAAAACCTCACCATCAGTTATCACGAAGCACAGCCGATCAATTTAGATGAGGAAACAATGTTATTTGGTCAGATTCATTGTAAAGCCTTGAAATATAAATTCTCTTAGAAGCATCCGTCTGAGTATAGCTGTTGGTGAATTTGCTATACCCTTTGTTTCAGCTGGTTAACCTACTAGATTAGTTAATCTTCTCGGTTGAGCCTTTTAATGTTCAAGCTAATGTATTTGAAGAAGTTTCTAAAAGGTGAGCTTCTAAATATTTAAACGATGGTTATCTAGTACACTTCAAATATTAAATCCTTAGTGCATATTTCGATTCCAAGGTTCAAGATGCAACCCTACACTATCTTTATGTTTTAAATGTCTTTTATATTCTCACGTCTGTTTTTTTTTTATGGCCCGAAGGGCCAAAAAATTTTTTTAGTATAATAACCAACACATAACTACCATTGACATTAACAAATATAACCATTGGATCCAACACATTTAAATTAAAATCCCCCTTAAACCCCCTTTGGTTTGGGTGCATATTCACACAGGGGGTGACTCCGGGCAGCGAGAGCTGTCGGATTGGCATATTCGCCCCTTATTCCTTAATCTACACCGTACGTAAAGTTCCTCATTTGTGGGGTATGCAAGTACAAGATTTGCTATACTGTATAATAAGATTCGCAAAATACTATAAGATTTCAAAAAACCTAGTCAAATATTCCTCCCCACTTGACTTCAATCTCTCTGCCTTCTCTAGTTGACTTGGATTCTTCTATAGTGAAATGTTCCACATGTTCTCCCAAGATTTCGAACAATTTTGCAGATCAAATGGCCTCTCTACAGGAAGGTGTTAATTAGCTTTTACCAAGGCAGCAAGATGGTAAATCTACATTGGAAATTGCCTTGACTCAAGTGCATGACATTGACTTTGTAGCTGAAACTCCAGAACATAAAGTAAATGACATACTTACATCTGAAAGAAGGGAGCTTCAAGAAAAAGATGTTACCAGGCAAGTTAATGTTTCTTCTATAATTAATTCTAAAAATAACAGAATGTTTCAATTTTCTCCTGGGGGATTCTCGAATTCAAGTGATAGTGAGGGATATGGAAGTGATAAAGAAAATTGGGACAAGGAGGAGTATCTTATGGGGATCCCTCATGTTCAATCTAAGGCTGATCAAAATCGTTCAAAAAAATAATAGCAACATTGATAAAGGCCTCATTTTCTCTGGCTTTGATAAAACTCCTGCTTAAAATACAAGAAGTAAAAAAAGTAAATGGAAGTCTACAAGAGCCAAAAGTAGTTTCTCCCTCTTTCCTAGCCCTTCTGCTGTTCCAATGAAGATTCTCACTTGGAATGTAAGAGGATTTAAGGGTCCTCTAAAAAGGAGACGTACTATAGCTCAGATTAGGCTTCACAATGCTGATATTATCCTTTTGCAAGAATTGAAATTGCCTACCTTTGAGTGTGGTAACTTAAGAGATTGGATTTATCTTGGATCATCATCTATTTGGATTAAGTCATATGGGGTAGTGGTGATTTAGCAATTATTTGGAAAAAAGAGATTAGTCATCACCATTTCTACAATAGTCCTTCAAAGATGTGGCAATCTGTTACTCTATCTGTATCTAATTCTTCCTTTGGGATTATCAACATTTATGCTTCCACCAATCCTAAAGATAAGAGCCTATTTGGATTGAGATAAATAATTGGCTTGACTCCCAAAGTATTGATAACTAGATGGTGGCTAGAGATTTCAATAATACTCCTTCTTGGGATCTCAAATTGGGGAATAAGATTAATATGACTAGAACTGAAAGAAGGAATTGGGAAACTCTTATCTCTGATAATAGTCTTATTTATATTTCCTCTTCTACTTCAAACTTCATTTTGTCTAATAAGCAGAAGGATAATGCAAGAGTTTATTGTACTTGATAGATTTTATATCTCCAATCCCTCTTCTGCTATGTGGGACAATTGTTTTGTTACTAGTGAGGAAGGTACCTCAATATCTGATCATCAGCCTCAGTTTCTTCATATCTCTCAGATCACTCAAATTCAGAGAATTGGAAATATTCCTTATAAATTTAATGTTTCTCTTCTTGCCAATGAGAAGTTCTGTTCTCACTTCAGGAATTTCTAAAGGATTTGGAGGAAAATAACAAATTGGATAATAGTTCCTTATCTATGAAAAATTTCTACTTTAAGATAAAGAAAATCAAGGATTGGATCAAGAATTGGTCTAAGTCTAAGCATGAGGAATGTTGTATGGTAAAGGATAAACTTCTGATGTACATGAAGGAAATTAGATCACTGCTTCAAAATGATCCTTGTAACTCAAATCTACAGTTGGAAGAAGATATTTTAGAGAGGAGAATCAGAAATATTGAAGAAATGGAGGCAAGAAGTGCTGCTATTAGATGCAAAATCAAGTATACAACTGATATGGATTCTGGTAGTACTAAGTTCTTCTTTAGGATTGCAAAAAGTAGATTGTTGAGGAACTCCATTACTGAGGTTATGGATGAGACTGGCTGTATTCACACTACTCAAAGGGATATTGCTAACACTTTTCATGTTAAATTCAAGGATCTCTTTCAGTGTAAATCTATTCCTTCCAATGATTTCCAGAATGCTAATGCTTTCAAGTCTCTCATTGACTCTATTCTTCCTTCTATCTTTGATACTATGGATTGTTCAATGATCTCTTTGCCTTCTCAAGATGAAATCCTTAACATTCTTAATAGCTTCAGCAATGGGAAATCCCCTGGTCCAGATGGCCTTCCTGCTGAATTCTATGTTAAATTCTGGGACATCCTTAAGAATGATCTTACTTCTCTTGTGCATGCCTTCTGGAGTGCTGAGCATTTGCATCCTTGTATTTCTAGTGGTTTCATCTCCTTGATCCCCAAGATTGATCATCCTACCAAGCTTCACTTCAAGATTAGAGGCCTATCTCTTTAACAAACATTACTTATAAGCTCTGTGCTAAAATAATTGCTTCCAGAATTAATAATTATCTCCAAAAGAATATCAGCCTAAGTCAATCTGCTTTTCTTTCCAAGAGATATATTCTGGATAATTATGTGGCTGCTATGGAGGGTCTCCATTGGAATAGGATCTCTAAACAGAATTGTGTTCTTCTCAAACTGGACTTTAAACGAGCTTTTGATTCAATAAGATGGAATTTTCTTGATTTTACAATGTCTAAGCTTGTTTTCCTTTTCAAACGAAGAAATCTTATTTTTGGTCTAAATTCTAGATCTAATTCAACTGTTCTTATTAATGGTTCTCCATCTAGTTTCTTCCCCCTTACTTGTAGTGTTCGACAAGATTGCCCTCTTGCTCCTTATCTTTTTCTAGTTGCAGCTGAGTTACTTATTAAAGCTATTTCTCATTATCATAATCTTTGTCTTATTAAAGGTCTTCAGCTTCCTGATTCCAATGAATCTTTTAGTATTCTTCAATATGCTGATGACTCCTTCTCCTTTCTCGATGCTGATATATCAAATATTGATTTCTTTCTGAAAGTTCTTAAGCAATTCTCATCCGCTTCTGGTATCCATCTAAACATTGACAAAAGCTTGATAGTTGGAGACACTATTCATGAAAGTTTGGCTGGTATTAAAGTTCTCTCCCCTCTTCAAGCTACTAAATTGTTGGGTATGTGTCTATCTCTGAATTATAGTATCAAAGGCTTGTGGGACCCTACTCTTTCTAGAATCAAGAAGAAGCTTAATAATTACAGGACTACATTATCCCTTGCTGGTAGAACTATAATTGCAAACTCTGTCTTAGCGAATTATTTCTCCACTGCTCTGGTAGCTCCTAAACTAATCTATCATGATCTAGAGAAAATTATAAGAGGCTTCATCTGGACAGGGAGTCTATTTGTAAATCTAAGGCCTTAGGGGAACTTGGTTGCAAGAAGCACAATCCTTCAAGCACAATCCTTAGCAGGTAAGTTCATTTGGAAGGCTATTCATGGTAATCAATCTCCTACCTCTAAGTTTATTAGATACTGGATTCATGAAAGTCATCCTTATGGTATCTGCTTCCTCACTCTGTCTTTGTTAATCGTAAGCCTGCCGCCAATATCTCTCCTCTGATGTGCAATTTAATTAAAGCTTGGAACTCTATTTCTCCAAACTATGCTTTTGTTTCAAGAGACAAAGTACATGGAGAAATGCCTATTTTTTGGAATCCAATTCTTGCAGATCATGATTCTTCTATGCTAGCTATTCGACATTCAAAGATTTGCAATAAATAGTCTGATGCAGGTTTCACTTACATTAAAGATCTTTTCTTAAGTAACATGATGATCTTTTGGACTAAGCTAAAAGAGATCATTAGGGGCACTTCCTCGAATAAAAAAGTATTCTTCCATATTAAGAATCTGTTGTGTAATCTCTCTACCAGTTTAGGGAATGGAGATTGGGCTATTGATGGCAAGGTGGGATATAAGATGAGGACTGTGTATAATGCTCTCTCTGCTAATGATGCATATTATAAAGCAATGACAAAGTGGCCAATCGATGCTGATCAACTTAGGACTTCATTCTCCAATGTTTGGAATTCTTACTGTCCTCCCGAGATCTCTTATTTCATTTGGCTGATTGCTAATGGCAGTCTGAATAACCTTTATTCATTATCAAGAAGGAATTCTAATATTTGGCTGATTGCCCCATGCTTTGTGGTAATGATGAAAATATGAGTCATATCTTTTTCTGCAGTAAATTGAATGGGTTCTGGTCTTGGTTAACTAATAAGTTTGGAATATCTCATAATCAAGATCTTACTGGCATGAAATGGATTGAATGACTTGAATGCTTTAAAATGGCTTGAATGACCTGAAAATGCAAGAATACAGAAGTCATTAGTGCAACTCCAATCCAGCATTTCAGAGTTTTTTAGCATGCTAGATTTATTGAGCGGAACTTCCATAAACCACCATCTACCTGCATGGCTGGCCTAAATAAGAGTGTCTAGACCTATTGTAGAGAATTGAAGTGCCATTTTAGGCTGCAATACACCATTCAAGCCAGAAAATACACCATTTATAAGTGCCAGAAATCATATAATAAGCTTCTATGCAAGATATAAACTGTATTTTCTAGAAGTTTGTTTTTTGAATTTTGTTGCTTAAAATAAATTATACCTCAAATTTTGATTCTGGCACCTTGGCTTCTACTATTTCTGATCAAGAAGGCCATGCAAGATAAACCAATTCCCTGTATTTAGAATGCCATCTTCAGCTATTTCCATATTTCGGCCATCACAATCATATTAGTGTCTAGACTCGACGAGTGCTGCTAGATAAGCTAAAATCGTAGCACAAATGGAGCAATCAGACAAAATATTTTAATTATAGTGTAAGGTGCAGGAGCAGATGAAATAGAAAGACATTTGAACTTCTAAAATGATTAGGTAAACTGCAGACATGAACCTGGATAATGACGAAGTATGAAAATCCGTGAGATGATGTATATTCTTCACTTGCTGCGTTTATCTGAAGAAGAACCTGTTGGATCTACATGTAAGGATACCCCAAGAAACCTATAACGAAATCTGCATTTACTTGTTATGTTTGCCTATAAAGATACTTGCTTTTACCTGGTAGGCACGATGGCTCAAAAGACCTTGAGATAGAGAAGAGTTCCCCGTCTCGCTGAAGGAAGACGTCCAAAGGCTTTAATCCTATCAAACAACAACAACAAGATGAAAAGCATCAATTGCATTTTTGCTCGGATTTTAATACTTTCTTCAACCAAAATGCACAATCCAGCAACATAGCCCAGCTCCAGAAATTCTGAGGTGCCAAAAAATTCTAAGGCTCCAAACTCGTATAGAGCAGGGAAAAAATCTAGAGGCACAAAATTTGTAGAGCACAACAGGGAGTAAAGAGAGTGAAAAAAGCATTGAAACTCTTGGCGATGGCAGCGTTCAAAAGTTTCGGCCCTTTCAAAAAGTGGCTATCAATGCAGAGAACTTGTGTCCCGTAAGGGGAGCCGCGAATGGCAAGGGAACGCGCATGCGGCGTTGCATGCAGCATTCCCGTACAAATACCAACACCCTCCAAAAAGGAGAAAGAAGATTTGTACAGTTTGACAGCACTCTTATCACTGCCACGATTTTCCCTCGAAACCCTCTTTCTTTCTTTTCTCCCTTTTTCCTTTTTTTTTTTTTTGTGTGTGTTTTGGGGAGGCAGGAGAGTGGGTGGGGGTTAACCCGACAATGATAAATCTGTTTTGACTCTCTTATTGGGTCCCATAGGCCGATTGGTCTCCCTGGACGAAATAAAATCATTCTATTCTATTCTATTCTATTTATTATAAAGATACACATGTATAAGATATTTCTTACATGTTTTAGTACACATTTTTTAAACAGGGCACTAAAATAAAATCCCACATAATTAGAAATCGGACCATTAAATGAACCCCCAAAAAAAAAAAAAAAAGGGAAGTTTTTTTAGCGCGTATTTGTACGGGGCATCCATCCATATATTTTTCTCAAATTAAAATTGTCAAATTGTCACTCAACTAGGCTCAACAAGACTTCTTTTATGTAGAAAATATTGTGCACTTAGAAGAATGTTGAACTACACTTAGAATAAAATCCACACAAGAGTAAGCATAAAACATTTCATCTCTTACTATTAAAAACGCTCCCTTATGATTAAAGACACTTGAACCAAACAAATTACCTACCAATAAGGCAAGCTATCTTGCATCAAGGAAACCTAGCTTGCACCATTTTTAGGAAAATATTGAATTCAAAAATTTAGGAAGGGGTGAGATTAGTCAAACAAAGGCCAGACTTTATAAACAAGATTTTGAGGTTCCCTTTTATTGACCAAGAACTCTAAACTAGTTATAATTACTAAATGAGAAAGTCCAATACTTAGTTAGATTATATCACAACCATATATTGCTTTGTTAAACCACTAGAATCTCTTTCATAATTAAACCGCTTGTTAAACACGAACCCAATATAACCACGACTATCTCACTACAAAAATACTCCAAAAGGCCTATGGGAAAGCGAGTTAGAATAGCATGTAAACCCAACGATAATGTGAAAAAGAGTCCAGTCGATGGGGTTTGTGTACATTTTGTGGCTGCAATTTCCAGCTCCGATATTAACTAGCCATGACCATATTTACACTAGTATGTATGACGCATACATGGTCTATAAGACTGCTAGCATCTATGCTAGCATTCAAATCATTTAAGTCAGCAATTGTTGTCTATTCGTTAACATGGCCTAGCTCAATTGGAAGTGCATGTGGCACTAATTCATCACATGCTGCAACTAAACAATGCATGCTAAGTACATGTTAAATGCCCCCTATATGATTGCACTTTAGTTGACATGCATGGGATATATTTTTTTTGTGTTTTGGGGTTAACCCGAACAATAATAAATCGACTGCACTCTCTTATTGGGTCCCATAGGCCGATTGGTCTCCCTGGACAAAATAAAACCATTCTATTCTATTATATTCTATTTATTATAAAGATACACATGTATAAGATATTTCTTACATGTTTTAGTACACATTTTTTAAGCAGGGCACTAAAATGAAAAAAAAAAAAAAAAAAAAAACCCGGCCTAACCTAGTATCCTAGGTTAGCATCAGCTTCAGTCAATCCATCCACTGTATTATCAATCCAAAAATTTGAACGCATTCAAACTTGGTACTTGTGATCCTTTGGTCTGTTATCCTATATAATATTTGAGACATGGGTAATTTTATAAACATGTAACCACGAGAAATGTCAAACATCAAACTATAGCCAATAGCCTGTACAAACTGTTTTAAAGTCGGGTTACCAAACAAAATCAGATATCCTTTGTATCAATAGCCATTAAGAGCTATTGTAGCATCAAAGCAATGGTCAATTTTTCACTTGTAATAGAAGAACCAGTCTTAATACAAATGTAGTAGTCTATTTACTTTTATACCACTATAACAGCATATTTTAATCAGTTTAGATGGTTTAGAATATCATGAAAAAATCTTGATATATGTATAAGCCAAACTAGAGTACAAAAAGCATGGTTACTATAAGCCCCTGCTCGTTCAAACTACTAATCAAGTTCTTTTCACATAAGCTAAAGCATAGCAAGTACATGGGCATAATGGCCACAAGTGATAAAAACATTTACCATACAAAAAGGAAGAACAACTTCCTATCAGATAAAGGGAGGAATAGCTTCCTGTCATGTTGAACCAAATTGTTGCAATTTCTTGAGTGCTCCATATCCACTTCGGCGAAAATACCAACATAAATAGAACAAAGGAATCACAAAGAGAAGAGGGGACCCGCACTGCAGACCAAACAATACTACGTTAGCATGAAAATGGTAGCGTGCAAGGGCCAAAAGGTACATTGGGTCCCCGCTTATGGCCGATCACCCTTTGTAACCCTTTGTCCCTGGTTAGTAGATGCAAGAAATGAAAAAGCAACACAAGAATTGATTTGAAAACATTTAAAACTTTGCAATAGATCATGTGTTTAAAAACAGAAATGTAATAGGTGACTAACACCCGTAAGCCATCATCCATCATAACCGGCAGAGAACCATTTGACTTCCAGTAGGAGGTAAACTCGTTAACAGCAAAATGCTATCCCCATTTTTGAAAAGTTTTGGATCAACCAAACATGCAAACCTGTAAGGCGCTCATTTAAATAATAAGAATAGTACCTGATTTTCATGGTTGTTCCATTCGAACAAATTGTTCCGAAGGGCGCATTCCTTGACTGTTCCATATCCCAGTATTTGTCTTATTGTTATGCTGTTCATTTGCTCACACCGGTAGCTTTTTCTATAAAACCTTTTGTCATTGGTATTTCCCTTTTGGAAACCAGTATCTTGTAACAAATGAAGCAGCAGAGCCTTTTGCAATCGGCCTTATTCCAAACCATTGAAGATCAGAGTAACACAAATGGAAGCCACCCAAATGGAAGCCAGATGTTTTTGTAGCAGAGGTTATGGCAGGAATGGAGGCATATCAGATAGAGAGGAACGTAGCTAGATAGAGAGGAACGTAGCTGTGCTAGGTTACAACAGTAGTATGGTAAGAGAAATAGTGCAATAATCTTACCGCAAATGAAGTAGCAGAGCCTGTTATTCTTCAACTTTGAAGATTCGTGTACTGCTAATGCAAGAAGGATGCTTTTGTAGCAGCGGCCATGGCCGGAACGGAGGCACATCTGATAGATTGCGTCCGAGAGGAATGCGGCTTTGCTAAATGCGGCCTAGTTAGGTTACAGTAGCATTAGGTCACGAAATAATATAATATTTTAGGGCATAACTTTAGTAAAGGTAAACCAGTGCAAGGAAAAAGCCAATATGTGGCACCCATGCATGCATGCACGGAAGTTCAGGTTATTCAGGATAAAAAAGATCCTTCTCCAGTTCCATGATGTTTCAGAGGCGTGCCCAATTAGTAAAATAGATGCCCATTTTAATGTTTTATGACATGTTCATAATTAAAAAAATCCTACCTCCAACCGTAGGATAGTTTAGACCTCCGAATGGAAATGCTGCAATACTAGGGAGGACAGACCCCACCATTACAGCAGAGGTCTGACCCTACCCTATTTTTTATTAAAGCCCTAAAGCTTAGAAGCGTGCATCATTGGATACCATTGTATCATATTTACTTGGCTGAGTGGCAAATCCTAATGGCAAGATAATGCAAAGGCACCTAGTAAATATCCATTTTATCAAGTAAAAAGCCATAAGCTATATGACTGTATTATGCAGATGAAATATGAACATACCTTGCTATTTGCCTCTATGGGCTATAATATAACTGTTGCCATAATTTAGCACCATGGCATTATCTCACAACAGATTCAGCACGTAGTCACTTGATTTTCCAGCTAAATTTGCCCAATCAAATTGTATGTTTGTTCCCAATTGGGAAGATAGAAAACTCCTGTAAAAGTTCAACAAATATAATCTTTGTATAAGAAAAAAATCAAGACATAGATAGAATGCATGATTGATAGGATTTAGACTGAAGGACACAAGCAACTCCAGTTAAACCAGAGAATTGAAGTGTCTAAAAAAAACCCGGCCTAACCTAGTATCCTAGGTTAGCATCAGCTTCAGTCAATCCATCCACTGTATTATCAATCCAAAAATTTGAACGCATTCAAACTTGGTACTTGTGATCCTTTGGTCTGTTATCCTATATAATATTTGAGACAGGGGTAATTTTATAAACATGTAACCACGAGAAATGTCAAACATCAAACTATAGCCAATAGCCTGTACAAACTGTTTTAAAGTCGGGTTACCAAACAAAATCAGATATCCTTTGTATCAATAGCCATTAAGAGCTATTGTAGCATCAAAGCAATGGTCAATTTTTCACTTGTAATAGAAGAACCAGTCTTAATACAAATGTAGTAGTCTATTTACTTTTATACCACTATAACAGCATATTTTAATCAGTTTAGATGGTTTAGAATATCATGAAAAAATCTTGATATATGTATAAGCCAAACTAGAGTACAAAAAGCATGGTTACTATAAGCCCCTGCTCGTTCAAACTACTAATCAAGTTCTTTTCACATAAGCTAAAGCATAGCAAGTACATGGGCATAATGGCCACAAGTGATAAAAACATTTACCGTACAAAAAGGAAGAACAACTTCCTATTAGATAAAGGGAGGAATAGCTTCCTGTCATGTTGAACCAAATTGTTGCAATTTCTTGAGTGCTCCATATCCACTTCTGGCGAAATACCAACATAAATAGAACAAAGGAATCACAAAGAGAAGAGGGGACCCGTACCTGCAGCCAAACAATACTACGTTAGCATGAAAATGGTAACGTAGCAAGGGCCAAAAGGTACATTGGGTCCCCTCGGCTTATGGCCGATCACCCTTTGTAACCCTTTGTCCCTGGTTAGTAGATGCAAGAAATGAAAAAGCAACACAAGAATTGATTTGAAAACATTTAAAACTTTGCAATAGATCATGTGTTTAAAAACAGAAATGTAATAGGTGACTAACACCCGTAAGCCATCTGTCATAACCTGGCAGAGAACCATTTGACTTCCAGTAGGAGGTAAACTCATTAACAGCAAAATGCTATCCCCATTTTTGAAAAGTTTTGGATCAACCAAACATGCAAACCTGTAAGGCGCTCATTTAAATAATAAGAATAGTACCTGATTTTCATGGTTGTTCCATTCGAACAAATTGTTCCGAAGGGCGCATTCCTTGACTGTTCCATATCCCAGTATTTGTCTTATTGTTATGCTGTTCATTTGCTCACACCGGTAGCTTTTTCTATAAAACCTTTTGTCATTGGTATTTCCCTGTTTGGAAACCAGTATCTTGTAACAAATGAAGCAGCAGAGCCTTTTGCAATCGGCCTTATTCCAAACCATTGAAGATCAGAGTAACACAAATGGAAGCCACCCAAATGGAAGCCAGATGTTTTTGTAGCAGAGGTTATGGCGGGAATGGAGGCATATCAGATAGAGAGGAACGTAGCTAGATAGAGAGGAACGTAGCTGTGCTAGGTTACAACAGTAGTATGGTAAGAGAAATAGTGCAATAATCTTACCGCAAATGAAGTAGCAGAGCCTGTTATTCTTCAACTTTGAAGATTCGTGTACTGCTAATGCAAGAAGGATGCTTTTGTAGCAGCGGCCATGGCCGGAACGGAGGCACATCTGATAGATTGCGTCCGAGAGGAATGCGGCCTAGTTAGGTTACAGTAGCATTAGGTCACGAAATAATATAATATTTTAGGGCATAACTTTAGTAAAGGTAAACCAGTGCAAGGAAAAAGCCAATATGTGGCACCCATGCATGCATGCACGGAAGTTCAGGTTATTCAGGATAAAAAAGATCCTTCTCCAGTTCCATGATGTTTCAGAGGCGTGCCCAATTAGTAAAATAGATGCCCATTTTAATGTTTTATGACATGTTCATAATTAATAAAAAAAAAAAAAAAAAAAAAAACTAGCATAGGCAACAACCAACTAGCAATCCAAGCTACATCGGTCAATCCCTCAGTAGCCTTATCATTCTGTACAATTAATCGAGCAAATTAAAAGACAGTGCATCAAACTGTGGTCCAAAGTTGATTGACTTTTAATCTCTAAGGGCATTTTTCCATGGAAAAATACCTTCATCTTTCTCAGAAGTCTATGGCCAACAATCTATTGCTGAAAGACCTATACACATGCATATGTTCAGAGTCATAGAACCTAAAGTTTTTGAATGTTCTATCTTAAAAGACATTGTGTAGATCTAACACATGTTCTTATTTCCTTTGCAACGATACTTGTTTCAAAAACCTGTTGATGCTGCATAACTCATTTTTCTAATTACTAGGGTTCCACCCCTACACACATTTTCTAACCTTTTAATTTTTCTGGATTTCATTGAATCACAAGGATGCATCTTTTTCTTTAAAAGAAATCAGTGCCATTTTCAGCTGCCCAAAGGTCTAAGACATCTGCTATATGCACCTAAAAACAATAGTCAGAGCTCATATACATTAAATCATGCATGTGGTCTATTTGTAACAAAGAACTGTTGTATTACATCTTTATGATGTCGTCTTACATCCTTTCACATATTCTGCAGTCAAAGCACATCCCAAAATTTGATGTACAGACCTAGATGTGATATTTTCCTTTAACATTTGGTATTTTCAGTTACCACATTATATTTAATGCTTGAAAGTAGTAGTACCTGAATATTGTGATCAAACCTGAGCATTATCAGCTAGATCCCTTGTAGAAACATCAACTTTTCTTATGCTTAATAATTAACTTGATAGAGAACATAACACCCAGTTTTTGCCATAATAATTTGCACTTTAAAGTCTCGAGAAACTTGCAATAAACCAGATTGTATTAGCAGTTACATCCACGAGCTTTTTTCCTTGATCCATACATCCGTTTGAGCTAAAACACACCATAACAGCAAAATGAGCACAATGGGAGAAGAAATACCACGTACCTGCAGCCAACCATGTAAACATTAGCGATAATCTCGGTAATGATACAAGGGCCAAAAGGTACATTGGATAATTCTTGGCTTATCGCCGCTCACCCATTGTACCTTTGCTCTTGATTAGTAAAAGCCTACTAAGAATGCATAAATCAAAGGAAAAAGCTTTATCCAAGATCTTACACATTTGTTACCATTTTTTCCAGCTATGAAACTTGGACTTTTAGATAAAAACTTAGCTTACAAAGCCTGTTAAGTGGGTTGATGTAATATTCAATCCATTATATCATAAAATAAACCAAGAAGCCTAATGCCACTTGCATGGATAAGATTACCTTAGCTGTCCCTGTTACTATCATTCAAGGTCTTAATCAGCCACGAAATTTTCATAGTGATCTTAGCACATCTTGTTACTATCATTCAAGGTCTTAATCAGCCTGTTAGCCCTTTGGGCTAAACATATGTATGAGTGGCATAGGCCACATGTATTTATCACATTGGACCACTTGATCTAGGGCCCAGATTTAGCCCACATATGTGGTAGGTGGCATAGGCCACATGTCTTTGTCATATTGGACCCCACAATCTATGGCCCAGATTTAGCCTAGATCTGTGGAAGGTGAGATGTCAGTTAGGGTTAGGGTTTTGCTCTACTATTTAGAGAGAGCATTTCCTCTCATTGTTTAGGTTTTTGCTCATGTTTTGGAGCACCTCCTTTTGGAGCATCAAGATGATTCAGTTTTGTTCATTCTTTGCTTTGTTTTTGTTCTTGGAGTTTCTTCCCATCTTCTTTTGTTGATCCATGAGCATTTGTGGCAGCCTTGTGGCATCCGGCAGTCATGGACTGCTGCTGCAAGGTGATGCCAAGAACCCCAAACATCAACACTGGCGCCGTTGCCGGGGTCTGTTTCGCTCATGATCAATCTCTTGTTTTTATTTTCAGCATCTCCAGAAGTTTTTTTAAGCAAAAAAATTGGTTCTACATCGACACTTTATGGGATTTTGTATCTCTGATATCTTGTGATAAGATCAAGTTTCTTATTTGTCATATCTGGGTTCATTGTGGACACTCTGTTTCTATCCAAAGTAAAGACCAAAGGCTGCTACAACATTGCTTATTGCTTCTATTCCTTCCAATGGCAACAAACATCAGAAGAGGATCAACGGCTCTTCTACAGGCAGCACTCTTATTCGGCAACACTCTTATTCGGCATTCTTGCTGATTAATTTTCCCGTAGGTAAGATTTTGGGTGTAGTTTTTGTGCTGAAGATGCCCTCTGGATCCTCAGTACAGGCCCATAATTCACAAAAGGGCCACCTATCTCTCTCTTGCTCTATTCTATCAATACAGATAAAGAAGGAGTCTCCATTCAATGCTTTTGTCTTGTCCCTGACACTACCCTGAAGTTTTAATCGAAGGTGCAACGGTCTCTTCCAAGACCCTGTCACTCAATTTTTTCAAGATTCTCGGCTCTGCTTTCTGTGTATTTCCACACAGTAGCTGCAAGTTCAGCCAAAAGATCAACGGCATTATCACTGTAAAGAAATCCGGATCTGCCAAAATTCAAAGCATTTTGATTTGTGTTCTTCATCGATTTCAGACATTTTGACCACCACGAGTTCTTCAGCATGCACAGATTTGCTTCCTGATTGGGGGAAACGCCCCATTATTTCTGAGCTTCAGAATTGATCAAGGCAGCCTACATTTTTATATGAAAACAGAGCAGATAAGTATCAGTATTCTGTTCAATGGCAACCCAACATTTCATCTCGACCTCTGCAGATGCTCTGCGCCCAAATAAATCTGTTTTCTGAGGGCCCGCACTCTGGCTAGCCCATCCTTCTGTAGGCAAAAAGACATTTTCAAAACCAGATGGCAACATCCAACAAAGGGATCTCAGCAACACAAATTGATTCTGGGGTCGAGATGCAAGAACCTGGAGTATTTTCCTCAGCCAAATCTGGATCAAATCATTCCTGGTCTTCACCATCCGATTCATCAACAAGCTTCCTCTGTTTTCTGGCAGGATAACTATCAGTCTACAGCTTCAGTTTTAACCGTCACGACCAGTAACTTAAAGTCTTATTTTACAGCAGCATCTTCCAACCACAATCGATTCTTCACTGACTCATTCTTCAAGGAACAATTATTTGAAATCTTGGGTACTTTCGGGAGCATCTCGCCACACTTTGCATATGAACGGGCCTTCAATAGGGACCCAAATCCGACCTATACTGCACAAAAGAAGCACGACGTGGCTTCATAGGGCCTCAAGGACCTTTCTGCGTGGCCCAACTCACAGTGTGAAGAATTCAACGGCTCAGGACGGCTGCATCTTTCTTCCACGCCTCTGTTGCACCACGGCCATGCTCCTTCGATCTGTAGCCAAACATCACGCTGACTGATCTCTCTGCACACCTTCACGGTCTGGCAGGCGTGAAGCTCACCCACGACTCTGCAGTAAAAACAGAGCAAATCCAAGGCTCATGCCTCCAAATTTTGACGCCACGCTCTCGTTTTAGAGCTCCTCCTCCAGGTAAGAAAGAAATTACAAAGCTTGCTCTGGAGTGACCACCGAAACCAAAATTTGATCTCCACGGCCCCTTTGGCGTGGAAATTTTCTTTGGCCCGTCACGGCGTGGCCTTAGCACCTCCAGGCAAAGTGTCCGTCAAAGTTTCAGAGCCCCTCGGCACCTCAAGGCAAACTGTCCGTCACAGCTTCAGAGCCCCACAGCCCCCACGGTGGGGACTCTCCCACCATCACGGCAAAACCTTCAACACGGCCCACGGCCCATCACGGCGTGGCTTCAAGTCTGCAAAACCCAACATTGCGTGCATCTGCAAACCCTTCTCTGCAAAACCTTCATAGCAACCCACGGCCATCACGGCGTGGCTTCGAGTTACAATATCTGCGTGACCCACGGCCCCACGGCGTGGCGTCCTCCAATAACCACGGCCCCACGGTGTGGCACAATTTGACTTTCTTTCACGAACCACATCAAACCCCACGGCCCATCCTCTGGCGTGGCACATTTCTCTCATGTCAACACATTGTTATCATCCTTTATGACTTTCTAGAGAGACTTAGACACTTGAATATTCCACATGGCCCATATTTTTGGTGTTTTTCACCCCTTCTAATGTTCAAGCCATTTTTTTACATACCAGCATATCTCGTCCTATCATTATACCTTTGGAGGTAAAATTTTATGCAACTATGACTTCAAACATCACGGCCCAACGGCGTAAGTTCAACAATCTGTCACGGCCCCTCAAGGCGTGATTTTAAGCACAACTTTCAATCAACTTTTGACGTAAGCAGTATCTTGAGCATATTTTTGGCACATTTTGGGGGACGCCTCATCTTTTGCCCGATTCTTATATCTGCTTTGCACCTTTGTACCAACAAATTTCAAGTTCCTGCAATGGCGTGAAGATGAATTCTGCCTTCCGCCCCTTCGTACATCAACCTCACATGGCCACATGGCGTGTGCAGGCCAATTTCAACAATTCCTCGCAAAAAAGCTCAACTCTTTGGTGTCAACTTTTTCAAGTTCAACATTTTGATCAACCTCATCCGTCCATAATACATGGCGGTTGAGCCTCTTTCAAGTTCAACAAATGGCGTGAAGATGACTTAGGGCCTTCCGCCCCCTTCAATCACTTATGTTTCAACTCTTTCAAGTTCAACTCTTTGTTCAAATCTTTCAAGTTCAACAACTGGCATGAAGCTGACTTAGGGCCTTCCGCCCCTTCAACAACTTTTGTTTCCTCATTTTTGCTCAACTCATTACAAGACACTTGGATTGGCGCATGTATTCGGAGCTAGTGGCAAGCTCTAGGAGAAGTGGTGACAGCCTTCTCAATATTAGATTCGACTTCTATGGATTTAAAGGAGCTTGTGGCAAGCTCAAGAGAAGTGGTGACAGCCTTCTCAACCTCTTACGATTTTTGTACTTCATCGACATTGGCATTTTTTGGATCAAGACTTCGGCGACATTCTCCTTATTTCCCCTCACTTTGGACACTGTTGTAAATGTTTAACCTGCTGTTATAAAGGTTCTACATAGTTTGGTGTGGTGGGGGGGAGTGTTAGCCCTTTGGGCTAAACATATGTATGAGTGGCATAGGCCACATGTATTTATCACATTGGACCACTTGATCTAGGGCCCAGATTTAGCCCACATATGTGGTAGGTGGCATAGGCCACATGTCTTTGTCATATTGGACCCCACAATCTATGGCCCAGATTTAGCCTAGATCTGTGGAAGGTGAGATGTCAGTTAGGGTTAGGGTTTTGCTCTACTATTTAGAGAGAGCATTTCCTCTCATTGTTTAGGTTTTTGCTCACGTTTTGGAGCACCTCCTTTTGGAGCATCAAGATGATTCAGTTTTGTTCATTCTTTGCTTTGTTTTTGTTCTTGGAGTTTCTTCCCATCTTCTTTTGTTGATCCATGAGCATTTGTGGCAGCCTTGTGGCATCCGGCAGTCATGGACTGCTGCTGCAAGGTGATGCCAAGAACCCCAAACATCAACACAGCCACGAAATTTTCATAGTGATCTTAGCACATCTGCTACATCAGATTTAAATAGGTGGTAGTTTAACCTAGCCTTGTTAGGCATAAAATGCAAAGCATCTGTAGCTAACAAAAAATGGCCATAGGCTCCTTATTATTATCTGTCTCCTGTACTTAAATGTAGAAAAATAGATCATGAAGGCATACCTGAAGTTCCTCATTTTTTGAATCTACATCCTTAACAAGTTGTGTCTCTTGGACATATTGCACAGCTATGCATTTCCTTTGTGACAATCGGTTAATCCGCTATTGAAGCCTTCGCCTCCTTTTGCTATATAACCTGTATTGTGCTTACTACAAGCTCTCTTGGCCTCATAGCCACTACATCCATCTCTCTTACCGCTGCAACAAATTGGCTCTGCAACGTCTCCTCTTCTTCTCAGTTATGATCTATCGGCAAAAGATTTTCTCTTCCGGATCTTGCCAGACACGTCTCTGGGCGCATGCATAGGTCGCATGCGTAGGTTACAGGCTAAACAATTTCGAAAATGGCTTTTGCCCTAAATGTGCTTACATTGAATTTTGCATCTGGCCTTTTCTTCTGCAAATACTTCTTCTTCCCGTGAATAAATAAGATAAAGAGAAGAATTTCGAAAATGAGTTATACCCTACTCAAATTTGCATGTATTTGATTATTCCATATAATCATTAAAAGTGCATCATGCCAGCAAAATGTCTCTCAACATTTAATTTTGCTAAATAGGTCCAGATGTTCTCCCATTTTCAGTGAGCAATCAACAAATTTGAGTATAGTATATTTATTATTTAGGTCCACCACTCATTTAATTTTGAAATAGACCTTTGGGCATATAGTACCCTACTAAATTGATTTAAAGATCCTTCCCAATAGGTTGGGTTTGATTCATGCAGGTTATTCCAGGCATATGCCTGTTCTGCACTTCTTAACACTTGTTAACACTTCTTAACACTTGTTAACACATGCACAAGTACTAACATAAAAAAAAAAAAAAATTATGATTAAAGACACTTGAACCAAACAAATTACTTACCAATAAGGCAAGCTATCTTGCATCAAGGAAACCTAGCTTGCACCATTTTTAAGAAAATATTGAATTCAAAAATTTAGGAAGGGGTGAGATTAGTCAAACAAAGGCCAGACTTTATAAACAAGATTTTGTGGTTCCCTTTTATTGACCAAGAACTCTAAACTAGTTATAATTACTAAATGAGAAGGTCCAATACTTAGTTAGATTATATCACAACCATATATTGCTTTATTAAACCACTAGAATCTCTTTCATAATTAAACCGCTTATTAAACACGAACCCAATATAACCACGACTATCTCACTACAAAAATACTCCAAAAGGCCTATGGGAAAGCGAGTTAGAATAGCATGTAAACCCAACGATAATGTGAAAAAGAGTCCAGTCGATGGGGTTTGTGTACATTTTGTGGCTGCAATTTCCAGCTCCGATATTAACTAGCCATGACCATATTTACACTAGTGTGTACGATGCTAGCATCTATGCTAGCATTCAAATCATTTAAGTCAGCAATTGTTGTCTATTCGTTCACATGGCCTAGCTCAATTGGAAGTGCATGTGGCACTAATTCACATGCTGCAACTAAACAATGCATGCTAAGTAGCACAACTGCAAAGCATGTTAAATGCCTCCTATATGATTGCACTTTAGTTGACATGCATGGGATACTCACCACTAAATCAAGGCCACAAGCTCACAAGTCTCATAATTTGAGGACAATGCATTTGAGGACAATGCTAAACAATGCATTTTGGAATCTGAATAATCTCCGGTCTTTTGCCACTTGCATCCCATGCATAATGTATAGCATCTAACTTCTTATACCTTGATGGATCTGATGGATTGGGTCGCCAACGTTTAGTTAAGCAATCTGTATAGTCACAAGCAACAAGCATCCACCATGATACATAAATATGACCATTTGGTAGACTCTGAATCCAAGATGGCATCTTCTTCTGTATAGCCCAATCACGTTGGAGTTTCATCATCTCCAGATCAGACGAAAACAAACATACCTTTCATAACATGTGCACGAAGATCGAACTCATCCGTAGGTAACACTGGACGCCCATCTGCTGGCCCACAATAAGAAGACAAAGGTTTTACAAGCACGGCGGCTTCATCGACCTCTGGAGTAAAGGCAGCTTATAGAGCTTCTTCCCTTGTATGCAACCAAAAGTTATCATTTTGAGGTTGTCCTGGCGATACATCTTCCAAACATAAAAGAATCTCGGTCCAGTAATCCATAGTTGCTTTGTACTGTCGTGCAAACACACTCTCTTCTTGATTTTTACAGAAGGAGTTCCATAATGCTATGTACTTGCTGATGCTGTCTGCCACGCCAGGGAGATCTTTTAATGTCTTCCTTGAAGGGATATTTTTAGGCACCCCTATTGGTAATGTTGGCTCACCATTTTCATCCTTCTTCCACATTCTTATTCCTTTTTCTGAAATCCACTCTTTATGGGTTGGTCGCATCTTACATTGCATAATGGGCCATTTCCCATCCATTTTAAATCGGAATAGAAATGGGTCAGTATGGTATGTTAGACGTTGGCCTTTATCAAGGATATATCCCTTGAAAAAGTCTTTCCAATCTGGAACCTCATCCACAAAATATGGAACAGGAGACTTTGCATTGCACTACAAGTAAAGCAACTCAGACAAAGTTAGAGCATCCGATGGACTCATTAATGTCAAAAAGTTCCCAAACAATGCATCGATATCGTCATGAGTATGCCCAACCATCATGAGGCCAACCTGAATCTCATCGAAAACCTTAAGCCATGTCAAATAAGAGAGGTAGGAGAACACATATCTATTTTTATTTTGATCTGATGCATTATCCAACTGCAAGTAGAGATTTTGAGGAAGAGGATTGAAGCCTTCTAAGTTGGCACTAGAAGATGAAGGCATCATCTCTTGTAGCTACGCTAGCTTACGCTGTAATGGTCGAGTGTCTTTTACGGCTTGCATCGATTTGCAATCTGTAGTTCTGCTTCCACACAGATCACCACACTTGTCTTCATCCGACAACTCAAGATGATGTAGGATCCTAGAAAGCGATCCAACATGAAAGTTTGAGTCATCTTTCCAAAGATCAAGAGAGAAATGACCATAAGCCTGTCCGCCATGACCATGTGTCAATACACCCGTCATGCTGCTCTTTAAGTGATCCCCTCTCCAAACAGACTTTATGAGATGATGACTTCTTGGTGTGAGTGTTTTGACCTGATCCATCTTGTCATGTATTATGCAAAGGTGACTTTCTGGTGAACGATGTGATAATGCACGCCAATGCCAATATTGACTCCTACAGGAACGTTGTTCCAACATATGTGCCCACCGTTGAATTGAGAGGTTGCGCCTCTCCCTTGTATCTTTTTTTCTTTCCAATTTCTGCTTGATGACAACACATATGTAACACTTGGAGAATGCTGTATTTTTGCTATGCTGACATCTGAAAACTCTTTCTTCCAAATATTGTAAAAGGAGGGCAAGGTTACACTCTTTCCTGTCAATTCTTCCACCACGGCACCCACTTCCTTATGTATGCTCTTCTTATTGAAGATGGAAGGAAGTTTGCGAGCATTCTCCTTTATATCATCCTTTCTTTTTTCGCTTCTATGTGGAATGCTCTCCGCATTCTCAATAATGAAGGTATCAAGCACACTTTCTGTAGCTAGTGTCACAGATCTAGGCTTCTTAGAGCCAGTATTACCATGCTCAGCCCATTTTCCACCTAACTCGAACCTCTTCCTCCAACTATAAAACGTAGAATGAGCAACTCCTAAAGCCACGCGCCATGCGAATTGACAGCATTCCACTCCATAGACCACTACTTTTGCCTCCAACTGCCCTGTATAAGTTACACTCAACACATAAAAAACAAGCGTAATCCTTGCACTGCTTGATTGAGAATAAAATTCTTTTCTTAAGGCACATACTTGTTCTCGGCTCAGTTTTTTGATACAATCTTCCTTGCAACATGTTGATTTTAGAGCTCTCTTGATTGACTTGGAAGCATACATCCTCTTCTCTTTGCTATCCCCCTTTGGTTCCCTCCTGAACCTCTTCACATATGTATATTTCCTTTTCCTCTTGAATTGCTTCTCAACATCAGCTTCCAGGCACTCAACTTCTAAGTCATCCTATTCAAGAGCAGCTCGAGCTTGTAAATGTTGTGAAACTGTCCTACCATCACGAAGCAAAACATCACAGCTCTCCCAGGATATTAGACTTGCAGCTGGAGGCCTCTCTGCACAAGCATGACATGATCTAATATTTTGGTTCCCAATTGGATCCATTATCTTACCCGCTGAAAACCCGACCTTTGATACACCCAAGAACTCATCGTCTATAACATCCTGAGGATCACTAAAAACTATATTAGCCTCCTTATATTTAGATCCAATGCAGTAGTGAAGAATGTAGCACGGCAAACCAAGTAGATCTGTTTCAGAGTAGCAGACTGTCTCATCTTCGGGCTTAAACATCTTGAGACCAAGACGGGCATCTAGTTTCTCCCCTACTCCAATCTCCTCTACTATCTCATCCTCCTCCATTGTTGTAGTGTTGTTTGATTCACCAAAGTGGGTAGTGAAGCTGATGTCTGGCGAGCTACTGACAGATGGCGGGCTGCTGGATGAATCCTCTGAAGATGGCAAATGAAGGGATGTTCCCGAAGACGTATCATCAATTGCGGGGCACTCAACAGGTTTTGCATCCCTTTTTGTCCATTCAATAAATGTTCCTACTGCTTCTCCAATGTTATCGCCCCTCCCAAAGGGATCCGCAGTCAAGCATGGAACCGCAGATCGCCACTTCTATTGTCACATTCATGGAGTGCACATCCTTGCCATGAAGAGTTGTTCTTTTCAAAAAGTGGCCCCTAGCAACAATTGTCCTCCCAACGAACAGGTTGTACAGAGGAAACTGGAACCTGCATTTAACACAAAAAAAATTCAGAATAACATATCAAATGCAAGGAAAATACCAAAAAAACAGACAAAAATGGCGCCATATTACAAAATTTTTTGTCTTTTCTGGGATATTTTGAAAGATAAAGGCACCACGACGCTATTTAAACCTTGCAATTATGTTTTGGCAATCAAAAGGCGCCATGGCACCATGTACAGATAGTGACACCCCCGGGTGGGAACATCGGCCACCAAAAGGCGCCACGGCGCCATTTACACCCATGTGGCTATTGCACCAAATGGCGCCATAGCGCAATTTGCTTCAAAACGGTTGTTTGAATCATAAAAGCGCCATGGTATGGAGGATTGGGCTTACAGTGGCATGCGCATTTTCCTAGAGAATATTTTTGAGGTACCTCTTGCTCATATTGGTAAACATATGCCAATAGGAGTAGGTATGCATAACAAGGGACCCCCAATAACATCCTCTAAATGCAAAACTGCCATAAGAGCCAATATTGATACAAATTGCGTCATCGTGCCAATGAAGGATATGAATAAGGTGCCTATGTTATGCATTCTTGCTCATATTGATAAGCACGTGTCAACATGAGCAGATATGCATAACAACAGCACCCCATTAACGTTTCACAATGGCACCTTGGCGCAATTTAGCAGCAATAGCAAAATCCTGGTAATTTTGGCTTCAGGTGAACAACATGCAGCCAGGTCATGAAATGTTAAGATTCGGAATATTAAGATTTACTTGATCTTGCTCAGGTCCATTTCAATGCAAACTGCTGAAGCAAAAGATTGGAACGGCTCCAAAGAACTCCAACTAAAAATCATTGGGCGCTCAAAGATCCGCTCTTGGAATCGTTGGGCCCTCAAAGATCGCTCTTGCTAACACCTGCCAGTGAGTATTCGCCCAATAGCACGCATATGTCGTACAAAAGATCTACCAAAGTGCCGGAAAAGATGAGCGCACAAGCGAGCAACAGCCAAAGCAACAATGGGGAGACGAAAATGCCTAAGATGGAGACGTCGGCGTCGCTATCGGACCATCCGCATTTATGCGACAGGCGACAAAGACGGGCATTTATAGGAGGACGAAATTCAAATTTGGGCGGGCGTTAAAATTTCAAATTTGGGTGGGCGGGCGTTCAAATTTTCAACTTTGGGTGCACTGGCGTTTCAAATTCAAAATTCGGGCGGGCGGGCTTTTGAAATTCAAAAATTGGGCGGGCTTTTGAAATTCAAAATCTGGGACGAGTGGGCTTTTCAAATTCCAAATTTAGGCGGGCGGGCGGGCGGGCGTTGGCTGGGCTGCCAGCTGGATGGAGATCGGCTACTAATATTTATTGGAGGCCACGTTATTTGAAATCACACCCGCCAACTTCCAGACGCGAGCGCCTTCTTCTATCCGCCAGCGCCCAGCGCCTAGCCGCCAGTGCCCAGCGCCATTTGATCCTGCGCCTTTTTGGACGTCTTTTCATCCAACGCCCGGCCGCCAGGGTCCAGCGCCTTCCGTTTGCAAGTTTTTCTTGCCTTCACGACCTCCATATTCATTTTCTCTCTAGCGCCTAGAGTTCCAGGCAAAATGATGGCTACAAAAGATCCAGTAGTCAGAGCTGTGACGTTCCAGCACAGTATATAGTCCCAGGACGTATATTGTACTGCATCGTCACGCGTACACGCCATCCCGATTGACGTGTACGCCGACGTGTAACTAGGCAAGTAGCACCCTAGGGGGCAACTTGCAAGTGTGTGCACATTTATTCGTGTGTACACTTTAGCCCACTTAATTAATATAGGCAAGTGGGCTACACCCATTTATCCCACAAGCTCAAGGGTTGATGGAAACCCTAGCCCTAACTTATAGCTTATATAAGGCATCTGAAACCCTAACTTTCCATTTCCGTCCACAGCCTTCTAGAACTCTGTTTCACTTGCTCCAAGAGCCAATCTCGACTCCTGAAGTCTGTCTGAGTAGCTTAGCTCATCAGCTTTCCTTTCCGACTTCATCTTCAAGCAGTTCTGCAGCATGGACGCGTTCAGAGCAGGAGGAGCAAGCCAGGGATCAGGTATTTTGCCAATTCAATAGTCTAATCCGCCTCCCAGATATAGTGTAAGTAGGTTTAGCCTATTGAATTGCCCATAGCAGCCATCTAGACCTCTAGATATCAAGCCATAACTAAAGAACCTAACTCTGTGATTTAGATTAAATCTTATTCTTTAGTTCTTCTATGATATGTATGTGATGATGATCTCTGTGGAATCATTGTATTGGGAAGGAGGGGTAGAGACCCTAAAAGCCTAGTAGTTGATCCTCCTAGCTAGTCCTCTTTAATGCACTATTAAATTCGGCCTGTGTACAAGAGCCACACCTGGTTGTGGGTGGAGGGGCCAGACTGGCTTATAAGGAGGTTCATGTCCTGACTCATGATCACGCCCCTCTGGTAGTAAAGCCTATCGGGGACTACAGTGCACTAGACCTAATGCTCTGCCACTGCGTGCGGGCTTTGCATGGGTTCGACACTCTTGGGGTGGTGTACACCTTCCATGGAGATCAGTCGAGTACGGGCAGTGGCCCTCTAGTCACCTTGAGTCAGCATGCCAGCCTCTGGTAGGAGTAACCCTTACCTGCCCCATCGGAACTGGGGAGAAGCAACCCAGGAGTAGCCCCTCTGGCTATGCATCCAGCGGGCTATAGTCAGGTCCCAAGACTTTTCAACCTACTCTGTAAAGTGTGCACAGGAGGGGCGGATGGAGTGGACTACCCTAAGCCATGTTCTTATGCCAGTCAAATCCATTTGCCATGAATTCTGTCTGCAATGACTTCTGGAGGCCCAAGCCGTCAGTCATTCCCCTTGAGTCTGAGCCTTGGGTAGGATCTCCATATGTGATGTACTGATCTCTGTCTATGCAGATATGTGGTGAGTCATCCTTCGAGATGGACATGTGATGTTGATGTATGTATACTTACGTGTATGTTACGCTTCCGCAGCTAGGTAGGCCCTGAGGGAGACAGGGTAAAATGAGCCTTTCATTCTTCCCACTGGAACTCGTCAAGGTTGCAATGATACGTGAAGGGCCTTGTATCAGCATGGAGCTGGTATGGGGGATGAACTCCTGTTTGTATACGGTGAGTGCACCGTATATGAGTACAGAACGTCACAGTGGTATCAGAGCAATGTTCTTGGAGACCAAGAGCAAAGCACTGGCCATGCTCCCAGTAGTACTAACTTAGTAGAATTCTCAAACCTCGAAAAGTGGGAAATTTTTTTCTCATTTTTTGTAGTTTATGCTAAGCTAGTAACAGTTAGAAGAATTGAAAACCAAATTAAAAAGTTGAACTTAATTTTGACCAAGTGTGGAAATTGCTCATGGTATGCGCCAGAACATCAACCTAAAATTTAGGTCAGGCCCCAGACGCACACCATGAGTAACCCTACCACATTCACCTTGAAACTTGAAGAATTTGAACAAGATAATATGCTAGATCGAGTTTTAAGGTAAGCTTTAGCTAGAATTATATATCACACCCCTATGAATATGTCTCGAAGTTATATAATTTTAGTCAAAAATGCAAAAAGACTCATGGTATGCGCCAGAGCCTCGATCTAAATCTTAGATCAGCCCTCTAGCGCACACCATGAGTAATTTTACTTAGAAAACTCTAAAGTAAGTACATGTTTTAAGTTAACATGTGCCTTGACTCATGAAAATGAGCAACTTAGAATTTGACCTAAAATTTGCCCAAACTATAAATAGACCCAAACCCTTCTCATTTGTAGACTTTCTGCTTAGAAGATAGCTCCCGCACTTTGAGGCGATTTTTAGGCGCCAGAGCTCCGATCGACTTGAAGTAAAGCATGGCGCGCACCAAACAGACAGCACGCAAGTGTCGACCAGGTGAAAGGGACAGCGCCCAAGACAAGAGGAGGATGCAGCAGCTACTTCGGGAGCAGCTTCTCGCAGGAGGAGACCCACCTTTGTCAGCAGCAGAGAGTACGTCTGACGAGCCACAGGAGGAGGAGTCCAGGCTTGGAGGAACTAGCCGACCTCAAAGATTAGACGAAGAACCAGAGTCGGAGGGATCAACAAACGAAGAAACTCGAAGGGTGCTCGACCAAATTGAGAAGGAAATACAAGAACAGGAGAGGGCAGAACAGGAACAGACTGCCAACAAACAGCCCGAACCCACCTTAGATGAAGAAATCGAGGCCTGGATTCAAATGCAGGAGGCGAAGTCACAACGCAAGAAGAGGAGAAGGGCCGAGAAGAAAAGGAAGCGAGAAGAACAGGAGGCAGAAGCAAAGAAGAAACTCAAGGGGAAGGGCAAGGAGGAGCCCAAGAGGAAACTGAAGAAGACACCCAATGTTAAGGTCGTCATCAAGGAACGGCAGCCCGACCAGCCCCCATCCTCTGACGACTCTGATGACGAAGATTACCAGCCCTCCCCCAGAGGAGACCAAAAAGTAGGGAGCTCCTCAAAACCAGCGGCCGAGGATCAGCAGGTACAGATACCCCCACCCTACCCCACGTGGGAGCAGGAGAAGGATCCAAAGAAGCCGACCCGACCTGCCCGGGAGTCTTATGTGGTAGACCATCTCAGGGTTTACCAGAAGAAATTGAAGGCCTGTAAGGAATATATGAAGAAGTGGGAGGCCTACAACTCCTACTACCAGGTCAATAAGGTAACTTATGTCGAAGGAGGACGGCCATCAAAGAAGAAGACCCTCAAGCCACCTCCAGAGAAACTCATGCCGCCCAAGAAACCAGTAGCAAGGAAGCTCGGATCAAGACTGTCACAAGCAGTCCGAGAAATCCGGTATTTTCAGAGGAGTTACGGCCTCCTTATTCCCCGAGCACCATTCGCCAGACTCGTCAAGGAGGTCATACAAGAGTTTGACAAGGGCATGAGAGTCACAGGCGAGATGCTGCTAGCCTTACAAGAAGCAGCTGAGCAAAAGCTGGTGCAGCATTTTGAAGACTCGAGAGCGTGCACCTTGCATACCAAGAGGGTAATGTTAACGACCAAGGACATGCACTTGGCAAGTTCTATTAAAGGAGAACATTAATTTTGTAAATAATAAATTTTGTAAATAAAAAGTTTTGTAGAGTAAATTCTAAGTGCATAAATATGATAATCAGGGTAAATTAGCAGTATTTGCTTTTTGTTTTAGTTAAAATGGACATCATATGGTCAAGGAGTAAGAAGTTACTCACGGTATGCGCCCGAGCATCGACCTAAATTTTAGGTCAGGCCCAGGCGCACATCGTGAGTATTTCACATCAAAAAGTGTCCTAAACATCTCCAAATTGGGTAAATAAGAGTCAATCTTACATATCTCGATGAGACCATCATGTTTTGACCCTTAGTTCATCTTGTTTAGATAAGTTTTGACCAAATAGGGCCAACTTACTCACGGTATGCGCTAGGACCTCGACCTAAATTTTAGGTCAGCCCTCTAGCGGACACCGTGAGTATCTCCGCCATTAACTCTTCCATGCTACCTCCAATTGACCTCAAATTCGTTGCAGTAGGGTCATTAGATCTCAAACCCTCAAACTAGCCTTCAAATCCTCATTTTAACCTCAAAATAAGTGAGAATTGCCCAACCCAAAAAATTTCCAAGTTTTCCAGAAATTAGGGTTTTTCCCTTTTTCCAATAAATAGGCCCCCCCCATATCTCAGTTAGCATTTTACAGGTTTGCTCCCAGCTTTTAGGCGATTTTCCAAACCCCTTATGCGCTTCAAGAGCTGTTTTAGTCTCATTCAGTTAAGATCAATGATAACTACAGATTTCAGGCGCTGGTACAGCGCCAGTGCTCATGTGGCGGAGGCCAATATCAATGCCATTTTCCAAGTTTTCCAGAAGGAGATAGACATCCAAGCCACTTTCCAGGCAACTCCATCCTATATGGAAGTCATGACTGAGTTCCAAGCTAGAGTAGGACCATCCTTAGTACAGCTTCCCCCTTGTACGGGATATTTTGTTCCTAAGCAATCCCTCCAAGCAGCCTTGGGTGATGTCCCGAACATTGCCAAGTACCTCAACAACAAAGTTGCAGGTTGCCAGATTACATGGTCGTGACAGTTAATAGGGCCAAATATTTCTCCTATACCGCTGCCATAGCCATCTTCCTCTCTCACCGTGCCCAGAACCCAATCGGAGAACCCTCCATCCCGGCCATAGATGTGGATCCCTTAGCCTCTTCAGCAGAAGGTCAGCTCCTCTTGCAATATCAAGCGGAGCAAGGAGGAAGAGCCGAAGACGAAGAACTCGACTCAGACGACAAAGACTACGTCGAGTTCAACCTGGACCAGGAGCGGCAACAAGCAAAGCAGGATATACAGTCGTTCGACCAGGACCTGCAGACCTACAGGATCGCTCCCCCACTCGGGCTAGGTATCACAAGCCTAGCCCCCATCATCATCAACGGCCAGGAGTATCTGCTCCTGAGTGACATCCAGAAACTCCCCGAATGCAGAGCCAGGGAGTACAGGCGCGACGAGTTGCTGCACCTCCTGCGGCAACAACCAGACCTGGATGAGTTCATTGATCGAGAGGCTTCCGACTTCCCAATCCACGTAAGAGAAGCCGACACTTACACAGGGGAGTCGACTTCAGATATCCAGGCATATAGCAGCATCCGGCAAATGATGACAGCTCGGGACCTGTCTTCAGAAGAAGAATTCTACGCCATCCAAGAACGGATGGGGATCCGTGGCAAGACCACAAATATTTTGATGCCAAGTTCATCGACACCAGCTTCCACGGGTGTCCAGAGAAGAGGCGAGATCAACCTGACAGGCCTAGCATCAACAATCAGGGACCACCGAGACCTGACGGAGGTGCACGTGGATGAATATGCAGGAAGACATAGAGCTAGTGCCCGATCCGACGAAGAATCAACAGCAACAGGCAGGGACAAGTCCCTAAGGTATTACCTTCCTCTGCTGTTGGACGGGAGAATAGCGGTCATCCACTGCAAATTCAGCCCAAGGGGCGAAGAAGGAATGTTCATGCTCATCGCACTCTCAAGCTTTGGTAAGCATGCTCGGCTAATCCCAACAGTTGACCATGTCATCCTAGTCAAGAGAACGGTGGCACTGGATATCTTTGACTTTGCAGTACCTACTGACGACAGGGAAGATTAGCAGTGACCGCAGCCTACACCTCCGACCGCAGGGTGGAAGACTTGGTGATAGCCTTGCAGGGCGGAACACCAACAAACATCCTCAGGAACTTGGGACGCTTGGTAGGAACGGCCCAAGTTAAGAAGTTCCTTGAGGATAACCCATCCCGCCGGCGATTCCAAGAATAGTTAGACTCTTGATCGCAGAAGCATTGTAACTAAATTTCCTATATATATAAATACATTTTGTTTGGCATTCTAAATGTTTTTGTTAATGTATTTTGCTTCCACAACTATATCAGCAAACACATGTAATGCAATAAAAGAAACAAAGCTAACTGTAAGGCTACGATCTACTTGTGTATGTAGCTAGAGGTCCAGGAACAGCTGGGCAAGACCGGCGAGTCCATAAAGATGAAGAGACCCCAGCCAGACAGCACATAGCAAGGAACCTGTACGAAGAATTCAGTCCCATGACGCTCGAAGAGGAGATGTCGCAGATGAGATCGGACCTCCAAGAAATAAAAGCCTTATTGGCAGCGCAAGCAGCAGTTGGCCCAGACTATAACGTCCAGTTGCCGCAAGCACCACCTCCAAAGACAGGAAAGGATAAGAAAAAGAGCAAGAGAAAGAGGCCCCCTAGCACGGACTCCCCCGACACAAGCTCAGATTCGGACTCCGACTCTGAGGAAGAGGTGGAAGAGGTGCAGGACCGTAGAGATGGCAGACTCAGGGACACAAGGACCTCAGACTACCAGAAGAAAGTAGATTCCGCACTGAGCAATGTGTGGAAGGCAAGAAAGCTCGAACAATTCTCAAGTGACAGTCGGTCAGACATGGAGGCAGAGGCCTGGCTGGACGAGATGAGGGAATATGGGAATGCATACGAAAGAAGGACAAAGACAAAGGCAGGGTGGCTACAGCCAACCTTAAAGGAGCAGCCACGATATGGTAGAAGGGTAGAAGGGATATGGGTTGAGCAGGGATAGCTGCAGATTCAAGAAATTTTCAAAGGCATTCAAGCGCCACTATGTGCCAAGGAAGCACAAATGCCACATGATGCAGCAATTCTATCGGCTACAGCAGGGCAACAAGTCCGTGTAGAAATACACGGAAGAGTTCATGAAACTGAGGCTTTATGTGCCGAAGCTGAGTGAACGCCATGCAGTGGAAGGGTACATCGAAGGATTAAACGATGAGATAAGGAAGCTGGTAAGAGCAATCAACCCTCGAACAGTATCAGAAGCGGAATCGAAAGCAGTCAGCCTGTAAGGATCCGGCCCTCAGAACAGTGGGCAGAAACAGCACTACTACCAGGATAAGGGCAAAGCAATGGGAAGTTATAGCCCCAGGGCAGCTAGTCCAGGACCAGCAAAAGCTCCATACAGTGGCAATTATGGGAAGCAGCAGAAAAAGAAACAGGTATCCTTCAAGGATAAGCCGCAGCAAGAAGGGTCAAACTATTCAAAGGCGATGCGATCCTTTTTGCAAGCAATGCCTAAGGAGAAGAGGCAGGAGTGCATTGAGAAACAGCTCTGCTTCAGGTGCTTCCAGCCAGGCCACAGAACAGCAAACTGCCCTTTTGTCATGAATGCAGCATTAACAGAGTTGGGTGGATGGGAGACTCCCTTTGACGACGACGGCGAGGAAGCACGCGGCTTCATTCAGGGTGAGTGTCACATTTTTGCTGCCATAGATTCAGACCAAGCAGAAAATCAGTATCAGGTAATCTCCATGATAGGGAAGGCCAAGGCCAAATCTTTCATAGTCCTGATAGATACGGGGAGCACCCACAACTTTGCGTCTCCAAGAATGGTTGAGATGTTGAAGCTCAAGCCGTTGAAGTCAAAGCCGAGACCCATGGTGGTAGCAAGCGGAGCAGTGAGACACACGGCAGGCAAGAGGATAAATTTTGACATCGAATTGCCAGGGATCAACATCCAAATGGGAGCAGAAGTGATGAACATCGGGAAGTATGATTTGATCATCGGCATGGAGTACCTCGCTTCAGCAAAGGCCATCATCGACTGTGGGAACCGTAAAGTGACCTTGATGGCGCCCAACGGCAAAATCATAGAAATTGCAGATAAGGAGGTTGTTCCTATCATACAGTGTATGTCTAGTAAGCGACTGCTCAAGTGCATAAAGAGCGAGCAGGTAGCCTATGTCTTCAAGCTTCAGATCGAAGAGCCTGAGTCAGAAGAAAGCAAGGAAGATAATGTGATCAAATTACCAAAACAGATAGCTAAGTTGGTAAAGGAGTTCCATGATCTCTTCCCAGATGAGATCAAGCAGGTTCCTCCTTACAGAGGAGTCGAGTGTGAGATAGCACTCGAACCAGGTACGAAGCTGACGAGCAAAGCACCGTACAGGATGATGACGCAAGAGCTAGCCAAGTTGAAGAAGCAATTGCAGGAGTTGCTTGACCTAGAGTTCATTAGACCTAGCGTCTCACCATTTGGGGCACCCATCCTTTTTGTGAGAAGAAGGATGGCAGCTTGAGGATGTGCATAGATTACAGGCAGCTAAACAAGCACACCATCAAGAATAAATATGCACTCCCGAGATCGGACGACCTGATGGATCAGCTCCAAGGCGCGAAGGTTTTCTCCAAGATAGACCTGAGGTCAGGGTACCATCAGATCAGGATTAAAGAAGAAGACGTCCACAAAACAGCATCCAGGACCAGGTATGGGCATTATGAGTTCACCATAATGTCGTTTGGCTTGTCAAACACCCCAGCAACGTTCATGAGGCTTGTGAACAACATCTTCAGGGAGTTTTTGGATACTTTTGTCATAGTATTCTTTGATGATATTCTAGTGTATAGCAAATCCCTGGAAGAACACGTACAACACCTCAGGAAAGTGCTTGAGAAGCTAAGAAGGCACCAGTTGTACGCTAAGTTGTCGAAGTGCCACTTCGCAATGGAGAGGGTAGAATATCTGGGGCACGTGATCTCAGCGGAGGGGATTTCGACGGATCCTGCCAAGATCGAAGCAGTCATACATTGGCCGGCGCCAAAGAACATCCACGAGGTCAGAAGCTTTCTCGGCCTAGCAGGGTATTATAGGAAGTTCGTGAAGAACTTTGCAAAAATAGCAGCCCCGCTAACAGATTTGACGAGGGCGGAAAAAGTAAAGGATTGGGTAGATCACTGGCAGAAGAAAGCCCAAGCAGGATTCGAAACGTTGAAGGAAGCTTTGACAACCGCCCCCATCCTGGCCCTGCCAGACCTCGAGAAGGACAAACTTGTGGCGACAGATGCAAGTAAAATTGCCACAGGTGCAGTACTGAGGCAGGAAGAGCGGGTAGTAGCGTATGACTCTCGGAAGATGAACGACGCCGAAACGCGCAACCTGACTCATGACCAAGAGTTGCTTGCAGTTGTCAGAGCACTGGGAATTTGGAGGCACTACTTGTTGGAAAGGAAGTTCCAGCTGGACACGGATCATTAGAGCCTCCAATACGTGTTCACGCAACTACGTCTCAACCTAAGGCAGCGAAGGTGGATGGAGTTCGTCGAAGAATACGACTTTGTTATAGTTTATAAGACAGGGAAGCGCAATGTGGTAGCAGATGCGCTTTCAAGGCATCCTCTGACAACAAGAGTCCACTGCAATGCAATCTCGACGCTCACCAGCGACTTCGGAAAGAAGATCAAAGAAACCTTGCCGACAGATGCAGACTTCAAGGAAGTGTGGGCGAGCTTGTGCAAGGAGGCAAGAACAGATAAGGAGAGGGAGACCTTCAAGAATTTTAAGAAGGAAGGTAACCTTTTGTACCATAAGAATAAGTTGTGTGTGCCTGAATCATCAGGAGTGAGGAAGTTGATTCTCCACGACACCCGCAACAGTCCAATAGCTGGCCACGCAGGATTTATGACGACATATTTCAAAGTGCGCAGCAGTTATTATTGACCATGGATGAAGAAGCAGATAGCTCACTATATCAAAGAGTGTCAGCTCTGTCAGCAGACGAAGGCAGAATAGCTTCGAATTCCAGGAGCATTGGAACCATTAGCGGTGCCGAACGCTAAGTGGGAAGTCATCAGTATAGACTTCATAACAGGGCTCACGAGGACAGCAAGAGGAAAAGATGCCCTGATGGTTGTGGTCGACAAGCTGTCGAAGATGGCACACTTTGTGCCCTGCAGGACCACTGACACAGCCTTGGATACAACGGCTCTCTTCACAAAGAAAATCTTCAGGCTCCATGGTATGCCGAGAGAGATCATCTCCGACAGAGACCCGAAGTTCATGAGTGCCTTTTGGCAGGATCTTTTTGCGACGATCCAGACGAAGCTGTCCATGAGCACGGCCTATCATCCTCAAGATGGATGGGCAAACAGAACGGACCAAGATAATCTTAGAAGATATGCTAAGAAACTATGTCTGGAACAAGCAGAGTAAGTGGGAGATTACATTCACTTGGTTGAGTTTGTTTATAATAGCACCAAGCAGGAATCATCCTAGATGTCGTCATTCATGATCAACTATGGCTACCAATGTCTAACTCCAGACACTTGGCACAATCCTGTGTCAAAGGTAGAGGTTTCGCAGCAAATGTTGGCCGACATGCAGCAGCTGGTAGAAGAGGTCCGAGGATATCTTCTTGCAGCAAGGAGTCGACAAAAGAGCGTCGCCGACAAGCACCGGACGGTCAAAAAGTTCCAGGTTGGCGACAACGTCTGGCTCAACATCAAAGTGAAGCAGGCAAAGCTCCGCATCGGAAATTGTAAGAAGTTTGCTCCAAGGTGGGCTGCCCCTTCAGAATAGCATACTTCAAACCCAGAAGAAGTTTTGGACATGCCAACGTTGTTTGAAATGACAGAAGAGCATCTAGAGATAGTCCCAGACTTGATCCTTGATGAGGCGATCAAGAAGACAAGGAGATCAGAGTTTCTCCAATATTTGGTCAAGTGGAAACACTTGCCGGTGGAAGACGCGACATGGGTACTTAAGAAGGACCTGATAAGGTAGTACCCGCAGTTCATGGAGCAATGGGACGGCAAGGTCATCTCCGAAGTAATCGGCTCAGGCATGCCGATTTGCGTTTAGATTAATTCCATGTGTAGTTAAGATTAATCTACGCATGTAGCCTATGCTAGGTATGGGTTGCATACGTAATTACCGATGATGGGATCACTACGGTGATCTCTAGGACGTGATGTAATGTCATTGTAGACATGACCGCAGTTCTGCTTGAGTTAGGTAGGCAAATGGTGAACATGAGCAATGTTGCACCGTAATGTAAGCATGTCCATATGGGAAGGACATGCGATTAAAGGTAGAATGAACATGGGCGAGGATGAGATCATCAGGGATGTTCTCTAGCTTAAACCCTTTGGGCCATGATGCACTGGGATATGCATGATCAGGGAGGTCATGCATATGGTAGCACCCAATCATGGGCAATGATAGGATCATCTTAAACGACCCTTACGCTTAAACCCTCACGGGCCATGATCGAGTGCGTGGTATAGGCATTATAGGGCGTTGTCTCCACGGCCATGATGGAAGAAGCATCCTCTTCCTATGCCGGGAGATTAGTCATGCATTCATTTAGTTAATTAGATGGGTGGTTCCCTTATAACCATAATTTGATTAATAATTAAAATGGTACTAACGTAGTATCGACCTGCAGGCCAATAGAGCGCTCCGGAGGGCAAGGAGGTCGAGCTACGAAGACTTGCAACACAAATTTTGTTGGAATGTGTTGCAAGGAATGAAGAGTACCTGGAATGATAATTTTATATGAAATTGTTAAATCTTGATAAACTTAAATGTCGTATTAAGTGAGGCTAGTAAGTACCTTGCTTTAATGAAGTTATGAATTGATAAGTTATTGGGATAATGTAATGTCGTAGTAATATTTTTAAAATATTACCTTGGGGTAATTCTAATAATCGTGTAAGTATAATAATAATAATAAATTGTATGCATCATGTTGGTTGCAGGACAAGAAGATCCCAAGGTGGGGAGACCCACGATGCTGCACAACATCATTTCAAGGTGGGGAGAATGTGACGTTCCAGCACAGTATACGGTCCCAGGACGTATATTGTACTGCATCGTCATGCGTACACGCCATCCCGATTGACGTGTACGCCGACGTGTAACTAAGCAAGTAGCACCCTAGGGGGCAACTTGCAAGTGTGTGCACATTTATTCATGTGTACACTTTAGCCCACTTAATTAATATAGGCAAGTGGGCTACACCCATTTATCCCACAAGCTCAAGGGTTGATGGAAACCCTAGCCCTAACTTATAGCTTATATAAGGCATCTGAAACCCTAACTTTCCATTTCCGTCCACAGCCTTCTAGAACTCCGTTTCGCTTGCTCCAAGAGCCAATCTCGACTCCCGAAGTCTGTCTGAGCAGCCTAGCTCATCAGTTTTCCTTTTTGGCTTCATCTTCAAGCAGTTCTGCAGCATGGACGCGTTCAGAGCAGGAGGAGCAAGCCAGGGATCAGGTATTTTGCCAATTCAGTAGTCTAATCCGCCTCCCAGACATAGTGTAAGTAGATTTAGCCTATTGATCTGCCCATAGCAGCCATCTAGACCTCTAGATATCAAGCCATAACTAAAGAACCTAACTCTGTGATTTAGATTAAATCTTATTCTTTAGTTCTTCTATGATATGTATGTGATGATGATCTCTGTGGAATCATTGTATTGGGAAGGGGGGGTTGATGCTCCTAGCTAGTCCTCTTTAATGCACTATTAAATTCGGCATGTGTACAAGAGCCACACCTGGTTGTGGGTGGAGGGGCCAGACTGGCTTATAAGGAGGTTCATGTCCTGACTCATGATCACATCCCTCTGGTAGTAAAGCCTATCGGGGACTACAGTGCACTAGACCTAATGCTCTGCCACTGCGTGCGGGCTTTGCATGGGTTCGACACTCTTGGGGTGGTGTACACCTTCCATGGAGATCAGTCGAGTACGGGCGGTGGCCCTCTAGTCACCTTGAGTCAGTATGCCAGCCTCTGGTGGGAGTAATCCCTACCTGCCCCATCGGAACTGGGGAGATGCAACCCAGGAGTAGCCCCTCTGGCTATGCATCCGACGGGCTACAGTCAGGTCCCAAGACTTTTCAACCTACTCTGCAAAGTGTGCACAGGAGGGGCGGATGGAGTGGACTACCCTAAGCCATGTTCTTATGCCAGCCAAATCCATTTGCCATGAATTCTGTTTGCAATGGCTTTTGGACCCAAGCCATCAGTCATTTCCCTTGAGTCTGAGACTTGGGTAGGATCTTCATATGTGATGTATTGATCTCTGTCTATGCAGATATGTGGTAAGCCATCCTTCGAGATGGTCATGTGATGTTGATGTATGTATACTTACGTGTATGTTACGCTTCCGCAGCTAGGTAGGCCCTGAGGGAGACAGGGTAAAATGACCCCTTCATTCTTCCCACTAGAACTCGTCAAGGTTGCAGTGATACGTCGAGGGCCTTGTATCAGCATGGAGCTGGTATGGGGGATGAACTCATGTTTGTATACGGTGAGTGCACCGTATATGAGTAGGGGACGTCACAGGAGCCAGCGCCCTTCAAGGCTCAGGTATATTTTTTGTTTTGGTCTCAAGCTAGGCAGGTCACGACGCCATAATACTAAAAACTTTTGCCAATTACTAGAGTCTAATGATACCAAGTCTAAATACCTATTAAATTTGACCTTGCCAAAGTCTCCTGGTGTGTTTTTTGCTAGTTTTTTTTAAAGGTTTCGCTTTCGCTGCTACGCGAAAAAAAAAATCGAAATTTCTTTTCAAAAAAATGCGAATCATTTTTGCATAAGCAAAATTTTCAGCATACACAAAAAGAGAGAGAGAGAGAGAGAGAGAGAGAGAGAGAGAGAGAGAGAGAGAGAGAGAGAGAGAGAGAGAGAGAGAGAGAGAGAGAGAGAGAGAGAGAGAGAGAGAGAGAGAGAGAGAGAGAGAGAGAGAGAGAGAGAGAGAGAGAGAGAGAGAGAGAGAGAGAGAGAGAGAGAGAGAGAGAGAGAGAGAGAGAGAGAGAGAGAGAGAGAGAGAGAGAGAGAGAGAGAAGAGAAGGGGTTTTTTTTTTTAACACTTTCAAGCTGATTTGTAGTACTAGCAATGGCAATAAAAATGTATGATTTAGTACAAATGAAACTATCACTGCTCTCTGTTTTGATTACAACTAACATACCATACAGGATGTCCTTACAATTAGGACGGAATGCAAAAGCCAAAGAGTAAGGGCAGAGTAGATAGAGGTGAAGGCGATAAACACATCATGGCATATTCTGGCCAGCAAGGTATGGAACTATGCCAATTGCGGCACTTAGCATATAAAGTTCATGCTAAAAGCACTATAAGGGTAGGAAGGCAATGTGCCTAATAAAGCTTTTTCTTAGAAAAAATTGATGTAATGGTTTGTTGGACTTTAGGTTTTCCCTCATACACTTTGAACAGAAAATACAGAATGAGCATTTCATGACATACAAAACATTAGGGTTAATCCGGAGAATACAGTATGACAGATGGAATTCTCGTGTTCCCCATTATGGTGCAACTTGTATCTTATGTTCTACGTATAGAATTTTGTAAAGAGATTAATAAAGCTGGGGAAAACAGACCTTTTAGCCTTATTGGAAGGAACTTATAGATATATGGATGACTTGGGGGTTGTAAAGAGATTAGCAAAGTTGGGGAAAATGACCTTTTAGCCCTATTTGAAGGAACTTACAGATATATGGATGACTTGGGGGTAATAAATAATCCAGTAATGGATCTATTTATTGATCCATCGCAACCAAGGCACATAGAGAATCCGTATTGAATCTACCCATTGGAGTTCCTAGAAATTAAGAAGGAAGAAATGGGCCAAATATTCCCGCAATATGATTTTGCACTTCCCAGATGCAATTTCCTAAATATGCATATTCAAGTCATGAATCAGCCCGAGGGATCATATATTACTATGAGATATGAGGAATAATAGAATAGAATAGATTTTTAACGTCCACGGAGACCAATAGGTCATGGGACCCATACAATGGGCTAGTACAATCATTACTACTAGGATTAAAAAACCCCTGCCTCGAAAGGTTTTCAAGGGAAAAACCTTTGCAGTAATGATGATACTAGACAAGCGGAGATAATGACTACTGAGGGCTTAGTAATTGCCGACGTTTATCTAGTACCTCAAGTATGTATAATGCCAAGTCATGCACAGATGGTGCTCTGAGAAGTTGTGGAAGCGTGGAATGGAATGCTAAGGTCAAAAAAATGATTCCGGGCTATCTCAAAAGCAGGGCAACTCAGAAGAGTATGGCTTTCATCTTCAATAACCTGTAACTGGCAACAGGCACATAGTCTCGCTTCTCGCGGCAATTGCGGCCGCTCCCATCTACCTGTCTCAATCCGTAGCCTGTGGGACCCCGTGCGAATTGATGCAATAGCTACAAGCTTGTTCCTGGACAATGAAGCAAGCAAATAAGCTTGGGGCCCTGGTGCCAAGGTGGGATTTATGTGTGCATGGTAATGACCAGTTTTCACTTGGGCCAAAATAACTGCGTCCCATATCTTTTGAGAAAAACGACCATTGAGATATTGTTGCAAAAGCTCGGGATCGAAATCGGCAAGCATCGCAAAGGTTCTTTCTGGTTGCACCTGACCCAATGGACAAACCATGTAGTGCAATGCTCTTTCCAACATCGTTTCAAACGCTGAGGAGATTCAGCCATGGCAAGTGCAAGAACAGGATACCTAACATCATCCATGTGGTGCACCTTGCGGATATAGTGGAGATGGCGCTTCATGGCATAGGGCACCTGTCTCTTGTAAAAGAATAGCATAGGGCACCGTTGTTTTAACTCCGAGGCTGTAAGTGAGAAAGGACTTTTGCACCCGCTCCAAGCTCTCCCAAGCACTAGCACTAATGGCGTGCCCCACACTTGTAACCATACAAGAAAACAAAGCTCTACCAAAGCCCAAAACAAGTGGGCTTTCCGTGGCCAATCGTGAATTTCTGCGCGAAAACAATTGTTCTGCATTGCATAGAGTGCTCTCCATCCACCAGCCACCCGCTTGGTAATACACTGTTCCCAAAGTGTGTTCTTACAGAATTCTACACCAAGATACTTGTAGCTATCTACAACTTCAACTTCGCGGCTATCATAGTGCATAGTGGGAACATTGTGACGAGAAGATTGAACTACCAAAAGCTTGGTCTTTTGGAGATTAACACGCAGACCTGTGTTCTCACAAAAACTGTGCAGAGCATGTAAATGTTGCTGCATGATGCTCCCATTCACGTGTGTACAATTGATATAACTTGCATCAATAAGGAAAATTAGCTAGTGCTATAATCTTATGATTGCACAAGTGATAATATTATTATATTTATGTAAACATCCTAAAAAATTCCTATTGACTGTGTTTATTGGAAATTGGTTTAGCTTAGACATGCTTAAGATCACTGTTATAAAAATGATCGCAAATACCTGCACCCCAGGAGCACCCATGCAAAGCCAACAAGATTATAAACAGCGGATCATTGATGGCATGGGACAACTCAATGGGTAAGTATTCGGAGCTCTACTCTACTTTCCATTTGCATGGTTACTCCAACACCATTAAATATTTTCTAACACCATTATACAAATTTTATAAAAAATTGTATGGAAGGAAGGATCCAGATTAATTGTAAAAAAAAGGGAATTGTGGTTCGAAAATATATTAGCAAAACTGCGTAAGTTCTAATATATTTGGCATGGTATGGATTTTTAAGGCCTACGACAGGCGATGACATGGGCAACCAGGCGATGATCTATGCAGAACTAAGCTGCCGAAATTGACAATATATACCCTTAAAAGCAAATCGTTGCCCAGAGGGATCAAACTTCTGCAGAGTTATTCTAAGGTAGAAGTAGAACACATTCATTATCTATCTTTATGAAATGCTCTGATATTTAGCCAATCTACTCATAATGATTCTTTGAATAGGAAGAAGATACAGTAGAATTCAAAGCGAGAAATTTTACAATTGGCTCAGAGCCAAGTAGTTCCGAAAGAAGCTTGCCTTACAAGGCAAATCACTTCCCAGAAGAATTTTTCCAAGCTTTAACATCTGCAAAATTATTTTAGAGTAGAAATTGAGCACTTGTTCATTTTCTATCTTTATGAAATGCTCTGATATTTTGATAGCTTATGTGTAGTGATTCCTTGAATAGGAAGAAGATACAGTAGACTTCAAAGCTGGAAATCTGTCTCTATATTTTAAGGCCCAAATCAATGCCACACGCAGATAGTTACAAGGTATTTGAAATTAAAATTACTTCTTCCTAAATTTTCTAAATCGTTGAATCTATTTTGTCCTCTAGAAAATAAAATGGATGCTAGCATAGTCGCAGATCTTGGCATGGAACCCAAATCCGATCTCTGGTTGAGAAGATATCGCCAATTGAATTTACTTGAATATTTCTACTTGTGGACTCAACTAGTTGTAACCATGGACTTGATTATAGAAATTGTTAGCCTAAAGGCCTGGACGTGAATATTTCTAGTTGTGGACTCAACTACAGTTGTAACCATGGACTTGGTTATGGAAATTCTTAGCCTAAAGGGCTGGATTAGATATTTCTATTTGTGGACTCAACTAGGGTTATAACCATGGACTTGGTTGTGGAGATTCTTAGCCTAAAGGGCTGGATTTGGATATTTCTATTTGTGGACTCAACTAGGGTTGTAACCATGGATTTGGTTATGGAAAATTTTAGCCTAAAGGGGTTCTGATTGTGGACTCAATTAGGGTTGTAACCATGGACTTGGTTATGATAATTTTTTTTTGCCATATAATTTCTTGATCGACGACGATCAATCCCAGGAAGGGGAGGAATTGATATGGTGGAGCTCGAGGGAGTGGCCAATATGATTATGCAATGGGCAAAATTATATAGAGCTAGTATATATATGATAGTTGGGAACAAAATGCAAAGGCAAAGAAGGTTAAAGTCGCAGAGACTTCTATAAGTAGAACGCGAACTTCAATTGGCGATATCTTCTCAATCAGAGATTGGATTTGGATGATTCTTATTTTTTGGAATCGGCTCGAAGTCTAGTTTCTGAATTGAGATGGAACTTCTTCTGGTTGAAAAGAGTGACAAGGGATCAAAGAAAACTGCTAGCTTGAGGGAGAAGCTACAAGAGAATGCTAATTGTCAGATATGCCTTATAAACTTTGTGTTCCAGCCTGAATATCAAAAGCCTGATTGGGTGGAGAGCTCTATTGAATAAGGCTTTGGCTACTAATCTGTGTAAAGTTCTTACGTATGTTCAAGTATTTAAAGTAGATCGTATCAAAAGACATGTTCTTGGCCTTGATAAAACTTCAAATAATTTACTTATGTACTTATAATATAATTCCTAAGTTGTTTTTTTTTTATCTGCTTGTATGTTGACATTCCTAACAAATGAAGCCGTGATGGGAGGCAATATAGCAGCCCAGAAATGGCTGTGTGCAAAGGTTGAGGAGGTTGAACACCTTGCTATACTTTCCGCAAAGGAAACAAAAAATTGGGATCGTATAGGTTATTGTAATCTAAATCATTGAGTACAAGTTGTATGTTTTTTTATCAATTTCATGCCAACTTGCACATTTACCAGATGATGACTCCTGATGGATAGTTGATCTTTCTGGATAATGGAGAACTATTGCTACATAACCTACCAGCCCAATAAATGAAATGGAAAATGGAGCATTTCCTTAGTAAGGCAACTGCAACATCAAATGGAAAGTGCGCATCCATATATTTACGTATCTTCAGTCTGCATAAATCTCAACATTCCAAAGTACGTTCAACATGTCAAGTGTTCACCTTTTATTGGCCAAAGAAAAATGTCCTATGTATAGGGGAATGGCATTTACTCTGATTGTCTAGCACACAGGACATCCGCTCCGAGTAAGCATTTCGAGCACAATTACACATGCGGCAGGGTCTGAAAGACAAACACACAGAGAGAGAGAGAGAGAGAGAGAGAGAGAGAGAGAGAGAGAGAGAGAGAGAGAGAGAGAGAGAGAGAGAGAGAGAGAGAGAGAGAGAGAGAGAGAGAGAGAGAGAGAGAGAGAGAGAGAGAGAGAGAGAGAACAGTGTTATCTCTGCTCAAAGCTGCCACTACTGCCTCTTGGAATCGCATGTTATATTTGACAAGAAGAAATCGTTTGCTTAAAGATGAAGGAATTCTACCTAGGATGGTTTTAAAGGTGTAACAAAACACTTGAAATTCATAGGTGAATTCTACAGATCGAACTCTTCTTCCTTAGGTTCTGCTTCAAGGTCTACATGATTTGGGTTAGGGTCAATGGAGACAGACAAGCCAATTACCGGAGTGGCTATGGCCACAAATATAAAAACAGAAAAAATAGACAAAAATCCACTTACATATTCTTTGCAAAAACGGAGGCGACATAGAGGAGGATGAGTAATTTCTTTGCAGGTCTGATCACAGTCACGAAATAGAAGAAGAACCCCGCCTCTACCGACAATTGGGCAGCTAAGATTTTCCTTTGCTGCCCAACAATATTTTCTCTCTCCAAAAGAACATGTCAATCTATAAACGTTTCATTATATAGGGCAAGAATCAGAGGAGAATATTTGAAGGAATTGTTCTAAAATCATTAAATATGTTTGGGAAATGTAAATATAGCCCTACATATATAAACAACAACGCATAGTAAAAAATCCCCTTCCAACCACTCACATGTTCTTTAAGGTTCAACAATGTGAACCCCCTTGCCAATTACCAAACAATCATGGTCAATTTGCTCTTCGCAAAATTGTTGACCAGCATTCTTGAGCAACAGCTGACGATGTGGGTGAAAGAGGCAGAAGTGCAAGCTCTTATGCAGGATTCATGCTCTGACACTCCATCGTGGATCGTATCTTCACACTAGGGACCTTGCATGGGGATAGCATGAATCACTGACAGGAACTGTACTGCTACTTCGTCGACTTTGCAAAGGCTTTTGACAATGTGCCTTGGGAACAATTGTAGAAATGATGAGGCAGTTGACGGTCCTTATAGATTTGCAAAATGCAGTAAACATGTTGTATGAGGCATGCTCAGGCCGACTAACATCGTCAGAACAATCTGTCAATAGTAATATTGAAGTCCGCCAGGGATGCCTGCTCTATCCAATATTGTTTGGCCTTTATATTGATCAATTACAAGTGGTCCCCATGGCCTCCAAACCATATCAATTCCTCCCATCCTTAAAATGCTCCGAGCATATGGGACTTACATTATTTCGTCCATGGCCTCCAAATCATATCAATTCCTCCCATCTTTGTTATGCTCGGAGCATACCATATCAATTCCTCCCATCCTTGTAATGCTTCGAGCATATGGGAATTACATTATTTCGTCCATGGCCTCCAAACCATATCAATTCCTTCCATCCTTGTTATGCTTGGAGCATATGGGACTTACATTATTTCGTCCATGAGGCAGTATTTTATTTGGGTCGTCCCACGGAGACTTGAACTCGAGACTTAGCTTTGATACCATTTGATATGACACCTTAACTATCGTGCCCCAACCAACTGGGCAAACGCATCTAGACATTGAGGTTTGGCCCTCTATATATGATAATTAGATATCGCCTCCCCAAGATCTACTCAAGTGGTCTCCATAGCCCCCAAATCATATCAAAGATACTGTTTGTCTCATCTTCACGCCAGCCAAGACTTCTCTCCTTCACTCGTCATGGGCAAAATATGGAGGCACCACCCACCTACCAGTACGTACAAGACAAAGTTGTATGATTGATCCCATCAGTCACACTTGTTCAGGGTTTTGATAGAGCCCTTCTTTTATATGGGGTCGAAGTCCAGGGCCTGGTGATATCACAGGCCACTTGGAGTGATCTAGGAAGGTGTTGAAAGCTTTTCCAGCTTGGATGCTTGGGGTAAAATCTACAATCCCATATCATATTCTTTTGCAGGGACAGGTCTTTTGCCGATACAGAGGGCCCACTTGACCACCACATTATCTACTTTAGAAGGTAGTCAAAGTCTCCCTAGACTTGCTTATATCATGGCTATATGTGTTATGAACATGTTAAAATACATAGGGCAAGGTAAACTAAATTAAATTCTTAGCTATGCAAACAAATCCTTCATTAATGGGTGAGGTGGCATGGCCCAATTGGATGGGCAAGCCAACAGCCATCGGGCTGGGCTGTGGCGCAGGCAGCCTCCCGGATCTGCCTCATTAGGCATCGATTTGATCCCAGGAGGGATCTAGAAGCAAGAAAACTGATCAATTTGGCCAAATCGGCCCTTGGGCTTCAAGGGGAGCCCTTCATATCCCAGTTTGGGGCTCTGTATATAAGACCCATATTTTCTTAAAGGGGGCATCATACTATAAGCAAGAGCAGTTCCTGAGCAAATCTCTGATTGCTAACATCATTAAGTCTTCAGGGAAGACTGTAACACCGTGGGGGGATCAGGGATCCCGAGGGCAGAGGCGGAAGGTGTGATTGATGCGGCTTGTGGCTCAGGTGCAGCCGAGGTCTGTTTCATTGATATCAGAGCTTGAGTTAGGGTGCTTTCCCATGGGCTTCTGATCTCAAGGTTTTCTTGAGGTCTAGATCAAGGCATGCAGGTTCCCGTGGGCGCCTCGACCTCGAAGACTCAGGTTTTTGACCTGAATCAAAAGTAATCACCAAGCATTTCTCAACGCTCAGGTTTTTGACCTGGATCCAGATTTTCAGGTCGCCAATCTCATGGGAAAGCACCCTTAGAGACTGGGATGGAAGACCTTGGCGCTACAATTACTCGGGAATATATCTTTTGAGATTGGGTAGTTACCAAGATTGATGGAATGGAACCTGTGGCGACATGGGGCTTCAATTCCATCTTGGATTGCAATCCCTCAACTTGGTTGGTTTCGCCAACCTGCCATTTCCTGAATATAGCAATTTCGTCAATCTTAGAGACCTTATATTAATAATGGAAGGTGCATGCAAGCCTTGCCTTCGGAACTGTGAAGGCTGGAGAGAAGCTATCCGGATTTATCTAGATCTTGCCGTAGTTCTGTAGGGTGCCCGTGTACTCATTCAGATCTTACCTGAACAATATTATGTATGCGTGCATTTGCAAAGAGAAAGCTGCTTGGATTGCAAAAATGAAGTTGCCTGGATTTATCTAGACAATTGCAGAAGCTTTTTATATCAGTTTGTTGCATAGGAGCTCTTTAATATCAGTCTATAGCATCTGCAGTAGGGGTTATTTGGAATGAGGCAGCTTCGGTTGTTGGAGATACAGTCCACAATGAAAGCTGCAGAATTTATAGCAATTGTCTATGCAGCGCAGCAAATTGAGTGTCGTTGGTTACAGGGTAAATTTTTCCAAAGAGCTTGGGGGCTAAGAAAAATCCCAGACTGCTGCATTTCCATAAGCCAATGGCTCAAACAGAGATTTATTACATGTCTTGATTTTCCTCGAAACTTGCAAGGTAGGTCTGTCGGGGGCCGAAATAGGCCTGGTCAGAATCTCGGAGGATTTGATGCAATCCTCTGAGTGTGTCAATGAAGAACAATGCTGATCAGGAAGAGAACCATGTTGCGCTTTTGGTTCGTGGCTGATTGAGGGTCCCGTGATCAGCCAGTGATATCATAAGATTATTTTATTACCTAAGGTAATAGTTATACCTTAAAATTGATTCGCCCCAAGGGCAGAGTCTAGCTAAACTAGGAAGTTTAGTCCAACTTCTATTTAGACCATGCTTGGTGTGGATTAACGACCCAACACTATAAGAATTTTTTAAGACGACTAGGCTATTCTTCTTGTAGTACAAAGTATCACATTCCTTATAGAGACTAGGAGTCCTATCAGATGTTGAATTATGTGAACTGGGTTCACATAGGGAAGCCGCTTCGAGAATGATGCTTGTCTTCAACACTTGGGAAGTGTTGAGTAGAGTCGGGGACTCAGTAGTGGGAAAAATGAAGCATATTTAATAAGACTCTATGTTTGGGGACAAAGGGATCATTGTGAGCAAACCTTGGCTAAGGTTGCATGGAAAGAAAAGAAAAAAAACAAAAAAACCATTTAGATTATGGGAGTAGGGAGTAAGGCTCTAGAAATATACATATCCATTGAATTTGGTTAGGTCTATAGAGGGCCATAATGGGTGATAAATATTGTGATGCTTGGTAATTCGCATGATGAGTTGAATGGGCAAATTATTATCTCTGACACAAGTTTTGCCCTAGGAATGCACAAGCCTGACCTCAAAGTAAGACTCAAGGGTGTGCACTTCAAGCAAGACTTGGAAGCAAGCAGGGCACCCCAGGCATGAAAGCACACTTCAAATTAAATTTATGATGAAATATACTTCAAGCAGGGCTTGAATGTGAACGTTCACTCCAAGTTGGGCATAAAGGTTGAATGCCTATAGGTTAGACTTTGAGGTGAAATTCATAAGCAAGGGCTTGGGAACGATGTGCATTCTATGCATGGCTTGGAAAGTAGATAGAACATTAGCAACCGTGATGATTTTAGATGCATTGTGGAATGCAAGGATTTCATTCCTCTAGGAGGATGTAAAACTACTATTAAGGTTGAGAAGGGCAAACTACCTGGGGTGTCTGCCACGGTGGTATAATCTCTATGATACGCCTCTCCTAATTGTCCATACTAGTATTGGGAACAATGGAGTGTAGCCAATATATGTTGGGAATAGGTATGCCTAGGGCAACTCTATTCATCAAATTAATAGTATAACTACAGGGTAGTTGTGCGAGAAAAAGGATTAAATATAAAGTGAATTATTATGGGAAAGAACCCATATCAAAACATCGTTTGGGGAAGTGACCCTTAGTTCAATAAGTAATTTTGAGCTGGGCTTGAAATTAACAACTTGGATCAAACAAAGGCCTAAAAGATTCTAAGGACCAAGAGGTGGTGTTGTCTTTGGGAGAGCATTGTGATTAGAATCAAATTGGAAACAAAGGCAATGAATAGGCCACTCAATTGTAAGAAATTGTTGCTTGAATTGCATAAGCACATTATTGAAGTATCAACAAGGAAATTTGACTATCGGGGAATAGTCTGTTTGGCATGATAAGCGTATGGCTTAAATAACTCCTATAAGCAAGGCTTAGGGAGTGATCCTTACAGACCTACGTAAGAAAGTGCAACCCTTTGTATGGGGGAAGGAGCAAAAGATGTCCTTTGAACGAATCAGGGATTTACTTTCAAGTGAACTAATTCTAAAAATTCCGGCCCCCTTGAAGTTTATACTGACGCATGTGGACAAGCTCTGGGAGCAGTTCTAATGCAACAAGGTCATGTTGTGGCTTACGAGAGTCGTAAGTTAAATCCGGCAGAAAAGAACTATGCCACATATGAACACGAGTTGTTGGCCATAGTTCATGCCTTAAAAACTTGGCGGCATTACTTAAGGTCAGGGACCAATAAAGAGCCACGTAAGTTTGTTGTGTTCACTGATCATAAACCATTGAAATTTCTGCAAAGTCAAGCAAAAAGAAGTCCCAGACAAGCGCGCTGGTTAGATTTCTTACATGAATTTCACTTTGAGATTCGGCACACCCCTGGGAAAGATAACCCAGTTACAGATGCACTTTCCAGAATAAAATACATAAATGGAATGACATCTCTAGAATGGGATCGCTTCCAACAAATCAGGGATTTGTATGAGAAGGATCAAGATCTAACCAAAAGAGAAGGTTCTCTTTGGGCACGAAATGAGGATTTATGGTTCTATAAGGGACGCATTTATGTTCCCTTAGTAGAGAATCTTAGGAAGGAGATTCTGTACGAATTCCATAATACCCTGCAGGCAGGGCATGGGGGGGAGTGAGGACATACGAATTGGTTAAAAGACAATTCTTTGGCTTGGTATGAAACAAGATGTAAAATCTTATGTATCACAGTAAAATGGATCATGGCAAATGCCAGGATTATTACAACCATTACCCATACCTTTGGAAACGTGGAAATGCATAAGTATGGATTTTATAGTTGCACTCCCACATTCCAATCGACAACACACCCAAGTGCTAATGATGGTCGATTGTCTGACAAGTATGCAAAGTTCTTAGCATTACGAGGTGATGCTACTGGACAGGATGTGGCCAAGGAGTAAATGGGTTGTGTATCCTATATTTGGTCTGCCATGAAGAATTGTAAGCGATCAAGACTCTAAATTCACGGGGCAGTTTTGGAAAGATTTCATGAAGGGGCTAGGAGTAAGCCTCAGAATGAGTAGTGGAAACCACCCCCAAACTAATGGACAAACAGAACGAATTAACATGATACTGGAGGATATATTAAGAAGTTTTGTGTTTGAAAAACAGTCTAAGTGGGAGGAATATTTGCCCTTTGTAGAGTTTGCTTAACAGGAACCAAAATGAGCCCCTTTATGGCAATGATGGATAGGAACCCAAGATCATATACTGGGACTAACCAAGCCTTGAAAACTGATGCGGCTATCCATATGTTGGAAGATATGCAAGCCATATTATATCAGTGTAGTGCAAACTTAAAGAAGGCTCAAGATCGAGCCAGGCTAAATGACAACAAACATGGTAGGGAGGTAACCTTCAATGAAGGTGATTATGCATTCTTACGAATAGTTTACCCCTCGGCACTCAAGGTTGGGACCTTGAAGCCATTGGTCAAGGGAAATATTCCCAAATTGACGCCCCAATATGCTGGACCCTTCAAAGTGTTAAGAAGGATCAATGAGACAGCATATGAGCTAGAGCTTCCAGATGGAATAGGAGTGCATCTTGTCTTCCATGTAAGCCAACTCAAGAAAGCAATATGTCCACGGACAATATAATTGCTCCAGCGGCAATACCCCTAACCCTTAGCTCTGAGGTAACTCCTGAGGCGATTCTAGACACTCGCATTCAGAAGCTGCGCAATAGAGATATTGTCGAGTACTTGATCTTGTGGCGAGGTCAATCACTCTCCGAGGCCACATGGGAGAGTGAAGAGTACGTGCAACAAAACCCTTATTTAACTCAAAATCCGTGGAGGCGCTGAGTCAACATGAGGTTAGTTACCTAGTACAATAAATTATGGGCTTGCATCAGGGATGGCAAGTATTGTATTGTATTGTATTGAATCACGCCTGTTAGACCATCAGGTCCATAGACGAGAAAAAGTTACATGCATGTTTTTTTGGTCAACTGAAAAAAAAGGGAAAAACTAACAAAACTAGACCTTACACATCAAGGTCTTTTGCCATGTCGTAAAGGTCCAATAGCTCTTTCCTTGACCTGTCATAATCTTGAAGATACATACCAAGTTTTATAACTGGTAAATTCAAAAGCTCGTGAAAAGAATTGCAGCTGATATCATGTTGTGCCCTTAGGTAGTCAAAAGCTGAGCAATGGAGAAGAGCATGTCGTTCATCTTCTACTTGAGCGTCTAGGCAGCAAGGACAAAAACGCAATTCACGTGGCATATCCTGCTCTTGTCCCACCTCAATTGCCAGTCTATGTGAACTTAGGCGCATGCAAGAGAGAAGCTTCCGCTTTCCTCTACTAAGCTTACCATTTAAATAATCCTGCTCGCCATAGACTATCATTGCATTTACTTCTTCCCTGTAAAAGTTTCTTTTTGTCCCAAGATCTCCAAATGGCCACAATTTCAACAGAGATTTACCTATTCACTAAATCTCTAATCCCTATACTAGATGAAGGTAGATCATCCAAATTCAATGTCCCAATAGCCCCCCCACTCTTCTAAATACTTATACCATCCCACATGGGATTGGATCATAGATTCTTGCAAGGCTTGTCTCTAACTCTGTGGTCTTCTAATTTTTGTATTCTACCAAAATACTCTAGTGTTTGACAAAGGGCTTCCACTTCAAGCGGATACATACCTGTTTCTGCAAGCAGCATCTCATATGGGGTCTGAGTTTTAACTCCCAATTCTTCAAGCAAGAAACGCTTTTGAACCTTTTCTACTTCCTTCCACTTTGATCGCAAGACCAGGACCCCGCACCATGCACCCATACAAGCACCACTGCTTGAACCAATGTCCTAAACATTAATTTACTTGAGATGCCAACTCCAGATATGGTTATGTCCGCAATAGCTGAGCATATGATATAGTGCCCTTAGCCCCCCCGATATTCTCTTCCGGACTCCGCTATTCCATTTATAGTTATTTGTCAACTCTATGCCCAAATACTTGTATGATTTGACCTGTTCCAAAATCTCTCCATCAAATTCCATATCCGCTTTTTGGCGAGAACCCATCACCATCACCTTCGTTTTCCCTTTATTCACATTCATACCAAAGATAGACACAAAAATTTCTCAAGTCCTTGAAGAAGTTTTTGCAAACCCCTGTGGTGTTTGAGAAACAAGTACCACATCATCAAGATAAAGCAAAAGCTTTAAAACATATCTACCTAGTCAACACCAAAGATCTTCCTTTTGCAGCCATGCTTCAAGCTCGTCAATAAAAAGACCAAACAGAGTAGGTGATAATGGACACCCTTGTTTTACACCCACATTGCTTGCGACTTTTTCTGGGCCTTCCATTGGAAATGACAATTGTACCAACACCTTCTCATAGAGTCGTGCAACCCCCTTATGCAACTCCTTTGGAATTTCCAATCTAGTCATTCTGTCTCCCATTTTTTTACGTGACACTCTGTCGAATGCTTTGGCAAAGTCTACGAAACAACAAAAGAGAGCTCTTCCGATGCCCTTTGCCCCTTCCGCCATCACTCTCAAAGTAAACAAATGATCTATAGTAGAGTGATTTTTTTCAAATCCTCGCCTCGACCCAATGCTCTAACATTTTTGTCATCAGCCCACCGCTTATATAGTTCTCCAAAATAGTACACCAACAATTTAGCCATGACATTGCTTACTAAAATTGTAATGATAATTACGCATAATAACTGGATCCCCTGCTTTCAAGATGGGTATAACCCGATTGAAACACCATTTTTCAGGAAAGCCATACCTTAAAGCTTCATTAAAAAGCTCAGCAATTTTTGCATGCACTTGTTCTCCTCCCCACTTTAGCAATTCTATCGCAAAGCCTTCACCATCTCTTGCCTTCCCATTAGCAAGCTTTCGTAGAGCATATTGTACATCTACGGCATTGAATATATCAGCAACATCTTCCGCTATTATTTCCATGGGCTCGCTCCCAGAAACAGTGTACAACTCTCTAACAAAATCCAAAAGTTCATCCCTACTAAAAGCGCCTGGTGCAATAGGGGTCACGAGGTGAGCTATGAGCTACGAAACCATGGTCACGAGGTGACCCAGGGAACGGGTTTCCGAAGGGACTACATGACGAAACCATGGTCACGAGGTGACCCAGGGAATGGGTTTCGAAATATACTCCCACAATCCTTGGGGACCAAGGATTTGAAAGGGGGAGGTATGTTATAAACATGCTAAAATACATGGGGCAAGGTAAACTAAATTAAATTCTTAGCTATACAATCAAATCCTTCATTAATGGGTGAGGTGGCATGGCCCGATTGGATGGGCAAGCCAACAGCCATCGGGTTGGGCTGTGGCGCAGGCAGCCTCCCGGATCTGCCTTATGAGGCATCGATTTGATCCCAGGATGGATCTAGAAGCAAGGAAACTGATCGATTTGGCCAAATCGGCCCTTGGGCTTCAAGGGGATCCCTTCATATCCCAGTTTGGGGACCCAGGGGGCAGCATACTGTAAGCAAGAGCAGTTCCTGAGCAAATCTCTGATTGCTAACATCAATCTAAGTCTTTAGGGAAGACTGTAGTACCGTGGGGGGATCAGGGATCCCGAGGGCAGAGGCGGAAGGTGTGATTGATGCGGCTTGTGGCTCAGGTGCAGTCGAGGTCTGTTTCAATGTGTCCGCAACTTCTCATGGCCTGTTGGAAGGAGAGACGAGCTCAATGATTCTTTTGATGGAATGTACAGGAGCACAGGTCATACAGGTACAAACTGAAGAGGATCACCATCATCTGAGGCGTTACCTTGATGATTGCTTTTGGGCAAGCTTTGGGATGCCAATGCCCTGAAACAGGTTAAGACGACACACTACCAGCGCCAGATTAATGTAATGCTTACGCGGGGTCCATAATGCTACCTACAAATGCATTTACCCATGAAGAAGTGCATATTTATAGCTTCAATTCACATTGGTGCACATCGCCGTTGAATTGAGACAGGCAGATAGGCTTGGGAGGCGCGTGAGGGCATGATTTTTTGTCAGTGTTGCTAACAGGGTGCCTTTGAGAACGAATGTCACACTCTTTAAAACTGTCCAGCATGCACTCGCATCCGGGCTTGCTTTTCAGCCCTCTATGTGCTGATGGACACGGCTTCAATGGGGTTACTAAGACCTTATCTCCAAGAGATCATGGAAGCAGCCATATCCTCAGACATTGCATTGAAATTTGACATGTATCATAACGTATCATTGTACAGTCTCAGCACGCCTATAACTGCCAAGGTTTTCCCTTGAAAACTCTTCGAAACGTTGTTTTCTAATCCTGATTGTAATACGTTTGCTGTGCTCTTTGATTGGTCCCATAGGCATATTGGTCTCCCTGTACGATAAAAGACCATTCAATACAATTCTGCTTGGTCACCGCCAATATACCTTTTACCAAAATCTAATAATTAATCTTCATCTTCCATCTATAGATCGATTATCTCCACCTCATGCCATTGCAGCCATCCCTTCAAAATGTTTCATGGCCCCTAAACAAATCTATGCCTTTAGTATGGTTTGCCCTGAGTATTTATTTATGTACATGGAAAATGGAAAGGTATTCCACATCGGACATCAATGTCATACAAAGACATATTCTATCAAGGATAAGGAACAAACGATGGCTATGGCTGCAGTCACAGCGTGCTCCTCGACTCCGTTTGCTAGAGCTATTTGCTCCAAAAAGACCATCCTTCAACTCTCTAGCCGACAGGGTGAGCTTGCAGGTGTTTCTAGAGCAGTTTTCTGGCCTCCATCGGTTTGCATATCAGCCGCACCACGAATTGCCATACGACCTATTCAACCAGTAGCAAGTAAGTTTACTTTCTCTTATATGGTTTCATCTTTTGCCTGGAGTTTCTAATCAGGTTATCACGGGTTTTGAGAATTTTAGCATAATGCGTTTAGTTTATCACAGCCAATGGAACATAAGAATGAAATAAAAAGATTGGTGGTGGAGGCGTTTCCAGTGCTTTAAATTCTTGGATGAATGCCACCGGTTTTTCAAGAAGGTATCTTGCCTAAATAGAAGAGCTTTTGTTCTATAATGCGGCATTTACAGAGTTGGGGTAGATGAGTTATGGTATCCTCCACCATCTGTAATTGGCTTATGTCGTCCTGCCAGCATAGTTTACCAATAAACAGCATATAAATTGTGGCTACGCAACTGTTATTGTTTAGGTGGTTATGCACAAAGGAAATTGAACTGATTCTCTGGAGCCAAGTAATGGAAGGTTATATTTAACTGGTAATAGGTGTCAAATACTACTAGCATCATTAGGTGGTTAGTACTTTGCTATTACGTTAGGCGATATATGGTGTGAGACAGGAAATATGCTCATGGCAGTGAGCTGGTCTCATTGCTTGTATCCACCTTCTTACGCGCTGATATTGCTTTCAGGTAGACGCTGTCCTCTGACAGGGAAAAAGGCAAATAATGGCTACAAAGTATCTTTCTCACATCATCGAACAAAGCACCTGCAACATGTTAATCTGCAATATAAGAGGTTATGGTGGGAAGCTGGCAAACGTTTTGTGAAGTTGCGGATATCTACAAAGGCACTAAAGACAATAGATAGAAAGGGATTGGATGTGATGGCAAAAGAGGCAGGCATTGATCTTCATAAGTGCTAACGTGAGGACATGAAACATGTTGTATGAAAAATGAGACAATAAAATTTCATTTGTTCCATTTCCATCAGCCCTTCTCTTAATCATGAATTGAAAATATGATAATGTGTGCCTTGTTTGAAGGCCAACTTAAGTTTTCCGTAATACACGGTATTGCACAATGTATATTATGTTTCTAACTTTATGTCGATGTTTATTCAAAAAGGTTTTTGGTGTTTGAGATTTTTATTCCATTTCATGTACTTCCTTTGTCATCAAGTGATCAATTGAGGACATCATGATACTGCTTTCAGGGCAAAGGAGCAAGTTTGCCGGAATTTTATAAAAATGGGCATTGAAAAACTCTTTACTGTACATAGATGGGCATTATAAATAAAGTTCTATGCACTATCTGTTTTCAGGTTAGCATACGGATTGGTTACCTTGCTATAGAAATAAATATTGAACTAGGATGGTACAACTCTGCTAATTCTTTGGCTTAGTAACAATGATCACCAATTGGATCACCCAGAGTGTTTACCAGGGAGGACACACTGATAATATTCTTGTAGTTGATAGTCACTGAAAGAGATGTGAGACTAATAGCTTTTTTTGGACCAGAGTACAACGGGCTCAGTAAGGCAGCATCTGCTCCAGAGGTATGATCTATACCTGGATCCATTTGTTGATAGTTGGGTTAGGTGTTTGTTGAAGGCTTTTCCCTTTCATTTCTATGCCTTAATACAGAAATCGAATCTCTGCTGTGATACATGACAGACTGGCTGTGGCGAATTTTGTTAACAGATTAGGGCCATGTCTATTTTAAGACAAACAATTTGATTCAAATGCTATCATTTTGCCCATCGAACCCAATTTTTGTTGAGCGAACGAATTTTTTCCTTTGCTCTATGTTTCCAATTTTAGACAAGGTTCCTTTACACACTTGAGCTGTATATGTTCCGATTTTATGTACAAAGGGCATCATGTTGCAGTCTGTCACATTAGAACCATTCAATTCAACGTATAGGTTCCATTCAGAGCTTTCAACTTTTAAACACGAGTTCATTGCATTTCCAATGTCAAAATTGTAGTTTCCAAATCAAGACCCTTTTGTTAATAAGGGTATAAAGCAAAGGTTGTCATAGAGAAATTCAGGCACAATTCAGATAGAGATAGAGATATGACTCCTGATTAAGCTCTGCATAGATATAACGCTTTGAGAATCCAGCAAGTCATCCAATGAGTTGATGCCAAAGTGGACTTCACCTGTCACAAGAACTTGGAGAACTTTTATATATGGATCAATGGCCAACAGATGGTACTACAGTGCAGATCTGAATTTGAGGTGGGTGATTATGCTGCAAGAAAGATTTCAAGGTGTTAAAACTAAGCAACTTCCTTTTTTATATTGTGTAGTTCCAGGAAAAAGCCTCTGATTTAAAATTCCAGTCAAAATTGTTGCCTGATGAGAATTTCATTTTTTTGAAGAAATGCCTTTTCTTCTTTTGGTCTGATTTCCTTTATGAGCTGAATAATCCAAGAGTCTGCAGGAGCTGAGAAAGACAATTTATATTGCCCTGTCCAGATATATGAAATGATCATTAATAAAGTGGGCTATGCCTAGCATTGAAGCATCGAAAATGCCTTGAATCTTTGGTTCGTCACTCATGCATTGTGATGCATTGCACAGAGCATGCGAAGGATTTGCTTATAAAAGTAATAGATTCCTTCTTTGCTACATAAGAAGCTCTTAAGTTGTTGGACTCTGATTTATGTCCATTTATGCAGGTAGATTTAGGGCATTTTAGTTTGGTAAATTATATCTCTTTGCTATTTCAGATATTGACTAGCTAGAAGCGAAGATCGATAGCAGTGACCTGGATGCTCACGTTGTGGGGAGATTTTTAGAACATGTGAAGATCTATGGCAGTAACCTGGATGCTCTTTATGATCATTGATTGTGGTATATAACAACTGCCTTTAACTTTGTTTTTCTGGCTCTAGCCATCTGCACGTTGCTCAATTGATTGGGATCATGGACACAGCTTGAACTGCATGGTAAAGGTTTATTTATTGTTATGTCAGGTAGAAAAGGGCAAAGTAGAAATGGTTCAAAGCTAGCATGTGTTGATTTCATGTTTTAGTTGGATAGGTTCATGTAAAAAATTGTTGAATGCTAGATGTTTGAGATGTAAGACAAACTTTGCTTTCTGCAGTTCTTTGTTGTGCTTTGAGGAGATTGTGTATCCTCAGGATGTTAGTATTCCGAAACAACAGAAGCTTAGAAATGAACTATGATACCACACTGAAGTTATAGCAGAATCCATGAGTTGGTAAGCTGTTAGTGGGTGGTTGGAAGGTCATGCAAAGTGGAGGTTTTGTTGGAGCTTCTTCCATGTCTGGTTCATGTTGCACAGAATTTGAAGTTGGCGCGGAAGCAACGTCTATTTCCTTTTTCATGTCCTACATTATCTGGTTTGTGCAGCTAATGTGAAATTATAAAGCCAAATATTTCACCATAGTATTACTGTCCCTTTCCATAAGTTATGTCCTTTTATCAGCAGAGTGAGGCCCAATATGACAACATCTTTAGGTATGGCATTTAGCAAGAAAAGTTGGAAGAAATCGAGGAATGTCCATGCTTTCTTAGGAATTAGAATGAGATACCTTCATAGCTTCTACGTCTGCATATAGATATGTATTTATCTTTGCAAGGATTGCTTATAAGCAGTACTGAATAAATATACTTGATGCATTCAGATTGAGACAGGCGGCTTGCACTTGAGGTAAAGACTGATTAAGTTCTCTTTAAAAGGGTTCCCTGTTTCCTGGAAATTATCTAGATATTTTCTCCTAGATATTTCTTAGAGAATGCCAGCTACAAAGCATGCAGTATGTAAGCAGCTCTATCATGTGTGGAATGTAGATGCTAGAATTGTTTTACGATTCCATTGTTTGATCAAAATAACCCTAGGATTACCAAACGTCAAAATGGAACTCTTGACTCCCTATCCACTGCCCACATGAAACATGTGCTTCTGGGTTTTTTAGAAAGATTTGTGATATTTCTATGGTTTTTTATTTCACGATTTAGATTAGATATGTTCGCATAAATGTTCAATTTGGTACTTATGGTCAAGGGAACAGTAAGTTTTATGCTGTAATCTTATTGCTGGCATTTGGTCAGAACTTGATTATTGACCTATCTTTATGAACAACAACATTGGCAGAGGCCTCAAAGGAAAAACTGGGCAAGTTGCTAGATCATGGTGAGCTAACTGACATTATTCAACACAAGGGACTGATGTCCAATTTTGTAGTAGAGATTAAGACCAAAGTTTCTGTTTCCATGATGCACATATGCCTTTACCATCTTGATAGGCCTGCTGGTTCATCAAAAAAGCAAATGGCAAAATCTAAATTAGGAGGCAACAAATCTCAGATTAGATTACACTAGTTTTATTAAATTCATAATGTTCAGATACTTCATAGAAAAATGTGGATAGCATTGGGCTTATTATGTTAAATGTTTTGATTACGCGTAATACTGAGCTGACATCTTGACCCTTAAATAAATATGATGATGTCCTGGGCCTAAGCGATGGCTGCCTTTGTGCTTTATTTTGATTTTGACTGTCTTTGTGCTTCGGATTGACATGGTGGAGGGCATGGGTAGTTATAACTTAATACGTGAGTGGTTCTCTGCTTAAGGTGTTCTGAACAATTGAATATGTAGTTTTGCAAGTGGTTTCTTTATCCCATTATTGTACTTATGGAGCAGTAACAGATGTAATCAATAAGCCTGTGGTAAGCAGCTTATGCATGTGCTTAAGTAATAGATTTTATTCTAAGAAGTGTTGAGACTCCCTAAAGTTGTTTTACATGATTCTTAGATTGTACAAGAACTGATGACAGAAGCTAGAGTTCGTGTTGTCTCCTTACATGATAACTGCAAAATCCGCATTTTCTGGGGCCATTGCCTTCAACAATGTCCTGGATCAGCATGTTCTAAGGCAATTACCTAACAACTTGTAACCTAAGGTTGCTCATATAGATATGTTGCTATAAGCTGTATTGAACAAAGATGCTTGGTGCATTCAAATTGAAGCAGGTATAGCCATTGCACATACAAGGAATGAAACCATTTGGGGCTTCACTTGAGCTAAAGACTGATCGTGATCCAAGGGTACAGCAAAAAAAGAAGCAATAGCTATTTCACAGGGTCCTGTTAGGCATCAAAGAATGAAACAAATAGATATGAAGTTCAGGTTGTCAAAGACCTGGTGGAGCAAAGACCTAGCATTGACCCATTGGAAAAAATAATTGCAGGCAGAACAGTTCATGCCTATCTTCAAGTGCATTCCATTTGTCTCTGGGATCAAGCGCCAATCCATGATTGCCACTGTTACGTTCTCATCTACATTATTTCTCACTATGCCTGTGTAGCTATGGTAATTCCAGAAAAACGAGGCAACGGTTTTGTAGCTCTTTTTTCAAAAATTTATGGAGAGCATGTGTGTATCAACCCTAAGACAACGTGATACAGATTTTTCTTGCTCTGAAGTAACTGCAAGAGTACTACATCTTTTATATGTAAAAAATGCCCAGCAAGGCCTCTGCCTCTTTGATCTGATTTTATTGAGCAACATTTCTTATGAGAACGTACATGCATTTGTCGCTCATTCTTGAAGATTTGTCTTAACTTCATAAAGCCCTAGGCTATGCAATAAAACCTTGAACAAACATAAGAACTCCGGGAAGCCAGAACTCCAAGTAATAACCAAGAATTTTGACATCGCATTGGTTTAAATAATGTAATGCAGCATACTTGCCTTGTCATATCATACAACATTTGAATTAGTTTTCGGGCACAAAAAATAAACGGTGGCCCACTTTCCATTTTGTTTTATCCCTCCAACGACAGCAAGATTATTGTTGCGAAATCCTATTGCCCGGATAGGTCTGCCGTGGGAAGGGATGCCTGACCAACAGGAATTTTGAACGGACATTGAATAAGGTGTGCCAATCCTTTTCCTCTTCTGAATGATTTGTGTCAATCCTTTTCCTCTTCTTCTTCTTTAACACTATACTTTTTCTGCAAAATAGGGCTCAGGCTTTAGGGAAATCTAGAAATTGACTAACGGATACATATGTTCGATAATTTTTCTAGAAAAACCTATAGAATTGTTGTTGATAAATGTAAATCTAGAGTGATTCTTCAAGGTTTCAATTGTCTTCTTGCAGTTTAATATCCAAAAACAAAAATTTATTAGGTTTTGAGTAATTTTGTAGTCACGTACATGTTTAGGTTACATGGAAATTTAGAACACATGATTGTAGCATGTAATTATGATGAGGTTCATACGATATGCTTTCAAGAATATTCATTTACTGAAGTATTGTTTGATATTTGCAAGAACAGATATAGAAAGTTTTGGCATGTGTATTTGTAATTGGATTGGGGAAGAAATTTTCCTATGGCGCAAGTTATTTTCTAAACGTTGGCAACTCCAAATCAATCATGCAAATTAGAGTACAAAAACAGCATTGCAAAGGAGGAAGTTTTACAGCAAGAATGAATGGCTACTATTTATGGTTTGTAATGCCCCAATAGGTGTTGTTGGAAATGCTATGTGCCCATCTATATGTCAGAAATGTTCAATCTTTCAGGAACTTCACATCCCTTGTGGAGCTTGATAAAAATTTGGAACCTAGCACATGTGTTGCTCTCTTGTCTAAAGCAGGAACCATCTCATGGGGCAAAACAGTTCATGCCTATCTCATTATCAAAAACTTCATAAAATATTCTTGTCTACTACTCTTATTGGGATGTATGCCAAGTGGGGCAACATCATTGACTCATTTTCAGTGTTTGATAACATGCCTTGGCGCCTTGTTAACATTGTCCGAATTTTATTATCATTATCTAAACTTTACTTGACGAAAAGCCCAGCAACGCTGGGCACTTTTTCTAGCATCACAATAAGATGAAAACAATTAATATGAAGGAAAACAGCATGATGCTCATTTGTAAATGAATGGATGCTCTCATACTCAACAAGATTTGTTTCAACATCCTCTTGAAGCTCATTCAAATGGACTAGAACATCTTCAATAGTGTGCACGTTGTTGAGACTGCACTCATCAAGCTGTTGCCTGGTCCTCACCATCTTCCTTGGCTTCAAATGAATTGAAAGTGAATGAATTGCCTTATGAAGAAAACCACGACATACAACCATATACCCCATATATATACCTTGAATAGGGACCGTTGTACTATCCGTTGTACAACGGTCCTCAAGTCAATGTTTCCCAGAGCGCGTTGACAAGTTTTTTAAAGGTAAGCTGGAACCTTTGAAATCAATAAAAAAAATCTAACCATTAGTTAAATTGGTACATTTCAAAAGCGGACGTGTGATCCCTGATAACTTTGGGTTTAATGATCAAGACTATTATTACAACTACACAAGCAGTTTCAAAGATTATCAAATGCAACGTGAGACATCAAAACACATTTTCATATATAAGCAAAATAACTCAGCATTTTTTTATTCCAATACAAGCCATGACCTGCATTCGCCACTGATCCGATTGGCCCCAAAGACATGATCCGATCTCACTGATCTCAGTCTTTCTATACAGGTGCATCCAACGGTGTTGGCTATCAGATTGGAAAGTAGATACAGGTTTCCAAATTCATATCATGGCTTGTCGCTCAAGTGTTTGTCCAGTTATGCAAATCTGTATAATAAGGATATAGGTCATAATATTTAACATGACCCTACCTTGACCATTAAACCAAAGATTCAAAATCCTTAAGAATGAATATGAACATTATATTTTCAACACTCCTCCTTAATGTCATATTCATCTGCGCTTTCAATTCCAGAACGTACCTCCTTCAACATCTATGGAATTTTATTTGTGAGACAGGTTTATTAACATGTCTGCAATTTGCTGTTCTGTAAGAATATACTCTACTGAGACATGTCCTTTTTCTACCATGCTTAAAATGCATGTTCATCTCAATATGTTTGGTTCGCTCATGTAACACATGGTTTTCGCAAATGGCAATATAGCTTATACTATCTGTCAGCAGGACTGTTGCAGTACCTTGTATTATGCCAAGTTCATTCAGCAAATGTCTACTCCATACAATTTCCTTAGCTGCAAGAGTTGTGGCATAATACTCAGCTTCGGCAGCAGACATAGCAATCTAGACTATTTTTTACTCCTCCAAGAAATTGCACCTCCACCCAGCATGAGTACATAACCCGAGGTAGATTTTCTAGAGTCTACATCTCCTCCCCAATCAGCATTTGATGTTGTCTGCCTGGATTGCTGTAGAACCTATTGAGTAATCCCACTGAATAAGCGATATCTGGCCTGCAGCAATTGACTAAGTACAACAAGCTTCCAATTAACTTCTGATACGGGACTGTTGCCATTTCTAATTTATCTTCATCAGTCTGTGGACTCATAGTGCTGGACAGTTTAGTGCCTGGAATCATTGGACAACCAACTGGTTTGCAATCTTCCATTCTAAACTTATCTAGCATGCTTTGAATATATCCACCCTGTGTTAATTTCAGTATCTTATTCTGTCTATCCCTAGTAATTTCCATTCCAAGAAACTTTGTCAGTTGGCCTAGCTCAAACATTTCAAATCTTCTCATCAATATCTGCTTGCAATATCTCATACAACATGCACTATTGGATTGGCTACCATAAGACAATCATCTATGTATAAAGCAACTATACAGAGATTACCGCCTTCACAAAACATGTACAAATTACCATCAGTTTCAAGTTTAACAAAATGCTTACTTTTCAAGAATGAATCAATACATCCGTACCACTCTCTTGGGGACTGTTTCAATCCGTATACGGGCCTATTTAGTTTCCAGACTGTGCTTTTCCCTTGCTCAAAGCCTGGTGCAGCATGCATGTAAATCTCTTCATTGAGTTCTGCATTCAAAAAGGCAGTATGCACATCCATATATTCTAATTCCAAATTATAAGCATTGGCATAAGCAAGCAATGTTCTTATACTAGTCAACTTAACTAGAGGAGAAAAAGTTTCCTCAAAGTCAATACCATATTTTTCAAAGAATCCTTGTGCCACGAGCCTTGCTTTGTATCTTTGAGTGACTCCATCTGGACCTGTTTTCAATTTAAATATTCACTTATTGTCCACTATGATCTTCCCTTCAGGCATGCTAACAACTTCTTAGGTTTTTGTTCTTTCAAAAAGATTTCATTTCTGCACATAACCTCCTTCCATTATCATAGTCAAGAGAATTCAATGCTTCTTCATAACTTCTTGGCACATTGGGATTCAGTATTGTCATTACAAAGCTTAAATCCATGATGAGTTCTTGCTTCCCTTATCGTGTCTCTTGCTTTTCCCTCTATCTTTTCTTCCGTAATTCATATCATCAAAAGCCATTCCTTCCCTAAGTTTCTCAACTTCAGTTAATCTCCTTCCCTTTTTTACAATATTCTGTTCTACATATGTCTCCTTTTTTTGCTGATTTTCTGTCATATCCCTAAAACAGTTCTGATTTTCTGTCATCTCTTCAAAAATAGTGTCATGCCTTGAGATTTCATCATCGTCTTCAAGGTCTCGAACATCAAACCTTTGTTGACTGGTTGCATCATGCTTTATCTCCTCTTCAACCTCCTTAACTTCAGTATTTTCACCATCAAGTAAGACTCGTTTCAGTGATTTACTTGCACGGTCTTTATATAAGGTCAGTTCATAAAAAATTATGTCATGATTTCCTATTATTTTCCTTCTGTCTGGGTCATAGAGCCTAAATCCTTTGCTCAAGTCATCCTATCCAACTAGGAAGCTTTTATATGATCTATCATCCAGCTTTCTCAATTAATCTGGAACATGTGTAAAAGCAAGAGAGTCGTAAGCCTTAAACATGTCTTAATCAGGTTTTACACCACTCCACAACTCTTCTGGTATTTTGCCCTTTGTGCTTGACAAAGGGAGTTTGTTTTGAATTTTGACGGCTGTCGTAACGACCTCTTCCCACAAAAAATTTGGTAGACCTGAATGTTTGAGCATAGCTGAGACGGCATCAAGAATTGTTCTGTTCTTCCTTTCAACAACACCGTTTTACTGAGATGAATGACTGCAAGTTAGCTGTCCTTTTATGCCTCTTTGCCTGCAATAAGTTTCAAAGTTTCCTGGAAGATACTCTTCTCCGTGATCATATCTAACACATTTAATTCTTTTTCCAGTTTCACATTTAACCTCAGCAGCAAAATATTTGAAAGCAGCAAAGACCCGATCTTTAGTTTTTAAGCAATAACATTTTGTCAGCTTGGAGAAATCATCTATAAATGTAATAAAATACCTCTTTCCAGAGTAACTGGTAATATTCAGAGGTCCACACAAATCGGTATGGATCAGGGCAAGTATTTCCATTGCTTTTTTTGCCTTTTTTGGGAAAGGCAGTCGAGTATGCTTCCCTAGCAGACATCCTGTGCATTTGAACGGATCCTTCTCGTTATTTTCACCAACAATTATCCCTTATTTGAGCATGTACGTCACATTTCCAATATTAGTATGTTCCCAATCGCTCATGCCAAGTCTTGGAAGAGCAAGCAACTACTGCATTCAAGCTATTAAATACATTGCATTTTGAAAACCAAACAGATTTCCAACACGAGTTGCCAGGAACTTAATTTTATTATTGAGCAACACTTCACAATGGTCCTTTTCAAAGGTAACTAACAAATTGAGCAATGGAAATTAAGTTCCTTATCAAATTTGGAACAAACAGGTTTTCCAGCAAGATCAAACAACTCTAGAAATCCACTTTCTTCAACCTTCTGCAGCACACACATTCCCCATTTGCACGTAATTTCCATTCCTGTTACTTCTATCCTTAAGAGATCGAGCTGACTTGATCACTGATCGTTCAACTCCACTATCTAGAACATAAAAATCATCATTGTTATTACCATGTCCTGCTTTAGTCACAGACAAAGAGGAGAAAACTTTTACCTCTGCATCATCATCTGTGGCTTCCTCCTCCTCAACATGTTTTGCAAAGTTAACCGACCTTTTTCTTCCTCTTCCAGCTCCTTCTTTTCCTCTGAAGGAATTTGCCTTTTTTCTATTACCATACTCACCCTCGTTATTTCTAGTATTACCTCTACCTTTGCCACGTCTTAAATCTTTTGGACTCGAACATTTAGCAGCTACGTGCCCAAAACCATTACAATTATAGCATCTAGTTTCTTTAATTTTTGGACAATTTGCTTTCAAATGACAGTATGTATTACATAAAAAACAAGGACCTACTTTACCAGCTTTGAAGATTCGTTGATTTCCTTTACCTGTAAAAAGTACTTCAATTTGCTCTTCATCATCTTCCTGAGTTACCTTCATCTGCTCCATTTCAGTTCGTATCAATGCTTCAGCTCTTTCCCTGTTTCTTCCTATAGTCCTTATCAAGCTCCCAAGTTGGCCATACTTGTTAAAAGCTCTAGCAAGAGATAGAACTTGATATTCCTTGGTGATCCGCACGCTTGCAGCCTCCATATCTGCAATTATATTCTCAAATTTCTAGAAAAATTATGTAAGACCATCCTTTTCATGATATCTCAACTTCCTCAATTCTCTGTCCAACAAATCCAACTGAGAGGTATTTTTTACCTCATAATTCTTAATGAAATGCTCCCATTTCTCTCGTGCAGATTTATTTCTTACTTTCAGCATAATGCTTGAACTCAACTTGCTAACAAGAATTACCCTGGCTTCATGCAATTTACTTATTGAACTACTTCCAGAATTTCCTCCTGTAGCAGAATCTTCTGTAGTACTTCCAATGCCTTGAGCAGAATGCATACTACTCTCTCCTTCACTATTGTTGTCTTCAGCAATACATTCCCAAAGTCCTTCTGCCTCAAGAACATCTCTCATTCTTCCCTTCCACGCTTGGAATCCAGCTTCTCCCTGAAACACTTCAATACCACTCAATAATGATGCGCCCAATCTAGATGCCATTAGCTCTGATACCAATGATAACTTTGAGTTTAATGATCAAGACTATTATTATAACTACGCAACTAGTTTCAAAGATTATTAAATGCAACGTGAGCTATCAAAACACATTTTCATATGTAAGCAAAATAACTCAGCATTTTTTTATTCCAATACAAGCCACGACCTGCATTCGCCACTGATCCGATTGGCCCCAAAGGCATGATCCGATCACACTGATCTCAGTCTTTCTATACAGGTGCATCTGACGGCGGTGGCTATCAAAAGTAGATACATGTTTCCAAATTCATATCATGGCTTGTCGCTCAAGTGTTTGTCCAGCTATGCAAATCTGTATAATAAGGATATAGGTCATAATATTTAACATGACCCTAGCCTTAACCATTAAACCAAGGATCAAAATCCTCAAGCATGAATACGAACATTATATTTTCAACAATCCCGGAGGAGGGGATCCCCAATTATTATCTTGTGATCCAGGAGGAGGGGATCCCTAAAAATTGCCTTGTGATCCCGAAGGAGGGGATCTCCAACTATTATCTTGTGATGAGGGGATCCCCAATATCTACTTTCTGATCCCCGAGGAGGGGATCCCCAAGGTATATTCTTAGGCATATTCTCTAAGGCATATTGTTGAAGGCATATTCCAATGCATATTCTCCAAGGCATTTTCTCTAAGGCATTTTCTCCAAGGCATTTTCTCTAAGGCATATTCTAAGGCATATTGTCTAAGGCATATTCCAAGGACATATTATTTAATGCATTCCACGACATAGTCTAAAGGGCATGTTCCAAGGGTCATATATTCCACGACATAGTCTAAGGGAAATATTCTAAGGGGCATATATTCCAAGGCATATTCTAAGGGCTGCCATTTTACGTCAATGGTCTGTTCTTTTTTATTTCAATGGTAATATATTTGAAAGGGCCTCAATGGTCTGTTTTTTATGTTTCAATGGTAATATATTTGAAAAGTCCTTAATAATTAACTTGTGATCCCGGAGGAGGGGATCCCCAATATTGACCTTGTGATCCCGGAGGAGGGGATCCCAGTCAGCTTGATGTGTGATCCTGGAGGAGGGGATCGCATAAAATTCTAAACCGAATATCCTTAATACAAAGGCACATCATTGAAAATAGAAAACCAAGTTATTGGAACTAAACCTTTGAAATTAAATATTGCATTTTTTGGCGGACGTGGGATCCGGGAGGAGGGGAGCCCGACGTAGGCATTCTGTGATCCTGGAGGAGGGGATCTACACTGAATTAGTATCACCAATATCCTCCTATTGACCAATATCGTTAAAAAATAGAACAAAAGTTAAACAACATTAAACCGAGGTCTATTCAATCGATGTTTTATCTTAAACAAGGAAAAGTAACCCTGGAGCCTTCGGATCGAGAGACAGCGGGTACAGCGCCGCCGGAATCGACCCCTCTCCTCTCAGAAAATGGATGGCGAAGGGCAAAGGAGAAAGCTTCGAGTGCAGAAATCCGAAAATTCCAATATGGCAGAGTGGGAATTCCCTCCTCCGAAATCCCTTGTCTGCATGGTAGCATATCATTCGCTAGTGTACGGAGTATGGAACATTAATAAATTATCCATCGGTTTTAAATTTGAAAGGCCCGTTTCGATGCTACCACGTGGACAGTAGAGAGCTGAGAGGAGGGGATTCCGGAGGCTGGGGTAACCGTGGAGACAACAGACAGCTGAGATTTGCCAGCCAACATCCAACGACGAGGAATTTCCACGACCTCATGGGGATCCTGGAGAGCGGGATCACGCAGGGCCACAGTGGCTGAAGACGTGGCATAATGGCCAAGTCAGTCACTGGACCGCGGGATCCCGGAGGAGGAGATAACAGCGGCGGGATCTCGGAGAGTGGGGTCACACAGGGACACCGTTGCTGGTGACGTGGCATGGTGGCCAGGTTGGCCACGGACTCTAGTAATCTCGGAGGGCGGGATCAGGAACACTGTGAACGATGACATGGCATGACGCCCACGTCAGCCACTGTCGTGCGATCCCGGAGGGTGGGATCACTCATGAACAGCGCGGTGGGTGACTCGGCATTGCCGGCCAAGTTAGCCACGGACGCTTGATCCCGGAGACGGGGATCACGGTGGCGGATAATGGCGTGGGATCCTAGAGGAGGGGATCACACCGTCTCGTTGACTGGAATCCCGGAGACGGGCGATCACCAGCCAGGCTGGCGGATAATAGGGTTGTCTAAAGCGGGATCCCGGAGGAGGGGATCACGGCAGTGCACTTGACGGGAGGTGAGGATCACCACTGTCGATAACGGGAGATGATATCAGCCCGGCAACTGGGATCCCGGAGGAGGTGATAATCAAGAGTGATCTCGAAGGATGTGATCTCCGTGGACGGCTGGGATTTCACGGGGTGTTGGACCGTTGGACGGCCCCGATTGACCTGACAGTACGTCGGCGGTGTCAGTACTCGGAACGGGGTCCCTGAACGGACCCCGTCAAGAATGCCTGGGCATTCCGAAGGACGGCATTTCTAGCTCCGGATTCCCGAATCCAGGGTAAAAATAGCTTGAGCCCATTGCGAAGATCACAACAATAGGTGCCAAGGTCACAACAAAAGCGAGCAATGAGTGCCAAGGTGGCAAAGCCACGTGGGAGAATCCTATTGGGCTACGTAGGAGGATAGGAAGAAACGTGAGTGATCGTGGCCGTTAAAATGGAAGGGGCCAAGATGCCAACAAAACAAGCTTTCTTCCACCAAAACCATCACCGTTAAAATATGGCTCAACTGCTGCCGTAGTAAGATGATGGCGACACAGGCTCCACAGATCAGCTTTCCTACGTCGCAGAGAACTGGCGCTGCTAATTCTTCCAAGGATAATCCGGCCGGAAGCTTAGCTTCTGATGTCGCCGGAAGCCCCTTGAGCCCTTTCAAAGCCGTCAACCAGCGGGCTGAGGCCATCGCTGAAGCTCACAGAAGTCGTATTGAAGCCGAGGCCCACGCTTACCTTGAAGCCGCCAGTCGAAAGTCCGAAGCTCGGGCGCAAAGACTTCATGTAAATTTTCTGCCCCGTCTCTGCTTCATTTTTTGTTACAAGTACAGAAAATGTTCTTCTTGATCTTCTTAGTTTCTCGTTGTCAAAATTGTGTTACTGCATTTCCTTTACCGTAATTGCTGAGTTAGTACAGTGGGATTGTGTGTTGATCACTTGTTTCAAATTTCTTGCCTCTGGACCTTCGGGGATATTTTCCCCCTTTTCTTTACCGCATTTTAAGTTATTCACTGAACCATGTAAAAACAAAAACTAGTTCTTGGCCTAGTGCCGCTTATCTAAGTAGCATGAACTCTGTTTTGTTCAGGCAAAAGCAGACCGGCAAAGAATGCAGGATGAATCTAAAGCTATTGAAGCCAAAAAGAGGGAAGAACAAAGAGCAGATCAGATAGTCCACGCTGCAGAGGTACTTCAATCTGTGCGTTTAAGTAAAGGCCAGACTAAGCAGTCCATGTTCAGATTTTAGATCAAGAAATCTTAGTGTGGGTTAGGTACAAGATAATAACATATTCTCATTTGTCACTATTAACCAGGTTCGGGCTGACAAGATCCTTTCTAAAGCTAGGCAAGATGCACACAAAATAAAATCTCACGCAGAAGAACAAACTGAGAAGGCAATCGCAGACGCACACACAAAGGCAGAAAGAGTATGTATGATTCTTCCATGTTTAGTAAATACTTATGATTCATCTTTACTTCTTGAGTATTATCTGAATTTCCCTTTTTTACTTCCTACTTCCTGATATCATAATACTATGCTTAATATAAGTTTCTTACTAATATTCTGGACTGATAAGGAATATTTGTAACAGCTTAAAGCTGAGATTGAAGAGGACAAAAAAAGGGAACTTGCTGAAATTGTTGACAGGGTTCAGCAAATGGTGGTTATTGGGGAGCTGCCTGCTGAAGAACCTAGAAGTGTTCTGCGCAGATTGCTGGAAACATTATCATCCTATGTATGATTAGTTATCACCCCCGTGTATGTCATAGAAGTCCAAAGGAGTGGTTCTGGATTGTGAACCAATGTTAGCTGTGCATTTTGTGATATCACCCTAGTATCACAGTTGGCATGATGCTACTTATTTAAGGGGAGAAAAAAGGAAAACACGTCCATACTAATTTATTGGAATAGGGGAAAAATGTTTACCCCATTCTAAGGTTTTGTCACAAGTTTTTAGAAACCTTCTTGGCTTGGATATAGTTTGTTTAAAATATTCTTGAAACATGTACATTCTTTTTCTTCCAAAAAATCATCTAAATGTTTGCAAATGTGTTCCAACTTGTTCCTTGAAGAAGGGGTTAACCATCCCTGCGAGGTGTTACATCCAAGCAGGGCTGGTTAACCCCTTTAACTGGCAGGACATCAACCCCTTTAATCGGTAGGACGTCATTCTTGAACACCAAGCCTCGATTATCAGCTTCAAACCTGCACCTAGCCTTGATTATCAGCTTCCTAGTCTAGTTTGAACATAAAGCCAAGGCAAGGCAACATGTTTCTCAGTTGTTTTTTTATGAGCTCAATTCGACGGGGACAACTGATTCTGCCCTATCACGGGGTTGGAACGGACGGCCATGATCAGCTAGATCAAAAGGCCTGCGGGTTAAGATAATGTCACTTTTAAGCTTCTCAAATTTGCAAATATTCTAAAAATACTTCAAAAATAGGTATTTGGCTCAAATCGCAATAATATTCATGTGATCGATCAAATAAAAAAGTGCCATTTACGAAATCTATAGATGAGAGAATAGAATAGAATAGAATAGGTTTTTTAGCGTCCACGGAGACCAATTGGCCTATGGAAACCAAACAAAAAGAGAGCAGCAAGCGTATTAAAGCACAATTTCATTAATTATGGACAATACCTGAATTTATGGACCATTTTTTAGTAGACTTGGATGAATGACTCATTTTCATACACTAGTTGACATCCCCTGCGAGTGCTGCATATGCCTCAGCAGCATGCACGGGTATCTTAATAGTATTAGGTATCTTCTTCTTGTTTGATGGCTCCCAAGCGTAGTCGATAGTCTCCACTTCTATGCGGTCACTTGCAGTCGTTGGCCTCCATCTCTTCTTCCAACAATTGGCATAATTAGCTGGGTAGACTTGGTTCCTCACTGGGATTGGCTCCCACCAAGTCACCAGAATAGTCTCAAAGTTCTCCTTCTTATCATCCATTTGTGGGTCCTCAGTAGCTAGGCCCACCCAAGTTGGGCCTGACACATCATCGTATGCCATAATAAACATACCTTTCTTCAAATCTTTGTATGGGTTGAATTCCGGCAGTTTTGTTTGTCCTTCCAGGGGCCGACATAAGGAGGAGTGATAGTAGCAATTGGCTCTACCACTACAGCTACATGAGGTGGAGCTTGTGCTTGCCTAGTACATGGCCAGAAGTCATTATAAGTGCCTTCGTCACTGCTGATGTTCCCGAGTTCTTGCAAGAGTTTCATCCAATATTCAATCGTGGCCGTGAACTGTGCCGAGTAGTTGGCAGTTTCTGGAGCACCTTTGTTAGACGTTGAACAAGCAACCCAATGCAATATATGCTTGTGGATACTGTTTCGCAGCAGGCCAAGGTCCTTCACCGATTTCTTGGGAGGAAGCAGCTTAGGATATCCAACTGGCATCATGGGCTTCCCGTCCTCTTTTTCTTTCCACATTTTTATTCCACCAGCAGGCAACCAATCCAGGTAAGTGGGTCTAGTTTTGTAATACATGACCATTCATAGCGAATCTGAAAGTTAGAGGGGTGGTATGACCTGTCAATCTATCATCCCCATCTGGTATGTAGCCTTCTATAAAACCCTTCCAATCCGGAACTTTGTCAACAACATAGGGGACGGGTGTATTCAAGTTGCATTTGTGGAATTCATACAGTAGTTCTGGCATTGTGAGCACCTCTGCCTTCTTTAAAGATGTAGAGAAGTTACCAAACAAGGCATCGATATCATCATGTGTGTGACCGGGCATCATGAACCCTAGCTCAATCTCTTCAAACACACCAAGATATACTAGGTAAGAAAGATAGGAGAAGACATACCTATTCTTGTTACGTCGGATCGTTGTCCACCGCAAAATAAAGTATCTTGGGCGAGAGGCTTCAATGATGGTCCCCGTGCTTTGGGCAAATTAGCGGTATCTTTGGTATTGGATAGTGACAACTTTGACTCCAAGGCCGTTGTGTCTCATAATGAGGAGACCCATTTTGGGCGCGCATGATTCAGAGGCATCGGCGTGTGGCCTCCTGCATACTCGTGCCCCATCTCTAATCTCTTCAAGATGCTATTCAAAGAACCTACATGGAAGTTGGAGTCATCTGCCCATAAGTCCAGGGCAAAGTTTCCATAAGATCCATTCCCATGACCATGAGTCAATGCACCAGATCCAATGTCGTTTTCAGCTTGTCAAGTCTCCAGAGAGACTTTACAGATTGTTGCAATTTTGGAATCATTGTTTTGGCTTGATCCATTTTGTCGTGAATAATACAAAGATATTGGCCGGGATACCTGTGGGAGTATAATCTCCACGACCAGTACTGTGTGCGACACGAGGCCTGCTCGAGTCTATGCGCTCTTCTTTCATCATGCAACAGCCTCCTCTCTCCTTCATCTTTGGTCTTCAGTAACTTCGTACGGATCACCTCACATGTATATGCGCATTTGGAGAATGCAATTTTCTTTCGCGATCTTCGACGTCCCTAACCTCCGCCTCCACGTTCTATGAAAACCTCGTCGGTGATACCTTCTTGCCGGTCAATGCCACAACCTCTGCATTAACCTCTTCTAGAATCTTTGGACTTCGTAAACATTGCGTGGCAACTTCCCCGACATTCTCTCTTATCCCCTCCTCGTTTCTCTTGCTACGGTGGGGCAAGGATTCACCGATTCTCCCTCACGAACATGGAAAAACACGGCCTCACATGCCAACGTCGAGGAGCGAGGCTTCAAGGTGCCCACAGTTACCATGTTCGCCTTGCGTGCACCCTCAAGAAATTGGGCCTTCCATTTCAGATACGCCGACTTTGAGATCCCGAGACCAAGGTACCACGCCCTTTCGCAAACGAGATTCCCCTGCAGCACCAGTCGTCCCACTCTTCGACCTTTCATGTTGTTGGCGAACATGTCATAAACAAAAGTAACCCTATCACTTGATTTCATGGCAAGGAATTCCTTTCGCATGTTAACAACTTGATTCCTAGAGAACCTGACACAACACCTATTCTTGCAACACAAGGTCCTCCTGTAAGTGAGGATAGCATTCTGAGTGGTGAGACGAGCAAGCTTTGGTGGCCTAACAACCTTCCTGGGTTGTCGGGAATGAAAAGTGTAATGTCGTTTCTCATAATTTGGGTGCTTCTGATGCTCTGAGCTCCCCTGGCTGGACACAATATCTGCTTCCTGTTGCGGTGCTGCGGTCAATATCTCCGAGACCTTTACTCCGTCAACACAGACGAGGTCATTGCTCCATCTCACGAGCATGCCCGGCTTCGGCACCTGCAAGCAACCCTGGCAACGGATGTTCACTTCAGAAAGGGGAGGGAAACCTTCAGTTACAGATACTCCCACAAACTTGAAACCCGAACCCGTCACAAAGCATCATCGGGGCCAGTGAAAGATATGAATCCCTTTCCGGCAATAATGGAGTCGCATGAGTGCCATATCTCACAATCCTTTTCTAGAAGGGTATATCTTGTCAGCGGTTGTGTCTCCTTCCCCACCGCTGTCCGCTGTCTTTTGCTGGGGACGTCATTAGCAGACGACTCACGAGCATCTTCACTTCTCCACAGAACGAATGAGCCCCTGGCTTCTGCTATTGTGGTTGCATCTGGAGTTGGCCAGGGAAGGGTGTGGTGGCCTTCGAACACTTCCTCCACACCTACGCCGGTGGTCCTTTCGATATCTCCTTGAAGTGGCATTGTGTCATTTGCCCCACAACTCCCTTTGCTACTAGATGTTCATTAAGGAAGAGATACACAACCCGCACAAGGATTTCGGAGTGTTAAAATCGAGTAAGGAAGACGAGAAAGCAATGCAAATGACACGGGGACTCCCATTCAATGGTTACAAGGACAATAAAATTGGGCGGGTGCCCTTTTTACGTATGAGGTGTTTAGATTCCCTTGTATAAGGTTAGTATTGGATGCGAGAGTCTCACAATGGGTAGAAAAGAAGGTTCTCACTCTGAAGAGGCCATATCCACAAAACAAATTGGGCGCCCGTTCGTGGTGGTGGAGGAGGAGTCGTAAAGTAGGCACACACTCGGCGCCCCCAATTTAGTCTGTCACCAAGAGAAAACACATTCGAGATACGGCCCACCCTTACGGTTTCACCTATCCGGTCATGTACGAAAGGGACAATATGGGCGACCCCAATTTGTCCCATTGTTTATAAATTGGGCCGCCCAATTTGAACCGAATCGGCTTATAAAAGGGTATTATTGATGCGGTCCGGTCTCACAATGGGTACAAAAGAAGGTTGTCGTTCTGAGCAGGACATATCCGCGCACAAATTGGGCGCCCGCCCTATTTGTTCGTGGTGGTTAAAGACCTGTGAAGTAGGCAGAGACTCGGCGCCCGCCCAATTTAGTTGTCACCAAGATAAAACACCTTGAGATACGGTTTGCCCATCCGGCGCGTTTCACCCTACCCGTCACCTACACATACACACTAAGAGAACTAAGGAGGCGCATTACACTAACTGGAATTTATCATTGAGCTCCCAAAACAAATACAATCGAGCATTGGAAGGGCCCCGACTACAAACAAGGGTTAATGGAGAAAATAGCGAGCACACAAATCACGCATGACAATTTCAGGAAAAGGGCGGACTGCATCGAAATTTAGAGTTTATGTAAATGTGACAGTAACCGGTTGAACGAGGAGGAGTAAATCAAGGGTCAAGCCATCGAAAAGGCGTGAATGGAAAGGTGTGAATGAACAGGCGTGCTTGAAGAGGTGCGAATGAACAGCCGTGAATGGAAAGGCGTGATTGATAAAATCGGGTAACATCACATTTGCAGCAATTACACATCGAGGTATGGCGAATTTAACTGTGGAGCAGCACAAACCTTTGGAGATCTCGTGGCCATGAATATGAATCGCTGAAGATGTTTGCGTCTTGTAGAAAAGATAGTAGCCAAACAAGGCACTGCCAGAAAAACAACAGGTTTGAAGCGCATTTACATTTAAACATGAATTCCCCCCAAAATTTGAATGTAATTTCCCCCCAATTTTTAAAGTTAAATGTCCCACCTAATTTCGAAATAATGTGTCCGTCCCGGAACTTTGAAAAACGAGTTCACCTAAAAGCACGTCGCGACCGTGCATGACTAATTAATTTTGGGCGGGGCTTTAAATGATGATTTGAAATTCAAAAATCCGCGCACTCATTATTAAGGTCCACAATTAATTCCTCACGCTCGAAGCCATCAACGGTCCATTTTTATTTCAAAGGGCCAAGCGCTTACATGCACGACACTTGTCTTCGCCCCAAGAGAGGTCCATAACCCTTTAAAAGCCCCTCATTCTCCTCGACTGCAGATTTAGAAAATTCTGTGCTTCTTTGGCGCTTTGTGCTCCGCTAAACACTGTCGCCTTCATATTTCTTAGCCACAAAGCCGTTCTCACCGCACTATACTCCCGAACCGGTACGGGGTCGGCCGGATCGAGCTCTTGGCGCCTTTGTGTCTCTCGGCCGCTTGTCGCCATCCTGTTAACGCCTTCCTCTCTCAGATTGACCTATCGCTTTGGTACCCCCTGCATACACCAAGGAATTCTAGCGATTGATGGCATCTCGCCCCACCACCGATTGGCAAAGGTAAGGTAAGGTGGACTACTTTCTAAATATAAACTTGAGCGCTTGCGATTAAGTATCCCGCTATAACATCTCGGACATATGAACATCTTCTAGATGCCTCACTAGTCCCCACGGATGCATACATTGTCTGCGAGATCAATAGGGCACCCAATTGCTTCCCTTAGAGTGTTTCATTTTGCAAAACATTGGACATTGGACCCAATGTGGGCCGGTTTGCCTATCCGGACACCAAAGTGGGGCGGGCCCGGTTGCCTATCGATTTGTCGACTACCCGGGATGGTAGACTTGGTGGGACTAAATTGAACCATCCAATTTTAGTCGACAAAATCTATCGATAGTAATCGTCAAGGCGAATAAACTTCACATTGGTGTGAGGGATAAGTAAATGGCCAGGCGCCATTTTAGTATGCGTGGGGATGCGGCAAAATTGGGCGCCAATTTAGTATCGTGGGGATCTGGCAAATTGGGCGGGCTTCAATTTGGCCCCCGCGGATACAATCGCCTCCTCGGACTCAAGGCTCACCATGAGTTGAGCCGAGAAAATTGGGCGTCGCCCAATTTGGTGTCTTGTGAGGGATCGTGGCAAATTGGCTGCGCCCAATTTGCCTCCATCGCATCTTGTCTCTTCAGCCCCAAGTCTCCCAAGTACTAACACTACTTTCCGCTCTGCAGAATTAATAACAAAACAAAGCGGTTCTTCGGGTTCCACTGGGACCCAAATTTGCGAGAGGCTATTGCAATAGAGAATGCAAAACGAGAAGAAGAGAAAGATCCGTTTCTTTGGCATCCGAGGTTGTGCCCCATGAAGTTTTGGCGGTTCTTGACGAATGGGTCCGGTGCATAGAGATAGGAATATTCATCCACGGGTCCCGCACAAACCACCTCAAGGATCTTACGCTTTTCTTTGCAAGATAGGGCGGGGAAAAATGAATTCGGTATCGTCATCGACATGGAGGTGTCGCTGCGGAACAATGATGACTTCCTCATCGACGTTGAAGACACCGTAGATCGGACTTTTGTCCGCTATAAAGTTCCACTATCTAAGCACGAGCCATGTATGATGAACGCCAAGTATAAAGGAAAGCCCACATTCTTGCGCCGTAAAGGATGGGCTTTGACTCATATGAAAGTTTAGAGCGCCGTATCAAATCAAGAACTGATATTTTGATGGCTACTACTTTTGACCGGGCGGGATATTAGAGCACAAACGAATGTGTCGAAAGCAATCGCTCACCTGAGTATCGGGCAAAACCAACCTAAAGTGTAATGATACTAAGTGGCTTAAGTCTAGATACAAGAAAGGTGAGATGGCCATAAGCCCGGGGCACAAAAATGGAGCCCGAGCATAAAGAAGCCAAGAAGGCGAGGACACCAAGTAAGGCTATTCACCGTAAAGCCACTAAACTTATATTCGGTGGAATGAAGAGAACATCAAGGTCGCCCGTCGAAAAGTGTGCCGAGGACCAGGCCTCAAGAGGAACCCCTAAGCGCATGGGAAAAGATTTAGGTGGTCCGTCAAGAGGCGCAAGCGGGACGTGTTATCCAGAGCCCAAAAACTTCGAGAGGGAGTCCTTGTCTTCTTCTTCATCCGAACAACCGAGAGTAGCCGGATCGTGAAGTTCACTCCATCTGGTGGCGACGCCACTCGTGAGAGCGCATATGAGTTGTCACAAAGCGCCATAGCAAGCATCAAGCACGTGGAGAGAATCTACCCTCCGGGTGGGCTTCAGATTGAAGTCGATGTGTTCAAGATGCATAAAGCCCCCGCAAATATGACTTGTAGGGTCATAAGTCCAGAGCACTTGGACACTCTCTACGAATCGCTTATCACCATCGATGCACCCTCCCATGCCGATGTCGTGGCGCTCGATCCACGCAGGCGGCGAGCAATAAAGTGGAAGAAGTCGAGGATCCGCAAAATGCGCGAATCTTCGGATTGTTAATGGCAACCATACGACCACCTGCTGCTCAACCGCTTGTCACACAAGCTTTGGCATGGCCTCCCGAAGGAAGCACTTGGCGTTAACCCGATATTCTTTTTCTATGCCAAAAGGAAATGCCGAAGTCCCGGGCAGGAAATCTCACAAAGAATCGAAACGTTACCGTCGTAAGCCAGAGAATAATGACATAACAAAGAAGACTATACACGAGGGAAGCATTTTTCAAGAAATTCAAGAATTGAAACCAATGGGCATTCTACGGAAGCCACGTATAAGCAAACGGGCAATCTGGCCTAAGGAGCTGTGATTCCGTAGTGCACTACCACCATTACTAGTTCCTGCTATCCATTAAGTTCGAAATTGAAACAATTTCAACTGTTAACTCTTTTCAAATTGGGGGTTTCAATTTCCTAACGGTCAGAAGAGGGCGCGCCTACCAATTTCGAAAACGCTCGAAATTGGGTCACTTAACCTCGAGTACCGGATGATCCAAATTAAGCGGGCGCAATTTGCGCCAGCTACCGCAAGCAAATTAAGATGATGTGTATGCGCCTTATCTGGTGCCTTCTTTGTCATGCAGGATTGGAAAGTCAGAAGGCCGCAAAACGATTAAGAAGTCAACTATCGCGTGACTACGACTACTTTGTATATCTTGACGACGAGTCGTGGAATATGTGCACCGGTTGCCCGCTTATTCTACGAAGACCGGTTGAAGGACGAAGAAGGAGAAAAAATTGAGGTGAAGGATAGGCTTAGACTTTTCACCAATAATTCTAAGCCCATTAAAGTCCATGCATCCTCTAGATCTGCAAAGGCTGCTTTGAAGGAGATCAAGGATGGCACCACATTCCCGAAGGGAAGCAAGGATTATACCGGGAGACGACTATGAAAGTCGAGCCCGGTGAGTCAAGAAGATTGGAACAATGGAGCGGCCCTTGTCGATACATGAAGGAGCTGAAGAAACTTCCTTTTCAAGACATGGCTGCCTTGAGGCAAGCTCACCCCATATTCACGGAGAGAACGGGATGCTTATGTTCGCAAGTAGCATCGGGATGGGCGTAAGGACGAAAAGAGATGGAGAAGGAAAGCTTTCGAGTCCCTCTACAAAGAAAGTAGACGAATATCTTCTAGGGCCCGCTTGAGGAGGGTGGCAAACCTTTCAAGTGTTTCCACGCTTAGTCCGGGAGGTTTGTGCGTGGGCGTGGTAAACACTTCGCCCGCTTCATTGATGCGACTTCAGATATAATGAAGAAATGGCCAAAGGAAGATTATGAAAATTCCTTGACCAGCCTAAGAATGATGACGGACCAGCCTTTATGGGTAGCTATATTTATTACCCCTGCATCACTTCAATGAGTGCCTATCCGCCATGAAGACAATAGACGGTGGCCGGTGTGTTTGGGTTGGTTCCTACCAGGGACCCCCGCCGTAATCGCGACTACCTCTAGAGTTCGAGAGTTGCAATGTCTTGTCCTCGCTAATGTATGTTGCCAGAGACGCAAATGGCTACGCCATCAAGATAGAAAATAAATATTTGCTTCGCCAATTCCGACCATCCAAAGCAATATGCTAAGTTTCCCAAGCATTTACGAAAAAACAGACATCGAAAAGAATTTGCCTCGATCACGAAAGTGTGCAAAGGTATGCATTTTAAATTGGGCGCCCACCAATTTGTTTGTTGACTAGCAATGTTTCTAACATTTGTTTTCCGTGCGCCTTATTGGTCATGTCGACCTTGGTGCGACAAGGGTGCAGCAGGGGGGAGGAGTACCGGTGCGTAATCGCTTGGAAAGTAGGACGTGCACCTATCTAGTACGTGGTTGATGCCGGAAGGTTGCAATCGTTCTCGACTTCTTTTCCGGTGGTGCTTTTAGCCGAAAGCGGGCAAAGCAGCGCAGGGCTATAAAACATTGTCTTTTGAGACGCACGAGAAAGCTGGAAATTAAGCTTGTACGATATTCGAGCAACTCGATGTCATGTTAGACGAGAAAAATCAAGAGCTCGCACTACGTAAGATAAAAGAGGGAAAGAAGAAGGCCTCTACTTCCAAAACCGCTCCTCAAAATTTTCCCGCCTCGAGACACCTTTGTCCGCTCGCCTACAACTATAAACGGCGTGCAATCAGCCTCGGAGACAGACAAGAGCGCTGATTCAAGTACACTCAAAGGGCAGCGGCCCTAGGCTCTCCGGATTTGGAACTATTTAGGCGAAGAAAAAACAACATCAACGCACTGGCAGGGACGGGACTGGTGAATACTCAGGACATGATTGAGGCGACCTCAAAGTTCGAGGAAGAGGTTGCTAGGGAGCCTGACTGGCTGTTGTCATGGAAACACAGAAGGGGACAATCAGATGGAGAGGATGTGGTCCCCAACACGATGAGCGAGTCAAGATGTAGAGGAAGAGGTGGCGAACACGTAAGACAAATCAAGGTGCACATGATGAGAATGAGGAACTGGGGCCCGAAGATTTTATGCAAAGAATGGAATTGATCAAAGAGGCAGCACAACAACCTCAGCCCCAGCATGGAGAACCCAGTAGGGATCATTCGGAAGATGTGCCTCCAGACGAATGAGCGACTTATGAGTTGAAAATACGTGAAATATGTTAATAACAATTGTTCATACTTCTTTTTCAGAAATGATAACGTTGCACTCATTTCCTTGTCTTAAATTTCTCTAGTTTACTTTGCTAACCAAATTGGGCGCCCGCCGAATTTGGCTAACCCTTACAAACTATAGCCTTTTATTAAATTTATTTGACTTCGCTATCCTCCGCAGTAAATTGGGCGGGCGCCCAATTTACTGGCAGAGTAAGCGCCATCAAACATGAAGTGAAGTGGAGCTGCAGAAACAGTGGAGATCAAAGAGCAGACCCTCGTGAATTACCTTCGCACGCGTTACATTATATAATATTGACTATGCTTATTACATCCTTACAACATTATTATATCCTTGTCAAGATAACATATCCGAGTGTACAAAGAGTCACTTTCGTCGTCAACGCCGCCAAGGCGATGCCATTCAACTCAAAGATCTGGCCGATCGGGGAAGCCAATACTGGTGGACCTCAACACGAAGTGAGCTTCCCCGCAATTACTCGCAGGTCCATCCGCTTTGGACTGAGCCATGGATCAAGACTAACACCGGTCATATAGCAATCGCAAATATCGTTGTAACTCAAGTAGCACTTGAAGGATCGGATGTTCTCCTGGACGATCCCAAGCAAGGAAGCCATGAGAGATGAATGCAAAGGGAGCTGCTTTTATAGGCGCGAGAAATTATTGATGTCAATTATTGGCGCACATACTAGCGCAACAACCGTGATAAGGTACACCTATACTACCCGCCGAAATTGGGCGTCCGCCAATTTCAAGATCATATGATATGAGCATTCAAAGGGCAAAGTGGGCGGCCCCAATTTCACGGACATGTTGGACAAGTTGCACATATAGAAGACAAGTTGTACTAATACTTTATCTCATAGATGATTACACCGACATAACAAGATGACAAGCGCTCATTTAGGGGACTCTTCAGTCATTTTCACCAGCACCCCAAATCTTCTCTATCATGTACATTTGATGCTCTCTATTCCATATCGATGGATGATAACGTCGAAGGGATCGGGATAATGGCGAGGATTTAGAGCGAATTGTGGTCATCCAGCCTTCCATGGGTATCTCGCCGCTGCAGATCGCTTGAAGTTTTCGTGATTCATCTTGCGCTTGATGGAATCACGTTCAGACCGAGACCGAGACCACATGGCTAGACGAAGGCCAAATTTGATGGTCAAAATTGGTTTGAGATATATTTATACCCACAATCATTATTGAAGGTATCAGACGCCAAAGATTATTGGATGTACACCGTATATACAACCAATAATGCTTTACAAAAGAGTCATCAATAATTCCTTGGCTATAAATATAGCCGCATTCGACGCCACAAAGACATTCCGGCCGCCATGTCTCGCCATCTTCACAGCCCCATGTTGACACCCTTACTTGCCTTATGACCTATGACGATCTTTATGCTGCGAAGTTGAAAGGGATCTCTCTCGATCCCCGGGTGTATGGTATAGCTACCGGTCGAAAAGAAAGACTCCCCGGCGCAAGTATCATGTTACTATCCATATTGTGTGGGTTCCGAGCCGAGGCTTTTGAGATTAATAGAATCACCAATAATTACAATCTATGACTCATGTATTTCATAACTTTATATGATATGATGATGTAACGTGTTGTGCATGATTCTCGTTGTTATGTTTCGGTTGTTATCTTCGGTTCTCGATCTACGTTTTCTCGTTTTCCTTTTGCCTCAAGAAGAAGGAAAGTGGGCGGGGCTTAATTTTCCTGAAAGTGGAAGCCTTCATGAAACTACCTTCGTGCCATCCGAAGGGCAAAGTCGGCCGGTCCCGCCTGGAGGAGACTATTCCCGAAAGAAAATGGGCGGGGCCAATTTCCTCTGGAAGGAAAGTGGGCGGGCGCCCAATTTCCCTCGTGAGGCCTCCATGAAATAAGATATTACCGTTCGTGAATTGCACGTCATTGGGATGTTCTCAATGTAGACAAAAACATTCTATTCACATAGGAATGGAGTACATGGATGGATTACGTAGATAATAATATCAACTAAACAACATGCGTCGAAAAGCATAGGTTGAAACGTAATGACAATAGATAATAATAGATAATATTAAACATGGACGTTTTGGTCAATATCCGCCCCACCGCAATTAGATCCCCCAGCTGGAACTCGATATGTCTTGTCGGCAAGATGATCCACCCATCATCCAATTCTGCCATCGGATAGGGAGTGCTGAGGATGAGTTTGATTACCAAAGCCACACGCTGCCTCTTTTCCTTCTTGTAAAGCTTCTTAAACAACGACCGGAAAGTGTTGTGCAGCCAAACATCCTCCATTTTCAGCAACCTCTTCGTGAGCTTCGCCTCAGAAATATGGCGTTTCAAGGAAATCAAGCGACCTTCCAGCTCTACCCTGCTAAGGTCATCCGGCTCATCGCCATCCTTCATCAACTCTCCACGACGAATGAGCTTCCTGAGTTGGCTTCTCATTTCTTCTGTGCCATTTTGGTTTATCTCGTTCTGCACCTCAACCTGAAGCTGATTCGCATGAGCTAATATTGGCTCAGCGATATGGCACCACATTTAAGCTCATTGTGAATCCATAGTCGCGCTGGTTCGACCATTCGGGACCGGCACGAATATGAATCTACACTATGCGATTTCTGCGAATGCCTACCGTATGGCGAGACCACGTCTACAGAAGGCGCTTGGGCGAGACACAAACTCGGTTGGCACTTTTTGTGCTTTATAGATACAAGGCCTGCCATCCCACCTACCTGCACACATTTCGAAAATTTGCATCATTCTACTAAATAAAACCCTTATTTTCTAAAAAATCGGGTACATTTGGGAGTCATATGGACTCGGCCAAAGTCCACAATTAATGAAATTATGCTTATTACTGACAGGATTAGAAAGCCCCCGCCCCGAATGGTTTTCTACAAGCAATTTATATACCTGTTCAGCTGGACAATGGTACAACGCTCACCACATTTCTCCACGCCCTGAGAATCAAAACACAACCAGGATGTTTGCACATCCTCGATGTCCCCAAGAGGGAAAACCTTAGCAGTAATAAGTATGCTGGCACGCTGTACAATTGTATAGGACAGTTCAATACCGTCCTGGAGGACACAACTGAATCCGTGCATCCATAACCTCCTAGAGGTATGACCCCAGCAAACCCACTGATGCCGTATTCAATAACTCATGCAACGGTTGGCCAGGCACTAGTAACCAAACATACCGCTCTCGGATATAAGCAAACGCTGGGCAGATCTGGAGGGCATGACATTCATCCTCAATGGCGCCCTGGTGGCAACACTGACAAAGCCTTTGCTCTCGTGCTTCCCGAGCCCAACGTCCTGTCTCAATGCAGAGGCGATGTGCACCCGTGCGAATGGAAGCTATAAGTCTGCGCTTCTTCATGGGCAACTGGGTGTACAAGTACTGGTGTGGGTCTGTCGTGAGCCTAGGATTGACTTGCTGCTGATAGTGTGCCAGCTTAACATGCGTCAGAGCATCTGCATCCCAGAGCTTGCGAAGGAAAGTAGCATCTAGGTACAACTTAAGGGCCTTGTGATCTTTCTTTGTCCTTACATGTACGCATCTGTTTGCCTGTACACCCCAGCGTGAGAACCACTGAGCTTGCTTGTCCTTCCAGCAGGCTTTCAGGCATTGGGGACCCATCGCCATGGCCAAAGCAGGATTGGGCAAAGGTGTATCACCCATAGCGACCACCTTCTGGAAGTAAATGATATGGCGTTCCAATGCAGCCCGTTGAAGGGGTAGAAAACCTGTCTCCTGGAGTAAGATCTGGTATGGAATTGTGGACTTTACCCCAAGGGCTCGTGCCAAGAAGGCTTTCTGCACCTGCTCGAGGTCATTCCAGGTGTTGAGGGATATCACCGGACCCCACACTTCTGCCCCATACAAAAGGACCGGCTCGACCAAGTCCCGAAACAAGTGTGCCTGGTGGCCCCAGGCATACAACTCTGCCTTGTGGTTGTTGTTCTGCATGGCATATAGTGCTTTCCAACCTGCCGTGACCTGCAACCTGATGGCAGCATCCCAATGGGTGGTAGTAGAGAACTCGATCCCTAAGTACTTGTAGGTCGGATACATGGCAGTAAAATAATCTATAGCGAAGTGGATCTTCAAGTTTTGATGTTTTAAAAAAGTGTCTGTAACAGTAAACTCAACAGCATAACTTGTGAATTTCACCTCCGTTTAAGATGAATTGGTCTTGCTGGAAAGATCTTATTCTAATCTATATTGTTCGTGAAGGCAACTTTTGAATTTGATGAGCTATTACTATATTTACTCTTCAATATGTGTTCCAAGAACCACCATTCACGCATGTTAGATCTAAAATTAGGAAAAAAAAATCCGCTCAAGTAAAATTAGTTTTATATAGGTAAGTTGTGCAAGCTCTTGTGCCTGGGCTTTTGGTCTAGTGGTAACACACTAGTCTTACAACATGTATGTCTCCAGTTCGAGGCCGCCCAGAGTTGCATTATGTATAGACCCATCCCATGGTCTATCTATCTATCTATAATATCAAAAGTAGAATAGTAATAAAACTCTTCAACAGTGCTAGACGTAATAAAGTTGACAGTAGTAAAGGGTCACCAAAACCCCCCCTTGTATATGCCTTAGCAATCTGCAAAAAAAAAAAAAAAAAAAAAAAAAGCCATAAATTCTACTAGAGTTACCTAAAGAAACCCCTCCTTCGGTAAGAGTATATGTTTGGCTCATTATATTCATAAGTTCACGACCCCACTTCCACATCAAGATACTTTGTATTCTCCCCAAGGGGGTGCACCTATTATATAGGGGGTACGTCATGTGCGCGAAAGGGGTCACTGAAAAACCCCTTGTATATGCCTTAGAAATCTGCAAAAAAAACCCCATTTGAGCCATAAATTGTACTAGAGTTACCTAAAGAAAACTCCTTCAGTAAGAGTATATGTATGGCTCAAGCCCAAAAAGACCATTTTGGGTCACTCACTTAGATTGTATGCCTCAAACTATGTGAACTCCCTTGGTATTCTCATGCATTATGTGTACAATTTGGCTTTATACATTATCTGAATTGTTGAACTAGTCTATTTCACAAACTGGTCTATTTTATTCTTTAACTTTTTTAATATCATTATTATCGCAAAGGACTTTTCCTAAAAAATCTTTGGGGACTTGGGGTCTTCGTGGTTGTTAGTCTGCGTGGGGGTAAACATTCATTTTATTCAATTCAGTTCAACTCAATTGAATCAACTCTAAAGTCCTTCAAAATATCATCAACCATGGCACAAGTATTACTAGTAAACGGGTGCCCGGCGTTGCCGGGCTAATGTCTTGGCATGTGTTTTTACTCAGCCTTTAATATCCATATGTGCAATTTCGGCAACATCGCATGTTGATATTGGCAAGAATGGACATTATTTGCTTTTGTAATTATTTTTATTATTGAAATTGTCTAATGACAGTATCATCAATGTATTAACTTTGCGTTTATGGATTTCAATAAAAAACAATGCTTCAGAATGAATGTGGGGGGCAGCTAAATCTACCTGTAAAGACAAAAATTTGAAAAGACAAATCCAAAACTTATGCTCAAAATGTCACCCTTTTAGAAGTGGTTAAGTACATCAACAAAAAAAAATGTACATAAATGCAAAACACAAAATTTTGTCTTGGTTCATCGTTGTACTTTAATTCATGATGGAATTCTAAATATGCATCTCAACATGGCGCACATCACCAGGGGCCTAATTTTGTACTTTGTTGGATGCTCTTGTGCGTGCCCCGCATTATCGAATATGTCATTTATGGATATTCATAAAATGAGCTCAATGTCTACTGTAAAGAGCAAGAGATACTACATGTTGTATATGAAGAATTGCAAGAGTTGTGATTTGTGAAAGAGCAAGAGATATCACATGTTGTAAACTAAGAGTTGCAAAAAAAAAAAGATTTATTCATGGTTATTATAATGAGGGATTGCAAGAAGATGGTTTGGAACATAATATTGGTCAACCAGATCATTTCCAATGAAATTCATAATTTCCATTATTAAATGTGGAGAGGGAGGGAGGGAGGGAGAGTGAGTTTCTCCAAATTGTATACATTGTATGTATTCTTGCAACTATTGTATGTATGCTATGATTGCAACCTAATCGTCATTTACTTATAGTGTGGATCTCCTTCTATTGTGGTCTGGTGGTTAGTCCTTTGGGTTAGCAATTAGGAGGTCGTATCTCTTGGGGCATTTAGGGGATGCCATATATCTCTATGGGATTCTACTATGTCCCATAAGCTATGGCTTCCCATGGGCTTTAAGATTCTATGATTATATTATTTCTTTGCTCTCAAATCATACCTAGGCTTAACACAACGAAAAAGGTGCTCCAATACCCTAAGAAATACCCCCAAAAAATACCTATGAAATCCCCCTTTTCTGTCAAACAACAGGGGATAAAATGTATTTTTGGAATCGGGGTATTTGGCCACAATCCCCCTTTTCCTCATTTGCATGTTAATACCCTATTAATCTGGTGTCGCAATCCCCCATTCAAAGAAGATGAATTCATACCCTGTTATCATTCGTAAGAGATAATACCCTGTTCAAGGGATACCCTATTTCAGATCATACCCAAATAATACCCTGTTACAAATAATTACCCATTCCAAATAACATACCCTGTTTCAAATAACATACCCTGTTATCATTCGTGAGATAATACCCTATTGTTCATTCATAAGAAAATGCCCTCTTATACATTTGTAAGATAATACCCATTTCAAAAATACGTTGATAAGTAACAAATTGAACCAGTAAGAAATTGATAAGATTTCTCATTATTTTCAAAAACAGCAGATCAGATTTCAAGAAACAAATCTGATACACAAAATTCTGCTTGTCCAGGCTGTTTCTAGCAGTTAAATGAGAGTTTTTGCTCAACAAGTACTCTACCACTAGGTCCAACTTCTGTGCTTGTGTAGTTCGTCTAGTACCTATGAACGTTCGCTGCCTTGCTTTGTCCTCGGTTTGATGCAGGAGAATGGTGGAACAAAAGGAATATCCAATGATCACATTACTCATGACTCCCTATCTTCTCCAATTTTGCAAGAGCATCCAACTTATTGAATTAAATACAACCAATGCAATTATGACAAACAGAGCTCCAAAGAACAAAGAAAAAAAGAACACAACTGTGTCCAACATTTTTCCACAGATAATAGAATATATGAAAATTAAGAAAGTGGTGTCTCATACCTGATCAAGACCTTTCAATTGAATGGCCTTGACCTATAAGGTCGTCTTTAAGTAGATGGTATGCTCTTTTCAATACAAACCTGCACATCCAAAAGGGCCACACTTATTTTACTTTCATACTTAATGCTTCAACACAAATAAAAAGCACCTTTAAAAGACTTGTGATCTGTCATATGGCTGTCTAGATAAAAAAAATGAAAATCAATCAAGATGCCATTAGAAGTGGAGGTCCACCAGCTTTGTCCAATGCATATGTGGTGAATGGCCATCCAGGACCACTTTACACAAATTGTTCCTCTCCTGGTATGAAAGTAAGCAACTTATGTTACTTAAATTTGGCCTTGTGTAACAGAGACAGAGATTATAAAGCTTGTGGGAGTGGATGCATCGTACACAAAGCATGCGACCAATACTACATTTCTGATATCACCAGGGCAGACATACAGTTTTTTACTTACAGCGGATCAAAAGGCCGGCGAGTATTACATAGTTTTCTCTCCGTTTCAACGATCCAGCATCACCGGTGTACAGGAAACTCCGGCGGCAGGCATACTCCATTACAAAGGAGCATCCTTTCGCTCAAACCCTAGTTACCCAAAACACATTCCCTCCAAAACCGATAGTCATTTCTACACTCAATCGCAATCTTCCATCCGTAGCCTTAACTCCAAATCTCACCCTACACTTGTCCCCCAATCAGTGGATGTCGATCTATACTACGTTGTCACCCTCAATGCTAAGCCTTGCACTCTTTCGAACTCTAGCCTTTGCCATGGCCCTACTAACACCACTAGCTTTGCTAGCTCTATTAATAATCAAACCTTTGCATTGCCATCCGTTCCTATCCTGAACGCTTACTACTATAACATTTCAGGCGTCTACACGTCGGATTTCCCACGTCGGCCTCTCAACTCTTATAACTACACTGGCCCCTCGCTCAGTCCCACTATCCTTGCTTCTCAATCTTCTATCCGTGCCATTGAGATTGCCTTCGGCTCTAATGTGCAACTTGTCCTTCAAGGCACCCATAACTTAAATACTGAAGCCCATCCATTTCACCTTCATGGGGCTGACTTCTATATTGTTGGGACATGTCAAGGGAATTATAATGAGAGGACAGATCCTTTGTCCTTTAACTTGGTAGATCCTCCACAACGAAATACTGCCAAGGCCCACGAGATGAAAAGACTACGATGCCAGCATAAATCCTTGCATTTTTCTCAAGATCCCATAAAATAATAACAGTTGACAAATGTCCACTAGCACAAATTAGGATTTGCTAAGAATCGGACTGAATGCGAAATTAGTACAAATTAGGTCCAGGCCAAATCGGACTGAATCCACTAGCATAAATTTTTCCTATTCCACATCATGAAGGTAAGGTTCTGGCTTATGAGCTGATCCGACCACTTACATATGACCATTCAATATTTTGAAAGTAGATGGTATTTTGAAATTATTTTTAATTGAAAATACCCTTTTCCTTGAAAATACCCTGGTATTTATTGCAATTCTATGTTTGTTTGGTAATTCCCCTTTCATTCAATCCTCTTTTATTTGGAGATACTCCAATTCATTTGTAAAATCGCTTTTGAACCAATCCCCCTTTCTTAAAAATACCCCAGTCCATTTGCAAATTCCCTTTTTGAACCAGTCCCCTTTTCTTGAAATTACCCCAAACCGTTAGCAAATTCCCTTTTGACTCAATCCCCCTTTCTTCAAAATACCCCAATGTGCATTTGTAATCCACTATTTCTATTAATTCCCCCATTTGGATATGCCCTTTCTGTACAATAATCCCCCATTTCTACTAATCTCCCCCCATACGATATACCCTTTTGTTCAAGAATTCCCTATTGCAAAGAAAATAACCCATTTCTCTCGAGTCCCCCGGTTCCTCAATGGGGGATTTTCCAGGGGATGTGAGCACCTTTTTCGTTGTGTAATATATCTCTTTACAAATATGACATTATGTTCATGTTCAAAGTCTCGTCAAGTAACCTTCCAATCTTGTTTCATGAATATCTCAAATAAGTTCACGTGTGCCCCCGCATGTTGAGGTCAACATCTTTGCTACGATCATTGCAGTAGCATTTCATGCTACTTCATCTTCCCGACATTCACCATGTATTTGTTGTTGTTATGACGCATAACAACATGTATTAGATACCGTAGATATGAGTTGTTCATAACTCTAGAATTTTTTTTGTGAATGAAATTGCATCACTAACCATGTTGTCAGATATATATCATACCCTTCCAAACATCCACAAGTATAATAATTGTGCTCCATCATATGTATTCTTATCCTGTCATTTAATAGAGTTCCGTGCCAGTGTCCCAATATTGTGGATAACCCTATCCACTTTAAGCTCACAGTTTCATCATCTCAAACAAAATTGTCACAAACAATTGAGTTACTCCTCCGCATATCACACATCCCATTGGGATTCTAATGTCTGCCTACGTTTATAAAGGTGTATAACACATTTATTATGTTTTGCAATAGTGAAAAAATATTGAAGTCATCTGGCAAAAGTCTAGTTCTACAAGCCAGAATCAAAGATAGTTAGGTGTTATTGGCAATTTCTTATTGCTAAAATTTATAAAGAGTGTATTGTCTTCAATTCCTGCACTAACAACAATAAATTCTATTCTCACCAACTGGTTTGTTATATTGTTGGCAGCTTTTGCAAAGAATTACTATACTACATCTTTAGATTTCAAGTTATCATAGTTAAGCATTGTTCAAGCACTTTTATTTCAAAGGTTCAAAGCTTTGTAGTTTTACATAATATTTGATTGCTGCAACATCCAAAGGATAACAAGTACAAGGGCAGGATAGTTTAGAAGATCATTTTATATTATGAACAGGTTGCATTATTGTTGAGGTCATCAAAGTTAAGATTTCAATTGGTTTTAGATTGATCAGATAGTTCAAAGCTTAAGTACTGGAGAGATCTTGTATTCAAGTCTCTGGGGGTCCATCATATGTCGTCATGGAAGTTGCCAAATGTGGCATGACTTAAAAATACTATCTATCTATCTATCTATCTATCTATCTATCTATCTATCTATCTATCTATCTATCTATCTATCTATCTATCTATCTATCTATCTATCTATCTATCTATCTATCTATCTATCTATCTATCTATCTTAAACCACAGTTCTTGCAAGTTCTATCAATCCAAATACACCGTTGGATCAAAGTAAAATCATAGTTATTTTCCAATTTTCCATAACCATCCGAATATTCATTTTTAAGGAATATTCCACTGATTATCCTGATAATCTTGCAAATATTCTTTTTAATAAAAGATACTGTGGCAAAATCTATTGAGGCATAGCCCTATTTCAAGCTCTGCTCTGGCATATCCATATCCCTATTCCCGCATTTGAAACATGTTTTTCCATAGAATAGAATGGGCCATTTGCTCTGCAAGATCTGAAAAACAAGATCCGCAAAATACCCCTTAGAGAGGGCCGTCCAATCAGGGACCAAAGCCATGCCGGAAAAAACTATGGTTATGGCTATGGAATCGGAGTAGAAATAAGCTCAAAGCCATTCAAGCAAGATTTAATTAATTGGAGAGAATAACACAATTTTAAGAATTTCAAGCATAACTAACTTGCTCAAGCACAAATACTTTCATCTACTTCTGAAGTCCAAGATACATGATTATGCATGATAAATATATCCATACAAACTATGCATGATACTTGTACGTGTACATGATACTTGTACATGCCCAATAATGGTGCTACAATCTATACCAAAAATTGACATCAATAATTTTACGACTATAAGAGCAGCTCCATTCGGTGGTAGAAGTCATTCAATCTGCCATGGCTTATTTGCCCACTCGTCCAGATCATATCGAGACCATTACTTGCTCCATGAGCTACAACGATATTTGTGGTTGCGCACTAAGAGGTGTTCTCCTTGATCCCTACCTGCAATCCAAAGCTAATGGTCGTGAGTATGATTTCTCCAGGCTTCATCGTGTTGTGATCCACCTTGTTTGGCTTCCTGAGCGCCATACCTACGAGCTGAATGGGATCACCTTAGCAGGTGTTGATGAGTGAATCATTGACTATATGCCATCAATCATGTGTGCACCTATTAAAGATGTAAGGATGTATAAGCGCCTATTAAAGATGTATGGATGTATGAGCGTAATGAATAGCATTTGACTTATCGAACCTGGACAACTTGTTCAAGTGTCCTCATTGCCTTCAATTGCCTATTTATCCAGTAATTCTTGTAGTTGGATCCCCACACTATTAGGGATCATCACTAACAATGGCTTGGTCTCTACAGGCCAGCCGTAGTCTATTGTTTTCAAATGTTGATACCGTGACAGGTCATTGGGATTTGGCCTCCACTTCTTACTCCATCAATCCCTATACTGCATTGCATATGAGGTGCTCTTCTTAGCAACTGGCTCCCACCAAGAGACAAACACCAGCTCATAATGGGGGAGACTAGGATCCTATATTGGGTCCTCCTCAGCGTAAGCCATCCACGTTGGGCAGTTATCATGTGGGCTGATGAGCAAGATCATACCTTTCTTAACATCTTGATATGGGTCAAAAATTTCGACTGCATTCTTAGGTCGACCTGGATATGGCCCCACGTAAGGAGCTTATTCAATGTGTTCATCCATCAACACATCCTCGGGTTCTTCCAATAGTTGTTGCCTAGTGCTGGGCCAAAAATCTTGAATGGCCGCCATACCGGGCTGCACATTCCCAAACACACGAGGGTGGACAAATAGTCAATTACCTCATTCGTATATGTGTGGACCATGAGTTATCGCCTGCTCTGGAGATAACTGCCCAATGCATCATGTACATGGCAATAGAAGCTCTCAATGCACCTATATCTTTCAAACTCCCATATTGTAACGAACCTAGTGGCTTACTTTGTCTCAGTATAAGAGGGTGTAGATCATCTAACGACCTTGTTGATATGCGTCCATGGGTTATGCTAGTAGTGGCATTTAAAACTATAGAAATATATTGGCAAAGGTTATATAAGCAGAAGGTGTTAGATTAATGTGTATTGGACTTGTAAAATATGATAACCATGCATTAGATTGCATGCATGTACATGCACATGCGCATGCATGCATGTGATTGCATGCACAACACTTGTCTAGCATGCATATGCATTGAGATTTACTCATTGTATATATATATATTGGATGTGAACAAATGAGGGGGTGTCTTGGTTTGGTGAAGGATCTTGTTTATTGTTCTCCTCTACCTATTCTCTAGAGAAGGAGAAGCTGGCCTAATTGTAGAACAGTAGCAGAAAACGGAAGGAGTTTGCAGATGGGAAGGTGATGAGGAAACAGAAGCAAGGAAGGCAGACCCAGTTGATAGGAAGCAGAATCAATCCGAGAAACTGAGGTGGGGATCTGATGCGTGCTTAGGGATTTGATGAGTGCTTTGTTTGTTGTATTGCTTGGTGGTGCTTGCAGTAGAACCGACAGCTATGGCGAACCCAATCGGCTATTTCAGCTAGAATAGATCTTCAATTTTTATTTATTTATTTATTTATTTTTTTTGGATAGCAAGAGTCAGTTTTACCATTAATTATAAAATCTCAGGTACATAGCATGGTTGTGCTTTATAGAGAAGCACATGAAAAAGTTGCAGATTATTTTAGAGCTTCATATTATTATTATGAGCTCTAGAATAACAAGCATAACAAAGTATCAGCAGGAATAAAACAACAGTATGCCAATAAACTAGTATCGAAAATGATCCAGAATGTGAACAGCTCGAAGCAGTCTGAAATCACGTGTTGAGGAAGGTAATTCTCTGTTTGAACTGTAAACACCTGCAAAAAGGCAATCTTTCCCGAAAAATGAAATAGATCAAGATTAGACAAGAGCAAAAGTGTGTTTGGTAGATGGCTATGAAGGAGGAAGTCCATTAGATCTTCAATTTGGTTCTACGTCACACCCAAAGTCTTTCTTATGAATTCTGGCCTGTTCTGCCTCCATCCCAGCCAGTTTTGATCTTGTTTGCCAATCTGGCAGTATCTCTGTGTGAAAGAGAGCCTCTAATATGTCTTTTTGGTTTCTAAGTCTCGTTCTTTATAATTATTTTGCCCTTTAAGTTCATTGAAAGCCTAGTAGGTTAGTTGGTTAGCAGTTAAGCCTTTTAGGCTATAGACCTAGGTTCGAATCTAGCATATGTTTTGCACAAGTATTCCTTTTTGAACTTAGGAATATAAGGGTCAGGTAAATCATCTGTTTATATTAGTTGTTATCCTAAGGTTTAGACCATACCATAATATACCTTTATGTTTTAGAATATTGACCATGCATTAATGGAATAATAGGGTCCATTCTTTAGAGTTGTAGTCTTGCAGGACTTATTAGGCATAGTAATGGGAATCTTACGTGAATAATTATTGATAGGTTCTAAGTTATTAAATCTAGTTTGTATTACTATCCTAGGGTCTTGAAGCCCTACTTGATTCTCTATTTTAACTATTGAACTTGCTTTAGGTTATAGTTAGATGGTCGACCAGCTACGTTGTTATATCTTGGAACGTTGTGAGGTGCTGCTAGCCTAGATGGTCATTACTTGAGTTGAGGATTGCTAGTCCTACGAACTTTTTAAGTATTGTGATTATAATTTGGGACCCTTGGTAGAGTTATAATCTTGTATGTGGGATATTCCATGCAACCTTTATGAATAGGGGCTAGCTTGATACCGTACCATAGAAGGATATATCGCCAGTACTTTTGATAGAGTAATGGGTGGATTCTATGATGCTAGATGGATGGAGTATGAGCGTTGCATTATATTTGCTAGGAATATGCTATGGCCTATCTAGTAGAGATTCTGAGTGGTAGTCCATCTCATGAGTTTAGACCTCAGGATGAAGTAGAATATGTGAATTGTCTCTAAGAAATTAGTGTAATTATGGTATTACCTGGAAATTATGGTTGCTTATATGTTAAGGAAGTCGTGTTCTTGCTTTGAGATGTGGCGATGAGATGTTATCACTGGGTTATGAAATATCTTGTATGAACCTCATTCTATTGTATTGCATGCAAACGGACCATCTTCGGAGGGGTGGGATGGCCGTGAGACTCCGCATCCGTTCTAGATGGCTAGACGTTCTTGCATGTTGCATTTACGGCCCACCTTCAGAGGGGTGGGGTGGTCGTGTAACTCTGCATCCGACCCAAATGGCCTGACGGATGAGTTAAACCCTGTACGTACAGATGGAGAGAGTGGTCTCCTTGGGGTCGCAACCCAAGGATTACGCTTGGCATATGTGCATACATACATACGATGGATGAGAATGTAAACATGCTTGTAGCTTGAGTTCTAACTAATGCAGGGGCGTAGTGGAGCAGGTAAAATTGTTGTTATTCTTATCTTTGATGGGTATGCTAGATTACTTTGTGGATGATGTTATACGCTAGATTGCTTTGTGGTTGATGTTGTGGATGTTCCCGAAATGTTTCCTCCCCACTTAGTCCTTGTGGACTAACCACCTTGTGTTGTTTGTGTATGTTTAAGACGGTACGTCTTGAGCTGAGAATGTAGTATTCGGATGGAGAGTCTAGGGATGAGGGTGCGACAGCAGGAGCGTTTTCCAGAGTCATCCTCGGTGACTTATAAGGAGGACTTTTTGATCTAGTAGGAGTTGTTAGCATGCCAAACTCAGATGAGCTTGGTCTTGTATGTAATTATCTGATCAATGGGACTATACTTTATTGAGCAAGTATACGAGTATCTTGGATGTTTAACTTAGATGTTAAACGTGTCGGTGCAACGGCCTAGCCAAGGGGCTAGGTCCGTTTCACATATAGTTGCACGACCTTGGGTGACCCCTTCGGAATCATAGGCGGAATGTTGGCATCCTCCTTTCACATCCTGATACCTTTTTCAAGTAGCCAGTCCCTCTGCACAGGCCTCATTTTGTAGAACATTAATGGCCATCTATCTTTCATGCAGAACTTGAAGAGGAGAGGTTCTAAATAACCATATAACCGGTCCTTATCAGCGATGAAACCTTTTAAGAATTCCTTCCAGTTAGGTACCTTAGTCACAACGTAAGGTGAAGGAGATTTGGAACTACACTCCCTAAAGAGTTGCATAAGCTCTAGAATAGTCAATGCATCCGATCTTCTCATTAGAGTTGAGTAGTTTCCAAAGAGAGCATCTATGTCATCATGGGTGTATCCAACCATCATGAATCCCAGTTGAACCTGATCAAAAACACCCAAACAAACTAGACAAGTATGAGAACAAATACCTATTCTTGTTTTGATCCGAGCAATTATCAACCTGTAAGTAGAGCCTCCTCGATAGCTTCTTTGATTCTTTAAGCCTCTTTGGAGGAGGTGAAAAATCACTTCTGGTGCCATTCGACACCTTTGTCCTCAAAGCCTCGGCGTTTAGAACCGATAATGCCCAACCACATTCAGGTCGATCTGTATCTCTCAAATGGCCCCAACTATCATTAGATGCATCCTCGAGAGTCTTCAACGCATGATTTAGTGATCCCACATGAAAGTTACTATCGTCGTGCCAAAGGTCCAAAGAAAAGTGACCCAATGCACTAATGCCATGTCCATGCATCAGTGCTCCTATTAGGCTGACCTTCAAGCGTTCTCCTCTCCACAAAGACTTTGCTAGCTTTTCTAGACAGGGAACCATGGTCTTGTTCTGATCCATTTTATCATGTATAATGGTGAAGTCGTGCTCTGGAGAGCCGTGAGACAGAGCTCTCCAGGACCAGTAAAGACTTCTACATGAGATCTGAGCTGTCATATGTGCCTTTCTTTCAATCACAAGCTCTCTTCTTTCATTTGGATATCTTGTCTTAGCAAGCTTTTCCTTTAACACAATACAACTATTGCACTTAGAAAAAGCTATTCTCTTGGCAATTCCAACCTCTGAATGGTTCTCTTTCCATCCATATAGAAAGGATAAAGTAGCGACGTGCTTCCCGGTCATCTCCATGACGGCAATATTGATCTCTTGGTGTATATATCCTTTTTAGTCAATATGAAAGGTAGCCTCTTCACATTTTGTCTGATGCCCTCACTTGTAATTTTTGAACGGTGTGCATTGTCTCTGCATTTTCATCTATATACATCAATAGGACAGCATTACCAGTCAGTGTATGTGACCTCTACTTCTTAGAGCCACAATTTCCATGTTCTACAATTCTATGCCCCTCCATGAAGAGCTTCCTCCATTTGTAAAAAGTAGACATGGGAATGCCATATGCTATATGCCATGCTTTCACGCACACCTTCTTGTTATTGAGCATTATATATTTCACTTTACCATTTTCAAAACAGAGGTCTAATATATTATATGCAAAGGTTGTGCACTCCGAGCTTTTCATGTTCCAGTAGAAAGTCCTCATCTCGGCTACCTCTTTGGTTGTGAAATTAGCACAACATCTCCTCAGGCCGCACAATGATGACCTGAACTGGAGAATGGCATCAGCAGTGGTTTTCCTATCATATTTATTGAGTTCCGGGTGTGCTTTAGGTCTTCGAGTGACCATCTTGTATGGTCTTTTTGGGGCTATACTCACTTCCTGCTTCAGACTATTTGGTTCGATCACCATATCCTTCTGCTTGACCTCTACCACTAGCCTGGACACAGGAACACCGTCAACAAACATCAATGCTATTGGCCATCTAATAAGATCACGTATTTGCGGCATTTTTGCACGTGCTTGACAATGCATTGTAATTCTGGCAGGCAGAGGAAACAGGGCCACAACAGTAGCTCCTAACCATTTGTCACCCATACAACATGATTTGGATCTGTAAAAATAATGACCCCATATGCGTAAGCTAGATTGCAAGCGGCGATAAGCAGCATCTATGGCGTCCCTTGCTTTGCCTGATGGCCAGACTTTGGAGGATCCCGCTGATTTGCAGCGGTATGTGCATGCTCATTTCTCAGGGTTTTTCGCACAGCGCACTCTTCTCTATGAGCAGGAGATGCAGGAGCTTGTTTTGGGGGCTGTTAAGCCATCTATTCTGCCTCAGCGTGAGAGCTTGGAGCAGGAGCTCTCCAGAGAGGATTTAACAGAGGCATGTATGTGCATGGCCAAGGATAAATGTCCTGGGCTGGATGGCATCCCTGTGGAGTTCTTTCAGACTTATTGGGAGTGGGCTGGTGAATCTGTGTACCAGGTGTATCTGAGTTGCTGCAGTCTTCTCAAATGGATAGGATCTTGAATACCGCATGCATTTCCTTGATTCCTAATGTTAAGCAGCCTTCTACCATTAATGATTGGAGGCCTATTTCCTTGTTGTCCTCTGTGTACAAGATTATTGCGAAAGCCCTGGCAGAGAAGTTGAAGCCGGTGTTGACTTCTTCCATTAGTAAGGTGCAGTCTGGGTTTGTTCCTGGGAGGAACATTTTGACTAATGTTGCCCCAGCTTATGAGGGCCTTTATTGGGCCAGGAGAATAGGTCAAGGCATTGCCTATCTTAAGCTTGACTTTGCCAAAGCTTACGATAGTGTCCGTTGGGAGTTCTTGTCTGCCATGATGTTAGCGTTGGGCTGTGGTCCACGCTTTACAGAGACAGTCATGAAGCTGCATAGGTCAGCATGGGCTACGATGGTGTGCCAGGGTGAACCCTCCGCCTTTTTCTCCTTAGGCAGAGGGGTGCGTCAGGGGTGCCCTTTGGCGCCTTTTTTGTTTACGATTGTGGCGGAGGCACTGTCTCAGTGTTTTTGGCTGCAGTGGAGGAGGGGGTGGTGGATGGGCTTCGGATGTAGGATGGTAGCCAGCAGATTATTAACCAATTCGCCGATGACACTTTCCTCTTCTTGGTGGCACAAGAGAGGAATCTGCAGAATGTGAAGGGTTTGTTGGATACTTTCTCCTTGGCCTCGGGCATTCTTCTGAATTGGGGTAAATGCTCCGCATTATGGGCCCAGATGACTCCGCCTCCCCCTTGTTTGGCTCTATTCCCTTGGAAGGTGCTTCCAGGTAATGTGTGTACTAAGCTGCTGGGTATTCCCTTTGGAGGGGATGTTTCCATGGGGAGGGTGTGGGATGAGATTTTGCAGGGGTTGCAGAAATACCTCAATTGGTGGAAGGGTAACAAGTTGTCCATGGCAGGTAGGATCACTATTGCCAAGTCAGTACTTTGTAGCACTCATGTGTATACAGCAATCTGCGATGTTAGCTCATGAGGGTAAGATACAGGCTTTGGATAAGATTGTTCAAAATTTTGTGTGGGGCGGGGATGATGAAGGGGCGGTTGTTAAAGTGGCTTGGTGGAAGTGTCTCCGCCCCCGGGAGGATGGGGGCTTGGCTATTCTGGATTTGGCACTGCATAGTAAGGTGTTGATCTCCAAGTTTGTTTGGAGCACTCTGCATGATGGAGCATCTTCTCCTGGGGCGGCGCTGTTGTTGCAGTCTCTTCGCCATTGTGTGGCGTTTGGGAAGCCGTCTGTGCATGTGGAGTTGCCCTGGGCACTGTTGTATGGTCTCCGGCCTTTCCCACATGCATCCCCTTTTCTCAGGGGGGTGTTGCGGGCTTGGGATCATGTGCGTGTGCTCTTCCAGCTAGATTATGCCTCAGTTTATCACCACTCTTCTCCCTTCTTGTGGGTTCCTCTACCCCCTGCGCACTTGCCCTTGGCTGCCACTGTGCATGCTCGGATGCAGGCCCGTTGGAGGCGAGCTGTTGTGCTCACCTTGGAGGATTGGTATTGAGGTGGTCAGCTAGCTTCGTGGGAGTTCTTTCGAGCTCGCTTTCGCCTGAGGGGCAGTGACCGGGCTATCTGGGAACAAGTGGCGGGGAGTATTCCGCTACATATACCTATAGTCCCTCAGGATGATGTGGTGGTGCAGGTTTGGAAGGTTCATCCGGATGTTGTGTCTTCTTGTTTTGTGCGGTCTTGTTACCGGGTGCTGGCTATTCATGACACTCTGCCCCCTTCTGGCAAGTGGTCTCTGCAGCTTCCGGGTTCTCGATGGCGCTCGGTTTGGACGTGGACATGGAGCTCACTTCCCCCACTAAAGGTTAGGGTGCTTCTGTGGCAGGTGGTGCACCGCTGGATCAGGGTGAATGCCCTTGTGAGTCAGTTTAGGCCGGGTGTGAGCCCTCTCTGCCCTTGTTGTGGCCTTCATCGTGAGACTGTGGAGCATTGTCTGGTTTTATGCCCTCACTTGCAGGCTGCTTGGGATTGGGTCAGGGCTCTGTTTCAGGTGAGATTGACTAGCCATCAGTTGCTGCTTTATGTGTATCCTGGTGCTTGGCCGCTCTTACGACAGCAAGCCTTGCATCTGTGCATGGCTTGGTTGGTGTGGCTGATTTGGAAGCGGCGACGGTTTTGGATCTTTCAGGGGATTCGACAGCCTGCAGCCTCTCTGATTCCTCGACTCGGGTACAAGCTATTTCGAAGCTTTCTGGTGTTCCCAGGATTAGTAGAGCGAAAGTTTGCCATTTGGCGGGACTTTTTGGGTGTTGTAGATGGTGATGGTCGGTTTGTACAGCAGTAGAGTTGCCGTTTTTCTGTGAGTTTGTTGTGGAGTGTCGAGGTATCGCTGTCTCTTTGGGGCAGTTCTCCTTCCTCCTCACTTGCTTTGTAACATTACCATTCTTTTAATATATTGATGACACAGTTCTTCAAAAAAAAAAAAAAAAATCAATTTCTGCAGGAAAAGGATGGTTATTTGTTCTATGGGTGTTTTATAGTCTCATCAGGACGTCCACGTCAACCTGCAGTAGGAGGACGGAAAAGTGATTTTATTGGATTTCCTATGGCGCCGCTGGCCATAATGATAGCGCTATTAATGACAACACCATTATGGCAGCGCTATATATTTCTCATTTTTGGGAAAGCCTGGAAGAATTTGCGAGCGCCTCGAAAGAATTTTAGCGGCCAGATAGTTTAGGGCCCAAAAAAGTTACCCAAATTTTCATAATTTTTTCGGAAGTTCCGAGCGCCCGCGATCCATTTCGAGAAGAGATATGCACTTCCATGTCGAAAATGTCAGTTTTTGCACTTCTTGTCAGTTCTTGATTTAGCATTGTATCAGTTTCTTTCATAGTGTGTATGGTAAAAAGCAGTATTATGTGGGAAGCAAGGTGTTTGGTTGATTTCGGGTTGCCGAGTCGAGAAAATGAGAGGAAGGATACAAAACTAAATAAGCTGCATTTTGGAGAGGAATCATTTTTCGAGGTTGACCCTCATCAATTATTACATAGTTTCCACTCCACATTAACATCCATTATCAAGTTTTGCGCGGAAATTATCACCTCTAATTGGTCACTTTCCAAGCACTATAGTGATAAGCACTCTCTAAAGCTTTAGCTATATTGCTGGTTGTCACTGTTTTTCAAGCATTTTCCCATGCATTGGAAAAGGATAATAGTTTGGTTCAAAACACACAGAGTAGAAGAAGTTCTTGTGAAACATGCTACCGACATCGGAATACGAAAAGAAGAAATTTGGATTAGGACATATCTAGAGCTCCCTAGTAATGGTGAGCAACATAGATCTGATGAAGCAAATTTAGGCTCCACAAGATGGATGCATCATTGAAATTCACATTGTTTGATCCAATGGTTCTAATGACACGAACTAAACTTAAGCAATTTGGATATGCAAGGGGAATTTGCTTTCTTAGATCCAGTAAATGTTTTTTGGCTTCTTAAAAATATTATTAACTCTTCTTTGATGATCCAAGTTTTTTTTTTTTTATCAAACCAGTGAAGAGTGAGAGCTGATTCAAAGCATCATTGATTTGCTAGTGGTCTATAACTTCGAAATAGAAAAAGTCCTCTTTTGCAATTGGACAGAGGTAGAGTTGATAGAGCATGACATATGGTTTTATTATTTCGGCTATGATCCAGGTTTCACCCATTGAACTTGCCAAGCCTTGAGACTTTGAAAATATTCCAATTAATGAGGCTGATTTCTTATCTATGAGAAAGTTTATCATATTACGTAGTGGGATGTCGGAGAACGGAGGTGTGAGGTTAAGCTTCAAGATGTTTTTATCACTTCCATTGTTTGCTAGAACTTTTAAATCCTTACATAATATCCGAAGAACTCCAAAATCTTATATCATTGGTACTGTGGATGAGGAGTTTGTGGATTCATTGTTTTTAAGGCGCAGTTTATAAAAAGTAAGGCAGGGAAGAATCCTTTCAAATTCTGTTACATGATTTGTAAAGGTGCAAAATGTAAATTGCACTTTAAAAAAAAGAAAACAAAAAACGTAGAGGCTTGATGTTCTATTGAAAAATATTTGAAGATCTTTTTTTTTATTGAAGGCGTGTTTGTATATTAATTATAAAGTATAAGTTAACAAAAAGTACTTTTTAAAGGGAAGTATAACCCTAATAGGTATGTAAGTAGATATGGAGAATAAAAAAGTGCAGCACAGTTTTGAACTGGAGACAAAAGCCTGTATCCGATATGATACATGTGGCACTCTAGAAATATGACCTGAGATTGAGATTACTGGATTTTCTGCCTCTGCCTCTAACCATGACCGCGAGGACACAGAAGGCGCACATGCATGATTCTACCTTTGCCATGTTGAATCGACCTTTGCTGTCCTTGGCTTCACAAATCTTTCCCCTTCTTGCATCTGGATTCTGGTCACAGCAGCGATTGCATAGGCAAGGCTCGTCATGACCATATAAATTGGGAGGACCAAACACTTTGATCCATTATTGATTAGCCACCGGATCAATCCTTTTCCACTTGAGCTTGCGAACCAATACAAAGATAATTCCTGAAATTCCAGAGAGAGAAATGTAAGAATCATAATTAAACCTATGCAGCAGCAATAATCCATTTAATATCATATTCAACTTGCTTAATGATAGCCTCTGGGTGGGTTATGTCACAATTAAAAATGAAGTTATTCCTTCCCTTCCAAATTCTCTACAGAAGAATGTAAAGCCTCCAATCATTAGGGTTATTCGGCAATAAGAACTCCAGAGAATCAAGGGAGTTAAGATCATAACCGAAAATAGTAGATGCAAGCTCGAGGACCCATTCCAACCAGATGCATGATCAAAATAGGTGCTCCTCGTCTTCCCTGAAACTGATACATCTGGGGCACACATCTGAATCTGTCATATGAAGCCTATGTCTCTTCTGATTGGTAGCTAAAGCCTTGTGCCAGAGCTGCCACATAAAGGATTTCACTTTGGGGGATATGGGGCTAGACCACATGAATTTTAAGTTCCTTATACATCTCTCCTCCCCAATTTGCATTTGCTGTGCATGGATAACTCTTGGCTTCTCATCAGGTATCTGTAGGCAGTCTTTACCTTGAAACCAGCAATTCCATTGTGGGTCCAATTGAATTCTTCATCAATCCCCTAAGAGAGCATCAGGCATATATTGTTGTAGAGTGTCTCAGTATTAATCCCTTCGTCTGCCAAAACCGACTATTGAAAGGGTATAATTCCATGATCATCAAACATGTCTCTGATGTAAAGGAGGCCTTTGCTGCCCCAAATCCTGGCCTGCTCCGGGAGGTGACATGCCAAACACAGGGATGAATCATTGGTGTGGAGAGCCGGGTTCCAAAAGATTGATTGATCCATAGAGTGACCTTCCTTCTAGGTAAACATCCCTTTGACTAAATTCCAGGCCCTTATCCATTTCTTAATAAGGCCAGGGATGGAATTAGGAACCGTGAAGGGAAAGTAAATAGAGTAGGGAAGGACTAAATTTAACTTCCTCCATCCAAAGGATAGGCACTTGCTCAAGTAATGCCTGATTATTATGGAAACTGGGCGGTTGATCTTATTATAGGCTGCCTTATAAAAATACTTGGCTGCTAAGGCCACCCCCTGCTTCTCAATATTAATGACACCAAGTCCCCCTAGGCTTTTGCTTTTGCAGCATTCTTCCATGGCAACCGGGGTCCAGCATCTTCTATTCTGACCACAAGAAATGAATCTGCCAATGATGCTTTGGAGCTTGGATGTCACTTTCTTCGGAGCTAAAATAACAGAAGACTGATAGACATGGGACGAGGAAATAACAAAATTGGCAATGATGGCCCTTCCCTGCTTGGAAATATATTTGGAGTTTAAACTGTCAACCTTTTCCTGGAATTTCCCAATGATATCTGACCAAATATCAGAAGAACTACCTCTCAGAGCTAAGGGAATTCCTAAAATCTTAGAAGAGCTGGTGTGGAGGATATACTTACAGCCCAAGAGAGCAGCTGTTTGCTCTCCTTCTACCTGATCTCTGGCCACAACTTTAGATTTAATGGGATTGATCATACAGCCCGAGGCGACTCCAAATTCCTCCAAAATAGTTTGAGTGTTGGTGAGTGATCTGTTATCCATCGAGACTAAAAGAAACGTGTCATCTGCAAAATGTCCATTCAAGATTTGATCCATTTCTCCATTATCTGGGAGGGTGAGACCTTGGATCATATTAGTCCTTTTTGCCTCTTCCAATTTACTATGAAGGGCTTCCATTATAATGAGAAATAGGAATGGAGCTAGTGGGCAGCCCTGCTTTACCCCTCTTTGCAGGGGGGGAAAGAAGGGGCCACATTCTCCATTAATCAAAACAGAGGATCTAGAATTTGAAAGGATTGCTTTAAAAAGAAGGATTACCTCATCCGAAAAGCCCAAGGCACTGCAGCACTTGAAAAGAAAATTCTAACTTATCGTGTCGAAGGCTTTGGTGATGTCAAGCTTAATGAGGGCAATGTCTTGATTAGAGTCTTTGGCCCAATTCAGCCCCAGCATTGCTGTAACCACATTGTCTAGGATAAACCTGTCCTTTAAATAGGCTGCTTGGGAAGTACTAATGATCCTTTCTAACACACCCTTAAGTCTCCTTGCAATGGTACCTGAAATAATCTTATAAATAACATTGGTTAGCGAGATTGGCCTGTAATCCGAAAGAGTAACAGGCGTATCAGGCTTGGGAATGAGCGTGATGAAACTGGTGTTAATCCTCGCATCCAAACATTTAATAGCCCTGAACTCATTAGCCAGGTTAGCAAAGCTGTCACCTAGAATGGGCCAAACCTTGATAAAGAATTCCACTGGGAGCCCGTCGGGGCCTGGACTTTTTCCTTTTTCCATATCTTTTGCAATCTGAAAGAGCTCCTCATTGGAGAACGGCTTCTTGATACTTGTATTTTCTTCAACACTGACTTTTGCTTGAAGATTGATGAACCCGTTCATAGTGGCCTGGGGACAGTCCTGATTGGTACCCATTATACTTCTGAAATGGTTAGCAGCAGCTAATTTGATCTGATCTTCATTTGAGATGTCTTCATCCCCAACTCTTATTTCAAAGATATGATTCTTCTTAATTCTGCCTTTAACTTTAACAAAGAAGAATTTGGAGCTGCTTCTCTCATCATCCTTAATTTCTCTTATTTTAGCCTTGAGCTTCCATCCTTCAGCAATCCTAATTTCTTCTCTCTCAATTTTTGCTTTAATATTATCCTTTTCCTCCTCAGGTGCATTGGGAAGTAAGTCTATCCCTCAAGTTCTGAAGGGAGGAGAGCTTGCTGAGATGAACCTTTTTTCCCCATTCTTTGATCCATCCTGATTGTCCAATTGGCTTGGAAAATTTAGCTAGAATCTCCTGAAGTCTATCCATAAATTCTTCATGCTTGAGGAGGATGGTATTGAGCTTGAAATAAGTCTTTCTCTTCTTCTTGATATGGGTGTTAGCCATAATTCTCAACTGTTGGGGATAATGATCCAAGAGAGTATACCCCTCCAGGTTGCTGACTCTGTTGCTATGGTTCCAAAGATTTTCAGAGAGATAATACCTGTCATGAAGACACAAGGTGGAGTCAACTCTTTTATCTGTCCAACTGAAGGAATCTGGCTTGGTTCTGGCCAAAGTTAAGTTATGGCCCCTAGTAAGCTCCAACCAGGCGTCCTTTTCATTCTTGCCAAGAGGTCTGAAATTCTTGTTTTTCATAAAACTGTTAGTCACCATGTTGAGATCCCCTCCCATAATGCATTCATCAAACTCCAAATTGTCTAGACTACTTTTCACCTTCTTCCAAATTTCCACTCTTTCTACAGGATTATTAAAAGCATAAATATTTACCAGAGCGAGCTTAATCCTAAAGATGGTACAAAGAAGAATCTGCCACATGCCATCCCTACTATTAATCATATAGATATCAGAAATATTTAAATAATTTCTCCAGGCTATCGCAATACCTGTAGAAGAATCATTAGCAGGAATAGACCAGATACAATAATTAGGAGGAAGAATTCTACTTATAATGTTCTCATGATGAGAGTCATGCAGCTTATGTTCCTGTAAAAACAGAAAATCAGGGTTGAGGGAGGAAAGGCAAACCTTCAGTCTATCCCTTTTAATAATGCTATTAATTCCCTGGAGGTTCCAGGTTACACAGCTAATCTCTCTATCCATTAGTACTTATACTTTCCTAGAGCCATCCCTGCTTGGATGGTCTTCTTCCTTGGGCTCGATCTGCTTGGGCCAAAATAAAGTTTCTTCTTTCCTCTGCCCTCTTTTCTGTCTACCACATTCCAGCCTCTGTCCTCCAGGTCGAGAAGATCTTCAATTCTGTCAATTCTCTGCTGGGTATCTGCAGCGTCCCCCTGCTGCCTGGAATCTGGATCCTTAGATATAGTAAATAAGAAATCACCTGTGTCAATCCTAACAGAGAGATTGATATTTTTGATAAGGACGATCATGTCATCCCGAATCTCCACTTTTGAGGGATTATCATAATCCTCTCTGTGAGTTGGAATAATCTGATCGATATGAGTCTGCTTGATATTCTTATCTAATTCTCCATCATCCTTATCTGTCTCTGTAACCTCCTTGTTATTCCACAACGCTACTGTGATGTGAATGATCTTCAATTTTTTTTTTCTAAAAATATTTGAAGATCATTCACATCACAGTAGCGTTGTGGATTTGCCTATATGGAAGAATGGCCATATATTTCAAACAACCCAAATGAAAGAAGACTTATTTATATCAGACCTGAGGACGTTTCTTGAGAATGATGTGGTACTTCTAGGATTTCAATTTCATACTTATGGAGGCAGAAAATTGGCATGAAAAGAGAAAGTATTACAAGATGCAAGGGCATATTAAACATGTATATTTTATCAATTGTTCTACGAGAACAACATAATGCTTAATATAATCATATTTCGTATTTACTATTTTAAATATATGTTAATTGAAATTTTAGTTATCGCTTGCAAGCTTTATTTTAAAGTTTTCAACCAGCAGTTATTTCTTAAGGAAGTTCCTATTTAGCGCCAGGCTTTTTCTCATGGTGCGCACCAAGCAGGCAGCTTGATGGAGTAGCGGCAGTATTCTTCCTCCAAGATCTCATGTAACAGGTCAATCTTTCAGAAGGTAAGTGGTTTTCAGTTCAGAATAAGAAGAAAGGGTGTTTAATAGTTCTTTAAAAGAAGGAGAATTAGATGTAGAGTATGAAGTAATTGATTAAGAAGAATATCAAGAAGAAGTTGAAGAGCAAGAGGCCGAAGATCTTTTTTTGGTTGAACAACAGCTCTTAGGTGAAGAGGATCTCCTTTCGTTGGAGTAGACGTACCCATGCTTAAAGTATTTCAAGAACCAAGAAACCAAAGGCATGTTATCTAGCTCAAGAACGGTGGTCATTCGGGAAACAATGGAGGCAAGCAACTAGCTTGGATTATTAGGCCAAATGAGAATACTACCAGGTTTTCCTCAACTGAGCAACATGAACCACCGAGATTATATGAGTACCTCAAGCAAATCCTGAAGAGATGGTCTAGCAGACATCCGAAGGGAACCTGCTGCCTGCTGTACAATCTCAGCGGAAGCAAATGGAGTCGAGAACAAGGGGGAGGTTTTCTTGTGCAGGCACTTCTAATGTTCAGAAGCAACCATCACAGCAGCAACATCAAGGAGCTCAACAACAACAGGGAGAACAACAGTAGGGAGCATAGCAGAGTAACAAGGAGCACAATATCAGCAAAGATGTATGAGGAAGCAAAAGCCAGGCATAGAGCCTTTGCTAGAAATAAAAAAATATAAAAAAAGAACAAATTTCGGTCTTTTCAAGATTGTTATTTGCTAGAATAGTGAGAGAGATTATAGATGAGCAAACTTTGAAGCTTGGTGTTGACTATACATTTAGAATACAATCACAAGCACTGGCTGCTCTTCAAGAAGTTGTTGAATGTTCTGGAGCAGCATTAATTGAAGATGGTCAATTGGCTACAACATGTGCAAAGCGAATGTTATGCCAAAGGACTTCTATCGCGTTATGCGAGTCTGAGATAAAAACTTCTATGGAGTTAGAATGGAGAAGGAGCTGAGTGAGAGGAAGTTTTAAGTCTCTATTAAGAGCATCTATTTTTTTCTCTAAGCATCTATGCTTTTTTTTGCCCTAGATTTGTCCAAGCGAAATCAAAGTAGCTTTTTGTGCATTGTAAAAATCTGCTTCGTTGGATCTCGCATATGTATCAATAAGAAAATTGCGTTGAAAGGACCCCACCATGTCCTTTTGCATTATTACTATAAAAAAAACCCATCGTATCTCGCCATAATATTAACCAATCTAGAATTGCCACCTGGCCCAAATCGATTGGGCAAGGCAGACCTGCTAACTTGGGACACCCAAATTGAGGTTGCTACCCCCAATGTGCCCCAATTCAATTTGGGGGCAGTTGGAGGAGGAGGAGGAGCTTATTCCACCAGCAGGGCATGGGAAACCTAAGAGATGGGGGATCTAGCTCAGATACCGATTAGTAGGCTTAGTTAGCTTGAGATTCTAGCTAAGAACTAACCCTTGTTTGTTAGATGGATGATTAATCTCTCTATTTTATGTTCTAGATGAGATTGTGATGGATGTATCAGCTATGAATGCTCTCTTTCTGTTCCTCATGTGTTTTATGGGTAAAAGGGGGGTAGAGACCTAAAGGCCATCTAGAAGTAGAGATGTTCCTAGTTAGAGCCCTTAAAACCCAGTAAATGCGGCCTGTGCACAAGAGCCCACCTGGCTGTAGATGCTATAAAGTGATTCAGCACCAGATAACGCGCACAATGGTGAAACGGGGTTGGAGTCTTGCCTAGCGTGGCTACAAGACCCCTACAGTGTGCCAAGCTTATAGTCGGTCCTCGCATTTGGGGCCAGATATGGATCCGACACCTCATAGGTCGCAGAAACCTGTCTATATGGACGTCCTGAGCTCGATGGGCACGCCTGGTGGTCCATGGATTTTTTTTTTGGGGGAGGGGGGGGGGGAGGGGGGGAGGGGGTTTCGGGGTCGGTATGGATGCTAAAGGAGGCACGCATTCTCTAGTACACCCAGGGATCCATTATGTTCGGGGAGGGGACACTTCTCTGACCTGCCCCATCGGACCAGGGAGATGTAACCCAGAGTAGTCTCATAGGGTGATTCCATCAAATTGAATCTCTGGAAGGCTACAATCATGCCATAGCATGTTTCAGCCTATCTACAAAGTGTGCACAGGAGGGGCGGATAGAGTGGACTACCCTAGCCATTGTTCTATGCCAGCCAACGCCATGTTATACTTACCCGTCATTGTTATCCGTAGGCCTTGATCACAATCGACCCCATGAGTCTGAGCCGGGGGTAGGGCCCTTATTTATGGTGCATTTCCTTTGTTATGTTGGTATTATGTTGTTAGTTGTGATGATGATGATGGGCCACCCTTCGTGGTGGTATATTATTTATTAGTATTGTCGCCAGGTGCTAATATGTATGTACGCTTCCACTATATAGGATTCCCATAGAAGGCATGGGACGAATGACACTTCCGTGTCCTTCACCTGGACACTTGGCCATCACAAGTGGTCTGAGTCAGACGGAGGGCCTTTCCGTGGTGATGGATTTGCCATGGGAGAGGAATTTCCCGTATTTATACGATGAGAGCATCGTATGGATTCGGGGAGCGTCACAATTTCCATGGCCTGAGAGATTTTCTGTACATGTTGGTTTATTGAGACTGATTTTGAATCGTCGGAGACTTGAGATCCAAGCAATTCTCATTGTAGCTCATTTGTGAACTTAGTTGAATGAAATATTTTTAACTTTTTGGAGGCAATATCGTGCTCCTAGGTTCCACCTTCTTGAACCTCCTCGTTTTCAAAACTCGAAATTACCTCCCCCTGTAACCATGGGCAATGCACGATGAAGAAACTTATTAAGATCTTGAAGCTTTTGAAAAGTAGGTTGCAAGGCCTCAATACCTTTCTCAGGGACTCCAATAGTCTTTTTGTCTCCTGCATCCTTTCCCCATAGCTCTTCTTATCCAGCCCTTGTAATATTTGATCCAGGTTAGACAAGTCTGTGCCTTGGGTTATCCTGAGATTAATTCTTGAAGTATCATCCTCTTGTGCATTCTTGTCCTCTGCCTTCTCATCTTTTGAGATACTAGTTGCCATTTTCTCCAGCGTTTCAAGGAAAAACCTAAGATATCTACATACTTTATCGTCTTTTTCAAATGCCACACTCCGCTTTCCTTGCATGAGCGCACACGTGAAGCTATGCCTGCAGAAAAGAAATCTAGGATGTAACCATCTTGAGGCGCCAGCTCAGCAATAATGTAATATGCACATGATGTTTTCAGCGGGCATTTCAAGTCATGGTCTCCATCCATTGCAGCCCAACTGTATCTCGGCTTACCTGTGAAGTAGGTCTGGTATTTCTTTTTTATTTTTTCATCTTCATCCGCATTTCCTGTCAGTGGCATGGGCAGCAGGGGGGTGCTCTTCAGAGCGTTGGTCAATTGGCTGAGGCGTAGTTCTAATTCAGGTTGCACTGGCAGAATACGTGCCCCGCTCCTGTTGATGCACGCATGAGTGGTGTAGTATTGATATTCCCTTACCTTCTTTTTGCTCACCCACCCTTTCTCATCATACGTGACGAAAATATGCGAACCCCCCTGAATTTGGTTCTGGCTATACAAACAGTTCGACAAGCTAGCAGAGCGCATTAATATAACCAAGTGATAAACCTTGGCTGTTGTCATGTTGGCTATTCTTGTAAACAGCTCCAAGTATCTCTTGCATTCCCATACTTTGGTTATACCACGAAAATCAATGAAGGCCAAGGTTGCATTCTCAGAAATGCTGGCAGATACAGGAATACCCTCTTTCGTGACCAGGTGAATAATATTGTTCTTCTCCTTCATTATCCTGGCCTCTTCTGGCTTCAATAGTGACCTGATAGGCTCCAGAAAAGAAATGGGCAAGTTACCAAGCACGTGATCTTTGTTACAATTGCTCTTCACGTATTCGACGTCAGCACCAGCAATATCTAATATCCTTTATTCAGTGAAATCTAGAAAATCCTGTAGCGGCTCTTCAAAAAGGGTGTATTCCTTCCCGAGTATACTACTGGCATAAGACAAAATTTTCCTCCTCATGAAGGTTAAAGTTCTTATGCCAATTTCCCTTTGCTTGCAATCAAACCTGCTGAAATATCCAAATTGCACTTCCAGATAAGTCTTCCCTTCTAGAATTTCATCTAGCAACTGGCCCAGTTCTGCGTTCGACATGTCTTGGAGGTATCTGAGCTAAGTTTTATTGAAAAAGTCTTTGCTTAGTTTCTCTGGGGGCTGAACATGATCATCATATAGTTTCTTGCTCACCCATTTTGTAACCACATCCGTCAATTTCCTCCAAACCCTTTCCTTTAAAATATGAATTGTTTCTCATCCTTCAGCTCCTTTACCTTTAATGTCGTAGTGGCTATGTCAACAAAATCCTGCAAGGAAGAGGTCATCAAAATTGCCACCGCTATCGTGACGAGCTAAATTAAGCATATACCTTCCATGATGAGGACGTTGTAGTGCCAATCGGTCCTTGAGCAAGACAACCGTATGCCTTATGCTGATGCTGAACCGTGTGCAATAACCTCATTACATTGAATGTTTAACTCGATGTATTCTTTGTCTGTCAAATTCCCGTTAAGCACCCTTGATCTTCTTCGTGCATATGCTTTTGCAAATTCTAGTTACTGCTCCAGTTTTCTAACGACTCCACAAAGCAGTTGTGCAGCACATATGTTATGATTTCCAGAAATTATATAGAATCTCTTCCCCTCCAGATCCTCTGGTGTGCTCCAGGTGATTCTTTTTCTGTAGAATGAGATCCGCAATTGTTAAATACCCATCATCATCACAATATTTTATTTAAAGATTTACCTGGTAAATGGGGTCAAATGGCACAACATCCGCAGGTGTCAACACTTCTATCGGATAACTGTGGAAGCTCCTAACCAATGTCTGCACATGGTCATTGGACCACATTTTATGGGTTAAATTCGTCGGAGCTGGCTCACAATAAAAAATAGACACTTTCATAAACCAATTTATGCCCATCGGATAGAATCATTTAAACTGCTCTAGTTTAAGAGCAGTTTGCTCTGCCATCTTCTTCTCTTCCTCAGAATTAAACCTCAAGTCAGGATTGCTGCTGGGTGCATTTGGCCATCCTAGAGCATGTGAGGACGCCCCACCTTTGACTGAAGGATGTGTTTGGGAACTGGATGGCTGGGAGCTGTCATCGGTATTGTCTTGCGTAGCCTGATCTTGAACGTGGACATTTTCCTGGGGGGTGCATCTGGGGCCTTCATGGCTAGAGGTTGGGTTGGATTGACCACAACGGATGGCTCAATGACAGGTGTGGGATCCACAGGCGTGGATCTTACCGCTGATGGTTCGCCTAGAGCAGCTATTGGTTTCACACTTCTTTTCTTGGTCGTTGCCTTTAGCCAATTGGTATCCATCCTTGAAGGCACCTTTTCATCTCGTTTGGCCTTCAATGCTATACTTGGAGGTTTTTTATCATTTGATAACCCCTTTCTACATGTAGAAAACCCCACTAGAACATCTCTATTGCCTTTTATATCTGACAGGGACAATAATAGCAAAATCCAGCTGAAGCCCTTTGCGCTGGTGGGTACATTCTTTCCAGTGGTCAGCTTGTTCATCTTGCTGGCAACTCCAAGAATTGAAGTTGATGGGTGCCCTCGACACTACATATCAGAGCGTCTTGCACATTGTTCTTGTTGCCTTCCCACATTGCAATAACCATGCCTATCTTCTTGACATCCTCTGGACTGGAACCTGTGCGCAAGAACAAGCATAGGTCTTTCCGACGATCTCCTCAGATATGCGGAATAGCCTGTGCAATTTCTATGCACCATTTCCGATCATTGGAAGGCTTGAGGATGCACATAGGCTCTACATCAGGTCCCTGAATAGCTCCAAGACTGAAATTACCATATAGCTGATCAGTCTTTGCTACAAACAATCGCGGCTGCGATTCTATGAAGCACTGCAGAAATAAAAAAGAAAGAATAGCATAGAGAATGCTACCATAAAGAAAGGCGATGCTTGGAAGGATCGCAGACGCGATCTTGATAAGCACTTTCTGGTTTAGACGTAGCAGGCCACTCTACTCCGAGCACATTCCAAATCAAGCTCGATCAGATCTTGGTGGCGATCTTAGCAAGATGATACTAAATTACTCTGTGCAGTTTTTCTAATCGCTAGGATCGCGGCCGCGATCCCAGCAAGAACATTTCTACTTTTTTGCCACTCGCGATTGGTTGTTGAAAAGTGGGGTGGGAATTAGCATTGTTATATGTAGGCCATTTTGATACCCAAAAACGCTCTAATGTAGGTGCTCTTGAAAAGTGAACTAGAGCATGTGTTGGCAAACTCTAAAAGTAAGATAGTTTAACCCTCTTCTCTCTCAGCTTACTATATTCTCTTGGGTATTTGCAAGGTTTGGGAACATATCCTTCTTTTATATGTGGTCCACCCCACATGTAGGGTGTGAGGTGCCTTTCACTGGTATCAAAGCCACAAGGTCTTATATCTTGGACCCACATGCTTAATGGAGCTCCTAATGGAATTATTCGACATTAGCGTCCACTTTCCTCTTTGGTATCAAGAGTGATTGATCCACTTGGTGGAGAATATATAATGTACCAGTATTACTCTCCTAGATTTAGATTAAATACAAGAAATTTAATGCGTCCTACGGTGCATGTTCGAGTTTTAGCATGTTCCTACGTGCAAGTTCTTGTCATGCCCTACATTCTAAAAGAATCTTTTGAGAATACTCTAAATTCATAGATTCTCTAAGATTCTACCAAGGTTCTCTTAGAGGTTTCGTGAGCATTTGTTCCATTAGATTTCCGTAGATTCTCCAAGATTCTACGAAGATCCCCTTAGATTCCTTTAGATTTTATGAGACTGCCCTAGGTTCCCTTACATTACATGAGATTCAAAGAGATTCTATAAAGATTCCCTTAGATACTCTAAGATTTCATCAACATTTTCTTAGATTCCCTTAGATTTTATGAAGATTCCTTTAGATCCCCTAGATTTTAAGAGATTCCCTTAGGCTTGTAAATATTTTCCTAGATTCTCTTACATTTTATAAGATTTTCTTAGATTCTATTAGATTCTTCTGAATTCCTTTACATTCCAGAACTTTTTAGAACATTCTAAGACTTTCTGGAACATTCTAAGACTTTCAATATTTCTAGAACTTTCTGGAAGTATTTCCCTAGATTTCCTTGCATTCTCGTAGATTCCCCTACATTTTAGAACATTCTAAAACCTATTAGAACAATTTGGAACTTTCTGGAAAAATTTTCTTAGATGCCCCCTAGATTCCCTTATGTTCTAGAACTTTCTAGAAGATTCTAGAATTCTAGAACCTTCCAGAACATTCTTGAACTTTCTTGAACTAGCTAGAATGTTATAGTCTATTTTATCTTAATGGGAACATTACCCTTAAGTATATTTGAAACATAAATTATTCATGGAATTAATGCTTGGTCTAGTGGTTAGAATGGGGGGTTGGGGGGTGAATGGCTAGGGTTCGAATCCCCCACACAACATAAAAAATTTAAAAGCCTTTTCCTAAGGGATGAGCATTCAACTTGGGCCGTAGGATCTTGGACCCGATCAAGGGTCGAGATCTCACCACACGTGATAATAATTAAAGCAACATGAGCCATAGGATCTATTACATATAATTCCCAAAGTCATGTGCACCGTAGGATATGTGCCAGGCCACGTGAGCCGTAAGATCTCGAACATGTGCACCGTAGGATATGTGCCAGGCCACGTGAGCCGTAAGATCTCGGATCGACGATCAGGAACGGATCAACCTAGACCGTAGGATCGATTACATATAATTCCCAAAGCCACGTGCACCGTAGGATGTGTCCCAAAGCAACGTGAGTCGTAGGATCTCAGACCGACGATCAGGATCAGATCAACCTGGACCGTAGGATCGCTTACATATAGTCTATACACAAACTACCAAGCCATCTGGGCCGTAGGATACGTCCCAAAGCCACGTGAGCCGTAGGATCTCGGATCAACGGCCGGATTCAGGAGGACAAACATAAGAACATATATATGTGTTATGATATGTTATGATATGGTTCGCATAGTAAAGATGTCTTGCTGGTTCTCGATACCTAATATTCCCCCTGGTCTAATGGCTCATCAATTTTGAGTTGCAATTGCAACTGCACTTGCGGTTCATATCTCATACTCCATCATGAATGTCCCAGGATTTGTGTTTCTATGCCAGTGGACTCGCCTTTAACAGATTGTATAGTGTTGAAGAGCAAGCTTTGATATAAGAAGTTGGATCTTAAGCTTCTGAATGGTCTAGAATTAGCCCCTTTGTTTCCTAATAAGGCTTTTACTAGCTTTTATCGAGGTACTCATGCATCTAAAGCATCTATTTAACCTTTTTCTCAGGTTCAAGCTCCTGTTGTTATTTTTTCATTTATTCATGACCAACCTTTACGTGTCGTTTTGCATTCCTCGACAATAGAAGATGCTCTACTTCCAGTTCCGATGGTATCGTCCTTAGCACTATCAGATGTACCTATAGTTCTTTCTACTCCATGTTGATGCTTCTTTTTCTCATGTCTGAGGTTGTTATGGTTGATGGTCTTAATATTCAATGCACTAAAGAGTCATGGCAACAGGTAGATTGGAAGAAGGCAGCGAGGAAGAAATCTACGATATTATCACATGTACAGGCCTGGATGACACCTCTATTCCAACGAATACAGCTCCAGTCTAGGACACCTCAGACATACCACAACCAGTTTCACAAGCTGCCCTGCTCTCATTTCACGCCAAGCTTCAACAGATTTGGTTCTGGAAGTCTTAGAAGCCTTGATGATGGAATATACTCATACTGCTGCTTCAACCCCACCAGGCATATCCGCACAAATGAAACGAGCAGATGCCATGGTACAAACCATGGCGGTAGCTAGGGCATGTCCGCATGTGGATTCTGTGAAGTTTACCAAAAATAGAAGATATATTGATAGACATCGTGAGAATCTCAGCTCACCCATATTACATATTCTAGAACCTACACGCATGCGTATGATCTCATCCATTGGAGTGGCTTGATCATGACCATTGGCCTAGATATATAAGGCGGCACCTCCTTCTTGTCAAACCATTCCAGTTCAACGCTAGTCTTGAGCCTTCTAGGCATCTGTCTCGTGTTCCTGCTTGGCTTTGGGCCATTGTACTCTTGATTCATGTTCATATATCAGATTCTTTGCCGATCTTGGCGTATTTCTCCATATTTCTTGTGTATTTTCCTTGTTTTTGCATAGGTTCATGACATCGGTAGGGAAATGAAACTATAGGAACAACAAACAAGGCCATGACGACGTCAACAACGTAAAAATCTTAAATGACTAATGAACCAGAAAGCACTACACTAGCAAAAGAAACTATGACCTGAATAACTTAACCAGCAATAGAAAAGGAGCCATTTGATGCAATTAGACTAAAAGAGAATAACATCAACCAAGTAAATGGAACAACAAGCCGAAGGAACTCAAAGAAGGAAACAATGCAACAACAACTAAATAAAGAAATGATATTCTGTGGAATGGTCCTGATAGCACATATGTCAACCCAAGGTCAATGCAACAAATGAAACAAAATGCACAGATAAGGAGCGAATGCATAGATAAGGAGTTGATGGGAAACAGAGCAAGTGGAAGAACGCAGAAAGAGGAGCAAGGAATGAGAGACAAAATACCAGAATAACAGAGTGCAAAAGAAGTAATGGTATAACAAAGATAAATAGAATAATGCAACTAAGTAGGCAGATGGGGCAAGTAACGAGTGCTAGAGCACCGGAAAACGAAAAAAAACATAAAATGAACCAATGGAACAATGTGGTAAAAGATGGAAAGGGAATTGTGCTACCAGAACACCAAAATGCATAAAGAGAACAAATGAAGCAATGTAGGGAAAGATTGAAAAGGAATTGTTGGGAGAAAAATAACCAAAACCACGAAATAAAATACACACATAAATAGTTAATGGAGAACGTGGAACAAGAAAATCGAATGGAGACAACAAAATTTGAAGGAACCGAAAAGATGAACCTAAGATAAGAAGGATGAGCAGAACAAATAAGGCGAATGGAACAAAATAAACAATAAATGGAGCAACCATGATGGCCAAAAAAATAGAGAACCTACAACGTAAAATCGAAGAGCAACAGGAAGAAATGGAAAAAACAATGCACATGTAAATAAATTAGGATGAGCAAAATGGAATCGATGAAGTGGGTAAAGAGACCAATGGAATAGGGATGGAAGCCATCCCGCATATGAAAAAAGATATGAGGAAATATCTTTAACAAATATTGGTAGCGCACTTGGAAAAGGTGTGTAACTCGCAACTAAAAGATTGTGACTTCAAACTCTGGCTTGTGGAACTACCCTTTCGCATCTATACGATAACCATCTTTTGTACATATGAGTATAATATATGATACAAATATCCGTATGGTCGTCACACCATTCCCCTCCTACGACGGCGATGAGTCCTCGGAGCTGGGGCTGGAGTACTCAAACTTGGCTTATCTGGGTAACGTCGATGAAACTCTGCAATTTTATCAGGAGCATTAGTCAGATTCCTATTCTTGCTAATGCAAGCTTGGAGTACCTTTGAATTGAATTAGGTTTGGATTATCTCTGGAGTTGATAAACCTCCGAATGATGGTAAATTAGCTCTGGATCAAAACTTGGTTCAACATCAAGTTTGGATTTGTGAGAGTTCGTTGGCCTGCCAGTTAAAGGCTCGCAAGTGGTGGAATAAACTGGCTACCTGCTCAAGGGGGATGCGCCAGTTTATTCCACCACCTGCGAGAGGGGATGGGATGTTTATCCGACAAGTATTGACAAGTATTAGATACTAAATCCTAAATAAAGAGGTTGATAGTTCAAAGGTCGTTGTATACAAAAAGAGGTATGTAACATGTTACCAACATACTTTTCAAATGCTCTCTTTATTTGAAAGCAAGTTCGATTCTACAAACTCATTCATCATCTTCTCTATCAGACAAATATGTCTTTCTATTTCCTGAACACACTTATGTAAAGCAACTGGTTTTACCTCTACAAGCCTTGAGCACGTATATAATAAGAGATAATAGTCTGCATGTACAAATTTAGAAGCCGCTCTCTTTGTGTACTGCCTGTACAAAAGATACTCACTGGAGGACGGAGGAAGCTTTAATGGAGTTATGCAGAAGAAACCAAACTCTTCCATTTTAGCTATGCATCCTAATAACCTATTCCTGAAAACATGCTTATTTCCTGCAGCTGACGGCTGATCTTGCTGTTTTCCATGCTGCATTTCCTTTTCACTCAGCTTAAGGATCCTTTCACAGCTTTGACTCTCAACCCTACTATCTTTGTCGTTGCCACTCTCTAAATTGTTGGGGGCACTCTCTGAATGTTGATCTCGCTTTTGTGCTTTGACTTTTCGTGAGCTTTCTGCACAACTGAAATTAGGATGCAAACTTTCACTTTTTCCCGTTCCATGTGCAACATCAACATCGTTACTACACACTGGATTGGAGTTCCCCTGCAAAAACAGAACCCAAATCAAAGCTTAAAGTTCTCGTAAAACCCACTTAAGAAAAGCAGTAATTCCAAAAATAATAATTTGTGCAGGAAATAAGTTCATAAACCCACTTAAGAAAAGCAGTAATTCCAAAAATAACAATTTGAGCATGAAATAAGTTCATAAAGTAGCAAGCCTGCCTGAATCAATACCTTTTTATATATTTCCCACAGTTGATCATACAGCTTCTTTTCATCAATGGACAATTTCGGTTCAGAAAATAAATTTTCCCTACAATATTCAAAATAAGCATTCATATTGGTCCGTTCTACTTCATCTGCAGAATGTATACAAATTTATGTTGAGCCAGATCTTAATACACGTTACTTTCAATACAGTCATACGTCTAGATTACCATATTGATCAGCATCGAGTTGCAAGAAAACCTCAAAAGCGCTCAATACTTCTTGAAAATCCCATTCGCCTTGCAATAAACTCACATCAGGCAGCCATTTCCACAAATGGCCTGTGAACTTATATGAGCGCTTTTTACTCTCCTTGCTAGCACGTTGCCCAAACATTTTCACGCTACATGTTTTAATATCTCCACCACAAGCAGACTCTGGAATTATATCTGTACTTTCATCACAATTCTCAAACAAAACTTTGTGCCACCGTCCATCCACCTTGTACAGAATCTTAATAGCTATGACTACAAAAGCCATCACATAAATGTGAGATGACATAGCTTTATCACGCGCAGAAAGAAAAAATCCATCAGGAATGTGCCAGTCGAAAAGCTTAGAGACATAGGGAACTAATTTTTGAAGAGGTAATCCTAATTCCCGCAAATAACGGGCTGATATATCTTGAAAATTTATGAGAGGTAAATGTAAATTTAATCGATGTGCTATCTTGGCAGCCACTAACTCCACTACCCTTGGGCTATTGATATAGCTCGGTTGAAACATTTTATTTACTTCCAAATATCTACAATATGTATTAGAAAGGATGTTTTCTCCACAAAATCTTTTGGCCTCAATTTTTTTATATGCAGCCAAGTAGGGTAAAGTGCCTTCAGTTGCCCACTTTGTTATATCTATTGGCAAAACAGGTTCCCTTGCGATGTAACAGACCAGATAACAAATTGCCAAAGTAATGTCCAACGGAATTCTCTCCTTTAAGGCAAGATGCCATACCTTTGTAAGCTTTTTCCCATTGGCAGTACGAGGAACCCAACTGTCAGCATTCTTGCTTTTCAACTCTTCATCTTCTTCATTATCATTTTCTGCCCCGGTGGCTTTGGCCTGTCCATCTTTTCTATCAATTTTCTTGCCTCTACTGCTTTCTGAAATAATAAACACATCATGTAAAGCACAGAGAAAAATAAGTACTAGCATGCAATCCGTAACATACCTCGTTTTCTTTTTCCAGTGCTTGGGACTTCAGGGGCCTCTGTTTCACCAGTACCACTCACTTTTTTCTTTTTAGGCTTGCAAAATCTTTCTTCCAGTAGAACAGTTTCCTGGGGCCAAGAAACCTCAAAAACACAAGTGGATTGCAAAAAGTGTAACCAAATTGAAGGCATAATGGAGCATATAAGCGGACTGACACCAAATCTCAAAACAAGAGTTTCACATTGCCATTTAAGTATCTTATCCAATCCTTCAACGTAAACCAGCCTAATATGATCTGCTAATCTTTCCTCCAAACTACGGGTTCCAACCAACAACTGGTCATCTGTCCACAACCTAACAGAGTCGTTTGTAGCATACTGTGAAGCTAAAGTATTTCTTATTTCTTCCTGCATTTTAGCCTCTGCATCCTCTTCTGGATTCTGAGATTGGGATAAGATTCGAAATAATTTATCTCTGTCCATGCTAGATGATTCGCCAAGCTTCCTGATGGCATCTTCCTGTTCCTTACGATTCAAATCATGCTGGCGAGCAATAATCCTTCCAGTTTGATAATCTTCCATTGCTTCTTCTTGGTAGTTCTGTGATTGTGTTCCGCAGTGTATACAATACATATAGCCATCCCCACCGGACTTCATCCCATAACCCTGACATGTTTCACAAAAGTCGTAGGACATTGACAGAGTGCAAATTAACCAGATCCCTAAATCCCGCAAATATAGAAATTCTCTGCAAAAAGCAAGCAAGCTTGCCGCAACCTGAAGATCTGGTCCGCGCACCATAAAACCTAAACATGGAACAAAACCCTAAACCTTCGAAGGCAAAAGGCGGCAAACGGTGACGCGGCTCTCCTGCCAAATTAGATGTCACGATCTTAGTTTTATGTTGTTTTTTGGATTCCCCCAAGGGCAAGCCCTCCCCTCGTTTGTTTGCAAATCTGCGATATTCTGAGTATATGCCAGAATATATCCGAATATTCGACATGACTGGCCCTCGTTTGTTTGGAAACCTGCAATATTCCAGTATATGTCAGAATATACCCGAATATTCGACATGACTGGCCTAAACCTGCTATAGGCGTCATTCTCCCCGTCGCTCCTGTTGGTGGCCGAGCTCTGTCGCCAATGTTTAGACCGCCAAACCAGCACCTATTCTTCAACATCCAATTCTCGGGACTGCTTCAAATTGGCGCGCCAGTGAGTCCTGCAATTTTCCTACTTCGGTTCCGGAATCAGCTATTCTGAGGCCGTTAGGAATTAAATGATTGTTTTCGGTCAGTGGTTGATCCAAATTAGCAGGATTCAAGGAAATGAGTTGTTGCCAAAAAGGTGGTGTGTTAGTGAAGCTGGGCATGGTTGTAGGTCTCAACACAGGCAATACATCATCTATGGCAATAAAAGAACTGGAAAAGTTCGTATTGCAGGAAAAAGCATGACTGCTCAATATTGGCACAATAGTTTGGAGTAAAGAATTGTAGTAAATAGTCTTCTTCTAAGTAATCTTCACATGTAACATAACTTTCAGGTTGATTTAAATGATGTGAACGCAATTGACATTGCATTTGATGGGTGGGGAGGTTCATGCATCCATGAACCTTATCATGGTTATGATGGGGATGTCTTTTATAACTAATTTTATGGTTCTAATAAGTGCTAGACAATCTGGTGCATGACATACTACGGTTTAGCGTGTGTATCGACCAGATTTAACTATGCTCCTGATTCTTTATCATGTGGAAGAGTGTGACTAAATTTTTCATGTAGTAGAACACTTCTGTGGTTGCATAATACAATACCAAATTATTCGTTTATATTTTGTAAGCATTTGCATTTCCACAAAAACATAGGTTATCTTGACTGGATAGATGAATTTTGTATATCTTCTTGTTAACGTCTTGACATGAAGTATGTTATCTATCTTTTGCAGGTTGTTGATGCAATGGCAAAGAAATGTGTTATCCTGGCAGATCAATCAAAAGTGGTTTCAAAGTTGGGGCTTATCTTTCCTATCGTAGTCAGTATTCTTTCTTTCTATAGATATACTTTGGGCAGCATGTCTTATATATTATCATCACATATTTGCTCATTGATTTGCTACTTCAAATAAGCTCCCTTTGCTTTTAATTCATTTCCGGCTTGTCTAATATCATCATTACTGCAAGGGTTTTCCCTTGAAAAACTTTCAGACAGGGGTTTTTTAATCCTAGTAGTAATGGTTGTACTAGGCCATTGTATGGGTCCCATGGCCTCTTGATCTTCGTGGACGTTAAAAAATCTATTCTATTCTATTCTATTCTATTCTTTGCTTGTAGACTTTTCATTAATCTGTTGAAGCTGCAGAGGCTCGTTTAATGGCATCTAGTTTTGTTGCCACTATGCTTATCTTGAAGCAACAACAACTGGGTAATATCCTGCAAGTGACAAATGTGTTTTCATGTTTTGTTCTTGGGTTAGAGTGTAGAAATTAAATGTTGATTTAAAAGAGATTATGCTAGGACTGACTGCTAAAGTTTTTAAGACATAAAATGCGTCCATGGTTAGGGTATAATGTTTTGTCTAAGTTGTTTTTCTTATTGTTTTAATATTATGCAGCTTAAATGCGCGCCTGGAAACAAGTAAATGAGGTTACCAAGATGCATACATTTGACGTGCTAGTAAGTTGTTAATTGTAATCATGCATGTGGCTATCCATCTTGTTAATTTGAAAGTATCCGGTGTGGCAGAAAAGTTTTTTGAAATCTTTTTTAACTTGATTTTCTAGGATTGTTGTTTTTTCTTATGGCCGGAATGTTTTACGGTTGTTCCAAAAATCGGGAGCAATGATCTTTGAAAATATTCCAGGGTTTATGGTTTCTCTGCATGCACGGTGCTTCCACGATCAGCCGGTTTCTATCCAAGATTGCAACTTGGAGGTTCTAGGTATCCGATTCTTGCCATGCAATTGAATCGTGGATGTGGATTTGGACTGGGCAATTGTATAAACGCAGACCTCGCAGCTAATGGCATGATAGTTTCAGATCCCAGGTTAGTGTTTGTTAGATAGTTTTTGGTTTGAAATGGCTGGTAGTGTTCGTTCCTCTTCTTCTGTATCCGATGCCATATGCTCTGAGGTTCCATGTTCTGGTGGATTCGATGGTTCATGTTCTTCTAAAGTGCCTTCTTCTGTTCCATGTAATTCTCCATGTTCTGATGTTCCTTCTAATGTGCCCTCTTCTATTCCATGTGATTCTCCATGTTCTGATGTTCCTTCTTCTCTGTTCCATGTTCATTTTCAAGTAGTAGAGAGTCTGGGATTGGGATTGTTCCTATTCGTAGTTTAAATCCTTACCTCTTTAATTGGAAGATTAAATGTAGAGTGACAACGCGGGTATCTCTGAAGAAGTTCGCTTCCAAGCTAAATAAATAACTCATCACCAGGTTTGGACATGCAACATTGGAAGCCCAAGATACACTGAGCAGACCAGATATGACAACAAAGATAAGGTAGATTTGTGTGTTTGAATTTAAATAGTGCACTTGAATGTTTGATAATCAGTATTACCATGCTTTTGGATAATTTACCAGGACTTCACATTTTGCATCAGTGTAGATCAATCAGACTTCTTTATCTTAGTGTTCCTACAAGTTGTAGTATGTTCCACACTCATGAAACCACGGACCATTTCTTTGTGAGCCTTGGCAGCATCTTTAAAGCTCTTCTAGACATTGACATCAGCGAAAGATGATTCCTGTACGTTTTGGTTGTTGGATGTCACTAGACATTTTTGAAAACCTATGGATGCTTCACGTGTATCAACTACTGCTATCAGTCACAGAAGCACGAAGCTCTAGGATCCACAAAAGGTGGGCATTTGTATTCTGATTTCTTCATTTATCAGAGAGTAGCTTGCAATTTGATTTGCTTGGAACTTTCAAATGTTTTATACTTGCAACAACATTTTATTCCTTATATGCATTTGCCCAGGTAATATTATACCAGCTTATGCACATGATTATGTGATTCAACTAAGGAGAAGGAGAAGGAGAAGTACAAGGAGGTTGCATGGTTGAAAATGCATAGCATGTGCTGCTTGATTCTCAGGTATTTTCAGAGTCTGCAATCTCAAAGATGGCAATGAACACATATGCTAAGTTACTCTCCAAGGATCTGCACAACAACAGAGATGGAAGAACCAAGTCTTATCTTCCATGAAGAACAGAGGTCAGGGCATTAGGGAAATCCATCAAAAGTATCCGGCTTCAGTTAGTATTCAGCTTCATATAGTATCTGGCCATTCCTTAAGGGCCATTATGATACACCTGTATAACCGATTGGACCTTGCTGAACTATGAGTATGGATCCATGAAGAACACATATCTATCTATCTGCGATACATCTACTCTTTTGGCATAGATATGATGCTATCTGTTTTGCCAAGTTTTATGGATGTCCAGCTTCATCACAATGCTTTTCAAATAACGATTTGATTGCATACACTCAATCAATATACAAAGTAGGTCATCTTAATTTTTCTCTCATTCAACTGCATTATTCTATTTCTGGCCAAATCGCACTAGACGAAATTGAGAGCCCAACGACCTGCATGGGTAATACTGTAACTACTTAATGTCCCAAGGTTGCTTTTCCCCTCTTGATGCTTTTATGTTTTTTTCCAGATATTTTTGTTGATGGCAAGTAAATGAAAAAGACAGAATGATCCTTCTGCGGGTTTACCAGCCTCGAGCTATTTATTGAGGTAAGCCTTTGAGTTATCTGTCTCTTTTCTTCACCCTTCCCACATGGATGGCCATACCTCTTATGCATTCTCTTCCATCTTTGTTAAAATGAGAAAGCTTCAAAGTTAATTACGGTGATGAAGCCGAAGATCTCTGAGGTTATTGTTAGAGTATTGTTTAATTTAGAATAAATGCGATCTGTGCAGAGGTTCAAAATTTTATGGCTTTTTGTGGGCCTGAATTGTGAGCCTATATCAATGCGTGGCATTTAGGATATCTGAGCCTGCCATGGCTTAAAATCCTCCAAAAGCTCCTCATTAATTGATTACGTTGGTCAATTTGTTATCCATGCAGTTTCAAGTTATTCGTGCTTATGGCAAAGCATGTAATTAAAGTTTCTTCACTTCATCCCAGGGTCTCATCTTCTCAGCCATGGCTGTTTTAGAAGATGAGTCTGGCCAGATAGTTTAAAACAAGCTATGTGGCCATACTGATCTTCTAAAACAGTCATGACTGTACCTGCTTGATTACGCTTAGCAACTCCATCTTCAGCAAATCAATCTACAGGTAATGTCTGGCACAATTTTCATGCTTCCATAAAAGATATAGCAATGAGTAGAACCCTATTTTTATAATTCTTTCTGATAGTCGGGATCTGCTAATGAGATCTTGCTACAACGTAAGCATCTACAATGCGGTTTTCATATAGAAATATTCCAATGAAGTTGCCAATACTATGGTCTTCCCATTACCCTCCTTCAAATATAAACCAAGGAAATTCAAATCCATTACGGAGAAGGGAGGAATAAGTTTTAGAAATTACAAACGACAAGTTATAGATGACAATACGTTGAACCTCTTCCATTTCTATAAGTTGGTTTACATTGAGAAGCTACCTCTTTGTACTTTGCATGACAAACTAGACGAATCAGGAATATGAACATTCTTTGTATTAACTTTGTGTACATCACTTCTCAGCTCTTTCAGAAAGGGTCGTAGCACAGCCAGTATGGCTTCATGGTCATTGTCCAAGTATTTTCGCAACCAATTTCAAGCATATGCAACTGGACTGCCATCAAGTTCCAAAGGGTTAAGCTTATGAATGATATTCTCTTTTCGTAGATAGCCAGGAAAGACCACCATCATTGCTTTGGATTCTTGAACGATGATCAACTTATTGTTCTATGGATGTGAGCCCACATCTTCATTGAAACTTGCTAACAAAAATGTGTGTTTTAACATGTTCAACATCTAATTCACTGATAGCTGTATTTTCTGCTTCTATTCCAGAATGTTCTGGAACTGTTGCCTGCGCGTCCAAATGTGTAGACTTGGAACTAAATGAAGGATCATTTCCTTTTAAAGGTTGGATTAACCTGATCCATGTTCTTCCTTTGATATATTGCCCGAATGTTTTCTTCTCTTCAAACCTTTTTAATTGCAGCTGCGAACTAGATAGAACATGCGACGTTGAAGTTAGACAGAAAACTTAAGGTTCTCTAAGATCTCCAAACTTCGTAGGTTGTTTCAACAAACAAGCTTGAAACCATAATTGTGTTGGTATAATTACCAAGGTTGGGCCATGATTACTTGGCAGGAGGAGTCGTAGTTCCTTACTTTCAATTTTCAAGTGCACTTATACTATATGAATTTGGTTTCTACAAGAGATGAAATATTCATGATTATAAATGTGGTTGAAGCTGAGCCAGCTAATTTCCAACCGGATGCTTGGGTGTAGAAGATTAACAACATTAATTTATGATATTCAACACGTATAGGCTGCATAAATAACAGACAAATTGTTATCTCTGTCAGTTTATCCTATTAAAGAAGTATAGGCTGCATAAATAACAGACAAATTGTTATCTCTGTTCTTTGCTCTAAACAAGAGTAGCAAGCAAAAACAATTGCTTTTTAAATGATGCGAGGCTGACTGTTTTTGCAGTTTAGAGAACCAGAACATCCTATCTCACGCATTTATTGGTTTTGTCTTTTATAAGAGGATATAGTCGTACGCTTTGCAGAGTCTACCCTTCTTCTCCATCCTGCATTAAAAGGTCAGTGTCCATCCTACCTCGCTTCGTTCGCCCCCTTAATAGCATAAGCTGGACATTTCCTTGGTGCAGGCTTTCCTTGGCCCCAGCTATCAGTCATGCAATCTATAAACCTAATGTAATTGCTACAAAGTATTCTCTTCTATTCTTTAATGACCATATCATCGCATTCTCATGAAGACATGCTGCATTGCTTTTTGTGTGTACTTCTGTCTTAAGATCTCGCTGTAACTTTGTGATTGGAATTTTGAATGCCCAGGTTTTGGTCTTTTCTGGATTTGAAGTACTAAGCAAACACAACTTTTACAAGGCACAAGAAGCTGCACTTTCAATCGTACATTTGATTTGCAGGTCAGTCAATACTTCATTTTTAAGGTTATCTTTGTTTGCAGACTATTCTGCATTGTGTTTCACAGATTTTAGCATTTTAAATTGCTCTTTTAGCTTCAGATGCAAGACCAAGCAATGAAGGGTGTTGATTAAACTGCATCTGATTTCTCACTGAGTATTTGCTTATCTTATATACTTACAACATTTGTATACCTATCTTTCACACAGATTACATGCTACAATTCAAGGAACATAAGTTAATTGATATTCTAAGCACTTCTTCCCTTATCAATGATATGATATTCATTATTCACTCCATACTATTTCTTAGTTTAGATTGCTGCTTAATGCTGTTATAAATGCATTTCATGCACGGATCTGCAGTCCATGCATCATATATTCTCTTTCATCTTAAGAGTCATATTTTGAATGATATTCCTTCTTTAGTTAGTTGCCAAATTTTATTGCTTCTACTTTCTTCTAAATTGTAACGTTTTAATGTTGTCATTTTGCAAGAATACAGGGTCGTCGTCATCATCAAGACTTGCTATGCAATGTAACAACACCATGCATATTCAAATATATCTTTCCAAAAGCTACAAACAAGAACATTGTTACTCAAACTCCGTGCTCGATGGTATTTTTTTACTTCATTCCAACTACAATGAATAGCTTTCTTTGACATTTTTATAGCACAAAGAAAAAACTGCATTTCAATTGCGCAGTTCCTCTATAATTACTTATCTTCGTCACTTCCAATGTATATACTTCATTTTCCTTAGAATAGAATTGATATCATGTAACACATCGTTAAAATTTCAAACACATATTACTGCATCAAATGAGCATCTCAAATTGCACAACGCAACCTAAAAACTACACATTCTTCTACATTACTACTTCGCCCCAACCTTAACATACTGTTTAGCCCGTTCACATAGACCACATAAACTCATCCACTACCATCTACGTAACCACATGAAAGCACAACAACTCATCAATTGGCGTGTAGATCCCATTCAACATATCAAAGTTCCTCTATTTAGCCTTGCCCCTTGCAAATGAACAGCCACCACTTCAAATCGTTACTAGGCCCGGCAACGCCGGGCACCATAACTAGTCTTATATAATAATGAACGTTCAATGCTCAAGTCCCACATTGCTCAAATGGAAAAACCAATGTGATAACAAGGAGATAATCATCACTGGCTACAGCGGATGCATTTTGTGCTACCAAATTGTTGATTGTAATCATGCAAGTAGCTATTTGATGTAATCATCAACGTTCTGTGCCCAATTCCCATTGTACTCAAATAGCACTATTGGAGGGGAAAATATTTGAATTGGACGTATGCCCTTTTGCTTGATAGCGATGGATATTTGTTTGACTTGCAAGCTTCTTATTCCAAGATTCTACGATCACATAGACATTATGTGAAGAATTGGAGGTGGATTTAGACCGAGCTAAGAAGGCCAAGCCACCTCTAAAGGACGCAGGAGGAAAAGTGAAAAGAAACCAGTCACCATAAGCATAAGTAACATCTACTTATTTTGTGCTATAAGTTTAGATTATGAATGTTGTATTAGTTCGATTTGCAGAAGAAGATCGACTAAACAAAGCAGAAGATAGATAAACTAGAGTTGGATAGTAGAATAAGGATGATATGAAAACAGTTGCATTAGGAACATCCAAGATAAACTATATGGAACAAACCAAATTTTGATTGATTTTGATGCTCATGTTATTCTGGTTGTAGTAACAAAATATTATTTGCTTTGCCATAGTTATGCTCTTCCTTCTAACAAGATGCATATGGCGGTTGTAGTTGTTAGGAGGAAAGAAGCTAATTCCCTGGCTGAAAGGATGAGCCAAAACATATGCAGTGTTAAAAAAAATGTTCTTTCAGTTGTGCTATGAGATCAGGGAGATTTGTTATGGTTTAGCTGAAAATTTTGTATGGCTGGACTAACAATAGGAAAATTTTGGCTTAACAGTAGAAAATTGAATACAGTTCCCTAAGACTTTTCTGAAGGTGGAATATGCCTTCTCGAAGGGCTTCAATGGCCTATCCTATTTTATAGAGAGCCTTAGGAGAAGTACACGTACATATCCTTGATGCCTGACTATGTCTCTTGACATATATCTCATAAATTTGATGTTTTTTAGCAGGCTTGCCTAATCCGCCCTACAACAATTTCTAGAATTCTAGGATATCCACCTTACAGGCTATCTCAGCTAGATTTGATTTATGCCATTGCATCTAGAAAATTCAGGATCTATGGTGGAGAAAACTAGAAATGCTTGGAAAATTCAACCTCTCCATACAGCAGAGGCAAGAGCCACGAGAGGGGTTGTTGCCCACATGGCATTGCTTTCTACAGTTTCTACTACAATTTTACTTTCTGAAAGAGTATTTAAACCATTATAATCCGCAAACTGGAGAGATATTGTTTAAGAAAGATTAGCTTTTGAACTTTAGTTTCTAAACAAGAATTCAAGCTGAGGACAAATACACCACAAACAACCATAGTATATGAGACAGGGCAGAAACCAATGGAAGTAAGGGCGTGGGAAAAGACCATCAGATATCTCATAAGAAACAATGCAGGTGGAAAACCGAATAAATTAAAGAATTCCACGATCAGCGAATCAGCGAAAGCACACATTATAGCGAGCACCGGATGGTTTAGGGATGTAGCAATGTGGACCAGAAAAATGGGGATGCATCTGAGTGACCTGATAAGCAAAGACACACAGGGCCCAAGACAATTTGGCTTATGATAGTCTTTAACCCAGAACAGCAGATAGGACAGCAGATGTATCAGGATAATTTAATAGGAAAAGACAGGAGGGACATCCTAGCAAGATTTAGGATGGGAAGCCATGACCTAAGAATTGAAAAGGACAGATGGCAGAGAGTAGAGTTTGAGGATCGGATATGCAGAATCTGTGACAGAGGGGAAGTGGAAGACGAGAATCACATGCCAAATGAGTGCCCAATATACGAAGACATCAGGAACAAGTACAGAAAAGTAAGATGGGTTCAGCCAGTACACACCATAATGGCAAGGACAGAAACAATGAGGGATCTGGCAGATGCAATACGGGAAATGACGACAAGACATCGGGAAGTACATAAAGAAAAAGGGCTTCTGTTATGAACCGCCCGGGAGGCGCACCATACCTGCCCAAAAATGCTTAGCTCAAAGCTGATTGATAGCGACGCACCTGTGCACGGCCTTGAAGCCGATCCAAAGCGGGGTGCCGGTATTAATAGGAAAAAGTGAGGCCTTCAGAAAAGGCTACAATAGAAATCGGCATGACGTGCTAGTAGCACCCATCAGGGAGCTCGCCCATGCTACATAAGTCCACGGGCCTCAGGGCACAAGGGACAATAATGTATTCTATTCTATTCTATTCTATATCTCATCTGGCGGTCTTCTGCAAATTGGAGAGCAAAAGTGCTTTTAAACTTTACTTTCTATATCTTTTGGTTTTATAATGAGTTGTTCTACTGGTCACCACTTGCATCAGAGACATTATCTTGGTTATATATCTTATAACTTAGGTCACGGAGATAAGGCCTGAGACTTGCAAATGCAACTATCTTATCCGGGTCTTGAAAAAGACCTTTTGGTGGGTAACAGTTAAATTGGAACATATGCAATGATTCACTAGCAGATGTGCTGGAAGTTTCCACAAAGATGGTAGTCAGAGATGTTATTTTATGGGATGCATTAATTGGAAGATACATTGCAGATGGAAAGGCATGGAATTTTTGGACTATTTTGAACTGCTGCAATTGGATGATCTAATCCAGATGCTATTTTCTTTGCCCTCACATTAAATGCATGTGGCACGATCAGAGCCATAGATAAGGGCCAATAAGTGCATGATCAAATACTATAAAAGGTGTTTGACATAGATCTTTTTGTTGGTAGCAGTCTGATTGATATCCTAAATGTGGTTTGCTTGTTGAGGGACAGGAGGTTTATGACAAGCTGCCAGTTCAAGATATTGTGCCCTGGAGAGCGCTAATTGCAAGTTGCTAATAGTCGATTGAATCAGGATGCATTGAAATGCGTTTTGAGTTTGGAATGTTGTATCATGGAATGCAATATTGATGTTGTTGATTCATTTCAAATGCATTCATCTTGTAGGTTCTTGAAAATACATTGATGGGCTCATTGTCTTTATATTTTACTAAGCAAGATCGTGTAAAAACTCTGCTCAAGCAGCCTGGACTAAATTGGTCGGGATCTGTGACTCTTACTGCCCATGTAAGTACTCTTAAGGAATTATGGGGACAATTAGCCCAAGCTGGAATTAAGATTGAACATAGTGAAGTTGCACCAGTGCTGCTTGCAAGTATCCCAACTCCATCATCTTTTGACAATACTGTAAGCATGCAAGAAGCTAAGGATGTTGTTGGAATATAAATATGATGACTAAGCATAATGTGATGAAATAGCAGTGGTTCAGTACTTAGCACATAGGTGCTGAGAAGGTGCTGATATGTACAACAGGCAGCACTTTGTCAGCACTGAGCTCCGACCCTAAATCAGTGCCGTAATTAGGAGGCAGTGGTTAAACGGTAGACTACTATTCTTAGTCTCACCAGTTGTATATATATTCAGTTGTATATATATTCATTATATGTTATGTATTAAACAATGCTCAGAAGTAGAGATTGTATTTTCTATTGCTTTTCTCAATAGATTTATTCTTGTTCTCTATTCTATTTCTTGAGTCGATCTTGCGGGGTTTGTGCTGGTTTTGCACTAGTTCTATCATGGTATCAGATTTTGGTATGGTATCAGACGCTTTCTTAAGAGAAGAATAGAGCAAGCTATTGGAAAAGCATTCAAATTGGATTGGCCATCATTTCTAGAAGTTCTTTGGTTGAGATTTGGTAATGGAAACTCTCATTTGCAGCATTGGAGCATATTCTTGCTTTTTGGCCTAGAGGAAGTGTTTTGAGATAGAGATTCAGGTTTTTCAGCGAGTTTTGATGTGAGATTCGAGTTTTTCAAGACCTTTTTAGCAACAAAATTCAAGATTCAACTTTCTGGTGAGGTGCTTTGTTTGGTGACGAATTTGTTTTCTCAACTATATTTTTTGATGTTGAAAGCAGGAGAAATTCATGGATCCATTCAAGTTCTCACAGAATGCAAAGCTCGTTAATAATAATTACCATGTTTGGAAGAAGTTCATGATGAATTATTTGATATTTAGTGAATGGGAGCGGTGTTTGATGAAGACTTTATCAGCACCAAGTTAGCAGATGCTGGCAGGATAAATCAGAAAGCTTGTGCTCTTGTCAAAATGTTGGCTGAAGAGACAATTGGTCATGAAATCAACCATCTTGCTGAGTTTAAGGAGATGTCGTCTCATTTGGAGAAGTCTCTTGATAGCAAGGGTATGGCTACCCAAATGCTGATCCAGAACAAAATGAAACATGCCCAATTAGGTGATTTCAAATCTGTCACAGCATACCTTACTTAGATGAAGCAATGGCACTTGGATTACGTGGCTGCTGGTGGAGTGATGTCTGAAAAACAGTTGATTTAAGATATCTTGGTTGGTCTTCCTCCTTTGTATGATATTATCTCTTCGAAGATCAGATACAAGGAGAAGATTGATATAGCCAAAGTAACCATTCTACTGCAACGAGAGGAGTTGGTGCAGAAGCAAAGGGATGGGAGAGTGGACCATGCTAATTTTGTGTCTACTTCTTGGGCTGACATCAAGAAAAAGTTTGCTGATAGCAAAGACTTTAGAAAGTCAGAAAATGTGAAGCCTGATGGTAAGAAATCCAGGGAGCTCAAGTGCTGGAATTGTAGTGGAAAGCGTCACTACAGTTCAAATTGTAAGAAAGAGAAGAAATGCTCAAAGGGTAGTGACACGAGAAGCACAATAGTCAACTCTAAGGAAGAGGCAAGTGTTGTTGCATGTGCCACTTTTGATGCTGAATATCTGAATCTTGCAGCAGCGGCCAACACCCTACAGAAGGACTGGATTTTGGACTCGGGAGCAACAATTCATCTTACCGGAGATTCAGATGTGTTTTCTGAACTTGAACCTCGATCTGGAGGTGATGTAAAGATGGGTGATGGATATTCTCTTCCTATCACAGGAAAGGAGATTGTAGCTTTTCAATTGCAATTAGTAAGGTGAGAAATGTCATGTTTGCTCCCGATTAGAGTCTAATATCATTTCTGTTGCTGAACACATTTTAAAGCGGAGTAAAATAATAGGACTGTAATATCTATTTTATAGTGGCAGGAGCCAAAATGCTTAGAGCTTCAAAAATTCGTACTATTTTTCAAGATAGTATGAAGGCGTTGTTTTCACAGGGCATTCATTTTTTGCCAAAGCATCTGAAGTCATTATGCAGTGGTACCTAACAGCTTTTTCTCTAACAGCTTCTCAAAGGAATGGATGGATGCAAGAGCATAGCACTAAGGATTCTAATGAAGTAGATTTCGGGTATTGTTGATACTTCATTGTGAGTACTATTGACATTTTGTTGGTAGGCTAAAATGGCAGCAAAAAGATCTATGATAGAAAAAAGGTAACACGTCTCCTCTGATGCTTCTCAGCATTTTTATTTATGGTTCTTAATCTCAAGCATGTCATTTTGCACTACTTATCATGTATCTATTTTGCTCTGGTGCTTAGAAAATGAGATTAACTTCTGTTTAGCATTTTCATTTGAAGACTGTTACCTTGGGGCATGTTTCTTTGTACTGATTACATAGGCTTTCCTAAGTTTCTTTAGAACATGTCGTAAATATCATAGTTTTTCCTGTAGAGCATGCCATTTTTTGCACTGATTACCTAGAAGATGAATCTTCTTAACTTTTTTTCAGATTTCCTCTTTCCCGCAGTTGAAGACGTGATGTACTTCAAAGGACAACAGGCTTTTAATCTACTATACACTTTTCCCAAAGGGGTATGACAGTATCTTTATCTTACCAAGCATCTAACAATAAGCAGCACATTAATTTGATTTATGGCATGGTTTAAACTATATGGATTACAGTTATGAGCCAAAAGCAATCTTTATTTATTTGGTACTCAATGCCATGGATTGGATTAGGTAAGTCCATCATGGAGTCATCTCTATATGCCTTGATATACATTTCAAGCCTCGGATAAAGCAGGTGGGTAGCTGAATCGTTTTGAAGCGTAATAGTAGATCCATTGTTCTTCTCCATAGCACGACTGCATTTCTTCTTTATCCAAGCACTGCCCATTGAGTTGTTTATGTCAGGCATTAGAATATTATATCTTCATCAAATTCAAGACAGATATTTTGCTACATTTTCTCCGAAAGGGCTGATTTCAAGCTTTTCCTTTTAAGATGTAGAGTACCAGCATGGCCACACGTATCTTCACATTGTTGTATCAATCAATCTGTGTTCATCTGTCCATGGTCACAATGTGCATCTGTCCATGGTGCTTCTACAGTAACATTAGCCTTTGCCATTTTGGCTGCATCAGAAGAACGAAATTTGTAATATATTAACACTTGGAGTTTGTAAGTTGGCCTTGTTTAACCTTCCCATATTGTTATTCTATCTTGGAGTGAATTGGAAGATTCTAACCATTTTAACAAGTTAAAATATACTTCCTTCCTTCCTTCCTTGAAATGTATATCAAATGTTTATTAGAAGGGCTATGCAAAGTCCATAAGAAGGAGAGGAGCTTTAGATATATGCAAAGTGCCATAAGAATGGAGAGGAGCTTTAGATATATGCAAAGTGCCATAAGAATGGAGAGGAGCTTTAGATATATTCATGTTTGGAGCATGTTATCGCATACTGGTAGGTGTAAGCTAAAAGGTCCACGTCATCTATATATACAACATCTGTCTAATGATGTTATGAGTGAGTTGTGCCCTTCTACTCCATGTTGGGCAATCCAATCCTCAATCTTATCAATACATAGCACAAATAATATGGGAAAGAGTGGATGTCATCAGCACACTATTGTTGATAGGCTAGCTCAAACAACGTTAGAATAGAATAGAATAGAATAGAATAGAATAGAATAGAATAGAATAGAATAGAATAGAATAGAATAGAATAGAATAGAATAGAATAGAATAGAATAGAATAGAATAGAATAGAATAGAATCGAATCGAGAGAGAACTAATATATTTCAAAGTGGATGAACATCCAAGTCGCGGAGAGAGCTATAGATTTGGGATGGAATATCCAATTGGAGATATTAGTATTTATGTTGTTTCCACTTTCTGAAATATAAAGTGGGTGACACTTGATGTTTGCTCATGTTGTGTTCCTTCTGTCACCTCATTTTAGCATGCAAAGTCCCTTTTTCCTTTAAGGACAAATTATATTAATAATAATATTATTACAATAACTCATTATAGCAAAAAGTATCAGTCAACATATAAAATCTCAATTGATTGGACTATGGGTAAAAGCATGTTGGGGGTGTCCAGTTTTGAAACCTGCTAAAATCCCTACACTAGGTACTCCAAAAACTACTATTTGTTTTTCTAGTTTATTAAAAACAATTAAGCAAGTTCAAAATAAAATTCTAAGACACGTTAAGATCCAACATCAAATCAAAAGCAAACCTACTAGAGACTAAAAAGAATGCATTAATTTCTAAACCTAATATTTATTGAGTTATTATATAAGCTCTGTAGTACCTAGTGTTGGCTACTTTTTTTTTGGACACTTTTGTGCTCACTAAATGATACTCTTTAAGAGACACCTTAACATGCTTTTACCCCTATGGCTTTTAAAGATGTATTCCTCATTAACACATTTTGAACTTTAGCCTAAATATACGGCAGTGATTTTTTTTTTTAAGGACGAAAAATATTTTATCAATCAAAAGTAGAAATTATGCAATGTACATATCTCATCTAGTTGTGCAATCATAAGAAGATGCCAATAGAACATGAGCCTGAAGGACTGTGTACTTGCTCCAGTAGGGGAGGTTATTTATAAGAAAATTCAAATAATAATAATAATAATAATATTTCTGAGCCCTTTGGGGCCTTAAAGGCCATAGAGCCTGATTACAATAGTTCACGTATCCTTAATTTTCAGCAGGAAAGAACGGTGATCATCCACCATTTTTATGTATAAACATGTGTTTAATGTATCTAACTTAAATAAAGAGCAAAACTTGGGTGCATGGATGCCGAAATTTTCCCTGATACCTCTGTATGCTGGACAACCTGTAAATACATGATCTTCATCTTCTATTGTGTCCGAATCACAAAGTTTGCATGTGCGATTTTCAGCTGGTATTTTTGCCCATCGACCTGTCTCATATTCTAATCTATGTGAACTCACCCGATACACAGCGGTTATTTGTTTTGACCTCTTGAAAATGCACGCTACTAGGTACCCCCGATCCGTAACGCCCTCAGGTGGAATTGATTTTCATTCGTAGTGGACCATCCGGCTCCCCTGTTTCTCCCATAACAGATGGATTGCTTGCTGCTCTAGTATCAACCGGGCTTCATTTTTCTCTTGTGGCCAATTTGTCTCTGTGATGCCCCATCTTGCGGCCCATGCCAGAACCTCATGATACCAGCCCTGGTTGGCTGAAATTTCCATGGCTTGACGAGGTAATCTTTCGTGTGACTGTCTCTTTAGTCTGTTTACATAATTGATAGTGTGGTATAAAGCATCCATTTCGGGGGAAACATCCCGCCTCTCGGCTAGCATGATAGAGTAAGGGATCGTGCTCTTGATGCCTAGCTCTCCACGGATGTATAATTTCTGAATCGATTCTATCTCGCCCCACAATTTTGCGGATGTACCAGGTCCCCATATAGGTGAGTCATTACAAAACTACTTTATTACGACCAATGTCTTAAACAAAGTCTTTCTGAGCATCCAGTCATTCAGAGATAAACTTGAGCACTTGGCCAGCATTGCATAGAGAGCAGATTTACCTCCTGTGACGCGCCGCTTTATACATTCTTTCTATTTGTAATTGGAGGTGAAATCAATGCCTAAATATTTGAAGTTTTCTACAACCTCAATCACCTGGCCTTGATAGACAAAATTCGGTCTGTCTCTGGTCCCGAAAACCATGATTTTGGTCTTTGCAACATTTACTTTCATTTTTTTGGCCTGGCAGAATTCTTCCAGTGCTTTTGTAAAACAGATTTCTTATTTGCAAGCATCACTATGTCGTTTGCGTATAATAGCAGTTGAACTAGGTAGATGCCTAACTGTGTGCCATATAGTGATTTGGAATGCAGCCAATCATCCAGTTTATCTATGAACAGCCCGAACAAAGTGGGCGACAAGGGACAGCCTTGGCGGACGCCTACATTGTTCTGATCATTGCATTAAGGTCCCAAGTCATCGTCACTAGTACTTCCTCATACAATTGAGAGATTGCTCCCTTGAGCTCATCGGGAACTTTTAACTGCACCATCCTCTTGCTTAGTTCCTTTCTTGAGACATTATCGAATGCTTTGGAAAAGTCCACGAATGCCACATACAAGGCTGTGTTCGGATTCTTTGCCTTCTCTATCATCACACGGAGGGCTAAAGCATGGTCTAATGTATTGTGATGCTTCTGAAAACCCGCCTGATAGTGGGATCTTTTTGCATTTTCCTCTGCCCATGTGCTCAGTTTGCTCTCTAGCAGGGTTCCCAAGAGTTTAGTGAAAGTAGAACCTATTAGGATAGTCCTATAATTCCCTGCAATCGTTTTGTCCCCTGCCTTGTGGATGGGATGCACTCGATTTACCTTCCAGTCGTCTGGGAGTCCACCTTGAAGGCTTTGGTTTAGCAGGCGTGTCAGAACAGATACAATGATCTGGCCTCCCCATTTGAAAAGTTCGACACAGATCCCTTCTATATCGTGGGCCTTATTATTATCCATGGCTGAGAGTGCATCCTTAACATCCGACTCTGTAAATAGAGGTGCATGTGGCGCAGCAAAACACATCCCTTGTGTATCATTGATTTCATAAATACCTTTTACTAAATTTAGCAGGCCATCTGGGTCTAAATTTGGCGCTGAGGGTTTCCCTTGAAGCGCTCTTCAAAAGGTTCTTGGGTAGGCTTTAAATTATTGGCCCAATTCCCATTGCCTTTTTTTTGCCAAAATCACGCTTTTTCTCTCTTATTAAGCGTTTGTACCATTTTGGTTTGTGTATGCATCCTGCAGGCAGTAAGTCTCTTGCCTTCTGACATTCTGAGTCCCACCATGCATTGTTCGGTCTCCCTTGTGCAGGTTTTTTAGTGCAACCAAAGGTATGTTTTGCTGCTTGAATCACCGGTTCAGTAAACCGCGTGGCATCTTCCACAAGTTCATGGCTCCAGTAAGCCTGAGCAAGTAATTCCTCTATCTTACTCTTGTATACTTTATGTAACTGATGACTAACCTTTATCCGAGGATGGAAGCTGGAAATTGTGCTTTTTGGTTTACACCATACCTGCAGGTCTACAAATAATGGAGCATGATCTGATTCGAGAAGTTTTTCTCCAATGTAAAAGTCCTGGATGCAGTTATGGTTGCTTGTCAACAGGAAATCTATAACACTGGACCCTGCATGGTTCGAGCATGTATATCCCCCAGATTGAGTGAACAAGCTGGTGCCATTCATGATATTCATGTTGCAGATTGTGTTCATTTCCAGAAACTTATCTCCCATGGAGTTTGTGATCAGATCTGCAGAATCCCATTTGAAAAGGGCTCGTCTACTTCGTCTAACCAAATATAGTCCTTCATATCTAACTCAAGGGAGCAACATCTATAAGCGATCAATATCTTAGCCTGGGCTAGAACAATAATAAGATGAGCAAATGAGTAAATGCTATGGAAAATGTGGAGTCTGCAACATTTCTAAATTGACCACATGAGACTAGAGCCAAGATGGAATGCTTGAACAATCCACTCATTTGATAGCCCTCCTCCTCCTCCTCCTCCTCTCTCTAGCACCCTGCTCCTTAGCCACACTCTCTCTCTAGGGTTTTGGTCAAAGGCGACTCTAACCGCGCTTTTAATTGTGTCTAGATTCTGGCAGCATCAAAATGTGCATGGTGTGTTGCGTTGAAGTCTAGGTTCTGGTTCTAAATCCTCAAGTTACATTCTCTCCCTAGACTCAAGGCCAAGAGCTCAAATAGCCCACCTTCCAACTCCTTCCCATTTCAAAAGAGTTCTAGCAACAACTGAAATTGAACCCCCCACCCATAGGATTGAGCCCCCCCCAAAGCCCCCCATGCCAACCACTAAGGGTGGGCATTCTTTATGCCTTTTTTTTAAATCTTTGAATCCCTAAATACTCCTTGTGTGCCTTTAATCTTTATGCTTCCCTTTTAATCATTGAGTCCCTAAATACTCCTTGTGCGCTTTTAATTTGCTTCTTGACCTTGTGGACCCCAATCAACAATGGCCACTTATGTACCCGCCTACCCAAACCCCCACCTAGATGGAGACACCCCTCAAGCCACAGCCCAAACCGAGGCCCAGTTCTAGCCCCCGACTGTTGTCCATGCATGCCCCCAAGTACCGATCTCAGACAGGACGAGCCCGCCCAGAAGAATCAAGTGGATGGCCCCCCACGTAAACGGCTCCAATTAGACGGCAAGAACAAGGGAGAGGCCACTTCCATGAGGAGAGAGGCATGGGCAAAGACCCAATCAGCAAGATCGACCCAAGAGGAGATTGATTGCTGTTCAGACCCCATGGCCGACCAGGCACAAACGACGGCCTTGAAAAAACTGGAGGCAGGAATCGCATGCAACAGGACCCAAATTGCAAACCTGGCAGAAGAGATCCAATCCTCGGCGCCCCATCTTCTCAGAAGACAACTGGCAGCAGAGAAGCAATGGCTTGGTACACAACAACTGGAAGACGACGTTCGTTTGGCACACTTCGAAAGACAACCTGTGGGCTCGTGTGGACTCCCTCTCCACCATCATAGATACCATGGCACAAGATAGGCAGCGTGCTAAGGGCAACCATCTCTTGCCTCCAATCAGAAGTCGCGGAGGTCGCCACCATCATGCGAAGCATGCAGACTGCCTTTGAAGCGAGTCAGTCAGAGTTGAGAGCGCTTCAGAGGAAGGCCGAGGCACGAGACCAGTAGTTGTAGAAGCTTCGAGCAACTGTCGTCCAGCAAGGCAAGGGCCTTCATGCGGAAGCCCATGAACAATTGCGGGCAATGCACATGAATTGGCAAGGCAGCAATAATTCCAGGAGCTGAGCTCACGACTACGGAGAGCAGAGGCCACAACACGGGACATGACAGATCCACATACACGACAGCCTGCAAGACGCCAACCAGGGCGGCCCACCGTAGCATCATCAAGCAGCCACATGCCACCACCACCCCACGATAGGCCACAACCCATGCCTCGCGCATCACAAGCAGCGAATGTTGCAGCAGCCACCACAAGCCCTACCACCCCAGAGTTCCAAGAGCGAAGACACATGAGCCACAATGTGGTGGTGCGTGGCTTGACAGAGCAGGCAGGAGAGCACCTCATCAACCAACTCCAGACACAGATCCTGGCCCGGATGACATTCCACATGCCTGTACACATTGTTAGGGTGACACGCCATGGGGTCCAACGTCCCGACCATCCCCGTGTAGTCATCTTCACAGTCAGGGACGCGCAAGAGCGAGCAGCCATCCTGCGCCAAGGCAGGCAGTTGAAGGGGACTGCCCTGTACGTGGACCGAGATCTGATTCCGACAGAACAGGAGGACCGCAAGCATAAGTTGAGTGTTCGCAAACAGTGAGGCATAGCAGGGCTGGTCCGGGGAAGGATGCAGGTCTTCAGGCCATGATGCAGGCACCTCAACCTCTTGAGGCCCTTCTGCCGCGATCCCATCTGCAGATCCTGCTACAACGACCTCACCTGCCACTGCCAACATGCCACATGCTGCCTCCACATCCACCACCATCTCTTGTGCTGCCACCGCCAAAACTACTACTGCAACTCCTGCCAGCAAATAGGGACTGTGCCTGTGCATGGTCTCTTGGAATTGTCGGGACTGCCCATGGCAGAAGGGGGACAATCTCAACTCAGTTGCCGCCAATATGGACCTCTTTTTCCTCATGGAAACATGGGAGCATGCTGGACATGGACTACCCGACTTGCTAGAATATCATCGCTACTCTGTCTTCAACGAATGCACAAGAAAGCGGCGGCACGGAGGGGTCGCCTGCTACTACCGGACAACCCTGGCACAATCAATTTCCATGTGCAAGACCGACAAACATAACAGGTACCTATGGGTGCGCATGCAAAATTGCAGTGGTAGCCCTCTCTTTGTGGCAGCCTGCTACTTCCTACACGCCGAGAGCAACTTCTATCACAACCATCCGGGTATGGATAGGTTGGAGCCCTATGTTGATCTATATGACGACATACAACAGCACAAGCAAGAGGGTAGGGTCATGTTCGTTGGAGACTTCAATGCCCGCACTGGCATGGAACAGCCGATGAGATTTGACCCTCTCACAGATGATGTGTTGCAGCTGAGCCCTTCAGAAGGAGCTTAGACACGGGCATCAACTGACATTCAGGTCTCGCGCTATAGGAGGCAGCTATCGCTGCTCTGTAGCATCTTTGACCTAGTGATTTGCAATGGACTAGCACAGTGACCGTCCTCGAGCCAGAACACTTACAGGCAGGAGAACCAGGGAGGTGGGTCCAGTGTGGTAGACTATGTTTTGGTGGCCGAGCAGGACATGCATCCCGTCAAACATTTTCGAGTGGGAACGGCTGGTAGGGATGAGGAGGTGGACTCAGACCACCTGCCGCTCTACTAGGTTGCTCCAGACGCCTGTCCAACACCTCTTCATATGCCCCAGCTCAGACTGGACTATGAGCGCGCTCCTACTTACTCCCAGATGCTTACGGAGGATCTGGCAAGCATCTCACAATGCTCAACGCTGGAGCAGCAGGCAGGCAGGCTCATTGACGTCCTCGGGGCTGCTGCAGAAAGGTGTTTTGTGAGAAGTCGTCCTCGGCAAACCTCGAGAGCTACGGACTTTCCGCGTATCGTACACTTCGCCAAGGCTTTTGACATTGTGCCTCGGGAAAAGTTGTGTGCAAGGTTGCAGCAGTTAGACATCCCTGCCGAACTACAGAACGCGGTGTACAGGTTATATGAGACATGCACCGGCCGGGCCAACCATTCGAGAGCAGTATCGGGGTCCGCCATGGATGCCCTCTCTCTCCCACACTATTTGGCCTTTATATTGATCAGCTGGAGAGATGGCTCGCTGATAATGGAGGCACTGGAGCTCACTTCCTACACCAAATCATTAAGTAGCTGACCTATGCTGATGATGTGGACCTCCTAGCACATACCCAGGCAGACATGCAATGCCATCTCGATGCCCTGGACACATTTTGCCAGGTGACTGACATGCGCGTCAACTTAGCCAAAACTAAGGTAGTTCTGGTATCGTCCGCACACCAGCCAAGGCCTCCAATCCTCACTTATCGTGGCCAAAATATTGAAGTGGTGTCTGCTTACGGGGAGACGGGGAGATGGGTTGGGGAGCTGCGTCAGGAGAGGCTTTGTCAACGCTGCCAGGTTGGAGCTGTGGAAGACGAATGTCACACCCTTCAGAGTTGTCCGACATATGATGACATTCGGATACGCTATACTGAGCTGATCCGTCCTAGCCAGCCCCTACATGAGATGCTGAGCACGAGCTTGGTACGGAGGTTGGGCTCATACATTCAAGAGATCATTGATTGCCGTGATCAGCTCGGGCACTTACCTGATACATGTACATAGTTCTGTCTATATTTGTATTTGTATTTGTACAATTTGACAACAAACCTATTCCTGTCACGGTTTTTCCCCCAAACAACCCTTTAGGACCGGGAGGGATTTTTTTAACCCGGACAATAATACGCTTGATGCGCCTCCTGTTTGGGTCCCATAGGCCAATTGATCTCCGTGGACGATAAAAACTCTATTCTAATTATATTAGCAAATGCTTTTTACAAAATTTTGGATGGGAAAAAAAGGTTTTAATTAAAAATTGTGTTTAGGGGTGGATTTTTTTATTTTGCAACCATTAAAAAATATCTAAATATCTAAGCCAAGGGAAGAAAAAGCAGTCTTTTTACGCTGGCCCTTTTAAGGATCAAAGGCAGTCTAACCACTGGAGTGGCAAAAACCACTACAAAATGAGGGAAAATATCAAGAGCTTTAATCATGGAGGAATGGGATGCTATACAGGAATGGGATGCTATACAGGGCTGCTTATGCTAGCTTTAAGAAAAGATGTGCTCCTGTTGCTATGTAGGGAGTGACAAATCAAGGCTTTTTCCGAATTGCCTGTTCAGAATGAGAGGAGCAGCTATGCTTTTGTTAACAAATCCAAAGTTAGGCGCAGATCTAAAAACTAATTCTTGCATGTGGTAAGAACCCACAATGGGCCCGATGACAAAAGCTTTGGCTAAGCTTTCCAGAGAAGATGAAGACAAAGATATTGGTGTTCCCTTATCCAGTGATCTCATGGAAATAGTAGATGCTGCTCCGTTGCCCGACTCTGATCAAATCTGGGCAAGGTACCATCTGATCCGGCATTGTCGTGGGGAGAATCCATGGCCACGGGGCCGCCTCGTTCTGCAAAATTGTCCCCTTTGTAATCTAGCTTGGATGGCCGTAAATCTACTCCGCAATGTGGTAAACCCGAACACATGTTCGGGTTAACCATTGCTGCTCAGTTTCAAGTATAAAAAACAAGGGTTTCTGCATGTTTTTTCACTGATCTTGCTTGATCAGTGCTCAAATCCCATGCTCTCTTGAATGAATGAGGTTTTTAGGAGTTGGCAAGGTGATTCTAATGGTGTTTGAACTAGGTTAAACCGTTTAAAGAGCGGATTACAAGCTCTATTCCAAGATCAGCATGTCAGAACACAGTTTTGAGCTCAGTTCATTGCATGGTTATCCCGGCCAAAAAATGGTGGTTAGCTTGGACAAAAACAGTGGTTAGCTCGAACAGATAGTGGTTAACCCGGACATGTATCCGGGTTTACCACATCCCGGGGTAGATTTACGGCGTTCCATCTAGCTCGTCTTCCATCATGGTGTATGCCACAACAGCTCTTCCTCCTCCCCATGCTCTTGGCTATGCCGGAATTCCAGCAAGCAGGCTCCATAGGGCAAAGGTTTGCTCCTTCATTTCATCTTTAGCTTGACCCATCATCATTCTCCTACGACCCACATCTCTAGCTGCCAATCCAGAGAAAAAAGCTGTATTCTCCCATCAGTGGGTTGCACCCCTCCCTGTTGACTGCTTCCTGTAGAAGACAAACATCACAATTATGTATCCAATTGTTCTTCCTCTATCGGCGCAAATCCTCTTCTTAGCTTCAGTTTTCGCTCAAAAAGTACTCAAAATCGAAGTTTGAAGCCTTATATTCTTGATTTTAAGCTTGCTTTTGAGCATTTTTGCAACCACGCGAGAGGAAGAGATGTGTTAGATGTGTTACAGAAGAATTCAACTAGTCGATGGTGTGAATCCGATTGATTTGAGAGCAAATATCTAAGCCGGTTGATTCTTAAATCTAGGCTTTTGCAAGATGGCACAAGATACAAGAAGATGTCTGTTCATGCGCTTGGAGCAATCTGATTGCTTTCACACGAGCTTTACTTCTTTGGCTCTATATTAATTCTAATATTTGAAAATGAATTTGAAGAGAACAAAGGATTCCAAGGACCCCTCTTACTGGAATTTCCTTTTTTTTTTTTTTTTTTTTTTTTTTTTTTTTTTTTTTAACTTTTTTAGTTGTGGTGTGTTATGGGATTGACTGAAGCAGATGCACATCTAGGCGTACTTAGTTTTGGCCAGGTTTTCTTTTTTCTTTTTTTTTAAAAAACTTTTTTAGTTGTGGTGTGTTATGGGATTCTCATTTTATTGCCTTTTAATTTTTTTTCAACCAAAATAACATATCTCCCATAGCACACCAGAACTAAAAAAGTTCAATTCTTTTAGCTGGGGCCATGCATCTAGGTAGGAAGCCAAAAGGAGGCATTGGCTATCTAGTGCACTGTGAAATAAACCTTGTAGCCAGGACCATGCCCGTTGAACTTCTGGACAAAAAAAGAGATAATGCTCAAGAGTCTCAACATAAAAACATGTCGTTTGGAGTTTTGGAGGCACTGTCGTTTGGAGTTCTAGAGGCACTGAAATGATATGATGATCAAAACAAGCAGAACTACGACATTTCCAAATATCATAAATGAGAATCTCCTTAACAATCTAGGATGGTAGCCACCTCCAAAAACACTAATAGCTTGGAAATAAACCTAACAAAGCTATTGCTGGACTCATTGTTTCTGGCAATTAAATGAATACTCAATTGCAAAGAGATGCCAATTGTGTGCACGAGATCAAAGCATACTCAAAGGTATCTGGTCTAGCTAAATACAAAAATTAGACTTTTGGCACAAATGATAGAAGTAGTGAACTATGGCATTGACCCTCACCGCTATGCACGACGAAGCATCACCCCATGCACCCAAAGTCTCTTCCAAAGTTGCTTTAACAAAGAGTCACGAAATGAAAACCTCATATTGAAGACAATGGGAACATATATTGAGTATGAAAAATGGCAAAACATTATGGCGCAAAGCAGAGGGATCTTTAATATTCAAGGTCGTGGACTAGCATAAATGGGCCTCACATTGGATGTGTTTGGCAGTTTTGCTACCACTTTGCATGAAGGTTCAATCTTGGCCAACATTCCAAATACGTGCTTGACAAATTCACTAAAATACATGAATGTTTTATGCCTAGAATCATGAAACCTAGGCATGAGCATCAAAATACGATTATGTTCGCCACTAGGAGTCTGAAATCTATGGTTTACCTTATACTTGTGGCACTTGCAATATATATATGATTAATCTTACATTCATAATATTGGCACAACCGGACGAACCATGAGCGTGTAGATAAAATAACATGTCACATCATACAACTTTGATGCTTTAAAGCAAAAGGAATATAAGAAACTTTAACAAGCTGAATGAGACTTTAAACCCTAAAAATATCATTCAAAATCGTAGAACTATACGAAATAAAGCTAGGAATATCCTTAGCCCTATTCGAACCATGAAAAAGTAATAGTCCACAAAGTATCGCCAAATGGCAAGGAACGAAAAAGTTATCTTGTAGAAGGTATACTTATAGTTTTTCTCTTTTTACCATCTTGCGTCCCCATTTATATCAAATTTTTAGGTTTTCATTTGTGAACAAGGACGGTGTCAACATGATATTCATGGACATGACTCTCTAGTTTTGCATTAGGGCACACTTTCAATTAATTATGTGATGTAGAACGAAATGGGGGAAGCCATTCTTGCTTCCCCCTGACCTCGGATTCTGCAGGTCAGGGGGAAGCAAGAATGGCTTCCCCCATTCCGTTCTACATCGTCAAAGTAAGCTTCTCACCGGATTCTACAGGTTTGCTGAACCCATTTGTCATTCTGGAGAAGAATGAATCAAGAAAATGACGGAATGCTCATCCACTTACCTTGACGTAATATGCACATGTCTAAGGGACGGTTTGCATGCACCCTAAATTCACCGTCGGTCCTGTTTTGCCCTGTCCAAAACAAAAAGCTCAGCGATGCTCGTCAAAAAATGTCTCACAATTTTTCCTGACGTCGACTGCACGACATCATCATGTAAATGGCCCCTAATGCCTCGACATGCACTAGAGTTTTATCGACTTTTTAAAGCTTTTAAGTCAATGTTTTCGGGTAGTAATCACATGGCATTTCCCATTCCAAGTTTTCCTTGTGAAGGAAAACCAAAATGAATATCTTGTTGTAAGGCTAGAAACCAATGTCTCTCGACACAGCTATATCCCTTTGGGATGCTGCCATGTAGTATGCCATAAGAAGTACTTTCTATGTATCTATTTAATGTTCAAATATAGAATTGACACTCTAAAATTTTTTGTGATTTCCAAGACATGTGATTGGAGAAATTGGACATTTCATGATGATGAAGGATGGCATGTTAAATTGGAAAACCAAATTTGCTAAAACTATCTACTTTCTGAGGGAAACCTCTTTTATGAGCTTAAAATACAATGCATATATAATTTGAATAAGTGCTTAAATAAGAGGTCACTAAATGAAGAAAAGATATTGGAACCTCCGTAATACTCTCATTGAGGGCTTGAAATTGAAGGCATCTGCCCATAAGTTCCAATTAAAGTAAGATTTGATAGGTAGATGAAGCCCAAATTCTGAGTCAAAGCACTCTGATGGTTAATGCAAAATCTAGATTAGATGAGATAGACAGACAGACAGGCAGATAGATAGTAAATAATTTACCTTTACTAAAATTTCTGAGGGTGCATCTCTAGATTCAGAAAAACGTGTTGTTATTGGCTCGAAATCACAGCCGCAAGGAGGCAAGGGAATCAACGGTAGAGATGAAGCGGAAAGGAGCACGGGCAAGCGGCGATGACGCAAGCAGCGCACGGTTTAGATTAGCCGCACGAGCGCCGTCAATCGGTCCCACCGGACATGCGACTCGAAATAGTGGCAATGTAAAACAATCCCGGCCCCCGAAAATAGGGCCGGACCAGTACGCCAAGTCCGGGGGATCAGACGAGCCCGGTGTCTTATCCAGGGGCAGGCAGAGAGGTAAAAAAACAACAAATTTACTAAAAACAAACACAGACAATTTCAGACGCTTTGTCCAAAATGCCATTAGGGTAGAACATTTTAGCATATGCGCACGCCTACGTGTCTATTTCTCATTTGCTTTGGCGTCGATAGATCTTAAGAGTTATAGCGTCTGTAAGTTAGGGCCTGGTAGGTAGGGTGCCCTCCCCGTGACTCTTCTTCTTTCTTCCATCGCTCTTTTCGTGTGAAGTATTGCAGTCCCTAGTAGCCCTGACCGCATTTTTCCTTTCCGATTTTTCGCCGGATTTGCTCCCATGCTCTTTAATCTTCCCTACGGCCGGATCGGCCATGCCTGGAGCTTCGATTTGATCTAAAATTCGTCAAATTTCGTCCTCTGCGCCCTAATTCATCCCGCCATCAATTTTTCCTCCAGCTCCTGCTTCTTCTCCTCTTGGGGTTGCATGTAATGGGGATCAGGAGTTTCTGATCCGGCTTACGGAGTCTTAGGTTTGCGATTGATGCTGGGTTTAGTGTTTCCAGGGTTCAATTTGCAGGCGGAGAAAAAATAGGTCTTGTCAGCAGAGTTCGTGAGTTGAAGTGTTTCTAAGGACTTGAAGATTTCGAATCCCAGTGTATCAGGCGAAGATGTTGGAATTGTGGCTTTGAAGGCGAGATCTGCCCAAAGGATTTGATTCTGAGACCTATATGCATGTATGAGTAATTTTGACCTAACTATGGAGTTTCCTCGAGTTAGGGATAGCACGGAAGAGGAATTTTGTTAAGTGATGATTCTATGATATAGGCCACACAGGGAGGGGAAAGCTTATGGGGGAAGTGCAAGAGCTTGTAAAAGGATTTTGTCTTTTGCAGGATGGATGCAAGGTTGAAGGAGGTTCTTCCTGCAAGGTTGAAGCCGCCGGAGCTGGCAAAACGGCCGGCGGCTGTCTTCCGCCCAGAAAGAGGCTCCTTGCTGACCTAAAGCAGAATGGTTTATTACCTTCAGGATCCTCGCTATCCTCTTCCCCTCCCCACTCTGGTTTATCTGCAGGTGCTGCTTTGGATATCCAAGAAGCTAAGGTTTTGGCCGACCCAACAAAAGAAGATGTCCAGGAAGAATGTAACAAGTGTGGACGGCAGGACTCTAGCTCATGGCACCAGATTAAGCGTAAAGGTTTGCCACCACAACGCTATTGTACTACTTGCAGTTTGCATTTGATTTGCTTCTACTGCATGGAGTCGCCTAACATTTCTACCAAATCTAGTACTTGGTTAGATTGTTCTGTTTGCCAGCGGGGGGTGCATATGGACTGTGAGCTCAAGCATGTGCCTGACAGTAAGTCTGATCCTGCTTCTTACATATGTCCTGATTGCTCCAAGTCAAAAAATGGCAAAGTTATGTCTAATGGGGCTGCTAAGATCAAACGTAAGGATTGCCAGGAGAAAGATAACCTGATTACTGAATCTGGGGTCTGTTCAACTCTAATTGAGAAGTTTAGCAAATGTAACAAGAAGTTGCGCATGAGCCGCGAACCCCGTACGAAGCCAATACAATTCCATGTAGTGGATCTGATACAAAGCACATCTCCTCCTGGTGCTGTTTCTGGCTCGGATGGAAGATTGACTTTGTCTACTAAGGATCAAGTGCAAACGGCTTCTCAAGAGGCTGCAGCAGCTGCGAGAGCTGCTGCAGTATTAGCAGCAAAAGCGGCAACAGCAGCTAAGGCTACTGCTGCTGCAAAAGCAGCGGCCGCAGTGAAAGCAGCAACAGTTGCAAAAGCTGCTTTGGAGGCAGCTCTATTTGCAGCTAGGGCAGAGGCCCAAGCTCGGAAAAATGCCATGGCAATTACTAGCCCCACGCTCCCAAGTCTGTCCACCAGCATCACACCTTCTACACTATCCTCCAGTAGCTCTTTAGAGAAGGAAAAGACAAAACCTAATATAAAGATAGAGAATGAAGAACTGCAGGGTTCTCAGTCTGCTGTTGATGATGAGGAATTGGCTCGACAATTGCATCGAAAAATCAACAGTTCACCTAGGATCTCTCGTAGTTCTATTCCTAGTCGGAAGAAAGTTGCAGACAAACCTGTACCAGTGCAAACAACCGATGACTGTAAATTTTCTCCTCAAGCTGTGTTGCCATCTCCCACTGAGCCCTTTGTACAGCTGAAGCACCAGGTAACCAGGCCACGATCTCTCTCACATAAGGAAGGTAGGCGTCATGACAGATATGTGAAGCTTGATCCTCAGGCTACTGAATTTGAAGCTGAGCAGTTTGAGGGAGGGGTTTCAGAAGACTTTGCAAGTATAAGTCAACTTACGTTGCTGAAACCAAGCCTCACAAGCTTCACAGAGAGTAGTGCAATGGAACATGAGGCATTAGAACAGGCTACAGACAATTTGCATTTTTCAATTCCATCCATAAAAACAGGACCTGAGAATGCCCATTGTGCTGGCTTCACAATAATTTCCAATGCTGTGTGCTCTGGGTCAGTTTTATCAGGGAGTCTTAAAGAAGTTGTCACTGAAAAGATTGGTTTGAAGGAGCAGGCACAGGATCATGATGTACAGAAGCATGAGGCTCACTCTGGGATGGATGGGCAGCCAGCTGTGGAGGGTAACGAGATATCTAACACACAGGGGGAAGTGAACATTTGCGGAATTCCAAAGGAACTTGTACAGATGGAAGCTCAGACAGTAGCACAGAAATACATAGAACTCACAAGATCTGAGACAAATACATCCAATGGAAATAGCAGCCTTCCCAATAAGAAGAGAAGTAGAGCAGATCTGGAGTCAAGTCATTTTATAGATAATAGAACATCACTGGAACAAAAGGACAGCTCAGATAATTCTAATGGGCATCTGGAAACCAGTGCTTCTCCAAGGTGCCAGAATGTGTTGAAAGGACAAACTTGCGCAGCTGGTGTCAGTGTATCATCATTTCCAACTGTACCTTTACATTCTTCTGCATTTGCTTGCGGTCTCACTGGACAGCATTCTTAGTGATTAATGGTAAGGAAACTTCTCTATTTTCTGCACTTCAATGACAATAGATTTTTTCTGATGTTCATGTTGTACTTTGCAATAGTTCGTGAACTTAACCAATGGTGCTAGCCGATTACCAGACCCTGTGCATGATGTCAGCATTAAAATTGTGATTTCAATTTTTTTCCCTCCCAAGTGAGAAGTTTTCGCTATTGAAAAACAGGTCAGTCATTTATTTCAGGCTGCTGTTTGCAATGAGTTAGAACTCTGGTTATGTAGTTGCTGACTTCTATCTGCAGGTTTGTATATTTTTATAATTACAAGAAGGTGGCTCATTCGGAAGCTGCTATAGCTGTAAATAGATTCTGTATCATGATATACCAGAACAGAAGACAACTTTATGCCAATTATTTTGCGTTGGCATGCTGAGTCCTGGTTAGCTGTATTATCTCATAGTATATAGCCGAATCTGTAGATTGCAATTCACTCTCCAGTAGAGGGGTAAGGCCAACTGGGGTTGTATTATGTTCAAATGCCAGAATGTTCTGAACTCTTCTCTGAGCTTTTATTAAAACGTTTATTTGACAAAAAACATGGAAATGTTAGTTGGCTAGCAGCTTTTTAAATCTCTTCAGTCTTATTACAGGGTCCAGTTGGCCTTTCGTCATGTAAATTTTAATAAGGTGAAGGTCTTCAGCAAACTTTTATTATGTGGTTCCAGGCTGTTACTTTGTGCATTATCTGTAAGATTATTAGTGTATATTATTATTACTTTCCATGCATTTTGCTGGAAAACTTAGGCCAGTGGTGTATCATGGCTTCATTCCTGTTTCAAAGCTTCAGCATATCTTGTCTTCGTGTAGATGTCTTATTGAGTGTAGAAATTTCCAGGATCATAACGTCCATAACATAATGTTGGAGAGTATTTTGTATGCTTGCCCTTGTCAAGTCCCATCCAAAGAATTAGTGGTGAATGCGAATATCGATTGTGCTGATACCCGATGGGAGATATCTTTCGGGTCCCATCTATATGGTTGTAATTGTAAATATCTACGAATATGGTCATGTGATTTTTTTGAATCATAACAATGCGGCATGCAATGCCCTGCTGCCACCTGGCATCTCTTTATATTGCGGAATGAAAGTCTTGCTAGACCATTTCGCATTACAAGTTCTTGCAGGTAGTTTGCAGTAGGTTTTTAAAGATGAGGTTAGAACTCCATGCTCGCTAGAGGTGGATTGAAGAAAGGACATGGCATGAGCTTCATAGCAGGTAAGTTCTTGGCAAGATCTTCATCGTATTCTAAAAAAAAAAAAAAAAAAAGAAAAAAAACACCTAGCAGAACTAGAACTGCAGGGTTGAGAACAAGGCTAGATAGATGGATTTGAGTTGGAATTTTAATTGTAGTAATGTGAATTTCAGTGGCATGCGAAGAGAATGTGTATTAATATATGAGTGTTACATTGGGCGTTGGGGGGTGGAGGTTAAGGTGTTGTAGGGTAAGGCATGAAATCAGTAGTATGTGAAGAGAATATGTTCTAATATACGAACCTTACACTGGGCATCTCGAAATGGGACCTTGACAAAAAGAACCTGCATCCTGATGGCATTATGCATTTGGGGAATGTACGAGACCCCCTTGTATGACAAAGTGGGGATTATCACAGGTTTTGAAGCAGCTACATTAGCAGCGTTTTGTTTGGCTAGAAGTCCGCCGTCGTGATTGGCGACACGATCGATAGTTGTTTCCTGTCCTTTATTCGCAACAACATCACGTACAAAGGCATGAACGCTCTCCTCACGACCATGATTGCGTTGCCTTCTATCATGGAGCTTTGGCTCTTGTGGTCTGTCATGGCGTACGGTAATAGGTATCAGATCAGTTTACGTGGATTACAACCCAAGCTTTTCTTGCATTAGTGGGATATAAACTTCTTGATTTGAATCACTCTCATGCATATCAGTGATAGGCCTTTAAACATAAAAGCAAGGGCATTGTATAAGTAGGAGCTTTGAAATGCTTAGGCACCCAGATGAAGATGATTATGGAGTTTCAAAGACACTGGCTGTGTGCAAAATAAGGATATTTTTACAGTGATAGGCATCAGGTCAATTTACTTGGATTATAACCCAAGCTTCTCTTGCATTATTGGAATATGAACTGCTTGATTTGAGTCACTCTCATATCAGTTCCTGCTTGATTGTTGAGAATAAAAACAAGTCTGACAAGTTGCATCGTGGATCATTCTGGTGATGCTTGAACAGATTTAGCCAATCAAATAGATAACACGTTAAGCCTCCAAGAATTACACTCTATAGAATGTAAAACATGTGGACTTATGCATTTTGTATTTCTCTTTGCAGGATCAAGACATGCATGTAAGGCTTCAATGGAGGGTAGTTCTACCTTTTTAAGTCTCTCTGCATTATGTTCACTACACATGAAAAACCAATTGTTAAACTACAGAAAACACACCAGGCCTGTAGAAGTGAAATGGTGCTCCTAGCTCCTGGCTTTGGAAATGGTTTGAACACAAAGCTTGAACTGTTTCCTAGCTCTGAGCTCTTCTCTTTTGCTGGCTCTGATCCTGTAGGGCCACGGGTCCTACTATGGAAAGAAAATGCAGAAATGAACTTAGAGGCAGGTGCTTCATGGCGACAATGGAGTAGGCATCCATCCAAATCAATGTTGGTTTGCTGATGGGCCAATATGCTTCTGCACTAGCATAGGCGTCATGCTTTACTTGCAGTCTATACTTTACCTTGCATTCTGAAGAGACAAAACCTTCTCATGGTCATGCTACCTGCAGTCTATGCTTTACCTTGCATTCTGAAGAGACAAAACCTTCTCATAAGAGTGGGGCCCCCCATCACTTTTGCAATCATAGATATTTCACATTTGCTTAGAAATTAAACTGGTTGGATCCTTTGCTATTTGCTTGAAAATAAAACCAACTAGATTTTTCTCTCATGATTGCAACCATAGTATTGCAAATGATTTTTGGGTTGCCCCTAAGGGGGCAAACCCTTGTTTATGTGGGTTTGTGGCATATTATAGGTATATGCCAGTATATGCTTGGAATATGCCTATGACTGCTCCAAACCCGTTATTGGCTGTAAACTCTCGGTCGTTTTCGTTGTTGGGCAGCCACTCTTGAAACTGGCTAACCGGAGAGGCCTGCTCAGAGATATACCTCCTCTGTTGGTCCCTTTCCTAGTTCATTAGATGAGCCTTCCGAGCATTGCCAACCATCAGCAGCTCCATCTAGACCGAACTCACTTCATTTGTTTGATATGGAATTTAACATAACCCAAATAGGTCGTGTAGTTCATAAAGTTTTGGCTGTAGATCCACGAAAAGATCCCTTTTACTTCAGCGTTGGTGTTTGTAGATGAATCGGGCACTCCAATATTTCTAAGCATCTGCAATATCAGTGTTTATTTTTGCATTCGCAAATTTGTCAAGGGAGCTAGAGTAGCAATCAAGGAGCCTTTGATCATTAATAGGGATGATATCCATGTTTTAGAAGTTGAAAACCCTGCTTCTATTCATATTATTTCCAGTTTCTCAGAAGAAAAGATGGCAAAGCCAGAATCGATTCTGTTAAACTCAGAGAGCATGGAAACATGAAGAGATTTAAATTCTGCCCTTTAAAAGAGTAGATTATTCCTTGAGCAGAGCCAAGGACGTACTCATGATCTGTCCCATTGTTTTATGGATGAGGGTTCTTCCATCCCAGCATGTGCAGATTTTTCAGGTCCAGTAGAGATGAAAACTAGTTCTGGTAAGGGCAGAGGTTTATTTGCAACAAGGGACATTAAGGTTGGGGATTTGGTTATGGTAAGCAATGCACTTGCTTTTGTAAAGCCAGGAAAAGAATCCAAGTATGCAGATACCATGGTTAAAGTGATGGCTTCTGCAAGGGCGCGGCATCAGATAAACCGTCTGGAAATCTCAGCATCCAAAAGAAGATCAGATGTTCCACCAAAGTCTTTATTTGTTCCAAATGCTGTTTTGAGGAAGAAATCTTATTATAACAAGGAGAATACGAACAAGGGGGATTCACTCATGTATAAGGGGATATGCCATCTGCGTGCAGGGGGTAGCAAAAAAAACCCCTGTATACGGATCTTTAAAAGCAAATTTTGACCCCTTTCGAATAAAAATTACCTAGGATAGTGCAAAAAATACCAGAAAAAGGACCCCCTGCCGACCGTATATGTACGAAAATGGGTCCAAAAAACCCCCTTCCCGTGCATGCAGATGGGTTATACGCCCAAAACTGTGAACCCCCCTTGAATACGAAGAGGATCAAATGGCAAATATTGATCCTGCTTCAATACACGATGCAATGCCAAATACTACAAGTGTAAGTTATTCCAAGGATGGACAAGCTAAGGAACATGTGTGTGTAGCATTTTGGTTGCTGCCTGCATTTCTGAACAACTCATGCGGTCCTAACCTAGCAACATTGAAATGGGTGGCAAGAGTGAAGTTGTGTATTATATTGCTGGTAAAGACATTGCTGCAGGAGAGGAGCTTACTATATGCTATGCGGGTGCAATTAATCCCTTAGCAGATCAAAGAGATGTGTTAGAAAGCTTTAAGTGTTTGTGCTTCAGATGCAGACTAGAAGCCTCAGTTTCTCGCAATCTTGAAGAAATTTCTGCAGCCTATTCTTCTGAATACAAAAAATCCAGGAGTTGCAATGGGTGCGCACAACCTTCTTCTATGCTTACAAAGCTAGTTTTGTGATCGAAACAGCAACATCTGAACCAGCTAACTGGCAAGGCAGACCGAAGCTCCAATCTTGCATTCCAAGAGGCTGACCTGGGATGAGATTGATCGAGTAGGGGTCGAAACTTATCCTGAAATACTAGATCTTGTTCTGATGTTGCCGTTATTTGCCGTTATTTTTTCGATTCTTCATCTTGTGCTGGATAACTCTGTTTTCCATGTTAGTATTTCTGATAAATTCAATGTGTCTAACTTACCTTCTATGTCTCTGCATAGAACTGGATATCTAATGATGGAATTTGATAGGTTTTGAGATGATTAGACATGCAGCATAGCAATATAGTGACATTTGATGTTGATGCAACAGATTCTGGCATGGCGTCTAGTTCTTTGCAACTATCAACTACGCAAAGAACAGTTTCAAGAAACAGTGTCTAAATTTAAGGACTGCTTGGAAATTTGTTTACTTCCTTTCAGCGGAAACATTTGCAATTCTGGTAACATATAATGAGCCCTGGCTTCTCAATACAAAGGCGTTTTGGATTGGACCAGGCCAGCAAGTTTGGCCAGACCAAAAAAAAAAGTGAGACACGCAACAAAAATTTATTATTATTTGTGCATTTCACTTTTTATGAATGCAAACTACACGTAATAATGCTTCCCAGGTAAAATTTGTGTCTGATTCACTCTACAAATTTATTTTGAACATGTACCGCAGGTTTAATTTGAAGGTCTTGTATGCATTTTCAGGTGGATTTTATGCATATAATATGCTTGCATTGGTATTTTGGAAAACAAGACGTAAGGACTTTGGAGTGAGCATGTCCCATCACATGGCCACATTTCTTCCTATTATTGGATCATACGCACTAAGGTATATCCTGTCAACAGTAAACTGTTGGATATTGCATTCTTTGACTATTTAAGTTGGTTGGACATATTAAAGTAAACAATCGAGCCTCAAAGAACTATCATTCATCCAATTACTTCCTGTTGTGCAACTTATTGGCTTAAGGTGTAGTAAATTCTGAATCGAGAGCTGGTAGCTCTACAGAGTTGTGTGCATATCTGCTATTACAAGGTTATGGTCTTTCAATTTGTACATGAAGCTATCTGAACTATGACTTTGTTAGGTATATGCTGTGATGGAATTTTCATCGCCCTGCTAATGAACGCCAAAACATATAAAATGATAGTGAAAGTAATAAACTTTGTGCTTTAATTCAAACTTAAGTTGGTTAAACGGGGCCAGATGATTGCAGATAGTAAAGTTCTATGTGGGCTCTCTGAATGTTCTTATATCCACTTAGGATTTATATGAAGCTATAGCATATTTATTTGACTCTTTATCACTCTTTATCTAGTGTGTTCTTAAACTTAATGTCTAATGAATTATCTGTCCTGTTCAGAGGTTTCTTTCATGGTTACTCGATAGTGTGCATGATTATCAACCATGCTCTTAGGTATGTATTCTTCCTTGCTTGATTAAACTATGCATGTAATTATTTTTGAGTGTACAACCTAGGAAAAGATGCAATATAAGGCAATGTTTAGCAGCTAGATGTGAGAAGTATTAGGAAAAGATTCCCATAGGATGTACACCGAGGGCATTTAAATTAACTTTTGTGAGGAATAAAAGCTAGCTTAATGGCTGGAATATGGGATCTGCTCCACTTTGCATGGATCCCGGAGGTTCATTGCTATCATCAACAATGGTAGTTGCTCTTTACATTGTGCAGCTTGCAATGCATATTCTGACACGTCAAAGTAGACACAATTTCCATCTTTATGAGTATTTCAGGATTGGCAATGGGATGGTTTTGGTACCATTCATTGGCAGAAGACGCCCTAATATAGGCATTCTAGAATGAGGAAAAGTAGGGAACTCCCACGATTGGAATATCACAACGGCATACTTGCTTCTTTTACAAAAGTTTTATTGTTCTTCCTTTCTAGATCCAACGCCAAATATCTTATAGCTTCATTTGCACCCAAAATTCTATATTCTGTACGCTTTGTTAGATAGATACAAACTTTTGTAAGAAATCTTAAGGGCTATCTAGCTTTTTATTGCTTTGTTTGTGGAATTGGGGTTTACATCATTTATTTTTAACGAAAATCATTGCTTAATTTACTGTTTTTTCTCTGCATCCCACTTGGGTATTGCTGTCTCCATGGTCATGAAGTTTGCTGATAATCTTGTGAAGGTGAATAATTATTATCCATTAATGCCTAACGATTTATGCTTTATTTAGCTTCACTCTTGGAATGCTATGCCTCGTATATAATTTGAGTTGTTTGTTTATGTGAACAGTTATACTCTACGAGCATTACGATGCTATGACGGCATTTTTGTCGATGCTACTGTTTGAATTTCAGCTCAGTCTTCTCTTCTTACTTGCGATGATGTGTGTGCTTTTCCTAAAGTAGGTATTGCAAATGTTTTAAGCATCATTACTAAACTGTTTCCCATATTGTTATCAACGGGTGGTATCTGTAGCTGTCTACCTACATTCTCAAGGCAAGATGATGAAATAAAGCACTGCAATGTAAAATACAACAGTTCAAATTTTGAATATCCAAGTTCTGATTCTTTACACTATTTAGTTTGCTTGAGTATTACCCAATTTTAAATTGTCTTCTTGTAGTATAATGTTTATGGCATGCCCCTCATGAGAACAAGGGCCTTATTTAGATGTGCAAGCATAAGCAATACATAGAGTTGAGCATATCAGTCATAGGGTGCCTTTTCTTTTTAGGAGATACTTCTTAAATGGATGGTTTTAGATTAATGTTATGATTTTTAGATGGTGGCTGTCTGTGGATATCTATATATAGCTTATAGTCACTTTTTATGGAACAATCCATTGTATAAGGACCATGATTTTGGCTTCACCAATATGAGTATAAGGTGTATTAAAGTATGTACCTTTTTAAAATGAATAGAAAACCAACTTTGCAAATAAAACTAAAATTTAATGCCATGATATGAAGATTTGAGACAAGCAGACTTAATCGGATGGCTATCAAAGCCGATCTTCGCAATGGTCCATAACTAGTTTTTCTCTTTTTGGCCAACAATTTTGCGACTAGATCATAAAGCGGCCCCTCTTCCCCCCCTTTTGGTCAGAATTTATATTCAAAAATATGAATTAAATCTTACAGAACGATCAAGACCATAAACGTGGCAACAAAATTAAGCTTTTGAGTACTTTCATGTATTTTACATTCTTGAAAAATGCGAAAACTCCCTTAATTAGTTAAATGGTCTTTAGCCAAATGAATAGTGTGTATATCAGCTTGATGCCTATCACCGATCAATCATACTTTGTAAATCTTTGTCAATGATCTCAATATAGGCCCAATATCACTACTTGAACACCATATCCAGAATTTTTAGTGTACGTAGGCTGAATATCGAGCCTTAAGTATTAACCTACATAAGCATTTTTACAAATATGCTACACTTCAGTCTTGTCAGACTTCTACCATTGTACATGTGATATAACTGGCTTGCTAGACAATCTAATCATGGTCTACTTTACTTCTGAGTCTGCTAAGCAGCTTTATCAGATTATAGCTCCTATGCAAGGTAATTTGCTAACTCTTCATAACTATCAAGAATGGAGATTTCACATGACCTGGTCATTAATTTCGCAAGGCCTGTGGCATGTTGTAAGGGAACAAAATTGTTCAGATATCACTCTTGATAAAGATGATATAGTTTCCAGATCTATCATGTTCACCATTGATGATTCTTTACATGCAAAGGTCTTGCAAAGATCATTCCTTAATGCCAAGGAGTTGTGGGATTATCTAAGGTTACAATGTGTGCATGGCCATGACCTAGACTATGATCATGTGCAGCAGGGGTTTAAGGCTAAGAAGAAATCTGTGGACAAATGTGAAGTGTTACCAATACTGCCAACATCACTATTTTTCCCAGATGGATTCATGTTCCCTATCCATTTGACGAGTTCCAGATTAGCTCCTCATTCTATGTTTGATCGTATATACAATGGGTGATCTTATACTCAACAACAATCGTTACAAAGTTATGGATAGTTGTAGAGTGTCTCTTGTTGTTGATATCACCCATGGATAGTTGTATAGGGTGTCTCTTGTTGTTGATATCACCGAGTTGCTGCATATTGTGTGTTTAAAATAAACAACTGCTATCTCTTTGTAGTTTTTCTAAAACCAAAGGGAGGACAGACAGAAGATCAAATTCCTTGATGCAGGTAAATTGCATAAATGATTCATTATGATTGCATGCCCGCAAAAATTCTGCAGCACTGGTCAATAAAGTAACCTTAACGAGTAGGGAAAACATACATTTTTTATTCCAAGAAAATAGAAATAGAACTATGATTTAAGCAACTTCACTCCGGCCACAGAGGGTTGCAAAAAGCATATACTACATTTTCAAAGTCTGCACCAGAAGAACTGCCTCTTCTATTGATTATTCTTTGGACGTATAAGATGTCTGTACAAGAAGGGTATCATTTGGCCTTTTTTTGAAATGTATAGTTTTTGAAATATACATCTTCAATTCTTTTCGTCTTTCAAGTTAAAAAAGAAAATGAGGCAATGCATTAAGATGATCTTCTGCACAGTTTGAGACGACATTGTAAATTGTATCTTTTTGTTGTACTTAAGGTATGGCTGCACATGGGGAAACCACTGTGCATTATCTGATGTTAGTTGTTAGTGGTTGGCCTCCCGTTAGATGGTCGTGGGCGAACATCCAAAGAAGGTAAGCTAGGACTACTAAGAGCTTACTGACCAGAGATGGCTTTGTTGATGTATCCAGTTCCGGCAAGCTAGAAGCAGGGGAGCTGGAGTTTCTTACTCAAAAATAGTTGATCTGCTTTTGCCGCTTCCTTTCTTCCCTTTGCATTTTCTTCCTTTTTGCCATTCAATCCCTCATCCGCCTCTTGATCCTTCCGACAATCCGATTCCAGTGTTGGCATTAAAAGGATGTTAACAAGATGTTTCTGCTCCAAGAAGTCCCTTTAATTGCAAAGCACATGCTTCCAAAGAAGCTCATCAAAGTAGATTGGAAGCCGAGTGTCTGGACATATCTTCTGGCTTCGATCAAAGCTCGGCCATACTGGCTATGATTCTTTTTTATGTCGGGCTCCTCTTGGTTCTTTTTGCTTAGGTCCAAAACGTTTAAGCTAAGAATAAGAACAGTGGCCAATATTGGCACATATTTAAGCCGCTGTCAGTACTTTATGCTGGTAATGATATAGGTCCAATGCATTTTTCTTAGCTTAGGCATTCATGTTGTGAATAATAGCATATTCTTCAAGTACTATACTGGAATGTACACTTCCAAAATCTAAATCGGTTGTGATCACTCTAGAAGAGAAAAAGACATACAAAAATAAACTGCTACTATAGGTCTAAAATACGACCGAGAATTCTCACCACTGTAACATGTGGAATAGGGAACAGTTTGACAACCACAGTATCAAGGACCACAGCATATCAGAATATCCAGCATATGCTTAGGATAAGCTAAAAACCCACATGAGCAAGGGTTTGGCCCCCTAGGGGCAACCCAAAAATTTTCGTAAGAAATCATTTAAAACAAACGTGGCATTGAGGCACACACTGCAAACCTATGCATTACCAAGACTTGTCGGGCTATTAATGTTTTAGTATTCGAGCTGCTCATTATTCTATGGTTATAATTATACCTTTGGGTATATCACTACCAGGAACAGAATCAAGACCATTCAAGTCAAAAGACTACTCACAAACTACAAATCAATTCCTCGCCATATCTCATTTTAAAAAGTTTGGCATTCTCTAGTCTCATTATGTACATGGTTCTTGAAATAAACAAGATTGTTTGGAAGTATAATGTGTTTAACAAGTGTTGCCTTATGCAGGTTGCACCGATTTCTCAGGGGCTCCCTTCCTTGACTTAATTCCCAAAAAGCCCTTCGTATTTTTAAAATTCTCAAAATGAACTTAAATTTTAAATATTTTCCCAAATAGCCCCGTATATTTTATAGTTCTGAAATTCGTGTGTTCTTTATTTCACAGGTTGCTAAACTCTTTAGCTGCATTTTGGAAGATAAAGGTAGTTCGTTGGCTACAGAGGATTTCGTTTCTAAATGTTCGGGGTTATGGTTTTGAATTGATTGTCAAAATATGACTTTGAACTATGATTTAAGCCACTTCACCCTCCGGCCATGGAGGGCAACCCTCCGTGCGCAGCACCTTGTTATAAATATGTTGTATGCATGCATGATGGCTTTTGTAATTTGTTTTTCTTATACCTCCTGAGAATTTGCCCCATTCTGCTAATAACAGGCTATTTGCTATAGCTAGACCCATGCTTTCTCAAGCACAGTGCTCCAAATATGATTGCAGCCATAGCATCAGAAAAGATCTTTACAATGTTGTATGCATGCTATGATGACTTTTGTAGTTTTCTTTTTCTTCTGTTCTTGAGAATTTGCCCCATTATTCTAATAACATGTTATTTGCTACCATTAGGCCCAAACATTGAGTCGGCAGATATGGTGGAGACTTCGAAGTACAAATTTTGATTCTACACGGTTAGATTTAAGCCACTTTACCCACATGAAACTGGAGGGCAACCTTCTGTGCGTAGCACCTTGTTTATCTTGCTCCCATAGCGATTCATCATTCTCTCTAATGAACTCAAATTCGCCATTCGTAATAAAAATTTTCCAAGAGGACATCCTCCCATGGTATTGGTACCATCACTAGAAAAAAAAAGGGGGGGTCACCACCATCTCTATAACATTATACATCATCACAACATGGGTGCCCAGCATAACCTATATGAAAGACAATAAAAAAATGAATCTCAACCCAAGAGATAACTTAATGCAGAATACCATATGCATTCTCCATAAGAAATCACATCGCCTTTGAAGTCTAATCATCAGAGCTCTGGCTTATCACATAGCTACTCCTGTATTATAGCATGGCTTGTAGATGGTCTACGATTCCCATGGTCCATGACCATAAACCACAAATCAATGCAACATTGATATTACCAAGGACCTCAGTAGACTGCAAAACAAATGCACTCAACCTATCACACAATCCATTAACATTAAAACATTCATCACCCTCAATATTTCTTATATCTGTCTGATGGAAAATTGCAAAGGCAGTTTAGATTCTGATTCAAGGGATGGACACTCTCCAAAATAGAAACATAACAAGGAGAAAGGGCCGAAGGCATTGATAGCTTCGAAGCCTGCAGTACCTCATGGTCAGAATGATCAGAGGTTGCAACACTCTCCAAGACTAGAAGGGTTGTAAATACATTTGGGGCAAGCACAAAGAATACGAGAGACGGCATAAGCATAGCTCCAAAACCCCATGAACCAAAGCAATCGAGGCGGGCCAGCTCCAAAACCCCATGACCAAAGCAATCAAGGTCGACCAGCTTCAAGGCAGTTGAATTTCACAAGAAAATTGAAGAACAAAAAATCAAATATACTTGTCGAGCCTTACTTACACAAAATCAGGCTGATGTAGTCGCCCATAAAGCCACAATAGTAAGGCACACGAATATCATTGCAAAAGAGGATTACCTCCAACGGAAGCGGATTTGTTGCCATGCCATGTATAGAACTACCAACAGGGCAACAAAAAAATCATTTGATATCCTATTTTGCTCCAGCGCTTCGGGGCAGAGATTTTTTAGTCCTAGCAGTAATAGGTCAGTTGTTATTTGTGACGTCCCCTACTCGTATACGGTGCTCTCACCGTACACAAACAGGAGTTCTTCCCCCACACCAGCTCCATGCTGATACAGGGCCCTCCACATATCATCGCATCTGCGCAACGAGTCCCAAAGGGAAGAGTGAAGGTGTCATTCTACCCTCGCTCCCTCGGCCTACCTAGTCTGCTGAAGCGTAAACATACATGTCAAGCATCAACATAATCCTCCATCCACCCGTAAGGGTGGTATATCAACATCTCGCAGAGACAAAGGGGTCACACATCACATAGGGGAATCCTACCCAAGGCTCGCACTCAAGGGGTGATCACGCTTGGCCCCGTGAGTTCATTGCGCATGCAATTCATGGCAATGGATTTGGCTGGCATAAGAACATGGCAAAGGGTTGTCCACTCCATCCGCCCCTTCCCGCACACACTTTGCGTAGTAGGCTGAAAAGTGTTGGGACCTCGATCAGAGCCCACGGATGCATAGCCGGGGCTATTCCTCGGGTATCATCCTCCCAGCCCGGGATGGGGCGGTAGGGATCACTCCCTCCAGAGATCTACATGCCGACTCAAGGTGACTAGAGGGCCACCGCCTGCAGAATGAATCGACCGAACCCACCGGAAAGTGTACACCACTTCACGGTGTCGAGCCCATGCCTTACCCGCACTCGGTGGTAAGCCATTAGACCTAGTCACAATGATCCCCTGTAGGCTTTTACACACCGTGGGGATCGCTCAGAGTCGTAACATGAACCTCCTTCTTTGCCGCCCGGCCCCTTCACCCACAACCGGTGTGTGGCTCTTGTACACAGGCCGAATCTACAAGGTGCTAGAGAGGCTACTCTAGGAGCATCAACTACAAGCTTTAGGGCCTCTACCCCCTTCCCAATACAAGGAGTTCACAGAGATACATCATCCAAATATATCATTAAGAACTAAAGAACTAGATCTAATCATAGAGTTAGGTTCTTTAGTTAGTGTCCGAGATCTAAGATCTAGATAGTTATATGGGCAATTTAATAGTCTAAACCTACCGATTCTATGACTAGAAGACGGTTTAAGCTATTAAATTGACCAAATACCGATCCTTGAGTGGCTCCTCCCCGACCGAAGTTCAACCATCCCGGCCGAAATGATCAATTCGTGGGAACCGATGGCGCATTTCGCTTGGGCAGCTGCCTCGAGGCGGTTTTGGCTCCCGGGCAGCCAAAACCGAGCTCAAACCCTAAGGACGAAAAAAAACTAGCAAGCTAGGGTTTTCCTACCCTAAATAGACATGGGGTTTAGGCTAGGGTTTCCACCACCCAATTTGGCATGTGGGATAATTGGAAAGGTCCCACTTGCCTTTAATGGCTAGGTGGCAAAATATGCCAACATGGAAAGGTGTTCTCATTAATGTGCACATGTGCACATTAATAATATATGAACACTCCTAGCAAGGCGTGATTTGGCAAAGACAAAGATACACGCCCCGGACCGTGATAATCGTGGCCGAAACGCCACATTCTCCCCACCTTGAAATGATGTCATCCGCAAAGATCGGGTCTCCCCACCTTGGGATCTTCCTAATCGCAATGCGCAATCAACGTGATGCATACAATATAATAGTTATACATTTACCGGGATTACCCTAAGGCAATATTTTTAGAACATTATTATGTCATTATACTATGGAATACTTATCAATTCACAACATCATTAAACAAGGTATTCACTATCTTAATTTAGACAAGATTTCAACATTTCATATCTATAATTATTGTCCGAGGTACTCTTCATTCCTTGCAACACATTCCAACAAAACTTGTGTTGCAAGTCTTCGTAGGTCGACCTCCTTGCTCTTGAGAGCTTCTACTGGCCCTCAGTGCCATTACACTATGTTAGTACCGCTTTTAATTATTTAATAAATTTTGGTTATATGGTGACCACCCCACCTATCTACATGAATGCATGGCTAATCTCCTACAGTAGGAAGAGGATGAATCTTCCATAATGGCCGTGGAGACAAATACTATATGCCTATATGCCGCTCATGCCTACACCTCTAGTTGCCCGGGCAGGAGGATATCCTTCTCGGGCGTGGGGGCGGAAGGATGGATTCCTCCTATCAAAGCATATATGGGGCTAAAGGTGCTTTCCCTATCAATGCATTCCTTAATGACCTCCTTTCTCTCTCGAGGTCGCCTACTTCCGTGGAACGTAAGTAGACTTTCTAATCTACCTTCCACTCGCCCCAAAGAGACGCTTGGTCATGCCTACATTGACATTACACCACCAGCCTAGAGATCACCGTAGTGGTCTCATCATCGGTAACAACGCATGCGACCCTTACCAAGCATAGGTTGCATGCGTGAGATTAATCTATACAAGAATTAACCTACACAAATCGACATGCCCGAGCCGATTTCTTCTGGAGATGACCTTGCCGCCCCATTGCTCCATAAACCGTGGGTACCGCTTTTACTAAATCCTTCTTAAGTACCCACGTCGCGTCTTCCACTGGTAAAGTGCTTCCATTTGACCAAGTATTGGAGGAACTCCAACCTCCTTGTCTTCTTGAAAGCTTTATCAAGAATCATTTCGAACTATTTCCACCGCTTCCTCCGCCATTTCCAACAACGTTGGAGTGTCCAAGACTTCGCCCGGATTTGGAGTATGCTTCTTCAACAAACTCACGTGGAAGACCTTATGAATCTTTAGGTGTGTCGGCAAATCCAACTTGTAGGATTGATTACCTACTCTCTTGATTATTCAAAGGGTCCAAACCACCTTGGAGCAAGCTTCTTGCAATTGCCAATCCCGAAGCCACCGCTTTCACCTTTATCTTGAGCCATACATCATCTCCAACTTTGAACTCTCTCGACCGTTCGATGCTTGTCGGCGATGCTCTTCTCGACGACTTCTTGTCGCTAGCAGATAACCACGAACTTCTTCCACGAAGCCGCCGATATCGGCCAACATCTCTGGCCGCGAAACTTCTACTTTTGACACGGTTGTGCCAAGTGTCCGAGTTAGGCAATCGATAGCCATAATTGATCATAAATGGCTACATTTGGGACGATTCCTCGCTTGGTGCTATTGTATGCAAACTCCACCAAGTGAATAAATTCTTCCCACATACTTTGCTTATTCCGACATAGTTTCAGTAGCATGTCTTCTAAAATCCTGTTGGTCCGCCTCCGTCCCATCCGTCTCGAGGATGATACGCCGTGCTCATGGATAGCTTGGTCTGAATCGTCGCAAAGAGGTCTTGCCAAAAGGCACTCATGAACTTCGGATCCCTGTCGGAGATAATCTCCCTTGGCATGCCATGAAGCCTGAAGATCTCTTTGGTGAAGAGCTTTGCTGTATCCATAGTCAGATATCGGTGGTTTACGCAAGGCACAAAATGTGCCATCTTCGACAACTTGTCGACCACTACCATCAAGGCATCCTTGCCTCTCGCTGTTCTTGGGAGTCATGTGATGAAATCCATGCTGATTACCTCCCACTTAGCGTTTGGCACCGCTAATGGTTCTAATGCCCCCGAATTAAGCTGCTCCGCCTTCGTCTGCCGGCATAGCCGACATTCCTTGATGTAGCGAGCTATTTGCTTCTTCATTCCTGGCCAATAATAGCTGCTGCGCACTTTGAAATATGTTTTCATGAATCCCGCATGGCCAGCTATTGGGCTGTTGTGCGTGTCATGGAGGATCAACTTCCTTACACCTGATGATTCGGGTATGCACAACTTGTTCTTATGGTATAACAGGTTGCCTTCCTTCTTATAATGCTTGAAGGCCTCCCGCTCTTTATCTGTTCTAGCCTCCTTAGAGAGGCTTGCCCATACTTCCCTGAAATCCACATCCGTTGGCAAGGACTCTTCGATCTTCTTACCAAAGTCGCTGGAGAGCGTCGAAATTGCATTGCAATGCACTCTAGTTGTCAGTGGATGCCTTGAAAGCGCATCTGCTACCACATTGAGCTTCCCCGGCTTGTAGACTATATCAAAGTCATATTCTTCGAGGAACTCCATCCATCTCCGCTGCCTCAGATTAAGGTGTGGTTATGAATACATATTGAGGCTCTCGATGGTCGGTATCCAATTGGAACTTCCTTCCCAAGATATAGTGCCTCCATATTCTTAATGCCCCGACAACCGCAAGCAATTCCTCGATCGTCGCGTTGGGTAGCGGCGTCTGGCGTCGCTCATCTTTTACGGAATCATACGCTACCACACGCTCTTCTTGCATAAACACCGCACACTGTAGCTATCTTACTGCATCTGTTGCTACAAGCTTATCTTTCTCCCAGGTCCGGCAAGGTCAAGATAGGGGCGTCGCCGAGCTTCTTTCAACAATTCAAACCCTTTTGAGCTTTCTTGTGCCAATGCTCTACCCAATCTTTCACCTTCTCGCCCTCGTCAGTCACATTAATCCGGTTGCTATCTTAGCAAAGTTCTTCCGCGAACTTCCCCGTAGTACCGCTAGACCGAGAAAACTTGACCTCGTGCACATTCTTGGTTCGCCGCCAATTGAATCACCGCTTCAATCTTGGCGGGGTCCGTCGAGATGCCTTCCGCGAGATCACATGACCAAGGTATTCCACCTTCTCCGCGCGGGCGGTGGCACTTCGACAACTTGGCGTACAACTGGTGCCTCTTCAACTTCTCTAGCACCCTTCTCAAGTGTTGCACGTGCTCTTCAAGGGATCTGCTATACACCAAAATGTCATCAAAGAAAACAATCACAAAGGTGTCCAGGAACTCCCTGAAGATATCGTTCATGAGCCTCATGAACGTTGCGGGGGCATTTGATAAGCGAAAGGCATCACTGTGGAACTCATAATGCCCATACCAAGCGTCCTCGGGCGGTCTTGTGGATATCCTCCTCCTTTATCCGTGTCGATGATAACCCGACCTTAAGTCGATTTTGGAGAAGATCTTTGCTCCTTGAAGCTGATCCATCAAGTCGCCCCGATCTTGGAAGCGCATACTTGTTCTTAATGGTGTGCTTATTCAACTGTCTATAGTCTATGCACATCCTCAAAGATCCATCCTTCTTCTTGACAAAAAGAACGGGCGCTCCAAACGGCGAGACACTAGGTCTAATGAAACCTAGGTCGAGCAGCTCCTGCAACTGCTTCTTCAGCTCCGACAACTCCTGCGTTGTCATTCTATATGGAGCCTTGCTTGTTGGCTTTGTTCCCGGTTCGAGTGCTATCTCGCACTCGACTCCCCTATAAGGAGGGAGCTGCTTGATCTCATCTGGAAAGAGATCGTGGAACTCCGTGATCAACTTAGCTATTTGCTTCGGCAACTTGCTGAGCATCTTGTCTTCTTTGCTTCCTTCCAATTCCGGCTCACTAATCTCAAGCTTGAAGATGTATGCTACTTGCTCACTCTTGATGCACTTGAACAGCCGTTTAGAAGACATACACTGCATGATGGGAACAACTTCTTTACCTGTTATCTCAATGATCTTGCCGTCGGGTGTTGGGAAGGTCACCTTCCGCTTTCCACAATCAATAATGGCCCCTGCTGGTCCAAGGTACTCCATACCTATTATCAAGTCGTATTTGCCGATGCCCATTACCTCTGCCCCCATCTGGATCTTAATCCCCGGCAAGTCGATGTCAAAGTTGATTCTTTTACCTGCCGTCTGCCTTACTGCTCCACTTGCTAAGACAACGGGCCTTGGCTTTGACTTTAATGGTTTTAACTTCAACATTTGAACCATTCTGGGAGATGCAAAGTTATGGCTACTTCCCCGAATCTATCGTGACTATAAATGACTTGGCCTTGGCCTTTCCCAATCGCGGAAATTACTTTATACCGGGCTCTCTTGCTCAGTATCTATTATGCGGCAAAGATATGACACTCACCCCGAATGTAGTCGCTGGCCTCCCTCCTCGCCGCCGTCGACCAAAGTGTCCCAATCTCCCAACTCGCTAGCTATTTGCACTCATGACATATGGGCGCTTCATTGTCCTATGGCCTGGCTGAAACACCCGAAGCAAAGCTGCTTTTCTATGCACTCTGTCTCTTTTCCTTGGGCATGGCTGCAGAAGGATCGCCTTGCTTTGGAGTAGTTTGACCCTTCCCCGTTTGTCTTTGAAAGATACCGCTTCTTCTCCTGCTTTGCTTCCCTTGATTGCCACTATATGGGGCTCTAGCTGGTCCTGGGCTGGGCTGTCCTCGGGCTGAAACCGCCTTTGCCTTGCCTTTATCTTGGTAATCTGCTTTCCCTCTCGCTATTCTTCGAGGTCCCGTTTCCTTGCAAACTTATTGCCTTGGACTCCGCTTTCGATCATCGTTCTCGGGTTTATTGCCCTTACAAGCTTGTGGATCTCCTCATTCAGACCTTCAATGTAGCTTTCCCTTCGCTGCTTCTCACCTAACTTTGGCACATACTGACCTTTAGCCTCATAAATTCCTCGTAGTATTTACATCTTGATTTGTTGCCTTGCTTGCAAACCTCAGAACTCTTTGCATCATCTTTGGACTTGTGCTCTCTTGGGACGAATGGCGCTTTGAAGGCTTTAGCAAACTTCTTGAACCCAAAGCATCCCCGCTAAGACATGAGCCTTGGCATAGCCCTTCCACCAAATCGTCTTTGCTCCTTGGGTTATTTGTTGCCACCACGCCTTTATCCTTATCCTTCATACCATAGGCATTGCCGTGTCGCTCATCTCGTCAAGCCGGGCCTCTGCCTCCATGCGACTTTGTTCTCGCTTTTGAGAATTGCTCGAGCTTCACGGCCTTCAAACATTTCCCAATCACGAGTCTACTTTCTTACGGTAGTCGAGGTTCTTGTGTCCCTTTGTCGTCCATCAGGGGGTTCCTCGCCTTTAAATGCCTTCCGGACTTGGTTCTGCCTTCTTCTTCTTCCTCGAGTCCGAGTCGAATCGAGCTTGAGTCGGAGGAGTCCGTTTGGGGGACCTTCCTCTCTTGCTCCTCTTCTTGTCTCTACCTTTCTCAGGCTGATGCTTGCGGCGGTTGGCGTTACCACAGACTTTTGCTCACAGCGTGCGGCTAGCAAAGCCTTTATCTGTTCGAGGTCCGTCCTCATTTGCGATATTTCTTCTTCTGGGGTCATTTGTCCAAATTCTTCAAGCAGGTTCCTTGCCGGGCGTGGCCTGGGCGGGCTCTGTTCCTCTGTAAGTTCCCGTTAGCTTGTCGTTCTCCCCAAGGCCAGGGCCTCTAGCCGCATACACAAGTGGTTCATATCTACATGGTTAGTTTTCCTCGCTTTCTTGCATTACTTATGTTTGTTGGCATGGTTGGGGGACACAAAATATATCAACAAAACATTTATAGTGCAAGAGAATATTATATTTATATTTTATATTACACTAATACAAAAAAATTGCAACTACTGCTAATCATTCCTGTTGATGCCGGTAAGATGGATTATCCTCCAGAACTTTTTTCACTTGGGCTGTTCCCACTGAATGGCCCAAGTTCCTAAGGACATTGGCTGGAGATCCACCTTGTAATGCTCTTGCCAAATCTTCTATTCTCGATTGGGGAGGTATAAGCCGCCGTCATCGGCGGTCTTGCCCGCCGTAAGGTATGGCGGTCGAAGACGCCGAGTGCTACCGCTCTCTTCACCGAGATTGCATACTTTCGGTGTTAAGGGGTAACCGCATGCCGGCGAATCCTCGAGTGCAATCGACAACGATACTCCTTCCTCGCCTCGGGGTGAACTTTGCGGTGGATAACCGCTATTCTTCCATCCATCGGCGGGATTGGCGTAATACCGTGAGTGACCGTGGCGCGATGGCGAGGTCCTCGGCCACTTTCGTATCCAGCTCAGGTTCGCTTCGAAATCATCAACCTCCACCGTGGTGAGCTCCACCGTAGTCTTTGATCTTTGAAACCCTCCCCGAGGTCGGTCGCTGTCCCTATCCCTGGGAGGTGCTTTGGACGAAGCTTGCTTGTTAGGATGTTTGAGGTCACATAGCGGATCCCCATTTGTTCCCCTGAAGAGCAAGGAACTCTTCCTCCGTCGGTAGCTTGTTCTCGGCCTTGTGCGCCTCCATAATCGCCTAATGTTGTCAGTAGGCTTGGATGTCGGAGGTAAACTCTCCGTGTAAGTGTCGGCTTCCCTTACTTGGAGGGGAAGTCGGACTCTCCTCGGACGATGAAGTCGTCCAAGTCCGCTCTTCGGAGTTGGTGCAAAGACTCTTCAGGGCCTGGTACTCCCTTTCCCTGCACTCCGGGAGGTTTTGAATGTCGCTTAGGAGCAGAAACTCCTCACCTTCGACAATAATGGGAGCTAGGCTTGTGATGCCTAACCCGAGGGGTGGCGCGATTCTGAGAGTCTGCCGGCTTCTTTCGAAGTCTTGCCACTCCTGCTCTGCTTGTCGCCGCTCTTCCGCTGGGTCGAGCTCGGCATAGTCCTCCTCTTCCTCTGATTCCTGTTCATCCGAGTCTTCTTCCTTCCCTTCCTGCTCCTCTTCATACTGTGTGAGGAGCCGTTGTTCTGCTGCTATGGCTAATGGGTCCACGTCCATGGGGGGAATGGAGGTTTCCCCCACGGTGTTCTCGGCACGGTGGGTAAGAAAGATTGCCAGGGCAGTGTTGAAAGAGAAGTACTTGGTCCTGTTGACAGTTAGGACCATTGGCTCCGGTGTGCGGTGCGCTTTGTTTGTGAGGTATTTGGCGATGTTCGGGACATCGTCTAATGCTGCCTGCAGGGACTGTCTAGGAACAAAATATCCTACACAAGGGGGGAGTTGTACTAGCGCTGGTTCTACCCTAGCTTGGAACTCAGTCAAGACTCTACTATAAGCCGGGGTCGCGTGCAAGGTTGCTTGGACGTCTACCTCCTTCCTGAAGATCTGGAAGATTTGGTCGACGTCGGCCTCAGCAGCATGAGCGCTGGCGCTGTACCATCTGTGGAAATCAGAAGTTGCCATTGATTAATTGCAGAAGAGGGTAACAAACGGTTGCAAGAGCGCCTCAGGGAGTTGAGAAATCGGCTAGAAGGGCAGGAGCAGATTTGTAGGGTGCTATCTGAGAAATGACGGGTCTATTTATAGAAAAAGGGGAAACCCTAATTTTTGGATGACTTGAAAATTTCCTAGGATTGGGTAATTCTAACTTATCTGAGGTCAAAATAGGAGTTTGAGGACTATATGAGATGCTTGAACAAGGCTAGGTTACCTAAAAGATGCTATGCAGTAGGTTGAAGGTGACTTTGACAAGTCCTGGTGAAGAAATGGTAAGAGGTCTCACAGCTTGCGCCTCGCTTCAAAACTAACTTTTTGTTTTGCGACGGTAGCGAAAAATGAGACATCGATCTCATTCGATCAAAGGTGTCCAATTTGGGTAAACTAATGGTGTAAGGGTGATGGGCTCATCAAATTAGGCGTAATCGACCCCTTATTTGGTCAATTTGGAGCTGTTTTGGTCAAGTTTGGGCGAGGTCTCACGACTTAGCCTCGCTTCAATACTAACTTTTAGTTTTTGCGACCCGGTAGCGGTGTGAGACATCCTGTCTCTCGGCTTGCAAATGTCCTATTTCACTGAAATAAAAGCTAAAACTTACTAATTTGCTCTAATTAACCAAGTTTATGTCATCAAGGTACACAAAATTGCTCTATATTACAAAATTTTTAATTATTTACAACAAAAGTTTCTAAGGGCGTTCTCCCTTAATGCGGGTCGCAAGACTCATGTCTTGTCGCATTAAGGTTACCCGCTTGGCGTGGATAGTGCAGGCTGTTGAATCTTCAAAATGTTGCACTATCTTTGCCTCAGCCGCCCTCTTGCATTGCCGGTGACGCCTCGTCCGTGACTCTAAAGTCGTTACAGAGGCTGCATCACTTCACGCACCAACCGAAATAAAGGGCACGGGAATTAGGAGACCGAAGCTGCGCTGGAAGTGTCTAATCTCCCTTAACGCTCTTCTCTCCACCTCCTTCCTATCAGCTTTCTTCCTGGGTGGCGGCTTGGGAACCTTGGGCTTCGGTGGTGGCGGCCTTAAGGTTTGCTGCTTCGTTGGTCGCCCTCCCTCGATGAACCTAACCCTGTTTTCTTCATAATATTTGTTGTAGGCCTCCCATTTCTTCATGTAGGCCTCGTGCTCTCTCATCTTCCTCTCGTAGATCTTCACCACATCCGGTGGCGTGTAGGCTTCCGGGCAGGTCGTGGTTTCTCTTCTTTCTATCCCATGCCGGGTTTTCGGGGGCTTCGCACTTGGTCTTCTTGCGGGGTTGCTCCGGTGCCATTTGCTTTCCGGTACTTCACCTTTCGTCGCTTGGGTGCTTGGAAGAGCTTCCACCTGCAGCATTAGGGTTGAAGTCCTCCTCAGAAGAGTCGTCGGAGGGTTTTGGGGTTCGTCGGTTGCGGCTCCTTAATGATAATGTTGGGGTTCGGCCTCTTCCTTGGCCGAGGCGGTCCTTAGTTCTCCTTATGCCATCCACGAACTTCCCTTTCGCTTTCTTCTTTTCTTACTTCTGGCGCCTTTTGTTCCTCTTCCTTCCTTTTCCTCTTTTTGTCTTCCCTTCTCTTCTGCCGGCTCTCGTACTTTCTGATGAACCTTCTAAGGTCTGCTACCTCCGGGCTCGGACACACTTGCTCATCTGCTTTCGAGGATCTCCGGTGGAGTGCGCGTCAATGGTGCGCTTGTTCTTCCTGCGGATCTCCCGCTCTATATCTTCATACACCTCCCTCGTCTCCTCGTCCATGGAGTTCGGTGATGTGGCCTCGTCCTGCTCTGCCTGCTGGTTGAAGACATCAATCAGATCGGACGTGTCTTGCTCCTCGTCCGAAGGCGAACGACCCCCTCTCGCGAGCCTCTCACGAAGCATCTTCCGAATGATCTCCGCCTCAGTGGCGCTGGTGGTTTCGCCTGGGCGACGCTTCCTTGCGGTCTGTTTGGTTCGGGCCATGCTTTACGGATCGTCAATCGGATAAAAGCGCCGAAAGATCGCCTAAGTTGGGAAGAAGCGGTTCTAGGGCTTGGACGAAAAAAATGAGGGGGTTCTACATCTATTTATAGCTTGGGGAATTTTAGGTCAAAACTCAAGTTGCTCTGTTTAACATGCTAAGGCATCAACTTAGCTAAAACTTATACTTATTTCAGACTTTTTCTACCTATTGGTCTCACAGCTTGCGCCTCGTTCCAATACTAATGTTTAGTTTTGCGACCAGGCGCGAGCTGTGAGATCTCATACATTTCTAGGGTTTTTAGGTAATCAAAACATGCTATTCTAACTAATTCCTACCTTAGAATTAGCCTTACCACATTACTTTTCTCAAATTCATCATGTTTTGGTGTTCTTGGCTCGATGTCTCACAGCTTGCGCCTCGCTTCAAAACTAAAATTTAGTTCTGCGACCAGGCGCGAGCTGTGAGACCACCTCACTTGGAAAATTTTGGCTCATTCTTTTTAATCTTGTTAAATTCCAATTCACTTAATTGTTACTAGCTTAGCATAAACTACAAAGGTGAGAAAAAATTTTCCCACTTTTCGAGGCTTGAGGATCCTATCAAATTAGTACTACTGGGAACATGGTCAGTGCTTTGCTCTTGGTCTCCAAGAACATTGCTCTGATACCACTGTGACGTCCCCTACTCGTATACGGTGCTCTCACCGTACACAAACAGGAGTTCTTCCCCCACACCAGCTCCATGCTGATACAGGGCCCTCACTATACCATATGCATTCTCCATAAGAAATCACATCGCCTTTGAAGTCTAATCATCAGAGCTCTGGCTTATCACATAGCTACTCCTGTATTATAGCATGGCTTGTAGATGGTCTACGATTCCCATGGTCCATGACCATAAACCACAAATCAATGCAACATTGATATTACCAAGGACCTCAGTAGACTGCAAAACAAATGCACTCAACCTATCACACAATCCATTAACATTAAAACATTCATCACCCTCAATATTTCTTATATTTGTCTGATGGAAAATTGCAAAGGCAGTTTAGATTCTGATTCAAGGGATGGACACTCTCCAAAATAGAAACATAACAAGGAGAAAGGGCCGAAGGCATTGATAGCTTCGAAGCCTGCGGTACCTCATGGTCAGAATGATCAGAGGTTGCAACACTCTCCAAGACTAGAAGGGTTGTAAATACATTTGGGGCAAGCACAAAGAATACGAGAGACGGCATAAGCATAGCTCCAAAACCCCATGAACCAAAGCAATCGAGGCGGGCCAGCTCCAAAACCCCATGACCAAAGCAATCAAGGTCGACCAGCTTCAAGGCAGTTGAATTTCACAAGAAAATTGAAGAACAAAAAATCAAATATACTTGTCGAGCCTTACTTACACAAAATCAGGCTGATGTAGTCACCCATAAAGCCACAATAGTAAGGCACACGAATATCATTGCAAAAGAGGATTACCTCCAACGGAAGCGGATTTGTTGCCATGCCATGTATAGAACTACCAACAGGGCAACAAAAAAATCATTTGATATCCTATTTTGCTCCAAATGGGGCGTAGATTTTTTTTAGTCCTAGCGTAATAGGTCGGGTTGTTATTTGTGACGTCCCCTACTGTGATACGGTGCTCTCACCGTACACAAACAGAGTTCTTCCCCACACCAGCTCCATGCCGATACAGGCCCTCCACATATCAATCGCACCTGAACGAGTCCCAAAGGGAAGAGTGAAGGTGTCATTCTACCCCGCCTCCCTCGGGCCTACCTAGTCAGGAAGCGTAAACATACATGTCAATCCTCCATCCACCCGTAAGGGTGGTATATCAACATCTGCAGAGACAAAGGGTCGCTACATCACATAGGGAATCCTACCCAAGGCTCGGACTCAAGGGGTGATCGACGGCTTGGGTCTCCGTGAGTTCATTGCGCATGCAATTCATGGCAATGGATTTGGCCGGCATAAGAACATGGCAAAGGGTTGTCCACTCCATCCGCCCCCCCGCGGCACACTTTGCGCAGTAGGCTGAAAAGTGTTGGGACTCGATCAGAGCCACGGATGCATAGCCGGAAGGGGCTATTCCCGGGTATCATCCTCCCAGCCGATGGGGCGTGTAGGGATCACTCCCTCCGTGATCTACATGCCGACTCAAGGTGACTAGAGGGCCACCGCCTGAATGCGACCAACCCATCGGAAAGTGTACACCACTTCACGGGTGTGAGCCCATGCCTTACCCGCACTCGGTGGTAAGCCATTAGACCTAGTCACAATGATCCCCGGTAGGCTTTTACACACCGTGGGATCGCTCAGAGTCGAACATGAACCTCCTTCTTTGCCGGTCTGGCCCCTTCACCCACAACCAGGTGTGGCTCTTGTACACAGGCCGAATCTACAGTGTGCTAGAGAGGCTACTCTAGGAGCATCAACTACAAGCTTTAGGGCCTCTACCCCCCTTCCCAATACAAGGAGTTCACAGAGATACATCATCCAAATACATCACAGAAGAACTAAAGAACTAGATCTAATCATAGAGTTAGGTTCTTTAGTTAGTGTCCGAGATCTAAGATCTAGATAGCTGCTATGGGCAATTTAATAGTCTAAACCTACTGATTCTATGACTAGAAGATGGTTTAAGCTATTAAATTGACCAAATACCTGATCCTTGAGTGGCTCCTCCTGACCTGAGTTCAACCATCCTGCTGAGCTGATCGAATTCAGGGGAACTGATGGCGCAATTCGGCAGCGCAAAGTCTGGGAGGCGGTTTTGGCTCCTGGGGCAGCCAAAACTGAGCTCTGAAACCCTAAGGACGAAAAACTAGCAAGCTAGGGTTTTCCTACCCTAAATAGACATGGGGTTTAGGCTAGGGTTTCCAATTACCCAATTTGGCATGTGGGATAATTGGAAAGGTCCCACTTGCCTTTAATGGCTAGGTGGCAAAATATGCCAACATGGAAAGGTGTGCCCTCATTAATGTGCACATGTGCACATTAATAATATATGAACACTCCTAGCAAGTTGCCCCTAGGGTACTTACCTGGCTATCCGTTGGCGTACACGTCGGTCGGAGTGGCGTGTACGCGTGACGGGGCAGTACAGTATACGTCCTGCGACCGTATACTGTGCTGGAACGTCACATTATTTGTTTCTTTATTTGGGTCCTATAAGCCACTCGGTCTCTCCAAACGATAAAAGCCAATCAATTCAATTAGATTCAATTCTAATTTCAAAATAACAAATGGTCGAGTACTGTCCAAAGTACAAACACACAAATAACGAAGATTTTGGGTGCAAAATTGACCAGAATAGAAACCTTAATTAACTATATGGCAAAACTATTGGATTAGTTGGGTCTGATTCCAATTTTTCTCGCAGATTGTTGCTCTAATGTGGAAAGCTATAGGACTCCTGATATCTCCTATGTTAGCAGCTTGGCATAATCATCTGCTTTATCATAATCCAAACGAAGTTGAGATACCCAAGAAGTGGATTGACAGTGGAGCTTTAGCAGTTCCCAACCTACTGTCACGACAAGGGATTGGTGATCCAAATCAACCTCCTCATCTCTACCCTGTGTGCAAACCTGTACATGTATGAGGAGATGTAGATCTTGCTCGACAATGAGCACATAATAATTCACTATGCTAGATTCCCCTTTCTAGTTCTCCCAATGACATAAGGACAAGTGTATGAGGAGGAGGATGGCAGCCATTGCGCTAGTCCACTACAAATAATCAAGTTGAAGATGTTGCACTTTGGAGTAGGCGTGATAGGGTGCCTTGCATCAGATGATGTACGTGGTCAAAAGTCCTTTGCTGGTTGGAGCTTGCAATATATCCTTAAGCAATGGGGTAGGTATAGTGTACCTTCGCCTCATGTATACTATGTATTTCCCACACTTGGAGGAGGCTCACGTCTAAGATCATCAACACGTCTTACATCTCCATTTCCTCGCAGGCATTCACTGACTAGCAACTATATCAGAGGTCGCCATAATATTCTGTCAGTTGCAATCCCCTTCTCCAAAGCACTTAAAATTCCCTTTTCTGATATGAGTAGCTTTACTCCTTCCATGCGTTTTAGGGGTGTCTCCTTTGAAACCTTGAAGTATATCACTAATTTTGTTATACGAAATACCTGAATTTGTGGAAGCATACCCAACAAATGAGGATCAATATCAATGGCTTAGAGGCCAATACAACTTGCAAATATGCCTATCCAAATTTTCACATGGTCGGGGGCGCCTCATGTGAATATGTTCAATATGGTTTGGGATGCCTATGATTTTGAAATATGATATATATGGGCACTTATGGTTTTGAGATATGACATACATAGGCTTGACACAATATAGACATTTTAACCCCTACCAAAACAATCAATGTCCTAATGAGAACGCTTTGACTAGCACAACCAGCAACCGAACTGGTATTTTTTTATATATTAGATCTACCAATTTTTTCTTAAATTCATTTATGATCCCACACAATGAAACGATTTCGAGCATGGTCAATTAGGGAGCTAAATCAAGTTGAAGATGTTGCACATTTGGAGCAGACGTGATAGAATGCCTTGCATCAGATGATGTACGTGGTCCCCTTTGCTGGTTGGAGCTTGCAATATATCCCTAAGCAATGGGGTAGGTATATTGTACCTTCGCCTCATGTATACTATGTACTCCCGACACTTGGAGGAGGCTCACGTCTAAGATCATCAACACGTCTTACATCTCCATTTCCTCGCATGCATTCACTGACTAGCAACTATGTCAGAGGTCGCCATAATATTCTGTCAATCGCAATCCCCTTTTCCAAAGCACTTAAAATTCCCTTTCCTGATATAGGTAGCTTTACTCCTTCCATAGATTTTAGGGATGTCTCCTTTGAAACCTTAAAGCGTATCACTAAGTTTGTTATACGAAATACCTGAATTTGTGGAAGCATACCCAACAAATGAGGATCGATATCAATGGCTTAGAGGCCAGTACAACTTGCAAATGGCGCTAGGCGAAAGGAGCTAGAAAGGCGGCAGCGGCAGCCGCCATAGTTGACCAGTCAAACCTTGCCAAGAGCGATATTTTGAGAGACGGATTAGGGTTTGGAGTAGTAGTGTGCTGCGGAGTTGGGCTCCAAGGATATCTTCTACTCTGCTAGCACACGGAGGGCTACCATTAGTTTGGCCAAAATTTTCAGCCTTCACAAGAATTCGTTCTGTGGCTTTCTACTTCTGGCAGACCAGTAAGTATTTTTTCTATTCCATCCTGTATCTTGTCTCTCATTACATTCCTGGCTTCTGTTTTCTATCATGCTCCTCCGCTTTACCCCTTTCGATTTAATGTTTCATATCTTGCAAACCCATCATTTTTTTTCCCTGTTCTTCTCATCTTTTCCATACTTCTTATTTCTTTGTTTATATATGCTGTTCCTCGGTCTTGCCTGCTTCTTCTTCTCGACTCTCTGTTTTGCCCTTCCATTTTCTCTTTCTTTTTGTTTCCATGCACTCTCTTTTGGCCACTTAACTAAGGGGCTTATGGTCACATAACTAAGAGGCTTATGTGTTGCTGGCTCTAGAATATTTGTAGCCCTCATCAGCTGGTCCGTCTATGCTCATTCTAAGGTATCTAGTTTGGTGATTAACTTCTATAGATACACTATCCTATCTATATAATCAAGATGGGCTTCTGTAGTTGAAGGGAAGGATATTCAGGAAAGAATGGTGATTACTATTTATAGTACTCTATGGAGCAAGAAGATGGTGTGGATTAATCCTTAGTACATTGAGGCAGATATATCTTCAGGTGGGGAGCTTTATGGTTCTGTCTTTAGTGGAACTGGGTACTTCCCTTGTAGTAATGTTTCATGGAAGAAGAAACTCGTAGTCCCCTTCAAAGTACTGGTTCATTCACTTCAACCAATTTGATTGCTCCTCATTGATTACAGATGTGGGAAGTTTATCTCAGAATTTGCTAGATCAGGAATGGTAGCTTGAAGGAGTTCAGTTTGGTCGTGATTCTCCATCCCAGCTGGGGGGGGCCTTGATTTGTTGTTGTTTAAGATGTCTCAAATTTATTTTGACCTTAATGCCCTAGAAAATGCCTTTGATTTACATATACCAAAACATCCCCTGCCACTTCATCTTCATATGCTCTTCACTTACTTATACCCTATTTTAACCTTCGATATCTTAGCAATCTATGCATGAATAATCATTATAAGCATATAATTATCCATCTAGATACTAATGATTCATACAATGCAATGCTATAGACTTCGTGTTCACTACAATATTGGTGTAGCAATAACATTGTTATCGTTGGTAATACATTAGGGTTATAATTTTCATTTGTCTCTATTTGTAGGTGAAGACTTATATGCAGCGCACTCTTCATAGACACTATAAAGGTGCCATGAGTATTACATTTTTAGCTCATGGAACAACCCAATACCATTTCCATAGGCCTATAAACATTGAGGGATCTTGTCATTTCCAATGGACCTTGCACCTTTGTAGTCATAGACTAATTAATAAGCATAGTGTGTTGCCAGCAGCAATATGCCACCCTAATCCTCCACCCCCATTCACACACACTCACTATAGTTTACACATGCTCGACACCCATCCCATCCCACCCCATCCCATCCCCAATTCCTTCCATAAATCCATTCTAAATGCCCAACATCGTTGGGAACATGTTTCTAGTATTATTATACTACCAGTCTAGGTAATGATCATGAATCATATTCTTATTCCTTCCTCACATCTTTGTCAGTAAGTGGTGCTCTTTGTAGGCGATGTTTGTCCTATAACATAAATGAGACCTAATTAACTAAATGTTCTAATTAAATAATACAAAACCTACAGTGGAGATGGCAATTTGTTTAGTCTTGGATTTTCTAAGAGACAAAATGCCATAGGGTTTTGAATGCTTTATGAAAGTCCCATATGTACAAAAAGATAATACGGGCATCCAAGTGGAGAGAGTCCCCTCCCTTCCCCCCTCCCCCTCCCCCCCCACCTTTTTTTTCTCCATTTAGTAGAGTTCTCATTCCTTTGAAGATTATAACTTGTCTAAATATACTATGAAATGCATAGTTCGCATCCTCAAACCTTGGATATCTACAACAGTGCATACACATGCTCAAAAGCCTGCTCACAACAAGATTACATGATACAAGTTCAGCATTGACAACATGACCGCTTACAGGCTTAACATATGCCAGAGGTTCAGGCTAATACTATTTCACAGCTTTCATATGTTGATCTTTTCATCTCAATATTTCCCACACATGCAAAACTATAGTCCACGCCTCCCCCTGTCATCAAAATATTGTATCCACAAATGCGTAACTGTGTATGCATGGATGGAAATTAAATCTTAAATGGAAGCTTACTGCCAGCACAAGATCTCCTACACCATTTCTAATCCTTGGCTGTAATAGTACTGCTCCAATCACAACAATCAACCACTTTAAGATCCTTTTGCTATGCAGTATGCTCTAATTGGAATGTATTTTCACCAGTTAAAGAACACATTTCTTATATACCTTCTAATAACATGCAGCGACTTCTCTTTTATAAGGCTCGCACATCTTATCTGTTGATGCTCCACAGCCGAGCAAGCAGATTTTGCGCAAAGGTACTTGGCCTTGATCCATCACAGTGTATTCACTAAAAATGGATGTGCCTGGAAAATAATAGACAAGATTAGTTTTTGTACACTTGTAGAATTTGCATTTTTTGCACTCTCTAGCAAAAATTGTGAGGACATGGTCCCCAATTTCAAATTCAGAAACTCCATCATCAATGCTTTCCACAATCCTGCAAATACAACTACAAGGTCAGTAGTATACCCCATGTGATTTTGATGATAAGGTACATCTCATCCTCCAGCTCCATGACCAAAAATCCGTGGAAACTTATCTTCACATTCCTGCACATTGTAGGTATGTTCAAAAAAATCTACTTCTTCGCCTATAGTAATTGAGCATGCTTACTGTTCAAACCAACACTCAACTACTCGCTACATACACACAATTCGATCGAGGGGCACTTGTGGATCTGCCTCTAAGAACATGGTAGGGATCTACTTTAATTTAAACATTGAGTCGGCTAGCAGATATGGTGGAGACTTCAAGTACAAATTTTGATTCTACACGTTAGATTTAAGCCACTTTACCCACATGAAACCGGAGGGCAACCCCTCCTGCATGTAGCACCTTGTTTATCTTGCTCCCATAGCGATTCATCATTCTCTCTAATGAACTCAAATTCGCCATTCGTAATAAAAATTTTCCAAGAGGACATCCTCCCATGGTATTGGTACCATCACTAGAAAAAAAAGGGGTCACCACCATCTCTATAACATTATACATCATCACAACATGGGTGCCCAGCATAACCTATATGAAAGACAATAAAAAAATGAATATTGCCCAAGTTTTGCTATTGAGCAATTCTACTACCATATGTAGCATAATAATAGGGGGTTTCTTTTGTATTTTTGTACGTTTTTTCCTAAGGTTTTCATATGATTTCATGGATGTATTTGATGAGGTATACTAATTAGTATATCTAGAGTGCGCATACGCTTAAACTAATTTTGATGCCTAATTCCAATGGTTTAGACCCATATGTAATATATTCTTTATTATATTATTGTATTTTTTTGTAGTATCATATTCTGCTAGACATGCAAGCCTCGAGATAACCCATTTTAGGGTTATGTGTTGGGAACTTATTGGCTTCCTTCAGCATCCGGCAGCTAGCTAGGCCTCAAAGATCAACATTCGAAAGCATCCGTTTCTGCTCGGAAGAACGGCAAGAAAGCACAAAAAGCCCGAACACAGGATCTCCATTCCGCCCAACACCAAACTATGTCGGCTCCTTCTTGGCATGAGATCGAACTCAAAGACAGGTATTTTTGGCCGCAAATGATAGAGGGGCTAAGTTAGTTCAGGTCGGAAGAGGGTATTCTTTGTTTCTCGGTTTCTATGGTTTTCTCCCCATGACTCCATGGCAAAACGTTGTGGGGTCTCGTGGTGCCGGACCGACCAGATTTTTAGCAAGGACGAGAATCGAGTGAATCAAGACTTTCATGGATGATTACCTATCCAAATCGCCCCTTTGAAATCGGCCCCTTTGTTCAAGGCAAATCTCTTGCAAGGATCTTTGCCTTAAATCGACCTCCCAAGAAATTTGGGGCTGTAAAACGAAGGTATTCCTTGGGTTGCAAGTTGCATTTCTTCTCCCAAGAATTTCGTTTGCATTTCTTTCTTCATCGCGTCCTTGTATCTTGGTGTTTAGTTTGGGTTTTTAGCGATACCAAAGAGCGACAGATTTTGAAACATCTTAGACTTTCTTCCAAGCTCATTTTCTCATAGGCTTGGGCAATTTGCTTACACGGTCTTTACTTTTGGGTGCATTCTGTTATGAAGGAACTTTTGGCTTGTCAAGGCTAGTGGCGGAGAAGTATTTGTGGCAAAAAGCGTGCTAGTGGCGAGATGGAGGTTGAAAATCCAATCCTATCCATATACACATCATCATAGCAGCCTTTGAAATGATGGTAATAAATTTTATTGCAACTTTAGGAAGAGCATAGGGCATTGCGTGGAAGCAAGCTTGCAAAGACTTCCACCCGCATCAACCACCCATCCGATTCTTGTCCCGTATATGATTTTGATTGAAACTCCAAATTAATTGTCATCGGATGCTAATTCCCTCGCTTATGTTTTGTCATCTAGAAATTACTGAAATATTGAAATTGTATATGATCCTTTGCAAAGGTTGGCTCATCCAGAGGGGCTTTAGCAAATCTAATAAGGTCTCTGCGTTGGTTAAATTTTTGAAAAGGAAGCTTGAGAGTGGTCCAAAGATCTTTAGATCCAGATCTTGTTGAACGTGCTGTGCATAATGCTAAGGCTTCAATCAAGCCAGGTATCTCTTGTATTTTTAAAACGTTTTGATCTGCATCGTTTGTTCTTAATGCCTATGTCATTTCATGCTTTACAAGGCATGTTTTGTTGAATAATCTAGTTGGTATGCAACAAAGAAGGAATTGTTATGACAAGAAACAACAATATACCCTTCTACGGAAGCCGAGAAGCGAAATCTTTAGAATGCGCGTAGAAGACTCCTGGTCTCTTATTCTTCACAGGTTGGATAGAATTTCTGTTCTAGGCGATCATCTCATACGGATTTTTTCTTGCCATAAGAGTTTATATGAAGCTAATTGGGCATTTGATGCAATAGAGAAACAAACTTCATACACATGGCTGCAATCATTCTAACAAATGCTAAGCTGGGGAAATGTTGTACAGCTCTTGACTTGTACCACAGAATGCACATATTGGAAATAAGAACTGATGTATATACATACGTTGTTGTCTTCAATCTTGCATGATGAAAAATTTGATGTTTCATGGAAGGATTATACACGCTGAGGGCATTGTTAACAAACTCCAATTGGATGATGTGATGGGGAGCACCCTCATCCATATGTATACTATGTGCAAACTCTTAGGAGATGCATGCCAAGAGCCAAAGCATTCTGGCATATCAGAAGTGCCCGGATATTTATTGAGATCCTTTCTGGAAAGCAGTCAATATTTTGTCTGAATTCATTCTTATTTTACTCGTGGTATATACCCGCAGGATGGCCACATCATTCTTGCTATGGACTCGTTGGATGGCCATTTGTCCATTTCAATGTTTCTAACATAAAACATTGTCATATATCGAGATGAATAGTCACATTGCAACAAACTATTTCAGCTAAAAATGCATTGTATTAAATGAAAATGCAATGTCCTTGATGTTTTATACAATCTCTTGAATTAATAATTAATATTCACGCCCTTAAAGTTTCTCTTTTTTTTCTTTTGTTAGGGCCCGAAGGGCCCAAAAATTTTTTTTATATAACAATCAATACATAATTACCATTAACATTATTAACACAAACCATTGCATTCAATGCATTTAAATTAAAATCCCCCTTAAACCCCCTTTGGTTTGGGTGCATATTCACACGGGGGGTGACTCCGGGCAACGAGAGCAGTTGGATAGGCATATTCACCCCTTATTCCTTAATCTATACCGTACGTAAAGTTCCACGTTTGTGGGGTATGCAAGTACAAAATTTGCTATACTGTATAACAAGATTCGCAAAATACTATAAGATTTCAAGCGGAATACTATATGGTGTTGTTTTCGTACGTGCAAAATACAATTATGAGGGCTCTCACGCCCCTCGCCACCCCCGTGAATATGCACCCAAACCAAAGGGGGTTTAAGGGGGATTTTAATTTAAATGTGTTGGACCCAATGGTTGTGTTAATTAATGTCAATGGTAGTTATGTGTTGGTTGTTAATGTCAATGGTTGTTATGTGTTGGGGGATTTAATTTTTACATGTTGGATGTTAATGGTTTGTGTTGCAAAAAATTTTTTTTGTTCCTTCGGGGCCTTAGAGACGCCCCCCCAGTGTGACAAAAAAAATTTTAGAATTCAAACCGAGAAAAAACTAGAATTCATTTGAGGCTTTCATCACCGTAGCTTTTGAATTTGATGACAATAAAACAAATAGAACATAAGTAAAAGTTACCATAAAGATAGAGCAGATTGATCCCATTATTCGAAAGTCATAAAATTTGCAACACAAAAAAACCCCGTTATTATGCTACATATTGTTACTTCCGCTACAACTATTTCTCTTTCACAATGACACCATTGTTTATCAATCCATATGATTTTGAATGCTCCATCTCTAGCTTAAAGGTAATGCATGATTCACCTTATGGTTCGATTAAAGTTCCAAACCTACAATATAAATGCATTCTTGTGGCCACTATTTGACCGGATCTCAAGCGTGACATGGAAAAGGGTGTGGAATAATCACCTTGTGTGCATAAGAATCCGTTTGTTGATTGAAGTTAAAGGTCTGGCTGCTATGAACAATCCGGAAATGAATATCCAAGAGTTGGAAGCAAACAGAGGGCCTAAACTTGAATCTGCAGCAAATCTTAGGAAGGAAACAAAAGGGGGTTTTGCAGCACTACATTGTAGAATCAGGAAACCAATACCTCGTAAAAAAAAAACATTATGCTAACTGAAGAAACATTAAAAAATAAATACCTTTGTAAGTGTGAGCAAAAAATCCATCTCGTGGTAGTAAAATCCACTCCGGCAATAAGAATCCAAGAGGGCAAATACACATGCATATGCACATATGCACACACATGCACACATGCACATGCACTTGCACTTGAACATGCACAATACACATGCATACACATGCACATGCATGTGCACATGCACATGCATACACATGCGTAGTGTTCATGCACAAACACATGCAGAGAAAAACAACAACCCTCGGATTGTTCCAACCAACGAAAATCAACGGCCCATAAAAGGTGCACTCTAGAAATACTATTTAGTACACCTCAACGAATACAACAACGAAATCATAGAAAAACCATGTGAAAAAGCGTATAAAAATCTAAAAGTAACCCCCTGTTATTATGCTACATATTCACACGGGGGGTGACGTAGGGCAGCGAGAGCCCTCATAATTGTATTTTGCACGTACGAAATCAACACCATATAGTATTCCGCTTGAAATCTTATAGTATTTTGCGAATCTTGTTATACAGTATAGCAAATTTTGTACTTGCATATCCCACAAATGAGGAACTTTACGTACGGTGTAGATTAAGGAATAAGGGGCGAATATGCCAATCCGACAGCTCTCGATGCCCAGAGTCACCCCCCGTGTGAATATGCACCTCCTAATACTAAGATCTAGATTCCACTAGTGATAGGTAATTTAGGTATTTTTTGTTAAACTACCACCCTATTTGACATGACGGCAGATTGATCGTGATTACATAACCCATATTTTCCATGCCAATATTATGCCACGCCAGCACTGAGTAAGTATTGCGCCATCAAAGATTTGAAATATGGAGGCCAATAACAGTCCGGATAGAAGATTAAGGTGTGGAGCAGAGCTTTTCGGCAAGGACGGATCCTCAGACGGGTTAATCTATGCCTTTGTCGAGTTTTTTTTTTCCTTTTTTTTTTAGCGCAACAACCTTACCTTGATTGTCACATTTCTGAAAGCCTAGGCTATCCATGTGTCCTAAAAATTGACATGGGCTTATCCTAAACCATAGGATATTGATCTAAAGAAGTGGACGATCGTAAACAATACTTGCTTCGTGCCTCCTCTATAATGAGCACTGTTTCTTTTCATCTAATCTAGCCAAAAGACCCTATCCTCCCTTCGAGGCTGGGAATATTGCGGTCTATCCTACCGTTCTTGCCTTTCGTAGGTTTATGTTGGAAAATTTCTTTACTTTTAGTTTGAATCCCGCCGTATGGAAGAAACAGCCATCGCGCTGCTTCTTTTCCTTCTTTTGATTATGGCAAGGGATTTTTAGGGCCGATCAAAGCCTTCTGTTTGCAAGCAATTTATTAACTTTGATATTCTTGGGCCGAATCAAGGCTACACCTGTGAGAATCAGGCAAAATTTCTTCAACTAGATTTAGATTGGCAGACTCGGGGACTCAGGGAAGTCGGCAACAATTATTTGACGGGCCATTCGGGTCTCTTCTAGAATCCACATAGCAGTGATGGCTGTGCCTTCAAGAGTATGCCCGCTTTGCCTTTCAGATGTCGAAACCCTTAAGCACTGCCTCTTTTATTGTCCAAAAATTCAAGTACCATGGTCCCAGTTTCAAGCATTATTTAATAGTACACTGAATTGCCAATATGTACTTCTAGCATTCTACCCAAGTGCATGCGCCCCAGATAAACGGAAGGCATTTCATCTGGAGTCTAGTTGGTTACTGTGGTCAATTTGGAAGTGTCATAGGCTGTACATTTTCCAAGGCATTTATTCACTTGTTCGTAGAGTCATTGCTGTAGCCCAGGCTAAGATATTGATGGCTTATGACTCTTCCTCCCTCAGGGAAGAAGTGAGAGACCATATTTGGATTCAGTATCTTCAAATTTATTCTTATCATTAGTCTCCTGTGCTAGGGTGAGTACATAATGCTTCAAGTCTTCCGAAGCGTTGTCTTGTGCTTGCACAACTAGATGAGTTTTATACATCTTGTAGTGTTTACCTGTGATTAATATACCTGCTTTTCGTCCTTCCAAAAAAAAATCCCAACCATACAAAAAACCCATATTATAACACCCATTACATATAATGCCATATTCTATTTAGTGGTTACCATATTGGTTTTCATGGTTTTAATCTATCCTTTGATATATAAATGCCTAGTTTGAATATGTTTTTAACTAATAATTTGTCTGATAATGTTTTCCTCAACAAGCTAACCTAATCAAATGCAAGCTGAATCTAAGCCTAAAACTGCCCAAGCCTCCTGCTGTGCCTTTTTGCTAGTTTTTTTTTGTCTAATCTCCATAAAGAAAGCTAAAGAGATTAGCCTCCATCTCAAGTTTCAAGAATAGTAGGCTCAAAGATCAGCTCCACCTCAAGAATAGTAGAGTCTGTGCATTGCATTACATTATTGCACGATAACAATGATAAGTTTTAGAATCAAATACAAAGCCTGAAAAACATTGGAAGCATTGTACTAGGATTTTAAATCACACTAGTTATGAATGCCCGGCGTTGCCGGCTTTAGTAACAACTTGAAGAAGATTTGGAAGGCAGGCGTTTGGGTTTTGTGATTGCCATGGAACAGAGGTAGAAGAATGGTTTATTGGAAACATAGAGAGTTTCCAAAACAAACAATAGCAGCATCACTGACTGAAATGGTCCACTGGATTGGTAAAGGCAAAGCACATGCTAGAAGAATGTGTAACCGTGAAAGAGCAATGTACTCCTAATTTTTTCCCACCCAATTCTTCATAGATTACTTTATAAATTGAAGACTCTATTAAATAAGCATTGTGTGTTTGCAACACTTGGGCTAGTTTGCTCTAATATGGCTAAATGGATGTTTGATCCATAAATTGAAAATTCGACCTAAATATTTGGCATGAAGGTCAGTTGCAGCATCTCATTGAAAAGGTTCCAAAGATGTATGCATCCATGTGAATTGGAAAGGACAATCAAAAGAATACATGAACCTATAAGTTGTACCAAATGATGTGAGATGTTCTCTCTCTCTCTAGTGCTCTTTATGAAGGCGTTGCCGGGCATAAGTACGGGTGTATTCTAGGCAATGATGTAGACACACTTACAATACATGTAGAAAAGAAGTTAGGCATATTTTGTACATGGCAACTACATTGGTGATAGTTAGGTATGGGGCAGCATTGCCTAAATTGCAAAGGGGTATAGATTTTAAGTGATAATGGCATGTATAGCATACTATAAAAGTGGCTTTTACAAAGCCCCATATGGTATTTGGACAATATTTTTTACCATTCAATGGTCAAACCGGACTTTGTATCATACATGTTTTTATTCAATGGTTTACGTGTGGGTTATTATATTGTAGTGAACCCATGTGCAACTTGTTTTGCATGTGAAGTAGTTCCTATGAAGGTTATTAAGTTGCAGTGAACTCAATTGCATTTGTTTGGCATGTAAAGTTGTCCGGCTTTAGCTAAAGCATATTCTGTAGGTATGAATGTATAAATACCAAAAAACGTATTTGCCTAATTTGTTTGTTTGTTATGGCATGGAAGAGGGGATCATTAGGTTTATCAATGGAACGTGGCAATGTGGATGAAATATGCCATTCATAGATTGGTGTATCTGTTCATTCAACAACAAAAATCAAGATGGAGTTTTCCATGGTATGTTTATAGTGTTATGATTTGCAGTTCTTTACTTTTATGTTGTTCCTTGTTACTTGAACTTTTGACTGGAAGACCCACAATGAATTTGTAAATGTTATGGCATTTGATTCTAAAATTAAGCATTTGGACTTGGCAATTGCATGTACAAAGGATGTTATTTCAACAAACAATGTGCCTTGCAAGTAGCACTTGGGACATGGACCAATGGTAGAATATAGAGCTATCCACAAAATTATAGGTTTGCATATCTACATAGTGGGGGTTTGATATTATACTCTAGCTTCGATTTGACATGAATGGCAGATGTTGCACAATATTAGATAATGTTGTCATAACACATTGTAACAATGATAATGTAATATTAGACACTGCTATATCAAACAGATACTTGAGGAATTGTATCAATGGCACATGATTCTCAATGAACCTCTCGATGTAGGATCCACGCCAAAATATGGCCCTTCTTACCTTGATTTTTGGTACTGCCATACTTCATACCTATGCTTGCAAACAAATTGTTAGACATGAATCCATATTCACCACGCAAGTAAAATCGATGTTAGTAATGTGGTCTTCATGCAATCTTAGTTTATATTGCACGACATGTAAGTAATTGGCAATTAGCTAAAGGGAATTTAATATGTTGGTTCAGAAGTTATTACATTTTTGAAATGCAAGTCATTAAATGTGTATATGTCAATCATATTGGCCAAAATCTCCTATTAGGAATGAAAAATATTGCTAGCAACATTTGTTGGAACCATTAAGGACCTACATTCTTTTGAATTTTTGCATCATTATTATAAAAAAAGTAGCTCTTTTATTAACAGAAGAAGCTAGCATGGGTTGCACTGAACTTACCAAAGATACACTTGGTTGTAACATGTATTAGTTGTAGAAAAGGCACAACTTGCATAGATAAAAGACATCATATTAGCAAACACCCATAACAACTTGCATACAATATATTAGCAAACACCCATGCAAAAGCATGTATGAAGAAAGAAACATACATAAAGATACGCATGCATGAAGAAGAAAGAATATAGCTAGATGGCATATCATACCTTCAAAGCTACAAATTGTTGTCCGCTTGTTGTCCGTACACAATCAAAGCTTCTTGAGCATTCTAAAAAATAATCAAATATTGGCTGAAATAAGCAATCAAATGTCTAGCTCCCATGCATCCAGAGCATACATACCAGATTTTAGGCACCTTAAATCCAATATCAGAATGTCGGATCCAAAATGGCATAGGCTTGTATCACTCTCATTTGTCTATACTTGTTAAGCATAAAACATGGTAACCTTACGCTGCGCAGACAACCACTTATAGAGAACTTCTAATTGCCATAGAATCCCTCATGAACATTTAAAGAACAAATAGCCTACATTGCCTTTACATAAAAAAGTAGTCTTATTACACCACATGCTTGATTGTGTTGTAGGGAGTTATACCATAGAAAAGACGAATATTCGAACTCCATGTTTGACTAATTAAGACATACCTTCCAATCTAAGAAATTGAAATCATTGACATGGCCATGGCATTTATGGACATCCTATAGAGCTCCAACTTCACATAGTGCATCTTTGACTGTGAAATTTAATACTCAATCTATGTTATATGACCACATGCCCAAGTGAAAGGTTATATGCCATACTCAGACGGTTAGACAAACGTTCAAAGACATGAATATATTAGAGTTTCCCTCATGCAATCAAACCTTGCTTTTGTGATGGAGCAAAACCATAGACCAGATTATTGGCACCAATATTGAAGCACTGAATTCAAAGACATCTAAACTGGATAAGCAAGAATAAAATCAAAATGTAAACAACTCTCAAGCTCTGCATGATACTGAATGCCCCTTGAGCTCTCCCCTGAGCATCTTTATAGCTAGCTAGTCCTTTGACCATGCAAGCCGTGCAAGCATGCAAGCCATGAGAGCATGCAAGCCATGCATGCATGCATGCCATGCATGCATGCATGCCATGCAAGCATGCAAGCATGGATGTAAAGGAGGAATTAGAAAGGGGCCCGATTTCTGGAAGATCGGAATTTTTTTTCGGCAGCCAAAACACTTGAAATCATAGGAAATCAAGTTAAAAAAAATTCCAAAAAAGTTTTTGGCAAACCGGAAACTTCCAAATTAAAGAAGAAGAAGAGATTTTAACGTCACGCCATAAGGCAGCGTCCTAAGATAGATAGATAGATAGATAGATAGATAGATAGATAGATAGATAGATAGATAGATAGATAGATAGATAGATAGATAGATAGATAGATAGATAGATAGATAGATAGATAGATAGATAGATAGATAGATAGATAGATAGATAGATTAAGGCCTTTTTCTTGACCTTGTTCTTGTCATTCCTGCATGTAACAGTGGATCAATAGTGGTTGGGCATGAAAATTCTGAATAGAAACAACAAACTCATTGAGCAGCCTTATTGTTCTTCTATGTTCGAGCTTTAGATGAAGACACGTCATGCATGATGAAACAACATCTTCAAGGATGGATGAAATTTTCTTTCTACTCAAGCAATATGTGGTGCAGATTCAAGAGCAACAAGAGTACACAATTTATGGAAGTATGACATGGTTAGCATTATGGAAGTCCGCTTACTGCACTCTTATGACGACAGAATGTTGAAGAGCAGGGTAAGAATATCTAGAGCTACATTTCATTACATTTTTGAAACGCTTGTGCCACTCTTGAAACATGAAGATACTCGGATGCACAAGGCCATATCAATATAAACGAGGATTTTTTGGCATTGTATAGACTAGCAATAGTGTGGGATATAGTACTGCACAAAGACTTGTTTCAGAATTTTTCCATGCAGTGAAAGTTAAGCTTTATGACATGTGTATAAAGTGGCGCCTTCGATGGATCGAATGGATTCCATTGCAATGGACTGAGAGAAAATGAAAGGGATTCCTTTTGCATTTGGTGTTATTGATGGAAGCCACTTGCCAATCATTGCGCCAAGTGAGTATGCTCAAGATTACTACAAACGGAAAGGATTCCACTCCATTCTTCTTCAAGTGATTGTTCATTCCAAAGGCTGTGTATGGGATTATGATGTAGGTTGGGCTGGAAGTCTTCATATTGGAATTTGTTTGAAAAATCAGCAGCAGGGAAACATATAAAGGCTCGACTCTAATAGATAATGCCGCATACCCGCCACAGTCGTGGATGCTCTCGCCATATAAAGGTCATAAAAATCATCTAAGGTTGAAGCAAATTGAAATTACATTCAATCTAGTACAATGATGATTGTTGAATGCGCTTTTCGAATGCTAAAGTCATGCTTTCATATTTTGTTGAAAAGAAATGATACAGAATTAGATAATGTACTCGAAATTGTGTCTTGTCTACTTGCTTAGTTTTGCACTTTTTTTTTTTTTGAAGGACGACAAGCTTTATTCACCAACTAAAAACAAGAGCAACATAAAATGCAAAGACAGGATTATAACCCCAGTGGACAAACCGATCCAACTGAGCACAACCACCTGCCTATGCAAAAGAATGAATCTGAAGGTAAGTATGTCAGATCAGTACTTTCTTCTCTTGATCAAGAGAAGAACAATTGTAAGCCATAACAATTTTATTTTGCGCCCACTGAAGAACAATCTCATCTGCAGTATCTACGCCCTTAAAGATAAACAACCTCCTTCTCTTCCAGATTGACCATAAAAGCCAGCCACATGCGAGATGAAAAGCTCATTTCCGTAGTTTGGGCCAAGCATCAGGATAGATAGCAAGCAAAATTTGCTGGCTAGATCGAGACGTGCCAAATAGGGTCAGCAACCAAGACCATGCCCCCCCGGGCCGCTCACACAAGAAAAAAACAATGTCAATACTCTCAACCCTTTGTCTTGGCATAAAGGACCAGTGAGATCCGATTATCCATTTTATGGACTAACCTGTTGACTCTGAGGCATCTATGGATCACTTGCCACCACAAAACTACTACATTGGGATGAAGCAACTTATCCCATACCCATATCCAAACACTTTTCCATTGTGGCTGAGAGACCTGAAGATGCCATCTATTCGATGGAGGCAGAATTTCAGAATGCAAAAGCAATTTATACACAGAAGACACAAACCGCCCTGGCTGGATATCCTGATGGCAACCCCATACGACTACCTCAATTTGTGGACCAGAATCCTGTGGCAACAATGCAGCAATATGATTCCAGATTACTCTGTCCTATCTGTACAACAAGAACCTTGTTCTAAATGCTTCCCATGACATGAGATGACCAGAATCATATTCTGGAGTGTCCTGCAAAGGAATCCACCAGCATGGAGTGGACAACTGAAGACGTGCCTCAGGATTAATATGGAAAAGAGACCTAACAGTGTCCCACGCAGCAAGCAACCCCTTTAGAAAGGGAGAAGCATTAGGATACTGATGCATATGATAAAGCAAAGCCCAAGGAAGGAGGGGCTTAATGGTGGCCTTATGAAATGGGAGACAATGCTGAATCGACTGCACCAACAACCTCAGGCAAGGAGAATCATCCTTACCAATGAAAATCCTCCAAATAAACTTTGATATCATCACCTTGCTCTGGAGGTGAAAACCAACATACCAAGACCACCAGCTGTCTTAGGTCTAGTGCATTTTGTCCAAGCTATCTTGACCACCGCACCTAACTCATTTCCACCCCAAATAAAATTTCTGACGATACGCACAATCTCCTCTATCTTACACTGCGGAGCTAATAGAGCAGACGCCATGTAGACATGAGTATTACTAAGAACACATTTAGCCACAATGATTCTACCGGGCATGGCTGTATTCCACCAAAACAAGTGCTTTTGCGACCCACTAATGATTTCATCCCAAGCATCTGAAGCAGAGACGTGAATTCCAACTGGGATACCAAGCAACTTTGTGGTATTGCCATGCAGAAGAATCATCCATGGATAGTCCAAAATACAGGGAGGGATGGGACTGTCCAACATTCACAAAGCTGTACATTTTTGCCACCCTACAAGAACTCCTGATGCTAAGGAGAATGTGTCTAATAATAGCTTAGCATTACGAAGATTCTCAGCCTCGGCAATTAGGAACAAAAAAGTGTCATCGGCATACTGGTTACATACCTCTTGAGAACCATCGTCCATTGGGAGGCCTTGAATAATGCCATCTTGGGTAGCCACGAAGAAGAGCTAGGACAGTACTTCTGCCACAATTGTGAAAAGCAAGGGTGCTAAGGGACAACCTTGCCGAATTCCTCTACCCACTACAAAAATATCAGATGGCTCGCTTTAGAAAAGGACAGTAGACCTGGCTGATGTATGGAGCTTCATGACATTCCTTGTGAAAGACTCCCCAAACCCAAGCGAAAGAAGACACTTCTCCAAGAAACCCCAATCAACACTATCGTAAGCTTTAGCAAAATCAAGCTTAAGATACACTGCTCTATGACCCTGTAACTGGGCCCAATATATTCCTTCATATGCAGCAGCCACGTTGTTGAGAATACAACGACGAGGGAGAAAGCCACATTGTGTTGACGAGATAGCATCAGCCAAGATGTCTCGGACTCTTTCTGCCAATGTCTTAGCAAAGATCTTGTACATAGAGGAGAGCAATGTAATAGGTCGCCAGTCAGAAATAGTCTTAGGTTCCTTGCTCTTTGGAATGAGAGAGATACAACCTGTATTCAAAATCTTATCAAGGCTCCTAAATCTCTGAAACTCACAAAAGGCATCATATATGTCATCCTCCAACCAGTCCCAGCACTTTTGAAATAATTCAATAGGAAAGCCATCAAGACCAGGGCATTTGTCCCTTTTCAAGAGAGCCACAGTTGCTTTTAAGTCCTCCTTCACGATATTGGACTCAAGAAGCAACCTCTGCTCTTCAGAAACAATGCGACGCACCTTAGTCAACACGGCCAATTGCATGTCCTTCTGAAAGGGCAATGGGTGTCGTGCAAAGAATGAAGAAAAGTGATGACGAAGATACTGCTTAAGATTCACCGGATCGGAGATAAGAACGCCATCTGGCAACAGCAAAGAATGTATAGAAGTGGCGAGTTTCCTTCTTCTTGCAGCCGCAAAAAAGAACCGAGTACATCTCTCTCTGTCCTTGAACCACTGCAACCCTGCCTTCACCTTGGCTTCAGTAACTTTTACAGATTCCATAGCCTTGATCTGAGATAATAACTCCTTTTCTCTGACTCCACTAGTATGGCCACGAGCACGGAGTACTTCTAATTCCTGGTACAATGCAGTCAATAGTCCTCTAGCTTCAGCAACACTGACTCTCCCATATTCTTTTGCAAATGACTTCACTGCAGACAACGCTGCGACAACCCCAGACATGCCCCTACGAGGTGAGAAGGCCCGAGACCAAGCCCAACTACAACCAAGTTTGAACTCATCATCCTCCAAGTACTTGCAATTAAGCTTAAAGTAGGTCCTGGTAGGTCGATGACAATTAGCCACATCATTAGTTAGGAGTTTTGCACAACTTTTGCCTACGACATGGGGATGACTTTGATATGGAATGGAACCTTGAGGCTGAAGTCGAACTGAAAGATGCTTTGGAGAGTGAGTATCTCGAGTAAAATGTATGAAAATTCCAGAAAGTGAGTTGCACGGGCTGCATCATATGGTTTATATAGGTCCAAGAGTGTCATTGGATCCATTGGAAGCGCTTGTGAAAGCAGTTCATGATGATCCCAAGGAAATTCAATATTTGATTGAACATATGCCAAAGACTCACGCTAAGAGTTCTGCATCCAATCACGAACATAGAAACGCCTTGGTAAAAGTTCTTTATGAGAGCCTTGGAAGAGAACCCCATGGAGATACAGGGCAATCGAGGGAATATGAATCTGAATAGAATAGATTTTCTCATGATCATTGGCATCCTTGTCTCGTAATTAACTTTTCTTGTATGTTTTACTTGACAGACATGGATATAGAAATAAAAAGGTGTTCTTAATCACCACAATCTTTCAACATCATATATATGCTCTATATGATAATGTCAGACTTAATCAGAGGTGCATGCTTAGATCTGCTTGCTCTTTGCAAACGTAATAGTGAGACCTCTCTCAACATCTATTTGAAGTTGCGGTACCTTTATCAACATCTATTTGAAGGTGCAGTACCTCTATCTCAACATTTATTTGAAGGTTTTGAGCATTAGGTATACATAGATAGCAAGGACACTAGGAGTATATTTACTTGGTCCAATCCACCAAACTACAATGTTCTTCATTTAAGGGGGATCGTCTAAGGCAGGGAGTGTATATTTACTTGGTTCAATCCACCAAACTACAATGTTCTTCATTTAAGGAGGACCGTCTAAGGCAGGGAGTGAAATAAAGAGCATGGATTTTGTTTAAATGGCCACTTAGATTGACCCTTGTAAGGTGTCATCTATAATATGCTTGGCCTGTCATGGCACCTGAATCATGACAGTTGGTGAACAGATGACAGAGATTGGTACTACAGGTGCTTTTGGAAAAAAAGTTTGATGGCATCTTTCCTGTCTACGCTCAAAGAGATGATGATCACATCGAACTGTAAAACTGATGGCTTTATTTATAGCCTTGGGGTCCTCCATAGACAACAACATATCTTTGATATCCTCGTGAAGTCCTCTCTGAAAATAAGCACAGTAAGCCATCATCTCATCAATTGCAATTGGACAGAATTAGGGTGCATAAACTGGAGCTGGACGAGAGCCTTACCTGAGATTGCCGAGTTTTGTGACTATTGTGCACTGATGATCTGTATCCTCAAAGCATGCATCGAGCTCCGCAGTAAAGCAGCAAAATCCTGCAACTCTGGGGCTCCTTTCTCTTCAGTAAAGGAGTAAACCAACTTAAAGTTGGTTCTGTGAGGAGAGAACCAAGTACTCCAATTTGTTCCTGAGTTGTGGGATATCTACGAGGGGAGCTGAATCACAAGCTAAATCCAGTTCAAGAAACCGTGAAGCTTGGACGGAGTGTCGTGCATATCTGATTGCACCAAGCTTACTGGACCTGCATTCCATGGAAGTGAGCTATGGCTGTCTAACAGCTTTTGCAATTAGCAATCCCTACAATTAGTGGAATACCCCAGGGATTTGAACCCCATGTCAGAAAGGCAGCACCACAAAGGTTTAAGGAAAAGCTTGAAAGATAAATGGCCCGCTTGTCAAATGAACCACAAAGACTATCAGAAAAAGACAGGAAAATATCAAGAACATCAAAAAGGCGAAAAAAAAAATATAGAGGTCCATTGGGGGAGACCTAAAAATGGCTCTAAGCAGCACTTCTGGATGCAATAGGCATTTAAACGGACTGACCTGCAATAACTCTGGGCAAGACAATCTGGACAACCTTTAATAATCATTGCTAGAGCCTAGGTCTAGAATATCCTTATCCTCAAAAGGATTAAATGTTCAAGTTTGGAGGTCTGGGTTGGTAGAATATGAGGTTTGGGCTCGATGGCAACTCCAACAAAAAGCATGTTCATGTGGTCGCTTCTCGCTTCTCGCCCAAATCTAAGGCCAAAACTCTTGAACTCTAGTGTCTTGTAATACAGATGAAATCTTCCTCAATCCCGCAGCAAACAAGCATAGCCACAACCATCGATTCCATGCGCCCGCTACTTCCCTGCAAAGAAACCTTGGAGCACAACCTCCGTCTGGTGCCACCCCACATGCAACCGCTCCTTCCTTGCTCAAGCAACAAAAACCTTGTAGAAAAGCCCAAAAAATAACCTTCCTAAAAAAACTCAACAACGCAAAACTCAAACCCCATTTTCTGATGTCATATGGTTTTGACATACTTATACATGCCAAAACCGTAAAAACAGTTTAGGTTCAATTCTGCCCGCGCGTCCAATAACGCCACGCCACGTGGCATCCTTTCAAACCCTGAATGTTAACCATTTCTTAGGTTTCTTCTGCGCCGCGTTCTCAGCAAATACCTTTTCTTCTCCGGCTGATTTTACCTGATCGATCAGAGCTTTACCCAGCCAATTCTAGAGATTTACCCATCGATTTTGAAGATTAACCTGTTTTCTCAAGATTTTACTTAACATTTCAAGGATTTTACTGCTGCAGAATTGAACCTAAACTGTTTCCAAGTTATAAGAATGTTGCTTTAGGCAACATTCTTATATACATAAACGATCATATGTAACACCTACCCTTTCTTCAATGATAGAAGATAATAGACGAGAGAAAATCAACTCTTAACATTCACGTGTGTTTTGGAATATCCCCATTTCTAGACGAGATCATTCGAGAACTTCATATACTTTACCAAAATCTTCACTTAAAAACAAAAAGGATCTTCGGGAGCTCGTTCCTGCGGAAGCCGGTGGAGCTTCGGTCGATTTTAGGGTTGATAAGGAATGGCTGAAACACAGGGCCCTAGTCCCGAGCTCAATTGGCAACTACAGCAGGGGACTATGACTACGGGGGAGCTCCAATGCGTTGGAAGCATGAAGGTTCAGCCCCATAGACAGTTGGGTTTTATTTGTGGTACACTTCCTGTGCCAACCACTATGGACGGCGGAACAGGTGCATTTGTTGCGCAGAACCCTCTTGGAAGAGATGCTCTGGTAATGCCAGCTTTGAGTTTGCAGAGCCAAAGGTAGGTTTCCTTTCGTATATATGCTGGTGGTAAAGTGGATTACTATGATGGTGGTCAAATGGATTAATCGGGCATTGCTGTTCTTTGCAGAGCAATAGCACCTCGATACAGGCTTTTACCTGCAGAAACCGATCTTAATATGCCTCCTGCCTTTGATATATCTACAGATCATCTAATGCCGGTTGTCAATTCAGGAGGTAGAATGTCAATATTTTCTTTCTTATTGATTTCTACATTTTTTGGGAGTATATACGAGTGCCAGCATTTATTATCTGCTTGGATACCCGATTTTACTAAATTCACGTATATTTTGGCATTAGGTTCATGTAATTCATGGGGTGGCTGTACCATTAGCCATTCTCTTGCTAGGAAGTGCGATACACTTGCTGTGAGTGCGCTTTCTGGACACGGAGATGGCATTGATGTTATTGCGCCAGTAGACATCTTGAAGCAGATTTTTAAGACACCATACTCTAAGGCCAGATTGTCTGTTGCTGTCCACCGAATTGGGCAGACACTCGTGTTGAATAGTGGGTATGTTGTTTTTATAGCTTAGTATTTTTCTTACATTCAGTGTATATCCTTATCAAAACAATTTGTTGAACATAAGGTTAAGAACAAATTTGGCTTTTTTGCAGTGCAGACAATGAAGAGGTTGAAAAAGTAGCTAGACAGAAAAAGAATCAGTCCAAGTTGACGAAGAGAACACTGTTTTCAAAGTTTGTACAACATTCAATGCATGACCCTGAGAATGATGAACCTTCCACCCCCTCATCTGCTGATTCAGGGAGTCCCAAACACAACTCTCAACCAGATGTCCAAGTTTTTGGTAAAATTCCAGGAACTGAATTTGTATATGCATCTTCTCAACAACCACCAGCAACATGGCATGTAATGGGAAGCCAGAATGCAGATAATCAGAGTCCCCATAAGGGTGAGTTTCGTCCAAATGCACGTGTGCCTAATATGCATAAGAGCAAGAAAAGATTTCCTTGGAGCCCATCCGAGAATGCTAGAGAAAATGAATCAATGCAGTCTGGTCTTGTTGGGGATAAGCATCATCATGCAGATTATTTTCATCAGGATTCTGAACCCCAGCATCAGAGAGCTTCAGAAAAGTTTCTAAGGGTGCTCTTCTGGCAATTTCAAAACCTGCAAATTCTTCTGGGTAGTGACTTATTGCTTTTCAGCAATGACAAGCATGTAGCTGTGAGTTTACACTTGATGGAGATAGAACGGCAGGTAAAGATTCATAATTATCTCTTCCAGCTCCTTGAAAGCCCATTCTTACTGCAGTAACTGCAGAGATAACATTACTGCAGGTGACACCTCTAATGTGGCTGGATGCATGGCTAGATAATGTGATGGCAAGTGTACCTGAACTTGCAATTTGTTATCATCATAATGGCGTGGTTCAAGGGTATGAACTGTTAAAAACAGATGATATTTTCCTGTTAAAGGGGTTGGATGAAGATGGAACAGCCTTTTTCCAGCCACATGTGGTGCAGCAAAATGGCCTCTCTGTGTTGCGTTTTCTTCAGGAAAATTGCAAAGAAGATCCAGGAACCTATTGGGTATTTGATATGCTACTTTTTATATAAATGCTTAGAAGACACATTACTGGGCCCTAATTGCATTCCTTATCGTTCCTGTTGGCAGCTTTTTAAAAATGCAGGGGAGGATGTCATGCAATTATTTAATCTTACAGTGACTCATAAAGACCAGAAGGATCACAGTGGTCTACCATCGACTAGAAATAGCAGAAAAAGTTATTCTTTGCCTTTAGCCATGCTTCTCTATCGCATCGCGCATAGGATGTCACTGTCTAAGGTAACCGTCTTATGTAGTTTACAGGATTTTCTTTCTTTGCATCAACATCTGAAAACCTTATGTCGTTTATTTGCCTATGCAGGATCCTATAGACAAGTGCAAATGTGCTAAATTCTTTCAAAAGTGCCTTGAGTTTTTGGATGAACAGGAACACCTTGTGAGTGATCTTGACATGAATTACACTAAATGAAGATAAATGATATATAATACGTTTAACTTAATTTCATGATTTCTATTCCTTGACCTTTATTAATAGTATTGAGTGTTGTTGTGTTGAACGATAAAATTTATTTGTCTCATTCTATATTCTTTTCTACTCATGTTGACATGCAAATGCAGGTCATTCGAGCTTTTGCACATGAGCAGGTGGCAAGGCTTATTATGAAGTGTTGTAAGGAGGAAGGGTTGGAAACCATGCCATTGATGCTAGAAGGCTATAATGCAGAAAGAGCACCAGTTGACACAGAAGAAAACTTATCTACAACTCCTGCTCAAGCATCTCATGATTTTGTTGACCATGGACTACCAGACTCCAATATAGGCAGTCACGCTAGTAACATATTTATACAAGAACTGCCTGATGCATTGAAGGAGGAGACTTCGATCTTGTCTGGCACTAGAGCAGATTCTGTAGCTCAGAACAAGACACTGGCAGATTTAAGTGCTTTCAATAATGATTCAAAGACACCTGATATATCGATGATTGATCTAGACAGCAAAAATAACGAACAAGCTGGTGTGGAAGATCATTTCACAGTCTGCCAATTGTCAGATGCTTCAAGTAGACCACGATGGGCTGTTACAGATTCAGTGGCCGCTTGTCTGGCAGCCCTTCATCATGTCTCCCAAGCAATAATATCTCTTAGATGGCAAAGGCAGCTTAATGATATTTCAGATAAAGGTAATACTTCAGACGTTGGATCTCAAGAACACGGCAATATGCACACTCAGCAGTTTCCTTTGTGCCTATGTGGTGATATAGATTGCATCACAGTTTATGACATCTCGGCAAGTGAGATTGGATTTAGAATGGACCAGAAATTGAGGGAGCTGGTTCTGATGCTTGGTGAATCTTATTTAGCTCTTGGAGATGCTTATAAAGAAGAGTGCCAGCTTGACAGGGCAATAAAATCTGCTGAATTAGCATGTTCTGTATATGGCGCCATGTCTCAGTACAAGGAATATAAGATAGATACATCTGAGAGAGTTGGGAAGCATAACAAAGGTAAAATATTGGCAACAATCACAGGAGATGAAGCTAGAGATGATAAACACAACAGTTTATGTGACCCTGGCTTGAAGAATAATGTGTTGACTGCAAATACGGTCAATGTTGCAGCAAAGACATGCAGAAAGGGGAGGTTTTGGGGCCAGTTGTGGTTGTTAATTGGGGATATATTTGTAAAAAGAACACAATTAGAATGTCAAGATGCTCACAGTAATCATGCCAGATGTGAAGATTTGAAGATACCACAGGAGATAGTCAAGGAGGTAAGGCGTTTGAAAAAAAAAATGGCACATAAACGTTCATGTAACTTATGCAGCTTAAGTGATTGTAGCTGCGAAACTGACAGGGCAAGTAGTGGGCATAGCGCAAGTAGTAGCAACAGCATGTATTATGGCACCGAAGGCCAAAAGCATAACCGCAAGTATAACAAGAAATTGGCAGTAAGGAATAGTGAAGTTGCACCTGAGGTTCATGTGGCTGAGGAATCAACAATTTGCCAGCTAGCAGGCAAATTATACATTCATCCTTCCGATGCCTGCACACCCCAAAGTCATGGGGCTTCAAGAGAAAGCTGCCGAAAAGATCCATTTGACAATACATATGACAACGATTTCTCTTCATATTTAACCAAGGCAACAAATGCAGACTTTGACACTAGTTTGTCATGTGCAGTAGATTGCTATGATAATTCCATTGCTGCATTGGGTTGTGAAAATGAGGGTTCCATGGATATTCAATCTGCTATTAGAAAGAAGGGATGGGCTTGTAATGAGTTAGGCAGGAGACATCTTGCTATGGGAGACATAAAACTTGCAGAAGCAACCTTCAAAATAGCAATTAGGTCTTTCAGGAAAGTTCAAGATCACACAAATATTGTACTTGTTAATTGCAATTTGGGCCATGGATATAGGGCAGTTGCAGAAAGCTTAATCAACCAGCTAATGTTGGTTGAAAGCACATTGTTAGGAAAAACAGATTTACAGGTGATACTAGAAGCAAAAGATTTATATGAAAAAGCTCTTAAGTTTTATGGAGCAGGAAAGCACGAGCTTTCCATCGTCAATCATGATGAAGGTGGAGTGGAGAGGCTGAGAAACGAAGTTGTCACCCAATATGCACATACATACCTGAGGTTTGGGATGCTTCTAGCAAAAGAACATTATATATGCCCACAAGAGCGAAGGGTGCAACCTTTAGGGTTTGATAATGCTAATAATGCTGTAGACTTGGAACTCGGTGCTAAGAAGATTACTTTATCTGCCAATGAGGCCATAAGACAGGCTCTTATATTGTACGAATCTCTTGGCACAGAACGTAGTCAAGAAGCTGCATATGCACAATACCAGCTTGCTTGTTTTCAGAGGGATTGTTGTCTTAGGGCAATAAATAAAACAAAAGATGGCCCGGTGCCCACTCGGGCTAAGCACTATGCGTCACTAGCTATCCGCTATTGGGAAAAAGCATTGGACTATTATCATGCAGAAACACATCCTGACATGTTCCTAGAGATACTGATGGAGAAGGCAAACTTGTGTGCATCTTTGGCGCCTGCTTCCCATTCCAATGGGGTAAAATTTTCGTTATTGCATGCTATTCTCAATTGCTGTTAAAAAGAAGAAAGTGGAATATGCAGAGTTAGGACGTAAAAGTGTCTTCATAGCCACTACAATTTCTTTTTTTTGCACTAAAATTTGCTTATTTTTACAGACTCTGGATCTTGCTCTCACCCATCTTCTGGAGGGTCGGCATGCTGTGGGGAAGGACTATTTAAGTGATGACTTGGATTGTAGAGGCATTCGCCCTTCAGCTGCCACGGTCTCCAAATACATCAAACATTTACAGACCTTGCTAAAGACGATGCTGGGAGCAGCTATTAGTACGAGCAAGCACAGTGGTAACAGCATTCCTTCACTCCCGAAAGTGAAGAAGATGATTGATGGCTCTGAACAGGAGGAAAGCCAGACTTCAGTACGAGGTGCTTATGTGTCCAAGCTTAAGGAGATGTATCGGATCTCATTAAGGTTAAATGGGCCCTCAAATCTCGATGACTTATACCAATTGTGGTTAGCTTAAGTTGGATTGTATATAACAGTAATACACATGACATTGTGCACATCCTCCAAGAGACACTTCACTCGATTGGTCTTGTTTTCTCTCATATAATGCTTCATATTGCCTTTCCAGAATTCCAAGTAACGTATGGAGACATACGATCCTACCATAAATTATGAGCTTGTATTTTAACACATACGCTGGTTGAAATAGAAGTTTGTGATCAACTTAAGGTTTCAGTAACAATCACTAAAAACAAAACAAGGTTTGAGCGGCAGGTTGCCTTATTCATGTCCTATTTCATCAAATTCTAAAGGAGGGAAACTTGTGAGACAAGTCTTATTTCCACACCAAGCCCTTCAAATTCAAACACTTAATTAGTAGAACATGTCAATGAAAACACCATGGACACTACCTCAGATAAGTTTCTTGGATTGCGTAGATTACAACATTCAAAGTGGCACTTTAGTATCCCAACATGGAGGTAGCCCATAGCCCGAGGATAGGCGAAAAGGTTAACATAAGGAAATGGTTGTATATGGAAGTGGCCTCCATTTCCTAGCCCAAGAAAAGGGCCTGGCGCCATTAGGTGGAGGGCTCTTTGATTGGGCCAAAAAATGGTTCAGAGGAGCATGTGAAGGACGGTCAGGCTACTTTCAACCATAGATCATGACACTTCAATATCCCAACATGGAGGTAGACCATAGCTCGAGGATAGATAAAGGTTATCATAAGGAAATGGTTGTATAGGGAAATGGCCTCCATTTCCTGGCCCAGAAAAAGGGCCTGGCGCCATTAGGCAGAGGGCTCTTTGACTGGGCCAAAAAAATGGTCCAGGGGCCATCGGGCAGGCTACTTTCAACTGTAGATCATTGCCATGTGGAAGATTGGGATTATACTTGTCGGAGAATGTGGAGCAAAGATAGAATGAAGCCCAGACTGTAGATCAGAAGAGACAACAACAACCGCAAGAGATATTTATCAAAAAGAATTGTTGACATGTGCCAACGTCCTATTTGCTCACATGGTTGAAAATTGCTGGATGTCCTTTATCACTTGATGAAAATGAACAAGGAGTTGCACACAGAGCGTTGCCCTCTGAGTGCCCAGAGGGTTTCATGTTGTTTTTTCCTTTGTTGTTTTGTGTTGGTGGGGTAGGCAGTGCTGCAAACATAGTATGGTTGATATCTGTAGAAATGCATGGTACAAAAGGATTTTTTTTCCACACATGGAGATGTGAACAACCATGAATAATCTATGTACATGTTTATCAATCTGTAGATATTTGTAGCTTCATTGATAATCGAATGACAAAGTGATAATTATCAAGATAATATGTGTATGTTTTATGTTCTAATTGTATAAGATCTATAGGATATGTGTTTAGCTGTAGCTTATAAATTGTCATAATTCGTATCACATGGTTGCATTAAATCAATAGATGATATTGCAATGGCAATGGCAAAACAACATGCAATGGAATGCATTATTTTTACAATGTCGCACAAAGAGCATAAGCACAAGCAATCATCATTGCTATTAACATTTAAGAATTTTGTCTAGTTGCATTTGCTAAAAGCTCTTACACTTCCCTACCATTCTTCGCCTCTACCTATTCGCTCAAACCAAGCTAGATGGTTGAAGCGATGTTTTGTTCCATCTGAACATGGAACATGGAACCATGCAATATTCAAGTTCTGGTTTAAAAAACATACTAAAACCCAAAAGATTGTCCCAAAGCTCTTTGATCGAGATGCTTATACACAAGATGGGGAGACCGACTCGACTTAAAATTCAGGTTTTGAAACCCAAACACTGCATGAACCAAACTTATGTAGACAACAATCAATATTTAGAACTTTTCCATCACAGTTTCTTTATCATCATCAAAGTTATCCTTGTTGTATATAATAGCAAATACTTGGAGGTCATCTAGACCAAGTAAAGATTACAGCTGATTGTTACAACTGATTGTGAATTGCTTTAGGAGAATGTATAAATGTATAGGAACTATTATAATATAGAGAAAAATATGAGCCTTCGGCAGGTTGCAAACAAAATTAATATTAAAGGATTTGATTGCATAAATGTTGCGATTCGACAAAATTTGTCAACCCAACACATGCATTGTATAGGTTCTAGTATTTTTATGCACTGGATATTTTAGAATTATCAGTTGAATGTAATATCTAGACACATACTGCATCCTCCAAAAGGAGATATCGAGATTAGAGGTGGGCTAACTTGGGAGCCGAAGACAAGGGTAAGACCTCTAACTAGGAGCATCCTACTTAAATGGAATAGAATAGAATAGAATAGAATAGAATAGAATAGAATAGAATAGAAGAAAGAATAGAATAGACCAAAAACTTACTACCCTAGAGGAATAGAATAGAATAGAAAAAAAGAATAGAAGCATATCAACCAAGTGAACAAGAACCCTAAACTGACCTTAATGGTGACTTATATACCTCGTATATTTGTATAAATATGTGAATATGTATAAAAGATCATTAAATGGCTATAACATGACATTTACAAGAAGCACTTCCCACGCTTAACTGCTCAGACTTTAATGACATTTACAAGAAGTAAATTCGATGCAATAGCCTTCTCAACATCTTCTCTTCATGAAGGGTACTATAAGAGTTAGCTGCCCTCTTCACTACAAGGTAGGTACTAGCAACAGCTTCCTCAATATCTTCTCCTACATGATGGTACTATTGGAGGCAGACTACTACTTCTCATAGCACTCATGTAATTGCCTTCAAAAAATATTGGCCTAAGATAGAAAGTGTCAAGCACATGCCTTGAATGTCATCCAAACCACAATACAACCATGGAGAAGCAATGATCCACTGCTAGATACTGGTGCAAAAGTCCAATGACGTTCCTCTTCCGAAAGCAGCAATCTTGTCAGTCCACTGTTCAATCTACTAGACCATAAATTTTGTCATTTCAAGACCTTGTTTCCAACCGCGCGAGGTTGACGGTCCCTATTTTTAAAAAACAGGGGCTATCAAACCTTGCAATGCATAACATGACTGCCTCTAGACCCAAACACCAACATCAAGCCCTTGTGCATCTGACTACTGCAAGTCTTGCCTCTTGTAAGTTGTCAAGTGTAGAGCTTATCCAAAGTCTCCCGCCTTTGGGGCCCGTGGCTTCAACATGATTGAACCCTGGATCCTACAACAAATCAAGGCCCCCCCCAGCTGGGATGGAGAATCACGACCAAACTGAAATCCTTCAAGCTACCATTCCTGATCTAGTAAATTCTGAGATAAACTTCCCACATCTGTAATCAATGAGGAGCAAGCAAATTGGTTGAAGTGAATGAACCAGTACTTTGAAGGGGACTACGAGTTTCTTCTTCCATGAAACATTACTACAAGGGAAGTACCCAGTTCCACTAAAGACAGAACCATAAAGCTCCCCACCTGAAGATATATCTGCCTCAATGTACTAAGGATTAATCCACACCATCTTCTTGCTCCATAGAGTACTATAAATAGTAATCACCATTCTTTCCTGAATATCCTTCCCTTCAACTACAGAAGCCCATCTTGATTATATAGATAGGATAGTGTATCTATAGAAGTTAATCACCAAACTAGATACCTTAGAATGAGCATAGACGGACCAGCTAATGAGGGCTACAAATATTCTAGAGCCAGCAACACAGAAGCCTCTTAGTTATGTGACCATAAGCCCCTTAGTTAAGTGGCCAAAAGAGAGTGCATGGAAACAAAAAGAAAGAGAAAATGGAAGGGCAAAACAGAGAGTCGAGAAGAAGAAGCAGGCAAGACCGAGGAACAGCATATATAAACAAAGAAATAAGAAGTATGGAAAAGATGAGAAGAACATGGAAAAAAATGATGGGTTTGCAAGATATGAAACATTAAATCGAAAGGGGTAAAGCAGAGGAGCATGATAGAAAACAGAAGCCAGGAATGTAATGAGAGACAAGATACAGGATGGAATAGAAAAAATACTTACTGGTCTGCCAGAAGTAGAAAGCCACAGAACGAATTCTTGTGAAGGCTGAAAATTTTGGCCAAACTAATGGTAGCCCTCCGTGTGCTAGCAGAGTAGAAGATATCCTTGAAGCCCAACTCCACAGCACACTACTCCTCCAGCCCCTAATCCATCTCTCAAAATATCGCTCTTGGCAAGGTTTGACTGGTCAACTATGGCGGCCGCCGCTGCCGCCTTTCTAGCTCCTTTCGCCTAGCGCCATTTGCAAGTTGTACTGGCCTCTAAGCCATTGATATCGATCCTCATTTGTTGGGTATGCTTCCACAAATTCAGGTATTTCGTATAACAAACTTAGTGATACGCTTTAAGGTTTCAAAGGAGACATCCCTAAAATCTATGGAAGGAGTAAAGCTACCTATATCAGGAAAGGGAATTTTAAGTGCTTTGGAAAAGGGGATTGCGATTGACAGAATATTATGGCGACCTCTGACATAGTTGCTAGTCAGTGAATGCATGCGAGGAAATGGAGATGTAAGACGTGTTGATGATCTTAGACGTGAGCCTCCTCCAAGTGTCGGGAGTACATAGTATACATGAGGCGAAGGTACAATATACCTACCCCATTGCTTAGGGATATATTGCAAGCTCCAACCAGCAAAGGGGACCACGTACATCATCTGATGCAAGGCATTCTATCACGTCTGCTCCAAATGTGCAACATCTTCAACTTGATTTAGCTCCCTAATTGACCTATGCTCGATATCGTTTCATTGTGTGGGATCATAAATGAATTTAAGAAAAAATTGGTAGATCTAATATATAAAAAATAACAGCGTTCGGTTGCTGGTTGTGCTAGTCAAAGCGTTCTCATTAGGACATTGTTTTGGTAGGGGTTAAAATGTCTATATTGTGTCAAGCCTATGTATGTCATATCTCAAAACCATAAGTGCCCATATATATCATATTTCAAAATCATAGGCATCCCAAACCATATTGAACATATTCACATGAGGCGCCCCCGACCATGTGAAAATTTGGATAGGCATATTTGCAAGTTGTATTGGCCTCTAAGCCATTGATATTGATCCTCATTTGTTGGGTATGCTTCCACAAATTCAGGTATTTCGTATAACAAAATTAGTGATATACTTCAAGGTTTCAAAGGAGACACCCCTAAAACGCATGGAAGGAGTAAAGCTACTCATATCAGAAAAGGGAATTTTAAGTGCTTTGGAGAAGGGGATTGCAACTGACAGAATATTATGGCGACCTCTGATATAGTTGCTAGTCAGTGAATGCCTGCGAGGAAATGGAGATGTAAGACGTGTTGATGATCTTAGACGTGAGCCTCCTCCAAGTGTGGGAAATACATAGTATACATGAGGCGAAGGTACACTATACCTACCCCATTGCTTAAGGATATATTGCAAGCTCCAACCAGCAAAGGACTTTTGACCACGTACATCATCTGATGCAAGGCACCCTATCACGCCTACTCCAAAGTGCAACATCTTCAACTTGATTATTTGTAGTGGACTAGCGCAATGGCTGCCATCCTCCTCCTCATACACTTGTCCTTATGTCATTGGGAGAACTAGAAAGGGGAATCTAGCATAGTGAATTATTATGTGCTCATTGTCGAGCAAGATCTACATCTCCTCATACATGTACAGGTTTGCACACAGGGTAGAGATGAGGAGGTTGATTTGGATCACCAATCCCTTGTCGTGACAGTAGGTTGGGAACTGCCAAAGCTCCACTGTCAATCCACTTCTTGGGTATCTCAACTTCGTTTGGATTATGATAAAGCAGATGATTATGCCAAGCTGCTAACATAGGAGATATCAGGAGTCCTATAGCTTTCCACATTAGAGCAACAATCTGCGAGAAAAATTGGAATCAGACCCAACTAATCCAATAGTTTTGCCATATAGTTAATTAAGGTTTCTATTCTGGTCAATTTTGCACCCAAAATCTTCGTTGTGTTTGTACTTTGGACAGTACTCAACCATTTGTTATTTTGAAATTAGAATTGAATCTAATTGAATTGATTGGCTTTTATCGTTTGGAGAGACCGAGTGGCTTATAGGACCCAAATAAAGAAACAAATAACAACTGACCTATTACTGCTAGGACTAAAAAATCTCTGCCCCGAAGCGCTGGAGCAAAATAGGATATCAAATGATTTTTTTGTTGCCCTGTTGGTAGTTCTATACATGGCATGGCAACAAATCCGCTTCCGTTGGAGGTAATCCTCTTTTGCAATGATATTCGTGTGCCTTACTATTGTGGCTTTATGGGCGACTACATCAGCCTGATTTTGTGTAAGTAAGGCTCGACAAGTATATTTGATATTTTGTTCTTCAATTTTCTTGTGAAATTCAACTGCCTTGAAGCTGGTCGACCTTGATTGCTTTGGTCATGGGGTTTTGGAGCTGGCCCGCCTCGATTGCTTTGGTTCATGGGGTTTTGGAGCTATGCTTATGCCGTCTCTCGTATTCTTTGTGCTTGCCCCAAATGTATTTACAACCCTTCTAGTCTTGGAGAGTGTTGCAACCTCGATCATTCTCGACCATGAGGTACCGCAGTTTCTCGCTATCAATGCCTTCGGCCCTTTCTCCTTGTTATGTTTCTATTTTGGAGAGTGTCCATCCCTTGAATCAGAATCTAAACTGCCTTTGCAATTTTCCATCAGACAAATATAAGAAATATTGAGGGTGATGAATGTTTTAATGTTAATGGATTGTGTGATAGGTTGAGTGCATTTGTTTTGCAGTCTACTGAGGTCCTTGGTAATATCAATGTTGCATTGATTTGTGGTTTATGGTCATGGACCATGGGAATCGTAGACCATCTACAAGCCATGCCATAATACAGGAGTAGCTATGTGATAAGCCAGAGCTCTGATGATTAGACTTCAAAGGCGATGTGATTTCTTATGGAGAATGCATATGGTATTCTGCATTAAGTTATCTCTTGGGTTGAGATTTGAATTAGCAAGTACCTCAAATTGATTAGAACAATCAATTTTATCTTCCAGTTTTGTGTGATCATCTTGAACATGCCGATTTATATTTTTTTGAGAGATAATATGATTTGAAATCTTGACAATAATTGAAGTAGTACCAAGAGCAGCCATTGGAATAGTAACTGATGTAGCAATTAGAGCAGCTGGAGCATGAATTTCTGGATAGACATGGTGTTTTGATGATATATTGACTTGATCAATTATCTTTTGACTTGCCTTGGAAAATGGCTAATTATATTCCTAAAAATGGAATGTTATTGAGCAGCATGTTTCATTCATTGGAGATCTTCTTAGACGATTTTACAGTCTTCAGTACCATGGATGACCACGTCGCTAAATTAGAATGGTGCTTCAAACGATGTCGACAATATGGAGTGTCTTTAAACCCGGAGAAGTGTGTCTTCCTGGTCACACATGGCATGCTTTAGGTCATGTAGTTTGTAAAGATGGCTTAATGACGGATCCAAGTAAAATTAAAGTGATACTAGACATGCCTCCACCTGCAAACATCACACATTTGAGAATATTTTTGGGAAAAATAATTTACTATAAGAAGTTTGGTGCAAAGATTTCAGAAGTGGCGACCCCGTTAACTGAGCTCACAAGTCCTCAAAAGAAATACATTTGGACAGATCAATGTCAAAAGGCTTTTGAGGCGTTAAAGCACATTCTGGCTTCTGCCCCATACTTATATCACCTCAGTGGGATCAGGAATTCCAACGTGAAGGTCTAGCAATGGTTTTTGCTGTTCAAAAGTTCTGCCATTATCTTCTCGGGAATTACTTTATTTTCTATGTAGATCACCAGACCTTGTTGTATCTAATAAATAAACCTTGTACCACAGGCCGGATTACACACTGGTTGCTCATTCTACAGGAGTTTAATTTTAAAGTGGTTGTTAAACCTGGAACTTCACATATAGTACCTGATCATCTATCAAGATTAACTAACGGTGAACCTCCCACCGGAATATATGATGATCTACCTGATGTTAACTTGTTTAGAGTAAATGCCATCCCACCTTGGTATGCAGGCATCGCAGAATATCTGACCTCTGGAACTCTTCCTCCCGAATTAGATGTCTTCCGAAAGAAAGAGTTCATTCGAAAAGCAGCACCATACTGCCTCATAGCTGGTCAGTTATATAAAAAGGGAAAAGATAATATTCTCTGTCGGTGTGTGCTTCCATACGAAACTCAAGAGCTACTAAAACAAGCACATGAAGGTCCCGGTGGCGGGCACTTTGCTGGCGAATTAACGGCAAGAAAGATATTGCAAGCCAGATTTTAGTGGCCAACCCTTTTTATGGATGCTTCTAAAGAGGCCTCACTTTGTGATATTTGTCAACGCACTGGTAAACCACAAGAAAGACATCATATGCCCTTACAACCTATATTGCCTTTGGGCCCATTTGAAAAATGGGGTATTGACTTCGTTGGCCCTGTGGATCCCCCAGCTAGTAAAACAAGGGCTCAATATATTCTGGTACTCACTGATTATCATACCAAATGGGTCGTGGCGAAGGCCCTAAAAGACAATACAGCAGCAAGTGTTGCAAAGGTCATGTACCATCAAATCATTACCCGCTTTGGATGCCCCATTGAACTTGTCAGCAATCGCGGTGTACATTTCATAAATGACACCATTGAAACTCTCACCATAGATTTCTTAATTTCTCACAAGAAGTCCACGCCACACTACCCACGTGCTAATGGAGAAGCCGAGTCAACCAATAAAATATTGGTTAATATTTTAAAGAAAGTTGTGAATCATCAAGGAAAGATTGGGAGCTCAAGTTACCCGCTATTTTGTGGCCTTACAGAACGACATATAAAACTATTACAAATCATACTCCCTTCCAACTCACATATGGAATAGAAGCCATCCTACCATTTGAGTTCATTATCCCGACCTTAAGGGTGGCCATTCACCATAGAATGAGTGACGTGCCTTCACTTCAAAATAGAGTATATCAGCTGGAAGCTCTCGATGAAAAGCGGCATCAATCAGTATGGGCTCAACAAGTATCCAAGGATAGGTGCAAGGCATGGTTAGATCGAAAATTAAAATCATTTCATTTCCAAGACAATGACAAGGTCTTATTATACGAGTCAAGGTACAAACAACATCCAGGAAAATTAAAAATTCGTTGGCTTGGACCATTCCAAATTCATAAAGTATATCAAAATGGTTCTGTTGCCACTAGGTGGCAACATTTTCATTGTTTTGACAGTCACATTTCACATTGTTTTGGGCATTTCATATAATAGTCCTTTGGTTATTTGAAGTTGCAGCCAGCTAGATGCAGTCCAGGCTCAAGACCCGGTGAGTAGGAGCACCTCTCGTTGAGTCGTTTAGATTCACGAGGCCATGGGGGAGTTACTATGGCACAGTTCCAGTTCCATTGACGTTTCATTGACGGCATATGTAGTGAGAAGACTTGGTGTGTTGGAACATCTCATGCAAAATTTATGATTTGCATGGCCATGGAGGAGACACCATGGTGCAGTTGAGATCTGTGTTGCTAGAACATAGGCCTTTTTAAGTTAGAAGGTTTTTGCACTTGCTCTTACTAACGTTTACATTTGGTATATTAAAAAAGAAAAAACAAAAAAAGGGAAAAAGACAAAAAGAAATCGCATGGAGACAATTAGGTTTGCAAATTCCGGTAGAGCTGCAGAACAGGTGGAGACTTGGAGAGGAAGTGGTTTTAACAGAAGATTTATGGCACTGCAAGATCGGGAGTGGCATTTATGGCATCTAACTCTATTCTGGTGGAGGGAAAAAAGCCGTTGTAGCAGATTCCGGAAGGAGGGGAAGCGGGATAAAGAGGCAAAGAAGAGATGGAGAACAGGCTCTCAACAGTGATATTCTAAGCGGGTATTCTCTTGTGCAGCCAAGAAAACTTTGATTCTTGAATTTTATGATATTTTCCATTGATCCGAAACATTCTGATAATGTTCAGCATTGTTATATTCTGTCTTTTGAACTAGTCCAGGGATTCTAGGCTCAAATTCTTGCTCTATTTACTGTTGAAAATTTCAATATTTCAGCTACATTTGCTGTTGTTGTTTCAATTTATCGTTACTGTCAAGTATCTCCCTGTTCAAATCATAAGGAGCGAATATTGAGACGTTTATCTACACCAATTTCTGAGCTCATCTAGTCCAGGGATTCTAGGCTCATATTCTTGCTCTATTTACTGTTGAAAAAATCAATATATCCACTACATTTGCTGCTGTTGTTTCCATTTATCATTACTGTATCAAGTATCTCCTTGTTCAAATCATAAGAAGCGAAGATTAAGACATTTGTCTGTGCCAAATCCTGATGCTCATTTATCTATGCTTTGCTCTTTTCTTCTGGTTGCATGATGTATCAGTTTGACTAAAAAGACCAAAGCTTTGCACAAAAGCATCAAAACTGTTTTTTCTCATTTCATTTCCTATTTGTCAGATTACAAAAAGGATATTTGATTTAAGGCGTGATTGGCCTAACCAATCTGGAGGTCCTGATCACTTGGGATCTCTGAAGATTGTTGCACCTAGTCCAATTTGTGTGCAACATCTTTTTGGAGGTCCTACCGGGATTGTTCTGTATCTTCTGTGTCCATTGCACTTATGCCTCCGAAAAGAATTAACGCTGAAGAAGGGATTATGGAGCAGGGAAGTAACAGCCAGACAGATGGGCACATTGTCTCAGCAGTGCCTCCATACCAAATCGAAGTTAACCTGCCAGTGACAATGCCCACTTATGATGGAACCATGAATCCACATGAATATCTCACTCAATTTGAAGAGTACTATGCAGAAAGTGGGAAAAGAAAAGGGAGTAAGGTTATTGTCTTTGGTTTGGCTATGAGAAGAGAAGCCAAAAGCTGGTTCCAGTACCAAGAATGCTGTGGTGTGACAGAATGGGAAGTAATCAAAGACAATTTCATGGAAAGATTTGGCACAGCTGTTTCAAAAGGAGGACTTATTCAAGAACTGCCAACATTGGTTATCAAAAAAGGTGAAAGTGTTCCTGCTTTTGTAGAAAGGTTCAACACTTATCTGCTGAGGTGTAAAGATAAGAAGATTGATACACCAACCATCCATCTAGTGGAATTTTTTATTTGTGGATTGAAGCCACATTACAAGCTATACAGGAAAATGGGTAAGCTACATGACATGGGCTTACTGGATTCTATTCATAAAGCCTTAGCTAAAGCAGTGGAAATCTCAAAGCAATTACTGGCTGTAGCTGATGATGCTCAGCATATGCATGACCAGTATCCCCCTGATTGGGAGCAGGAACCAGAAGCGTGCTACACTATTGCTAAAGAAAAGAAGCCCTCCTTGAAGGAAGAGGTAGCAGCAGAGGTGGCCAAAGCCACCAGTAAGTTAGAATCCACCATGCAAACTTTAGTGGAGTTTTCAAAACAGATGGCTGAAGTATTGAAGGTTCAGTCAAACACATCAACATATGGCAGACCAGCGTACTCAGGGCCACCTTGCTCTTATTGTTTAAAACCCAATCATCCGGAGAGTAGGTGCTTCGCAAGACCCTGCCTGAAATGCAACAAAAGGGGACATTTTGGGCAAGAATGTCCCGTGTGCGACTTCTGTAAAGAAATTGGACATAAGGAGGACAGGTGTCTTGTTAAAGAATACATGCTGAAAATGGGAAAGGGAAACACATCAGCTACCTTGGAGACTCCTAATCATGCCTTTCTTGTGGAAGCCACGGATGAAGAACAACGTGCAGAAAAGGAAGAAATACTTGCTGTCCAAACACGTGGCCAAATGGATTCAGCACGCAGGTCTGCTTCTCCCAAGAAGGTAACCTTCTTTGATCCTGTGACTCACACGACCTCCAACACACATGTTATAGCTCCTGCGCCTGTCCTTAAGGAAGTAGCCTCCCATATGCCCGCATGCAAATCTCCTGCTAATGAGGTGGAAGCCTTGCTGAAAAATTCGAAAGTAAGCATTGACTTGTGCACCTTGCTCAGAATTGCCCCATCTTATAAGCAGTTGTTGTTGTCACATACGATGGAGCCCGACAAAGGATACCAAAGACCCATCCGGTAACTCAAGGAGCAAAGCAGACCCGGCATTTTTTCTTATGAGGCCATTGTGAACAATATAGCCTTACCAAAGGTTTTTCTTGATGGAGGGTCGTGCCGAATGTCATGCCTTACCATGTAATGATGCGGCTCAAGTTGCAAATAACTTCACCAAAGATCAATCCCGGCTGAAATCCTTTGACAATCGGAAGGTGCGTCCCCTTGGGTTTGGTACAAGGAGTTGAAGTTGCAGTCAAAGGCATTCGAGTGGAGACGGATTTTGTGGTGATCTCGTTCGGAGACGATCATCAGGATACCACTTCTTATGGTTTAATCCTAGGGAGGAGATGGATGAAGGTCGTGGATGCCAGACCAATCTGGTCCCAAGGAATCTGCACAATCACAGATGGGCAAAGGACAGTCACCATATACAACAATCAAGGTAAAATTGGCGCTCGTGACGAGTTCTCCATGTTGATCGAGTATGAGGACATGCTCCAATCAGTTGGTGTAGGTCATTTACAGCTACAAGTTCCTGCCATAATTCATCAGCCTGAAGAAAGGATGTGTTCAACAACGTTGCGCCATGCCAAAGCCACGCTATGGTTCGATGGAGGCATTTCCAAACAAGCTAGAATAGCCTCTGCGGGAGTTATCATAAGGGATGAGAACCATACAGTTCTGAGAAAAACAGGAAAAGTCATTCCTTTCATCACTTCAAATGCAGCAGAATATGAAGCCCTGCTTTTGGGTCTGGATGAAGCCCTCTCGCTGAACATCACACACCTCAATATTTATGGAGATTCCTTGTTGATATGCAAGCAGGTCACTGGTGAGTTCTCAGCAAAACACGAGAGCATGGAAGTGTACAGGCAGAAAGTGCTCAACAAATTGCATAGGTTCAAATATTGGAGTATTCAACATATTCCAAGGGAGATGAATTCAGAAGCTGACTGTATTTGCAAAGAGACTCTGGTCCATCATTTGCAGCAAGATTCTGTACATGAAGAAGACTTAGATCCGGAAGCTCAGCAACACATGCACCCTATATTGGTAATAGATGTCAGCAAGGAGGCAAACACACACGTAGTACATATTTCCAAGGCTGGACAGCAAAGGACACTTTCAGTTGGAGATCACCTTTCGGAAACAGATGAATTGAAGGGCATCCCGCACGAATATGGTATGATGGAAATTAACCTCAAATCTGGCTCTAAGCCTGTCACTCAAAAATTAAGGAAGATCAATCCAGTACTGTTACCATTGATCAGAGCAGAGATCGACAAGATGCTGGCTGCAGGATTGATAGTGGATATTCAGTATCCACAATGGGTCTCTTGTATCGTTCCAATAGAAAAAAAGAATGGGGGCTTGAGAATCTGCGTCGACTATCAAGATCTCAACAAATGTACACTCAAAGACTTCTATCCGTTGCCTTTTTTGGAGGAAGTACTTCAAGCAGTTGCAGGTAAGGCTTGTTACTCATTCCTTGATGGGTTTTCGGGCTTCAACCAGATAAGCATACTTGAGAGGGATCGAGAGAAGACTGCCTTCATAACCCCTTGGGGTACATACGCCATGACTAAAATGCCTTTTGGCCTGAAGAATGCCCCTTCCGTATTTCAAAGATGCATGGATACCATTTTTAAATCCTTGCCTTCAGCTAACTTTAGGATCTTCCTAGATGACCTCTGCCTTGCCACCTCTCATAATGACCAACTGCTCATGATCAGAAAAATTTGCCTCCTATGCCAAGACTTTAAAGTTTGTCTTAACCCTAAAAAATGTGTGTTTTGGGTCCCACAAGGCATTTTGCTAGGTCACCAGATCTCCAGCCAGGGAATTCATGTTGCAAGGGATAAAATCACTATGATACAGTCTCTGCCAGCCCCTCGAACACTCAAAGACGTTAAGAGGCTCATTGGTATGACCAGTTTCCTCAGGATGCACATTCCTAACTTTTCCCACATTCTAAGCCCCATCACGAAGCTGACAAGAACAGGTGGTGCAGTTCCAAAAGGCAAGAGTAAGTATGTTATGATTGAATGGACAGCTGAATGTCATGAAGCTTTTCAAGTCATACTTCAAGAATTACAAGTAGGCAGGGCACTCGGTACACCAGATGCAGGACAACCCTTTCAAGTTTACATCACTGTGACAGCAAAAGCAATTGGCATAGCGTTGGCGCAAAGGGATAAAGTGTTTGGTTTTAATGGGAAGCAATGGGGGATAGAGGAAGAGAAGTATCCCAAATATGAAAAGTATGCTGCTGCATTGATGTTCCTCTTGGATAAGCATGGATATTTGTTCCTGAGACAACATGTTACTGTGTTTATGAAGCACAATCCGCTCAAGATCCTTTTCAACCGATCCCAAAAGAAAGATAAGCTCTATAGGTGGTCTGCTTGTTTGGTGGAGTATGATTTGGAAGTGCAGCTGTACAACGCAAAAAGGAATCCCAGTTTGTACATACCTTATGCTTTTTACTCCCATGATCTAGAGCTTGGGGACCCTGAGGTGTGCCCTGACATTGATGAAGAATATCAAAGAATCGCCTTGATTGACTCAATACACTCTTGGAAATACCCCATATGTAAGTATCTGCTAACCCAAGAGCTGCCTGCAGGTTTGACTAAGAGTTCAGCCAGGAGATTCAAGGAACGTTGTCTTCAGTATACACTTGTGGAAGACATTCTTTGCAAGCCAGATAAATCAGGGACATATCTTAGATGTTTGGACGAAATCGAGCAGAAGTTGGTCCTCAAAGAATGTCATGATCAAATGTGTGGTGGCCATTTTTCTGGGGACACCACAGCAAAGAAGATTATGCTAAATGGGTATTACTGGCCTACCATTTTCAAGGACTGCCACGCATATATCCAGAAATGTCGCCAATGCCAGATCCATGGCCGAAAAATTCTGCACCCAGGAGCCTTAAGCCCAATAATCACGCCTGGGCCGTTTCAAGTATGGGGATTGGATTTCATTGGCAAAATAGAACCTCCTTCAGCTGCCCAGCATAATTATATCCTTGTGGCCACTGATCTCTTTACTAAGTGGGTGGAAGCGGTGCCTTTGAAGGATGCCAATGCCAAAGTTACAGCAAAATTCATCTACACAGAGATATGCAGCAGGTTTGGAATACCTTTTCATATTATTACTGACAGAGGTACACCTTTTGTAAATGATCTTTTGCAGCATCTAGTACAGTACCTGAAGATCAAGCACACCAAAAGTAGTTCTTATTACCCCCAGGGTAATGGGCAATCAGAGGCCACCAACAAAGTTCTTAAGTGTATTCTTAAAAAAACAGTAGCAGAACACAAAAGGGACTGGAATTTGAAATTGACTGATGCTTTGTGGGCCTATAGGACTACCCATAAACACTCTATAGGGATGACACCATTCCAGCTTGTATATGGCACAGAAGCCATGTTGCCTGTGCATCTTGAGTTACCAGCTTTAAAGTTCATCTATCAGCAAAACTTGTGTAGAGAAGAGGCGGTGGGACATAGAATATGCCTGCTAGAAAAACTAAGCGAAATCAGAGATGAAGCTTATGAAAGCATGGTATTGAAAAAGAAAAGGGAAGAAACTGGCTTCAACAAGAAACACAGGTTACAAGGTTCATATGTTCCTGGGGATATGGTGCTGGTCTGGGATAAGAAAACCGAGAAGAATCCTCCCAAATTTGCAAACCTCTGGAAGGGTCCATATTTTGTCAAAAAACGCGCTGGTACTAACTCCTATCTTTTGCAGGATCTCCATCTAGAGGAATTACCAAATCCTATCAACATACAACATCTGAAGAAATACTGGATCTAATATTGTGATGGACTGAGGGGACCAGCCCGTTTTCTGTTTTGGGCATCAAATGTTGCCACTAGGTGGCAACATTTTCATTGTTTTGACAGTCACATTTCACATTGTTTTGGGCATTTCATATAATAGTCCTTTGGTTATTTGAAGTTGCAGCCAGCTAGATGCAGTCCAGGCTCAAGACCCGGTGAGTAGGAGCACCTCTCGTTGAGTCGTTTAGATTCACGAGGCCATGGGGGAGTTACTATGGCACGCCCAGTTCCATTGACGTTTCATTGACGGCATATGTAGTGAGAAGACTTGGTGTGTTGGAACATCTCATGCAAAATTTATGATTTGCATGGCCATGGAGGAGACACCATGGTGCAGTTGAGATCTGTGTTGCTAGAACATAGGCCTTTTTAAGTTAGAAGGTTTTTGCACTTGCTCTTACTAACGTTTACATTTGGTATATTAAAAAAGAAAAACAAAAAAAGGGAAAAGACAAAAAGAAATCGCATGGAGACAATTAGGTTTGCAAATTCCCAGAGAGCTTGAACAGGTGGAGACTTGGAGAGGAAGTGGTTTTAATGTAAGATTTATGGCACCGCAAGATCGGGAGTGGCATTTATGGCATCTAACTCTATTCCGTGGAGGGAAAAAAGCCGTTGTAGCAGATTCCTAAGGAGGGGAAGCGGGATAAAGAGGCAAAGAAGAGATGGAGAAACGTGCTCTCAACAAAGGATATTCTAAGCGGGTATTCTCTTGTGCAGCCAAGAAAACTTTGATTCTTGAATTTTATGATATTTTCCATTGATCCAAAACATTCGATAATGTTCAAGATTGTTATATTCTCGCTTTTGAACTAGTCCGGGGGATTCTAGGCTCAAATTCTTGCTCTATTTATTGTTGAAAATTTCAATATTTCAGCTACATTTGCTGTTGTTGTTTCAATTTATCGTTCTTGTCAAGTATCTCCCCTGTTCAAATCATAAGGAGCCGAATATTGAGACGTTTATCTACACCAATTTCTCGAGCTCATCTAGTCCGAGGATTCTAGGCTCATATTCTTGCTCTATTTATTGTTGAAAAAATCAATATATCCACTACATTTGCTTCTTTGTTGTTTCCATTTATCATTCTTTGTATCAAGTATCTCCTTGTTCAAATCATAAGAAGCGAAGATTAAGACATTTGTCTGTGCCAAATCCTGATGCTCATTTATCTATGCTTTGCTCTTTTCTTCTGGTTGCATGATGTATCAGTTTGACTAAAAAGACCAAAGCTTTGCACAAAAGCATCAAAACTGTTTTTTCTCATTTCATTTCCTATTTGTCAGATTACAAAAAGGATATTTGATTTAAGGCGTGATTGGCCTAACCAATCTGGAGGTCCTGATCACTTGGGATCTCTGAAGATTGTTGCACCTAGTCCAATTTGTGTGCAACAGGTTCTGTTCAATTACAAGATTTGGATGGAAACCTTTTGCCTACCCGCATGAATGGGTGCCGACTCAAACCCTACAAAGAAGTCAAACCTGTTAATATGGTAAAACTAGCACCAAAGTTTTGCACCGCTCAAAATTTCTCTCGACTTCTTAAAATGTCTTTAAATATTTCCAAATGGGATAACCAACAGTCATCTACAAGACTTTTGCTCCAAATTGATAGACTTAAGATTCAAGGTGGCACTCTTCAACTACTCATGGTTCCCTTTCCTACATCCAAGGCAAACAATTGGTGGAATGATCCTGATTCTCCGAGTGTTTCCCATACTACCTTCATGGAAGTTATGTATTATATTGGTTTCTGGCCACCCAACAAATTATTATTTTGCTTTGGACGGGGGCAAGATAATTCTGGTAGATACAAACACCTCTTAGCAAAACTTAAACTTCAAAGCCGTCGGGCAACCTACCAGCGTGAGCAACGACAATGGAAACGCAACATATCGGTTTGCTGTATTCAACCACACTATAAAGTTCCCTCAGATAAGTTTCAAATCTTGTATCCTAATATATCTTTTGAAAATTTCTCGCCTTTGGATGCTTTGGCCCAAACATATCTGGAGATAGCAAAGTTACTTTCATTTGTGCTATTACCATTTCCAAAATTGAACCCGAAATGGTTAACATAATATATAGATAATTATGAAGTTGGCACCAGAACCAGCTTTACTACACTAACTGGGCACATAAATATTCAACGAGAATCAGTTATGGCAGCCTTACGACTCCCCAACTGCAATGTTCATCCTAAACATAATATATCTATCTTTCGTGAATTTGGGATCCTTTCTACCAAAAGAGAACATGTTGAAAAAGCTTTTCATTTATCATGGCCACTCAGGGCATTGAAATCCCTTGGGCCTCCCTCGTCACTGAACAATTACATAAACAAATACGCAATATCAAAAGAAACAATGCACAAGAACTTCCATTTGCCATGCATCTACAAATGTTATTGAATTACTTTTTGTCCTTGCAGGAAACGTTTCCACCGCAACAACAGGTTCTTAAATCCGACGTTGAGATGTTCTCACAAATTCCTGAACCATATCATGCTTTCTTACTCAATGACCGTAATATTATGAAGGATAATCTTGAACAACTCTACCTGCCTACCATCCAGGTTTGGCGCTTTTCCATTGGCTAGACGATGTAACCCTGGTCTACATCTGCCTTAAGAAAGAGTTCATATTTTTGTTGAATCGTCTTAAGGTAACTAAGAATATTTTGAAGCAAAAGATCAAAATAAATGAAGTGAAATGAAAATTTAATGTTGTTTTTAAGTCCGCATTCAGCATATCACATGAAGATTTGAAATGGCATCTTCTACTCATATCTACATATTTCAAAGCTTGTTAATTTCTTGTACATGGATTAAGCGACTATACGATCAAGCTTGCCCAACACATTTAAAGCTAGATGAGTCATGAGATGATCTATTGAATCCTATGGGGCTCCCTTCCTTTCTCTATCGTCCTCTTTCAAGGTGAAACTTCTATATTCTTTATGGTTGGTTGAGGTATTAACCAAGATTGGTCATTGGCTTTGTTGTTCTTTGTCATCGTGGCTAAGGTTTTTTACAATATTTTGACCTTGTAGCATGAAGGGTTGTTGAAATGTCTCACTTTGCAAATTCCTATGTTGATGATAGTTATCTCTTCTTAGCTATATTAAATTATTTGATGTTCTTGTGAGGGTTCTTATCTCCTCTTGTGATAGTTTGGATCAATTGGAAAGGTAGCTCTTTTTGCAGTCCGAATCACAATGGTTATCTTGTATTTTTGCCAATTACTGCACAAGGGGAAGCACTTAAGGAGTTGTTGTCAAAGTCAACTAGTCTAAATATATGCATCGATGATTGACTTTCTGTATACAAGACTCTTGATGGACAAGAAGGAGGCCTTGCCACCATCTGAAATATGACTTTTATATGTCAGACAACCTCAGTAGAATCCATTTGGAAGCACCATCCAAAAGTGTGAATGATCACGACTTCAATATAAAGTTGTGGTTCATGGATTGCGTCTTCAATTTAAGGTTGTGCTTCATGGATTTTAACCTAAGATACATCCAATCTCCTAATTCTCCAATCCTAATATATTGTGACAATGACGTGGAGTAGCTCCTCCAAATTCATACTTCTCATAATCTAGAAAACTTTTAGATTAGTATTTCCTAAGGGTGGGAACATGTATTTGTTTGGAGTCCCAGTCTATATTTTTTTTTTGGGCAATTTTTTGTGCATCGGCTTCATTCTAGTTTAGAAATTTGTGTTTTAGGAGACAACATCAGATGGTTGAATCGTGGCAGCTTCTTTGACTTGCTACTTTAAGTTTTATTCTATCCTCTATTTTCTGCATTTTTTGCTTGGTCGTGACGATGGCAGAGGCACATGTTGATTTCTTTGTGTAGTGAATATATGCTTATATGGTTTTAAATCTGATGCATGCTACAGCCATGGATTTGGTATGGAGTCAATGCTATCTTGTTAATTCAGGTTAAATTTACTAGGATTTCAATATTTTTGCTAGAGCTTGAAAGGTTGTACGGCTTCCAAAATTCCTATTGTTTACCATCATTTGCTGTGTGGTTCTTGTCTTCTAAATTTGTTCTTATGCTTTTTTTTTCCATCCTAATTTGGGCGTTTGTTGCGTCCATGTCTGCAGCAGATGCTATATGCCACATTGCAGCAATTTTCAATGGTTGATAACGCTGTATGTTTTGTGTATCCGATGGTTAAAAAAAATTAAAGAACCATGATTTCTTGAGAACCGGGACTTAGACGGCTATGTTAGGCTAAAGACCACCCATTGCATTTGTGCTTTGTTTTAAACTTGGAAAGAGAATATGTGGTCGCATTTTGATTTAGAATTCACTAGTTGCAGTGCCGTTCAAGGCACTTGAATTATTGAAGCAGGGAATATGGAATGTTTTATAGTTTATTTCTTTTTTTTTTCTTCTTTATGTTTTATACTTGTGATGGCGAAGTGATGACGCCATCACAATCCTCTTATGTGACAGTGTGATGGCGAGGTAACATCATACATCTTTGGTGATGATCTGAAGAACTTGTGAAATTTTAAAAGATGAGGAAGTGAGGTTTGTTGAAGTTGGGACATTGAATTTATTTAATTAATAGGAGTTAGAAAATTCTGTGTATTGTACACATTCCAAGTTGCTAGATTAAATATATTGCAGCAGCATGTTGCATAGAATGAGATGCCATCCTTGTGAGCAATCAACTCCTCATGTATGATGTCAATTCTCTAGCTCAAAGGATATGCTTGGGTTCAATTTTTAGGGAGTTGGACTTTTTTTTATCTTGGGCATTTGTTTGTAGCTTTATGCTGATATGGGAAATTTATGGAGGTTGAAATCCTCCTGCTCTATAAAATTATTGTGTGAATGACCATTATTTATTGCATTTAAATGGTAGGTTTTCTTGTATGTTTTGTACACAGAGTATTTCATTTTTAAGGTAGCTACCTCGAGGGTTGACTTTTGATCTATTTGGCATATTCCATGGAGATCTTGGCGGCCCAGGATTTGGTGGATTTGACGATAAAGAATGATTTAATGATAAAGCATAGACTCAAGCAGGCATTTTCTCCAATGAAGTGCAATTTTGCATATAGGTGTCTTTTCATCAATACTGTTTCACATCCTTTAGGAAGAAAAATAAAAATTTAATAGTCAAGGTGCTAGTTTCGGTTAAGGTGTCCTATATCTAATCGCTAACCCCATCCTATTCGCTTTGCAACAAAACAAAGAAAAAAACAAGGACCGTTGATTCTAACCATTGAATGGAAGATGGAAAATGTGGTCCATACACGTTGCAGGACTGGCATTCAACGCCATGTTTGAACCATACAGAGGAACAGAGAAGAAACAGATAGAATTAAAAATGAAAGGCCTTGGAATGAAACAGAGAGAATGGAGACACATGACAATTGAATACCCCAAAATGAAACCCCAGAAGAACTAAACACCCAAGACAAAATAAAATTCAGAGAGGGGCTGGCTGACCAGAATCGGTGGACAAGAAGAATCGATGTAAACAGAGCAGAAAACAAGAATCAATGCAAACAGAACAGATTCAAAGAAAAACAGAAAGACGAAATACAGAAGAGCAGAAGAATTGATGCAAAGAAGAACAGAACCTAAACACAAGCGTGATGAAGCAGCCCTCACCATCGCTGATGCCCATCGTATCTTGAGGCAGGCCATCATTTCCTTAAAATAGAAACTCATCGCATCTTTTGCCAGCCCCAGAAGACCTTCCAATTCTATCTAATGCAAATCTACCCGTTGCATATGAACCTTTGGGCAAAAGCATCTCTATTCAACGGCTAAGATAATTTCAACAAAAAAAAAAAAAAAAAAAAACCCGGACCTAGCTAACTTGGCCATCAGACCTATTAGCCATTCATACTACTTCAGTCAATCCTTCTGTAGTTTTATCATTTCGTACAATAACTGAGCCAGTTATAGACGTTACATCTTACTGTGGTGCCAAAAGTCTTATGACTTTGTACAAAATTATCTTTGAACCTTAGTTCCATAGATTTCCTTTCAATTTGTAACTTTTGTCCTTTAATAGACATGTGTATCATTTCTCTATTTCTGTACACGTTTGTAAAAAACATATAAAGGAGAAAGGAATATAGCCTTGATTACTATCTTTGCATTCCTAGTATAATTATTTCTTTTGCATGTCTACCATGCACTTAATCTTTACAACAGTAGGTTGTATTCTATGGTTTTATTTTAAAGTCATAATTGCCTCCTTATTTATTTCCTTTCTAGACAGCCTTTTACATATATAAGGGTAAAAACAGATTTTTTACTCAATCATGGCTTTTCTCATGTTCTGTTTCATGCTTTTCCGTATATATTTCTCTTGGTTCAGAGGTTTACATTCCCTTCACCTTTTAAACTCATGATATCATGCATATCTTACATAAACATTCCTTTACACATGGACAAAATTTCAGCTTATATTTTCAAAGTGTATCAGGTATAATAACAGCCCATAGTTTTATCCCTGTATTCAGGTTCAGCTATCAAACTTGTTCCCAAAATATAAGCATTATAACATATCATTCTAGTAGAGAGATTCGTCTTTTCTTAGAGCATGGCTAACTTAAAAACTGGAATATAAATACCACACAGTATTAAGCAGTTTGTGCATCCTTAAGATGTTAAATCCGTCTTCAAAACTTAGGCTTTCTGCCTCATAAGGTCTTGTACTACTTTGGAGCTTTTTGAAATCGATCCACACATTTCTTTGAGCTAAAAACACTTCATAACAGCAAAAAACAGCATATTGGGAAAAGAAAAACCATGTACCTGCAGCCAATCAATACACACATTAGCAGTAAACCCGGTAATGGTGCAAGGGCCAAAAGGTACTTGGGTTTTTCTTGGCTTAACGCCCTTTACCCAATATACTCTTTTTTGCCCTTGAGATTAGTAATAGCAAATAAAAAAATGTGCTTATCAAATACTCTTCATACAAAGACAAACAGCAATATGTATTTTCTGTTATCATTTATAGATCTTTTTAATCCAATCTACCTCTTTACTAGACTATTTAGTAGTCTGTAAGCATGGAGACAGATGTATATACCACGGCCCTTAAGCTTTTCTTAGCCTCCTTGTTCATTGTAAACTCTTTTTTAAGAGAAAAATAGAAACACATATCCAGTACCTGCATGTCTTCATCTTCTGAAGACACATCTTCACCGATTTGGGTCTCAGGAACAAACTGTTCTGTCTGCCCTCTATAGGATACAGCATTTCTTTTGTTGAATCCACCCCCTCTTTTTGCCATATATGCATCATTGTATCCTCTACGTGAATCATATCCTCTGCTGCCGCCCCTTCTTTCCATTTTTAGGGCTCAATCTAATTGTGTTTTACACCACAAGAGCTCTCTATCCGTCTCAAATGCCGGCTTATCTTCCTCAGAGCTACTATTATCGAAATGCTTGGGATAAAAACCCATATTTGCTATTGCGGGGTTTTGCCCGGGAAAATGCTAAGCCATAAAGATGGGCTGCAGTCAACTAACCTTTTCTTTTGGTAGAACCAAGAAGGCCGGATTTCGTCTGTGGTCGACTGCCATATCTTCGTTTCTCCCTATGCCATAAATTTTGGGTGCTGGGTATATTCAAATTCCACGCCTTCTATTTTTCAATTTAGAAAAACTCCTTTTGGAATACTCAAGTGTTTAATTATTTTCCATAAATTGAATCAAGCTATAAATCTTTTTGTCTCATATTTATCTTAAGGACTTTATTTCTATCTTTTTAACCCATACTCTCTATGGTCCCTTTTTTAGTACATCTTATAGTACTTATGTAGCCCTCAATTTAGGATTTTTAAATTCCTTAGGCTTTTCATAAAAAAAATCCTACCTCCTACCGTAGGATTATAAAAGACCCCTTTTATTTTACTTTTATATATTACAAAAGGAACTGTAACTATAGGGTGGATTGACCCCTACTTGTTACAGTAGGGGCCTGTTACAATCCTATGTTTTTAGTTTTCGAGCCCACATGTATTTCAGATAAAACCCATACCTTTTATGGTTCTTTCAGTATTTGCACAAGTGTGTCAGTATCATACTTCAGTCCTGGGAAGTCCCCATTCTTGATGTACTTGATAACTCGCTTCCTGACTCCTTTTTCATCAAAACCATTGTTGACGAACATTTTCATCAATTCCTGAATATCATGTGCAGCAGTGATAGGACTAGAATTGATGTACATAAATGGCATAATCTGCGAAAGGATAACATTTCTGGCTTGCATGTATGGTCTGCAGCTGCATGCATGTACATATTTCATGACCTTAAAGGGTAGAACATCCCTTTTGTCATATCGGAAGGTTTGAAACATTCCCATTACCTTATCATAAACTTGGATGGTCATATTCAAGAAGTGTGCCTGATAGCCATAATACACATTAGGGGTAGCTTCCGTGTATATGGTCTCCTCTTTAATCCCTAGGTTCTCCATGTCATATATCTGTACTCCCTCTTTATCCAGCCCATAGCTCCCATTTAGGAAGTTTTTAATATTTGGGCAGTTAATGGCTAGTAAATCATCCATGTATCTAAATACATGCTTGAATAATTTAATCTCCTGAAATCTTCCTTGTTTTGCCAGATTTTTTATAAAATCCATCTCAAACCAAGCTAAATATATATTACACCAGTTAGGGCTGCAAGAGAAGCCCATTGGTATACCACTTATCTGTTGCCACACTCCTTTTCCTAGAGTTACGAAACAGTTTGTTAATAACCATTTGTTGATTTTAATAAATCTTTGCTGACTTATCATCCTCCAGCATTTTCCTTGTGGTGCTGCCTTAAACCATTTGACCACAATCTTTCCATTGCTGGTTGTCTTAACCCATAGCTCATGTTTTTTACTTTTTCTTTTCATAAAACCCCATGCAGCATTGATCACTTTTTCACTAATGGAACAGATACCATTATCTCCTAACAGGGGTATGCTTTCATAACATTTCGTAATGTCTGCAACGAATACCTCTTCTATTCTGTTGGGCAGACTTAAGACTACATCATAGATGGAGTTAATAATCCAATGCACATTCAGCATGTTGGGTAGGAATGTACTGATACTAGCACAAAGGTCTTTTGACACTTGTGGCCATATTTCTAAAACTGAGTTTAGAACTGCTGTGATTATCTCAGCTATTTCTGTATATATAGAACCGTGTGCATTAGTTATCCATCTCAGATTCGTTCTTGTGTGCTTTGAATAGCCCTAAAAGATATGGTAGCTTTTGGGACTCGTGAGCTGATATCCACTATACATTCTTGTATTCCTTTCGATATCCAAGCATAGGTTCTCCTTTTCCTGCCCTAAAGGTAGAAAATCTGAACTGACAGGTCTTTTTAAGGCCATCTCCCTTATATGTCTTGGGCATATGAAAGATGGGTTGTTTGATGCTTTGTCCACCCCTGATATATATAAATTCTTGGTCAGCCATTCCAAGTTTTTACGGCTAGTTGGTCGCTTTAAGGCAAATTTAGTATTTTTTCTCTTTTTTATATGCCTCGCTTATCTCCCTGATGTGCTTGTTCTAATACTCCCGAGATAACTTCCTTTTCATCATCCAAATATATGGAAACTGGTATATGTGCAATTCAAAGATAGAATTACAGATTTTCCTGAGCTCTGCTTTCATGTCTTTCCACACCAACATTCTATCGGGAACATGGCTGAGGCCTTTCTTAAAAAGGCCCCTGAGTATTTTGTTTCGTACAATATTGATGTTGGTAGTTCTAATATGCCCTACTTCCTTGTCAATGAAGTTCTTCAAATTAGGATTAAGGCACCCAAGGCGGTGGTTCATCCTCTTGGGCAAAGATATAGTATGGTTTATAGCATAATTCTTTGAGGCTTTCGATGTACTTCCATGCAAACATGGTTTCTTCCATCATTTGTTCCCCTACTTCCCCTAAAATCATCTTCATGTGCCTATGCACTATCTTGGGGATGCAGATCTTGTCCAATATCTTAGACAAGAAGAAACAATGCACTATTCTCTTTTTACTTTTCTCCTCTCTTTCTGACATGTATAGTCTCCCTTGACAGTCTTTAAGGATAGTTCTGGACATCTGTGGACAATTAAATCATCATAAATTAGTATGGTTTCTCGTGTATTCACTCTTATTATGCGGCTGACCATCTATTACTGTGGTCTTTTCTTAGCTCGCATATGTGGATTTCATGTTATCCTTTTTCCTGCTGCGCATGGATCAATGGCATGCCAGCTTGCTTTTGTCATAAGGAACCTCCTTTTTATATTTACCAGGACGTTACCCAGTTTTTATTCATAGACCTCTATATTTAGGATCTTTTGATAGATTCATATCCTTTTATTAGCACAAATCATGCCTTTTTCTTTTTTATATAAAAAAAGGAAGGAAATCTTATCAAAGCGTATTGCAAGATAACTTTCACAGTATTACTTAAAAAAGCATTTTTTTCGTACCTATTTGTCATATTTCAATTGCTGTATGACACCATCTGCCATATTGCCTTTTGGTTCGTGTGATATCTTTGTAACAGATTTGTTCAGGGTTCCTGGTGTGCTCAAAAGCTCTATTGCCGAGTTCTCTGCTATGCTTGAGCTATAGCTTCCAGGTGCTACTGTTATTCGAGGTGGAGTATACCCCTTGCTTGTACTCATGGTATTGGTTCTGGGCTTTGCCATTTTAGCCTTTCTGCCTTGATTATTGCTGGAACCTGCTTCCATATTGGACATAAATGCTACGAGCTTAATACTTTTCTCACAGATTATGGCCATCTTTGTATTAGGGCATACAATCTTAAGATCTGCCCAAGGATCTGCAGCCAAGACAAACGTCATTTCAATCAATGTACTTCTTATTTCCAGATAGGATAGGTATGCTATTATGTCAGTCTTTTGAGTGTAGTCTTCATAAACTTTCTCATAGATACCATCCGAGCCATCATGACATGTCCGGAAAAATAGAATCCGTTGTTGAACATATACCGATTGCATGATCTAACCACGCCATGTTATCCCCGCAACCGTTTCCTTTGCTTCTAGGTTCACATACGCATTTGAAGTATGGGCATAGGCTCCTCCAAACCCTTTTGAGGTAAAATGCATCCCTGTGAATAGTTGAGTATGCCATATGGCCTTTCTGTCTCACATAGATGCAGTCATCTTTGTCACACTTCTTGTCAAAGAATCTGTGGTCTATTTTCAGTTTAATTCTTTCCTTGTATATTATCTTCTCCATTTTTTCAGCTGCCATTCTAGCTCCATGTTCCTGCTCAGGTGTAATGTCCCCAAAGATAACCCAAGCTTCTCTCGCTAATAGGTGCTAGTGCAATCAAATTTTTGGCGCCATATTCCTTGGTTGCAAAACATAGCATGGCCTTCCACCAACCTTTCTGGAATGATGGGAAATAATTGACTGTTGTGGAGTGTGAACTTAAACTCCTTGTCATCCTCCATATTACCACAACTAGATTTATCAGCCATGGTTCTTTTGTCCTCTTCTGATAGAAGACTTTCTCCAAACGGATCTTCATCTGTATCTTTTATAGCACTCACTTTGCCTTTTTCCATGTTGGTGCTGCTAAGGCTTGGCTTTTTTATTTTATTGGCCTTTTCCAGAGCCGGGACCCCAATGTAGAATTGTGTTTTGGCTTTGTCCTCCTCCATAGTCCATTTGTATACTTTGCTTGGTAGCCCATTGTATATTTCTTCCACTAATAATATGGCCTCATCCCAATCTTCTCCTGTTTTATTCAGTTTTGGCACCCATGTGATCCATTCACTGAACCCTAAATGGCTGATAGCAGACAGCTGGTCTGGTTTCCTCAGTAGCTCCTTCTCAATGAGTAATGTGTGTACTTTTGGGTTTTTGATGCAACAGAGCAAAGTCTGGACAGCATAACTCGGGCACATGATCTTGCTTGCAGCATATCCGATAGGTCCGAGATCCTTATTCCATATTGGTGGCACAAACTCGATATTGGTTTGGGCTTCTTCATCATCCTGCATTTTTAATCATGCTCCAATGCAAACTTTCTTAGTACTTTGAATAGTAATGCTCTTAATAATACTAACAGATAAGATGCAGCACTGATAAGACCAATGCCATGAAATTTCTAAAAAAAACCCGGACCTAGCTAACTTGGCCATCAGACCTATTAGCCATTCATACTACTTCAGTCAATCCTTCTGTAGTTTTATCATTTCGTACAATAACTGAGCCAGTTATAGACGTTACATCTTACTGTGGTGCCAAAAGTCTTATGACTTTGTACAAAATTATCTTTGAACCTTAGTTCCATAGATTTCCTTTCAATTTGTAACTTTTGTCCTTTAATAGACATGTGTATCATTTCTCTATTTCTGTACACGTTTGTAAAAAAACATATAAAGGAGAAAGGAATATAGCCTTGATTACTATCTTTGCATTCCTAGTATAATTATTTCTTTTGCATGTCTACCATGCACTTAATCTTTACAACAAAAGGGTTGTATTCTATGGTTTTATTTTAAAGTCATAATTGCCTCCTTATTTATTTCCTTTCTAGACAAACCTTTTTTTACATATATAAGGGTAAAACAGATTTTTTTACTCAATCATGGCTTTTCTCATGTTCTCGCTTCATGCTTTTCCTGAGATATATTTCTCTTGGTTCAGAGGTTTACATTCCCTTCACCTTTTAAACTCATGATATCATGCATATCTTACATAAACATTCCTTTACACATGGACAAAATTTCAGCTTATATTTTCAAAGTGTATCAGGTATAATAACAGCCCATAGTTTTATCCCCAGATTCGTGTTCAGCTATCAAACTTGTTCCCAAAATATAAGCATTATAACATATCATTCTAGTAGAGAGATTCGTCTTTTCTTAGAGCATGGCTAACTTAAAACCGGAATATAAATACCACACAGTATTAAGCAGTTTGTGCATCCTTAAGATGTTAAATCCGTCTTCAAAACTTAGGCTTTCTGCCTCATAAGGTCTTGTACTACTTTGGAGCTTTTTGAAATCGATCCACACATTTCTTTGAGCTAAAAACACTTCATAACAGCAAAAAACAGCATATTGGGAAAAGAAAAACCATGTACCGCAAACCAATCAATACACACATTAGCAAGAAACCGGTAATGGTGCAAGGGCCAAAAGGTACTTGGGTTTCTTTGGCTTAACGCCTTTTACCCAATATACTCTTTTTTTGCCCTTGAGATTAGTAATAGCAAATAAAAAATGTGCTTATCAAATACTCTTCATACAAAGATAAACAAAGAATATGTATTTTCTGTTATCATTTATAGATCTTTTTAATCCAATCTACCTCTTTACTAGACTATTTAGTAGTCTGTAAGCATGGAGACAGATGTATATACCACGGCCCTTAAGCTTTTCTTAGCCTCCTTGTTCATTGTAAACTCTTTTTTAAGAGAAAAATAGAAACACATATCCAAGAATCGTGATGTCTTCATCTTCAAAGACACATCTTCACCGATTTGGGTCTCGTGAACAAACCTGCTCTCATTCGCCCTCTATAGGATACAAAGATTTCTTTTGTTGAATCCACCCCTCTTTTTGCCATATATGCATCATTGTGTCCTCTACGTGAATCATATCCTCTCTGCCGCCCTTCTTTCCATTTTTAGGCGCTCAATCTAATCAGAGTTTTTACACCACAAGAGCTTCTATCCGTCTCAAATGCCGGCTTATCTTCCTCAGAGCTACTATTATCAGAAATGTCGGACAAAAACCCCATATTTGCTATTGCATGGTTTTGCCCGGGAAAATGCTAAGTCATAAAGATGGGCTGCAGTCAACTAACCTTTTCTTTTGGTAGAACCAAGAAGGCCGGATTTCGCTCAGGGTCGACCGCCATATCTTTGTTTCTCCCTATGCCATAAATTTTGGGTGCTGGGTATATTCAAATTCCCTGCCTTCTATTTTTCACGAGAAAAAACTCCTTTTGGAATACTCAAGTGTTTAATTATTTTCCATAAATTGAATCAAGCTATAAATCTTTTGACTCTTCTATCTTTTTAACCCATACTCTCTATGGTCCCTTTTTAATACATCTTATAGTACTTATGTAGCCCTCAATTTAGGATTTTTAAATTCCTTAGGCTTTTCATAAAAAAAATCCTACCTCCTACCGTAGGATTATAAAAGACCCCTTTTATTTTACTTTTATATATTACAAAAGGAACTGTAACTATAGGGTGGATTGACCCCTACTTGTTACAAGAGGGGCCTCGTTATAAATCCTATGTTTTTAGTTTTCGCCCACATGTATTTCGTGATAAAACCCATACCTTTTATGGTTCTTTTCAAAGATTTGCACAAGTGTGTCAGTATCATACTTCAGTCCTGGGAAGTCCCCATTCTTGATGTACTTGATAACTCGATTCCTGACTCCTTTTTCATCAAAACCATTGTTGACGAACATTTTCATCAATTCCTGAATATCATGTGCAGCAGTTGATAGGACTAGAATTGATGTACATAAATGGCATAATCTCGCATGAAAGGATAACATTTCGGCTTGCATGTATGGTCTCAAGTAAATGCATGCATGTACATATTTCATGACCTTAAAGGGTAGAACATCCCTTTTGTCATATCGAAGGTTTGAAACATTCCCATTACCTTATCATAAACTTGGATGGTCATATTCAAGAAGTGTGCCCGATAGCCATAATACACATTAGGGGTAGCTTCCGTGTATATGGTCTCCTCTTTAATCCCTAGGATCTCCATGTCATATATCTCAGATTCTCTTTATCCAAAATTCATAGCTCCCATTTAGGAAGTTTTTAATATTTGGGCAAGCAATGGCTAGTAAATCATCCATGTATCTAAATACATGCTTGAATAATTTAATCTCCTGAAATCTTCCTTGTTTTGCCGATTTTTTTATAAAATCCATCTCAAACCAAGCTAAATATATATTACACCGCTTAGGGCTGCAAGAGAAGCCCATTGGTATACCACTTATCTGCTGCCACACTCCTTTTCCTAGAGTTACTAAAACAGTTTTGTTAATAACCATTTGTTGATTTTAATAAATCTTTGTCGACTTATCATCCTCCAAAGATTTTCCTTGTGGTGTCAGCCTTTAAACCATTTGACCACAATCTTTCCATTGCCTGGTTGTCTTAACCCATAGCTCATGTTTTTTACTTTTTCTTTTCATAAAACCCCATGCAAAGATTGATCACTTTTTTTCACTAATGGAACAGATACCATTATCTCCTAACAGGGGTATGCTTTCATAACATTTCTCAGAATGTCCCAACTAATCTAATACCTCTTCTATTCTCATTGGCAGATTTAAGACTACATCATAGATGGAGTTAATAATCCAATGCACATTCAAAGATGTTGGGTAGGAATGTATCGATACTAGCACAAAGGTCTTTTGACACTTGTGGCCATATTTCTAAAATCGAAGTTTAGAACTGGCTGTGATTATCTCAAATATTTCTCAGATATATAGAACCGTGCATTAGTTATCCATCTCAGATTCGCTCTTGTGTGCTTTGAATAGCCCTAAAAGATATGGTAGCTTTTGGGACTCGAGAGTGATATCCACTATACATTCTTGTATTCCTTTCTCGATATCCAAGCATAGGTTCTCCTTTTCCTGCCCTAAAGGTAGAAAATCTGAACTGACAGGTCTTTTTAAGGCCATCTCCCTTATATGTCTTGGGCATATGAAAGATGGGTTGTTTGATGCTTTGTCCACCCCTGATATATATAAATTCTTGGTCAGCCATTCCAAGTTTTTTACTAGCAATCTGGTCGCTTAAGGCAAATTTAGTATTTTTCTCTTTTTTATATGCCTCAGTTATCTCCTGATGTGCTTGTTCTAATACTCCTGAGATAACTTCCTCTTTTTCATCATCCAAAATATGCGGAAACTGGTATATGTGCAATTCAAAGATAGAATTACAGATTTTCCCGAGCTCGCTTTCATGTCTTTCCACACCAAACATTCTATCTGAACATGGTCGGGCCTTTCTTAAAAAAGGCCCCCGAGTATTTTGTTTCAGACAATATTTGATGTTGGTAGTTCTAATATGCCCTACTTCCTTGTCAATGAAGTTCTTCAAATTAGGATTAAGGCACGGGCAGGCTGGTTCATCCTCTTGGGCAAAGATATAGTATGGTTTATAGCATAATTCTTTGAGGCTTTCGATGTACTTCCATGCAAACATGGTTTCTTCCATCATTTGTTCCCCTACTTCCCCTAAAATCATCTTCATGTGCCTATGCACTATCTTTGATGCAGATCTTGTCCAATATCTTAGACAAGAAGAAACAATGCACTATTCTCTTTTTACTTTTCTCCTCTTTTTCCTGACATGTATAGTCTCCCTTGACAGCCTTTTAAGGATAGTTCGACATCTGTGGACAATTAAATCATCATAAATTAGTATGGTTTCTCGTGTATTCACTCTTATTATGCGGCTGACCATCTATTACTGTGGTCTTTTCTTAGCTCGCATATGTGGATTTCATGTTATCCTTTTTCCTCGCCAAGCAAGATGGATCAATGGCATGCCAAATTTGCTTTTGTCATAAGGAACCTCCTTTTTTATTTACCGTGATCGCTACCCGCTTTTATTCATAGACCTCTATATTTAGGATCTTTTGATAGATTCATATCCTTTTATTAGCACAAATCATGCCTTTTTCTTTTTTATATAAAAAAAGGAAGGAAATCTTATCAAAGCATATTGCAAGATAACTTTCACAAGATACTTAAAAAATTTTTTTTTCGTGACCTATTTGTCATATTTCAATTGTCGCACGACACCATCCGCCATATTGCCTTTTGGTTCGTGGTGATATCTTTGTAACAGATTTGTTCGTGGTTCCCCGTGTGCTCAAAAGCTCTATTGCCGAAGTTCTCTCGCTATGCTTGAGCTATATAGCTTCCGTGTGCTATCAAGTATTCGAGGTGGAGTATACCCCTTGCTTGTACTCATGGTATTGGTTCTGGCTTTGCCATTTTAGCCTTTCTCGCCTTGATTATTGCTGGAACCCGCCCATATTGGACATAAATGCTACGGGCTTAATACTTTTCTCACAGATTATGGCCATCTTTGTATTAGGGCATACAATCTTAAGATCTGCCCAAGGATCTGCAGCCAAGACAAACGCCATTTCAATCAATGTACTTTATTTCCAGATAGGATAGGTATGCTATTATGTCAGTCTTTGAGTGTAGTCTTCATAAACTTTCTCATAGATACCATCCGAGCCATCATTGACATGTCCGGAAAAATAGAATCCGTATTGTTGAACATATACCGACATGATCTAACCACGCCATGTTATCCCCGCAACCGCTTTCTTTGCTTCTAGGTTCACATAATGATTTGAAGTATGGGCATAGGCTCCTCCAAACCCTTTTTGAGGTAAAATGCATCCCCGAATAGTTGAGTATGCCATATGGCCTTTCTCTCTCACATAGATGCAAATATCTTTGTCACACTTCTTGTCAAAGAATCTGCGGGTCTATTTTCGCTTTAATTCTTTCCTTGTATATTATCTTCCCATTTTTTCAGTCGCCATTCTAGCTCCATGTTCCTCGCCAGTGTAATGTCCCCAAAGATAACCCAAGCTTCTCAAGCAATAGGTGCTAGTGCAATCAAATTTTGGTGCGCCATATTCCTTGGTTGCAAAACATAGCATGGCCTTCCACCAACCTTTTCGAATGATGGGAAATAATTGATCGCTAGGAGTGTGAACTTAAACTCCTTGTCATCCTCCATATTACCACAACTAGATTTATCAGCCATGGTTCTTTTGTCCTCTTCTCTCGATAGAAGACTTTCTCCAAACGGATCTTCATCTCATCTTTTATAGCACTCACTTTGCCTTTTTCCATGTTGGTGCCGGCCGAGGCTTGGCTTTTTTATTTTATTGGCCTTTTCCAGAGGGACCCCAATGTAGAATTGTGTTTTGGCTTTGTCCTCCTCCATAGTCCATTTGTATACTTTGCTTGGTAGCCCATTGTATATTTCTTCCACTAATAATATGGCCTCATCCCAATCTTCTCCCGCTTTTATTCAGCTTTTGGCACCCATGTGAGCCATTCATCAACCCTAAATGGTCGATAGCGCATACCGGGTCCGGGTTTCCTCAAGAGTTCCTTCTCAATGAGTAATGTGTGTACTTTTGGGTTTTGATGCAAAGAGCAAAGTCCGACAAAAGATAACTTCGGGCACATGATCTTGCTTGCAAAGATATCCGATAGGGTCCGAGATCCTTATTCCATATTGGTGGCACAAACTCGATATTGGTTTGGGCTTTTCATCATCCCGCATTTTTAATCATGCTCCAATGCAAACTTTCTTAGTACTTTGAATAGTAATGCTCTTAATAATACTAACAGATAAGATGCAAAGACCGATAAGACCAATGCCATGAAATTTCTAAAAAACCCGACCTAGCTAACTTGGCCATCGACCTATTAGCCATTCATACTACTTCACCAATCCTTCAGAAGTTTTATCATTTCGCAAATAACCGAGCCGCTTATAGACGCTACATCTTATCGTGGTGCCAAAAGTCTTATGACTTTGTACAAAATTATCTTTGAACCTTAGTTCCATAGATTTCCTTTCAATTTGTAACTTTTGTCCTTTAATAGACATGTGTATCATTTCTCTATTTCTCACACGCTTGTAAAAACATATAAAGGAGAAAGGAATATAGCCTTGATTACTATCTTTGCATTCCTAGTATAATTATTTCTTTTGCATGTCTACCATGCACTTAATCTTTACAACAAAAGAGGTTGTATTCTATGGTTTTATTTTAAAGTCATAATTGCCTCCTTATTTATTTCCTTTCTAGACAAAATTTTTTTTACATATATAAGGGTAAAAACAGATTTTTACTCAATCATGGCTTTTCTCATGTTCTCGCTTCATGCTTTTCCCTCAGATATATTTCTCTTGGTTTCAGAGGTTTACATTCCCTTCACCTTTTAAACTCATGATATCATGCATATCTTACATAAACATTCCTTTACACATGGGACAAAATTTCAGCTTATATTTTCAAAGTGTATCGTATAATAACAGCCCATAGTTTTATCCCCTCAGATTCGTGTTCAAATATCAAACTTGTTCCCAAAATATAAGCATTATAACATATCATTCTAGTAGAGAGATTCGCCTTTTCTTAGAGCATGGCTAACTTAAAACTGAATATAAATACCACACAAGATAAGCAGCTTTGTGCATCCTTAAGATGTTAAACTGCCTTTCAAAACTTAGGCTTTCTCCTCATAAGGTCTTGTACTACTTTGGAGCTTTTTGAAATCGATCCACACATTTCTTTGAGCTAAAAACACTTCATAACAAAGAAAAAACAAAGATATTGGGAAAAGAAAACCATGTACCTGCGCAATCAAATCAATACACACATTAGCAAGAAAACCCTAGATGGTGCAAGGGCCAAAAGGTACTTGGTTTTTCTTGGCTTAACGCCTTTACCCAATATACTTTTTTTTTGCCCTTGAGATTAGTAATAGCAAATAAAAAAATGTGCTTATCAAATACTCTTCATACAAAGACAAACAGCAATATGTATTTTCTGTTATCATTTATAGATCTTTTTAATCCAATCTACCTCTTTACTAGACTATTTAGTAGTCTGTAAGCATGGAGACAGATGTATATACCACGGCCCTTAAGCTTTTCTTAGCCTCCTTGTTCATTGTAAACTCTTTTTTAAGAGAAAAATAGAAACACATATCCAGGACTTGCATGTCTTCATCTTCTGAAGACACATCTTCACCGATTTGGGTCTCAGGAACAAACTGCTTCGTCACCTCTATAGGATACAAAGATTTCTTTTGTTGAATCCACCCCTTTTTGCCATATATGCATCATTGTGTCCTCTACGTGAATCATATCCTTCTCGCCGCCCCTTCTTTCCATTTTTAGGGCGCCAATCTAACTGTGTTTTACACCACAAGAGTCTCTATCCGCCTCAAATGCCTACTTATCTTCCTCGTGAGCTACTATTATCGAAAATGCCTGATAAAAACCCCATATTTGCTATTGCAGGGTTTTGCCCGAAAATGCTAAGCCATAAAGATGGGCTGCAAATAACTAACCTTTTCTTTTGTAGAACCAAGAAGGCCGGATTTCGTCTGTGGGTCGACCGCCATATCTTTGTTTCTCCCTATGCCATAAATTTTGGGTGCCGGGTATATTCAAATTCCCCCGCCTTCTATTTTTCACGAGAAAAACTCCTTTTGGAATACTCAAGTGTTTAATTATTTTCCATAAATTGAATCAAGCTATAAATCTTTTGTCTCATATTTATCTTAAGGACTTTATTTCTATCTTTTTAACCCATACTCTCTATGGTCCCTTTTAGTACATCTTATAGTACTTATGTAGCCCTCAATTTAGGATTTTTAAATTCCTTAGGCTTTTCATAAAAAAATCCTACCTCCCACCGTAGGATTATAAAAGACCCCTTTTATTTTACTTTTTTATATATTACAAAAGGAACTCAGAACTATAGGGTGGATTGACCCCTACTTGTTACAAAAGAGGGGCCTGCTACAATCCTATGTTTTTAGTTTTCAGCCCACATGTATTTCGATAAAACCCATACCTTTTATGGTTCTTTTCAAGATTTGCACAAGTGTGTCAAGATTATCATACTTCAGTCCCCGAAGTCCCCATTCTTGATGTACTTGATAACTCGCTTCGAATCCTTTTCATCAAAACCATTGTTGACGAACATTTTCATCAATTCCCTCAATATCATGTGCAAAGCAGTGATAGGACTAGAATTGATGTACATAAATGGCATAATCATGAAAGGATAACATTTCGCTTGCATGTATGGTCTGCAGTAAATGCATGCATGTACATATTTCATGACCTTAAAGGGTAGAACATCCCTTTGTCATATCGAAGGTTTGAAACATTCCCATTACCTTATCATAAACTTGGATGGTCATATTCAAGAAGTGTGCCCGATAGCCATAATACACATTAGGGGTAGCTTCCGTGTATATGGTCTCCTCTTTAATCCCTAGGATCTCCATGTCATATATCCAGATTCCCTTTTATCCAAAATTCCATAGCTCCCATTTAGGAAGTTTTTAATATTTGGGCAAGCAATGGCTAGTAAATCATCCATGTATCTAAATACATGCTTGAATAATTTAATCTCCTCGAATCTTCCTTGTTTTGCCGATTTTTTTATAAAATCCATCTCAAACCAAGCTAAATATATATTACACCGCTTAGGGCTGCAAGAGAAGCCCATTGGTATACCACTTATCTATCTGCCACACTCCTTTTCCTAGAGTTACTAAAACAGCTTTGTTAATAACCATTTGTTGATTTTAATAAATCTTTTGTTGACTTATCATCCTCCAAAGATTTTCCTTGTGGTGTCGCCTTTAAACCATTTGACCACAATCTTTCCATTGTCCGGGTTGTCTTAACCCATAGCTCATGTGTTTTACTTTTTCTTTTCATAAAACCCCATGCAAAGATTGATCACTTTTTCACTAATGGAACAGATACCATTATCTCCTAACAGGGGTATGCTTTCATAACATTTCTCAGAATGTCTCAAAATCTAATACCTCTTCTATTCTCATGTGATTTAAGACTACATCATAGATGGAGTTAATAATCCAATGCACATTCAAAGATGTTGGGTAGGAATGTACTGATACTAGCACAAAGGTCTTTTGACACTTGTGGCCATATTTCTAAAACTGAGTTTAGAACTGCTGTGATTATCTCAAATATTTCTCAGATATATAGAACCGTGTGCATTAGTTATCCATCCAGATTCGTTTCTTGTGTGCTTTGAATAGCCCTAAAAGATATGGTAGCTTTTGGGACTCGTGAGTCGATATCCACTATACATTCTTGTATTCCTTTCGATATCCAAGCATAGGTTCTCCTTTTCCTGCCCTAAAGGTAGAAAATCTGAACTGGACAGTCTTTTTAAGGCCATCTCCCTTATATGTCTTGGGCATATGAAAGATGGGTTGTTTGATGCTTTGTCCACCCCTGATATATATAAATTCTTGGTCAGCCATTCCAAGTTTTTACTGGCTAGCTGGTCGCTTAAGGCAAATTTAGTATTTTTCTTTTTTATATGCCTCGCTTATCTCCCTCGATGTGCTTGTTCTAATACTCCCCGAGATAACTTCCTCTTTTTTTCATCATCCAAAATATGAAAACGGGTATATGTGCAATTCAAAGATAGAATTACAGATTTTCCCCGAGCTCGCTTTCATGTCTTTCCACACCAACATTCTATCGGAACATGGCCGGTGGCCTTTCTTAAAAAGGCCCCTGAGTATTTTGTTTCGTACAATATTGATGTTGGTAGTTCTAATATGCCCTACTTCCTTGTCAATGAAGTTCTTCAAATTAGGATTAAGGCACGGGCAGGCTGGTTCATCCTCTTGGGCAAAGATATAGTATGGTTTATAGCATAATTCTTTGAGGCTTTCGATGTACTTCCATGCAAACATGGTTTCTTCCATCATTTGTTCCCCTACTTCCCCTAAAATCATCTTCATGTGCCTATGCACTATCTTGGGGATGCAGATCTTGTCCAATATCTTAGACAAGAAGAAACAATGCACTATTCTCTTTTTACTTTTCTCCTCTCTTTCTGACATGTATAGTCTCCCTTGACAGTCTTTAAGGATAGTTCTGGACATCTGTGGACAATTAAATCATCATAAATTAGTATGGTTTCTCGTATTCACTCTTATTATGCGGCCACCATCTATTACCGTGGTCTTTTCTTAGCTCGCATATGTGGATTTCATGTTATCCTTTTTCCTCACAAGCATGGATCAATGGCATGCCAAATTGCTTTTGTCATAAGGAACCTCCTTTTTATATTTACCGTGATCGCTACCCGCTTTTATTCATAGACCTCTATATTTAGGATCTTTTGATAGATTCATATCCTTTTATTAGCACAAATCATGCCTTTTTCTTTTTTATATAAAAAGGAAGGAAATCTTATCAAAGCATATTGCAAGATAACTTTCACAAGATACTTAAAAAAGCATTTTTTCGCACCTATTTGTCATATTTCAATTGTCGCACGACACCATCCGCCATATTGCCTTTTGTCTGTGGTGATATCTTTGTAACAGATTTGTTCAGTGGTTCCCGTGTGCTCAAAAGCTCTATTGCCGAAGTTCTCTGCTATGCTTGAGCTATAGCTTCCAGTGTGCTATCGTTATTCGAGGTGGAGTATACCCCTTTGCTTGTACTCATGGTATTGGTTCTGGGCTTTGCCATTTTAGCCTTTCTCGCCTTTGATTATTGCCGAACCTCGCTTCCATATTGGACATAAATGCTACGGGCTTAATACTTTTCTCACAGATTATGGCCATCTTTGTATTAGGGCATACAATCTTAAGATCTGCCCAAGGATCTCGCAGCCAAGACAAACGCCATTTCAATCAATGTACTTCTTATTTCCGGATAGGATAGGTATGCTATTATGTCGCCTTTTGAGTGTAGTCTTCATAAACTTTCTCATAGATACCATCTCCGAGCCATCATGACATGTCCGGAAAAAATAGAATCCAGATTGTTGAACATATACCGATTGCATGATCTAACCACGCCATGTTATCCCTCGCAACCGCTTCCTTTGCTTCTAGGTTCACATACGCATTTGAAGTATGGGCATAGGCTCCTCCAAACCCTTTTGAGGTAAAATGCATCCCTGTGAATAGTTGAGTATGCCATATGGCCTTTCTGTCTCACATAGATGCAGTCATCTTTGTCACACTTCTTGTCAAAGAATCTGGTGGTCTATTTTCGCTTAATTCTTTTCCTTGTATATTATCTTCTCCATTTTTTCAGCTGCCATTCTAGCTCCATGTTCCTGCTCAGGTGTAATGTCCCCCAGCATAACCCAAGCTTCTCTGCTAATAGGTGCTAGTGCACCGAAATTTTTGGTGCGCCATATTCCTTGGTTGCAAAACATAGCATGGCCTTCCACCAACCTTTCTGGAATGATGGGAAATAATTGACTGTTGTGGAGTGTGAACTTAAACTCCTTGTCATCCTCCATATTACCACAACTAGATTTATCAGCCATGGTTCTTTTGTCCTCTTCTGATAGAAGACTTTCTCCAAACGGATCTTCATCTGTATCTTTTATAGCACTCACTTTGCCTTTTTCCATGTTGGTGCTGCTGAGGCTTGGCTTTTTTATTTTATTGGCCTTTTCCAGAGCCGGGACCCCAATGTAGAATTGTGTTTTGGCTTTGTCCTCCTCCATAGTCCATTTGTATACTTTGCTTGGTAGCCCATTGTATATTTCTTCCACTAATAATATGGCCTCATCCCAATCTTCTCCTGTTTTATTCAGTTTTGGCACCCATGTGAGCCATTCACTGAACCCTAAATGGTCGATAGCGCATACCGGTCCGGTTTCCCTCAAGAGCTCCTTCTCAATGAGTAATGTGTGTACTTTTGGGTTTTTGATGCAGCAGAGCAAAGTCTGGACAGCATAACTCGGGCACATGATCTTGCTTGCAGCATATCCGATAGGTCCGAGATCCTTATTCCATATTGGTGGCACAAACTCGATATTGGTTTGGGCTTCTTCATCATCCTGCATTTTTAATCATGCTCCAATGCAAACTTTCTTAGTACTTTGAATAGTAATGCTCTTAATAATACTAACAGATAAGATGCAGCACTGATAAGACCAATGCCATGAAATTTCTAAAAAAAACCCGGACCTAGCTAACTTGGCCATCAGACCTATTAGCCATTCATACTACTTCAGTCAATCCTTCTGTAGTTTTATCATTTCGTACAATAACTGAGCCAGTTATAGACGTTACATCTTACTGTGGTGCCAAAAGTCTTATGACTTTGTACAAAATTATCTTTGAACCTTAGTTCCATAGATTTCCTTTCAATTTGTAACTTTTGTCCTTTAATAGACATGTGTATCATTTCTCTATTTCTCAGACAACGCTTGTAAAAACATATAAAGGAGAAAGGAATATAGCCTTGATTACTATCTTTGCATTCCTAGTATAATTATTTCTTTTGCATGTCTACCATGCACTTAATCTTTACAACAGTAGGTTGTATTCTATGGTTTTATTTTAAAGTCATAATTGCCTCCTTATTTATTTCCTTTCTAGACAGCCTTTTACATATATAAGGGTAAAAACAGATTTTTTACTCAATCATGGCTTTTCTCATGTTCTGCTTCATGCTTTTCCGTATATATTTCTCTTGGTTCAGAGGTTTACATTCCCTTCACCTTTTAAACTCATGATATCATGCATATCTTACATAAACATTCCTTTACACATGGACAAAATTTCAGCTTATATTTTCAAAGTGTATCAGGTATAATAACAGCCCATAGTTTTATCCCTGTATTCAGGTTCAGCTATCAAACTTGTTCCCAAAATATAAGCATTATAACATATCATTCTAGTAGAGAGATTCGTCTTTTCTTAGAGCATGGCTAACTTAAAAACTGGAATATAAATACCACACAGTATTAAGCAGTTTGTGCATCCTTAAGATGTTAAATCCGTCTTCAAAACTTAGGCTTTCTGCCTCATAAGGTCTTGTACTACTTTGGAGCTTTTTGAAATCGATCCACACATTTCTTTGAGCTAAAAACACTTCATAACAGCAAAAAACAGCATATTGGGAAAAGAAAAACCATGTACCTGCAGCCAATCAATACACACATTAGCAGTAAACCCGGTAATGGTGCAAGGGCCAAAAGGTACTTGGGTTTTTCTTGGCTTAACGCCCTTTACCCAATATACTCTTTTTTGCCCTTGAGATTAGTAATAGCAAATAAAAAAATGTGCTTATCAAATACTCTTCATACAAAGACAAACAGCAATATGTATTTTCTGTTATCATTTATAGATCTTTTTAATCCAATCTACCTCTTTACTAGACTATTTAGTAGTCTGTAAGCATGGAGACAGATGTATATACCACGGCCCTTAAGCTTTTCTTAGCCTCCTTGTTCATTGTAAACTCTTTTTTAAGAGAAAAATAGAAACACATATCCAGTACCTGCATGTCTTCATCTTCTGAAGACACATCTTCACCGATTTGGGTCTCAGGAACAAACTGTTCTGTCTGCCCTCTATAGGATACAGCATTTCTTTTGTTGAATCCACCCCCTCTTTTTGCCATATATGCATCATTGTGTCCTCTACGTGAATCATATCCTCTGCTGCCGCCCCTTCTTTCCATTTTTAGGGCGCTCAATCTAACTGTGTTTTTACACCACAGTAGCTCTCTATCCGTCTCAAATGCCGGCTTATCTTCCTCAGAGCTACTATTATCAGAAATGCCGGATAAAAACCCCATATTTGCTATTGCAGGGTTTTGCCCGGGAAAATGCTAAGCCATAAAGATGGGCTGCAGTCAACTAACCTTTTCTTTTGGTAGAACCAAGAAGGCCGGATTTCGTCTGTGGTCGACTGCCATATCTTTGTTTCTCCCTATGCCATAAATTTTGGGTGCTGGGTATATTCAAATTCCCTGCCTTCTATTTTTCACGAGAAAAAACTCCTTTTGGAATACTCAAGTGTTTAATTATTTTCCATAAATTGAATCAAGCTATAAATCTTTTGTCTCATATTTATCTTAAGGACTTTATTTCTATCTTTTTAACCCATACTCTCTATGGTCCCTTTTTAGTACATCTTATAGTACTTATGTAGCCCTCAATTTAGGATTTTTAAATTCCTTAGGCTTTTCATAAAAAAAATCCTACCTCCTACCGTAGGATTATAAAAGACCCCTTTTATTTTACTTTTATATATTACAAAAGGAACTGTAACTATAGGGTGGATTGACCCCTACTTGTTACAGTAGGGGCCTGTTACAATCCTATGTTTTTAGTTTTCAGTTTCCACATGTATTTCAGATAAAACCCATACCTTTTATGGTTCTTTCAGTATTTGCACAAGTGTGTCAGTATCATACTTCAGTCCTGGGAAGTCCCCATTCTTGATGTACTTGATAACTCGCTTCCTGACTCCTTTTCATCAAAACCATTGTTGATTTAACATTTTCATCAATTCACGAATATCATGTGCAGCGGTGATAGGACTAGAATTGATGTACATAAATGGCATAATCTGCGAAAAGGATAACATTTAAAGGCTTGCATGTATGGTCTGCAAATGCATGCATGTACATATTTCATGACCTTAAAGGGTAGAACATCCCTTTTTTTTGTCATATCGGAAGGTTTGAAACATTCCCATTACCTTATCATAAACTTGGATGGTCATATTCAAGAAGTGTGCCTGATAGCCATAATACACATTAGGGGTAGCTTCCGTGTATATGGTCTCCTCTTTAATCCCTAGGATCTCCATGTCATATATCTCAGATTCTCCCTCTTTATCAACCCATAGCTCCCATTTAGGAAGTTTTTTATATTTGGGCGGTTAATGGCTAGTAAATCATCCATGTATCTAAATACATGCTTGAATAATTTAATCTCCCGGAAATCTTCCTTGTTTTGCCGGATTTTTATAAAATCCATCTCAAACCAAGCTAAATATATATTACACCAGTTAGGGCTGCAAGAGAAGCCCATTGGTATACCACTTATCTGTTGCCACACTCCTTTTCCTAGAGTTACGAAACAGTTTGTTAATAACCATTTGTTGATTTTAATAAATCTTTGCTGACTTATCATCCTCCAGCATTTTCCTTGTGGTGCTGCCTTAAACCATTTGACCACAATCTTTCCATTGCTGGTTGTCTTAACCCATAGCTCATGTGTTTTACTTTTTCTTTTCATAAAACCCCATGCAGCATTGATCACTTTTTCACTAATGGAACAGATACCATTATCTCCCTAACGGGGGGTATGCTTTCATAACATTTCGTAATGTCTGCAACGAATACCTCTTCTATTCTGTTGGGCAGATTTAAGACTACATCATAGATGGAGTTAATAATCCAATGCACATTCAGCATGTTGGGTAGGAATGTACTGATACTAGCACAAAGGTCTTTTGACACTTGTGGCCATATTTCTAAAACTGAGTTTAGAACTGCTGTGATTATCTCAGCTATTTCTGTATATATAGAACCGTGTGCATTAGTTATCCATCTGTATTCGTTCTTGTGTGCTTTGAATAGCCCTAAAAGATATGGTAGCTTTTGGGACTCAGAGCTGATATCCACTATACATTCTTGTATTCCTTTCTGGATATCCAAGCATAGGTTCTCCTTTTCCTGCCCTAAAGGTAGAAAATCTGAACTGACCGGTCTTTTTAAGGCCATCTCCCTTATATGTCTTGGGCATATGAAAGATGGGTTGTTTGATGCTTTGTCCACCCCTGATATATATAAATTCTTGGTCAGCCATTCCAAGTTTTTTACGGCTAGCTGGTCGTTTAAGGCAAATTTAGTATTTTTCTCTTTTTTATATGCCTCAGTTATCTCCTGATGTGCTTGTTCTAATACTCCTGAGATAACTTCCTCTTTTTCATCATCAAAATATGACGGAAACTGGTATATGTGCAATTCAAAGATAGAATTACAGATTTTCCTGAGCTCTGCTTTCATGTCTTTCCACACCAACATTCTATCGGGAACATGGCTGAGGCCTTTCTTAAAAAGGCCCCTGAGTATTTTGTTTCGTACAATATTGATGTTGGTAGTTCTAATATGCCCTACTTCCTTGTCAATGAAGTTCTTCAAATTAGGATTAAGGCACGGGCAGGCTGGTTCATCCTCTTGGGCAAAGATATAGTATGGTTTATAGCATAATTCTTTGAGGCTTTCGATGTACTTCCATGCAAACATGGTTTCTTCCATCATTTGTTCCCCTACTTCCCCTAAAATCATCTTCATGTGCCTATGCACTATCTTGGGGATCTTGATCTTGTCAATATCTTAGACAAGAAGAAACAATGCACTATTCTCTTTTTACTTTTCTCCTCTCTTTTCGACATGTATAGTCTCCCTTGGCCGGTCTTTAAGGATAGTTACGGACATCCGTGGACAATTAAATCATCATAAATTAGTATGGTTTCTCGTGTATTCACTCTTATTATGCGGTGACCATCTATTACGTGGTCTTTTCTTAGCTTCGCATATGTGGATTTCATGTTATCCTTTTTCTGCTGCATGGATCAATGGCATGCCGACTTGCTTTTGTCATAAGGAACCTCCTTTTTATATTTACCGGGGCGTTACCCGTTTTTATTCATAGACCTCTATATTTTAGAGGATCTTTTGATAGATTCATATCCTTTTATTAGCACAAATCATGCCTTTTTCTTTTTATATAAAAAAGGGAAGGAAATCTTATCAAAGCATATTGCAAGATAACTTTCCGGTATTACTTAAAAAGCATTTTTTTTAGTACCTATTTGTCATATTTCAATTCTTTGTCGACACCATCCGCCATATTGCCTTTTTGGTTAGGTGTGATATCTTTGTAACAGATTTGTTCGGGGTTCTGGTGTGCTCAAAAGCTCTATTGCCGAAGTTCTCTCTGCTATGCTTGAGCTATAGCTTCCGGTGCTCTTGTTATTCGAGGTGGAGTATACCCCTTGCTTGTACTCATGGTATTGGTTACGGGCTTTGCCATTTTAGCCTTTCTGCCTTGATTATTCTTTGGAACCTGCTTCCATATTGGACATAAATGCTACGGGCTTAATACTTTTCTCACAGATTATGGCCATCTTTGTATTAGGGCATACAATCTTAAGATCTGCCCAAGGATGCGCAGCCAAGACAAGCGTCATTTCAATCAATGTACTTCTTATTTCCGGATAGGATAGGTATGCTATTATCTTTGTCTTTGAGTGTAGTCTTCATAAACTTTCTCATAGATACCATCGAGCCCTTTGTTGACATGTGCGGAAAAATAGAATCAGTTGTTGAACATATACCAGTTGCATGATCTAACCACGTCATGTTATCCCCGCAACCGTTTCCTTTGCTTCTAGGTTCACATACGCATTTGAAGTATGGGCATAGGCTCCTCAAACCCTTTTGAGGTAAAATGCATCCCTGTGAATAGTTGAGTATGCCATATGGCCTTTCTCTCTCACATAGATCACGGTCATCTTTGTCACACTTCTTGTCAAAGAATCATGGTCTATTTTCGGTTTAATTCTTTCCTTGTATATTATCTTCTCCATTTTTTCAGCTGCCATTCTAGCTCCATGTTCCTGCTCAGGTGTAATGTCCCCGAGCATAACCCAAGCTTCTCTGCTAATAGGTGCTAGTGCACCGAAATTTTTGGTGCGCCATATTCCTTGGTTGCAAAACATAGCATGGCCTTCCACCAACCTTTACGGAATGATGGGAAATAATTGGTGTTGTGGAGTGTGAACTTAAACTCCTTGTCATCCTCCATATTACCACAACTAGATTTATCAGCCATGGTTCTTTTGTCCTCTTCTGATAGAAGACTTTCTCCAAACGGATCTTCATCTGTATCTTTTATAGCACTCACTTTGCCTTTTTCCATGTTGGTGCTTTCTTTGAGGCTTGGCTTTTTATTTTATTGGCCTTTTCCGGGCCGGGACCCCAATGTAGAATTGTGTTTTGGCTTTGTCCTCCTCCATAGTCCATTTGTATACTTTGCTTGGTAGCCCATTGTATATTTCTTCCACTAATAATATGGCCTCATCCCAATCTTCTCCTGTTTTATTCAGTTTTGGCACCCATGTGAGCCATTCACTGAACCCTAAATGGCTGATAGCAGACAGCTGGTCTGGTTTCCTCAGTAGCTCCTTCTCAATGAGTAATGTGTGTACTTTTGGGTTTTTGATGCAGCAGAGCAAAGTCTGGACAGCATAACTCGGGCACATGATCTTGCTTGCAGCATATCCGATAGGTCCGAGATCCTTATTCCATATTGGTGGCACAAACTCGATATTGGTTTGGGCTTCTTCATCATCCTGCATTTTTAATCATGCTCCAATGCAAACTTTCTTAGTACTTTGAATAGTAATGCTCTTAATAATACTAACAGATAAGATGCAGCACTGATAAGACCAATGCCATGAAATTTCTAAAAAAAACCCGGACCTAGCTAACTTGGCCATCAGACCTATTAGCCATTCATACTACTTGATCAATCATTACGTAGTTTTATCATTTTAGGTACAATAAGCGAGCGGGGTTATAGGCGTTACATCTTCTTGTGGTGCCAAAAGTCTTATGACTTTGTACAAAATTATCTTTGAACCTTAGTTCCATAGATTTCCTTTCAATTTGTAACTTTTGTCCTTTAATAGACATGTGTATCATTTCTCTATTTACGTACACGTTTTGTAAAAACATATAAAGGAGAAAGGAATATAGCCTTGATTACTATCTTTGCATTCCTAGTATAATTATTTCTTTTGCATGTCTACCATGCACTTAATCTTTACAACAGTAGGTTGTATTCTATGGTTTTATTTTAAAGTCATAATTGCCTCCTTATTTATTTCCTTTCTAGGCGACCTTTTACATATATAAGGGTAAAAACAGATTTTTACTCAATCATGGCTTTTCTCATGTTCTGTTTCATGCTTTTCCGTATATATTTCTCTTGGTTCAGAGGTTTACATTCCCTTCACCTTTTAAACTCATGATATCATGCATATCTTACATAAACATTCCTTTACACATGGACAAAATTTCAGCTTATATTTTCAAAGTGTATCAGGTATAATAACAGCCCATAGTTTTATCCCTGTATTCAGGTTCAGCTATCAAACTTGTTCCCAAAATATAAGCATTATAACATATCATTCTAGTAGAGAGATTAGGTCTTTTCTTAGAGCATGGCTAACTTAAAAGCTGGAATATAAATACCACCACGATGATTAAGCAGTTTGTGCATCCTTAAGATGTTAAATCCGTCTTCAAAACTTAGGCTTTCTGCCTCATAAGGTCTTGTACTACTTTGGAGCTTTTTGAAATCGATCCACACATTTCTTTGAGCTAAAAACACTTCATAACAACAAAAAACAGCATATTGGGAAAAGAAAAACCATGTACTGCGGACCAATCAATACACACATTAGCGATAAACCGGTAATGGTGCAAGGGCCAAAAGGTACTTGGGTTTTCTTAACTTAACCGCCCTTTACCCAATATACTCTTTTTTGCCCTTGAGATTAGTAATAGCAAATAAAAAAATGTGCTTATCAAATACTCTTCATACAAAGACAAACAGCAATATGTATTTTCTGTTATCATTTATAGATCTTTTTAATCCAATCTACCTCTTTACTAGACTATTTAGTAGTCTGTAAGCATGGAGACAGATGTATATACCACGGCCCTTAAGCTTTTCTTAGCCTCCTTGTTCATTGTAAACTCTTTTTTTTTAGAGAAAAATAGAAACACATATCCGATTACACGCATGTCTTCATCTTACGAAGACACATCTTCACCGATTTGGGTCTCGGGAACAAAGCTGTTACATGCGCCCTCTATAGGATCTGACATTTCTTTTGTTGAATCCACCCCTCTTTTGCCATATATGCATCATTGTGTCCTCTCGTGAATCATATCCTCTGCTGCCGCCCTTCTTTCCATTTTAGGGCTCTCAATCTAATCGTGTTTTTTACACCACCGGTAGCTCTCTATCCGTCTCAAATGCTTGGCTTATCTTCCTCGAGCTACTATTATCGAAATGCGGGGATAAAAACCCCATATTTGCTATTGCGGGGTTTTGCGGGAAAAATGCTAAGCCATAAAGATGGGCTGCGATCAACTAACCTTTTCTTTTGGTAGAACCAAGAAGGCGGATTTAAATGCGTGGTCATTTGCCATATCTTTGTTTCTCCCTATGCCATAAATTTTGGGTCTTTGGGTATATTCAAATTCCACCCTTCTATTTTTTCACGAGAAAAAACTCCTTTTGGAATACTCAAGTGTTTAATTATTTTCCATAAATTGAATCAAGCTATAAATCTTTTGTCTCATATTTATCTTAAGGACTTTATTTCTATCTTTTTAACCCATACTCTCTATGGTCCCTTTTTAGTACATCTTATAGTACTTATGTAGCCCTCAATTTAGGATTTTTAAATTCCTTAGGCTTTTCATAAAAAAAATCCTACCTCCTACCGTAGGATTATAAAAGACCCCTTTTATTTTACTTTTATATATTACAAAAGGAACTGTAACTATAGGGTGGATTGACCCCTACTTGTTACAGTAGGGGCCTGTTACAATCCTATGTTTTTAGTTTTCAGTTTCCACATGTATTTCAGATAAAACCCATACCTTTTATGGTTCTTTCAGTATTTGCACAAGTGTGTCAGTATCATACTTCAGTCCTGGGAAGTCCCCATTCTTGATGTACTTGATAACTCGCTTCCTGACTCCTTTTTCATCAAAACCATTGTTGACGAACATTTTCATCAATTCCTGAATATCATGTGCAGCAGTGATAGGACTAGAATTGATGTACATAAATGGCATAATCTGCGAAAGGATAACATTTCTGGCTTGCATGTATGGTCTGCAGCTGCATGCATGTACATATTTCATGACCTTAAAGGGTAGAACATCCCTTTTGTCATATCGGAAGGTTTGAAACATTCCCATTACCTTATCATAAACTTGGATGGTCATATTCAAGAAGTGTGCCTGATAGCCATAATACACATTAGGGGTAGCTTCCGTGTATATGGTCTCCTCTTTAATCCCTAGGATCTCCATGTCATATATCTGTACTCCCTCTTTATCCAGCCCATAGCTCCCATTTAGGAAGTTTTTAATATTTGGGCAGTTAATGGCTAGTAAATCATCCATGTATCTAAATACATGCTTGAATAATTTAATCTCCTGAAATCTTCCTTGTTTTGCGGATTTTTTTATAAAATCCATCTCAAACCAAGCTAAATATATATTACACCAGTTAGGGCTGCAAGAGAAGCCCATTGGTATACCACTTATCTGTTGCCACACTCCTTTTCCTAGAGTTACGAAACAGTTTGTTAATAACCATTTGTTGATTTTAATAAATCTTTGCTGACTTATCATCCTCCAGCATTTTCCTTGTGGTGCTGCCTTAAACCATTTGACCACAATCTTTCCATTGCTGGTTGTCTTAACCCATAGCTCATGTGTTTTACTTTTTCTTTTCATAAAACCCCATGCGGCATTGATCACTTTTTCACTAATGGAGCGGATACCATTATCTCCTAACGGGGGGTATGCTTTCATAACATTTAAGTAATGTGCTGCGAATAATACCTCTTCTATACGTTGGGCAGATTTAAGACTACATCATAGATGGAGTTAATAATCCAATGCACATTCAGCATGTTGGGTAGGAATGTACTGATACTAGCACAAAGGTCTTTTGACACTTGTGGCCATATTTCTAAAACTGAGTTTAGAAGCTGTGATTATCTCAGCTATTTCTGTATATATAGAACCGTGTGCATTAGTTATCCATCGTATTAGTTCTTGTGTGCTTTGAATAGCCCTAAAAGATATGGTAGCTTTTGGGACTCGGTGATATCCACTATACATTCTTGTATTCCTTTACGGATATCCAAGCATAGGTTCTCCTTTTCACCCCCTAAAGGTAGAAAATCTGGCTGGACCCGTCTTTTTAAGGCCATCTCCCTTATATGTCTTGGGCATATGAAAGATGGGTTGTTTGATGCTTTGTCCACCCCTGATATATATAAATTCTTGGTCACCATTCCAAGTTTTTTTTTTCTGGCTAGGCTGGTGGTTTAAAGGCAAATTTAGTATTTTTCTCTTTTTTTATATGCCTCGGTTATCTCTGATGTGCTTGTTCTAATACTCTGAGATAACTTCCTCTTTTCATCATCAAAATATCGCGAAACGGTATATGTGCAATTCAAAGATAGAATTACAGATTTTCTGAGCTCTGCTTTCATGTCTTTCCACACCAACATTCTATCGGGAACATGGCTGAGGCCTTTCTTAAAAAGGCCCCTGAGTATTTTGTTTCGTACAATATTGATGTTGGTAGTTCTAATATGCCCTACTTCCTTGTCAATGAAGTTCTTCAAATTAGGATTAAGGCACGGGCAGGCTGGTTCATCCTCTTGGGCAAAGATATAGTATGGTTTATAGCATAATTCTTTGAGGCTTTCGATGTACTTCCATGCAAACATGGTTTCTTCCATCATTTGTTCCCCTACTTCCCCTAAAATCATCTTCATGTGCCTATGCACTATCTTGGGGATGCAGATCTTGTCCAATATCTTAGACAAGAAGAAACAATGCACTATTCTCTTTTTACTTTTCTCCTCTCTTTTCGACATGTATAGTCTCCCTTGGCCGGTCTTTAAGGATAGTTACGGACATCGTGGACAATTAAATCATCATAAATTAGTATGGTTTCTCGTGTATTCACTCTTATTATGCGGCTGACCATCTATTACTGTGGTCTTTTCTTAGCTCGCATATGTGGATTTCATGTTATCCTTTTTCCTGCTGCGCATGGATCAATGGCATGCCAGCTTGCTTTTGTCATAAGGAACCTCCTTTTTATATTTACCAGGACGTTACCCAGTTTTTATTCATAGACCTCTATATTTAGGATCTTTTGATAGATTCATATCCTTTTATTAGCACAAATCATGCCTTTTTCTTTTTTATATAAAAAAGGGAAGGAAATCTTATCAAAGCATATTGCAAGATAACTTTCACAGTATTACTTAAAAAAGCATTTTTTTCGTACCTATTTGTCATATTTCAATTGCTGTACGACACCATCTGCCATATTGCCTTTTGGTTCGTGTGATATCTTTGTAACAGATTTGTTCAGGGTTCCTGGTGTGCTCAAAAGCTCTATTGCCGAGTTCTCTGCTATGCTTGAGCTATAGCTTCCAGGTGCTACTGTTATTCGAGGTGGAGTATACCCCTTGCTTGTACTCATGGTATTGGTTCTGGGCTTTGCCATTTTAGCCTTTACGCCTTGATTATTCTTGGAACCTGCTTCCATATTGGACATAAATGCTACGGGCTTAATACTTTTCTCACAGATTATGGCCATCTTTGTATTAGGGCATACAATCTTAAGATCTGCCCAAGGATCTGCAGCCAAGACAAACGTCATTTCAATCAATGTACTTCTTATTTCCAGATAGGATAGGTATGCTATTATGCTGTCTTTGAGTGTAGTCTTCATAAACTTTCTCATAGATACCATCGAGCCCTTTGTTGACATGTGCGGAAAAATAGAATCCAGTTGTTGAACATATACCGTTGCATGATCTAACCACGTCATGTTATCCCCACAACCGTTTCCTTTGCTTCTAGGTTCACATACGCATTTGAAGTATGGGCATAGGCTCCTCAAACCCTTTTGAGGTAAAATGCATCCCACAGTGAATAGTTGAGTATGCCATATGGCCTTTCTGTCTCACATAGATGCAGTCATCTTTGTCACACTTCTTGTCAAAGAATCTGTGGTCTATTTTCAGTTTAATTCTTTCCTTGTATATTATCTTCTCCATTTTTTCAGCTGCCATTCTAGCTCCATGTTCCTGCTCAGGTGTAATGTCCCCCAGCATAACCCAAGCTTCTCTGCTAATAGGTGCTAGTGCACCGAAATTTTTGGTGCGCCATATTCCTTGGTTGCAAAACATAGCATGGCCTTCCACCAACCTTTCTGGAATGATGGGAAATAATTGACTGTTGTGGAGTGTGAACTTAAACTCCTTGTCATCCTCCATATTACCACAACTAGATTTATCAGCCATGGTTCTTTTGTCCTCTTCTGATAGAAGACTTTCTCCAAACGGATCTTCATCTGTATCTTTTATAGCACTCACTTTGCCTTTTTTCCATGTTGGTGCTCTTTGAGGCTTGGCTTTTTATTTTATTGGCCTTTTCGGCAGGGACCCCAATGTAGAATTGTGTTTTGGCTTTGTCCTCCTCCATAGTCCATTTGTATACTTTGCTTGGTAGCCCATTGTATATTTCTTCCACTAATAATATGGCCTCATCCCAATCTTCTCCTGTTTTATTCAGTTTTGGCACCCATGTGAGCCATTCACTGAACCCTAAATGGCTGATAGCAGACAGCTGGTCTGGTTTCCTCAGTAGCTCCTTCTCAATGAGTAATGTGTGTACTTTTGGGTTTTTGATGCAGCAGAGCAAAGTCTGGACAGCATAACTCGGGCACATGATCTTGCTTGCAGCATATCCGATAGGTCCGAGATCCTTATTCCATATTGGTGGCACAAACTCGATATTGGTTTGGGCTTCTTCATCATCCTGCATTTTTAATCATGCTCCAATGCAAACTTTCTTAGTACTTTGAATAGTAATGCTCTTAATAATACTAACAGATAAGATGCAGCACTGATAAGACCAATGCCATGAAATTTCTAAAAAAAACCCGGACCTAGCTAACTTGGCCATCAGACCTATTAGCCATTCATACTACTTGATCAATCTTACGTAGTTTTATCATTTCGTACAATAAGCGAGCCCGGTTATAGACGTTACATCTTACTGTGGTGCCAAAAGTCTTATGACTTTGTACAAAATTATCTTTGAACCTTAGTTCCATAGATTTCCTTTCAATTTGTAACTTTTGTCCTTTAATAGACATGTGTATCATTTCTCTATTTCTGTACACGTTTGTAAAAAACATATAAAGGAGAAAGGAATATAGCCTTGATTACTATCTTTGCATTCCTAGTATAATTATTTCTTTTGCATGTCTACCATGCACTTAATCTTCTACAACAAGGGGTTGTATTCTATGGTTTTATTTTAAAGTCATAATTGCCTCCTTATTTATTTCCTTTCTAGGCGACCTTTTACATATATAAGGGTAAAAACAGATTTTTTACTCAATCATGGCTTTTCTCATGTTCTGCTTCATGCTTTTCCGTATATATTTCTCTTGGTTCAGAGGTTTACATTCCCTTCACCTTTTAAACTCATGATATCATGCATATCTTACATAAACATTCCTTTACACATGGACAAAATTTCAGCTTATATTTTCAAAGTGTATCAGGTATAATAACAGCCCATAGTTTTATCCCTGTATTCAGGTTCAGCTATCAAACTTGTTCCCAAAATATAAGCATTATAACATATCATTCTAGTAGAGATTAGTCTTTTCTTAGAGCATGGCTAACTTAAAACTGGAATATAAATACCACCACGATGATTAAGCGGTTTGTGCATCCTTAAGATGTTAAATCCGTCTTTCAAAACTTAGGCTTTTACGCCTCATAAGGTCTTGTACTACTTTGGAGCTTTTGAAATCGATCCACACATTTCTTTGAGCTAAAACACTTCATAACAGCAAAAAAACAGCATATTGGGAAAAAGAAAAACCATGTACTGCGGCCCAATCAATACACACATTAGCGATAAACCCGGTAATGGTGCAAGGGCCAAAAAGGTACTTGGGTTTTCTTAATTAACGCCCTTTACCCAATATACTCTTTTTTGCCCTTGAGATTAGTAATAGCAAATAAAAAAATGTGCTTATCAAATACTCTTCATACAAAGACAAACAGCAATATGTATTTTCTGTTATCATTTATAGATCTTTTTAATCCAATCTACCTCTTTACTAGACTATTTAGTAGTCTGTAAGCATGGAGACAGATGTATATACCACGGCCCTTAAGCTTTTCTTAGCCTCCTTGTTCATTGTAAACTCTTTTTTAAGAGAAAAATAGAAACACATATCCAGTACCTGCATGTCTTCATCTTCTGAAGACACATCTTCACCGATTTGGGTCTCAGGAACAAACTGTTCTGTCTGCCCTCTATAGGATCCGGCATTTCTTTTGTTGAATCCACCCCCTCTTTTTGCCATATATGCATCATTGTGTCCTCTACGTGAATCATATCCTCTGCTGCCGCCCCTTCTTTCCATTTTTAGGGCGCTCAATCTAACTGTGTTTTTACACCACAGTAGCTCTCTATCCGTCTCAAATGCCGGCTTATCTTCCTCAGAGCTACTATTATCAGAAATGCCGGATAAAAACCCCATATTTGCTATTGCAGGGTTTTGCCCGAGAAAATGCTAAGCCATAAAGATGGGCTGCGATCAACTAACCTTTTCTTTTGGTAGAACCAAGAAGGCCGGATTTAGATGCATTGGTCGATTTGCCATATCTTTGTTTCTCCCTATGCCATAAATTTTGGGTCTGGGTATATTCAAATTCCCTGCCTTCTATTTTTCACGAGAAAAAACTCCTTTTGGAATACTCAAGTGTTTAATTATTTTCCATAAATTGAATCAAGCTATAAATCTTTTGTCTCATATTTATCTTAAGGACTTTATTTCTATCTTTTTAACCCATACTCTCTATGGTCCCTTTTTAGTACATCTTATAGTACTTATGTAGCCCTCAATTTAGGATTTTTAAATTCCTTAGGCTTTTCATAAAAAAAATCCTACCTCCTACCGTAGGATTATAAAAGACCCCTTTTATTTTACTTTTATATATTACAAAAGGAACTGTAACTATAGGGTGGATTGACCCCTACTTGTTACAGTAGGGGCCTGTTACAATCCTATGTTTTTAGTTTTCAGTTTCCACATGTATTTCAGATAAAACCCATACCTTTTATGGTTCTTTCAGTATTTGCACAAGTGTGTCAGTATCATACTTCAGTCCTGGGAAGTCCCCATTCTTGATGTACTTGATAACTCCGCTTCTGACTCCTTTTTCATCAAAACCATTGTTGACGAACATTTTCATCAATTCCTGAATATCATGTGCAGCAGTGATAGGACTAGAATTGATGTACATAAATGGCATAATCTGCGAAAGGATAACATTTCTGGCTTGCATGTATGGTCTGCAGCTGCATGCATGTACATATTTCATGACCTTAAAGGGTAGAACATCCCTTTTGTCATATCGGAAGGTTTGAAACATTCCCATTACCTTATCATAAACTTGGATGGTCATATTCAAGAATTGTGCCTGATAGCCATAATACACATTAGGGGTAGCTTCCGTGTATATGGTCTCCTCTTTAATCCCTAGGATCTCCATGTCATATATCTGTACTCCCTCTTTATCCAGCCCATAGCTCCCATTTAGGAAGTTTTTAATATTTGGGCAGTTAATGGCTAGTAAATCATCCATGTATCTAAATACATGCTTGAATAATTTAATCTCCTGAAATCTTCCTTGTTTTGCCAGATTTTTTATAAAATCCATCTCAAACCAAGCTAAATATATATTACACCAGTTAGGGCTGCAAGAGAAGCCCATTGGTATACCACTTATCTGTTGCCACACTCCTTTTCCTAGAGTTACGAAACAGTTTGTTAATAACTATTTGTTGATTTTAATAAATCTTTGCTGACTTATCATCCTCCAGCATTTTCCTTGTGGTGCTGCCTTAAACCATTTGACCACAATCTTTCCATTGCTGGTTGTCTTAACCCATAGCTCATGTTTTTTACTTTTTCTTTTCATAAAACCCCATGCAGCATTGATCACTTTTTCACTAATGGAACAGATACCATTATCTCCTAACAGGGGTATGCTTTCATAACATTTAAGTAATGTCCGCAAATCTACCTCTTCTATTCTGTTGGGCAGATTTAAGACTACATCATAGATGGAGTTAATAATCCAATGCACATTCAGCATGTTGGGTAGGAATGTACTGATACTAGCACAAAGGTCTTTTGACACTTGTGGCCATATTTCTAAAACTGAGTTTAGAACTGCTGTGATTATCTCAAATTATTTCTTTACGTATATATAGAACCGCGTGTGCATTAGTTATCCATCGTATTCGTTTCTTGTGTGCTTTGAATAGCCCTAAAAGATATGGTAGCTTTTGGGACTCAGAGCTGATATCCACTATACATTCTTGTATTCCTTTCTGGATATCCAAGCATAGGTTCTCCTTTTCCTGCCCTAAAGGTAGAAAATCTGAACTGGACAGTCTTTTTAAGGCCATCTCCCTTATATGTCTTGGGCATATGAAAGATGGGTTGTTTGATGCTTTGTCCACCCCTGATATATATAAATTCTTGGTCAGCCATTCCAAGTTTTTTACGGCTAGCTGGTCGTTTAAGGCAAATTTAGTATTTTTCTCTTTTTTATATGCCTCGTTATCTCCCCTGTGCTTGTTCTAATACTCCCGAGATAACTTCCTCTTTTTCATCATCCAAAATATCGCGAAATCGGTATATGTGCAATTCAAAGATAGAATTACAGATTTTCCTGAGCTCTGCTTTCATGTCTTTCCACACCAACATTCTATCGGGAACATGGCTGAGGCCTTTCTTAAAAAGGCCCCTGAGTATTTTGTTTCGTACAATATTGATGTTGGTAGTTCTAATATGCCCTACTTCCTTGTCAATGAAGTTCTTCAAATTAGGATTAAGGCACGGGCAGGCTGGTTCATCCTCTTGGGCAAAGATATAGTATGGTTTATAGCATAATTCTTTGAGGCTTTCGATGTACTTCCATGCAAACATGGTTTCTTCCATCATTTGTTCCCCTACTTCCCCTAGAATCATCTTCATGTGCCTATGCACTATCTTGGGGATGCAGATCTTGTCCAATATCTTAGACAAGAAGAAACAATGCACTATTCTCTTTTTACTTTTCTCCTCACTTTCTGACATGTATAGTCTCCCTTGACAGTCTTTAAGGATAGTTCTGGACATCTGTGGACAATTAAATCATCATAAATTAGTATGGTTTCTCGTGTATTCACTCTTATTATGCGGTTGACCATCTATTACTGTGGTCTTTTCTTAGCTCGCATATGTGGATTTCATGTTATCCTTTTTCCTGCTGTGCATGGATCAATGGCATGCCAGCTTGCTTTTGTCATAAGGAACCTCCTTTTTATATTTACCAGGACGTTACCCAGTTTTTATTCATAGACCTCTATATTTAGGATCTTTTGATAGATTCATATCCTTTTATTAGCACAAATCATGCCTTTTTCTTTTTTATATAAAAAAGGGAAGGAAATCTTATCAAAGCATATTGCAAGATAACTTTCACAGTATTACTTAAAAAAGCATTTTTTTCGTACCTATTTGTCATATTTCAATTGCTGTACGACACCATCTGCCATATTGCCTTTTGGTTCGTGTGATATCTTTGTAACAGATTTGTTCAGGGTTCCTGGTGTGCTCAAAAGCTCTATTGCCGAGTTCTCTGCTATGCTTGAGCTATAGCTTCCAGGTGCTACTGTTATTCGAGGTGGAGTATACCCCTTGCTTGTACTCATGGTATTGGTTCTGGGCTTTGCCATTTTAGCCTTTCTGCCTTGATTATTGCTGGAACCTGCTTCCATATTGGACATAAATGCTACGGGCTTAATACTTTTCTCACAGATTATGGCCATCTTTGTATTAGGGCATACAATCTTAAGATCTGCCCAAGGATCTGCAGCCAAGACAAACGTCATTTCAATCAATGTACTTCTTATTTCCAGATAGGATAGGTATGCTATTATGCTGTCTTTGAGTGTAGTCTTCATAAACTTTCTCATAGATACCATCTGAGCCACTGTTGACATGTCTGGAAAAATAGAATCCAGATTGTTGAACATATACCAGATTGCATGATCTAACCACGTCATGTTATCCCTGCAACCGTTTCCTTTGCTTCTAGGTTCACATACGCATTTGAAGTATGGGCATAGGCTCCTCCAAACCCTTTTGAGGTAAAATGCATCCCTGTGAATAGTTGAGTATGCCATATGGCCTTTCTGTCTCACATAGATGCAGTCATCTTTGTCACACTTCTTGTCAAAGAATCTGTGGTCTATTTTCAGTTTAATTCTTTCCTTGTATATTATCTTCTCCATTTTTTCAGCTGCCATTCTAGCTCCACTAGTAATGATGCCCAGCGTTGCTGGGCATAAGTTGGAAATTTGTGTGGACCAAAACCTATTCAGCTCAGACTCCTTTTCATAAATCTAATAAAATAGAAATCAAGCCTAACATTGGTGAGTTTTAAGACTTTTTGGTGCATTCGACACGTTTCCTCTTCCCTTTGCCTTTGCTCTATCCCACATTTCTATTCTTCCTCGTTTTCCTACACACTTTCTTTTTTCCTTTTCCCTTTTTTTGTCATTTTTCCCTTACATGTCTTTTTTTTTTCCTTCTCTCTTTTTTTCTTTTTTTATCCCCTTCTCCCTTCTCTTTCCCCTTTCCCTTTTCCCCTTCCTTTTTATTTGACAAACTTTTTCCCTTTCCTTTTGGTCCTTTCCCCGCCCTTTCTATTTTTCCCCTTCCTTTTCCTTTTCACTTTCCCTTTTCGCATGCACTTTTTTCCTTCTCTTTTCCTCACATTTTCGCGTGCCACTTTTGTTCGTTTCCCCATCCTCTTCCTCTTTATCCCTTGCCTTTTTTGCTTCTCTTTTCCCATTTCCCTCTCCCCTTTTCCTCGTGCCCATTTTTCCTTCCCTTCCGCCTTTCTTTTCCTTTTTCCCTTTCACTTCCCTTTACTCTTTTGCTCTTCCCAGTACCCTTTTTCCCTTTCCTTTTCCCCTTCTTTTCCATTTTCTCTTTTCTTATGCCTCTTTCTATTCCCTTTTTATGTGCCCCTTTTCCTCTTTTCCCCACCCTTTTTCCTTTTCCCTTTCCTCTTTTTCTTTTTTTCTTTTCCTTTTTCCATGTTCTCTTTCGTGATGGACTTTTCCTTTCCGTTTTCCTCCTTTCCCGATCCCTTCCCTTTTCCTCTTTTACCCGTGCCCTTTTTCCCTTTCATTCACCCTTTCTCCCTTCCTTTCCTTTTCCCATGCCCTTCCCACATTTGTTCTCTTTCCTTTTTTTCCACGCCCGTTTTCCTCTTTTCCCCCACCCTTTCCCTCTTCCCTTTATCTTTTTTCCATGTCTTTTTTTCGTTTCTTTTTTTCCCTTTCTTTGCCCTTTTCCTCCCTTTTCTTTTTCTCGTGCCCTTTTCCTCTTCCCTTCTCATTTCCCTCTTCCTTTTTTCTAATGCCCTTTTTCCAAGTTCTAATTCCTTCTTTGCCTCTCCCTTTTTTTTTCTTCTTTTACTTTCCCTTTTTCCATGCCCCTTTTCCCTTCTCTTCTCCCCATCCTTTTCCTTTTCCCTTTGGATGCACCTAGATGATCTTGGCCATTCAAATTAGGGCTTGATCCAATCCAAGATTTACGGTATAACATTATAATATAAGATGTTCCTGCTCAGGTGTAATGTCCCCCAGCATAACCCAAGCTTCTCTGCTAATAGGTGCTAGTGCACCAAAATTTTTGGTGCGCCATATTCCTTGGTTGCAAAACATAGCATGGCCTTCCACCAACCTTTCTGGAATGATGGGAAATAATTGACTGTTGTGGAGTGTGAACTTAAACTCCTTGTCATCCTCCATATTACCACAACTAGATTTATCAGCCATGGTTCTTTTGTCCTCTTCTGATAGAAGACTTTCTCCAAACGGATCTTCATCTGTATCTTTTATAGCACTCACTTTGCCTTTTTCCATGTTGGTGCTGCTGAGGCTTGGCTTTTTTATTTTATTGGCCTTTTCCAGAGCCGGGACCCCAATGTAGAATTATGTTTTGGCTTTGTCCTCCTCCATAGTCCATTTGTATACTTTGCTTGGTAGCCCATTGTATATTTCTTCCACTAATAATATGGCCTCATCCCAATCTTCTCCTGTTTTATTCAGTTTTGGCACCCATGTGAGCCATTCACTGAACCCTAAATGGCTGATAGCAGACAGCTGGTCTGGTTTCCTCAGTAGCTCCTTCTCAATGAGTAATGTGTGTACTTTTGGGTTTTTGATGCAGCAGAGCAAAGTCTGGACAGCATAACTCGGGCACATGATCTTGCTTGCAGCATATCCGATAGGTCCGAGATCCTTATTCCATATTGGTGGCACAAACTCGATATTGTGTTTGGGGTCTGGGTTCGGGAACTCCTGGAAGACAGCCCTCTGTGAGGACCCGTGGATCTAACAGGAGAGTCCGGGGGACTATGTCACGCGGGATTTGCAAGAAGAGAAGAAGAAGAAGAAAACAGAACAAATGAGAGGAAAATGATAAGCTTCCTTGATATCAATGATGAACATACATGAGCTCTCGCAATAGAGAGAAGAACTGAAAGGAGACAAGACTCAAAACTCATCTAGAACTCATGTGCGAGCTCTAGTCATATATATAGTACAATGGCCTTGGGGCCCAATATAGACACTCGACCGATCTCTGCGGCCGACTCGGAAGGAGGCCTGATTTGCAGGAATGTGGGCGGTGCCTTTGAAGTGCCTAGAATCATCTTGACGCCGACGCGGGCGGTGATGGGCCGTCACTTGTTTGAGCGGCGCCTCTTGATAGGCTTTGACTGCGTGGTCTGCTGCTTGGTCTTCTGCTGAGCCTTTGATGGCTGACCCGTGGCTGACTGAGGATCCTTGAGCTTGACCTGGTCTGTCGTATGCATGAATAGTCCTGTACCAGGAGGCACAGGACTAACACTCCCCCCCACCAAACGACACTCGTGAGTGAAGAAAAAGGAGGAAGGGTTTCGAGGGCGGGAAGCCATCTCACGTCGAAAGTGATCCTCACGAGAGTGAGGACGGGCACCATTATGGTACTGGCCAATGAGATCCTGGCGTGTTTGAAGAGCAGGAGGAGTGTTTTGGCCAAGGGCAGGATCTGCATCAATAAGAAAGCGAGATCGTACCATGTCTTCAAGGGCAAATGGGGGCCTCAAGAAATGTACCGACATTCCATGAGGAGGCAGGTCCGAGGCCAAAGGCAATCGACAATCGCATTCGGATTGCAAAGTGAAAAAATGGGACGCCGCCGATTTAAGGAGCCGAGCAAAATGCATTTGAGAGCAGCACAAAACCCGCTGAAGATGGATCAAGGATCAGGTGAGGTGGTGGCATTCTCGCAAGAAGGTGTCAAGACCATGAAGCGCATCCACCGGCCGCTACAACAACCACGCCATTAGCAATATAGATCCAATTGGCACCTTCTTCCCAATGTGAGCGGCGAACAAAACGTGGATCCCACCGGAGATCCGCCGAGATCTGAGGTGGAGTCCATCCGCATGACCATCCATGACCTTGGTCCAAAAGGGAGGCGCCAATCAGAAGTCAGAACCCGGGCGTGGAGGTACGCCCTGGGAAGCATAGGGAGAAGGAACCATGCCCGTGGGGTGGGTTGCTGAGCGTCTCTCCCGAATTGATCGACAAGATCCGGATCAAGAGCTTGACACCAACGATCCCAAAGAGAAGCGTAGAGTTGAGAGTTGACAGAGGGCTATCCCATCCCGTGGGGACCGCCTTGCTATCCAACAGAGCCCGTAATTGATTATAACCCGCAAGGTGCCGATATAAATTTGTGCATAGGGAAGATCCTGATGTCCTAGATACTTCCTTATCTCATTGCGGCGCTCGCTTGCCGTAGAGATAAATGATTGGCAAGCTCGTGCATGTACTCCTCGATGAAGAGTGTGGGTCCGAGCATGATCAGCAAGATATGGATTGTTATCCCGGCAACCATTGCACGCTGGGGTCACCCCGAAAAGAGTCGGGCGTGGCCCATCTCTAAGTGTTCCCATGTATCACCCATATAGAAATCATGAAATATGTAAGCCATGGGCTGAACAACTCAAGGTGATAAGGTCCGGATCGGCACAGTAGTATGAGATCAAAGACCAAAAGGGCAAGCATAACCCTTTGTCTTCAATGGAGAGTTCCGCCAACCAAGAAAATATGCAAAGTTCGGGGAATATCCACAGTCCATCTCGCCGCATGCCACTTCAAAAGGAAGAGGTGGCGCGAAAGCAACCACATAATCGTGATAGCAGAAGGAACCGGGAAGTCAAAAGGCATTCTCGTTAATAATGGCGATGGTCGCCAAGTTTTGCTTGAGCCTCATCGCCAGACTAAATAGCTTGCTCGCACTGTTGTTCAAGATCACGGATCCCGTTGTCCTTTTCTAGCAGCAGCGTGATTGGTCACGGACCCGCTTCGGAAGTGTTGACCTCGGAGGAGGATTGCCCCGAGTATTGAGACGGCACCCGGCAATCTCCGCGTCATCAAGAATCTTCGCTTCGCACCTCCGTAAGCTGATCTTGAAGAGAGGTGAGCCGAGAGGTCCTGTAGAAAGCCGAGCCATCAAAGGAGGCAATTTGAGCGCCCCGCCTCGTAAAGGTGTTGAACTTGAGTGCTGAAATTTTCACAAAGTTCGAGTACAAGGCGTTGAGCTTGGCAATATCTCGGCCCTTGGTACCCGTGAGAGCTTTTTGGACTTGTTGTGCTCCAATAAATTCTGGAATTTCTGATTGAGCCGAGCCTGTTGATCTCGCAAGTTGGCTGACTTGATCCCGTGCACTTTTGAGATCCGTAGATGAGCCCTGTAAGAGAGCTCCGTGGTTTGTCTTGAAGTTTGGCCTCCAAAGTTGCAACTTGGGCAAAGGGGCGCTGAAGGTCCCTGTACCGCAAAGAGGCCTCTAGTGCCATTTGAACCCCGTTCATAAGAGCGTCTTGGGATTCTTGTAACTTGAGAACAGCAGCTTGAGCATCCTGCTGATACTGATACAACAACTGACGAGGGTGTTGTGGTGGTGGAGCCGGCTGTTGCCTGGTTTGTGATGTTTGGGAAAGATGGTGTGAACTGGATGGTGTAGCTGAGGAGGAGACAGTGACATGGGTGTGCGGATTTTGGACATGACCAAAGGAAGAAGGGCGTGAAGTGCCAACTTGGTTAGTCTCTCAGGAAGGGACCGAGTGGAAGTATGAGAATTTGGTGGTGTGGGAGGGAAGTAATGACGGATGAGGGCTTGAAGGTGGCCTCCCACGTAAACTTTCAGAAATGGAAGTGGCACCCGGCGGTCCACTTCTTGGAGAAGACGATAGAACATCAATTGGGGCCAATCTATGTGGTGGTTGGAGTGTGTAGCAAAGAGTACCATGTTATAGAAAGGCTTATTGATATGGGTGTTCTTGATAGAATACCCAAGGAACTTGGCGCCACGTAAACTTAACAAAGGTTTCGTGGAGGCTTGTCGATATTGGTCGACGATGCACATTGGCATGATAAGGAGGTACACCAAACTCGCGGACATCTAGATCCCGTGATGGCGCACCATGATAAACAAGGGGTTTGCAAGGGAATATGAAATACCTCGTAAATCAAATGTTGAGTCAACAAAATGGTGGTGCCATCGACCACGCTGGTGTATCCATGCGGGTCGTTAACGATATTGGCGATGAACCGCTTCGGGCTTGGTCGATTTGGAGCCTAAGTTCCATTTGAGAGAATTCAGAAAGCTTTTGTCGCTCAAATGACTTCTTTATTTGGGCCAACAAGGGCTTCACGGAAAGTGGGCGCCAAGAAGGATACAGACTCAAAAAGAGCCGGATCCTTGGGGAGCAGAGTTTGAAGTGTAGAAAAATCTTGGTGCAGCCATGGTAACGATTTGCGTAAACGAAGAGTGATTCAAAGGCGAGGACGAAAAGCCAAGCACGGAGGACGGAAGGCGCAGAGGAACTAAAAGGTTTTAGGGCTAATAACCGAGGCTAAGAGGTATGATGAGGGCTAAACAAATGGAGCCGCTTGATGGTGCCAGTGTCGAAAGATGCCAAGGAGTGTATTGAGAGGCAAAAATTTGGCTAAGTCCCCAAAAAACGTAAGGGAGAAGCAAATGAACTGGTGAGGATGAGACGGAGAGAAGGATCGATGTGACAGTGGCCAAAGGACACATATTAATTGTTGACGGTATAAAAAGAAGCAAGGGCATTTAATGCAACTCGGCGGGATATCATGAAAAACGAATGTGTCGAGAGTACCCTCGCTAGATTTGGCGGGGAGAAAAGATTCTCGCTTTAGAAAGAGCCTTGCATTGCAAAACACGCTGGCGATTTCTGATTGGTCCACGCCGGGTTAGCGCTTCTCTGCTGGCTATATAAGACGAACCGAGGGAAGCGAAGACATCCGATGGCGCCGAAAGCATGGCCGCCGCCGGTTTGAATGAAAATTGCACGATGCCCACCAATTGTCGAGTGGATCACCAGTAAAATGAACTGCTCGATCTTCGGGCGCCGCCACAACCGTGGCATTCAAATGGATGGTCGGTGCTCGGGATGGCTGAACATCCCACCCTATGACCAACGGGATGGAGGTGGTTCTCGCACCTTCGCTGGGACCCCGAGCGTAACCTCTACTATCTCCTCCGCAAGATCACCTCCTCCCGAACCCGGAGTAGAGGGTTTTTCCTCTTAGGTTTTTAGTAGATAGGGCTCGAGTCCGCTTTTTGTATATAGGGCGCGCCCATATGAAAATAGCCGGGCAAAGGCCCGTGATTTTGTAAAAACATTATCCACTATAATATAATATGCCGCCTTTCTAGTCACTTTCTCGTGGTGTTTGCTTCTTTGAATCAGACTGCTTGTTGATTGTCGCCAGGTGATGAAATGTTTTGAGACGAAAACCATTAACCAATGTAGGTAATGGAGTGCCATCTAACTCGCCAGGTTGAAAACGGGGTCTAACCACTTGAACAATTTGATAAGGGCCAAGCCAACGAAACTTGAGTTTACCCGAAAATTTTTGTACCGAATCATAAAGAAGAACCAAATCGCCTTCTTTGAATGTTTTTGTCTTCGACGCTTGTCATGTAAAGATTTTTGCAATCTGTTGTCCATGAAGAACACCTAATATAAGCATCCCTTCAAGTTCATCCAACCGCTCTAATTGATAGACCCTTTCTTTGAGTGCAAAGGTGGATTATGAGCAAAGAGCCGCTTGAAAACGGAGTGTTGGAAGGATGTATTCAAACGGCATGAGAGCTTCCCGACCATAAACCAATTTAAAAGGAGTGTGACCGGTAGCAATCTTGAAACAAGTATTGTAGGCCCAAAGAACAAGAGGGAAGTTTTGTGTGCCCCGTATGGAAGCGCCACAAATTTTCTTGAGAATGGTGACCGAGTTTTGTTGGTGCTTTCGCCAAACCATTACCTTGAGGATAGTAAGGTGTGCTCTTGTGATGATGTATCGAGATAATCCGTCAGCCTTGATAGTATGATTGATGAAATGGACACCACGATCACCACCAGCCCGGCGGGGCAGCCAATCGCGTGATAATTTGTTGATAGAGGACCCTAGTCGTGGCTTGCCGCAGGTTGTTGTCCGAAGTGCACAAGCTTCCGCCCATTTGGTAGCGTGAGTCGGTGAGAACCGAATGTAACGGCACGGGTGTGCCGCAGAGGATCTATAGGTCCCACAAAGTCCATTCCCCATTTGCCGAAGGGAAGTGGCGTGGTGACCGGTGTCAAGGGAAGAGCGCCACGGGGCGTGGGGCCCCACCCGGGGGCAAGCGCCACACGCGGCGGGCGTGGAGCATCTTTGAAGAGCGTGGGCCAAAAATACCCAGCCTAGAAGGATTTTGCGTGCGCGTGGTGTCACCATGAAAATGACCACCACCTAGCCCTTGATGAGCTTCTCGAACAATATCCGAACTTCATGAGGTAGAACACGCCGGGCGAAGGATGGTGTCCTTACCCTTTTGTAGAGATGTCCCCGCAACCATGGTGTAGTCACGGACCTCAAGGAGAAATTGATGGCGACGGATTGTCGCCAAGGTGAGAGAGCGCCTCGCCTTCCGGTGGAAGAGCACCCGTGAGGAGGTACCGCTGAAAATCATGGAACCAATGTGGTGTTGCCGTGACTAAAAAGAGCCGAGCATCGTGAAAGGCGCCCCGAGACTCCGCTGAGGGATCATCCGTGTGGATGCGTGAAAGATAATCCGGATCTACATGAGATTTGCCGGCCTTATGAACGATTTCAAAAGGAGCAAATTCTTGAGAAGAAGGACCCAACGAGCAATGCGCCCGTGGGCGTGGACTTGTTGATCAAATAAAGGAGTGCTTGGTGGTCCACAAAGAACTTGATTTGACTGCCCAAAAGGTAGTGACGGAAGCGCTGGACACGTAAAATGAGACCCAAAGCTTCACGCCTGTGGGCGTAATAGTTGTGCTCGCCAGAATTGAGTTTTCTCGGGCGAAGCGATTTGGTTTGTCAGTGTGCGATCATATTCTTGAGAGAGAACAGCCCAATAGCAAACGCCGAGACATCTACATGAACATGAAAGGGCTTGTCCCATTGAGGAGGAACAAGAACCGGTGCCTCGAGTAAGCAAAAGCTTCAAATTGTTGGAAAGCAAAGATCCGCCTGGGAATTCCAAGCCCGTGGATTCACACCCGTGAGTTTATGAATGGGATCTGCAATGGCTGCTAGTCCGGTATGAAGGTGGAGTAATAATTGACCTTACCCGTGAAAGAGCGTGTCTCCTTGATATTGGCCGGTGCTTGAGCCTTGAGCACAATAACCGATTTTGGCGGGATCTCGGTGATGATACCGCTTTGCTGACAACATGGCCTAACGTAACACCGTAGGTGACGCAAAAGGTGCATTTCTCGTGATTGAGACTAATGCCTGACTCATCACATTTCGAAGACGAAGTTCCAATTTATCCAAATGGTCAGCCATGGTAATCAGAGGCGTAGAAGTCATCTTGAAAAATTTGCAAGAAGGGATTTTCCTTCATGAAATCATGAAAAACCGAGAGCATGATGCGCTGAAACGTTGATGGAGAGTTTGATAATCCAAAAGGAACCACCTTGTAGGCAAAAAAAAGTGCCCCACCCGGGTGGTGAAAGTAGTCTTGAGTTGATCGATTCTTTGATTGAGATCTGATTGTAGCCGTAAAAACCATCCATGAAGGAGTACATCTCATGTCCAAACACCTCTTCCAACCCGGTCCGTGAAGGGAAGTGGAAAATGATCACGCCCGTGGCTCGATTGAGTTTCCGTAGTCCACACGCACGCCGATCTTACCATTGTGTTTGAGGGCAATGACGATGGGGCTCACCCATTCGTAATGTTTGACCTCATAGATCAAACCCGCAAAGAAGGAGTTTGTCAATTTCCGCCTTGACGCGATCACGTAATTAGGGTTGAGCCGGATCGCCGCCAAGCAACCGGTCGCATCGATTTGGTAGGAATGGTGAGTTCCCCCAAGCTTTTGTTGATTCCCCTCAAGATCTCAGAACTCCAGGCGAAAATGTGTTTGAATTTTTTGAATGGCTTGACGGCCCCGCTACGATAAGAGGCCGGAAGATTTGCGCCTATGCGACAAAGTTGATTGTTGCCCACGCCCACGATCTCGACTTCCGAGTCCGAATATGGGGTATTACTTCAATCCCGACAATGTGTGCAGGAGGTTGGAGCATAACCGATGCGTGGCTTTTTGCGTGGTAAAAAAGAGGGGTTGCCGAAGTTTCATCCAAACAGGGTTGCTTCATGACAAAGTACATCAACGTGAGTTGCGTGAGGTTCAAAGATCCGAAAAGTGATCAACACGTTGGATTCGATTGCAAGGAGCCGTAAGGGTCAAGCAAAGCAGCCACAGCCGGTCCCGATCAAGAGTCATTTCTCCCCAAGGATCAAAGATATTCGGGGTAGGATGACGAGGCGCACTCGCAGTGGAGCCCGAACTTGATAAATATTCCGAGCTTCTTCACTGCGGTCCGAGAGAGGGTTCCGCATGTTCAACGTAAAATGATCCCGCCTGCTTGCAAGTCCATGGTGGCATTGAGGTGACCATCGATGACTAATCGTCCGTGGCCCAAAGAATGGATACTTTTGGCCCGGGCGGAGAAAAGGTCTCACGACCAACATTTCATAGTCACCGATCTTCGCCAGCCTTTCCAAACTCCAAATTCCGTGGGGAAGCGGAGATCACCGATGTTGATGTGAAGAAGAGGTGTGACGCCTTGAGGTCGCGTGATATGGCCATTAGCCAACTTGATGTCATATGGGGCACGAAAAGAGTTGTGTGATGCCCATTTGTTTGGCGAGTTTATCCGTGATGAGATTGATCGCGCTTACCTCCATCTATTTGAACATGGTTGACTTGTCTGATTACCCACCGTGGCATGGACCGTGGGTGTAGAGGTAGCTACAGCCCCCAACTAAAACAGTTGGGAGTGGTAACCGGTCCTTGAGAGCGGGACGAAGTTTCAAAATGGTTGCCAAGCTTAAAGGAATTTTGATCTTGGCTAGCTCCTCTTGGAGTTCTAGAGGTACATGAGAAAAAGGATCCGGCCGGTTCCATGGGTGCCGGAGTGCGTGGTAGTGAAGCAAAGAATTCCTTGAGTAAGTCAACCTCTGCAGCAATATTGGGATACGCCCGAGAGCGTGGAGGTTGAGATGTGGAAGGTGTATCTTGTCTTTGTTGAGCTCGGGTGGTGGCATGAACATTTGCCAATGTGCGCCTTCGCCAGCCTTTGCATGAGGTTCAAAATGCTTTGGCTTAACTTTTGGCATGACATGTGGCATGAGCTTCTCCAAGTCGTGTGCAAAGTGAACCTTTTTTTCGGCCCTCATGAGGAATGGTGTCAACCGCAAAGGCAAAGTTGCGTGCCATTCAAAATAATGGTCAAGGGACGGATGCCCTCGGTCCGGCGTGAAACTAAACCAACCCAATTTGACTACCGGATCGGAGGATTAAGTGCCCGAAAAATTTCCTCCTTGTGCTTGTTGATCCAAATGAGGTTGATTGGTCGGAGCTGGTTGATAGCGCGATTGCCGAGGCGCTCTTGGTGGCTTCTTAAGAACTGGTCTCGCCTTTGTTTGCCATTAGCAATCCAGAGTTGGTAAGCCGTGAGGCGGACCGATGTGGTCTGATTTGTGCCGTGAAGTCGACTGAACTTGTGGAAGTTGAGGACACGCCGCGGGTGGTATGACCCCATTCTTGACAAAGCTGATAACACCGAAGCTTTAGAAGGATCAAAAGGAGTACGGGGTTGGGTCCCCGCTTGTTGCTCCCCGTTGGCGATAGAGTTGAGTGGGTTGCACCGGGTGGTGGTCGCCGATAGTGCGATTGTTGCCGAGGTGTGGTTTGCACTTGATAAACCATTTTGTTGCGAACGGTGTGGGATGAGTGCGAAGTGCACTCTTCCGTGGCATGATTGCACATGTTGCATCGCTTGCAATGAGGCGGGCCATTGGTGGAGTTGCACTCATTTGCCAAATGGCCTTGGTATTTGCAAATATGGCACCGATCCGATCGCTACGGATTAGCGTGTTGAGGCCGAAATGTACCGCCCGTGGAACCATGACAGTGGAATGAACGGAGCTCTTGAAGAGCCACGCCTCGAGGAAACATTGACCGAAAGTGATTGACAAGGTCGATAGCCCGCCTCCAAAGTCTTGGGACGCAGTATTCAACCATGAGTCGAATAGCCGGAGGAAGTCCTTGGAGAAACCGCACCAAAAATGGCTCTGTGGGGTACCCCTGAGCTTACTTAGCGTAATGTGAAGTCGATCCGCAAAAAATCCCTGCACTCTCGCGGGCTCTTGTTGAAGTTCATTGAGTTGCTTGAGATGAAGTTGATCATCATCCGTGGGTCCCATAATGAGACGTAAAAGCAACAGCATTTCCCCCAGTTTTGTTTCCAATGGCTTTGTTGGACATGAGCCATTGATGAGGAGAGCCACGCAGGTGGTGGAAAAGATGTGGAATTTCAGTTGAGGTTGCGCATGACCATTTAGGACAGCTAGAGCCTCAAATTCTTCCATGTGGGCCTCGAGCACTTTGGTCTAAGGGTTTGCCTTTCGTGTTGCCAAAAGTGGGATAAGTTAGTTTCGAGTCCGAAAGGTAGATGTGAAAGTGCTTGGCTGGACAGAACAAAGATAGTGAGAATATTGAGGTTGAGTTGGATGTGGCATGGTGTCCGGCTGACCCCGATGAAGGGGTGATCTGGCGGTTGAGGAACCGGGTTGCTTGAGCATTGGTTTTGAGATCCGTAAGGTTGTAAACAGAAGGGCAAAGGGGAAATGTAGGGAAAGGATATTCCCGGTAGGCTTAAAGAGACTTGTGGATATCCTTGCCCACCCGGGAGATGATGGTTGTGAAGGAAGAGGCGTATGGCCCGAAGAATGATGGATGTAGGCATGTTCAGTGTATGAAAGTACTGGTTGAGAAGGTTGAGCCCGATAGGGCTCCCGATAGTGATGAGGTGACTCGAGGTTGTGAGCAATGTTTGCATGCTTGGGGCGGGAACCGGGACGAGACAGACACGAGGGGTTGGTGGCGCTCGACCGAGCCCTAGATCAAGATGGCCTCCTCTATGTCATAAGCAGATCCATACATGTCGCGAACAGCCCCGACGCCGATGGCGCCCAAGCGAGAGGCCGCCTGAGAAAGGAGTTCTTCCGGGCGTGAAATTTCTGGACAAACATGGCGGCTGTAAGAAAGTAGGATGGAATCGCACTTCGCAGCGCATGCTGTTTGGGGTCCGGGTTCGAACTCGAAGACAGCTCCTCGTGGAGGACCCGTGGATCTAACAGAGAGTCCGGGGACTATGTCACGCTGGGATTTGTAAGAAGAGAAGAAGAAGAAGAAAAACAACAAATGAGAGGAAAATGATAAGCTTCCTTGATATCAATGATGAACATACATGAGCTCTCGCAATAGAGAGAAGAACCGAAAGGAGACAAGACTCAAAACTCATCTAGAACTCATGTGCGAGCTCTAGTCATATATATAGTACAATGGCCTTGGGCCCAATATAGACACTGACCGATCTCGGTGCCGACTCACGAAGGAGGCCTGATTTGGTGGAAATGTGGGCGGTGCCTCTTGAAGTGCCTAGAATCATCTTGACGCCGACGCTGGCGGTGACGGGCCGTCACTTGTCCGAAGCGCCTCTTGATAGGCTTTGACCAAGGGGTCTCGCCGCTTGGTCTTCTCGCCAGCCTTTGATGGCTGACCCGTGGGTCGACCGAGGATCCTTGAGCTTGACCTGGTCTGTCAGATGATGAATAGTCCCGCACTCAGAGGCACAGACTAACACTCCCCACCAAACGACACTCGTGAGTGAAGAAAAGGAGGAAGGGTTTCCGAGGGCGGAAGCCATCTGTTCGAAAGTGATCCTCACGAGTGAGGACGGCACCATTATGGTAATCGGGCCAATGAGATCCCGCGTGTTTGAAGAGCGGGAGGAGTGTTTTGGCCAAGGGCGTGGATCTGCATCAATAAGAAAGCGAGATCGCACCATGTCTTCAAAGGGCGCATGGGCGCCCTGGGGAAATGTACCGACATTCCATGAGGAGGCAGTCCGAGGCCAAAGGCACCGACAATCGCATTCGATTGCAAAGGGAAAAATGGGACGCCGATTTAAGGAGCCGAGCAAAATGCATTTGAGAGCAGCACAAAAACCTGCTTGAAGATGGACTGAAGGATCAGGTGAGGTGGTGGCATTCTGCAAGAAGGTGTCAAGACCATGAAGCGCATCCGCCGGCCGTTGCCAACCACGCTCATTAGCAATATAGATCCAATTGGCACCTTCTTCCCAATGTGAGCGGCGAACAAAACGTGGATCCCACCGGAGATCCGTCGAGATCTGAGGTGGAGTCCATCCGGCATGACCATCCATGACCTTGGTCCAAAAGGGGAGGCGCCAATCAGAAGTCAGGAACCTGGGGCGTGGAGGTACGCCCAGGGAAGCATAGGGCGTGGAGGTACGCCCATTGTATATTTCTTCCACTAATAATATGGCCTCATCCCAATCTTCTCCTGTTTTATTCAGTTTTGGCACCCATGTGAGCCATTCACTGAACCCTAAATGGCTGATAGCAGACAGCTGGTCTGGTTTCCTCAGTAGCTCCTTCTCAATGAGTAATGTGTGTACTTTTGGGTTTTTGATGCAGCAGAGCAAAGTCCGACAAAGATAACTTCGGGCACATGATCTTGCTTGCAAAGATATCCGATAGGTCCGAGATCCTTATTCCATACTGGTGGCACAAACTCGATATTGGTTTGGGCTTCTTCATCATCCTGCATTTTTAATCATGCTCCAATGCAAATTTTCTTAGTACTTTGAATAGTAATGCTCTTAATAATACCAACAGATAAGATGCAGCACTGATAAGACCAATGCCATGAAATTTCTAAAAAAAACCCGGACCTAGCTAACTTGGCCATCAGACCTATTAGCCATTCATACTACTTCAGTCAATCCTTCTGTAGTTTTATCATTTCGTACAATAACTGAGCCAGTTATAGACGTTACATCTTACTGTGGTGTCAAAAGTCTTATGACTTTGTACAAAATTATCTTTCAATCTTAGTTCCATAGATTTCCTTTCAATTTGTAACTTTTGTCCTTTAATAGACATGTGTATCATTTCTCTATTTCTGTACACGTTTGTAAAAAACATATAAAGGAGAAAGGAAAATAGCCTTGATTACTATCTTTGCATTCCTAGTATAATTATTTCTTTTGCATGTCTACCATGCACTTAATCTTTACAGCAGTAGGTTGTATTCTATGGTTTTACTTTAAAGTCATAACTGCCTCCTTATTTATTTCCTTTCTAGACAGCCTTTTACATATATAAGGGCAAAAACAGATTTTTTACTCAATCATGGCTTTTCTCATGTTCTGTTTCATGCTTTTCCGTCTAGAGGTTTACATTCCCTTCACTTTTTAAACTCATGATATCATGTATATCTTACATAAACATTCCTTTACATATGGACAAAATTTCTGCTTATATTTTCAAAGTGTATCAGGTACAATAACAGCCCATAGTTTTATCCCTGTATTCAGGTTCAGCTATCAAACTTGTTCCCAAAATATAAGCATTATAACATATCATTCTAGTAGAGAGATTGGTCTTTTCTTAGAGCATGGCTAATCTTAAAAATTGGAATATAAATACCACACAGTATTAAGCAGTTTGTGCATCCTTAAGATGTTAAATCCGTCTTCAAAACTTAGGCTTTCTGCCTCATAAGGTCTTGTACGACTTTGGAGCTTTTTGAAATCGATCCACACATTTCTTTGAGCTAAAAACACTTCATAACAGCAAAAAACAGCATATTGGGAAAAGAAAAACCATGTACCTGCAGCCAATCAATACACACATTAGCAGTAAACCCGGTAATGGTGCAAGGGCCAAAAGGTACTTGGGTTTTTCTTGGCTTAACGCCCTTTACCCAATATACTCTTTTTTGCCCTTGAGATTAGTAATAGCAAATAAAAAAATGTGCTTATCAAATACTCTTCATACAAAGACAAACAGCAATATGTATTTTCTGTTATCATTTATAGATCTTTTTAATCCAATCTACCTTTTTACTAGACTATTTAGTAGTCTGTAAGCATGGAGACAGATGTATATACCACGGTCCTTAAGCTTTTCTTAGCCTCCTTGTTCATTGTAAACTCTTTTTTTAAAAGAGAAAAATAGAAACACATATCCAGTACCTGCATGTCTTCATCTTCTGAAGACACATCTTCACCGATTTGGGTCTCGTGGAACAAACTGCTCAATGCGCCCTCTATAGGATACAAAGATTTCTTTTGTTGAATCCACCCCTCTTTTGCCGTGATATGCATCATTGTGTCCTCTACGTGAATCATATCCTCTGCCCGCCCTTCTTTCCATTTTTAGGGCTCAATCTAATCAGAAAGTTTTTACACCACAGTAGCTCTCTATCCGTCTCAAATGCCGGCTTATCTTCCTCAGAGCTACTATTATCAGAAATGCCGGATAAAAACCCCATATTTGCTATTGCAGGGTTTTGCCCGGGAAAATGCTAAGCCATAAAGATGGGCTGCAGTCAACTAACCTTTTCTTTTGGTAGAACCAAGAAGGCCGGATTTCGTCTGTGGTCGACTGCCATATCTTCGTTTCTCCCTATGCCATAAATTTTGGGTGCTGGGTATATTCAAATTCCCTGCCTTCTATTTTTCACGAGAAAAAACTCCTTTTGGAATACTCAAGTGTTTAATTATTTTCCATAAATTGAATCAAGCTATAAATCTTTTGTCTCATATTTATCTTAAGGACTTTATTTCTATCTTTTTAACCCATACTCTCTATGGTCCCTTTTTAGTACATCTTATAGTACTTATGTAGCCCTCAATTTAGGATTTTTAAATTCCTTAGGCTTTTCAAAAAAAAAAAAAAAAAAAAAAAAAAAAACTCAACAAAGTGGCCGGGAAGAGTCATTGGAAAACCTACTTAGCCAGCATCTTGCATTCCATCAAATACCTAACAATCATTAACAAATTTGGCAAATGGGATTAGTTTTATCCAAAAGAAAGACATAGGGAACTAGAAGGCTAGAACAAGGTGATGTGTTAAAGGAATCTATCTATTGTCACCTTCCTTAACATTCATCATACACGTAATCAAACTTCACATGTTAAAGGAATCTATCTATTGTCACCTTCCTTAACATTCATCATACACGTAATCAAACTTCACATACATATCCGGGGCTTAAGCATCAAAGTTGAGAAACTTATATATCAACTCATTCATCATAGCCATTAATTTAGTAAAATCTAAATCAGAACTCTCCATTGATGCTAAAGATACATCCAGAGTTTCCATGAAATGTTTTTGGAAAGAGTATATCATTCAGGAATTAGTTTCTGAGTTGCATAAGACAGAGAAATCAACAATGTAAGAGAATGTAAGGAAAGGGGTAAAAGCATGTTAGGGTGTACCACTTTTGGAACCTGCAAAAGTACATACACTAGGTACTTCAGAACTGGGTACTTTCTCATTCTTATTTTCATTAAAACTAGTACAAAAGTCCAAAATAAAAGTCAAGGAGGCATTAATATTCAAAGTTAAGATAAAGATAATGCTACTGGAGACCAAAATATATATAAAAGTTCTAGAGTGTACCTTTTATTGAGATATTACACAGGTACCCAGTACCCAGTCCTGGGTACATTTTTAGGTACTTTTTTGGTCACTAAATAATACTTTTTAAGGGACACCCTAACATGCTTTTACCCAAAGGGCAAAACTTGCCCTTCAAGAAGGATTGTAAGTATTTAGGTCTTCGTTCCTGCTGCAAACCCCTCTTCATAACCGGTGCTGAACATCATGATAATTGCCATAGAAACAGTACACGTCTGCTCCAGATCGCTTCCTCTCCGCTCTTCTTTGTATCCTCCAAAAACCGTTCCTTCCTCCTTTTCAACGTAGCCAAGAGGTGTCATCTCTCCACCGTTGGATTGTCTTATTAGATCTACACCTCTCATTCTTTAAAGACTTTTATATCTTATGTATTTATTTGATATCTAATGCAAATGACACTAACATGGTTTTATATATAAAATTGTTCCATGGTCAACCCATGGTCTTTATTAAGGTTTTATTTATTGTTCCATGGTCAAACCATGGTCATTACTATTGTTTAATGGGACATTTTATATTTCTTCGACGTTTCTTAAAATGATTGCCATAATCTTCGTTGTCTTCGTCCTCACTGTCGTCGTATATTAAATGCATTAATGATGTATTTTCGATGTCTTGGTCTAACAACCTTATTGATACGGCACTAGCTTGGGGGCGTGGCTCAGAGAAAGGATTTGCAGAAAACACAGAGGCAAGGGTTCTTTTGATTGTATGTTGAGCCTTAGGTATTTTTAAATTACACTTTTAAGGGAACCATTGAAAAGTCAAACATTTTAAATTAAAGGAACCATTGGAATCGAATTAACAGTTTAGATAGAAAGCAACGAACCATGTAAACAAGGAAATCGAAAATAGAGCCTTTTGTTAACAAAAACGGCCGGATTGTCCAAAATTAGTCCCTGGGTTAGCGGATCTAGCCGGATTGCTGGAAAAAAGGCATCCGGAATTGCAGGTTAGCGGAAAAAGGGCTGACTGCCGGAATTAGCAAAAGGTAAGGGGAATTCAAATTTAGTCTCACGAAACCTTTTAAAAATAGTATAAATATGTAATCGATCAGCATATCTGAGAGAAGCCGGAAGTGTTGTGGGGACAGAAGTCTGACTGCTATAGAATTTGTGATAAGCTGTGATTGGTTTGGATGTTTTCTTAGCTCTAGATAAATTCCAGAGAATCCCATAGAGGCTATCCAGTTGGTTAGCAGACTCTCAGAATTGAGAGGAAATTGATCTTAGACTTGCCGTGTTTGCAAATCCAGAGCCCAGTTGGGTGGATAAGTAGTGCCAGAAGATCTTAATCTGGAGATTCCAGGTTGTTTTGAATAACCGTGTTTGATAGTTTTGCAGACAGGAGAACCCGTTTGTATCAATTGGTATCAGAGTTGTTGCATCCTAAGATCCTGTGAAATGGCCCAGAACAAATTTAATCTTCCCCAGAGACCAAAGATAATCGGGCTATGAATGCTTTCATGCTGCATTGTTGCGCCGATTGGCATGCCTACATCCGCTAGTTTTGAGGAGAACCAGAGGAAACTTGAATATGTAGCTATTTTGTATGGGCACTTGCCAGACATATTCCAACAGCCTCCTTTGCCTGCAAGCACGCCACCAGTTACTCCACCACCACCTGATTTTCCTACTGTAGTTGCCAATGCCAAAACAGGTCGAATTAAATGGTTAGAGAAGGTAGAAGGAATGCCGTCATATGCAGGAGATAAGCGGAGTTCACCAGCAGTTCTGGGATTCCTGGCAAGTTTGGAAAGTTTCTTTGAAAGAGTAAAAGCCACATAGGAGCAGAAACTGCAGGCCATGGACAAATATTTGACTGACGTAGCCAGAATATGGTGGCAAGGTCGTAAGAAATTGTTACCTCGGATAAAAACCTGGGCAGCTTTTAGAAAAGCATTCGAGTCGCACAACTTGCATGCAAATTATTACCCAGATCTTAAAAGACAGTGGGATCTTTTTAAACAAGGGGAACATGAATCGGTACATCATTTTTATTCCAAGTTCGCCTACTTAGCGGTACAGATGGGAGAATTACAGCCAGGAGGACTATCTGAAAGTGAAGTGATGCGAAAATTCATAGCTGGACTGCGAGATCCATTATATGCAGAGCTATGCTTTGCAGAACCAACGACTATTGATGAAGCGGTGCGAAAGGCTGAAGACGCAGAGATGAAACCCAATCCTAGTGCAGTACGGTATGATATCTGGAAGGGGTACCCTCAAGAGAAGAACTTTAAGCCAGACAATGGCAAGGGATCTGAAAGAGAGAATAAGAGGTACAAAGTAAGTAATGGTGAAACCCGTACGAAGAGAAGCAATGAAGAACGCGGAGAACGCGGGATGGCCAAAGCACAGGCAAACGCACCCCCGGGAGGATGTTTTATATGTGGAGGTCCACACTATAAGAATCAATGTTCAAAAGTTGTATTCAAAGGGGATCCTGAGCAACCGAAGGAGGATACTCGAGCAAAAGCCCGAACATCTGCGCAGATTGCCCATGTTCGTATTGCAGAAGAAGTTCCTGAAAAGGTTCCTGAAAGTTCCCACGCTAAGTTTGACAAAGAAAAGTACGAAGACTATGAAAGAAGTCGGCTCCAAATCGGCTATGTGGGTAAAAACAAGTAGAGTAAAATGTCAGTGTAGACATGTGTTTGATGAATGGTTGAGCATTGTATTCATTTGGTTTGAGATAATGAAAGTTTTTTTCAAATGAATGTTGATCTAGAATTTAGAAGGGGGCAACTGTGACTGCAGCACAGAAGCCAGACCCTTAGAATTATTGGGCAGATGGTAAGTTTACTAGCCCAGAAGAAATCCTTTCAAAGCAGATAGTCAGGTGACTAGCTTAAAAAGAAAGGTGGTTATTCCAGACAAAGCAGATAGTCAGTTGACTAGCTTTGAAAAAGATTCCAGACAAAGCAGATAGTCCGTTGACTAGCTTTGAGAAAGATTGTTACTCCCTAAAGGCAGATGATCGAGGACGATCAGCCTTGGGAAGGGAGGGAATTGATACGACACTAGCTTGGGGGCGTGGCTCAGAGAAAGGATTTGCAGAAAACACAGAGGCAAGGGTTCTTTTGATTGTATGTTGAGCCTTAGGTATTTTTAAATTACACTTTTAAGGGAACCATTGAAAAGTCAAACATTTTAAATTAAAGGAACCATTGGAATCGAATTAACAGTTTAGATAGAAAGCAACGAACCATGTAAACAAGGAATCGAAAATAGAGCCTTTTGTTAACAAAAACGGCCGGATTGTCCAAAATTAGTCCCTGGGTTAGCAGATCTAGCCGGATTGCTGGAAAAAAGGCATCCGGAATTGCAGGTTAGCGGAAAAAGGGAGCTGACTGCCGGAATTAGCAAAAGGTAAGGAAAATTCAAATTTAGTCTCACGAAACCTTTTAAAAATAGTATAAATAAGCAATCGATCAGTATATCTGAGAGAAGCCGGAAGTGTTGTGGGGACAGAAGTCTGACTGCTATAGAATTTGTGATAAGCCGTGATTGGTTTGGATGTTTTCTTAGCTCTAGATAAATTCCAGAGAATCCCAGAGAGGCTATCCAGTTGGTTAGCAGACTCTCAGAATTGGGAGGAAATTGATCTTAGACTTGCCGTGTTTGCAAATCCAGAGCCCGGTTGGGTGGATAAGTAGTGCCAGAAGATCTTAATCTGGAGATTCCAGGTTGTTTTGAATAACCGTGTTTGATAGTTTTGCAGACAGACAGGAGAACCTGTTTGTATCACTTATCACTCTCCCCCACTTTTGTGTTGAGCATAGGCTCAATACACAATTGTTTAGTGCTGTTTTTATGGGCAAAGTGCACCTCACAGAGGTTGTTGTTGAAATGTGTAATATTTTGTCTGGGTTTTCTGGCCAAGGCAAGGGTATCATCTACATATGCCTTAGATGCTTCATGCAAAAATCCTCGCGTAGCCATTTCTTCAAAGAGTTGTATATATTTCGAGGAAAGATGACTTAACTTCAGGAACAGAGCAGTGGGTGAAAGCATGTTAGGGTGTCCCTTAAAAAGTATTATTTAGTGACTAAAAAAGTACCTAAAAAGGTACCCAGGACTGGGTACTGGGTACCTGTGTAATATGTCAATAAAAGGTATATTTTAGAACTTTTATATATATTTTGGACTTAGATAGCATTATATTTATCTTAACTTTAAGTATTAACACATCCTTGACTTTTATTTTGGACTTTTGTACTAGTTTTAATGAAAAGAAAAATAAGAAAGTACCCAGTTCTGAAATACCTAGTGTATGTACTTTTGCAGGTTCCAAAAGTGGTACACCTTAACATGCTTTTACCCCAGTATCTGTGAAAGTCTTCTTGCAAGATTTATTTGGGTCAAAGTTGATGATGATATCCTTGGAAGAATTAGTTGGAGTGAGAATATAATGGAGGAGTTTGCAATAGCGGGCTTGATCGTATATAAGGCGCTCGTGACTATATTGAGCAACATTTATAAACATTTGTAAGTTGTGTAAGATATCATTGTTAGACTCCCAATGGGTACCTTTGATGATGGCCCAATTAGATAACTGTTTGAGTGATGCAGTATACCATGATAAGCGTCGTTGGAATCTCGGATCAAAGGTAGGATCATCTTGTATATGTTGAGGTGCTTTGGCAAAGTTGTAACGAATTTCATCATCCTGCAAAAGTTTATCCCGCCAAGTTGTATCTTCAACCTGTGTATACAGTGGCACGTCAGAAAAGATATCATCATAGTGTATTGAAGCTGAGTCTTTAAGAAACATGTCGATTTTCCGCATAAGGACAGTAGGAATGAGATTGTGTATTTCTTTCCATTCAGAAGATGTCGGAATTTGCCAATTTATGAGATCAAAAGGCTGAGGAGCTGGATGAGAATTTGCTGAATATAAAGCTGTGTGCTCTAGCTGGAATGATAAAAATTTGACCCAAATTTTATAATCTTCATTGTGCTGAATTTTTAAACTGATGGTTTGAAGTAGGGAGTCTTGAACATCCCGAAGATGGGTCTTCAAATTTCTAATCATCAACTCTTTATCGGCAGCAGGCAAAACCAATGAGTTGCTCATATCATTAGATTGTAATGGACGACACTGCTTGATCTTTAAAGGAGGTCGTGGTCTAAGCTGCGCTGATTCATAAATGAGCTGTTGTGATGAGGAATAGTAAGAAAGAATATAACCGATACTGTCAACAACCCATTCGTGACATAGAACAGGGTCTTCAATGGTAAGATCATGGCGATAAATTGCAGTAATAAGTTGAACTCTTTCTGGATAGATCATCCGTTTCCATAATTTAGAAAATTGTTGAGCAATGATTGGTGTGCAAGGGTCGATACACCAATATAATACTCGGATTCTGAGGTTAGATAAATCATAATAATAGTTCGTCTCAAGATCATTTACTCGCGCCACATGAATTTGAGATTGCTTGGATTCATCCAAAATTTTGAGCATCAGATCTTTGTATTGTTGTACCTCAATCTTTAGAGCAGCGTTCTCTTGCTTGAGGTCCTGTCCAAGGTGAAGTAAGGGTTGTACTTGAGCTTTAAGGGCGGTAATTTTTTACTCCATAAGAGAGTGTGAGGAACAATCATTATACTGCATATGTTATTACTGCAAAGTGTGATATTGTTGTTGAAGCTCCTGATATGCTTGATCTTTAGACTGTAATTGAGCTTGTAAAGCGTGAATTTGTTGATGAAGACTGGATATCAGACCTGCATTTGCCATATTGCTGTTGAGTAGATCTTGGACATTAGCATGAACCTTCCTGAGATTATCCTTCATAATATTAAGGTCATTGAGTAAGAAAGCATGAGACAGTTCAGGAATTTGTGAGAACATCTCAGCGTCGGATTTAAAAACCTGTTGTTGCGGTGGAAACATTTCCTGCAAGGACAAAAAGTAATTCAATAACATTTGTAGATGCTTGGCAAATGGAAGTTCTTGTGCATTATTTCTTTTGATATTGCGTATTTGTTTATGTAATTGTTCGGTGACGAGGGAGGCCCAAGGGATTTCAATGCCCTGAGTGGCCATGATAACATATGCCAACCATCGCTCTGTATATTTATGTAGATTGACAGGTGCAAGTTTCCTTCTAAGATAAGTAAAGATTATAGGATAGGGATGAAAAGCTTTTTCAACATGTTCTCTTTTGGTAGAAAGGATCCCAAATTCACGAAAGATAGATATTACGTTTAGGATGAACATTGCAGTTGGGGAGTCGTAAGGCTGCCATAACTGATTCTCGTTGAATATTTATGTGCCCAGTTAGTGTAGTAAAGCTGGTTCTGGTGGCAACTCCATAATTATCTATATATTCTGTTAACCATTTCGGGAATGTAGAACAGTATTGGAAACAAGATATTGTCACATTTGTGAAAGGAATAACCATGATACAAAAAATTGCTACTTCAACAATAAGGCAAAAGAGAAAAGTACTCCGGCTTATGCTGTGAGCATGGCTGAACTATCTAATGGTAAGGACCAAAAGGGAATTAAATGCTGGAAATGTAGAGAGAAAGGCCATATCTCTCGAGATTGCAAAAATAAAATGAATCGGGGTAAAATTATACAATCCCCACAAAAAAAAATCAAACTAAAGACAGTGAAGATGCGAGAATCGTTTCGTTGGAGCATAAGGGAAATATGATAGGTGTTAATGTTGTTACGCGCCAACGAGCAGTAAAAGAGGGGATTGAGATTTTTGAGATGCCTAAATAGACATCCAAAAGAAAACTAAAGCCTTATCCTGATATTGAAGATGAAGTTGAAACATATGCCAACACCTGACATCAAATCAAAGAAATGCAAGAAACGGAATCTCACTTTCCGTTGGAAATACCTGGTCAGGATATCAGCATATTGAAAAATCAATTGCAAAGATTACAAGTCCCTGTGTCTCTTAGACTTGTAGCTAAACATTTTCCAGACTTTAAGGCGTTCCGGCCAATAGACCCAAATGAAGGGAAAGAACTAGAGGCACTAGGAAAACAAATTTAGGATACTAGGATTGACATTCCTTTACCAATGCTCATTAAATACATGTCAGGTCTTGGCATACCAAAGGAACTCTGTTACCAAAAAGATGTAATGTATACGCTAAAAACTGAACCATTGGACAAGCAAAATCCAATTGTTTTAGTTCAAATTAAAGGTAAAGACATTCAACGAATGCCTATTGATGGAGGTGCTGGCGTGAATATAATGACAAATGCACTGCGAAAGCAGTTGAAATTAGATAAAATGGTAAAATCGCCATTTGATATTAAAATGGCCGATCATCGTAAAGTGGAGCCATTGGGACTCGTTAGAGCAGTAAATTTCATAGTGGGAGACCTTGAGTTCCAACAAGATTTTGTGGATACTCAAAGTCGTATTCAAAACTATGAATTCCTATTGGGCAGGCCTTGGTTACGTGAAGCAAGGGCAATGCATGATTGGTCCAGTAACACTCTCCAATTAACAAAGCAAGGAAAAACTTCCAAGTTTGACTTGCCCACGGGTATTACAACCACTATAGATAATGAGATTATTTTCTCAGATAGTGAGGATGATGAAGACATTTACGAAGAGTATGAGGATGATGAGGATTTTTACAATGTTAATGTGTATTCAGAGATCGAAGGTGAATCATGTTATATGGTTGAAGTTATCTCAGATTTTCCGACAGCATTTACAGAAACCAACATGGGGCAAACTGAAATTAAACCATTACAAGCCCATACCTTACAACATGGAAATCTTCGTCCATATCTTAACACACCTGAAACTGAAGAGCTTAATTTGGGCACGAGAGATAATCCACAAAATGTGCATCTGGAAAAAAACTTGCCCTTACATATTCATTTAAAAGCTACTCACCTTCTACATGAGTATAAAGACATATTTGCATGGTCATACGAGGATTTGCGAGGCATTAATCCTGCAATTTGTCAAATGAAAATTCCCTTATTGCCAAACGTTACGCCAGTGTCAGCATACCGATTAAATCCAAACTACGCTATGAATGTCAAAGAGGAATTAGAAAAGTTGCTTTAAGCTGATTTTATTTTTGAAGTTTAGACGAGTGATTGGGTTTCACTCATCGTTATTGTTAAAAAGAAAAATGGAAAACTACGCGTTTGCGTAGATTTCCGTAGATTAAATGCCGTGACTGAAAGAGACCATTTTCGTTGCCTTTTACAGATCAAGTTTTAGAAAACGTTGCAGGTCACCAATGTTACTCATTTATGGACGGTTTTTCAGGTTACAATCAAATTAAAATTCACCCTGATGACCAATTAAAAACGACTTTTATCACGCAATTTGGTACTTATGCCTACAAAGTTATGCCCTTTCGGCTAACTAATGCTCCATCCCTTTTCCAACGAGTAATGCTTCAAGTCTTTAAAAGTTTCATTGGAGGTTTCATGGAGATCTTCTTAGACGATTTTACAGTCTTCAGTACCATGGATGACCACGTTGCTAAATAAGAACGGTGCTTCAAACGATGTCAACAATATGGAGTGTCTTTAAATCCGGAGAAGTGTGTCTTCCTGGTCACACATGGCATGCTTTTAGGTCGTGTAGTTTGTAAAGATGGCTTAATGACGGATCCAAGTAAAATTAAAGTGATACTAGAGATGCCTCCACCTGCAAACCAGGGATAGGTTCAATATGTTGTACGTTTTATATGGAATACATATGAATTGTATGATATGGCACATATTTGCCGTATAAAATGTAAAAAAATACGGAAAAAAAAATTCCATCGTCGGAAGATTTCCGCGTACGCGAAAACATCTAATCCGCGATACGCCGAAAAACTTTTTCGCAGACGCAAAAAACAAGAAAAACCGCATAAAAAAAAAAATTTTCGATATCGCCGTTTTCATCGCTTCGCCCTAAAAGTTTCTCGCCGATGCAAAACAAAGAAAAACGCGTCGTATTAAAAAAAAAAAAAAAAAAAACTTTTTTTTTTGCGTACGAATTTGAAATTTGAAAATCCTATAAACCTATAAACTTTTTTCGCGTACGCAAAACAGAATAAATAGGGTAGCAAAAAAAAAAAAAAAAAAGGGTAGCAAAAAAAAAAAAAAAAAAAAAAAAACCTAGGATCCTAGGTCTGACATCAACCCCCGGTCAATCCCACGGGTTGTATTATCAATCCAGACTCCATTTTCATGTAAGTCATTGGTACTTAACATCCCTTAACTTTTGATCTTTGTATCCCAATATAGGGATTGGCGTATGTTTTAGTAAGTATTCGATTGGTCTCGTCTTGCGGCAGAATTTTGATCGGTCATATCTCTCACATCCGGTGTCAGATTTTCATGTGCTTGGGCTTGTTGGAAAGCTGGTTCAGAGATCTTTCCAAGGGTGTATGGTACCTGCATGCTTGGCTTTGTTTCTGTGCTCAAATTGGCACTTTTCTGGGCTGTGTGCTAGGGTTTCTGTGGCAACCGGTAGACACTTCAACGGACTGTATCTCTCACATTCGGTGTCAGATTTTCATGTGCTTAGGCTTGTTGGAAAGCTGGTTCAGAGAGCTTTCCAAGGTGTATGATACCTGCATGCTTGTCTTTGTTTCAGTGCTCAAATCTGCACTTTTCCGGGCTGTGTGCTAGGGTTCTTGTGGCAGCCGGTACACACCAGATATCCAGGAGTCTATTAGCCACTTTCCTTTTTTTGCCCCCTTTCAGCCCCTTTGCTCCCAACCCTAATTTGGGCAGTCAGAGCATACAAATTAATGTTGAGCTAGGTTCCAACATCTACCTGACATTGCCATAGCCCAACCAACTGCCTCTTGGCCTTGCCTAGCCAGGCCACAGCCCTGCCACAACCTGCCTAGCCCTGCCAGACCTAATAAGCCCCTGCCGTAGCCTACCTAAAATCCTGTTTGACCTGTCGTGGCCCAAGTCATACCCGACAGAGTCCCGTGTGTGGACCCACACTTGGTTGGTGAGCTACCTCAGACCACACCAACCCATCCTGGGAAGGCCCAAACACACCAACCACTGGTTGACCCCACGCAGGCAGAGCCCTCTGGGGAAGACCATGAAGCGGGGCCACCAAGGAAGAGGCCTCGCAGCAGGGAGAGACGCCTTCCATGAAGAGGGACGCCCGAGCCAAGGCCCCGGCCGACCCGACAGCGGGCCACACAGCAATCCGGCCAAATAACCTTGGAGCCGATCCAGGCGAGGGTTGAGGGACAACAAAGGCACGACGCAGCCTCCCGACAGAGGTGGAGAACATAACATCTCTGGATGTTGCGCAGCAATTGGTGCCGAAAAAACGACGAATCACGTAATTGGAGGATCGCTGCATGACAAAGTGCGCATGATAGCATCCACTTGCTACAATTTGACGCATGCCAATACCAACAGAGCTTGCGATATGAGGGGCGGTAGACACCGTGGTTGGCAGCTATGGGAAGCCGGGGACGCAGGACGTGAACCGGTAGAGTAGGAGACACTCGTGAACTGCCTCGATCCGTGCCGAGGTTGAGGAGGCTAAGGCCACGGCATGAGGAGCACAGCCGCCTCCCCGCCGAGGTTGCGAGGCCGCCACTCGCGGAAACAAGGAGTCCGTGCCGCTTTGAAGCTAGCCAGCGTAATCGAGCGCTTCGGAGTAAGGATTTAGCACGCAGATCGGGAGCTACTGTGGTTCGGGTGGCCGTTGCCCGCCAAGGCAAGGGCCTCCAGGCCGAGGCACATGAGCAGCTCTGCCATTGCACGCGGAGATGGCAAGACATGACAACGCCCCGCAAGAGCCGAGCTCCGACTCGGAGAACGTAAACCACGAAAGAAAGAACACACCAACCCCGCCGAACCCACCAACCTACGTATGCCAACTCGCAACACCCGGCCGGACGACACATCGGGATCACGCCGGGCGCACCACCCAAAGCGCCGCCCACGCCCTATGCCTCACCCACCTCAAACAACACCGGTGCGCCCCCGCCAACTCCAGAATGAGAGACGCCAGGAGTCGCAATGTGGTAGTGCGACGGCCGACGGAGGAGTCGGAGAACATCTCACTTCCCCGACTCCGCATAATGCATCTTGGACCGATGATGTTCCCAAAGACTGTGACCATTGGAAAGGCGAGTCATCATGGAATTCCGGCGCTTTGATCGCCCGGATGGTCATCTTCACGCTTGAGAGCGTGCAGGCGGGTGGCCATCCCCGCGCCAGGCCGGAAGTTGAAGGCCACGGCTCAGACGTTGACCGGACTTGACCCCCCCAACAAAAGAGACCCGAAGGCATGAGCTAGCTGGCCAAAGTCGGGACTGCCGCAGACATGGAGGGCAGCGGGGCTGGTCCGGGGAAGGATGCGGGAATTCGTGTAGCCAAACAGGGATGCAGGCACTCCGCCCCTCGAGTCCCTCTCGAGGGGGGCCCCAGCCGCACGTATCCACATCCGCCGCCCCCGGACCACCACTACCATCGACTGGACCTGGCGTGGCGATGCATGCCACTAAATAGGGATCGTGGCCTCATCGCGGGTATCCCCGAATTGCCGTGGCTTTCCATGGCGAAGGGGACAGGCCTCAATTCCGCCGCCATGGACATGGACCTTATCTTCCTCATGGAAACATGGGAACATGCTGGTCACAAAGCTACCTGATTTGCCAGATACCAGCGCTATCTCGCCTTCAATGAGTGCACCAGAAACGAGGACACGAGGAATTGCGCGGTTACTACCGCATGCCTTTTGGCCCAATCGGCCTCCCCCGGCAAAAGCGCATGTGCACAACAGATACCGTGGGTACGAAAAGTGCGTAATGGGCGATGGCAGCCCTCTCTTTGTGGCGGCTTGCTACTTCCCACATGCTGAGAGCAACTTTTACCACACGCACTTGGATGGAGACAGCAGAGTCCTATGTCGATCTATATGATGACATACGCCAGCATGCATAATTGGGCAAGGTCATGTTGCTTGAGATTTCAATGCGCCGCATCGTAAGAAAGCAGATCCCAAAATTCGCGACCTCTAGCCGAGGATGTATTGCAAATGGACCCCGCAGAGATGGTTTGGCCAAGGGCGTCAGATGACAGCCAGGTGACACGGTATGGGCCGGCACCGCCGCTGGGCAAGATCTTTGACCCGGTCATTTGCAATGGGTCGGCACAAAGGCCGCCCCTCCACCGCCCACTTGTAGACAGGAGAACCGTGGGGCGCACCAAGCGTGGTGGATTACGTGCTAGCGCACGCAGCAATGCCTACACTTGATCACTCGCTTCAGCTATTCCGGGACAGGTGGCCGGACGAGGAAGTAGACTCCACCATCACCGTTTCTGCAGATTGGCAGGCCAACCGAAAGCACCCATTGCCCCAACACCCCATGTACCACGGTTGCGGCCCGACTATGATCATGCGGGGCGGTCTATGCGAGGATGCTTGAGCATGAGCTGCCAGGAGTGCCGCAGCTCCCCACACTTCAATAGCAGCATGTTCCCCAATTGAACCAGCTCCTTCCGAGGGTATGGGACGACGTGATGCTTTGGGAGAGGCCGCCTCGACGATCCACAGGGCTGCAACCACCTTCCCCCGCAATCATTGGTTCGATGATCGAATGCCGGAGTTGAAATGATGGCTCCGCCAAGTGCCGGACCCCACCATTCGCCAAGCAGGCCGCCCGCCAATACCGCCCTTCCTCAAGACCAAGAAAGCCGTGTACCTTTATGGCACCAGCAAAGATGTTCGGCCCTATTAGACCGCCACCCTAGGACCTTCCGAGAAAGGTCTTGAGTAAGCCCCAAGATAGCCCACGTGAAATATTACCCCTAATAATGGGTGAGATACTTGCAAAGAGTCTGTATGACCCAATGGGAAGCCGGGCACCGCATTACCTCCGCAGACATTCCAGCACCGGGTCATTACCGGGGGATGTCATAATGGGCCCGCAACGCCCGCTAACCGAAGGCAGCAGATTTGGATGGTATGCAGGCAGAGCTTCTCAAGTGGGCCGGGCCCCCAATGGTGCCGGTTCTCACAGCACTCTTCAATAGGGCATTGCAAGAAGGCTTCCCCCCGCAGTGGACTACCAGTAGAGTTGTGCCCATATACAAAGCAGGGGACCCCCACGTACCAAACCTATCGCACTCATTATGGTCGGGCTGCTTTTGCCAAGTTGCTTGCCGGGATTCTTGAGCAGCGACTGACACTTTGGGCAAAGGATGGAGAAGTGCGGGCTCTCACGCAGGCAGGCTTCCGCCCCCGGCATTCTACTATTGACCATATCTTCACTCTGCGAACACTCATAGAGGATAGCTGTCACATTTAAGGGTCTAGACGGGACTCGAACCCACTACCTCTGGAGTGGTAGCCGTGCAGCCTAACCAAAAAGGCCACGATGATTTGGACGAAACCAAATCACACGCTCTAGACCTGATAGTTAATCATCACACTATCCTCCCCTCAAGGCCCCCCCTCCTTGAAGGCTTGCAACCGGGGGAATTTGGGGCGGACCGAACTCGATCTGCAAGGGACTGAACACCGAGAAGTGTGATGACAACCATCTGGACCCCCAACCCTATTACGAGTTGCCCACACCACTAGGGCATGAGTTGTCCAAATCATACTGTCACATTTAAGGGTCTAGACGGGACTCGAACCCACTACCTCTGGAGTGGTAGCCGTGCAGCCTAACCGAAAAGGCCACGATGATTTGGACGAAACCAAATCACACGCTCCAGACCTGATAGTTAATCATCACAATAGCCGGAATCAACGCCAGAATCTGTACTGTTCCTTTGTGGATTTCGCAAAGGCTTTTGACACAGTGCCTCGGGCTAAGTTGTGGGACAGATTGAGACAGCTAGGGACCCCTGTCGACTTGCAGAATGCTATATACAGACTATACGAGGCTTGCTCCGGCCGCCTCAACCGCCGGGGAGCCCGCTGTTAGTAGCATTGGGGTGCGCCAGGGCTGCCCTCTATCCCCGACGCTTCTTCGGGTTTGTACATTGACCAGCTAGAAGAATGGCTAGCCGAGCACGGGAGGCGCCTGTTGATGCACCACATAATCCGCAACTCATATATGCCGATGATGTTGACCTGCCGCATATACCCCGTGAGGACATGCAACGCCACCGGATGCTTTGGACACTTTCTCGCCAATTCAATCGACATGAGAGTTAACTTGGCCAAGACAAGGGTGTCCGCTGGTCCCATCATCCCGGCACCCACGCCTTTCCCTCATTCACTTACCGTAAGGGCGTGTAGTGGAGGTGGCTCGGCCTTATAAGTATTTGGGCATTGAGTTTTCTTACCACACACCGGGATGCATCCATCGTTACGGGTCACCGCAGTCGGAAAGCCCCAGATGCAATGCAAAACAACAAGCACAAGGCGTAGTCAGATGCATGGGGTCACCAGCACACTTTTTCGTGGCCTTGGTTGAACCGGGTCCTCCTCTATGGGGCGTAAGGGGGGGCCGCTGATATCCCTCACCACTTGGAACGATCTAGAGCAGTACGTAAGGCCTTCTTGGCCCGGCACCGGGAGTGAAGTCCACGGTCCCATATCGATCTTGCTCCAGGAGAGACAGCTTCCTTCCGCTACAGAGGGTCGCGGCGGAACGTTACATTATTTACTTCCGTAAGGTGGTGGCTATGGATGAAGCCCGCTGCCCAACCTTGCTTTGGCAAAGGACGATGGGCCCGCAGCGACTCAAAGCCTGCTGGAAAGACAAGCAAGCCCAATGGTTCTCGCTATGGAATGGGCAAGCACACGATGTGGACCGCTGCATACACCGAAGGAATGCGCCGCCTTTGAAGCAAAGATTTGATGCTTGCTTCATGGCCAAGCTTTGGGATGCAGAGGCCCCGCCACATGTCAAGGTGGCAAATTATCGACAACAGCAGTTAATCCCATGCTCACGAGGGGCCCACACCACTACCTGCGCACCCATCTAATCATGAAAAAGCGCAGGGTGATTGCTTCCATTCGCACAGGTTCCGCATTGAGACAGGGAGATGGATTCGGGAGCCGCGTGAGGACAGAGTTTGTCAGTGCTGTCAACAGGGCGCCATTGTGGATGAAAGTCACGCCCTCCAGGCCTGTCTCACGTGCACCAAAGATATCCGGCCTCTGTATGCTGCTCGGTTAGTTGTGCCCCATCAGGCCTTGCATGAGCTACTGAGCACGACCTCTGTAGGCTTGTTGGGATCGTACCTCCGGAAGGTAATGAATACGCGGACTCAGTTATGCCCCCTGTCCGACATTAACCTCAGTTGTACTTGTGATTATGTATATAATCGTAGGTAGATGTCAAAGATCCTTATTGCTACTAAGGTTTTTCCCGAAAACCCTTCTGGGCTGGGTTTTTAATCCCCGTAGTAATATCGCTGTTTCTCTTTTGTACTTGGGTCCCATAGGCCAGTTGGTCTCCGTGGACGATAAAATCATATTCTATTCTATTCTATTCTTATACAATTTTAAATAAACCATAAGCTTTTGTACATCAATGTCTATACAAACACATGTGTTTTTAAACCTTTAAGCCAAAGCTCGATATCTAGGTCTTTACCAATGATTCCAACTGCCCATGCATACTCATTACACAAAATACAGATTGTAGCCATGTCATCTAATACCAAGGTGGCAGGAGAATGTAGCAAAGCCAAATTGGAAGGCAAGGTATTGAGATCTGCCTATGTTCAGGAACCATAATATTACCATATTGTCAGCTAAATACTGGGTACATATTTTTAAAGCATCAACAAGCGTCTAATCATAGTGGTTTACTGCTGCCAATAGTTGGCAATCAGTGAGTAGGAAGCCTATCACAGGCTCAACATGTTCTACAAATCTCCGCAGGGAACCCCGGAAATATGGGCACTTTTCTTAAAGAATTTGCAATCATGCTGCAGTCAGCTACACTTTACATGTAGTATTAATTTTAGCATATTTCTTTTAACAGCCTTTTAAACCTGCCTTTCCTTTAAACAACGCTTTATGTAGACCATTTCCTAGACATTTAGGGTCACTATAAATGAAAATTCAGAACATAAACTTCCTTTGAATATAATGATCGTGAACATACAGTCAAAATACTAAGTTTTGTATCTCAGTTTACCCACTTTGGATGCCAGCAACAATGCTTTAATTAAACCAAAAAAAGCCAGGTAGTTACCTCTATTTCGGCTAGAGCTTCATTTACATATGTTTATCACAGTAAAACTGAGTTTATATAACCTGTTTTTAACACTGAGAAGAGCTTGTTACAGTTTTTAACACAAAGAGCATCTTCAGCTTGTATATCTTAAAAAATTTGCTCAAATCCGGTTCCAGATCTACTACATCCATCCAACAGAAAGCAAGAAAAAAGACAACGGCACGAGAGGTCCGGTACCTGCAGCCAATCAACAAAACTTTAGCATGAAAACGGTAAAGATTGAAGGGCCAAAAGGTACAATGGAGCCTCTCGGTTTATAACCGATCAGCCCTTGTATCCTTCTGCCCTGTTAGTTCAATACAGTAGATCTGTAATTTATCATTCATAAAATGTAAATGATGGTTCATATTATGATTTCAAACCTGCTACTGGAAGTCTCAATGTCATTTTGTGCATCCTAAATCAGCTTATCACTTTTTATTGTCTACATAAGACCTAAATGTACCTTAATTTCGTCTTGGTCTGAATTGCATTCTTCAGCATGCTGTGTTTTAGGGATGCTGGCTTCACTTTTGTCATTAGAACATGAACTGTTGTTGTATGCTGTCCTGCCTCCATAGTTTCCTTTCTTGTTTGCAAACGATCCTTTAGTATGGTTTGCATCCCTCTTAAGGTTAGCTTCTTTTTTCTGGTCTCCCATTCTATTGGACATCTGAGTATGATCAGACACAGATAAACAAGCTTGGAATTCTTGCTCCAACCACTTTTCCTCAATAAACTCTTCTTCTGAACTGGAGCCACAAGGGCGGCCGTCTGAATCGAATTCACCTTCCATTCTAAATGGGGATCTTATGGTTTTAGTACTACTCCTTCAGTAACGTTTGCCTGTGCTTTGCCATGTGCCGAATGTCTTACTTTACAGCTATATGCTCATGCTTTAATCTTAGGTTTTGACCTACATTTCCCTAAAGCATAATCCCCGAAGGACGATTTTGCTTACCTTTTGCCTTGGTGCCAGACTGTACATTCAGGTTTTCGGCATGTGGTTATCAGTATAGCTGCCAGACATCCCAATCTGTAGCTTGAATTAGGTGGCGCCGGATTTCTCTTAACTGCTCCTCGATTTCATGCAGTCCTGCTACTAACTTAGGTAATGGTTTATTCCATACTTGTATTTGTTTTTTATTTCCCATATATTCCCTCAGTCATACAACACGATTAAAATGATGTTCTTTAAGATTATATTGCCCTTTTATTTACATTGTACTGGGACATTGCCCTAGATATGTTTATACTATTTAATCTTTGTACCAAATATTTGTTCCTTCCTTTAGAATGCAGTTTATATGAGCAAAACAAGCTTCAACTACTGCTAAAGTGTTAAAGCCATCTCCATTTCTATTTTTATACTTACAGTCTTACTTTTTTTTCCCTTAAGCTTTAGTGGGGTGAAAACCTATGGTCACCCTGGTTTTTAACTTTATCTTATACTACAATTTTTCCTAGTGCATAACTAGGTATTTACTTAATTAAAAAAAAAAATATAACAAATTTAAAATTCGCGTACGCGAACACAAACACACACAAAAAAAAAAAAAAAAAAAAAAAAAAAAAAAAAAATTGCGTGCACGGTTTTTATTGTTTCGCATATGCGAAACAGAAGGTTTCGTGTACGCGAATTTTTTTTTTCTGGCCGCCGACTAAAAAATACGTAAAATACATTTTTTTTTAAAAAATACGTATTTTTTAACTTTATACGTCAGGAATTTAGATTTCGTACGTATAGAACCTATCCCTGCTGCAAACATCACACATTTGAGAAGATTTTTTGGAAAAATAAATTACTATAAGAAGTTCGGTGCAAAGATTTCAGAAGTGGCGACCCCATTAACTGAGCTCACAAGTCCTCAAAAGAAATACATTTGGACAGATCAATGTCAAAAGGCTTTTGAGGCATTAAAGCACATTCTGGCTTCTGCCACTATACTTATATCACCAGTGGGATCAGGAATTCCATGTTCATAGAGATGCTTCCAAAACTGCTTTAGGAGTTGTGTTAGCACAAAGAAAAGACGGTATGTTACGAATGCTCTATTCTTCCTGCAAATTCATCAACATATTAGAAAGCAAAATACCACAGAGTACTCGATTTACCACCCAACCGGACCATCTAGAAGAGATGTCACCAAGTCAAGCTACTCCGCAAGACAAGCTACATGAACTCCTTCTAATGATATGATCAAGCAAGGAACAAGAGAAGATACTAGAACGTAAGGCTAGGCACATCATCAACATACGAAGAAGCAGATCTAGCTGTGCAGTCAGCTTAGACCCCTATGCACCTTTCTGAACATAACTTTCAAACCGTAAGGAATCTATGGACAACCAAGCCCAATCTGGAAACTAGACTTCAAGAGCTTTCCAACAAGGTAAGGATCGCCAATTGCTGAGTTGTGGTCGCGGAGATATCACGTCTCAAATTTGTCCTTTTATTTATAGGTAATAATACCTTTTTTGCCTTTTTGCTTTTAAATAAAGGTCAAGGTTTATTTTTAGCTCTCTCCTTGATAATATCAAGACTTAGACATACTGAATGGCTTTCTTACTTGATCATATCAATAAATATTGTTCCATGCAAGGCCACTCCCCCGAGCACCATTATTAGTTATTAACCTTAAACCATATCAATTCCTTCCCTTCTCAAAACATGATCGTCCTCGATCATCATTAAACCTGAAAGGAAACCATCAAAGATCCCTTTTCAAAATTGATCTTCAATCAATTTTTGAAAAGCGTGTTAGTCTTTCTGTAATTAAGAATAAACTTATTTTCTCGATCAAGAATTATATGGCAGAATAACATAACCAAGTCCATGGTTACAACCCTGATTGAATCCACGATCAGAAATATATACCACAACCAAATCCATGGTTGCAACCCTAGTTGAATCCACAACTAGAAATATCTGCCACAACCAAATCCATGGTTGCAACCCTAGTTGAATCCACAACTAGAAATATTCAAGTCCAGCCCTTTAGGCTAAAAATTTCTGGTAATCCGTTGTCCGACAAAGGTTTTCATTTCAGTTCTATTAGAAATGGCCTCAATTTACTTAGAGGACTTGACATCCTTATAATCGTTAATAAGGAATTCTGGCAAAGTTCGCTCATACTCTTGCGCAAGTCTCATTTACATCGTAATATCCATGTTCTGCAAAAACTCAATCACAACTTTAGAACCTGCAAACCCAGTAATTGCTAACTGCACGTATCACCTAATATAAGTTCACGTATGCCAAAGTGAACTTAGTTAGCGTTGAACCATTACCGTCAAGCTTTTCAGTTTTTAGATTTTTAAAATTAGGACTTAATTGTTGGTCATTCCTCATAGAAATACATCAGTTCTTAAAACTCACTCGTTGCTATACCACAACTAAATATAGAATAGTTCTTCCCGAGTCCATCTAGACAAAATCCAAAGCTTATAACAAGGTTTTAAGGGTAAATTTTTCCATAGTACTAACCAACACGCCAAAAGGGCTTATCCTTCAAGGAAATCGTTATCCAATGGACCCCAACCTTTCCAGGCTTTATCCCATACCCCACAGACCATATCAATCCTCCCCCTCCTCGGGATGCAATAAGAAATATCTAAAGATTCTAATCACAATCCTTAAACATCAACTTCATACCAGACAAGAGGTAATCTATTTCCTTAAGATATCTTGAGTGCTGCTAAGCCACTCAAATTTCCAACTCTTCCATCACCCACAAATTCACCGTAAAGACCGAACCAACTCGATACCAATTGTTACGAATGCTCTATTCTTCCTGCAAATTCATCAACATATTAGAAAGCAAAATACCACAGGGTACTCGATTTACCACCCAACCGGACCATCTAGAAGAGATGCCACCAAGTCAAGCTACTCCGCAAGACAAGCTCTCTCTAGCCACCAATCACTGGTGTTACATGAACTCCTTCTAATGATATGATCAATGTGACGCTCCAAAGACAAAGATACGGTCCCGTGATCGTATATTGTAATCGTTCGCCACGCGCACACCGCCACTCCAACCGACGTGTAATGACGCGACGTAGCCAGTGAGTAGCCCTAGGGGGCAACTTGCTAGGTATGTGCATTTCTTATTAATGTGCACATGCACATTTATTAAGGTGCACACATTTCCATGTGGGCACATTTAGGTGCACACATTTCCATGTAGGCACATTTGGCCACCTAGCCATTAAAGGCAAGTGGGCCCATTTCCAATTATCCCACATGCCTAAAGGGATAATTGGAAACCCTAAGCCCCAACCCTTGCCTATTTAAGTAGAAGAACCCTAACTTGCCCATTTTCGCTCCTAGGGTTTTAGAGCTCGCTTTGGCTGCTCTAGGAGTCAAAACCGCCTCCCGCACTGCCTGAGAGAATGGCACCATTAGTTTCCCTTGATTCGAAAGCAGCTCAAGAGGGATGGTCGAACTCGTGTCGAGGAGCAACTCATGGATCAGGGTATGTAGTCGATTTAATGGTCTAAACCGCTTTTCCAGTCATTGTATCAAAGGGGTTTAGCCTATTAAATCGCCTTTAGCAGCTATCTAGATCTCTAGATGAGTAGATACTGTACTCTAACTAAAGAACCTAACTCTATGATATAGATTAGATCTATGTTCTTTAGTTCTTCCTCTCGGATGTATATGGATGATGTATCTCTGTGAACTCCTTGTATTGGGAAGGGGGTAGAGACTTCAAGCTTGGTAGTAGATACTCCTAGATTAGCCTCTAGCACACCATAGATTCGCCTGTGGTACAAGAACCACACCGGTTGTGGGTGAAGGGGCCGACCGCTAAGAAGGAGGTTCGTGTTCGACTCTTGAACGATCCCTCCGGTGTGTAAGGCCCACCGGGATCATTGTGACTAGGTCTAATGGCTTACCACCGAGTGTGGGGTAAGGCATGGGCTCGACACCCGTGAAGTGGTGTTCATGACTTTCCAGTGGGTTCACCCGAATACGGGCAAAGGCCCTCTAGTCACCTTGAGTCGGCATGTAGATCTCTCGAGGGAGTGATCCCTACCTGCCCCATCGAATCGGGATGATGACCCCGTGAGTAGCCCTTTGGCTATGCATCCCGCTGGGCTACGGCCAGTCCCGACACTTTTCAGCCTACTCGCAAAGTGTGCAATGTGAGGGGCGGATGGAGTGGACAACCCTATGCCATGTTCTGCCGCCAGCCAAATCCATTGCCATGAATTCTCGCCTCCGAATGAACTCGAGACCCAAGCCGCCGGGCCATCCCTTTGAGTCCGAGCCTTGGGTAGGATTCCCTATGTGATGTGCCGATCTTTGTCTATGCAGATATGTGGAGGACCATCCTTCGTGATGGTCATATGATGTTGATGTATGTACTACACCGACATGTATGTTCACGCCTCAGCAGCCTAGGTAGGCCCCGAGGGAGAGACAGGGGTAAAGGACCCCTTCATTCTTCCCAATCGAACTCTTCAAGGTTGCAAAGTGGATAATGCGGAGGGCCCTATATTAGCATGGAGCTGGTATGGGGATGAACTCGCTTTGTATACCTGAGTGCACCGTGATATGAGTAGGGGACGCCACAAAGGGGTATCGTGAGCAATGTTCTTGGAGACCAAGAGCAAAGCACCGCCATGCTCCCAAGAGTACTAACTTGATAGGATCCTCGAACCCTCGAAAAGTGGGAAATTTTTTTCTCATTTTTGTAGTTTATGCTAAGCTCGTAACATTTTTGTAGGTACTAACTTGATAGGATCCTCGAACCTCGAAAAGTGGGAAATTTTTTTCTCATTTTTGTAGTTTATGCTAAGCTCGTAACATTTTTGTAGTTTATGCTAAGCTAGTAACAGTTAAGTGGATTGGAATTTAATATTAGCACAGTTAGGTGAATTGGAACTTAATAAAACTAAACAGAATGAGCCAGGTAAAACTAAACAGAATGAGCCAGGTAAGGTGGTCTCACAGCTCGCGCCTGGTTCAATAACTAAACTAAATCGCGCCTGGTTCAATAACTAAACTTTAGTTTTGCGACGAGGCGCAAGCTGTGGGACATTGATCTAAAACAACTTCACAGCTCGCGCCTGGTTCAATAACTAAACTTTAGTTTTGCGACGAGGCGCAAGCTGTGGGACATTGATCTAAAACAACTTCACAGCTCGCGCCTGGTTCAATAACTAAACTTTAGTTTTGCGACGAGGCGCAAGCTGTGAGACATTGATCTAAAACAGCTTGAAAAGTTATAAAATTTAAAAAAGTAGCTTGGTAATTCGAATCTTAGCCTAGGATCTAGCTAGACTAGTCTAGTTTTTCAATCTCTTTGAACCTCATCTTAAAAGGATTCCCGCGGTAGCAAGAATTGAACCTCCCACCCACAGGGTTGAACCCCCCCAAACCCCCGCGTACAACCAATCGAGGGCGGCATCGCTTTATGCTTGAATTATAATTTTAATTAGATTTAAGCTTTAATAATGTTAGATAATATTAATGGCTAAGCCTTTAGATTTAGAACCAAGGCCCTTAAGCTAGATAGAGACACAAGATCTCGATAGACACCCGTGACTCCGACGACATGATGCGCACCAAACAGATCGCCGACTTTCTCGACAAGGCGAAACAGCCGAGGCCAAGGAGGTCAAGGAAACAAGAAGAGGAGAGGACAGAACGAGAGCGGGAGGCCAAGGCTCAAAAAGCAGCAGAGCAGAAGCTGGTCCAACATTTTGAAGACTCAACAGCCTGCGCTGTTCATGCGAAGCGAGTAACCCTCATGAGGGAAGGCATGTAATTAGCTAGTTTAATTAAGGGAGATCCCCAGTAGATATGTTGTAAATAATCAATAATTTTGTTAATACATGATAATTTTGAGTAGTTTATGTGTCAAATCTTGCTTAATTAGGACGAAGTTAGCAAGTAGTAGTTTTATTTTAGTAAAATAGGATACCTCGCACCAAAAAAGTGTGATGTCTCACAGCCACGCCTTGTCAAGAAACTAAAGTTTAGTTTTTGAACGAGGCGCAACCTGTGAGACCTTCATACCTAGACCATGTCCAAACTAGACCAAAACACCTCCAAATTGACCAAGTAAGGGGTCCATTCTGCCTAACTCGATGAGACTAGCATGATTTGACCCTTAGATCACCCAAATTGGACACGCTTAACCCAATTTATAGCCAATGTCTCACAAAACCGGGTCAAAGAACTAAACTTTAGTTTTTGAGCAGGGCGCAACCTGTGAGACCTCCAAACTTTGAACCTCCATAACTTGAGCTACAGAGCTCCAAATCGCCTAAAAATTGTTGCAATAGGACCATTAGATAGCCTAAAAATCCATTTATGACCTCAAATTAGGCTAGAAATGTCAAACCCTAGCCCAAATTGACCAAAATTGCCCAAACCCTTGAATTGTTTTTCCAAACTGTAGTTTGTTTGTAGATAGAAGCCTACCCCATTAGTAGCTCAAGTAGTATTGCTCTCAGCTTGAAGCTGATACCTTACTCCTAGATAGAAGTGCCCAAGAACACCCCTTTGTTATAGTCATCTAGACCTCAAAGATAGCAACCCAAGTCCAACTGCTTTATTACATCACCTCTGCCATGCCAAAGGCATAAACCTTGACCTAATTTCGTGTCCTTCTAATAGAGTTTGACTTATATAGCCGCCACATTGACACTCCCTATTGCCGTGATACCTAGAAAGAAGCTAGAGTCTAGAACCGCCCAAGCCGCCCATGTGTAGAGATTGACTCCCCCAAACCAACTTTGTTAGGACCTTAGGGTATGCCTCAAACATCATGGAGGTTTTGCAAAACAACCCTCATTTCATGCCATACCACACGCCCTAATATCCATAGACTTGTAGATTATAGATATGTCTCCAAGAATGCCGCCGAGCCACCTTGCTTGCTTATAGAGCCCGTAATGTTGTAGGAGAGCCCTTCAAGTAGACCTTAGACTCTAGGAAATACGAGCGTTGCTTTCTGGCACGGGGCAGAGCCACGTAAGAGCTTGAGGCGCAACTCCTTGAAGACATCAAGGTCCCACCGATGTACGCATTGATAAGGAGAGGAGACCGAAAAGGCGCACCCAAGAGAGGGAAGCACAACGACAAACACCTCAACCGACAAACGAGTAGAACAGACACCACCGCCTATCATCAATCTTCATCAAATGGGAAGAATAATTGGTAACCAACGGCATCAAGAATTTTCTAGGTGTCAACCTCCCGCTACCAATTTACGAGGTCACATCGTGAAGAGGATCTCGACGCTTTCACCAACTCGACGCCCACGAAGTTTCAAATGGAAGAATGCAAGGCAGAAAATACAAAAAGCAGGAACACGTTAGACATCGATGCCGCTGCTAGCATCACGAAGCTAGGGTCAAGGCATAATCTTCCGTCGAGGGGAGAAGTCATGGCAACACAGAGCCGATAAAAACCGGAGGGAAGATAACCACGACATTGCAGCCCAGCAGCTCAAGCCAAATGTCATGCAACGCCAACGAAAAGGAGTAAACAAGCTAGGCAACCACAAAGCACCTAGTAAGGCTGACCAAGATGAGCTTCTAGCCCCTTGCACCAAAGGGAGACCACGAGGGGGAGGAGACGATATCGTGGAACATCTCCAACTTGAAGGCCTATATCAGCATTAGGGGCAAGATCAAGGAGGAGAATATTCTCAGGCGAAACAAAGAATTCGGGACCCGTAAAACACCTAGAAACCAAAGGAAGGACGACCTTACTACGCCAGCCAAGGAGTGCGAGATTCGAATGGATAGGACCCAAAGGACTGAGGAGACGACCTAGCCAGCCAGATACAAATCATGCAAAGGCGACCGTAAGGAGCCATGGTAGGGACAATAGAGATGACCACACTTCCGTGCACGTGAGAGGCACCTCGAATGAAGCAAAGCCCAAGCAACATGAGTCGACTCGAAATTCAACCCCAGGAGGAATGCCAATGCCCGCCCACCGACCATGATCTCGAGCTCAAGACATCCAAGAATGCCCAACCGCAACAGCTAGGTGATCCTACTCAAGCGACCAATGGCACCGCACATCGGCAACCCCGCAATGACACACCGCATGTAGGGACGCTTGAGCGGTCACCGCATTCCTCACCTACGACGAATATACACATTAAGGAGGAGCATCTTTCTCAAGGGATCACATCAACGAACACTCCTCGCAGAATCGGGCGGACGAGCTCGGATCGACATGAAGCTCAACAATAGTAGCAAAGATCTCAAAGGAATCCTCGAGTCAACCGTAACAAAGAAGATGCAAAGAAACCAAAGGGTCAAATGCGATAGGAGGAGGGAAACCCCAAAGGAGTATAAACAATTAAGTAGATCTTCGTAGTTGTTTTGAAAAAGTCGATGAATTAAAATCCCAATGTAAATGCGTATATGTCTATTGTATATCTCGGTGCTCACAGATACGCTGGAGAAACATGAGTTTAGAGTCATGTTTTACTTGATTTAGCGCTTAGATCAGAAGCTCCTTCACTTCGACTACCAAAAGAGGGAAGCATAGAAGCACAACTATAGCCCAAGATCAAAATGGAAGAGCAAGTACGAGGGAGAAACGACCGAGGCCAAGCAAACCTTCGACTCCAAACACTTCCTAAGTGGCCCAAGTAGAAGACAACTCGGCCCACCCAATGTCGAATAAGAGATAATACCGGCCATGTCAAGATCATCAGCACGCACCAGACATCGCCGACGCAACACTACATCTTGTGGCAAAGAGCAAACACTTGACGAACTTATGACACGAAAGTGGCCTCAACAATAGAAGGAGGAACGCCCACATCAACGAGCCAACTAAGAAGACAACATCTCGACGACCATAATTCCACCTTTGTGGTAATATAGGGAATGTGCTTTGACACGGGATTAGATGGAGATGCACTTACAAAAGGCACCGCGACGAGGAGATATGCCTTCAACAACTAGGTGATGGCTTCGTCAGTACTCCTACCAAGAATTAGAAGAGAAGAAGCCGATCATATCTCCGACATGTGGCATGTCAAACGCCCAAGGTAGAAGCATTCGACACCTTAACGACAAGGATAGCAACTAAAGCACCTTCGCAAAAAAGAGAGTTCAAGATAATAGCCGTGCTATTCAACGACAAGAGCATATCTAAGGCGTGTACTTCTTCAACTCAAGGGTCAAGCCGCTAGCAGATATAAGGATCCATCATCCCGACAACATCGCCCAGGGAGAAAGAGCCATGAAGCTTTACTTGCCGAGAGGCCGACATGCATAGAGAGACAAAGGTCAAGAACCTCAAAGCCGGAGAAGTGCTAGCAACCGACTTCTTCCACGAAGCTCCCTAGAGGCAACAGAGGATCAAAACCGACGAGCACAATCAAAGTCACCGGAGGGTACCTCAAGACAAGAAGACGGCATAGCATCGCAACGTGACATCCAAGCCATGTGATTGAGGGATCAAACAAGGAAGATTGGAAGCTCGATGGAGAAGCAATTAGGTGAGACGAGTCGATGACTTGCACACCGGACTTGCATGCAACTTGGTGAACCCAAGGATGGACGATTCAAAGAACAACCAAGAGAAGAGAACAACTCCGCAGGAGTATAGCCAAAGGAATCGCCAAGACGCCCTCAAGAGACGCCCCAAATAGCTCCAAGTATCATGAAGGAAGAACAATTACCGAGAACGAGAACGGGAAGCGATCGAAATGTCAAGCATCAACGACAAGCACACCTTTAGTTGGAATGTGATGCAAAGCGTGTTGTGCCATAGCCGACAAACATCGGAGGGCCCAAGCATATCAACAAGTTACCCCGAGTATGAGCCGACGCACAAATAGAAGGATATAGATCATCAACACCATTGCGCCGGGAGGAACACTGATGACATTGCCAAGGAGTAGGTGTGCAACTTGAAGGGAGGCACAAGGGAGACCTAATAGCTCTAGTAGTAATTCTAACTATGTAAGCTATATGTTTTGCATGTATAGTTCCCTTGTTATTCCTTCCCTCCCATAGCGTAATGCATCAAAGGAAGAGATGTCATGCAAGTTGCAGGGGTGAAGCAATCAACACGATAACGACAAGAGGACTCGACATATGAGACATCGATGGAGTCGAAGACATCGACAGAGTCGTCTTTTAGCTGCCAAGACAAAAAAAAAGTTCAAGATGAAAGATCTTTTTCAACGGCGCCACCTTCAGGCTTTTGAAAAGCGGCATGGAAGATTTCAAGTGATCAACTACACCATCAAGCAATGCGAGGCTTCTAACGAACAAAGTCAACCTCTACATCAAAGAGGAGCCACCGCCAAGGAGACCGAAGTATCGAAATGACTTCGGAAGAACGCTACCTTGCTACTTCAAGCAGTAACGAGTGGATGAGCTTCTAGCAAGCTCAAGCATCTAAGGCCATGGGGCCTAGTAGGTTAATGTATGGACGGTAACATCCATATTGGGATTAGAAGGCATTTCCGCATATTCTCAAGCAAAAGGATTGCCCCAATATTGAGCTAAGCGCCAAGGATTGGGAAGGAAATGCATAGGAGTAACTATAATTATACACGATTGTTAAATGACATCCAACGTATTGAAACCACTTGGTGAGATTGATCTCCCTCGCTAAGAAGGAATCATTACTAGGATAATTGTTAACCATGTATAAATCTAGTACCTCCAAAGAATAATCCAACCGAAAAAAAGAAGTAATCTAACAAGTCCGCCAACTTGTTACGATGACATCAATTCGATTGGTAGGAATATTCCAAGAGCTAAATAACTAAGAAAGGGGGAATCTCTAGAATATAAAAGAATAATACATGTAAGGTACATCTAAAATAAGAATTATAGTAATCAAATAGTCTTTTGAGACAAAAGGAATTGTCATGATGACAAAACCTTGTGGTTTAGAATCGTTCTAACTAAGTAGGTAACCCATAGCTATATTGAAATAAATAATAACATAATATGTGTATCCATCTTAGATGGTTATATATGTTAGCTAAGGCTAGTAAATTAATGTGCTAAGTAAGAAGCATATAACCTCTTAAGGGGAGAGAATAGATATGACGTTGTGTACAACGTCATTGAAGGGGTGCAGGACCACTTTCTTTTTGAAGAAAGTGGGAGGGCTCAATCTTATGATTGAACGTACTTGCATCGAATTGACTGACCCATAGAATAGAGTTCACTCCGGCAATGGCCGAAGCGAATAGAGCGCAAGATAGATAGATAGATAGCTCAGGAGGTCTTCAACGTGCGAGACTGACGCAGTAGCTATCTACACCAATGAAGTGGAGCAAAAACTATGGGAGCAATGCAACGACCAAGTCATCTCCAAATTACTCGACGCCGGCTCAATGGGTGGATGCATTCTAGCCTAGGTAAGGCGTACGCATGCATTATAAGCTTTAATGTGTCTTATAAATAAGTTAAATATAGATCCTAATAATTGCATGGAATTACTGTACGTATATGTATCATACGGAAATAAGTTAAATAACAACGATAATGTGAGGTAGCATGTTAATTAATCCTTCGCAAGGATGCAATTCCTTCCAAGGATAGCCATATGACCTTGGGGTCCTTATAAAAATAGATAGAGAATAGAATTCAAATATACTTAAGTGCATCTTAGGGATATACTTCCAAGGGTAATGCAGAACCCAAGGAAGAGAATAAGCACATCTAATTCTTGTGTATGATAATTAAAACCTTGTCTATGTAACAATAGGTCTAAATCAGGGTTATTGTTCAAATAAGCGCGATCTAAAAGTCGTTAAATATTGCAAAGATTAATGTATCCGATACTATGATAATGTTAATTCATAAATATTACCTTAGGGTAATTATGTTAATCACATGCATTAACCGAGCCAAAGAAAAATCGGCTCAGGCATGTCGTTTTGTGTGTAGATTAAATGCTTGTATAGTTAAGATTAATCTACGCATGCAACCTATGCTAGGTAGGGGTTGCATGCGTTGTTACCGATGATGAGACCACTACAGTGATCTCTAGGGCGTGGTGTAATGTCAATGTAGGCATGACCGCGTTTCCGCTTGGACGAGTGGAAGGTAGATTAGAAAGTCTACTTCTGTCCCACGGAAGTAGACGACCTCGAGAGAAAGGAGGTCATTCAGGAATGCATTGATAGGAAAGGCACCTTTAGCCCCATATATGCTTTGATAGGAGGAAGCTATCCTTCACGCCCCCACGCGGGAAGGATATCCTCCACGCTGGGCAACTAGAGGTGTAGGCATGAGCGGCATATAGGCGTATAGGCGCTGTCTCCACGGCCATAATGGAAGATTCACCCTCTTCCTATGTAACGGACCTGGCCACCTAATGGTTCAGTATACGCATTTGTGTATGGGACATATATGAGTTGTATATGTACTTGTGGCATGCATGCAGCATAAGCTCATGTAAACAAAGGGGTTTACAAAAAAAGGGCAATGTTAGAAAGAGGGCTTTTGGCAAACGTGAAGCTATGAGGAGGCAGGAGCTTGGAAGGATTGCACTGGGAGGGTTGTCGAAGCGAGAAAGGACGTAAGAGCTTGGAGATCGCATCAAGAACTGCACCAAATCCTCTCTTATCGTGGGGGTTTGAGTTTTGTGGATTCAAATTGTGGTTTACGTGGGGGCGCTAAGAATCAATCTGCACATGCTTTTGGATAGTAGATTTACCGTGGTGTTAGCTATGGTTGGAATTGCCGAGGATCCGGTAAGCCTGCGAGGCGAGGTTGAATATCTGCGGTATTTTAGAATTGATTGAGGTGTTTCATAGAGCAACATGATAAAAGTTACGGGGCTTTAGGCAAGCTTGAAAGATAGATTGGATTCGCTCTCAAGCTTAAACCAGATAAATATAAGAAAAGCGATGGGAAAGGGTGTCGATTTGTTTGATCCAAGCCTCGGGGGTGTATGGAAATGTTTGCTCCAATCAAAAATTGCCGGCAAAACGAGGGGATCATATGTCCAATTCAGGCGAAACCGCATGAAAGAGGCTGATTTGGGCCTTTAGAGGGACCGATTTGTCCCGGGCAGCAAGGGAATCGAGAAATCGAAGACTTTTAGAGTCGGGCGAAATTGGGTTCTAACACATGCAAAAATAGGCGAAATTGCTTCTAAAGAGCCGTTTTGGGGATTTAAAGTGCCGATTTACCTTGATTAATCTGTGCCAGGCGAACTGTTGATAAATCGAGGCTTGTTGCGTTGTTGGCTGATGGGTTGAGGTAACAAAACCATTTGAATCAGGTCGAAATTTGGAGGAGAAGGCCGATTTGGAGTCTAGAAGGACCGAATTTGATTGTGCGAGGGAAAACCCGGGAGATTTGGAGTCGACCGATTCTTAGAAGGCGGCCGAGCTCTAAATGGTCATTTGTTTTCCGTTCATCCGTTATTTGTGGATGTATTTTTCTTGTGTTGTCAATTGTTGTTGTCTTTATTTAATTAAGTCTTTTGTAATACGAAAAAGAAAGTAGAAAGGGTTTAAGGAAATGCTTGGAGGCACTACCTTTGGGTTGAGCACCATGAATCATGTTGTATGAAGGCCGGGCCGATTATGGTGTTTGGGTGTTTAGTAGTAGTTGAATAGAAAACACACAAGAATTGGTAACTAAGGAATACAAATAAATGGAGGTAGTTAATTACATAGATAACCCGGATAATTGTGCGGGCTTGCTCATGGAGATGGGGCTAGCCTTGGGCTACTTGAGAAGTGTTCAGGCGATTCTTGGTCGAGGGGACCCCATGGATTTTTAAGCAGGAAAAGCGGAAGTTGGAGACTCCAGTCTGGATGCGCAATTAATTGCTTAGCTATGGAAGTGGCTTTTAATATAAAAATATTAAAAACCTTAGCTAACAATTGGTAAAAGATAAATAAAAGGGTGGAACCTTAAAGATCATGAGAAGTTGGGCATCGAGAGCTATATGAGGCCTATGGACCATCCCGTGATGAGGCTATGGAGGGAAGCTAATGGATTATCCTCATGGGAGAATGGTTCTGAGGCAAGTTTGCATGTTTGGAATGTTGTTTTTCCTTGTTCAGTGAAGTACATAGGTATGGGAGCTACATCAATGATGGTTAGGCTTGTGACTTCCTCAACATATTTGGATCAGTAAGTTCGCTACTTCAATATGGCAAGTTGTACGGGCAACATCGGCAAGAGTATAATCTAGGCACATTTATAGTAAATTCTCTAATGAACGCACATGTTATGGTCTTGCATTGTTCCACTGTTGTCTTGGTATTTGATTATGTCTCTTGGAACCTCCGGGGTCGGACTTCTAGGTTCGGTGGCCTAGGGTGCTCCGGCATGCTCATGTTCATCTGTGATTCTCTGTGGTTCTTGTGCTCAGTGACACCGGGCGTAGTTCTCCCTGATCAGGATGCTATGTCACCTCTGTGACTCCATGGTAAGAGGTCCTCCAGCGCCAGACGTGGGCTGGGAAGGGTATGCGCATACGAGGTTCACCCCACCAACTCCGCCAACGGGGCTCGGAATGTGAGCTGGCCGGGCATTTCTCTGCTAACAGGGCCTGCATGTAGGCTGGCTGAGCTTCCCATTGTCCCGGAGCTATGTGTCATGATGGTTTGGTATTTTTGACTATGTCTTGCTTCTGATGTTCATGTTGATATTTCTTTGGATTATGTTGTCATTGTCTTAGTACTGTACTCACGTAGGATTTTCCGTCTGTGTTTATGCTTATCCGAGATTTCCAGAGTATTTCCATACATGCAGTGGCAGCCAGGGATCCCCACTTAGTCACGAGGACTAACCCCAGTGAATGCATGTGCAGTGAATGAGCAAGGGATGGCAGCGGTGCAGCTGAGGATCATGGTTGAGCGAAGCTCCTGGGTTGAATTGTACACAATTAGATATTATATTTGTTGAGAATATGGATTCTTTGGATGTTAATATTATCTGATTATATTGAGATCATAAGTATTTTGCTTATTGAGTTTTGAACGTGTCATTTCAACTGTGCAAGAGGAAGATTCAATTCTTCACCATATCCAATTGTTTGTCACACCAACCTAGAATTAGCACAGTATTGACAAGATCCCGAGTTGGCTAGAGGGTCAACTCGGCAGGCTCGTCACAGTTTGGTATCAGAGCAATATTGATCTTTGGGAGTTAACTTGTCTGATTGTGCCATTGTGATGCTAATGGTTTTTTCTTTCAGAGACATCAGGAGATGGTATCCTCAGAGGGAGGAACAGTATCTAGAGGTGGTTAGCATATGAAGGTGCTAAGCTTTCGACGATGTGGAGGTACAGTTTTCCTTGTATAGATTTGGTGTATATATGACCATGATAGTTCTAATGGATTTGCCAAGTGCTGCTAAGATCTTTGATCGGCCCATGAGGACATGGGTTAATTTTTAGAAGGGGAGATTGTAACGGACCTGGCCACCTAATGGTTCAGTATACGCATTTGTGTATGGGACATATATGAGTTGTATATGTACTTGTGGCATGCATGCAGCATAAGCTCATGTAAACAAAGGGGTTTACAAAAAAAGGGCAATGTTAGAAAGAGGACTTTTGGCAAACGTGAAGCTATGAGGAGGCAGGAGCTTGGAAGGATTGCAACCGAGGGTTGTCGGGCGCGAGAAAGGACGTAAGAGCTTGGAGATCGCATCAAGAACTGCACCAAATCCTCTCTTATCGATGGGGTTTGAGTTTTGTGGATTCAAATTGTGGTTTACGTGAGGGTCGCTAAGAATCAATCTGCACATGCTTTTGGATAGTAGATTTACCGTGTGTTAGCTATGGTTGGAATTGCCGGGGATCCGGTAAGCCCCGCGAGGCGAGGTTGAATATGCGTATTTTAGAATTGATTGAGGTGTTTCATAGAGCAACATGATAAAAGTTACACGGGGCTTTAGGCAAGCTTGAAAGATAGATTGGATTCGTTCTCAAGCTTAAACCGGATAAATATAAGAAAAGCGCATGGGAAAGGGTGTCAATTTGTTTGCATCCAAGCCTCGGGGTGTATGGAAATGTTTGCTCCAATCAAAAAATTGCCGCAAACAGGGGATCATATGTCCAATTCAGGCTGAAACCGCATGAAAGAGGCTGATTTGGGCCTTTAGAGGGACCGATTTGTCCCGGCAGCGTGTGAATCGAGAAATCGAAGACTTTTAGAGTCGGCGAAATTGGGTTCTAACACATGCAAAAATAGGCCGAAATTGCTTCTAAAGAGCCGTTTTGGGGATTTAAAGTGCCGATTTACCTTGATTAATCCCCGTGCCGCCGGAACTGTTGATAAATCGAGGCTTGTTGCGTTGTTGGCTGATGGGTTGAGGTAACAAAACCATTTGAATCAGGTCGAAATTTGGAGGAGAAGGCCGATTTGGAGTCTAGAAGGACCGAATTTGATTGTGCAGGGAAAACCCAGGAGATTTGGAGTCAGACCGATTCTTAGAAGGCAGGCCGAGCTCTAAATGGTCGCTGTTTTCCGTTCATCTGTTATTTGTGACTGTATTTTTCTTGTGTTGTCAATTGTTGTTGTCTTTATTTAATTAAGTCTTTTGTAATACGAAAGAAAGTAGAAAGGGTTTAAGGAAATGCTTGGAGGCACTACCTTTGGGTTGAGCACCATGAATCTGTTGTATGAAGGCCAGACCGATTATGGTGTTTGGGTGTTTAGTAGTAGTTGAATAGAAAACACACAAGAATTGGTAACTAAGGAATACAAATAAATGGAGGTAGTTAATTACATAGATAACCCAGATAATTGTACGGGCTTGCTCATGGAGATGGGGCTAGCCTTGGGCTACTTGAGAAGTGTTCCAGGCAGTTGCGGTCAGGGGACCCCATGGATTTTTAAGCAGGAAAAGCGGAAGTTGGAGACTCCAGTCTGGATGCGCAATTAATTGCTTAGCTATGGAAGTGGCTTTTAATATAAAAATATTAAAAACCTTAGCTAACAATTGGTAAAAGATAAATAAAAGGGTGGAACCTTAAAGATCATGAGAAGTTGGGCATCGAGAGCTATATGAGGCCTATGGACTGTCCAGATGAGGCTATGGAGTGGAAGCTAATGGATTATCCTCATGGGAGAATGGTTCTGAGGCAAGTTTGCATGTTTGGAATGTTGTTTTTCCTTGTTCAGTGAAGTACATAGGTATGGGAGCTACATCAATGATGGTTAGGCTTGTGACTTCCTCAACATATTTGGATCAGTAAGTTCGCTACTTCAATATGGCAAGTTGTACGGGCAACATCGGCAAGAGTATAATCTAGGCACATTTATAGTAAATTCTCTAATGAACGCACATGTTATGGTCTTGCATTGTTCCACTGTTGTCTTGGTATTTGATTATGTCTCTTGGAACCTCCGGGGTCGGACTTCTAGGTTCGGTGGCCTAGGGTGCTCCGGCATGCTCATGTTCATCTGTGATTCTCTGTGGTTCTTGTGCTCAGTGACACCGGGCGTAGTTCTCCCTGATCAGGATGCTATGTCACCTCTGTGACTCCATGGTAAGAGGTCCTCCAGCGCCGGGCGGGCCGGAAGGGTATGCGATACGAGGTTCACCCCACCAACTCCGCCAACCGGCTCTAATGTGAGCTGGCGGGCATTTCTCTGCTAACAGGGCCTGCTTGTAGGCTGGCTGAGCTTCCCATTGTCCCGGAGCTATGTGTCATGATGGTTTGGTATTTTTGACTATGTCTTGCTTCTGATGTTCATGTTGATATTTCTTTGGATTATATTGTCATTGTCTTAGTAATTGTACTCACGAGGATTTTCCGTCCCGGTTTATGCTTATCCGAGATTTCCGTAGTATTTCCATACATGCAAATGGCGGCCGGGGATCCCCACTTAGTCACGAGGACTAACCCCAAAGAATGCATGTGCAAAGTGAATGAGCAAGGGATGGCAAATGGCAAATTGAGGATCATGGTTGAGCCGGCTCCCCGGGTTGAATTGTACACAATTAGATATTATATTTGTTGAGAATATGGATTCTTTGGATGTTAGTATTATCTGATTATATTGAGATCATAAGTATTTTGCTTATTGAGTTTTGAACGTGTCATTTCAACTGTGCAAGAGGAAGATTCAATTCTTCACCATATCCAATTGTTTGTCACACCAACCTAGAATTAGCACAGTATTGACAAGATCCCGAGTTGGCTAGAGGGTCAACTCGGCAGGCTCGTCACATCCTACGCCGGGAGATTAGCCATGCATCCATGTAGATAGGTGGGGTGGTCACCATATAACCAAAATTTTATTAATAATTAAAATAGTAATAACGTAGGTCGACCTGCAGGCCAATAGAGCGCTCCGGAGGGCAAGGAGGTCGAGCTACGAAAACTTGCAACACAAATTTAGTCATAATGTGTTGCAAGGAATGAAGAGTACCTTAGAAGTGTAAATTTTGTATGAAATTGATAAACTTTGATAAACTTAAATGTTGTGTTAAGTAAGGTTAATAATTACCTTGCGTAGATTAAGTTATGAAGTGATAAGTTAATTGGGTAATGAAATAGTACAGTAATGTCTTAAACATTACCTTAGAGTAATTCTAATAATTAAGTATGTAATTATAGATATTGTAAAATTAATGCAGGATTTTAAGGTGCGAGGACTTGCAACACAAATTTTGTTGGAATGTGTTGCAAGGAATGAAGAGTACCTTAAATAATAATTGTATATGAAAGTGTTAAATTGTGATAAACTAAATGTTATAATAACGAGGACTAATAAGTACCCCGCTTAATAGAAGTTACTGAATTGACAAGTTATTTGATAATGTAATGGCGTAATAATAATTTAAAAATATTACCTTAAGGTAATCTTAATAAATGTGTAAGTATAATAGTAGTATATTGTATGCATCGTGTTGATTGCAGTTTAGGAAGATTCCAAGGTGGGAGACCCACGATCTTGCCGGGCGACATCATTTCAAGGTGGGGAGAATGTGACGTTCCAAAGACAAAGATATCTGGGTCCCGGGACGATATCGCATCTTGTCTCGTCACGCGCATTACACGCCACTCCAACCGACGCGTGCGCCGCGTGTAGCCGTGAGTAGCCCTAGGGGCAACTTGCTAGGTATGTGCATTTCTTATTAATGTGCACATGCACATTTATTAAGGTGCACACATTTCCATGTGGGCACATTTAGGTGCACACATTTCCATGTAGGCACATTTGGCCACCTAGCCATTAAAGGCAAGTGGGCCCATTTCCAATTATCCCACATGCCTAAAGGGATAATTGGAAACCCTAAGCCCCAACCCTTGCCTATTTAAGTAGAAGAACCCTAACTTGCCCATTTTCGCTCCTAGGGTTTTAGAGCTCGCTTTTGGCTGCTCTAGGAGTCAAAACCGCCTCCCGGACTGGGTCCGAGAGAATGGCACCATTAGTTTCCCTTGATTCGAAAGCAGCTTGGTGAGGGATGGTCGAAACTCAGTCGAGGAGCAACTCATGGATCGGGGTATGTAGTCGATTTAATGGTCTAAACCGTTTTCCGGTCATTGTATCAAGAGGTTTAGCCTATTAAATCGCCTTTAGCAGCCTATCTAGATCTCTAGATGAGTAGATACCAGACTCTAACTAAAGAACCTAACTCTATGATATAGATTAGATCTATGTTCTTTAGTTCTTCCGTGATGTATATGGATGATGTATCTCTCTGTGAACTCCTTGTATTGGGAAGGGGGTAGAGACTTCAAGCTTGGTAGTAGATACTCCTAGATTAGCCTCTCTAGCACACCATAGATTCGCCTTTGGTACAAGAACCACACCTGGTTGTGGGTGAAGGGGCCAGACTGGCTAAGAAGGAGGTTCGTGTTCTGACTCTTGAACGATCCCTCTGGTGTGTAAGGCCTACCGGGGATCATTGTGACTAGGTCTAATGGCTTACCACTGAGTGTGGGTAAGGCATGGGCTCGACACCCGTGAAGTGGTGTTCATGACTTTCCAGTGGGTTCAGTCGAATGCGGGCAAAGGCCCCCTCTAGTCACCTTGAGTCAAGATGTAGATCTCGGAGGGAGTGATCCCTACCTGCCCCATCGGAACTGGGATGATGACCCCTGTGAGTAGCCCTTTGGCTATGCATCCGTGAACTGGCTGATGGGCCGTCCCGACACTTTTCAGCCTACTCTGCAAAGTGTGCACAGGAGGGGCGGATGGAGTGGACAACCCTATGCCATGTTCTTATGCCAGCCAAATCCATTGCCATGAATTCTGTCTGCAATGAACTCTGGAGACCCAAGCCGTCAGTCATCCCTTTGAGTCTGAGCCTTGGGTAGGATTCCCTATGTGATGTGCTGATCTTTGTCTATGCAGATATGTGGAGGACCATCCTTCGTGATGGTCATATGATGTTGATGTATGTACTACTGACATGTATGTTCACGCTTCCGCAGCTAGGTAGGCCCTGAGGGAGACAGGGTAAAGGACCCCTTCATTCTTCCCACTGGAACTCTTCAAGGTTGCAGTGATACGTGGAGGGCCCTATATTAGCATGGAGCTGGTATGGGGGATGAACTCCTGTTTGTATACAGTGAGTGCACCGTATATGAATAGGGGACGTCACAATCAAGCAAGGAACAAGAGAAGATACTAGAATGTAAGGCTAGGCACATCATTAACATAGGAAGAAGCAGATCTAGCCGTGCAGTCAGCTTAGACCCCTATGCACCTTTCTGGGCATAACTTTCAAACCGTAAAAGGGGCATAACTTTCAAACCATAAGGAATCTATGGACAACCAAGCCCAATCTGCAAAATAGACTTCAAGGGCTTTTCAACAAGGTAAGGATCGCCGATTTCTGAGTTGTGGTTGCAGAGATATCACGTCTCAAACTTGTCCTTTTATTTATAGGTAATAATACCTTTTTTGCCTTTTTGCTTCTAAATAAAGGTCAAGGTTTATTTTTAGCTCTCTCCTTGATAATATCAAGACTTAGACATACTGAATGGCTTTCTTACTTGATCATATCAATAAATATTGTTCCATGCAAGGCCACTCCCCCGAGCACCATTATTAGTTATTAACCTTAAACCATATCATGGTAACAAGGATCAACCAATTTACTATGCAAGCAAACAGTTAAATGAGGTTGAAAGAAACTATACAACTACTGAACGTGAAGGTTTAGCAATGGTTTTTGATGTTCAAAAGTTCCGCCATTATCTTCTCGGGAATTACTTTATTTTCTATGTATATCACCAGGCCTTGTTGTATCTAATAAATAAACCTTGTACCACACACACTGGTTGCTCATTCTACAGGAGTTTAATTTTAAAGTGGTTATTAAACCTGGAACTTCACATACAGTACCTGATCATCTATCAAGATTAGCTAACGGTGAATCTCCCACCGGAATATATGATGATCTACCTGATGTTAACTTGTTTAGAGTAAATGCCATCCCACCTTGGCATGCAGGCATTGCAGAATATCTGACCTCTGGAACTCTTCCTCTCGAATTAGATGTCTCCCAAAAGAAAGAGTTCATTCGAAAAGCAGCACCATACTGCCTCATAGCTGGTCAGTTATATAAAAAGGGAAAAGATAATATTCTCCATCGGTGTGTGCTTCCACACGAAACTCAAGAGCTACTAAAACAAGCACATGAAGGTCCCGGTGGCGGGCACTTTGCTGGTGAATTAACGGCAAGAAAGATATTGCAAACCAGTGGCCAACCCTTTTTACAGATGCTTCTAAAGAGGCCTCACTTTGTGATATTTGTCAACGCACTGGTAAACCACAAGAAAGACATCATATGCCCTTACAACCTATACTGCCTTTGGGACCCTTTGAAAAATGGGGTATTGACTTCGTTGGCTGTGACGTCCCCTACTCGTATACGGTGCACTCACCGTATACAAACAGGAATTCATCCCCCATACTAGCTCCATGCTGATACAGGGCCCTCCACATATCACTGCACCCATAACGAGTCCCAGTGGGAAGAGTGAAGGGGTCATTTTACCCCGTCTCCCTCAGGGCCTACCTAGCTGCGGAAGGGTAAACATACATGTCAGTGCATAACACCATCACATATCCACCTTGAAGGGTGGTACATCAACATCTGCATAGACAAAGATCAGCACAATACATATGGGTTCCTACCCAAGGCTCCGACTCCAGGGAATGACTGACGGCTTGGATCTCCAGAGTTCATTGCAGACAGAATCATGACAATGGATTTGGCTGGCATGATAACATGGCATAGGGTTGTCCACTCCATCCGCCCCTTCTGTGCACACTTTGCAGAGTAGGTTGAAGAGTGTTAGGACCTGACTGTAGCCCGCCGGATGCATAGCCAAAGGGGCTATTCCTGGGTTGCATCTCCCCAGTTCCGATGGGGCAGGTAGGGATCACTCCCACCAGAGGTCTCCATGCTGACTCAAGGTGACAAGAGGGCCACTGCCCTTATTCGACTTAACCCACTGGAAAGTGAACTCCACTCCACGGGTGCCGAGCCCATGCCTTACCCACACTCAGTGGCAAGCCATTAGACCTAGTCTACATTGATCCCCGGTAGGCCTTACACACCAGAGGGATCGTTCAAAAGTCAGAACACGAACCTCCTTGTAAGCCAGTCTGGCCCCTTCACCCACACAGGCCGAAATCTAGTAATGCACTAAGAGGGACTAGCTAGGAGCATCAACTACTAAGCTTTAAGTCTCTACCCCCCTTCCCAATACAATGAGTCCACAGAATTCATCCATAAATCACATCATCATAGAACTAAAGAATAAGAACTAATCTATATCATAGAGTTAGGTTCTTTAGTTAGGGTCAATCTTGGGATCTGCTTGGCTAAATCTATTGGTTCGATGGCTGGAATACGGTTTAGGCTATTAAATCGACTAAATACCTGATCCCTGGTTCACTCCTCTTGATCCGAAGGCGTCCATGTTGCTGCTCTGCTTGGGGATGCGGTCGGAAGGCGAATCTGACGAGCTAGGGCACACGTGCAGATCTTGGGAGTTGGATTTGACTCCTCAGGCGCGCGAACTGGAGCTCGGAAGGTTTGTGGACGGAAAGGGAAGAATTAGGGTTTGGTTACCTTACATAGGCTCTCAGTTAGGTTTAGGGTTTCCATGACCCTTGGTCTGCCTTTAATGGGTTAAAGGTTTAAAGTGCGCACATTGCTAAGTGTGCGCACCCTTGCAAGTTGCCCCCCTAGGGCGCCCTTGCTTGGTTACACGTCGGCGTACACGTCGTTTGAAATGGCGGGTACGCGTGACGGTGCAGTACGGTATACGTCTTGAGATCGTATATCGTACTGGAACGTCACATTAGCCTTGTGGATCCCCCAACCAGTAAAACAAAAGCTCAATATATTCTGGTACTCACTGATTATCATACCAAATGGGCCGAGGCCAAGGCCCTAAAAGACAATACAGCAGCAAGTGTTGAAAAGGTCATGTACCATCAAATCATTACCCGCTTTGGATGCCCCATTGAACTTGTCAGCGATCGCGGTGTACATTTCATAAATGACACCATTGAAACTCTCATCAGAGATTTCTTAATTTCTCACAAGAAGTCCACGCCACACTACCCACGTGCTAATGGACAAGCCGAGTCAATCAATAAAATATTGGTTAATATTTTAAAGAAAGTATGTGAATCGTCAAGGAAAGATTGGGAGCTCAAGTTACCCGTTGTTTTGTGGGCTTACAGAACGACATATAAAACTATTACAAATCATACTCCCTTCCAACTCACATATGGAATAGAAGCCATCCTACCATTTGAGTTCATTATCCCAAGCTTAAGGCTGGCCATTCACCATAGAATGAGTGACATGTTCCCTTCAAAATAGATTATATCAGCTGGAAGCTCTCGATGAAAAGCGACATCAATCAGTATGGGCTCAACAAGTATCCAAGGATAGGCGCAAGGCGTGGTTAGATCGAAAATTAAAATCATTTCATTTCCAAGACAATGATAAGGTCTTATTATACGATTCAAGGTACAAACAACATCTATGAAAATTAAAAATTCGCTGGCTTGGACCATTCCAAATTCATAAAGTATATCAAAATGGTTCTGTTCAACTACAAGATTTGGATGGAAACCTTTTGCCTACCCGCGTGAATGGGTGCCGACTCAAACCCTGCAAAGAAGTCAAACCTGTTAATATGGTAAAACCAGCACCAAAGTTTTGCACCACTCAAAATTTCTCTCGACTTCTTAAAATGTCTTTAAATATTTTCAAATGGGATAACCAACAGGTATCTACAAGACTTTAGCTCCAAATTGATAGACTTAAGATTCAAGGTGGCACTCTTCAACTACTCATGGTTCCCTTTCCTACATCCAAGGCGTACAATTGGTGGAATGATCCTGATTCCCCGAGTGTTTCCCATACTACCTTCATGGAAGTTATGTATTATATTGGTTTCTGGCCACCCAACAAATTATTGTTTTGCTTTGGACAGGGGCAAGCTAATTCTGGTAGATACAAACAACTCTTAGCAAAACTTAAACCTCAAAGCCGTCGGGCAACCTACCAGCGTGAGCAACGACAATGGAAACGCAACATACCAGTTTACTGTATTCAACCAAATTATAAAGTTCCCTCAGATAAGTTTCAAATCTTGTATCCTAATATATCTTTTGATAATTTGCCGCCTTTGGATGCTTTGGCCCAAACATATCTGGAAACGGCAAAGTTACTTTCATTTGTGCTATTACCATTTCCAAAATTGAATAATGCCCAGGTTTAGAACACCAGGAACACCAAATGTAACTTTGTTTCTGTTCACTCTGAACAATTCGTTTTAGCTTCTCTTCCATATTTTGTTGCAATCTGCCTTGCATATCTCCAATTTCTTGGTTCACCCTTTTGTGAACCAAGCTTTCTAATTCTGGTTTTCCATGCTTGTCAGCACCCTAAATCCCATTTAATATTGCAGCTCTCTTTACTGCTTCCTCTAAAGTGTTTGGATCATCCATCTGTAATTGTTGTTTTATCCTTCCTTGAAACCCATCCACAAACCATGATACAATATCTGTCTCATGTGGTTTGGGATCTAATTGACTTGCTAAATCTGTAATTCAAGTTGCAAAAGTCAATGGAGCTTCTCCAGGCTTAATTTGCAAAGCCTTTAATTCATCTTTGATCTGTTTGTATGTAGGGGCAACATGATAGGCTTTCAGAAAGATCTCTTTAATCTCCTGCCAAGTTCTCTTATTGTCCATGTTGCATAGTAGCCAATCTGCTGGTCTACCTTCCAAGGTAGTTGGAAACAACGTGATTCTTTCTAGGTCACTATCTTGACCATTTGAAGAGCTTATGAGCTCGAATTGCTTCACATGAGTATCAGCCTGAGTTTGGGCTGCTTTACCTGCACCATACTCCATTGATGCTAAAGATACATCCAGAGTTTCCATGAAATGTTTCTGGAAAGAGTATATCATTCAGAAATTAGTTTCTGAGTTGCATAAGACAGAGAAATCAACAATGTAAGAGAATGTACGGAAAGGGCAAAACTTGCCCTTCAAGAAGGATTGTAAGTATTTAGGTCTTTGTTCCTATTGCAAATTCCTCTTCATAACCGGTGTTGAACATCATGATAATTGCCATAGAAACAGTACACGTATGCTCCAGATCGCTTCCTCTCCGCTCTTCTCTGTATCCTCCAAAAACCGTTCCTTCCTCCTTTTCAACGTAGCCAAGAGGTGTCATCTCTCCACCGTTGGATTGTCTTATTAGATCTACATCTCTCATTCTTTAAAGACTTTTATATCTTATGTATTTATTTGATATCTAATGCAAATGACACTAACATGGTTTTATATATAAAATTGTTCCATGGTCAACCCATGGTCTTTATTGAGCAAGGTTTTATTTATTGTTCCATGGTCAAACCATAGTCATTACTATTGTTTAATGGGACATTTTATATTTCTTCGACGTTTCTTAAAATGATTGCCATAATCTTCGTTGTCTTCGTCCTCACTGTCATCGTATATTAAATGCATTAATGATGTATTTTCGATGTCTTGGTCTAACACCTTATCACTCTCCCCCACTTTTGTGTTGAGCATAGGCTCAACACACAATTGTTTAGTGCTGTTTTTATGGGCAAGGTGCACCTCACGGAAGTTGTTGTTGAAATGTGTAATATTTTGTCTGGGTTTTCCGGCCAAGGCAAGGGTATCATCTACATATGCCTTAGATGCTTCATGCAAAAATCCTCGTGTAGCCATTTCTTCAAAGAGTTGTATATATTTCGAGGGAAGATGACTTAACTTCAGGAACAGAGCAGTATATGTGAAAGTCTTCTTGCAAGATCTATTCGGGTCAAAGTTGATGACGATATCCTTGGAGTGAGAATATAATGGAGGAGTTTGCAATAGCGGGCTTGATCGTATATAAGGCGCTCGGGACTATATTGAGCAACATTTATAAACATTTGTAAGTTGTGTAAGATATCATTGTTAGATTCCAATGGGTACCTTTGATGATGGCCCAATTAGGTAACTATTTGAGTGATGCAGTATGCCATGATAAGCGTCGTTGGAATCTCGGATCAAAGGTAGGATCATCTTGTATATGTTGAGGTGCTTTGGCAAAGTTGTAACGAATTTCATCATCTGACAAAAGTTTATCCTGCCAAGTTGTATCTTCAACCTGTGTATACAGTGGCATGTCAGAAAAGATATCATCATAGTGTATTGAAGCTGAGTCTTTAAGAAACATGTCGATTTTCTGCATAAGGACAGTAGGTCTTTCCATTCAGAAGATGTGGGAATTTGCCAATTTATGAGATCAAAAGGCTGAGGAGCTGAATATAAAGCTGTGTGCTCTAGCTGGAATGATAAAAATTTGACTCAAATTTTAGAATCTTCATTGTGCTGAATTTTTAAACTGATGGTCTGAAGTAGGGAGTCTTGAACATCCTGAAGATGGGTCTTCAAATTTCTAATCATCAACTCTTTATCGGCAGCAGGTAAAACCAATGAGTTGCTCATATCATTAGATTGTAATGGATGACATTGCTTGATCTTTAAAGGAGGTCATCCTCTAAGCTGCGCTGATTCATAAATGAGCTGTTGTGATGAGGAATAGTAAGAAAGAATATAACCGATACTGTCAACAGCCCATTCGTGACATAGAACAGGGTCTTCGATGGTAAGATCATGGCGATAAATTGCAGTAATAAGTTGAACTCTTTCTGGATAGATCATCTGTTTCCATAAGTTAGAAAATTGTTGAGCGGTGATTGGTGTGCAAGGGTCGATACACCAACATACTAATCAGATTCTAAGGTTAGATAAATCATAATAATAGTTCGTCTCAAGATCATTTACTCGCGCCACAAGAGTAGGGTCATCCATAGTACCAATGCTGATTGTCATATTCAACAAGGCACTACAGGACGGTTTCCCCCCACAATGGCGCTCTAGCCGAGTTGCCCCCATATACAAGGCTGATGACCCTTGACACAGTGCCTTGGGAAAAGCTATGGCCAAGATTGCAAGACTTAGGGGTCCCTGTAGATTTGTAGAATGCGTTGTATAGGCTATACGAGACATGTTCATGTCGGTTGTGACGTTCCACGTATTTATATGGTATATGTTACGTATTTATACGGTATACCTATAAATATACTGACACGTCACTCAATAATGGTACGCCACCATGGGGTATTGTAACCTAGGGGGTTGACCTAAAAGGGATTAAATTAGCTATGCTAATTTAATCATTAAAGATAATAACCTATAATCTAGGGGTTAATATTAAATGGGTTAATTAGGCTAATTAATGCTTTGGGAAGGCGCCACCTGGCCTAATTCGATTGGCCAGCATGGGGATTTCCAAATTGGGCTGTCAACCTGATCCCTATTGCTAATTGACTCCCAAAATTCGTCCAAAAAGGAGCAGGAGCTGAGCGCCACCATACCAAGTACTTTTACCTGTGTAGCTGAAGCTGAACACCAAGACCCAGGAGATGGAAGCACCTAATGGTAACGGGTCCAGCCAGAACTCAGGTGGGTGGCTAGGATAGCCTGTGAGTTCTAGGGTAGCGCCCCTGTTGGGCACTGGTTGTGTCTGCTTCTTGTTTCTCTCTATGTTTTTACTGGTAGGAACTAACCCTTGATTGTAAAGGTGAGTTCTTCTTATTTCTGATATTGATTATGCTTGTGAAGGATGGATTAATAGTTCTTTGCATAGTATTATTCCTGAAATGGGGGATTACGGGGGGTAGAGACCTCTGAGCCCATGTATTGTAGTATGCTCCTAGATAGAGCCCTGTAGCATCCCACTAGTTGCGGCCTGTGCACAAGAGCCCACCGGGTCATAGATGCTATGGATTGGCTTAGCACCAAGCAAGGGACACAGTGGTGAAACGGGGGTGGGGTCTTACACGAACATAAAAGGCTCCTGAGACTCCTACAGTGGACTAGGCCTAATAGCCGGCCAGTGAGCTAGGCGCGATCCAGGCCGGGTATGGGTCTGACACTCCCTGGGTACTAAGGTGTGACCCGCATGGGGCATCCTGTACTTTGAGTAGATTTAGGGCGAGTAAGTCGGGTACGGATGCGGGGGTCGCTGATGCGGCACATATTCTCTAGTCCACCCATGGAACCACTGTGATCCTGGAAGGGGACGCTTCCCTGACCTGCCTCATCGGACCGGGGCGTCATGAACCCTGGAGTAGGCTCAGCAGGGTGATACCTCGAGCCTGCATCTCCGGAAGGCTATAGCGAAGCCATAGCATGATTCGACTCATCTGCAAAGTGTGCACAGGAGGGGCGGATGGAGTGGACAACCCTAGCCGATGTTCTATGCCAGCCAACGCCATGTCAAGATTCGGCCTGCTGATCTCTTGAGACCTAGCCGTCAGTCGATCCTCACTGGAGTCTGAGCCGGGGTAGAACCATGGGTTTTGGGTGTTTTCTTTAGGATTAGATGCATATTCTTTGCCGTTGGTATTTGGATGGATGTTCCACCCTTCGTGGTGATTATTTATATGTATTTGTGCTGTGTGCTAACATGTATGCACGCTTCCGCGACGTAGGAGTCCCACTGAAGGCGTGGGCCGAATGACACCTTCGTGTCCTTCACTCGGGCATCTCTCTATAGATGGCCCGGGATAGACGGAGGGCCCTGCTCGTGGCGATGTGGTCGCCATGGGAGGGGAAAGTCCCCATATGTATACGGCCGAGGGTCGTATATATTCAGGGAGCGTCACAGTGGTATCAGAGCATGGTTCTGGGAAGCCAAACTATTGCACTGGCCACATACTAACTCGTTAGATCGATAGCTAGTGAGTGAAGATTTTGGAGTAGTATGAGTTTTGAGTGGTGTGATGGATGCCGTCATGATTGCTTTCACGTGGTTGAAGTAGAATAATGGTATGTGTACCCGGTGCCAAACCCTAACCCTAAGTGGCGGGCAGGGGGTACTCGGGTGTTTGTAGCGACGGTGGCGACCTCGAGGTAGGGGGTGCCCACCACTAGAAAAAAAAAAAAAAAAAAAAAAACCCTAAGTGGCGGGCAGGGGGTACCCGGACGCCGCTGGCGCCCGTGGCGACGTCGAGGTAGGGGGTGCCCGCCACCTCGAAAAACGCGTCCGCCACTTTTTCATAAAAAGTTTTTTTAGGGTTAAAATTTTAAAAGTGACTTTTTCTTTCACTTTTCTGAAACGCCTAGCGCCCTAGTGAGCTCCGCCTAGCCGCCATAGCCGCCGGAACCGGAAGCTCTTCTCTGCCATAGCCAAACCTGATCCCATACCTTCCTCCCCCAAGCGCCTGCCCAGCGCCCGCCTAGCACCTACCTTTCAAGGATGGAGACACCCAAGCAAGTGTATAAGCGCAAACCCCGTCATTCTCAAACTCCTATAGAGTTCTTAATGGCTGAGCTGATGCCAGAACAAAACCCAAATGACGCTAAAGCAAAAAAACAAGAAATACTGGAATATTTCGTGAAGCGCTTCTACGAAGGGGTCAGAATACCATACCCGCTCTTTTGCTATAATGAGCGTTTTGTATTTAAGCTCAACGCCATTCGGGAGACCTGCATGATAGTTGAACAGGAAGATGGCGTCCAGAAGTATGCCCGGTTCTTCCCGCCAGGAGGGGATGAACAAGCTGAGGAGGAGGCCCTACAAACGCAGGCCCAAAACAGTTTGCAAATGGCCCAAGAGGTGGACCTACAGTGGCTAGCATCGGATGATCCGGCTTCAGGATACCGCTACCTGGGAAACGGCATGTGCCTCTTTGATGGGGGATCCTACACTCTCCCATCGCTTTTCATATGAAGAGGAGACCAACCGTATCCTCCGGAAGCGGAACACCCTCAGATTTCACGCATCACTTTCAGCGGGCTGTTGAGCGGGATATGCAAGCTAATCCCCCACGTTACTTCATAGAGCTTACAAGAAGAACGGAGATTAGGATAGCCAAAGAGAAGCAAGCAGAGGAGCAAGCCGCACTCCGGGCGCAAGCACAGAAGGCAACACAGTTGACGGAGGAGGCTGCTAAGCTTCGTGAGGATACTAGCAATCAGCAGCAGGTAGAACGGGAGCAACACCTGAAGAGAATGCAAGATGAAGCAGAGCAGAGAGCGAGAGAGGCAGCCGAAGCAGTGAAGGAGCGGCTGAGGAAGGAAGAGGAAGAAAGGCACCGGCAAGAGCAGCCACCTGCAGAAGTTCGTGTTCCTCGCCGAAGGACGAAGAGGACGCCGAATAAGTCGGGTGCTCAGTACAAGGATCAGCTTAGGGCTCGGGGTGGAATAGCTAAGGCTGCAGGAGACAACCGGCGGGATAACATTATTCGTAAGGCCCGGCATCCCAGGACAGCAGGGAAAACTCTTCCCGGAGCTGCACCCCAACCCAGGAGGAGGCATCGTTACAATCCTGGTACCGTGGCACTTCGAGAGATAAGGAAGTACCAGAAATCCACCGAGTTTTTGTTACGAAAACTTCCTTTTCAGCGCCTGGTCCGAGAAATTGCCCAAGAATTTAAGACGGACCTTCGTTTTCAAACTCATGCCATTCTAGCACTCCAGGAGGCGGCCGAGGCTTACTTGGTGGCCCTCTTTGGCGATGCAAACTTATGTGCAATCCATGCCAAGCGAGTAACCATCATGACAAAAGACCTACAGTTGGCACGCCAGATCCGTGGGGAACGGCCATGATTATGTACCATAACAATTTTGTATCTATGTAAATCGGTATATATATATTAATACAAAGACTGTTTTGACTTTTTATTTTAAACTGTGAATTTTCTTAAAATTAAAAAAAAAAAAAAAAAATTTGATGATGAGCTGGCGCCTCGAACGCCGTGCCCAGCAAGTTAAAACTAAGATTCACTTTAGGGTTTCATCATTTCTTACTCCTGTTTCCTTCTTCCTCCCATCTTCCGTCTGCAGTGATGGACTACGCTGGCCGACTAGCATGGTACATGGGAGGCGAGCAATGGGATCCTCAGGTTCCCTACCCTCTCTTGGATCCCATGTTGCAGAGCTCAGTCGACCTCATCGACAATATGCGCGCCCACCCTGACTATGCGACCTTCGTAGAGTTCTATGATGAGGAAATCTTGCCTGAGGCGGAGTTCTTTGGGGAGCCGCCCCAACCCTATCTTCACAGGGATATTGTGGAGCATATGTTGGGAGATGACCGCCACAGCTATGATATGGCATTATCAGACGTGCTAAGCACGCTCCCATCATTGATTGTGGCTCCAACGGGCTCTACTTTGAAGCCCAATTTGCCCTTGCTCTTATTATGGACAGGTATGTTGATGGTACTGATACCGCTTTAGAGCAAGCTAAGTCCCCACTTCCTCCAGATCCAGAAGAGGATGAGCAGATAAGCTACGCTGACTTTGCAAGATGGAAGGAGTTAGCTAAGGAGAGGCCTCTACCTCGTAGTAAGGGCCAAGCTCTTGTGGGATTAAGCTCCCTTTCTACCATTAAGGTTGGGGATCAAGATTACTTGCTGCTGAGCGACATTCAATGGGCGTATCAGCATATCGCCAATAAGGGTAAGCAAAGGACCGCCCACCTTCTCTATGAGTTGGCCGAGTATTGTCAGGGTCAGCATGATTTCATTGATTATTCTCGCCCCGTTTATGCGCCAGAGATACATCAACTGCTCAACTATCAACCTCTTGATGTTGAGCCTATCAGCACACTTTTATCTTTGCGCCAGTTAATGATTCAGGGTACCCCATCTTCAGTTCCTGAATCAGCTTTCCAGGCTACCGGGCCACATGTGCCTAATATCAACGATGTGGTCGTCAAGATCGAAGACGACCCAACCATGGAGGATCTATGTGATGAGGGCCAGTATGCTCAGGAGGAGAAGGATTTTGCCATGGAGGAGGAGCTGCCCCAGAATTTGGAGTCAGAGTTGGCCTCTTCAACCCATCCGATGGTTCAGGGGTTGAAATGCCACATTACTCGCTTCTTTCTATCGGCTTTCACAAGCAGACAGGTTCTCTTCTTTGCTAAAGCCATTGCGCCTGAAGCAGAGGCGGCTGTATGGGCACTCCGAGCACTTTCAACCACAGCCGGCCATAAGAAGTTAGCTCCTAACCTTGAGCAGGTTATCTTAGTGAACTTATGTATCTTCCTAAACTTATGTGCTGAACACCAACCCACCGCAACATGTCCACGAGGATGGACCGGAGTTACCTCCGTCACCGCCAAGCCCACCACCACAGCAGCCTTCTGTACCTGAATCCAGTCCTGCACCCGTACCAAAGAGGCACCGTTCCAAACGTCATCGTGCTTCTTCTAGGGACAGTGCCACATCATCTCAGTCACCAACTTCTGAGTCCTCGGAGTCATCTATGTCATCCGATGGCCATGCACATCGTCGAGACAAGGAGTACCGAAAAACAGTTGATACAGCCATAACCAGTATATGGAAGAATAGGAAATTGGCCCAATTTGATGGAAAAGCTAGAGGTGGGCTGAATGCAGAGTCCTGGCTCGACGAGATGAAGGAGTTCAGAAAATCCTATGGAATGACTGAAAAGGATACAGGAAAGGTTGCCACTACAAACCTTACAGGAGCTGCCCGTATTTGGTGGAAGGGCTATGCCAGAGCCAAGCACCTGGACCGAAGCCGGTGCAAGTTCAAAAAGTTTGCCAAGGCTTTTAAGTCACATTATGTGCCTCGTGCGCACAAATGCCAACAGATCCAGACCTTCTATAGGCTAGAGCAGAAGGGAATGTCAGTTCAGGCCTACACTGATGAATTTATGCGCCTGAGGTTGTATGTACCCGGGATGAATGAGAAGAGGGCAGTGGAAGGCTACATTGAGGGGTTGGCCCCATCCATTAAACGAATGGTTAAGGCCATCGACCCAAAATCAGTTGCAGAAGCTGAAGCTAAGGCCTCTACCTCGTAGTAAGGGCCAAGCTCTTGTGGGATTAAGCTCCCTTTCTACCATTAAGGTTGGGGATCAAGATTACTTGCTGCTGAGCGACATTCAATGGGCGTATCAGCATATCGCCAATAAGGGTAAGCAAAGGACCGCCCACCTTCTCTATGAGTTGGCCGAGTATTGTCAGGGTCAGCATGATTTCATTGATTATTCTCGCCCCGTTTATATGCGCCAGAGATACATCAACTGCTCAACTATCAACCTCTTGATGTTGAGCCTATCAGCACACTTTTATCTTTGCGCCAGTTAATGATTCAGGGTACCCCATCTTCAGTTCCTGAATCAGCTTTCCAGGCTACCGGGCCACATGTGCCTAATATCAACGATGTGGTCGTCAAGATCGAAGACGACCCAACCATGGAGGATCTATGTGATGAGGGCCAGTATGCTCAGGAGGAGAAGGATTTTGCCATGGAGGAGGAGCTGCCCCAGAATTTGGAGTCAGAGTTGGCCTCTTCAACCCATTCGATGGTTCAGGGGTTGAAATGCCACATTACTCGCTTCTTTCTATCGGTTTTCACAAGCAGACAGGTTCTCTTCTTTGCTAAAGCCATTGCGCCTGAAGCAGAGGCGGCTGTATGGGCACTCCGAGCACTTTCAACCACAGCCGGCCATAAGAAGTTAGCTCCTAACCTTGAGCAGGTTATCTTAGTGAACCGTGATCTAGCCATTGCAGTGTTTGATCAAGAGATTGGTTCTTGGATGAACATGAGTCTGTTGGTTGCAGCGCCATTGGCTACCAATGTCCTTCCAGAGATAGCTTCGTCAGCTGCCTCATCAGTTAATCCTAGTGTGCTACTCTTGCAGCATCGACCAGAGCCTAAGCTTGATAATCAAGCCCAAGATGCTGAAGGGTCGACCTCTTAGTTCTAGATTTCATTGAATCATCATATGAAAATTTATGTAATTTTGATTGGCATTACCTCTAATGGGCCAACACCAAACTCTATGTACTGTTTCTTTTTATATATATTCCAGATATCCTCTTATGTTTCTTGCACTGTTGAAAACCATTGAATTGTTTTCTCCTTTTGTTTTGATTAATCCACTTCCTTAAAGTTGAGTAGAAGGAAATTGTTCGAAGTATATATATTTATTCCTGTCGTCTTGCAGAGGAAACCCTTGAAGAGTACGAGGACAAAATCACTGACCTGATAAGAATGGACGATCAGGGACCTCCTGAACAAGATTATGGCCAGAGATATGGAGAATACCCGGAACGAGAGGGTGTCGATGAGATGGTTGAACCCGAAGGGCCGCAAGAGCCTTATGATCCTGACAAGGGTATGGAGGTAGTTAATATCCTCCGAGAACGCGCCTTCGACGACCTAAAGCAGACCCTTCGCCGCACATGGGACTATTGGAGTATGTCCAGGCACGAAGCTTTCGAGGATTCCAACGACCACCTATGGCAATTATTCTATGCATTAAGGAGGCTTTTTAACCTTCTCATTATCAGCCCCACATGGGATTATCAGCCTGTGATCGTCCAAGCCTGGGCACGTTACAAGCTCATCAGAGCTGTACGTGAAAGTGTTCGCTATTCTATTATGTACCCTTTCGCGAACCCCTAGGCCGGGACCTCCTCAGTTTTTGTGTTGCTATGTTTCAGTGTGGCTAGAGAAGTAAACCATGTATAAAAAAAATCTACGTGTGCACTGTATAATTTTGAGTGATAACTACTTTCAGAGTGAACTTTTGTCTAATGTAATAGTGTTTTGACTTGTAATCGAAAGCTTTTCTCTTGTTTTTTTCGTGTTCACTCTTTCTTTGATACTACACAAATGATCTTGTTATGGGACTTGATGTTGTTCTCTTCTTGTGAGACCTGATGTAACTCTGCTTATATCTTGTTATGCTCAATATAGATTTGCGGCACGCAAATAGCGCCGCCGGCGGAACACCCTCGAATGCCAGCCGGTTAACTCCTGAGCAGGAACTCCTGCTGATGAAAAGGCAACTAGTTGAGTTGCAAACTTATGTGCTGAACACCAACCCACCACAACATGTCCACGAGGATGGACCGGAGTTACCTCCGTCACCGCCAAGCCCACCACCACAGCAGCCTTCTGTACCTGAATCCAGTCCTGCACCCGTACCAAAGAGGCACCGTTCCAAACGTCATCGTGCTTCTTCTAGGGACAGTGCCACATCATCTCAGTCACCAACTTCTGAGTCCTCGGAGTCATCTATGTCATCCGATGGCCATGCACATCGTCGAGACAAGGAGTACCGAAAAACAGTTGATACAGCCATAACCAGTATATGGAAGAATAGGAAATTGGCCCAATTTGATGGAAAAGCTAGAGGTGGGCTGAATGCAGAGTCCTGGCTCGACGAGATGAAGGAGTTCAGAAAATCCTATGGAATGACTGAAAAGGATACAGGAAAGGTTGCCACTACAAACCTTACAGGAGCTGCCCGTATTTGGTGGAAGGGCTATGCCAGAGCCAAGCACCTGGACCGAAGCCGGTGCAAGTTCAAAAAGTTTGCCAAGGCTTTTAAGTCGCATTATGTGCCTCGTGCGCACAAATGCCAACAGATCCAGACCTTCTATAGGCTAGAGCAGAAGGGAATGTCAGTTCAGGCCTACACTGATGAATTTATGCGCCTGAGGTTGTATGTACCCGGGATGAATGAGAAGAGGGCAGTGGAAGGCTACATTGAGGAGTTGGCCCCATCCATTAAACGAATGGTTAAGGCCATCGACCCAAAATCAGTTGCAGAAGCTGAGGCTAAGGCATTAAGCCTCGAAGAGGACACACCAAGGAACCAGTATCCGCGTCCTGCACCTTACTCGCAGCCACGGCCGTCCACACCTTACAAACCCCGCTCACCAAGTCCGGGGCCTTCTCAGCAGAACTCCTACAGTCGCCAGGAAAAGAAAGTCACCTTCAACATGCCCGACAAACCGAACAATGTTGGCAAGGAAGTTCGGAATCTCTTACAGTCCATTCCCAAAGAGGCCCGAGATCAGTTACGCAAGGATAAGGCATGTTACAGGTGTATGCGACCCGGGCATTACATGCAGAACTGCCCTTACGTCACGCAGACGGCCCAGCTGGCTATGGCTGGCCTGGATTGGGACGACCTTGAGTCAACACTACCTGCCAAGGAGGACGCTCCCGAGTACATTCACGGTGCGTCTCATATCCTTGCAGCCATTGAAACTGGCAATGCTAAAAGTCAGCCTTCTGTTATTTCTACCATAGGCCAAGTAGACAGTAAGCCCTTCATAATTTTGATGGATACGGGTAGTACCCATAACTTTGCTTCTCCTAGAATGGCCCAGGTACTGCAGCTTGAAACATTGAGATCCCGGCCAAAGCCAGTTACGTTAGCCAGTGGTAAGATCAGACACACTCATGGCCGCCGCATCAACCTTAAAATGCAGTTGCCAGATGCACCAGTTGCATTGGGTGCCGAGTTAATGGACATTGGCAAATATGATCTTATTGTTGGGATGGAATTTTTGGCAGCTGCAAAGGCCAATATAGACTGCGACAAACGAGAGGTTACCTTCAACGCCGCTAACGGAGCTCGCGTAACTATAAAAGGTGAACCATTCAACCCTATTATGCAGTCTATGTCCCTCAAGCAGTTAGATAAAGCGTTACGCAAGGAAAAGCTCCTTTGCATCATTAGACTTGCCTCTATTGAGACGGATGCTAAGAAGAAGCAGATAATCGAAGCCTCCAGACAGGATTGCTAACCTTCTCCGGGAATTTAGCGATCTTTTTCCAGATGAGATTCAGAAGCTTCCTCCTTTCAGAGGGGTAGAATGTGAGATCGCTCTAGAACCAGGTACTAAGCCTACCAGTAAGGCCCCGTACCGTATGAGTCCCCCAGAGTTGGCAGAGCTTAAGAAGCAACTTCAGGAGTTACTAAACCTAGGTTTCATTCGGCCTAGTGTCTCGCCTTTTGGCGCTCCTATCCTTTTTGTTAAGAAAAAGGATGGCTCCTTGAGGATGTGTATTGATTATAGGCAGCTCAATAAGCATACCATCAAAAATCGCTATGCTTTACCTAGGGCAGATGATCTAATGGACCAGTTGCAAGGAGCCAAATATTTCTCAAAGATTGATTTACGCTCCGGGTACCATCAGATAAGGATAAAGGAGGAGGACATCCATAAGTCTGCTTTTCGCACTAGGTATGGGCATTATGAGTTTACCGTTATGCCTTTTGGATTAACTAATGCTCCTGCCACTTTCATGCAATTAATGAATGATGTCTTCCGACAATACTTGGATGATTTTGTTGTTATCTTCTTTGACGACATTCTCATCTATAGTAAAACTTTAGAGCAGCATGAGAAACATCTTCGGTTGGCCCTGCAAAAGCTAAGACGTCATCAGCTCTTTGCCAAGTTCTCTAAGTGCAAGTTTGCCACTCCAAAGGTCGATTATTTGGGCCATATCATTTCAGCAGAGGGAATTGCTACAGATCAGAAGCAGTAAGGGATTGGCCTATTCCGGGTAATGTCTCGGAAGTCCGAAGTTTCTTGGGACTAGCAGGATATTATCGGAAATTTGTTAAGGATTTTGCTACAATTGCCGCACCTCTTACTGATCTCACAAAACACGAGAAGGTGAGGGATTGGATGGAACATTGGAAAGCAAAAGTCCAAGTAGGTTTTCAGAAGCTTAAGGATGCTTTAACGTCTACACCAGTCCTCACATTGCCTGATCCTGAAAAGGATAAGCTAGTGGCAACCGATGCTAGTAAGATTGCTACCGGTAGAGTCCTAATGCAGGAAGGGAGAGTTATTGCATATGATTCAAAGAAGATGAACGACACGGAACAACGATACCCTACCCATGACCAGGAATTGTTGGCAGTTGTCCGCGCTCTGCGTATTTGGAGACACTACCTTCTTGGTAGAAGATTTCAGTTAGATACGGATCATCAGAGTCTCCGTTATTTAACCACCCAGCCGAATCTCAACCTCCGTCAGAGAAGATGGATGGAATTTTTGGAAGAATATGACTTCGAGATTATGTATAAGCCTGGGAAGCACAATGTGGTTGCGGATGCGTTGTCGCGCCATCCCTTGATAACCCGAACCCATTGTAACGCAATCTCCACGCTCACCAGTGAGTTTGGGAAGCAAATAGAGCAGACCTTAGCCACAGATCCCGAGTTCTGTGAAGTTTGGGGTAGTTTGAGTAAAGAAGCACGCACAGACAAAGAACGCGAAGTTTTCCGTTCGTATAAGAAAGAAGGCAACTTGCTATATTACAAGGATAAGTTGTGTGTACCTGAGACCTCAGGGGCGCGTAAGCTGATTCTCCATGACACACACAACAGCCCTATAGCTGGACATGCAGGTTTTATGAAGACCTACTTCAAGATCCGATCCAGTTATTTTTGGCCTTCGATGAAGAAGGATATTGCTAGATACATTAAGCAGTGTCAGGTGTGCCAACAAACCAAGGCTGAGCAATTAAGAGTTCCAGGAGAATTGCAACCTCTGGATGTGCCCAACGCAAAGTGGGAAGTAATAACCATGGATTTTATTGTGGGCCTTCCACGTACTCTCCGTGGATACGATGCATTGATGGTCGTAGTCGACAAATTGTCGAAAATGGCTCATTTCTTGCCATGTCGTACCACCGACACAGCCTTCGACACCGCCCTGCTTTTTGCAAAAGAAATCTTCAGATTGCACGGAATGCCAAGAGTTATTGTATCCGACAGGGATCCCAAATTTGTAAGTGCATCCTGGAAAGATTTCTTCGCCACTATCCAGACCAAGCTTGCTATGAGTACAGCATATCATCCTCAGACGGATGGTCAGACAGAACGTACCAATCGTATTATAGAGGATATGCTACGCAGTTATGTGTGGAGTAAGCAATCACAATGGGCTGACTATATTTATCTGGTAGAGTTTGCCTATAACAGCATGAAACAAGAGTCTTCCAGGATGTCTCCCTTTATGATCAATTATGGGTATCAATGTCTTACTCCAGACACATGGCATAACCCTGTTTCTAAAGTGGAGGTTTCTCAACAACTCCTTTTGGAAATGCAAGCTTTGGTTGAAGAAGTTCGTGGTTACTTATTAGCTGCACGCAGTCGTCAGAAGAGTGTAGCGGATAAACACAGAACCCCACGAGTCTTCCAGGTGGGCGAATCGGTTTGGCTTAAGATCAAAGTAAAACAAGCCAAACTTAAGATTGGTAACTGCAAGAAGTTGGCACCAAGATGGGCTGGGCCGTTCAAGATTACTGAACGTGTTGGAGAGCAGGCATATCGTTTGGATTTGCCACCCCGCTTGAAGATCCACAAGGTCTTTCACGTGAGTCTTCTGAAACAACACACCCCTGATCCAGAGGAGGTTTTGGATACCCCAACCCTCCTAGAAATGACAGAGGAGCACCTGGAGATAGTGCCTGAAGCTCTTCTTGATCGAGCTTATAAACAAACCAGAAGGACTCAAATGTTGCAATACTTGGTTAAGTGGAAACACTTACCAGTTGAGGATGCTACCTGGGTAATGAAGATAGACCTTGAAAAGCATTATCCGGACTTCATGCGGGAATCTCAGGGCCGCACCATCAACGATGCTATCAACCCCGCTCCCGGCGGTAAGCTTGAAGCCTTGATTAGCCGCCAATCAGGCAGTAGAGGGGTAGATGCATCGTATTTAATAATAGTAACCGATGATGAGATCACCTTCGTGTTCTCTAGGACGTGGTGTATTGTTGATGTTGACATGACCACGAACCGTTCGAAGGCTTGTAGTTGATAGCCTGCGTTCATCTCGACTATGATGAATTGCAAACTATAGACATGATAGGTTCCCTTCTAGATACATTTTTCTTTTATTATAGGGGGTGGTCCCTTCAACCACAATCCAATTACATTATAGATACATACTGATAAATTGACATGTGCAGGCCAGTAAGCAGTTCGTGACCTGCCCATGTATAGAGGGTTGCTGATGACCCGACTTTTCCAGATCCGCTTTGTTTACATGTGTTATTTTCGTCGTCTATGATGTTTTAAAATCGAACTTCGGTCCTTCAACTTCTTCTGATGATAAGTTTGTAAAATGCACCTTGGTGCTGACACTTTGTTATTTTCAACTTCAATGTATTACTGTTTCAAATAATAACTTATCTTCCTTTCTTAAGTATATTCTTCCTAATTCAATTTTTTTTCAGTAACTGTCTCTGATTAGCTAACCCCAATGCTGAGGGCAGCATTGTTTTTTAAGGAGGGGAGAATGTGACGTTCCACGTATTTATACGGTATATGTAACGTATTTATACGGTATACCTATAAATATACTGACACGTCACTCAATAATGGTACGCCACCATGGGGTATTGTAACCTAGGGGGTTGACCTAAAAGGGATTAAATTAGATCATTAAAGATAATAACCTATAATCTAGGGGTTAATATTAAATGGGTTAATTAGGCTAATTAATGCTTTGGGAAGGCGCCACCTGGCCTAATTCGATTGGCCAGCATGGGGATTTCCAAATTGGGCTGTCAACCTGATCCCTATTGCTAATTGACTCCCAAAATTCGTCCAAAAAGGAGCAGGAGCTGAGCGCCACCATACCAAGTACTTTTACCTGTGTAGCTGAAGCTGAACACCAAGATCCAGGAGATGGAAGCACCCAATGGTAACGGGTCCAGCCAGAACTCAGGTGGGTGGCTAGGATAGCCTGTGAATTCTAGGGTAGCGCCCCTGTTGGGCACTGGTTGTGTCTGCTTCTTGTTTCTCTCTATGTTTTTACTGGTAGGAACTAACCCTTGATTGTAAAGGTGAGTTCTTCTTATTTCTGATACTGATTATGCTTGTGAAGGATGGATTAATAGTTCTTTGCATAGTATTATTCCTGGCATAGTTTGGACTGTAGATTGATCATTTGGAGAGCTGGCTTGCTGAAAATAGGTTGATAAACCTAATTGGTCAACAAAAACGGTCTAAAAATCAATTTGTCTGTTCGCTGCTCCTGAAAACGAGATACATTTTCTCGTTCTAATCCAATATGGGAATTTGCTACGAGCAACATCCAACAGTTATAGGGCATTGAATGTGGACGTGGTGGACGAGCATGCAATGCACACAATCAGTAACTGTTGATGAGGAACGCATGGTGGAATTGCAAACCGTGTTGAGACTAGATTTTTGGGTCTCCATACGTAATTTAAGTATAAGACAGAAATATGTCGTACGAGTTCGAAGATTATGTGAACACCATAAACATTGACACCCATTGAAGGGCCTAAAGTTCTGCTTTCCTTATTGCCCACAGATGGTGCAAACATACAGTCACCGTTAAGCGCGACCCATGACCAACCCATATACGTCAACCTGCTAGTTGCTATTGTCGGGATCAAAGAACATGCGATGTTCCCTTGTTTGCTACTCGCAGATGGGTGTGGCGAAAAGGATGTTGCAGAATTGAAGTTATGGTCTGAACAGACACATGTGTTTGACAAGCTCAAATGCTTGTTTCTTTTAGGGCATAAACCGTTATCGTATTCAAGACCGTGAAGGCCAGTACGTTCCATGGCCAGACTAGTTTAACATCTGTGGAGACTACAATGGCATTCAAGAATTTGAGAGGACGTAGTGTCAAGCTCGTTTCCGGATGAATTATGGTTCCTAGACGATGACGTAGTGGCGACACTCACAAACGAAGTCTTCGCAGCACACATTCTAGAAAATACTAAGATATATCTTCTGCTACTGAAACTAAACCAAAATTGCCCTCGCTTCTCACCTTCTTTCATACAACTTTCCACTAATCAAACATTCTTGGATGTACAGGTCTCATGCACATCGAGATTGAATATAACTGGCGACAATAAAGTCGTGAACATGTGCAATACTTGCAACAAGGTAGTGTCGGACAGTCTCTGCGACACGTGCGGCAATGATGACATGTCAGAAGAGTTAACTATGTTTGACGACATCGACACTGCATCCAAGACGCTACATGTCACAATGGTAGGAGCATTGCTTGACAATTTCTCGGTTACCCATTAGGAGGCGCATTAGCTACGATGAAAATAGATCCTCGATCATTGCGCCAAATCGTACTGAAGAGCCGGGGTAAATGTACGTTCGAGCTCAACCACGGGCTCTAAATCATTGCCTTCGACAGGGCCTAGGCTGAGAACCTGACCCATAACTATTGAGCAACAAAAGACATGCCTCTGTATTTTTAAGCAGATTTACTTTCCTTGCAACTTCCATGTATTTCATGCTATTAAATTCCTTCTAGGCAACCTTCTTCAATTTAAAATATCGAGTTCTTTCGTCATACCCCGAACAAAATTGACATGCAAAACAATTCACAGTTCCTAAGTTCTTTTCCACCCCCCCCCCTATTTGGATTCTCCATACGTTGTTTCGTATGTTATCAAGTATCAAGTACTCCCATGTATTTCATGCTATTAATAAAGTCATAATATCAATAAGGTTCCCAAATTATCCAATTAGTAAGGTTTTGGCGAAGGTGGGCCGAAATATGGGGGTTAGGTTTTGAGGAAAGGAAAGTTAGTTTGCAATCAATGGTTCAGGAAAATAGCATTTGTTGGCATGTGGCGCGCGAGCATGATGGGGCGGCAAAAACGGCATGGCCGGAGCATGGCGGGAGCGAGGGAGGTCCCACGCACTGAGAAGTTTTGCGGTCGGGGACTCAAAGACGGAGATTGTTTGCTTGCACTTTCGGCCACCGATTTTCAAAGACTTTCGGAAGCAAATGCCAAAGGGTCAGAAGTCTATGAGCCTTTGGCGGCAAGCTGGGTTTCCTGCTTTGTTTCCTCTCAGCACTCAACACTATCATATGTATGTGCTTGCACTCAGCACAAAGCATGTATTCCTGCTTTGTTCGTCTATCTACACAAGTATTTCCTGAGGCTTCTTCTTGAGACTGCTATGTAAATCGAGTTGATAAATTCAGGGCTTCGAAGTTTGCACTTTGAAAGCTCTGGAATCCAGGGTTTTGAAGTTAGCATTGGGTGGTTGGGAGGTTCGGAGAAGTGCTGCAGAGGTTCAGAAGAAGACTCCAACTCTGTTTCGGGTGCCAGGATGTCATTAGAGAGCTTGTTCTTCATGGTGCTATGTGGTTGTAGTTTATGAATCTTGGGTGCACGATGCGCGCGTGAGATGGTCGTGGGCATCTCTTCTACTCGTGGTTTTCCTCATGTTTTCCGGTGTTTTGCACTTCGCTCATGTTACGCTTATGTACGGCGTTTTGGGCATGCACGCCCTTTGTGGAAGCTTCTTCTTGAAGCTTATTTCATGACTGTTTTGCACATCTGCCAATGTAATATATGTGACCTGTTCATTTTCGTCCACTGTTATCTTGCTGTGTATCTCTTGTAAATGCAATGCTATGACGTTCATTGTTTACTTGTATGCATTAAAGTATTAGATGTACGTAGATACGTACAAACAGCGTATGGGGTGCGCAGGCGTATACATGGGTCTGATGTGGAAATTCCACAACCCTTGATCTGGCACATTCATAGAATAATGCTTCGATCCAATGATCGAAAAAGAGCAATAAGGATAGAGCAATAAGAATAGAGCAAGTACTCTATTGTCTAGAAGTAGTAATTTCAATTGATTATCAAAACATGACTTTTAACTATGATTTAAGCCACTTCACCCTCCGGTCATGGAGGGCAACCCCTTGTGGGTAGCATCTATTTCTTTTTAGAAATTTGAAGTACGTTTTAAAGAATATTCCATATTATTCGTTTCCGTGTTCCGTTGCCGTTTACATGTTTCAAAATTTAGGCACCCGGAAATGTGGCCGTGTTTCGTAATTATGGTTGAAATATACACCTTTTTTTATGGCAGTGGCACGTGGCAGAGCCACGTAGTAAAAGAATCATCATCTTCCCATGGCATGTGACCACGTAGGACTACCCTTAATCCAACCTCATTTTGGATCGGGGCTATGGCGTCTCTGCCATACCCGCTCGTCCAATTCTCCATCTCAAACTCTACTTCTCGTCCTTACTTCGCATTTGCCTCGCCCCTTTCAAATCCCCTCTCCAGACTTGGCTGCAAAAAATTGCCACATCAAAATTCAAATCTGTTTCTCTCTGTTGCAAATCCATCACATAAAAACTTTCCTTGCAAATCTGGTGTTGTATTCTGTTCCCAGCAGACACTCCGGCCTCCTTTTGCGACTAAAAATCCCAAGGATATCACTGTTTTGGTCGTTGGCTCGACAGGGTACATAGGCAAGTTTGTTGTGAAGGAAGTAGTCCGGCGTGGATATAACGTCATCGCCATAGCCAGGGAAAGGAGTGGAATTGGAGGCAATGCAGACAAGGAACAAACCATTCAAGAGCTTGCAGGTGCAAATGTATGTTTTGCAGATGTTACCAATCTGGATGCCCTAAATTCTTCCCTAAAAGCTCAAGGCTCAAAAGTTGATGTGGTCATTTCTTGCTTGGCTAGCAGAAATGGTGGTGTTAAGGACTCGTGGAAGATAGATTACGAAGCATCCAAGAACAGCCTGTTAGCAGGTAAGCTTGTTGGAGCCTCCCATTTTGTATTGTTATCTGCCATTTGCGTGCAAAAGCCTCTTCTGGAGTTTCAAAAAGCAAAACTTAAATTTGAGAAGGAGCTGCAAGAAGATGGAGATATTACATGGAGCATTGTAAGACCTACTGCTTTTTTTAAGAGTTTAGGAGGTCAAGTAATGTCAGTAAAAGGAGGGGGGCCATATGTTATGTTTGGAGATGGAAATTTGTGTGCTTGTAAACCAATTAGTGAGGAAGATCTTGCCTCTTTCATTGCTGATTGTATTGTTGATGAGAATAAGAGTAACAAAGTTTTGCCTATTGGAGGTCCTGGCAAAGCATATACACCCCTGGAACAGGGAGAGATGCTATTCAGAATCCTTGGAAGGAAGCCATGGTTTCTGAAAGTTCCCATAGAAATTATGGACTTTGTGATTGGGGGATTTGATTTTCTGGTTAAGTACTTCCCATCGTTGGAGGATGCTGCTGAATTTGGGAAAATTGGCAGATATTATGCTGCAGAAAGCATGCTTGTTCTAGATCCTACAACAGGTAAATATGATGAAGACGCAACTCCAAGCTATGGCAAAGACACATTGGAAGATTTTTTTGAAAGAGTGGTTAGAGAAGGAATGGCAGGGCAAGAACTAGGAGAACAGTCCCCATTTTAAATAATCAAGCAACAGTACGAATTGACGCAATTACTACCTTGTATTAATAGAAATTATGGTTATGGACTGCATCTCCATCCTCCATGAATCCTCCTCCCGAGAGCATCTTCAATATCTTCTTCCTAAGTTGGTCACAGGGATCCATGCTAGGTGGCACTTAGCATCCAACCAAATGGCTTGTTCAATACTAAAATCAAGAATGTAATGTATTATCAAAAAGTATTCTTTGTAGAACATGCACAGACTGATTGTTAAGAACTTCGCTGGAACTTCGGGTTTCCAACATCTTCATTCTTAAAACTTCATGCCTACAAATCAAACGCTACTGATACTGGCAATCAAATTTGGAAGCTCTGCCTTATGAAATAGTCTCTATCCATTTGAACTTGAAAATATCATTGCCTATTCATTGGCTTGGCAACTGGATAGATATATAGGAAATGCCTCAAGAAGAAAATTTCTCTATGGGGAGAATTGAGACTTTGGAATTCAACAATCGTTTGGTTGAAGTTTGTTGGCGTAATATCAGCTTCGTCTTTGAATCTATTCTCGGGAAAGTCCGGAATGAAATATCTGTAATTCTTCGTAAAAGCAGAATTTCTATATGCTAAACTTGGTTTTTGAATCAATTTGCCAAAGTTTGGAGTTTGTTGGCGTGAGATGAACTTCGTCTTTGAATCTATTCTCGTGTAAGTCCGGAATGGAATATCCGTAATTCTTTGTAAAATCCCTATATATTTCATGCTTTCTCGTTTTTTAAGGCTCTGCGGTCTGTGGTTTTTACATGAATCCTTTACCAAAATTGGTGATGATGTAGATAATGCCCTGGGGAGCGCATGCCCGAGCCATTTTGATGGCCCGAATTTTTTTTTTTCAATAACACCCAAGGGCCAGGGCGTTATCGCCCTTAACACAACGCCCCGAGAGTTTTAGGGTATTATGAAGTAGCATTGTGTTACGAGCATATTCGGAGACCTTTGGTATTAATGCTGATAACCTCCAAGACTTATTCAGGGTACAACCATCCAATTTGGGATTATACTTGAAGTCTATTTTCAGGGAAAGACTGGATGTCATACACCTATATGAGCATATGTCACTACTCGAAACCTCTGGGATATTTATGTTCTGATGTTTTCACTTCAGAGTTCTTTAGGACTTTTTATTGCCTAAAAATCCCATTGTACTGTCTTGCCATATGGACCTGGGGGTCCCTCAAATGGCGTGAAATAATATTGATTGATTGATTGATTGTTATGGCTCCAGTAAACCACTGATCAAGATTGATCTCAACCGTTGGATCACTATAAACTTGAGGGGCATGGTGTTAAGATCCGATAACGTATGGCAAATGCTTTTCTTAAACTTTTGATTCGAAAAATAAAAGGTTTAATAAAAAATCAAAAATTTTATGCTTGTTAACCATTGAATGAAAATGAAAGTCAAATATAGAAAAGGAAAAAGTCGCATTTAATTAAAGTGGGTCAGATCTCGACGTTTGGGACTCAGACTGAAAATGGGACTCATACAAAAAAAGAGGGGAGGGAGAGGGGGCACACCTTGATAAGGAGAAGGGTAGGAGGAGAAGGAGGGAGAGGCCACATGTTGAAGAGGGGAAGGGGATAAGTTGGAAGAAGGGGCAGGGAGGGGAGAGGATAGCAAAAGGGCAAAGGAGGAGGGGAGGGATAAGTTGGAAGAAGGGGAGGGAAGGGGGGGAGGGAGAGGGAGGGGGAGGGAAAGCAAAGAGGCAAAAGAGGAGGGGGAGTGGAAGAAGGGATGGTGAGGGAGGGGAGAGGAGAGCAGGGGCAAAGGAGGATCGGGAGGGGCAAAGGGGGGCAAGGGTCCCCCCCCCCCGAAAAGTATTAATTATTAATATATAATCAATAATTAATTAAACTAATTAGATAAATAATTAAATAATAAATTAAATTAATCAAATGACTAAGTTAAATGACTAAATTAAATAAATGTAATGACTAATGACATGGTAGTCAAGAATGCATAGAATCACAGGCATGGAGCCCAAATACAAAACCAAACACCACAAGTACCTAGGGCCCAAATACAACACCAAACACACAACTGCCTCCATTCTCGACTCAACAGTCGAGAATGAAGCGTGGACGGCCTAAATCCCCAATACAAAAATAAATACCATAGCAACAACTGGCCTAATATAAGAAGAAATACCACAACAGCAACTACTTAACCTTTGATTTTTAAGCAGATAAGGCAATGTATTCGCGAGCTTCTTGCTGGTCCGATCCACGGTGTTGCCTCGTCTTGCTAGTTAAGTATAGTTAACTAGATAGTGATATTTTTCTCGCCTCGCTAGGCAAGAATGTAAAACCTCACCACTATGTAAAACCTCACCACTATGGCGAATTATGCGATATGTAAGATAGGGCAGGGATGTAAGAACGAGCAGGCTAGCGGTTCCGCCAGTGTGGCTGTTCTCATGCTGCACCTGCCTTGTGGGCACATCCGCTGCCTTCACAATCACTGCAGTTTTGGTGCCCTCTGCGCACAACTTTGCGAGCAATCAGGGCACCATCCTCAGCCTTCTGGACAGCACAAACGGCCTCGCAGTCGGGATCTTCACCCTCGCATTCCAGTCCTTCTACTCCGCCGATGTCAGCTCCTTCGTCTTCATGCTCGGCTGGCTTCCTTCCACCATCATGTTCCTGCTTCTCTTCATGGTCAAGCAGCTCCCTGACCATCACAAATCAAACCCCCAAAACGACCTCAGCAACATGTATTGGCTCTGCCTTGTAGCTTTAGAGAGATTTGGGGCTTTATCTGTGCTCTGCGTGCCCAAACTGGATATAAGATAGGATTGAAGCGAGATTTATACAATAAAGGCTTTTGATATAAGCTTCTGATATAAGCTTATACAACTGGATATAAGCTTCTGATAGGATTGAAGCGAGATCTATACAATATAGGGTCGTTCAGTTTCTGCGGGATTGATAGAATATGGTGGCGTTGGAGTTATGGTGACCTTCAACCATTCGACCGAGATTCCAGCAAAGGCCGGAAGCTGGAAGCTGGAAGCAAGGGAAGACGGAGCAAGCGAAGATGCAAGGCAAGGGAAGCCGGAAGCCGGAAGCTGGAAGCAATGGTAGACGGAGTAAGGGAAGATGCAAGTCAGCCGGGTCGGGCAAGATACATGCAAGGCATCAGACTATTTTTTTTTAGCATTGTGTACAAGTTGCTTATTGCTGGAAAGGCCATTCTACAGAAATCAAAGGTGTACGCTGCCTTAAACTGGCCCACGAACAGATCGATGAAGAAAGCTCCTATCAAGGACTGTATATCAGAGAGATTCAGTTGTAATTCTGTATGCTGAAGATTTGCTGAAGGTATCGAGGATGCTAACACTCCGGAAGCAGGATTAGAGCCACCCAAAAGAACAGGCCCAAAGGTATGTACCAAATTTCAAATTTCAAGTATAGGCGGGGTAAACATTAATATATTAAAAAGGGTAAACATTAACATAACAAAAATGCCCCGTTCGAAAATAGGAGAGGGTCCATTTGTTTCCTATACGTATACCTAGAAAATACATAGCATATAGTGTCCATTCCAAGATACATAAGGAGGGTCTATTTTTTCGTAGAAAATACAAGGGGATGGTCTATTTTTTCGTAGAACATATATGGTGTCCATTGGAAAATACATAAGATATGAGTAATGGTCCCCTCTATTGTTCAAGTTAATAAATGGGATACCTTAGATAGGGGGGTGAGAAAAACAATAAACTATGGTGTGATAAAACAATAAACTAAGATGAGAAAAAATAATAAACTATGGCGTTATAAAATAATAAACTATGGTGTAATAAAATAATAAACTAAAATGAGAAAAATAATAAATTATGGTGTGATAAAATAATAAACTAAGATGAGAAAAATAATCATTTGTAAGGAAAATTAGATAGATAGATAAAATGGTGCTGTGGAGCAATAATCTCTGGCTTGAAAACTGTGTATTTCACTTTGAGCTACCGTTCTCGACTCGCGAGTCGAGAAAAGTCCTAAGACCTACTTTTTTCACTCTGAGCTGCCTTTCTCGACGCGCGAGTGGAGAATGGCCCTCTGATCTGCGTTTTTCATTCTGAGATGCCTTTCTCGACTCGTGAGTCGAGAAAGGCTATCAGACCTGCAGTTTTCAAAAATGGTCTTTAGAACTGTGTTTTCCACTCTGAGCTGCTTTTCTCGACTCGCGAGTCGAGAAAGCCATCAGACCTGCTTTTTTTTCAAAAATGGCCTTCTCAGACTTGTGTTTTCTAAAAATGACCCTCAAAACTAAATTTTATTTTATTTTTCTTGCCTGTAGCATCATCTGACTAACTTGATTCTGTGTTTTGCGTGCTTAGGGGCCTTTCTCGACTCGCGAGTCGAGAAAGGGCCTCAGAACTACTTTCTTCAGCAATGGCCCTTAGAAGTGGTTGTCTTCTTATTTGTATTGTCTGTAGCATCACTTGATTTTGCCTTTTCCGGTACAAATCCCGAACAGAAAGGACATGATCGAGAGCTATGAAAAGACCCGTTCATTGAGGAAAGAGGACGAGAAGAGGTTGGTGACATGCATTAGTCAGGCTAATGTGTTCAGATTTCTATTCTCTTCAAGTTGCTCTTGTGGCTTGGAACACCTCAGACCTTGCTCTGCATGCTGTTCCCAGTAGGTGGTCTGTGTGCGAAGATGATGTAATATTTGTGTCAACCCGACCATCGTGGTATCTTCAAACATTGTAAAATACAATGTAATGAAATTATTTATGAATAAAAATTCAGGGCAGATCAACACTTTGTTTACAGAGAGATAGCATTTTCATTGGTTTTAGTTGTGCTCTTTATCTTCTCGACTCGTTAACCGAGAAAAATGGGCCACGTAATTTTCCTTAATATTTTTTTCCACAGAGGAAAACAGGCATCTTTTAAAGCAATAATGCGGTTTTAAAAGTTTCCCTCGTCCTTTTCGTGTAAAATAACAGGGTTCCAAAAAAAAAGTGGGAATGGAATGGGACCCACTTTAATTAAATGCGACTTGAAAAGGGTATTTATTTGCCTTAGCTTTCTTCAGCATTGGCGCATTCTTCTCCTTCCATCGAGTTCCGGAGCTCCAATCGCTCCTAAATCTGCTTATTTTCTCGAAATGTTAGGGTAGGCCACATTTCTCCATATTATGACCATTCTTACATCCTATAACTTTCCTATAACTTTCTTGTCCCACCTGGCAGGCTGTTAGTCCCGCCCGTCCTAGCTACTGCCATCTGGCAGTGCTTGTGCCAGCTACGCCAACGCCAACAATACATTCAAATGCACAATACATTCAACAATTTCATATCACAAAATTTCATATCACAAAGTTCAGAAAATTTCAGTGATACCAAAATTTCATATCACAAAGTTCAATTTCCATTCAAAATTTGCAGTGCTTCAAGCAATCTGCAATTCATTACAAAAGTAATTCCACAAGTTTTCATTTGCCATTATAGGCATTCAACAGATTTTATCAGATAGTAGACTATCAGATTTATCAGAATTAGAAGATTCCCCATAATATTTCTGCAATGCATCTTTGATCTGACTTGGATCAGTGCACTGAATGAAGAAACAATTGCTCACACTTCCTAAAAAGGAGAAACCAGAAACGTGTTGCATAGAATTACCACTGACTGGAGTTTTCGACGATGGAATTTTCAAATCCAAGAAAGCTTCATCAAAAATACTCTCATAGAGACTAAACTGAGTACTAGCATTTTCTTTGTCATTTGCAAAACTTGGAGCCTTAGAAAACACAAACCGGGATATCAATTTCCTTCCGCTTAACAGAACCTGCCTCCTTCACAGATACTTGCTTGCCCACACTCTCATTTGGATCACCTGCAACTAAGACACGAGATGGAGCAGAAGATGAACCAGCACAGTCATTGATTTATTTCTTTTCAATTCAGCAGCTAATACTGATTCATAAGTCCTAGAAGCATCAGTTTCAGTAATTGAATTAGAGATAATAGACATAGCGGCACGTATCTAAATATCCTTCGTCCTGTCATACCTAAGAAAGAGAACTTATTAGCACAAATTATAACAAAGTTTTACAAGCAGAAATTACAAGCACTTACTTTTCATATGCTTCAAGTGATCGATGCCCTGTGATTCTCATACCAACTTCAGCAGGAACGCCTGCCATCGCCAATCGTGTATTAATTGCAATGCATCTAGATTTATTTGAGATCTCCCCATGATCAATCAAAGAACCCATTGTCTTAAGCCAAGATTTTATCATCTTTAGTCCCACTTTATTGTGGGAATACCAAACCTGAAAAGGAACAACCAGTAATAATCTTTAAATCTCAAGCTAAGCAATAAAATAAAAAATCTCAAACTACTTACATTTCTAGCAGGCCTGTTAATAGAAGTCAGAAACAAACTCCTAGGTTCATCATTATCTTTGGCAGGCATATGCCTAAGATATTGCTTAAAAGTCATGACGAAATCTGCCTCATGCGTACGAACAGGCTCCCTAAAATGACTGCTATCATATCTTGTTGTAGTTACCTGATAATTCTTACTCTCCCTCTCATTGTATTCTATAAGCTCACCACAGTCATCACTGCCAATAGAAAGATCACTACCCAGCAAATTATAAAGTTCTGTCGCTACCCTAATCCCAAACCTTGAACAAAGGTAAAATCACAGACGCTTCCGACAGCTCCGATTAAACGTCATTTGATGATCCACATCTGCTAACAGGCCCCTTTCTAAATTGAAACTGATAGAAGGTGCCCGAACACTCTTAGTGCCAACACCTTGGATCCTAGATCTTCTGGCAGCTAATACAAAAGCATAGGTAGCTCTAGTGAAAATTTCATTAGTAATTATATTGAACCTGACTTCCTGATTTCCTGTCTCTCCAATCCTTTTTCTTGATTTTTCCTCACCATTCTTCCAATAGCCTTGTATAAAATGCTAAGGCTGCAGACACAAAAACAGTCACTAATCTATATATTTTAAAACAAATTAAAAGAAATGCATAAAAAAGTTTACCTGCCAGCGGGATAGAGATCTCCATTCTTCTTTTTCACTTGAAGCATGAATTTGACTAGCATATCATTTAACTCCTTCAATGGAATATCTTCAATAGACACGATTTGGGTGATCTAGATTGAATACCAATCCAGTTGCAATGTGAGGTTCCAGTGGTTTATCACTCCTCGTCCATCTGTAATCCTATATTTTAGAGCCATCAGAACTTGTTCATCATCTTCAGAGAGGAAAAAGCTATGAGCAATCGAACCATAGATATGGTAAACCCTATTTCCTTTTATAAGGTTTGCCTTCTTAATAACAAGACATGAGTCGCTTTCTGTCATTGGCATGGAATGCTCCATCTAATTAGCCAGTGAAGTATTCATGGGTTGCAAGCATCAATTGTTTGCAGGCCAAAAAACATTCTTAATCTGCCGGTTGCTGGATAGCAGTAGAACAAACGCTGAAATTTGCAGAGTGGTCTGGTATGACAATAAAAGTGGTAAAGAAAAACCCACCCGTTGTTTCAGTTCATTAATCCAAGCGCTTAATTAGAAGTCTATTGGTAGAGACTTTTGGGAAAAAAATATTGGTTTTAGTGGGGCTAAGAACAACATCAAAGCATCTGATTGAATAAAGTTTCTTGGCCTTGCTCAAAAAACGATAACTCTAATAAGGGGTATAAAAACCCCTCAAATCTAGCATGAAATGGGAGCTTATAGGCCAAGTTGCCATGATTCCTCATTCGTCATCTGCAGGCCATATTACCTTGCTCGAATCACATCAATAGTCGCTACCTCCGGCCGACGTAACGCTTTGCTCATTAATTCCGTGGGTCGAAAAACTAGGAATAACTGCATACCGAATAGGAGCACTCAGATTTGCAAGGGATTTGCTGCACTCAGGTGATAAATTTGGGTATTGTTCCAAAACAACAATATAAAAACTCAGTTTTTTAGTGCCTACATTGTGAAAGCATAATAAATTCAGTGGTTAACTTGCCCTACTATTTGAATATTGAAACCGTAACACCAAACATAAATTTCATAAGGAATTCATAAATTCAATAAGCATGTGTGTGTGGACTAACATGCTTAAGGAATTTAAGTTTATATTTATAGCCTTCAATTAAAAAAAGAATTTAAGTTTATAGAAGTCATTAACCCCTCTACCATGTCAAAAATAATTTGATCGACATCGATTTGTATGAAGCAGCATTTAGTCAGTCTCGTAGAGGAAAAAGCCCGCAACACCCACTTTTAAAAATAGAGGGGATTTGGAGAGGAGAAATATTCGCTTTCTTGTATAAGGGAAAGGCCCCCTGGCCTGTTTTCTGCCCGGGAAAGCGGGCCGACGCGCTCCGCGCAGAGGCCCGCTTGATCGGGCAGAAAACAGGCCAGGGGGCCTTTGCCCTAACGTAAAGATCGGTTGGGAATCGGCAGTAAACTGCCATTCTTATAACGTGGATGCAACTTAGGTTGCATTCTGCTCTGAATCACAAGAACTTCAGAATCGGGGGGTAGAAAGCATCGGAATGAGAGGCGTCTTCAAGAACGCAAAGTAATTTCAAGAAGTGCCGGTGCTTCAGAGTTTCACAGAAGTTCCGGAAGAGAAACTTCGCCAGATGGCGCAATGCCATTGGCGGATGGGGCAGAATGCAACCTAAGTTGCATTTACGTATACAGGAATGTCCCCTAAACGGACATTCTTGCAACGTGGAAAAGAGTTAGGAGACATTCTGATGCAGGTAAAAAGCTTAAGAATGCAAGTAAACAGTTCGGAATGCAGGTAAACACTTCGGAATGCTTGGCAAACTCTCCGGAATGAAGGTAAACGAGCAATAGAAGCAGAGCAGCCGCCGTAGAAGCTCTGGTCTGTGATCGAAATTTTTTTACTAACATTTCTTTGTTTGAAACAGTGCCACGTGGCACGACGCTACTGGCGAACGCAGCAGAATGTCTCCTAACTGTTTTTTACGTATAGCTAATGGTTATAAAACGACTTGCCTCATGGCGCGGTGCAGCAGAGTGCCGCTACTTATGTGGGTCGAAGAAGATCCGGAGGCTGCCGGATCTGCTTCTAGCAGACCCACCTGACTCTAACACCATCGAATCTCTTGAGACTACACAGATCAAAACTGGAACAACATAGTTAGAAAGAAAAAAGCAATGTTCAGCTTTTACCGCGAGGCAGATATGTGATAGACCAAAAAATAAAGAGCTCAAGATATCCCAACCTGGCATATTTCCATGGAAGTTATATTACGAGGACACCATTACCATCAAGAAGAGTCCTAAACATAGATTTGATCAAACGTTCTTCTGTCATAGGATGTTTGACTAAAAGTGAAACATTTTTCTCTGAAACATATTTATTGTGATCCAATGAGTTTAGACACACAGGAGCAATGAACAACTCCTTTCTCTTTCCTCAATGCAGACTAACTTCAAAGCAACGCTAATGTCCAGACAAAAATCAGTCGTGTAGACACATCATAATAATAGCATTTTCCTTTCCCCTCATTGTAGATTAAACCTTAACACTTCAAAGCAATGATCATCCACCAAACAAGAATTAGAGAATCACAATAGCATTTAGTAACATCACTACGGAACATATTGGTTTTCCTGAAAAATCTCTTAGTTCTATTACCCTTGAAGGAAACAGGTTAAGAATGTACTATGCCTTAGTCCCAGGCTCCCTTCAAATGTAATTTTAAACATCAGCATGTCCATACCCAAGCTATATGCTTTAATCTCCACAAGCCAGGATACCACAACGTAGGCTGCAACCTTTCAGCTTTTGCGGAAAGATCTATTGGAACTTTACATATGCTATATGGAACATGACTAGTAACGGTAAGTTAAAATATCAGACTCCTTATTTGCAGCACAAAGTCAAAATAATTGCAAGGTATGGTCTTCCTTTCCTTCAGTTTACACATTGTGCCAAATATTGACTGCTTAAGGGTATGAAGTATCAGATCCCAAATCCTCAATTGTGCTACAACTATCATGTTCGGATTTTGTCGTATCATTTTCTAACTGCTCAGGTCGATAAGAAGGATTTTGATCCAGAAATATCTTGCAGATATGTTCTGCAGGTCTAGAAATGTTACAGCTCTCTTCAGATGCAGCATAGAGCTCTTGAACTTCTAGCGTGGGAGAGTATAGTTTGTGTTTATCCAGAATGCTTCGATCAATATTTTCATGAGCTTCACTGGCTCTACTTTCTTTACAATCAATTACACTGTCTTGATCTAGGCTATCAAGAAAGAAAACCAGGTCTTTACTTGTTCGCATGAGTTGCAAGTTGTTTTCTTCATCATAGCTGTGAGACTTTGAGCTGGCAGTAGGATTTTCATTTTCTGATAGAAATCTCTGGGCCAACCGAGGTTGAGAACCATACATTGTGCCCTTTGAGATGGAATCAGCATCGGCAAGACATTCCTTATGCGTAGATGCCTCTATATTAAGTGTGATCTCTCCATTATCATCAGAAGAATCACTTTTGAGTTGAATGCTTCTGCTATTACTCTTTTGTATTTGTTCTGTTAATTTAGCACCTGTACTATATCCCTTGTCTAAAATAGTCTCTGCAACAGCCAGCACACTACTTTGGGCTGATTCTTCAGATAACTGCAAACTATTCCTTATATGACTGGTTTCAACAGCAGAAATATCTCTAGCAAGGAGACAGTTTCTTGCTTCTGAAGTTCTAATGCCATCCACGTCTGTATCCGGTTTAGCAGAGTTGTCACCAGTATGAGTTCCATTGTTGACCATCTGGTTAAGAACACAACCTCAATTTGAGTTTGAAATGCAGGAGAAATATTGACTCTATAGGTCTGGATGGGACAACATTAGATAAATGGTGAGAAATAACTTTTACTTGATGTTAATTAATTAATTTACAACCTCAATGGTGGCATTCTCCATGTGCTGTGACTGATGCTCTCTACATCCAATTGTCAGATTTTCCTTCATAACAGTCAGATTTTTGCAATTTCTGCAGGAAATAGCAACATTATTAGTATGCCACTACAGGCACAGGCTTGATGTCACAAATTGCACCTTTCTGAGGACATATCCTTGTCTAAGGAATTACGAATCCCAGAGGAGATTGCTTCAGTGCCTTTATTTTTGTCCTCACGTTCATCGCGAACCGATTTCTCCAGCTGCAAGCTACCAATAATGTGCTTTAGATAAAGTAAAGTTTAAGCAACAGAAAATGGATGAGCCAAAACCATGGAAAAGACCAGGACCGGTTGTTGAAAGTGATTTCTTTCATTCCAGACCATCCCGCTCCTCATTTGAACGGGCTGTCTTTCAGATTTCCTATATATATACAGAGTGTTACTTTCAATGAAGTGTCAGCATTGTTTAAGACTACATTTACCTTTCTGGAGGCACGCGTTTTATCTCTGCCATAGAAACTCCAACCTTAGAGGCAACGCTCCCAAACTGTGGATATTCACGATGCATCTGTTCCTCAAGCTGTAGCATGACAAGCTAGAATAAATGGCAAAAGCTAAATTGTAGAATATAGATTATGTATTTGTATCTCAAATTTTCCTATAGTGCTGTAAGAAATTTACTTGATCTATTTTCTGACGCAATGCTTCTTTCTGTGCCTCTTCAGAAGATAAACGACGATGCATAATACTGAGAAGTTCATTGGCGTTTTTAGCCTCAGCTAATTCAGCTGAATGTACTTGTTTGTCCCATGCTAATTGACGTTTTCCTTCTGCAAGAATTAATTTCAAATTCATTTGCAAAATGTAGACAGAGAACTTTTGTGACAAGAGACTTTCTTCTAAACAACTATAAAGCTTAATTGCTAGAAATGCCCTCATGGACACAATGATATATTGCCCCAACCCTAGAGAAAAAAGGTTAATTTCAATATACTATATAAGACTGCCTATAGGGTTAAGGGCTGTCTTGAGGCAAAAGCAGCGTATGAGACCAAACGTGGAAATCCTTGCTTCAATCGAGAAACCTAGACTGCCACAAATTATGCATCCCTGAGGCCCAATAAAACAGTGAGAAGATGATGGAACAAAAATCAGTTGGCATGAATGAAAAGTGGGAACCAATATCTATAAACCAGCACGGTGTGCCTAGAGTTCCCACTTATATTATAAGACCAGTCAGAAACCTCAATTGGCAGATAGGCTATATGAGATCTTTGAGAAAAGTTGCCTTTCAGACTTTTCCCTATCTTCAAGGGAAAACTACCAAACTACCCCTATGAGTTTATATAATTACCAAAATGCCCTTATGAGTTTTAAAATTACCAAAATGCCCCTACACATCTACTATACACAAGGGCATTTTGGTAATTTTGAAACTCATAAGGGCATTTTGGTAATTACACAAACTCATAGGGGTATTTTGGTAGTTTTCTATCTTCAACCATAAGCAACACCTCATTAAAGTCAGATACATTATTAACAATCCACATTCAGAATTGGGAGGCAAAAAAGGACCTTCAAGTGCAGACCTCTCGGTCTCAAGTTGAATTTTTAACTGCTGATATTCCTTCTCAAGTTCCTTTCGTTTCCTGTGTTTGTTGCAGCAAAGATACAAATTATAGCATTGGAGTACATAGCATACATCCGTTATTTACAAGGTGGATCCCAAGAAGTTGCGCGGGAGATTACTTCACAGCTCACAGTAAATGAGTTTAGAGCTGCTTCAAAGCAAAGATGATTGAAATACCTATTGAACTTTCCAGCCCATATTAAAGAGTTAAAGAGGGAAGCTATGTGGCTCATTTCCTTGCTTCCATTACAACGTTCAAGAAGCAGGCTAAAGCTGTTAGAATTAGCCCCTGCAGATGATATGTCTTTGCATTCTAGTCTTCTGAAAGACCTCCAATTGATGACCCTATAAACATTTTGCATTCACATGTGCATGTTCTCTCTTAACATAACATTTGGAAGATGAATCAATAGTGCTTTTGACGCTGTCACTAATAAAAGCCTCAACATTGTGATCTTCCACTAACATGAATAAAGCCAGAACAAGAAAAGGGTACCAACTCAATCTAATATCTTTATCCAAAGCATCTTTATAAGGCCTACTGTATAATTAGAAAGCCAAATGAAGGAAAGCTTTTTAGTGGTACATGATGGTACTTCAGCCTGAAGTACCTTCATGGAACATAATGCAAGGGTTAGGAATAAAAGACTAACATTGAAAGCATGTCTTTCGCTTGCTCACGCATTAGATCGTGCATCTGAGTTACGTTGTCTTCTTTAACTTCTAATAATCTCTCTCTTTCACCAAGTCTTTCTTCCCACTGTGTAAGTCTTTTATCCTGCAGGTATGCTTCCATAAAGAGAAAATTACAAAAGGTAACAAACACAAAGACGAATAGAGAACCTGGACATCACACTGCATCTTTATCTTTTCTTCTCGGCCACGAAGGCTCTCAAGAGCTTCTATTATTTTCTGACGTTCCTCATATGCAATGACTTCAAGCTCCTAATCACAAGATATATGCCGCATTTCATCATATGTCCATTCTTGATTGCATAAGGTAGAGTAAAGGTCGTGATGCAAAGGATTATTGCAGGAAAAGAGAGAATGCCACAAGAAGACTAATGAACAGATTTGCAAACAGATATTTTGTAGGATATGATAACACAATGTAAAATCCACAATTCAACAAAGAAAATGATGAATGTGCAAAAATGTTGATGAGAATTTATAATCACGCAAGCGTATTTCTGCCACTTCCTGCTGTTTCTACATAGAAAGCATACAAATGCGGCAGAAAGTTCACAAGATTCAAAATCTGAAAAATGCACCTTCTCTTTTCTAAGTATTTTATCGGTGATGGAGTTCTCTTGTGCAAAAAGCTTTCTAAGCCTCTCATTTTGAACATCTTCTAGTTCTTGACGGAGTTTAGTGAGCTGTCTGAAGAAAAACAAATCATGTCAATACACCTAGAAGATGAAGCTTAAAATGTGACAAAATTCTATTGATATGCCTATGGTAAGGAGAATAGAGTATTTGAACCGTTGCACTATGGTGTCAATTTTGAACAGACTGTGGCTTAGAGCTTAAGCTGTTTTATATCAGGCTAGCATCTTTTAACATCTTTCTCAGCCAATTTGAGGATTTCAAAAATGCCTTTATGCCCAAGTACTCTAGTCATATGCATCCTTTGTATAACAGATATTACTTGGGATGTAACGCCAAATTGCAATGAAGCTGCAAACTCTTCAAGAAAGAAAGAAAGAAAGATTTATTAATGTCTACATAAGACCCGAAGGGTCTATGAGACCATCACATACATACCCGAAAGATCAGATGCTTTGTTTCTGATCATCCTTGACAGAAAGTTCATCTGAGAATTTTCCTATTAATGTCCACTCTTTGGCAGGTCAGTCCATACCCCATATTGTAGCTTCTTGTAAAGGAGCTGATTTTCAAAGAATTGGAAAGAACTTGAGGAAGAGAATATGAAACTTCGCTACATATTAGAAACTAGCTCAATAAGGTTCATCGTCTAGCATGGCAAACGTACATGAATATCGTGTAATAAGAGACAACATTGAAAACATTGATTGAAGTGCACTGCACTTTATGCATTTGTCTGACGTTTGAACATTATTACTTCGTTTCATTTTGGGGTTTTTCCACGGACGATATTAAGGCAAAGTAAGATGCATTTATCTGCTGGTGATGATCCTTGCCCTTATAAGCTAATGCTGAGACAGCCCTCCAATATATTGGCCAAACATGTGAGAAACAAAAAGCATTGACTTGAAATGCACTTATTTTTGTAGCCGCATAGTCCATTGACCTCTACAAGGAGGAGAGGTGGTAGTTTTGGCTATATGGATCTTATATTTTCCATTGTGACAAAAAACCTCCTCTAACCAATTGTCGTTCAACAATGCTTTTTTCTTTTAGGGTTCCAGAAGTGCATAAATTGTTCATGACGGCACCAAATGTCAATCTTTCCATTCCGATCTGCACAAGCTGGCATTTATGCGAACTTCATAACTAGAGTGGAATATAGCATCGCAGATATCAGGCAAACCTTTCCGAAGATTCTTTTTTACAAAGATCACATGCTAAATGAAGCTTTCTCCCATAATTTGAATCTGCTACTGGCAACGATAGGATTGCTCCAGCTATGCTATTTTAAGCGCATGCCCTTCTCACACCCCAGATATCCGAGGTCAGTTTCCGTGTTTCTTCTACAAAGCCACGTCTTCTTTACAGCTAAACTTAGATTCTTTGGTAATCTCATTCTTGTGGCGAGAGGTGCAACAAAGGAAAGAGAATGATTGCAGGGAGAGAACAGCAACAATGCTATAGGCATCATTCGCGGCTTCAAAATGGGTAAAGCAAGCAGCAAAGCAAAATCATAGCAGCGGAAAGTAAAGAAGTGATATATCTTCATTTTTCATTCTGCTACCACCAAGTCTATATGATCAAAAGTATCGAAGAGGAAATCCATAATACTCTGAATAGAGTAAGTCTTCCTCACACTAATGTGGGCACTCAGGCGGTATCGAAGAGGAAATCCAAAATACTCAGGCGGTATCTCAGATGCCTTTGTTCTTTTCTTTCTACCAAGGTAAATTATGAAAGTAATTTCTTCTAATTTTGACCTCTATATCGGAATAATGCATCACACAGTATCGCATTAGCTTCTAGGGAATATGGCAGAGCCTGGTGCTATTGATTTTATTTGTACATCAGGATAAGTGGACCCTTATATTTGATCCTCTAAATAAAAAAAGCATGCATTTTAACATGATTATTATGTTTGCACAGAGTATTGATCCTGGAAAAAAAAATTCAAAGCAAGAAAAAGACAGGAAAAACCTCTGATAGTTTGCAGCTTCTTTCCTGCGTACACGGTCTATCTCAAATTCACGTATCTTGTAAACCTAGATGGATGAAAGTTTTGAGGTTCTCAAGCTACAGTTACAATCCTTCTCAATCTTACAAAGAGGTAAGTACCTTTGAATTGACTTCTGCATTCACTCGATTATCAAAATCTTCATACAATTTTTGCATGCGGCTTTCAAGTGTCTCAACAGGATGCCTCCGTTCCATGTCTACTCTCCTAGCATACGCATCATCAATCTCTTTGAGACAACTATCTGCCAGATAAGAACCCTTAAAGTGCATCCAATTGAATATGCCATGGTATCAAAGGGTAAAAGATATTCAAGAAAGCCTTAACATATATATGGGGGTAAAAAAAAGTATTGACAAAACTGTATTGACAGACAAACCCGTAAGGTGCTATAAAAATGTTATCATACTAATTGCTTTAAGTCAAATATCATGAGATACTGCATGTTAGGTAACAACTAACAGGTTCATCTTCATAAGACATAGTGCAGATTCTATAAAACTCACACTTGCCAATTCTGCGTGAGCAAGGATACTCACTTTGGGTCAGATGTCAGCACTTCAATAGGCAATTCTTGGAGGTAACAATCCAATCAGAACAGCAGATACCCAAAGGTCAATCACCCAACATGAAGCAATCCGATCAGAACAGCAGTACCCAGAGGGCCAGAATTTAGGAGCAACATTTATCGGTCATCCGGCATAGCTTAATGGTACAATCCTCGAGTCCAAAGAACTGCCAAGGAAAAGGACAACTGTAATTGGTCACCATCATACCTGGGACTTGGTTGATGCACAAACAGAATCGTGTGCAAATAGGCCTTCACGACAAGTAGCAACGCCAAGGTATTTTCAACAAGTCGGCTAGTAGTCAGCAGGAAAATTTCAAGGAAGCTCTCCAGTTGCAAAAGATAAATGGCTGGAAAGTCTAGCAGATAGATTTCATCTATTTTTCTCAAAGAATTCATCTTGAAGGCTTTGCAGTGACAAATAAGGAGAAACTTGTGCCCAGGCTAAGAAGTCATCTCTATAAAATCCAAAGCACTTGATTCTTACCTGAACTCCCAGATCTTTCTTCCATCATCAGAAGGTTCCTCCGCTTAGTGCAGCTGACTTTATAACAAGCAGCACGATTTCAGTTTGCAGGCAGCTAACACGGTCCTGGTTTATCTCTAAAAGGGCTTAGGCCGAGGGTTTGTTTTTTGGCAAATTGAAATTGCTTGCAGTTTTCAATATTGGCCCACAATATGCCTAAACACTTAAGGAAAGATAATTGGCAATGCTATGGACTTTTGTAATCTCAAGGGAAAAGTAAGAGGCAACCCAGAGTCTCCCTTCCTACCACAAGAGCAGAGCGCACACCTCTATCTGCAGAATAGTTTAAGCTCTGATCTTTTAACTGTACTGACAAAAACTTGGTCGACTACTAATGAAAATTAAAACTATCGTCCTCTTGATTTCTTTTCCTCCTTTCCTCAATGTCTGCACAAGCATTCATCTTACAACGTCTTAAGGATGTCACCTTTAACCACCTTTATAGGCCTGCAGGACTTGCACAGATTTTGATGCATGCATTCAGTTTGTGTTTGAGGAGCATCCCACTCAGAGTCTTCTACAGCCATGGCATTAATTTTGTCATGAAAGTATGCATAAAATTTCTCTTTTTATTCAAATTCCTGGTGCAGTGCACATACATTCCACAGTAGTAAAAGCACGTCATAGAGTAAAATATTGCAATGTATCACACGTCCAACTATATGACAGCAATTCCGCCTCTTACCTAAATCTCTTGACACAAGCCCGCAGGTCTGAGCTGATACATCTTTCTTATCAGTCTTAAAAGATAGCCGTTGTACTGTCGCTACCAGCTGTTGGGCAAGGCAACCTTGTTTTGAGATCTGGGAGAAAGATACTCATTGGTGAAAGGCTAACATATATTTACGAACAAAAATGCACATAAAAGAACGCAAAGATTATATATGTTTCAAGTTTAAAAATACAATCCAGATTCTTGAGGTTGCTATAGGCCTTGGTTATCAATGTCAGTGAGCTCCTTGGCCTGGACTGAGGAAATCCTCATGGTTATTAAACAACTATAGCCAAGTTGTTGTTTCTCCCTTCATCTTTCACTCATTGGGTATCCCCATTCAATTAGTAACACCACTTCCATGCCCTCATGCTGGATAACATGCCCAGGTATTGCGGTTTGTATGTTTCTTTACATATGTCTGAATGTCTATCCTCAGCCTCTGAGAAGAAGCTACCAACAATACTTCCCTCCTCACTATCCCGGATTATAAAGGATGGAACATTGCTGTGAAGCAGAAGTCAAATGCAATATGTTGCTATGAAGATTACTAAATTAAAGAGTTATATCCTTGACACGCCACCAGAAAGACATATAAAAAAAGCACCAATGTAGCTCATAACAGACTCTGAAGACATTTACATCAAAATGAACCTAAGGTGAACTTGACACATATTAACAACAACAACTAGCAAAAATCCAAGCAAAGTTAACGGAAATACCAATGATCTAGCATCCAAGTGCAGAAGTCGAAGAATTTCGTCACGGGAAAAGGGAGGAAAAGAGTCCATTTGGCTCTCAGGTACAAAGATGGATTGCGTGAATGAGTAACCCAATGTTCCAAGATAATCGAAGAAAATGCTACTCAAAATTCTATCATCCAATGTTGCCCTTCTAGTTTTGCCTGAATCAAGAAAAGAAGGATCATTGCGTCGCAATTGCTGCAACATGGAGGCACGAATCTGGCCCTGGACAAGATCAAGCACTATGTTGAAAATAAACAATTTCAGAATCAGGTTGGGCAAAGAGGATAATGTACCTTGAGAGAATCAAGGACCCCATTAGATTTCAGAGAAATAAATAGTTGTTGCTTCAATTCTTGTGCGCTGAGCTCCATTGCAAGCCCTGAGCTCTGATATGAAAAGTTCGCGGCAAGAATCGGCCAACTCAATGGTTGTGTTTTAATTTGATAAATTGCATATAGCAATTTCATAGGCAATATATGTAGGCCTATCCAATTTTTTTTCTCAACAAAATACCTTACACCAAAGAAGTTATTTTAGCCATGTAATTTTAATGAACCTTTCCTTGCTCATTATTCATTTCTTAGTTGGTCCACTATTGGTGCACCCCTTAATCCTAATAGCATGCCATGAAGAAGGCCTTACCATCAACCATTAAATTATCATCTTAGATATATTACATGATTAGAAACTTTATTTAACACCCTTCTAGGATACCCACCACACATTATGGGCAAAATAAGATACATGTAATGAACCACACAAAAATCCTTAACTTTTGGAACTGCTTGATGATAGCATTCGTCTAAGCAGCTACCTTATTTATAGACATGACAATCAATTTTTGCACAATAGCTTTTGACAATATCAAGGACTATACAGAGAGACGTTGCAGTCTTGGTCTTTCTTGTGCTTGCAGACGATAATAATGATAGCAATGATAGCTCCAACCACGCCGAGGAGAATGCTGATGGTCAGGCCAATTACCCAAGGCTTACTCCATGGGGAGGGAGAGGGGAGGGGGTGGAGGCGAAGGTGGAAAAGTTCTAGGAGGAGGAGGCGGTGTAATCTTAGGAGCGGAAGGGGGAGGAGGGGCGGCTTTTGGGGGAGGAGGCTGGGATTTTAGGGGAGGAGGTGGAGGGGGGGGCTAGATTTAGGGGGAGGAGGAGGACTAGCTTTAGGAAAAAGGAGGAGGGCTAGGTTTTGGGGGAGGTGGAGTAGCACTGGGGAAAGGGGGAGGGATAGACTTGGGGGGAGGAGGAGGGGGCTCCGAGCTTAGGGGAGGGCTAGATTTGGGGGGGAGGAGGTGGGGGAGCTCTAGAGTTGGGAGGAGGGCTAAATTTGGGGGGCGGAGGAGGGGGAGCACTAGATGTGGGAGGGTTAGGTTTAGGGGGAAGAGGAGTGCTGGGCACCTTAGGGGGAGGGGGAGAGCTAAACTTTGGAGGAGGTGGTGAAGAACTAGGAAGAGGTCTTGGAGGAAGAGGAGGAGGGGGGCTTGGACTATGCTTGCCATCGACGACGATCGGGCTCGAAACATTCGCAGAGGCGGCAGTGGCAGCTGAAGCAAACACCACATTGCACAATGCAATTACAAAGAAGAGCCATGTAGCAGTCCCCATTTTGCAATGCAAGTGCAAAGGCAATTAGTGGCATTTATACATTGAGAAATGATGTTGTTGTTGCTTAGGTCCCAAGGAAGGAGTAATCCCAAGCAAAGAGTGGGAGGCAATCCAGAGTATTTGGCCCCATTGCTAGCTAGCGAGTAATCAAAGGCATTAGGTTGCAGTGCGCTGTTGGGCGCTTGAAAGCTCCGTTTTGCTTTGCTTTTTGTTTTGTTTTCCTCCAACCCATCTCGGGTTTGTATTAATGCTGGGTTTCTCTGTTTTCGGTCTGCTCCTTTTGCCTTTGGTTTTTGCGCGTATTTCTAGTTCTGAATGATACATAGTAGAGACGAAATTGAAGCTGTTTGCAAATCCGGAAGGTGCTTCTACTTTGTAAATCACCCTCTACTTTGTTAGCAATTTTACTCCGGATGCTATCATAGCTTGTTACAGTTTGCGCATATACAAGGCAGAGTTCAAGCTATGATATGAAATTAGGAATGCCGAAATTGGAGGGTGCATTCTGAAATGTGATTCTTGACATTCTCCTTATGCCACGACTCTGCCTTTGCATTCCTTAGCAGGTACAGGAGCTTGATCTTGTAAGACCTCAGCTTTAAGATCTTTGATTATCAATAGGGAAAATTATCAAAATACCATTAAAGTTTGCCAAAATTACCAGAATGCCACTAAACCGAGTGGTATTTTGGGAATACAAAAGCAAGCTTCTTCTAGTATAAGCTCATTATTTTTTTTTCCATAATATAATGCTATGTATGTGTAAAACTGGCCTTAAATCCGCGCTTGAAATTGTACGTGGCAAAGCCATGTGGCAAGACCCTAGCTTCCAGGGCCAGGTGCTTCTGCCGGAATCCTTTGGTTGCAGGAACCAGATCGGCAGCTCTTACTCCTGGTATGCAGTGGCACTGGCAGGACCATGATGGTGGCTGCCCCACTATTGATGCTCACCATTCTTTGCAATGGTTATTTAAACCATTAAAATTCCTTAACCCATTAAATCTATTAATCATTAAAATAGTTGCCCCTTTATAAAAGACATTGATATCACAATGCCCCACTTTAACTTTGCAACTCAGTCTATTATCAATAAACATCTAGTTGCATCCCTAGCCTTAATCATGTCATGGCGCACCATAACGTTAGAACTAGGGAAACATGCGGCCAAATAATTTTAATGCCCACCGCATCAAATTGTTATTGTTACCCCATACAACATGCATGTCACATAATTACAAAATGGTCTGAGTAATAATTGGGCATAATAATTGTTGATATTTATGTCTAAAATGATATCTATGTTTCATGTAGTTGTATCAATATAATGCTTTAAAAGATATGAGAAAAATCAACCAGATCATAACTTCTTAGTGGCAGTAAGAGTATTAGCTTAAAAATCTTGTCGTAATTGTTTTCTCATCTACATTTAATATTGGGTGCTTTTCGGCAAGCGCAGTTGCTGTCAAGAGCAACACAATGGTTGCAGAAACTAAAGATCATGCCCTAAGTGAAAAGGTGTAGAAGACATAAAGGAAAAGAAGAAAATTGATGAAAATATTAGCCAATAGAAAGTAGCAAGAACAAGTTACACACACCCACTTTCAAACAAATCAAGTTTGATATGTCATTGCAAGCAGTTAATTCTTGAAGTTATTTTAATATTTGTGCAAGAAAGTCTTTCTCTGTAACCACTCCTTCAACAAAAATGCAAGTTGTTGAAGCAGAAATGTCATCAAGTCATGTGCCTCCACCTATCAAGAGGAGAAGTACAAGGTCAACAGAATCTGTCATAAATTTTTGACTTCAATGGTGTTCTTCATAAGTTGTACAAAAAATGAACACATATCATCAGCCAATGAACCTGATGCATCTTGCATCGGCTAAACAAGTTGAAGACTATCATTTTAAGGCCGGACTTTAGAGTGTTTATGTTTTGATGTCTTAATAAGCTTAGAGTCCTATTCTATTCTATTCTATTCTAATCTATTCTATTCTATTCTATTCTATTATGATTTAATATGGCAATACAAAACATTTATCTAGGTAGCAATCATGGCATATCAAATCTTGCTTCAAAGTTTCGTCTTGTATGGAGCAAATATGAATGCACGGATACTGGTTGTCGATCAAGATTAAGCATATCCTCTTGAAGGAGTTAAGGAAAATTTACCATCAATTTTCAAGGTTTAAGCACTGTTTCATTATTTATGGACTTTCCCCAAGTCCATACGTCTCCGAAATTGAGTCAAATTTCTAAAATATGATGGTTTTTTAAATAGAAGGACGGAATTTTTCGGGAAACGTGCTGGTAGGTGATATGGCAGAAGCTTTTTCTATTAAGCCAAGGACAAGCCCGCCCAACTCGCGGTCAAGCAAAAGCGCGTCCTGTGTGTGAGGTGTTGCTAGTGAGGCTTTGTTTTGCAAATCTGTGCAGCATAGATTCATAACGAAGCAGTGAGAATGGTTGAAACGAGGCGCCGGTATGGATTCACAATGACTAAAATGCAGTCCCATATCGGTGGCGCGATCTTAGCCCACGCTTGAATCAATTGCGTGTTGAGGTGCGTAATGAGATAAATCGAGAATGGAAGAAACGAAATCGATTAGGCGGTCATGAAGCTCCTCCGTGGGGATGGGTTGTTAAAGGACAACAATTATCAACTCACTAGGGTGGAGTTGGAAGCTTCCACGATATCATTGAAACGACTTGTCTACGTGGGAGAGGCCCCAAGAAGAGGCTACTCAAATTAGAGGATGTTTGGCTACACAACTCATTCGAGACCATTATTTAAGAAGCTTTATAAAAAGGAGAAAAGGCAAATGAAGATTTGGTAACCAAGCATTGTCAACACTCCTCACTCGATCCTTGAATTGGATGAATGGTCGGACTGTATAGCGTAAATTACATTGATGAGTTCGATCGGGTGATCTTATTCAAGTCGAACTAGCCATTGACCAAAACCGCACCACGATATTTTCTACTTTGTATTCTGTTTTTGTCGAACTACCTATGTCGAGGCATGTTGTTTTATTTGGTTTTATAATATGTGTATGACATCTATGTAATGCATTTCTTAATGAATGGAACCGGTTCTATCTATTTTTATGATGGAGCATAGGCCACAATCCCTAGACACCAATTTGTTTTGTGGAAATTGGGCGCCCGCCCAATTTGCCCTCATAGTCGTCCGAACAAAGTTTAATACTAGCCTCCAAAGGAAATAGGGCGGCCGCCCAATTTAGTTAGACTTCTTGAGAAAATACAAATACTGATCGTCACAAATATAATTAATCCAACTTGAAAACTATGCGACCAAGTGTGGATGCTACCTATAACAGTCATTTCAGATATAAATTCTTATGAACTTATGAAATACATCTCATAGATTGTAATTATTGGTGATTTTGTCAATCTCATAAGCGTCGCTCCCCGACCCAAACAATATGGATAGTAACATGGTACTTTTCGCCGGGGAGTCTTTCTATTCGACCAAGAGCTATACCATGCAGCCCCGTGTATCAAGGGTGATCCCTTTGATAATGCATGCATGAAGGTCGCCGAAAGTCATGAGGCAAGTGAGGGTGTCCAAATGCTCGGAGGTGGAGGCAATTGGGACCTCTCAAGAACTCTAGCAGGTGGCGAGACATTGCAAAGGGTCAGCTATGCAATCGAATGCGGCAATACTTATAGCCAAGTAATTATTGATGAAGCACTGTAGTAACATTATTGGGCGTACATACGACTGGTAAGTATATCCAATAATTATTGTGTATAATACCAACAATAATTTTGGTTGGTATAAATATATACTTCATGTTCAACTGCTCGCACTGATAGCCTTAAGGTTCAAATTGGGCGCCCGCCCAATTTCCATGAGGGAACTCTTCTAGTGCAGGGAAATTTTCGACATGTATTTATTTTCTTGGTCAATGTACATAAGTTTTTTTCAGTCAATCTCATTATAAAAACCTATATAGTGAGTAACAGTGGTGCGAAATTGGGCGCCCGCCCAATTTGCACCCCCGTGCTCACTCTAAACACATATACACAGAGTGTCAGAGATGCGAAATTGGGCGCCCGCCCAATTTGCACCCCTGTGCTAGCAAAACATACTCCTTGTGCTCAAGGGTCCACCCCTTCAGCTGACGTTGTTGTGTGAGCAGCTTCGCTTTCTTCTCCCCCTGCCTGTGCCGCTTGCTTAAGGAGTTCCATCTGAGCGTGGAATTCTTCAGTGGTTAGCGTAGCGTCAGGAGCATCCTTCTCAATTTCCATTTCAACATCATCCTCCTTCTCATTTTCCTCGTCCTCCTGCTCAACTTCCTCCTCCTCCTTCTCAACTTCCTCGTCCTCCTTCTCAACTTCCTCGTCCTCCTTCTCAACTTCCTTCTCCTTTTCGACATCCTTTTCTTGCTCTGATGGTAGCGGGTCCACAGGTTGAGCTTCTTGTGTCTCCAAGACAACAGAAGGTTCTCCATCCTTGAGGAGTAGCTGCGTAAACTTCGAGCTACCCTCGATCACATCTTGGGTGCACACTAATGTAGTGCCCGCCAAAGCATTAATGTTATCCTTCTTCTTTCTAAAGAAAGACACGTCCTTTGCTCCAAAACCTGCAACCTTTCTCAAATGGTCTGTGACAGAATCTTTAGACAACCGGAGAGTGGATTGCAACTCTTGCACCGTTTGTGCGGGGAATGGACAAGGAGGTGGAGGAGTGGACACTACAGCACTTGCCTTGGAGCCGCTTGTTTTCTTTTTACCCTCTGCTATTTTTTGCAATGCACGGGCTCTCGATTTCTTCTCATCCAAAGATTACTTGAGTTGATCAAAAATCGAGTAAGTTTAAGCCGCATATTCTCATCACTCTCAAAGGCGTTGGCTTTTATACCCTTCGCATTACCATAGCTGCACGGCTAAAGGATCCTCCGGAGAAGAAATCAAGGACACTTTGATCCCTCAAGCATAAATTTCCGGACAAGGTATGTGCATGTCCTAGAATCTAATTGATGTGGCAAAAGGGCACCCGCGCCTCCTGCCACACTCTTGTCACCCCAAGGCCGATACAACCAGTATGCTGAAGCAAAGTACAACCGTTATAAGTGGCATTGAAAAGAAATAGACGCAGACCCTGGGTTTAAATCATGTTACCTGCTGCGCACTCATGATCGGGGAGGTTCTTCTCTATGTCCTCCACTTCTTTCAAGTCTTCGCGAACTTGGAATACTCTTGAGGATGGTCCGCATCGTTGAAGCATAGATTCAGTCATTCATTGCGAGGCATTGCTTGGTCTCTGGCCACATACATTACAAGAACGAGAGTCTGCAGCTCATGAACACGAGAGGAAGGGTTTCTCTTTTAGGATCATTGTACGCCCCACCCATACACGACTCCCCGCCTATAGTCTTCATGGCGGACAAGCATTCACTCAAACGATCTGACCGGTGATAAAGATCGTGATCCAATATAATTGCTGGTCCGTAAGCACATTGATCTGGTCCAAGAACTTCTGGTAATCCTCCATGCTCCATTTCTTGATATTTCTGAAATCACATCCAACAAACCGAGCAGAGGTATTGACCACATCAACTGACATTCCCAGAGGACTGACACGGTAGCATTTGAATGATTTTGATCCCTCTTCCACCGGTCCACGCAGATACTCATTAACCTTCAGGATAAGAGCCTTTGGAAGGTTAAGCTTTTCTGCCTCCTTGCGGCTATCAACCCAATCACCTACACTGTTGGCGAACATCAACATCAAATTCTCCGTGAATATAGGATGAATTTTCCTCAAATCGGTCATGTTGTCAACATGAAGCTTTTTCACATCTTTGAGATATTTAAGGAGTGCACGCTCGACAGTGCCAATCTTCTTCAGCTCGCCTGCACGGATTTTCATGACACGCCTTCCAGTATAATTTTTGGTGGTCTTTATGTACGTGGTGGCTGTCATAATCTCTGTCAAAAGTCTTTGCAGATCCATTGGATGCATGGACTTTAAAGGTCGGCACTTGTTATTCGTGAACATTCTTAGGCGGTCCTTTACCACTATCGTCTCACCCAATTCATCTTTTAGCTGGTCTTCATAGAATAACTGAGCCACTTGTAGGCACATATTCCAAGTTTCGTCATCCAGGTACACGAAGTAATCGTAGTCTCGCATGCTAAGCTTCTTCAATGTCTGCTTCGCTATAGCGAGCCAATCCTGCACATTTGAAATATACAGTCGCAAAATTTAGCAATGCACAAGCTAACATGCAATGCACATGAGGGCCAGCGCAAATTGGGCGCCCGCCCAATTTCATAGACGAGGCTATGCAATTTAACATGCTATATTCACATGGGGCCAACCCAAATTGGGCGCCCGCCCAATTTCATAGACAAGGAGATGCAATTTGACATGCTATATTCACATGGGGCCAACGCAAATTGGGCGCCCGCCCAATTTCATAGACAAGGAGATGCAATTTGACATGCTATATTCACATAGGGCCAACCCAAATTGGGCCCTACCAATTTCATACCCAAGCGGATGCAATTTAATATGTGTCATGTAGTATCTCGGCATCTGAAATTGGGCCTACCAATTTCAAACCCAAGCGGATGCAATTTAACATGTGTCATGTAGTATCCTGGCATCTGAAATTGGGCGCCCGCCCAATTTCATAGCCAAGACGCTGCCAGAAACATGGGAGGCCTCCCAAATTGGGCGCCCGCCCAATTTGATGGCCAAGGGATTTATGAAAAAAAAAAACAGGTCGCATCCACAATTAGAAATGACTTCATCAATATGCGCTATCTTGGGATAGTCCACGCTTTCCTTTCTTGACTTTCCATAGAATGCCCATTGATTCCTAAGTCAGATTTGTTCAAGTAGACATCCCGATGGATAGTATTCTTGGTGATATCGTTGCTCTCTCGGCTGACCTTCACATATTCAAGTAGGAGTGAGGTTCCCCGCCAAAGACACCGACATTTTCTTTTGGCGTAGAAAAAAAGATAAGATCTTTCGGATGAGCCCTTTCTCACCGGCCATTCCAACGCTGGTTGACAAGAATTTGGGCAACCGCAGTGAGTGTGATTGCCATTTACAATCCAGAATTCGCATTGTCCAAATCGGTGGCCTTCTTCCACTTCGACGCCCAAATGATCGGATCAAAGGGTACAACATCCGCACAAGGTGGATGCATCTGCACATTAATAAATGATTCATAGAGTGTATCAACATGTTCTGGACTGATGACCCCGCAGGTCATATTTGCAGGTGCTTGATGCATTTTGAAGATATCCACCTCTATTTCAATTCAACACCAAGAGGATAGATCCTTTCCCCGTGGCTTAATGTTGATCAATGCGGTTTGGGATAGCTCACGTTTGCTTCCTTGAGTCAACGCCCGCCCGGATGTCGAGCACTTCACAATTTACACATGCGCCTTCCCCGCGTGAGCTCATGTCGGGGTCCCACTCCCCCCATCGGATGCACCTGATGTTGATGGTGGAGTAGGGTCTCTTCTTTTCTTAGACGAGGAAGCTATTGCCTCGTGCCGACTTCGCTTTGTTCCTTGCTTTTCTGGTGGGGACTGCTCAGATACCTCCTGCGATCTAATGCTAACGTCCCGACTCGTGATGTTCTTCCCATACCACCAAGAATCAGTTTTGGAGTTGATGTTTCTGATCTTTTCTTCTTAGGAACCTTTTCTGATGACACGGCTGCGGGTTTCTCTGTCCCCTTCGGTCCGTCACCCTTCTTAGGAACTCCATAACGTGATCTCAACCACGCCGCGTGTCATAGACCTTTGGTTGGCTCTTCCCATGATACTGTAAAGGGCCTTTGATCGATTTTGTTTGTGATCGAGTATGCACCGCCTAACTAAGCGTATTAAATCCATCTATAATATCTCCCCGCTTGGTGAGTCCGGATCTCTCAAGGCTTTCGTGAAGAAGACGGGACCCACCCTTTGGCCCGACATCGAATGTGAAGCCTCGGTGATGCTTGCATGCATTAGCCGAGGATTGTAAGTCCCAAAGGGTAACCTGTATCCTTGAAATGACTTATCAAGCACGCCCCTCTCACGACAACCTCTAACTTCGTTGGCCATCTCGGTGCTCACGACATGTCGATTGCTATACCCATTCTCAGGTCCTCCCAGTCCCGGCTCAAAAAGTACGTGCACGCATCCTTGAGGTGATTCGTGCTAGACCCGGGGTGGATATTGCCTACCTCTATGCACCAAGTAAATTTATCTCGCTACTGGCAGTCATTAGTTCCGGGCGACTTCAATACCATTGAACTCAATTCCGCCTCTTTCCTTTGTCGCAAAAAATGCCCGTGCCAACGGAGGGCCGATCCTCGGTGCACGCGTCGCTTTGTTTAGTTCTCGCCATGGGTGCTGCATAACATCAATCATGAATCCCATTAGTGGTGTGTCAAACAATTAGAAGAGCAATTTGCCGAAAGCGAGGAGATTACAAAACTAACCAAAGATTGCAGAGGTCCCAAATTGGGCTCCCAATTTGCGTGCAGGGAGATTACAAGAAGAGAGAAGCCCGAGGGTCCCAAATTGGGCGCCACCAATTTGCCGAGAGCGTAGGAGGTTACAGGAAGAGAGAGGCCAAAAAGGTCCCAAATTGGGCCTCCCACCAATTTGCCGAGCAGGGTCCCAAATTGGGCTCCCAATTTGCGAGCGCAGGAGATTACAAGAAGAGAGAAGCTCGAGGGTCCCAAATTGGGCCCACCAATTTGCCGTGAAAGCAGGGAGGTTACAGAAGAGAGAGGCCAAAAGGGTCCCAAATTGGGCCCAATTTGCCGTAAAGGGGTCCCAAATTGGGCCCCCAATTTGCAGAGCAGAGGAGATTACAAGAAGAGAAAAGCCCGAGGGTCCCAAATTGGGCGCCCGCCCAATTTGCCAGAGCAGAGGAGGTTACAAGAAGAGAGAGGCCAGAGGGTCCCAAATTGGGCGCCCGCCCAATTTGCCAGAGCAGAGGAGGTTACAAGAAGAGAGAGGCAGAGGGTCCCAAATTGGGCGCCCGCCCAATTTACATGAGGTTACCTAGAAGAGAGACCTCCAAATGACTTACGAAAGCAAGAGCAGACAAATGGGCGCCCGCCCAATTTGCCCCAGCTTTGGGAGGTTAGAAAGCAGTAAGAAGGTTTAGAGCTTTGATAGATTTGGGCGCCCGCCCGATTTGCTGATCCAAGGGACTTATGTAGCCAAGAGGAGACAAATTGGGCGCCCTTCTGTGGTAATTAGAATGATCCAACGGGCCAAAGGGTTATTGGGTGCAGAGGAGACAACTTCTGAGGTACAAAGTGACAACCAAGCAGAGAGAGGTGCGCGCCATATGATTGGGTGGACTCCTTAAGGCCAGTGGCTTATCTCCTGCACTAATGTAAAGAACTGAAGTTGAAGAAAAGAGCAGTACCTTTTCCTCCCTTCACGGGTCGACTTTCCATGAAAGCAGTGGCACCTGGAAGCTAGCAGTCAGCGCTTGGAAGAAATCACTTTGAACACGACAGGCGCCTGGTAGCTTGGAGTAAGCGCTTGGAAGAAATCAGTGTGAACACGATAGGCGCAAATATGCTCTGTGTCAGCGCTTCGAAGAAATCGATATGAACAGGCTCAAAGAATGCCGGAATGCGAAAAGGAATGGGCGGTTAGGTTTAACTGATGAGTGACAAGTGGCGGCCATGCAAAAGAGGACCCTAAAAAATAGACGTTTTTAAGTAAATATGGACCAAAGGACAGAACAATAAAAATAGACAGCTTTGCAATAAATGTGCCCGAAAAAGTAAAAGCGCTTTTTTTAAATTGACATACACGTCACGTATTGAAATTTAAATTTTAAATTTTGAATTCTCCACGACCTTGCCAATTTCAAATTTATAGTACGGTCCGCCTGGTACATTTTCAATTTAAAATTAGGGCCCCACCAATATTTGATTTACGTCCCGCCTGCATTTGAATTTGAATTTGAATATATATTGAACTATGGTGGGAGAATTGATTTTTGAAATACTCTCGAGGAAGCGGAGCGGCTAAGCCATTTCGTTCTCTCACATTCTTGGGCAAAGAACTTCTTCAAATGGATGGCGCGTGCGATTCACCAAAGGTAGGTTTCTTTTGGTATATACGTTCATTCTTTGCCTGGATTGGTATAGAACATTATTGATGATAAGATTCGACAGATAAAAAGATAATTTTGAGAGATGTATGTTCGGTCCCCTCTATATTCTATCTCGGGTAGCATGGAAGCAGGGCCAAATGGGTGCCAAATGGGCGGATATACCTCCTGAATATGTATCATTCCTGGGTGCCTGCCTTAGAAAGAGTGGCTATGTTTCATTTATGTATAGCACCTCAAGATTACTAGACCAGGGAGCCAGGTTTTAGCAGCTAAGAAGCACTGCAACAGGGAGGAAATTGGGCGGATGTTCAATTTCAACTCCTTAAAGTTACTAGAGCAGGGAGCAAATTGGGCGCTCGCCCAATTTCAGCAGCTAAGAAACACTGCAACAGGGAGGAAATTGGGCGGCTGCCCAATTTCAACTTCTCGGGTTACTAGACTGTGGAGCAAATTGGGCCACCAATTTCAGCAGCCTAAAACATCAAATGGGAAATAGGGCGGGTGCCCAATTTCAACTCCTCAAAGTTACTATACCAGGGAGCAAATTGGGCGCTCGCCCAATTTCAGCAGCTAAAACACTGCAACAGGGTGGAAATTGGGCGGCTGCCCAATTTCAACTTCTCGAAGTTACTAGACCAGGGAGCAAATTGGGCGCTCGCCCAATTTGAGCAGCAACAGGGAGGAAATAGGGCGGGTGCCCAATTTCACCTTTCCAATTTACGTAACAACAGGGAGAAAATTGGGCGCCCGCCCAATTTCACCATCTAAGGAGCATGTGCTGTAACTTTGCTCTTGAACTGATTCATTTTTTTTTTGGTGCGTGAGGTGTACCTATTCAAAGATGGTCGGGCAGCTTGGCAAAGGGACCATGGGAGCTAGGAGAGATGCCACTTTAAAGACATCCCGTGATGGACTTGTGAGTGTGGGTGTTCTAGCCGCCTTTGAGGGGCATCATGTTCTCTCTTGGCCTACTCCGTAAGCAAGTACCTTAGGTGAGGCATTGGGTTCCTTCATTCTCCTGAGGGAAAGTGATGTTCATGACTCGATGTCGGGACGTGCCGCCGGGATCAAAAAGACAAATGAGGGGAAGCAACAGAGACACCATGTCGCTAACTAGGTACACACTACCGAGACCGACCGCGAAATTTATCACTCTTGTGCCGCCATCCCCGCAAAATGAAGGGATTTATATCCTTCACCGGGTCCGCATCGATGCGCATATGTGACCAGCCTCTTGGGTATGAAGACCGTAGGGGTGTCTCATTCATCGAAGGCTTTCCCCCCACACGAGGTGAACTTCCTGTCCCAAGATGTTTGACAATACCTAAAGCGGGCATGCTTTTGAGGTGGAATAATGATCTAGTTAGGGTTTGTGGGGTGAAGGTGTCGGAAATTTTAAGTGCGGCGCCAAACAAAGATGATACTGACGCCGAGCCGGGCAGCTCTGAGATTCAAGCATCCGCAGCACGAGAAGCGTAAATACACCTTCCATTCTCGCCGGCCAAAGAAAGCATCAAAGCCTCCAAAGATAGATCGGCTAACAACCAATGAAGCCATCTTGAGGTATAGGAAGACCATGTGTTGCAAACAGATGTTGTGAGAAATTCACTAGGGATCAAGCTATAAACATGCGAAAAGGATTTCTTTGCCATGAAATCGAAAGTGACAGGACCACTTTTGTGTATGACATGTTAGGCAACAATATGAAGGGTAGAAGGGTTCATCGACTAGTCTTGCAAGGCATCGCGTTGTCCGTGAGAGGGCTTGGTACCTTGGTCTTGGGATTTCAAAGCGGGGTATCTCGGGTGGAAGGCGTAATTCGCCCGGTGCTCGAAAGGCCGAAAGCATGGCAATTCGTGCACTATGAAAGCACGTCGCGACCACCTTGGCCTCGTGAGGCTGTTTTTTCCATGTTCGTGAAGGAAAATTGTGAGTCTTTACCTCACCGTGAAAGCGAGGAAATGATGATGGGATTCGAGAAAACGTGAGGAAGTTGCCCGCTATGTTTACGAAGACATGCATTCTCGAAGAGGTCAACGCCGGGTGATGGCTCTCACAGTGCAAGAAGGTATCTCCGACAGATTTCATAGGACGTGGAGACGAGCTTCAAGGACGCCGGATTGCTAAGAAGAATGCATTCTCCAAGTGTGACACTTGCGCAGGTTATCCGCATCGGCCGCCAAGACCAAGGATGAGGCCGAGAGGAGAATATTGCATGATCGAGAAGGGCACATAGACTAGAGCAAAGAATCATGTCGCACCCAAAGATCGGGTCATGGAGATCAAGTTATCCCACGTGCATCCTCGAGACTTTGTATGTATCATTCACGACAAAATGGATCGTGCAAAGACTATGATTCCAAAGTTGTTCGATTCGCGGAAGTCCCTTTGGAGACTAGATAAGCTAAAGACTTCATTGACAGTGCACTTACCCACGGCCATGGGAGAGGGTGCTATGGAAATTTTGCTTTGGATCCGTGGGTCGACGACTCCAACTTCCATGTAGGTTCTTTGAATAGTATTTTGAAAAGGTTGGAGATGCCTAATGAGTTTGCAGGAGGCCATCTTGCACCTTTGTCGATCCATCAGTCCCCGAGATTGGGCCGGGCCTTACGTGACACCACCATCGCTTAGGCCCAAGTTGTCGCCGTCCGAAGAGCATCTCCGCTTGCCATCCCTCAACCCGAGGGACCCTCATTGAAGCGCCTCCCTCGCAAATTGCTGTTGCAACTAGACAATGCATCCCACAAAACAAAAATAGGTATGTATTCTCGTATCTTTCATACCTTGTATATCCGGGTGTTTTCGAGGAGATTGAGTTAGGGTTTATGATGCCCGGCCATACACATGACGATATAGATGCTATGTTTGGAAATTTTTCATCTACCTTGAAGAAAGCCAAGTGCTAACCATGCCCGAAGTTGTTGTATGAATTTCATACGCGCAATCTCAACACGCCAATGCCATATGTTGTTCATAAGGTTCCGTTGGAAAGGTTTCATAGAAGGGTATATCCCCGATGGGGAAGATAGATTGACAGTCACACCGAGCCTCTCGGCCTTTTGTTTGCTATGAATGGTGACTGGCCCGTCATGTACCATAAGGCTCGGCCCCACGCTCGTGGATTGGCTACCAAGGGTGGAATAAGAATGTGGAAAGAAGGAGAGGATGGAAAACCCCTAATGCCATCCGAAATCCGAAGATGCTAGCACCTAAGAGCTCGGTGAAAGACATTGGTCAGCTCCAAACAAGATCCATAAGCATATCCTCCATTGGGTCGCATGCTCGAATTTAACAAGAAGGGCACACCGTAGACGGCCAAATATACAAAGACAATTCTACGGCGACAATTGAATATTGGATGGGACTCTTGGAGCATCCGAGTAACATCACCAACGTGGAAGGTCCTTACGAGGACTTTTGGCACAAGACTAGGCAAGATAGACTTGACGCACCTGATGTGGTGGCGTGGTGGAGCCAATTGCAACCATCACTCCCGCTATGTTGGTCCATTGAAGGATAAGCCCGTCGCAATTCAATCCTTTCAAGGATTTGAAGAAGGGCATGTTTGTATTGGCGCCCGATGATGTCTTGTGCCCAACATGGCTAGGGTATGCTACAGAAGAACCCCAAATGGATGATAAGAAAGACAACTTCGAGACTATCCAGGTCACTTGGTGGGAGCCTGTCCCTGTTAGGAACCAGGTGTTCCCAGCCAACTATGTCAATTGTTGGAAGAAGAGATGGAGGCCGACCACTGCTAGTGACCGCATTGAGATAGAGAGTATCGACTACGCTTGGAGTCCTTCGAATAAGAAGAAGCTACCAAACACTGTCAAGATTCCCACACTTGTTGCAGAAGCATATGCGGCACTTGCCGGGGATGTATGTTAGTGTTATCGAAGCGTCTCTTTTAATAAAAAGTCCACAATTCAAGGTATTGTCCATATTTAATGAAACTGTGCTTGTTTGGCTTTGAAAATACCTTGCTCGTTGAAGACAACAGGTAAAAGTTGCACTACAATGAGAAGAATACAACCATCTACCCAAACACCTTTCATCTATCCATAGTTGATGGTCAATTCTTGAATACTACATTAAAGGATTGACTGATAGGGCTGCTTCAAGCCGACAATATTCTTAGCTATGTGGAGAGTAAGCCTGTGTGTAATGTGTATGACTTAGAGATGTCTAAGAGCTTCAAAGCTGTTGGATAGATACCAATTTTTTTTAATCAAAACATGATTATGTGACTTTAATTGCAATAAATAAAACTTTTATTGTTCAATGTCAAATGTTACTATTGTCTTCAATTTCTTGTTACTGCAACATGACGCTATGGATGCTATTTGTGAGAATATATTTTCTTTTGCCTACAGATTCAAGAAGATGGCACCAAGAGGTTGTCATCACTGGTAAAGCTTCATTTGAATGTACTTGATGGTAGCAGTGAACCTGTTACCATCGGTACATCAGAATCTACTATTCTAGATTTCCAAAGGATCAGGGAACTCTAAATCGAAGAACTTTATTTTTGCCAAAAGCTGAAGCTGAAGAAACACAAAGGTGAATAAGTTTGGCTTCTTGGCCAGGGACAACTCTATTTTCTAATGCAGGAACTTCGATTGAAGAACCACAAATTTGCAAAATCGACCAAAAAAAAGAAAAAAAAAAACTATGTTGTACTTTGTATTGCAAACTAGCTTTTGCAAAAGAAAAATTGTATTGCAAACAAATAGTACTGAAAAGGAAACAATAATATCTTTGCAAGGGTGTCTCCACAGCCTTTAGTAATCCAGAGCAACGATCTTATCCTTTCAATATAATCCACAAGCAATAGGCCAAATTCAATGCAAACCACATTCAAAATTCATGCAAAAACACATGCACAGAAATAGAACCATGACCACACGATTTTCTCTCTCATAAAAAATCAATGGCCAAGAGGAGTGCACTCTAGAAATACTAGTCAGTACACCAAACAAACAAAGAAACCAAATCATAGGCAAACCATATTAAAAAGCATACAAAAGTAGAAAGGAAACCCTCTATTATGCTAGATATTAGGTTTATGTTTACATATGATGGGATGCTAACTGAGGAGTAGTTGAACTTTTGTTGAATGCTCTATCATCATCAAGATAAATTTTATGAGTTTGAGGCCTAGACCATACAGGAGGTTGATCAAATTTGGATATATGCTTTTGCTCCTGAATGGGTATAAATCCTGGAAAGAGGGAATGCTTTTATCGAACTGGAAAGAGGGTCGCCTGTTCCTCTGAAAAAGAGTTCCTGTAATGCCACGTAACTGTCGCCCACACTCTGGAATAGAAGTTGGGCTGGGGATTCCGCATCCGGTGAGCAAAGCAAGCATCCGGTGATAGGAGATAAGTTATTGGTTTTTTTTTGTGTGGCTCCCTCTTTCCATTTTGTTGCAGAAGGGAAGCAGGGGCTCCTTCTCCGCAACAGCGGTAGACCCGCTCCCGATGGTCGTCGATGACAGGGCCCATGCCGCTATTGCGGAAAAAGAGCCCTTGCTTCCCTTCTGCAATACTTTAAATCTTCAAAATGTCATATCTCGAGGATAAAAGCTTGGATTTGAGTGATCTTTAATTCCTTGGACCTTAGAGAGTTTAGGTACAATTTGTGATTCGTCCATATGAGGAAGCTATGGTTCATCCATATGAGGAAGTTATACTAAAAAATATAGGGAAAAACTATAAAATACCCTTATGTTTTGACAAATTTCACGACATACCCCTGAGTTTAAATAAATTATTGAGATGCCCTTGGTCAACATAAGTTTCACCTTATGCCCTCTAGTTTTTTCGTACTTCATGGAATACCCTTTTATAACAGATATTCATGGCGCCTTTTTAGCAAAGATGCCTATTTCTATTCTCAGTACTTTAAAGGAAGGCGAGACACCAAATTAATTTTTGCTCCTTGATTTGCTCTCAGCCCTCAATTTCCTCTAGCGATTTGCAATATCAAAAGCACTAATTCGATCCAATTTACAATAACAACTTATTGTGGCCAAATAAAATCAAGAAAGAGGATTTGTAGGAGTTAAGAAGTAGTGAAGGATCCAAGGGCAGAGATCATAGTTCATTCACACGCAGGGCATAAGAGTATTTGGTGAATTTTGAAGCTTTTGAAATTTGAAGGAAACTCACGTCCTAGTTCTCAAGGGCGTTTGTGAAATTCAAAGAAAACTTAAGGGCATTTGGGAAATTAATGTAAATCTTAAGGGCATTTGAATAATTTTGAAAGATACACAATACTTTGTATTTTGACCAAGGGCATCTCAGAAAATTATCAAAACTCAGGGGTATGTGGTAAAATTTGTCAAAACATAAGGGTATTTTGTAGTTTTTCCCAAAAATATAACATGGGGTTACGTTTTTTTAATTTGTTTATACATTTTAAAAAATTATGACTCCTTTCTTTAACTATGAAACATGGATCTAAAACAATCCATTTAAAGTAAAACTTGGATTTAAAACAATCCATTACTTTTTTCCAAGAGCCTTTTAGAACTGATTACCCAATATCTGATTGCTAGACGTGAGCCTAGTTCTTGGCGCCTTGAGTTGTGGTTGAGAGCTAGCTCAAGGAGAGCCTTTGGGGTGCACTTGTGTTGGAAAAAACCCTCCAAGTCTTGCATAAGGCTTGCATAATTTTTGCTACAAATTGGTTTAATGGATGCTACCATTTGCCTTAAAGCCAGATCTATCCTATTGCCTTTGTGTTCCAACCTGATTTGGCTAGCTTAGTTGTGGAGTGATCTACCCTATTGCCTTTGTGTTCCAACCAATATTGCTAGCTTAGTTGTGGAGTTAGGGAAAGCTCTTTTGTTTCTTCAAGTATTCATGTGTAGCACGTGGGCATGCCCTGAACAAAATTGAGGTAGCGGCCTGTTACAAGGGGTTACAGAAGGAGGCTGGAAGGCTGACAAGCAGAAACCGAGACGATAGCATAGAAGCAAGGATTAGAAGCGAAATTCCAGTAGGGGTTCGCCAGCCGATTTGCCTAAGAACTATTCTGGAGCACAAGGATTGTGCCTTAGAGGCGATTCTGGATAAGAAGTAATCTGGCTTATTCTAAAGCCTGAAAGATTAATTGAATAAAACCAGAATCCCCTTGTGTAGTAAGAATAGCGAATTCGTAAAGCCTTTCTTTGGAGAGGAAGCATGCTTGCATGGCTGGATTTCATTTTCATACTCTTGCTATCTCATTGGATACTGAGTCCGGTGTGAGCAGGAAGTGTACTTGGCTCAAGGATGATGAGCTAGTATTGTGATTCTCTTGAGGGTAGTTGTTAGAATTGCCCTTGCACACCGACTGTGGTTTCTGCTGTAAATAGGCAAGTTGATGCTTGCTAGACTAGGGAGACACTGTTGTGCTAGTGAGATAGTATGTGACAATGGTATGGGACATTGCCACATGCTCGTCAACAGTCTAGTGACAACGGATTGTTTTCCATGCTCTGTATGTGCATCCTTGGAATGCATAGCTCTATGAGCTGTGGTGCAGAGTGGAACGAGCTATTTCTCATAAGGTGAAGGCTAAACAACCTACAACATTATTAGAGGCACAAAAGTATGCTCTCAAGGCTGAAGATAAGCTGGGATACATTCATGAAGTTGCTGCTCCAGAGCATAAAACAGAGGATATTGCAGCCAAGGTTTCTAAGCTTACAATGGGTGAGAAGTCAACGGAGGCTCAGTTTATTACTTGTGAGTATTGTGGGTCTATTGGACATTTTGATACTACATGTAGATTACGAAATTCTGCTCAAGATGCCAAATAAAGGGCCATAATGATCAAGAATGTAGGGAGAAGAGATTCTTTGAGAGGGTCAATCCAGTATTTGTTGTTATGCAACAAGCATCATCTATTCCGATTCAACCAATGCAAGCAGCACCTATCATACCACAAGTTCCAATGATGCCACTAGCTCTAATGGTTCAACAAGCTCCAATGGTCTCCACACAAATGGTGAAACCAAAACAGGGATGGTATCCAAGTAAGACTTCATTTGTATTGCAAGTTATGTGATAAATTCAAGCATGATAAGAGTACTTGTTGGAAAATCCATGGGAAACCAGAACGGGCAACTAACAAGTATCCACCAAGGCAGCAAATGTTTGAATCAGTACCTCTTCCTAATAATGATGTTCGCATTCAAGATGCAAAGTACATTGATAATCCTCAAGTTAAGGCTCTTATTGAGGAGCTTAAGAAGCAAGAGAAGGCAAAATCAGTAGTGAATTGTGGATTTGTTGAGGTAGAGAATAACCCATCTCAGCAAAAAGAAGAGATTGGAGAAGTAAATGCGGTTACAAGATCAGAAAAGGTGGTTCAAGAACCAAGAGTAGTGCCGATAGCGAAGAAGACTAAGAACTCTTTTCCAAAGGCTTTGAAGGGACAAGCTTTGAAGGTGTCAGCACTTAAAAAGGTGCAATTCAATGTGCTGCCCACAGAACAGTTTTAGTCCATAGAAGAAAATCAGCCCATAGTGATGCCTCCTATGGTGGATGAGGGGATTCAGAATGAAGGTGACGTGATCATCCAAGTTTTGGCCACTAAAATCACACTTACTCTTGAGTAATTGATGCATTATTCTCCCAATTTGTTGCAAGAGTTAGGGGGAAGAACAAAATCAGAAATTTTCGTCCAACAAATCACATCAAATGATACCAGCAAGACTAGAATGGAGCCACCAGCGCGACAATCCAAGGATCCAGGGCCATTTTTTTGTGATATGAGTATCAATGGATATTTGATCAAAAACACCAGCATCGATACTGGCAGCGGAGTGAATGTAATGCCTTACCATATAATGCTTCAAGTAGACAGTTTTGAAATTTCTAGAGAGTGTACATGCTGAAACATACTTTTTTGCTGAGCCGTACATGGTTAGATACCGTGCAAGCTGAGTTTTCATGGAGGAAGCGTGAAATGAACATTTTTCAAGGGGAATGCAAGATTACTATAGATCATGCTCTGAAATCAAGCATGGATGGGACAAACAAAAATCAGGTAAATCTAATCACATCCCATATAGTTGAAGAGTATGAGCATGTTCTTTATGTGCAATTAATAAGTTTGGGCACTATCATGAGAAAGAAAGTGATAGATCCTTGAGCAGCCCCGAGTTTGAGACATTTTATACATGTCAAACATTTTTAGATGATGATGCACCATTATCATGCGAGTTAGAGGTGGAAAGCATTGGTATTTTAGCATTTTAGCACTCTGAAGATATGTTACACGCTCTTGAATTTAGTGATAGTCATGACAACAGTCCTTTTTATGAAACTTTTAGATTTGAGACATGTATACCAGTTGAGCAGGACTTACATGCCTCAAATGGAGAAATTTGCTCGCTTTGATGATTTGGCACTAAACCGTGAGCTAGAATTGCAAATTTTTGATGCCTTGATGAATGAAGTGTACCTAGAATGGTTCAGACCTATGTTTCAACGTTGTAGCAGTCCGAAGAATTTTGAGAATCAAGGAAAACTAGTTCCTTTGATGTTTGCACATGGAAGTGTGGAAGAGTTAGTAAATTTGAGCATGACTATGTGATAAAGGATGGAAAATTGGACGTGAACAACACTTTATCTCAATGTGCAGCAACCAAAGATGCTTTGCACCATTTGAGACTAATAAGCTACCTGGAATATGTCATTTCAGCAAGTTCTATTACATCATATTAGATTTGCCACATTGGTATGCTAGTGCAGTGATATTTGAGTAGGTTATTGGACTATGGTTTGTTCTTTGGCCACACTTTTTGTTGTTATTATATGTTTCCAACATTCTCCTATTTGGGATGCTTGTTTAATAAGGTTGGAGTTGGTTGATGACTCCAAAGGGGAATTGTTGCCTAATCCCAGAAATAGTAAGAATATCAGGTCCTATATTGAAAGAGAAGTGCTATTTTAAGGGATTCAGCCTTGACATAGCTCCAGTTACAGAGAATTTGTGAAGAACTTTTAGGCTATAGCAGGTCGTTTTTTCTATAAAGACAGATGGTGACAGTTCAATAATACACGATCTATCGTAATTAATGGATGTATTTCGGAATACGAATACAACGAGCTATGGTGCAAGTCAAACAAATTTCTGGAACTCAAGATATCAGCTTTCAAAATTTGCCACAGTTATAGAAGCTCTGTTTCATCACTGTCATTTTGGATCAATTTATTTTGTACTAGTTACTTGGATTTTAGGAGGGTAATTCTCTTTCTAAACACACATATAAATGTGTCATCTGGGGAATGTCCCAAGGACCGTATTAGCATATTTTGTCGTGGGTTGTGGCACATTTTCCCCCTGTGGTCGCCACTGTTGGGGTGGTCACCACACTCACCACAGTCACCACTATTGAGGTGGTATAGGAGACCGTATACCGTATATGGAGGGATATACGCACATGCACGCATAGAGGATATATCCACGTATGCATTATGGTGTGGAGGATCCATTATCATCACAGTGTTATCTGAGCAGAGAGAGGAAACAGAGAGACGATGTATTGGGAGAGATTATTTTTGCTTGATCTAGCTATAGAGATTATGAATTGTTATGTTGTGCATTGCATAGATCTAGTAGATTGAAGCTTGGATTATTGTTTTTTCATCCTTCTTGCAAGGTTGAAGTTTAGGCTCTAACAAGGTTTTTTGTTCGCATGGCACGCGCAACCAACCCCTTTGAAGGTTTCCAAATTCTTACTTTTTCTAAGTTATACTTATATTTTTTGCTCACATGGTACGCGAGACCAGCTCCTCCTTGTTATAGAGGTTTTTGTTCGCATGTCATGCACAACCGGCCCCTCTGGAGGTTTTGAAGTTCTTTTCTAAAGTTATATTTATATTTTTGTCGCGTGGCATGCGCAACCACATATCTTTATATTTACAAGAAATTTATCGCGGCGGCCAAGGCCGCCGCGAACATTTCTCTTGCCCAACTCGCGGCAAAGTAGATTTTTGTATCAAGTCAAAAAGGATCTCAGTTATGGGCTTGCGAAATTGAACTAAATATGTCTAAGTTGGAGAACTGTAATCTCCAAATTATTTCCCAAAAAATTCAAAAGCCATGCTTTTGGCCGCCGCAACCATTTGTTACATAGCACGAAAGACCTCGCGTCTTCCTTCGGTTCTATAATTAAGTTGTTTCAACTTTGGGTGGTTCAAGAAGGGGTGTCATTATCTTACATGATCTAGATATGTAGTTTTATAGAATACATACATCTTATTAACTCAAATGTTAAGAACTAACCCGATGATACTCCTTCCAAGTAGCCGATGATGACCCAAGGACGATGTAAAGATGACTTCAAGGCGAATGCAAGCAAGGCACTAGAGAATTGAATTGTATTGTTGAATTTTATGATCTCTTTGGTTGACATGACAGAATAATAATTCAAATGGTAAAAAAAAAAGGAAATGAATAAAAGGGCATGGTGAGCAGCCCTTATTTGGAGGAGCCACCGTGGTCCACTTGGCTAGACTCAATTGGATGGGCCAAAAATCAGAAGAAAAACCTCTTATGTGCATGGCAGACCCCTTCTTTGCATCTCAACACAATAACACAATGACGGCAGCTTCATGGTGAGGGCTACTTCATTTACACATATGTCCTCTCCTCTGTTGAGAATTGTATCTACAACACTCCAAATCCTCTTCATTTCATCAAACGCCACTAACGAATTGCCCCGCAGAGCGAAAAGCCTGTCATTCCAAGCAAATGTAGTGCTCGGAACATCACCTTCAATCCAAATCTCTTCCATATTAATCCAAATTCCCTGTTTTGGATCAAACATATCTGCACTCTTTGTAAATACGCCTTGAAACGGAGTTGGGTACCCACCCAGCACATATAATTTCCCATTCATAACAATTGCTTTGGCTTCATCCCTCTCCTGCTCATATCCGATCCATGGACATATGAACAAACAGAAAAACCTGGAGCATTGCTTCTTCACCATATATCCTGTCAAATCCATGCAACAGAAGCAACATTGAATAGGTCGAAATGCTAGAAATCCAGAAGCCATTTTGTGCTTTTGCACTCTACAGCGGTCTTTGGACGTAAGATGATTAAAAACTATAATCTACTCGCCACCACAACCAAAGTGGCGGATCTTCAAAAACTTTTGGCTCACCTCTACGCCATCTTTTCTCGCCATTGAATCCTTCCCCTCGCTTCGTCTTCTTCATTGCTTCGTCTTCTTTTTCAGTAAGCGAAAGGGCAAGCACCGATACTTTGATAAAATACCGTGCTCAGTATGCATTGCGGACATGTAATAGAAATATTGCATGAAGAAGTTATGATGTTCCAGTATGCGTAAAAGGGATTTCTCTGATGAATATTTGCCTCTGGCATTTTTTCCAAGTAATCAGCATACATACCACAGCTAAGATTAGCCAGCGAATCAGCATAGAATTGGATTATTAATCTAGGATTCAGCATGCATACCACATCCCGAAGAACAGAATAGGCAGGTAAGGAAGACCAACGATGGAAGGCATTGGGTCGCCTTAGAAATTTACTGCAATATATTTCTCCAGTAAGAAAGGGCATTTTTATCAGGATCATGGCCTCCATCAACCACAATGCATCCCTCTACCCTAATGGGTCGTGGCCCCAACAGCTCCAACGGAGGTTTCTCTGCATTCGATCCTTCTGAATCGTGCTTCCCAGAGTTTGGGTCTGATTCCGACCTTCCAGGTCGGTCCCTGGCTACAATGGCAGTGTTTTTTAAGCCGCCAATTGCTTCAACAAAGGCACCCTAGCCTTCGATTCACCCTGTATCAGGTTTTGCAAAGGCCTCAGGCCATCAAATCGGCCCCTTTGGGCCTGCTTCTGGCCCTTCTAGATCAGATTCGAGCGATTAGGGCGCGATCTCAAGGCGCCGACTCCGGCAGCCATAGCTTCAAGGCTGGATAAGCCATAGCTTCAAGGCTCTCTAGAATCGATCAGAGAAAGAACGTGCCGCTCAGAATTTTTTTGCCTTTTTTTTTATTTTTTAAGAGCGCTATTTTTTGCCCCCCGAAACACAGAATATGCCAAAGCATCTTGCCAATAATAATTACATGAGTTAGAAAGGCAAATGAGATGCACTTAAGCAAAGTTTATTGTTCAAATCAAGATCTAATAGGCAAAATATTGAGCTTAAGGGTAGAAGCATGAAAGGGTGGGCAAAAAAAGTGCCCGTATTTTACATTTACAAATTCAAAATGTAAGGAAATCCCTCCCCTCCAGAAATTATTATTCTTGGAATGAATCATTAATAGGGCAAATAATTTTGAACTCTCCTCCCAAAGCTCTGCTCAACCTTCCTCCCGCCAACCTCCATAGCCGAAAAGCTTGACATCCATATTCAAACCTCCATAGCCGAAAAGCTTGACATCCATATTCAATCTCCATAGCCAAGATCGGGACCTCCATGGCCAAAAGCTTGCATTTTCGTGAGAGTCAAGCACCAGTGGAAGAGATCATGACGGCAGCTTGGAACAAAGACATCTCCAAGGAAATCTCCTCAAGAACAAACCCCAGAAGCCCATGCCAAGGTCTCCCACTAGAACTCCACCAAAAAAACTCAAGAGTGGGTCTTCTTCGGATCGGAGGTCTTGCCACCCGAAGTTTGACAAGGTAAGCATCAGCAGCTTAGGAGCAACAATTTTGATAGCATGTTTCCGTGGCTAGTGCAAATAGTGCGTGATGTTTGGGGTTCTCAAGCCCCCGGCCAAGTAGGGGTTATCAAGAGTGCAGGATTAAGCCTGGTTGGATGGCAGATTTTTTTTCTGTGTATGAGCACGTTTTTTGTAGGAGGGACATTGCAAATCATCACATTCCATTGTATTTTGCCCGAGCATATGCACTTCATTACAAAGGAGTAAGCATTGATTGGGATGAGGTGAAAGCAAGTGCAAGTCTTCATTCAAAAGGCCTCAAAAAGAATCGACCCCACGAGAATTAGCTACAAAGAAAGTCTTCCAATGTTAAAGCTATTAAATGTATGCCCTCGTAGAATTGGGGCTAGCTTGGAAATGATGAAAAGATGGAGGGAAACAAGAGCATTAGATTCTGCCTCCATGCTTGATGAAATACAGACTTTAAAAGAGAAAAGGAAAACAATGGAAATTGAATTGTTGAAGCATGAGAGTGATAAGAGCTTCTTGACAAGACTTGTGCAGAGTAAAGATGCAAAAATATGTGAGCAGTTCAGCATTATGGCAGGTTTAAAAGCAAGCGGGAAGCCAACTGATGTGCAAATGGCTTTGGCATCCCATTTAGAGGAGGAGAAATCAAGTTATATTGCTGACTTAGATGCTCTAATGATTCCCATTGATTGTTTAAAGGCTGATTTGCAAGAATTAGAAGTCGCCATTGAAAAATCAGCAAGGATTTGGAAGTTAATTCCAACCGTGAGAATAGAATAAAGGAGATGACTAAGCATTTGGAAAGATCGGACCGATAGGCCTGCAGCCCGCCCCCATACTCGCAAAGAAGACGGAGCGCCTCATTCTCACATATAAGCAATACTTGCAGCAGCTGCAATGATTGCCTTGACTCGACCATGGTAATATCTCCACTTTGTGGTCATACATATTGTCTGTTTTGTCTTGTATTCGGGTTTCAACGGCGAATACATGTGTATATGATTGTTCATGGTCCGAGGACCTCGCGACACCTTTTAGGAATCCCTTCCGAAGGTACATCTATTTCTATTTTGATTACATAATTAGTTTGAGTGTACTTAGATGTAGTTTCCATCATGTACATAACTCAGATTAACATTTGATTTGGCGGGTTTTGTCTTTTTTTGTAAAGAGGAAATGTATTTGCTTCGTGCTTTTTACATTTACATGTGCCATGAAGTGCTTTTCCTCGAATTCCTTTACGGGTGTATTAATAGGGTGTATTGCATTGATCCATGTACTTTGCATTTACATGTGATCGTAAATGCATATGAATTTGGTATTTGACTTTCCTTTACATTCAATCTTTGAATGATGTATTTGATAGGGTGTATTGATAAAATATTTTGTTCTGAAATGCATTTGAATTTTACATTGTGATAGCTATGTACACTAATGTACTTCTATTTTGTCGTTATATTATCAGCAGAAAGTTTGCCTGTAGTAAAAACCTACTTGCATGTAATTAACATTTGTTCTGCTTTTGATTTGCATCCCGATTGTTTTTTTCTTCAGATTTTGCTTCTATCTACTCTACATCTCTCCTTGATTCTCAATCAAGTGTTTACATTTCTTATTGACACCCAATTGTGTCAATGCGGATATGGGTAGTATCAAGAAAGGAAGAAGTAAAACTGCGGTAAACTAAACAATTCATGTTTAGGTGCACTATGCTTAAGTTCAATATAGCAAAATTTCATGTTGTAGGTGAAAAGAAGAATGTTATTGGGAAGGGGTTGCATTTACCATTCTCAGACATCCTAATTGCTGAACCTGGCACAAAAGATGCTGCTGCTATCAATGTTGGAAGTCCATCCACATCTACATCACCTTTGAGAATTGCAACAACTCATAAGCAATCAGTGCAGGATTTGGAGACAGAGGGGTATGTGGAAGGTAGGGTGATTACATTCTGATTACATTAAGATTGCATCTGTTGTAGTTAGAGTTCACTAATGTTCAATATTTTGCAGCCAGGGTTGTTTTCCAAAAAGAGATCCCACTGTTGAAGCCGCCGCTATTATTGGAGCAACTAGTCAAAGCCCGTAAAGTAATTCTCTCTCCTTTTTCGGGTTTCTATTTTTTTTTTTGTATTTTGAAACTTACGTTGGCGTGTTTACGATAAAATTATCAAGATGTTGGTGACGACATTGAAAACAGTCCCAAAAGGCTGCTGTTGAAGTTCAAGTTGAGGAAAAGGCTTGTTCTTTGGCAGTAATGTGTTTCTTTTTGTCTTGCTTTCAAAACATTAGAATGAAGCACTTTCTTGTCTTCGAGACTTGCGGCGATTCAAAGGAGCTAGATGATGTTGAAGAAGCCTTGAGATTGCAGCCAAGGCTTACGACTAAATTTATGGTCAAAGCCGATGCCAAAACAAATTGGAAAAAAAGAGAGTGCAAACCGGCGGGGGGACATCCACGCAAAACGGTAATTGCTAGCTTACATTGACTTACTTATACTTCAGTAGCTTATTATATTTTACTCGTTTTGCGGTCTAAACCAATCGAAAACGAGGGATTGGAAGGTATCAATTTATGCTTTATTGTCATGGATCAATTGTTAATATGACACTAACATTGACTTACTTATACTTCAGTAGCTTATTATATTTTACTCGTTTTGCAGGTTTAAACCACTGAAAACAAAGATGGGAAGGTATCAATTTATGCTTTAATGTCATGGATCAATTGTTAATATGGCACTAACATCTTGATCCGACAACGTAAAATGATGACAAGGATAAACTTATGGAATTCACGCCATTCACGCCATTCAAGAACTGTCCCACGGCTGAAATGAAAGTGGTTGCATCTGACATAGCAATTTTATGTGCAACTAACTCTAAAATGAGTAACCGCTTAGTGGATCTTTATGGCGTGTAATAACCGGTTGTAACCGAAATGTATTTGTTGCTATTCCTTGTCTCTAATGTTAATCTTAATCTAATCCAGGTGCTTGTATGAGACATTGCCTTTCGAAAGTGGAAGAGCAAAATCTTTTTTTATCCCGCTTACAACTATATAAGGTTTAGAGAAGCTACCAGCCAGAAAAAAGAAAGGGTGAATCAGCCTAAAGGATCACCGAATGTCATTGAAATAGTGAAATCGGGGATGAAGGGGATTGTGGTAGCTAAATGCCATCATATCCTTACACCTATCCTTGAGAATGACCATTTTGTCTTTGGCTGTTTTTACGCTTCACCATCATCGATTCCAAGATCCTACCGCACCGGAATTCCGTCTTGAATCCTCTTACGGGTTATCGACGAACGAAAAGCAATCAAAGGGTATGTAATACTTTAAGTTGTTGCTTTGCTTTTCTTCGCTAATTGGTCTGCTAAATTTCGTGATATGTAGGTGCACACACAAATGTTAACCACATCGATCGGTCAAGTATCTAGAGGCGTCGATTTCATGAAGAGAAATAATGTTAATCGGATTCACAAGTAGAGGTGCCACAAAGCAGTCCGATTTAACATCATGTGGGTTGTATGTGATGGGATTTATGCACAAATATGTTGAAGCTCTTGTCTCCGGTAGAGATATGGAAGTAAGTTGTATGCCTTCCCTTGTATGTACTTGCATCTCATGTTCCTTTAAATATTTCTAACCTTATTTATGGATGTCACAGATTACATCTAAATGGTTCTCTCATGAATACATACATCCACGGCGACAATTTCTAATAGATGCTTTGGTCATGCATTGTGATGCCAATCCGAAAAGAACATATCGGCCCGGCCATCCTCCGATTTACGAGTGATCATGAGTCTGAGTATCTGATTTTGCAAGATGAACTATGTAACAGGCTTATATATATCTTTTGTTCACATTTGTGTTCACATTTCCTATCATAAGGAATGTGTAAATGACACTATGCTGAATAGTATACTACTGATAGTATACTTTATGACTATGTAAGTTTTTTTTTTTTTTTTTTTGAAGAAAAAAGATTTCTGATTTAAAGAAGCCTTGTACCCTTTTTGGTCAATCAAAACAGTTACTTGATTGTTTCGACTGATATATTTTGTGACCTTGTACCACACCACACCCCTCCACCACACTTCACCACCACCACCACACTCCACCACACCACATCACATCACAATCCACAACACACCACACCACCACCACCACATCCCACCACCACACTCCACCACACCACATCATACCACCACACACCACTACACACACCACCACCACCACCCCCCACCACCACACCCCACCACCACCACACACCACACCACCACCCCCCACCACCACACTCCACCACCGCTCCACACTCCACCATTTGGTGTATGGTGTGTGGTGAATGGTGTGGTGTGTGGTGGGGAGTGTGGTGAATGGTGTGGTGTGTGGTGGGATGTGCTCGTTCTGGTGAATATGATAGTTGGTGTATGGTCTATGGTGTATGGTGTGTGGTGTGTGGTGAATGGTGTGGTGTGTGGTGGGGTGTGTGGTGGGGTGTGTGGTGAATGGTGTGGTGTGTGGTGGGATGTGCTCGTTCTGGTGAATATGATAGTTCGTGTATGGTCTATGATGTATGGTGTGTGGTGAATGGTGTGGTGTGTGGTGGGGTGTGTGGTGAATGGTGTGGTGTGTGGTGGGATGTGCTGGCTTAACGTGAATATGATAGTGTGGGGCATGGTATGGTGCATGGTTTGGTGAGGTATACACACCCTAACAGTTTTAGTGTTCATTTCATGCGATGGTATTGTTCAAGAGGTTTCGGACCATACATCCGAAATTTTTGGCGATGCTTCCAGATGCTTCAAGATGCATTTAAAGAAAAAATACTCAACATATTTTCCTATTGGTCACTTTGGTTACCATATTTTGTTAGTGTGCAGATCATAAATTCTGCACCTTGAAATTCCTTGTTGGCTTTAATATTTATTTTGGTATATACTATTTCAGTAATTGTACTTTGCATTTTATAATTAATGACAAAAACTGTCATTAACTTGAGTTGCACCAAAAACTTGAGTTGCAAACTAAGTACCAAACATGTTTCTTATATCTATACAGAAAAGGATAGAAATAGTTCAGCAAAAAAAGTAGTCACAACAGCTGTAGAGAAGAGGAGTTCTGTCGTTAATGAAAAAGCTTTACAAAAAAATGGAGTCACAAGGACTATTGCAAAACAAGTTCTGTATTTAATTAAAAAGCTTTACAAAGAATAGTCACAAGGACTATTACCAAAAAAATTGAAACCAGGGATTACAAAAAACAAGGCTTGATCTTCAGGCCATCTTCAGCTCTATATGAAGGTCGTCTTCCATGGCATACATCTTCATTTCGAGGAGTCGCTCCTCGTCGAGGTAAGCCTCATGCACCCACTCGATCACCCGCAACGAAGCGACAGCCTGATGATCCATGATGAGCTTCTCCACCTCTGGTGGAGTGAACTTCCCCCGATCAGAATCGGGGTGGCCTCCTGAGGAAGACACGGATTCTCCTGAGGAAGACACGGATCCTCCGGAGGAAGGACCATCTTGTCAAGGGGAGGAGCAGGCACAATGGCCGGGATAGTGTTCCTGCGGAGTGTGGTCTTGAACTTGGCCATGGCGGAAGTGAAGGAGATGGACGAATGGGGAAGGAGTGAAGGAGATGGCGGAATAGACGATGGGGACGGAATGGACGGAATGAAACTGCAGGGCAGAATTTTGGGAATAAAAGGGATGTTTGCATGCATACGATTTTGTTTTGGGAATTAGGCGGGGAGAGGAAAGGGATGTATCCATGCATACGATTTCACACCTCTGAGCCGATCCACCTACCTCAATATTTTGCAAATGTAAAATGTATAGGTTGAACCATATTATGAGACCAATTGCTTGGTATGCGCTTAGCACAACCCTAACACAAAGTTAGCAATATCCCACATGCATATATCACAAAAATCGTATGCGATATATAAATAGGATTTTGTTTGCTTCATTGATAAGTGTGGATAGAGATTAGATGTTGAAAAGTTATGGCTCACCGGGCTTGTAATCTTCGATTCATGAGGCAGCGTGTCATAACTGTCCAAGATGTAATCCTAGTCCACCTTTTTTTTAGTAATAGGCTCAAATATCCCACATGCATTCAATGTTCCACATGTTACCAAATCAACAATTGCCAAATCAACAAACCAAATGAATGGATTATGTTAAGGCATATTGTGTACCTATGCATATTGTGTTTGGTAAAGCGTGAGTCAACAATATAGAGATAGCAAGGAATATTCCTTATTACCTTGAAAGGAATATTCCTTATTGCATTGAAAGAAATATTCCTTAGCGCCTAGTTATCAGGAATATTCCTTATTACCTTCAAAGGAATATTCTTTAGTTTGTTTAAGTGCACCCATAGTTACAAGGAATATTCCTATTACCTTGAAAGGAATATTCCTTTTTGCATTGAAAGGAATATTCCTTAGTGCCTAGTCTTTTTTTTTTTAATTGAAGGCAGTGTATATTAAATATGTATAATAAAGGTACAAAAGGGAGCAGTGTGAGCTCTAACTTTTAGGAGGTAACCTTTAGGAAAGGGTAGGTTATTGACCCTGACAAAACCAACTATCCCAAATCAAACAACAGTTAAAAGTTAAAAGTTTATGGCAGTTGCAGGTATAAACTGGTAGTAGATAAATCCGAAGGCTTAGTATTCACCCGAGAATCTTCTTTTCTTGGGCTCTCTTTTGGAGTGGTCCTTTCTTCCCATTCCCTTGTTGGCTACAATGAAAAGGCAGTAGGGGCATTTGCATAGATGAGCCTTTCCTGGGTTGAATCTGTCCTTCTTGTCTTTTTACACTTGCATAAGATGTATCTTTTTTCGTCATAGTAAGAGAGGCGGTAGCGAGCTTGCAGCTCTGATCTTCACCATGTCCATTTGGTACTTCAACTCCAAATTGTGTCAACCAGGCGCATTTGTATGGAGATTCATTCTCTTCCACCTTAGTCTTTTGAACATAATCAAAGTATTACCCGAAAATAAGGAAAAAAACCAACATAAGTAATTATGTACCTTATTACTGATTTCCATATACCTCTAGGACCCAATTAATATCATATTGGGCCTGCTTAATGATGGCAGTAGGCCATATAATTTCCTCCTTAAAGATTAAGGAGTTTCTGCCCTTCCACATTCTCCACATGAGAATATATCTTCTCCACTCAATAGGGTTTTCGGGGAAGAAGAATTACGTGATATGCATATTAGAAAGGCACGGAATGTTCGGTTCAGTTCACCCGACTCCAAAACCCATTCTGCCCATAGGCACTCTTTAAATAGGTGTGCTTCATCTTCTTGATCCTGCAAGCATCTAACACAGATATCAGAGTTAGACATATTAAGCCTCCATCTCTTTCTGTTCGTGGCAAGGGCTTTATGCCAAAGTTGCCACATAAAAGCTTTGATCTTAGGATGAATTGGGCTCTTCCACATAAATTTCAGGTTTCTGAGAACCCTGTCAGGTTCGATGTTCCATTTCGAATGGATGGTTACATCTTGGTCTCTATTGAGGTACCTGTAAGCTAAGCTGACTTTATAACCACAAAACCCGTTAATATGCCAGAAAACATTAGTATCATGCCATTCTCCATAAGCCAATCTCTGAGTAATACTATTGAAAAGCTGTCTAGAGTCATCTCCTAGATCTGCAAGATTGGAATCTTGGTTCCTTAGTGCCTAGTCATCAAGAATATTCCTTATTACCTTCAAAGGAATATTCTTTAGTTTGTTTAAGTGCACCCATAGTTACAAGGAATATTCCTTATTACATTGAAAGGAATATTCCTTATTGAGTATAGGCCTTTCATTTGAGCTAGGCTTGTGGGATATATGCCAGCATCAACCATTGGCCAATTGGGTCAGAAAAAGAGGACAGTGGGAAAGATTTTGAGAAAAGGATGTTGAACAAATCATTGGCACAAATCATTGGTTAAGGAACAAATCATTGGCATGGTACGAGCCATATCAGAAACAGGGCAGAAGGGAATAGACAGGGATAAAAATTCTTTTTTTACCTGTGGTGACTGGTTGATTCCGATGGCGGGAGGAGATCGAACGACTAGATCACAATCCATATCCCCAATTCAAATGCAAACTCACCTGGCGCACCCGATTCTTGAGGAGATCAATGCCAACGTGGAAACCAATTGAACAAAATCAAACGGAGAGGCGTCCACGAGTTCAGATGTACTCCTATTCTTAAACATGCTTTTGTTCCTAATCTAACAATTGCTTATGACGTTCTACAAATGCACGGAGGAGACTTAACAATGTTGGAAGCATGGATCGAGCTATGGGAGTAGCAGCGGACAAGGGGGATGAGGAATCCCAATTATCTAAAGCAGAACTAGAGAGTATTCTCATTCAACTTAAACAGGAAGTTGTGCATGCAAAAGCAATCAACAAAGTCTTTGAAAAGGGCTGAGGTTTAGAGATTCAATAGCCTCAAACCATACTTTACCAATCTCTATCACAAATGGCAATGTGTTTAGAAGCACATGTCTTGCTTCGTTGGACTTCACCAACTTCCAAACAGCTGTCCTGGACACTCTTCTCACAATTTTTGGGAACAGGACCATTGCTGATCTCACACTGCAGGACCTTCTGGATGAATCTTGAGTCTTGAATCTTGAATCTTGAGACCTTCTGCTTACAGTGTTTTTTACAACTTACACTAAGTATAACAGTCTTGGAACTATATAAACAATATATTAATGTTTGTGTTTTAATCTGGTTCACATTCTGATTACATTCAGTTTGCAAGTCCATGCCTTAGTGCATAGAAAAGTTACTTCAACAACAGGTTAACGTATTACAGAGATTCTACAATCTCTGGCAAATTTCCCAGCAACATTTCATGCCAATAGTTAGTCAGTTCATATGCATAAGATGTACCTTAATCTTATGTTTGACTGGCTCCAATGGAAATCTCACCCCAATTACTGACTCGGGATGGACAAGAACTTTCTTTCCTTGAATAAGCCTGTACTTTTGATGGCAACCAGGAATCAATTCAAAGTAGTTACCAGCTATAACTTCATTACCACAATAAAATTCATTTCCATAGTCATCCTTGGTGTCTTCTTCGAGGGCATGTTTCACTACGTGCCTTTGGATGAGATAATAAGGGACCCTTTCATAATTGTCGGGGATGTGAATGATGCAAAATAATCTCCAACCCGCACCTTTGTCTCATCATCCACATTGTCCACGTCATTTGCCCACAAGTCCTCCTCGCCTCGTACCCATCTTCTTCAACATTGTCCCCTGTTTGTAGGCTCTAGTTTTCTCAACTCCCACCTGCCACAATGATCGGTTATTCTCACAAGCGGGCCAATCAAAATTGATGCATGCCTTACAAAAACATGAAAGAGATCTACACATTAACTTTGTTGGATCATTTGGATCTATGGATGATACGCAATGAAGAGATTGCATCCCTTTCACTGGGAGCACATCAAATCTTTGGGAACGGTCAATGTCAGACACCTTCCAAAATACCCTTTCCACATCAGAAATTTTCTCTTCAAGAACCTCACATGCAGTTTCTGCATTTTTTATCACTTTCCCATCCTTTTTTCTTTGTTCTGCCTCGAGCCATAGTTTGGCTATGGCTCCTTCTCCGTCATGTGTGCCCTTCCCATGTCCTGAGCCAAAGAAATTCCAGTGCATTCTGATCTTATGCTCTTGATGATACCTAGTTACATGATAGAAAGCTCTTCTCGACTTGAATTGGGCTGCACACCCGTCCGACCAAACTAAGTGGTATTTCATATGACCAGCACCATTTTCTTTCAGCCAATTGAGGTGCATCTTGAATGCTTTTTGTACAAAGTGAGTATCATGTGTTTTGTCATCTGAAATAAAGAAGTACACACATTTCCTCATTTTACCCTGTACCTTGAACATCGTGATGTGAACCAATATACTGATTTGTTCATTGTACCAATGTTGTGCTTGAATCTCGTTGAATGGCTTCAAAGTATAATTCTCCGAGAAATCAACAACTGATAATACGGTATCATCACGAAGACTCTTCATGGATTCCTTGAATTGTTTGCTCTGCCAATGTGCCACAAAGTTATGATATACAAACTTCGACATATGATCAAACGTGTTATCCAACATATTACCGAGTCCCTTTCTTGTCAATTAGCTTTAGTCTTCGTGAAGTTCCTTTCTTCGAGGGCTCATTAACGTAACCATAGAATTGCCAATCAAGCGTTTGATCAATCTGCTCCTTGTATTCTCTTGGACACAACTCAATTAATTGTTTCCCACAATTTCCACAATCTGATTTGATACATTGTAGCTTATGCCACTCGTTGCCTGCTGCTCTGTCACATACCATAGCCCTCCAAAATGTGCTAACATTATCACATGTCTTGTTCTTGGCTTGACATATTCCAGCATGAGCTTCAGATGCGCACACACCACAATTGCACGAACAATTTTCATGGAGTCTTGACCTCATCAAATTAAATGCCTGTTTGTACAGATCTGATTGCTCATGTTTCACGCAACAACATGTGTTTCTTTCCTTTAGCTTTCTAATGCAAGAAGGTTTTAAGTATTCAAATTGCCTAAGCCCTATCCGAACCTCTGGATACTGATCCACAAAATTCTGGAATAATTCAGCCTGTAAAATTAGAGTGAAATAAAATTAGTCACCTCATTACATTACATTACATACAAATCTTTTACATATTCAAGACCCTAAACTCCCACACATACATGTACATTCTGACATGAATTTTTTTTCATTTACTATGAAGTCACATAATTTTTTGACAATTAATACATCTCCACACTAATTTCTTCTTAGTTACTGCCTACATCTACAATACATCCAGAATATACATGTAAACAAATATACATGTACGTGTTGCCATGAAATAATTTGACATTTCCATGTAGAACAACTAGGGCAGACTGCATCTACATTACATTCAAAAAGTAAAGAAATCTGTTACAAACTTTACATCAGTGTTACAAAATAAAAGACATCTTTATTCTGCCAAAAAGTAAAGAAATCTACAAACTTTACATCAGTGTTACAAAATAAAAAAACATTTTTATTCTGAAAAACAAGATGCAATTACAGCTAAATTACAACTCGTGCACTGTAATGTCAATATATTGAATTCTTCTTCATGACATCTCTAATTTTTGGTGAAACCTTTGAGTTATCTAACCAAAACTGAGCAACTATATCCTTCATAGCCTGATCTATCGTATTTGTTCTTGGATTTCACCGCTAAATGCCCACACGATTTGTTCCACCTAGTGACATTCTTTTCCTTCTCTCCACCTTGCTAGTTTCATATTTCTAGGATGTATTTTCAAAGAACTTAGTCGCTAGTGAAGTCTTCTGTAATTCTCTTTCCTCTCCAACCACCATAGATAGTACAGAATGCTTTGCGCAAAGTCCGTCATTGCTATTTGTATTTTTGACGCCTTGGAGGCCATCCTTTAAATTCTTTACCGGATCTGTTTTTCCACGATAGCCTCTTGAGGCCTTCCAATGATCGGCTCAAATAGGAATTGCAATCTTTTTGTCCCAATAATAATTTCTTGCAAATATACTTTCTTTGTTTTGGAGTCAAATTAGATACCTCATTCATTATGAGATTTGAAGCATTCACCTTTCTTCTAATTGGCTTTGTCACGTATCCACCCCTACAAACCCTCTGTTTTCGATTTTCTTTGTCCGCTTGTAACAAGAGCTTTCCAAACTTCATCAACAGGGAGGATTGAAATCAACCCGATCTTTGACCTCGAAGTGCTTGCATAAGAGTCCAATCCTTCTTCCATAGTTTCTTCTTCAACTGGTGCTTTAAGACATCGATCCATTCTCAGAAAGGGGATACAACATCCCCGCACAAAAATCAGATTATTAACCGGTTTGTATTCTTTGCTTGAAGGGATTTGTATTACTGCTTGAAGGAAAGGGATTTCAATTTCTTCAAGATACATTTGTTTCTTGAAATGCATTCGATTTAGGAGCAGCTATAATCGATTCGGGCCAAGTTTTCGTTGAGGTAGAATCCGGAGCCATGTTTGATCGATTGAAGAAAGTTCAAAATGTGCGCCAAAGTTTTTTTTTTTCGCAGGCAAGATATTTAGATTTTATTGATAGAGAAGCTAGTACAAGATTTCGGGAGGATTTGGTATAATTATGGAGAATATTGTACGTCAACCGCCTTTATTAATGATAGGCAACTCCATGTAAAATTCAAAATGTACATTACAAACACGTTAACCCAGTTCAAATTTTTACATCAATATACAAAAAAATTCAATCACCCTTTCATGCTTCTACCCTTAAAATAAAATTAAGTTTAATCAAATTCAACATGGAACAAAGTATTGCACTACACCGCATGTGAATCACATTATTGCTTTCATGACTTACGTCATATTGCTTGTTGTTTAATAGATACAACAATAGTCCTTTTTATTGTCTAATGCGACAATGTCTATGATCTTTGTCTATAGGCTATTTAAGATATTTAGAATATGATACTTCACTAAACAAGTCCTATCGATGTTCTTCTGAGATTGTTATCTAGCATAATCAGGTGTTTGACCTCGCCAGCACCATACAAAGCATATAATTCCTTTCCCATATTGATCTGCTCCGCTATTACATTATGCAACTGCACTTTGAACTGCAACTTGCCCATATCCCTCAGGCAATACTCCACAATGCCTTCAAAGCAACGTAATTAGCTTACACGAAGTGTCTTACAAAGGATCATAGCACTTGCAAGCTTAGTCTGGTTTCATCCCAAGAAATTCTTGATTCTCACGTTTACACTAGAAGGCGTCTTCGCATCCAATTGCATAACAGATTGCACGTGCAAGTGATCAAGCAAGAAACCCCTTTCCATTGCACCTGCAAGTGATCAAGCAAGAAACCCCTTTCCAAAGCCACTATCAGCTATACAGTTTTGTTTCAAGAAGTCGATCATCCTGTCATACATTGCCACACGCACATCACAACCATCAAATACGACTATCACAGACACATCAAGTAATGTCGGCATTTCCACTACTTCCTCACCGCCACCCACCAATATCCGCTCCAATATATTCTTCAATGATCCCTTCCTCTTCCATGCTTGCCACCCCTTCCTCTGCTACAAGTACTCTTCATATACTATTCTTTCACATCCTGCACAACATGAGGCATAACATGACGTCCACAAGACCATCAGCCCATGTCACAGTATTCGTCCATCTGTAAGCCTTCGCTGCCTCATTTCTCCTACCCTACTCAAAGGCCTCAAGCCCCGATTACCCAAGCTATGCAGGCATCGATTCCCCTCTCCATCCTTGCAAATTCCACAGACAGAAGTTACACACCTCATGGGCACAGACATTCCAGACCTTCACCTTCAGCCTTGCATCCCGCCTGAGCAACATTCTGTCCCCATTGCAGCCTCACACCCCACAACTGCTGCCTGCCACACCTGCTTGCTGCTTACACTACTACAAACGCAATGCAAAAACAGAGGCAAACTCCCTCACCTGGACGCTCTATGCCCTAGCGACGATCGGGGGATGCACACAGCCCTGCCGAAACTGACGGCATGCCCTTCAGCAAGGACCCTCGTGTCTCCACTTTCATTCCTTCTTAATTTGTCAAACAATGTTTCCCTCTTAGAAAAATAGCAATAACTTAACACAATCAAACAAGCAATTCAAGCCCTGCTAAATCGATAAATATACGATGTTGCATACAATACGAAATAGGAATCATATTCCAAACCATTGCCAAAAATCCCTTACCCAATAAAAAACAAATTGGGCACACTTGATTGTCACTGGTTGTTTTTTTGCATACCTTAGGATACCTACACCATTATTTATCAAAGCATCACAAGCAACTTTAACTTCCCAGCAAACAAAGAAGGCAAACCTCCAATGCCTCAGTCTCTTGTTCAATAAGGACAATCTGAAATATTCAACTATTTTATAGAACATTAGGAGACTTTCCGTTCCAATCTACAAGTTTTCCCCACACTTGATGGGGATTAAGAAATAGTAGTTTACATGAATGCATGTCAATTTGATTCCAGGTCCTAGAGCTACGACAAGATATTACAGAACTCCATAAACCTGGAAGTTCTAAAATAGTATCCAAGCAGCCGTATTTGAGAAACCAAATTAAGCTTGGATCCTCAAAATAAGAGTGAATTAAGTATCATCCAAAATCAAAGACAACCTTCATATACATAATTCCTAAACAAAACTGATAGGCAGAACAGAACATATGCATTGATTAGGCAGCTGATAATTAAGTCATTCGCTTTAATGCAAGATCATTCGACAAACAGCAATATGGATATAAACGTCCACCAGTACTAATGTTCATATAATAACCACCCAAAAATTCCCCTGGTTTGCCTTCCCAGATCAGGTAATCCCAAGATCACTCAATCAAGACCAATCACAAAGAGTGGTAAGAAACATATCCGTGAAAACTGTAAACAGAAATTCTTGCTGCATAAAGTAGATTCAAGTGGCACCAAATACCATTTTCTGTTAGTTTTAACCTCGAGAGTCCTAAAATTCGAAGGCAAGACCAGCATTTATAATACTTCTGCTGCCATCAAGCAGAAATTGAATTGATATATCGTACATCCATGTACAGTCCCAATTAAGTGGAATATTAAAATATGAATTTGCTTCACGCCTGTCTATCTAAGAACCCTTGCCAATGTATGACATAATACTAGCATCTTTGATGCTTAGTGCACATATCTTGCCAAATCTGCAAATCATAAGGGGCATATAAGATAATCAAACACTAGTAAGGCGATCCTCTTATTCAACCTTTTCAGACTTCCCAGTACATCTCCAGCAAAATCGGCGGAAGCAACTAGATCTTTCAGGAGGTGGAGAGGCAGCTTCTCTTCTTAAAATTGATACAGGTTGTCTTTCTTGTTCTTCAATGCCTATCTTGGACGCGTACAGCTTTGCACCTAAAGTTGTTCTACTTGAAGAATGCGCTGATGAGCACTGGCCCAGATTGTTAGTTTCTTTTGTTGCAGTTGCAACGTTAGAAGTGCTGCCAGAAGGATTGGAATTGCATAAAGCAGTTGACCGAGCTGAGCTTTCAGAAAGAGATGTCTCATTGTCAATGGCGACAATCATATTTGAGTTATCAACACTACTTCGTGTGGTATCATTATCACTTGATGTATCAAGTTCCATCAACTTGAGATTCACAGATATTGGGGAATTTCCAAGAGCTTGGAGAAGCTTATTTCTGCTTTCTGGAACAAAATGACCTTGTTCTAAAGCACCTGTAAAAGAGAAGTCTTCTTCTGACAAGAAGAGACCACCCTCCTCCGGTCGATTAAGTTCTGCCTTCAATCCCTCCTCTTCAACATCATTCATGAAATGAGTCTCTGATATCAAAACAGCTTGTCCCCGAATATCGATTCTTTTCACCCAGTCAACCCAAGTCTCCCCAACTCCCCTTGGTGGACCTGGAGGCCTTGGAGGTCTTGGCCGCAAAATCAGATATCTATTCAGCTGCTCCGGCCCTCTCATAGCCAGCAATGCAATCTTAAATTGTCGTTCCCTTTCTTCCCTGATCCTTTCAATCTGAGGCCCAACACTTACCAAAGCAACCACACACAGCGTTGTTGAAAGAAGGAGAGGAGAAAAGAAAAGAATTAAATGGAAAAGGGGAGTGGAAAACAGCACAACCATCAATCCTGCAAGCAGGGGTCGTCTCCAAACAACAGAAACCATCTGAGACACCTCCAAAGCCATACTGTACACTTGATCGATAACCATAAAGCCAATCTGGAATAGATGAGGAATTGTTTTTTGGAAATTATCCGATTTCCTATGAATTCATGTGCCAAAGTATCTTATAAGCAAGCCCAAATTCGGCATAGAGGCAGATGAAACGGCAAAATCATGTGGGCATCAAAAATGACTAGTACGAAACAAAGGGCCAGAAACGGTACCTTTTCCGAACACAGAATTAAGAAAGACATAGCCAAAAGAAAGGATAAGGGATCCGAGATACGGTGGAGCGCCCATCGTCGTCTTCATCCGCCATAGCCGGCCTCTTAGTTTCCGTCTTGGTCGGGGTAACCACGATTCCCTGACAGGACCAGTTTACACTAAGGACTTATCATCCCCATGGACCCAACTGCGCAAGTTCCACTTTTGTTCCATATGAATTTTCCTCATTAGCTAGGGTTGCGTAATTTGTACAAAATATGCTAGATTTATGGTTCTGGAGCTTCAACAGTTAGGTAAAAGCAGGTTAGGTTGCATTCTGCTGCCTAAGCCAATCACGCGATGCCATGTGGTAGATGTAAAAGCAGGTTAGGTTGCACTCTGCTGCCCAAGCCAATCATGCAATGCCATGTGGTAGATGTTCTTTTTTCAGAAACTCAACCCCAGCACATTCTAGCCTTTACTTTGCATTCCGGATGACTTATCAAGCCTCCTTCCATTCTGCTCTCTGTGACCTTGCATTTTGGAGATTTTGGTGGATTGCACACATAGTGCAATCTAACATGCTTCCACGTAACAAGAATGCATGTTTACAGTGCAGCGTGGGCATGCATTCTCTTATCTAAAAAAGGGTTATTTTGGCATTGCTTCTATTATTCTATCACGTTACATGGAGCCTTTAAAGCGTGTCACTATGAACAATATTACATGAGATAGCCAAAGGATTTTAGTCCCTTATTAGAGTGATAATGTATTGACACAACATGGTTATAGACATGATCTAAAATTATCACATAAAATATCGCTTGATATGTGGCAACGGCCACTACTTTATAAACTAGAATTCGCAGATTCTCTAGCTTTCTAGCCATTTTTAGCAGGCGTGCCTAACCCCCCTACAACAATTCTTGGAATGCAATGGTTCTATGACAACATAGTGGAGAAGACGGGCCTTCCTCTTGAGCATTCCTTCTTTTGTGTTTTATCTTCTTACGTTTCCTGCTTTTCCCTTATGTGTGTAGGTTAACAGCTTGCTTGATTAATTCTTAGAATTGGATGTGCCTTGTTATCTCGTAGGTAAAATGCAACGGTAGATTCTCGAATAGGGCTCACATGAAAACATACAAAAGCTCCTAGCTAGGCTTTTCATTCATCTCAGCAGTTTTTCTACAATGATATAGTGGGTAGCTGCACATCGCAGGCTACCCAAAAAATGAAAAACATAGGGAATATCCAGTTACAACACCTGGACCCCAAATAAAATTGTGTGCTACAGATGTTGGCTAGTGTATCTGCCGAGAGCTTATCGCCGGGATTAAAAAAACCCTGCCCTTTCAGGTTTTCGAGGAAAAACCCTAGCGATAAAATCTCGGCAAGGGGCTTGGACAACGCAAGGGTGCTAAACGTTCCCACAAAAAAAACCCACGCTCCACAGAGAATACCGAAGTCGCGCATCCCATGGACTTGCACATCATCAACAAAAAAACCAATAGAGAAAGAACCTCGAAAAGCGAGGGCGTGGTCATGCGTGCCACGCGACAAAAAATAACATTTACACCTCGAAAGAGCGAGGGGCTGGTCATGCATGCCACGCGACAAAAAAAAACAATATTTACAATAATATATATATTACGGGAGGGCGGGTGGGAGTCAAGGTAACTACTGAGAGAGGAGAAAATGCCGATGAGAAGCCGATGAAGAACCTGCAAGAAATAGCGATCCTCAAACGAACTAGAGCCCAAGAAACTGCAAGAAATAGCGATCCTCAAACGAACTAGAGCCCAAGAAAATGCATGCAATGTATGCATGCGTGGGGGAATGCATGCTCGCCTCTTCGAGAATACCGATCCGATGGCTCGGATCGATGGCATTGTATGATTCTTATGTAAAATACTCCTCTAGCTTTTCTACCTAAGTTTGTTTGCTGAAATTTTTCCTTCCACGTTAGATTACTCTGTGTTTGCAATCTAAGTTGTTGTTAGATTACTCTGTGTTTGGAGTCTTCGATGCTGAGGGAAGACCTTTTTTTTCTTATATTTTCATCTCATTATTTAAACCTGGTGAGCTCTTCTTTATAACGATGCATCTTGCTGAGCTCTTTTTTATAACGATGCATCTCTTTTGTGTTGTCTTTTTTGCTTGCCTCATAAGCTGTATTTTCCTTTGGTTCATGGTTTTTGCATGTGGAATTTCTTCTACGCTCATAGATTGCCCGTGTAAGAACTTGTAGTTTTCTCAGAAACATGTTGAAAGATTTCTGCATTAAACAAGTGTTTAGCTGCTCTTGTGTTATGGATTTTTCTGCCCAAATGTCTTTTCAAACGAATTAGTTTCCTTTATTACAACCACATGTTATGAGTAGCTGAGTAGCTGTGCCAAAAGTTCATTTGCCCTGATCTAGCACTATTTACAGAGGTTCTTTCCAGGCACAACCCTTTTTGGGCGGAGAATCTGGCTGCTAGTGGCCTAGTTAGCCAGTGTTATCTGTTTGAAACATAAAACTCGCCTATTCTACATGCAGCATGCCTTTTTTCAGATCTTGATCTTTGTTCGTTTTACAACTCCAGTTTTGTAGCTCGTTGTCGCCAAATCCGCCTGATGTGGCTCCTCTGTTGTGGCCTTGCCCTTCCAAATCCGAGTTTGTTGAGCGGGAGATCTGGCTCTTCATGCCCTACTAGGCTATTCTGCGGTTCCGCCCAGCCCATCCAATTCGGGATAACAACCTCAAAAGGCCCTTTCTATTATTACATGTCAAAAGCCCTGTACGTGTCTATTATAACATTACTTAGATATTTGAAATCTCATTCATTTGTTAAGTTGTCTCCAATGACAGCACATGTAGAGAAATAAGAGTTCCTCTGTGGATGCGGCTTAATTGCCTTACTATCTATCTATCTATCTATCTATTTTTTTAACTCTGTTTACTAATGATCCGTCACCTTGGCTTTCCATTTGTCAATTTACGCCTTTATCAATGATGGATCTCTCTTTGACCATCTTTCCTCATACATTTCACTTCTCAAACCCTATTTTTTGGTTTTTCTTGCCATCTTCCTATTTTTTTCCTTGGTGACTTTATTATTCGATGGTTCCTTTTTGCCTTTTCTTTCTTTGCGAACGATTTACAAGCAATCTATAGTTTCCAACTCAACTTATGTAGCTTATATCATTTGCCCAAAGTTCTACCTAATAGACTTCCAACCTTCTTAACGTTTTTCTAATCTTTCTTTTGTAAAATCATGTTTCATTGACGTTATTTCCTTCTTCGTTTGCTTAGGATAAATATCCTAGACGAATTGCCTTTTTGTTTTGGTTGATGAGGTTCTACGGAAAGCTCTTTTTATTCTTTGTTGGATCATCGTTGTTCTTTCTCTAAATGTTCTAGGCAGTTACCATTCTATGTTTTTATTATCTCATGCTCCCTTTTTGTTTACTTTTGACCTCTTCTAGGTCCATGTTTGGTGACTACAGAGAAATGAGAGCGGTACCGGTAGACGAATACTCTGGTAGACACAGGTGGAGAAGAGACAATAGAGGGAGGACACGACAAAGCCCTCAGGTTCTACCTGTGACATTCCCCTAAAATATACGGCATACACGTATATTTTACGGCCACATCACCATACATTTCTACATCCCTAGACATGTATACGAACAATGTGGGGGTAATGACTAAGTTATCTATAACTTAGCCAACCTAAGGTAAGAAGCCATTTCCACATGGCCTCACCTTATAGGCATACCGCCACATAGACGCACCTATAGGAGCCAAGTGGCACTCATGTAAACCCTAACATATAAAAGGCTAAACCCTAAACCCTAGCCACTTTTGGCTCCACCAACCTCAGACCCACCAGGTTCGCATCGAGTTCGACTTGAAGACCGCCTTCGATTGACTGAAGTTGCGCCAGAGAGGAGGATCATCTTCTCCAACACTTGCTGGAGATGGAGAACCAAGGAGTAGCAATAGCGCGTCAGGGGGTAGGTATTTTGAATAGATTCCAGTATTGCAGTAGAGCCATTCTAGAACCTATTGTCTTGAACATGAACCCTAATCAATGAACCCTAACTATAAGTTAGATGTATGTGATTAGGATTAGTTGTTATTCCCTTTTATTATCAAGATTATATTGATATGATGTTGGTTGATCTCATATTTGCACCTCTTGTGTATTGGGAAGGGGGGTAGAGACCTAGTAGCCACTAGTAGATGATGCTCCTAGTTTAGACCCACTAGTTCCCATTATTATGCGGCCTGTGCATAGAGCCCACCTGGCTACGGAGGCTATGGAGTGATTGAGCACCACACAACGCGGTAAGTGGCAAAGTGGAGGGAGGACCCTGCTGAGCGCGGCTACTGGAGTCCCATAGCGGGCTAGGCTCATAGTCGGTCGCTTCGTGTGGGCCGGGTATGGGTCCGACACTTCCTGGGTCAATGGTGTCGCCCTGACTCTCAAGAGTTGCAAGTGTCGACTTGGCTCTTGTTTTGGGGAGTTCGGTCGAGGACGCAGGCGTGTGCCGCCACGATCCTCTAGCCGCCCATGGAGCCACCGCGACTGGGAGGGGGAGATGCAACCCTTCCTACCTCATCGGACCGGGGAGATGCAACCCGGAGTAGTCTCGTTGGGTGATACCATGAGATTACGTCTCCGGCAGGTTACAGTCACGACAGAGCCTGATTTAGCCTATTTGCAAAGTATGCACAGGAGGGGCGGATGGAGTGGTCAACCCTAGCCATTGTCTATTGCCAGCCCAAGTCATTGCCATAACTTTCGATTACTGTTTCTATCCGAGGCCCCCTACCGCCGGTTGACTCCCCTTGAGTCTAAGCCCTGGGTAGGAGCCTCTATTTGATGTATTTGATGCATTCATTGTATTGTTGTATTTGATGATACGATTAGATGGATTATCACTACCGTCGAGGTAGTCTATTGTTGCTATGTTATTGCTAGTGCTTATGTTTATATGTTGCTTCCGCTGACATAGGGACCCCTAGAGGACGGGACGGAATGACACCTCTGTGTCCTCTACTCGATAGTCTGGATCTCAGACGCGAGTCAGACAGAGGGCCCATACGACGGGTGCCATTGGATGGGGAAGGTCCTTCGATGTATACGGCGGAGTATATAGCGCAAGGAGCGTCACAATGGTATCAGAGCAATGATCTTGGTTGACCAAGATCAAGCACTGACCATCACCTTATGATAAAAAACTAACTGGCCTAGTAAAAAGTTGGGGTGCAAATCCCAATAGTGAACCTCGAAAAGTGAAACTTTTTCCACGAGTAGAGTCGTCATTTAATTAAATTAAATTAGCAAATAGGAATAATAGAGTCCACGAATTCTAGTAAATTTGGGTGAAAAATTGTGCATGAACCCAATATTCTGCCAGGAATAAGTCGAAGAATCGGCCAAAATAGACTTCCTAGTGGAATATGGTGCAAATCCACAATGAATAACCCAAGAACCATTGAACATTTTAGAATTTTAATACTTTTAGGGTCATTATGAATAAAGGTGGTTGTCGTAAATGACCACAAATATCACCACAAATACCCTAATTTAGCCCACAAAACGAGTCATCGTTATGCCAAAGGACATGAATTTGGCAAAAAGAATAAGGGGAATCTTTGACTGGATTGAATCTTTTTCAAGTTAAGAATGCATTGAATAATGGATGCATTGGCTTGGAGTTTATGGCATAAATTTGTATGCCATAAGTACTATCACAGTTTAGTTCAATAAGTTATGGGATTCAAAATCTTGCTCGATTCTATGAATGAAAGACTATTGTGGTTACAGAAATTGTTTTCTTTGGCCCTGCAAGTTGTCAGACCTTAATGCACATAATATCTTGCTCATGGAGCACTTCTCAACAGAAGGTCCCATCTTTAACAGGTTTTGCCCTCAGAAGCCATTAAGAATTATCTTGAGGAACTTTTCAGTGTTTTTTTTTTTTTTGAAGAATATAGGAATATATTAAACCACTAGAATGTGATCAAGTACAATGATAAGTGTGGTGCTAAGAAATGAAGTGCCCATCATGATTCACAATCTGTAAGAATGTCGACCAAATTTCCCGCTTAACTGTGCCAGACAAGCTTGAGACTTGGTAAGCCTGCCACAACTTATGCCTCAAGATCGGAACCAACCGAAAAGGGCTAAGCACTGCATTCTGAAAGACCTTCGCTCTCCGTCTTTTCCAAATCAACCACATAAGCCAAGCTCGTGATAAATGGAACGCTGCTTTGCTTGGCCACCGACCAACCGCTAGGAAAGACTCCCATGAGAAGCTTCGACCGCACGTGAAGACCCAAAGAGGGCTCTCACCCCGGGACCAAGCTGCCCCTACCTCACCGCATAGGACAAAGCGGTGGTTCAATGGTCTCTCGGCCCCCCACATAGAGGGCATGTTTCCGCTACCTGAGGCTTGAACCTGTGTACTCGGACATTCACCCTGAGGCTACGGTGCAAGATCTGCCATAAAAGGGTACGGATTTTAGGAGGAGGCAATGTATTCCATGCCCACTTCCACATGGCGGGCCACTTACTCCCTGGAAGCTTAAGTGACCACTTATCCGAAGGCGGCAATGTGTCCTGGCCGCTTAGAAGCCCATAAGCCGATGCTACAAACCGAGATGCATCAAGTCCACTATCGCGACTTCCAAACGCGATTGACTTGAGAAGACAACTGCAATGGAATAGCATTCGCAATTCTGCCCAAGTCCCAGAATGTCCCAAATAAAGGCCAAATCGATCCCTAAAAAACTCCCACGGCGCCAGTGACCCTCCCAATACCGATCCACGGATGGATGTTACCCCGCAAAGAATCCATCGGCACTGAGTACCTGGGTGTAGGGAAGAGGCCAAGGGAGATGCAGAATCCAAGGGTACCCAAAGAAAGGGCGATGAGGCTACCATACACCTGCTAGGGTCCAATGAAAAGAGAACCTTGACCACCTTCCAGGCCTTGAGGAGACCTTTAAGAAAAGGCGAAGCATGAGGGAATGGCCGCAAATCCTCAAACAGAGCCCACGGCAACTGAGCCGGAATTGCTGGCTTCCTAAACACAATAGAGTGGTGAAGCGACTGTGCCAACAGAGCCAATCCTGGGGATTGTTGCTCCTGCAACAACTGCCAGATGAATTTCGACACCAGATGAACTTTTCAGTGTTATAAGCTATTGTGGTAATGTCTTGCCGTTGGAAGCCTCGGTTTACAATCAGAGTATCGAAATGTTGCTATGAGTAATAAATAAATAGAGGCAGTGCAAATTTATGCACATTTCTTATAACATATACTTTGATAACCTATATCAAATGCCATAATACATAGCTCATTCCCTGCACTAGCTCGACACTATCTCTTACTCACTCTGTTGCAAGGAAAGCATATGTGTTCGGGTGGCTATGTTTATATGACTTGAGTTGGAACTTTGTATTAACCAGTTATATTTATTATATTTAACCTGTGATAATGCGTTGACAATCCGTTGGATTCAATCTGTGTTGACAAATTATATTCAAGCTATAATCGGCCATATTCAGTCAGCATCAATAGAATTCAACTTCCTTACCAGTGGTAATCTGTAGCAATAGATTATCAGTATTAAATTGAATTACCAGAGTAATCTGTAGAAGTAGATCATAGTGTAGCAAGCCGAAAGTGTCATCTACTGCAAGCCCCAAACTGTAACAAGCCAAAACTGTCATCTTTGCAAGGCCGCCTCAGGCTCAAGTGACGAAGCCTGGCTCAACTGATATGGATCATCTCCTGTCATTAATAAATTACAGCTCATAAGCCAGTATAAGCAGTTTTGTAACTGACTTGTTGGAATCCAACGTTACTGAATTTGAAAAAACAGAGGGACTCTTCCTTTTTATGAACGACCATAGAAGCTGTGCTACATGCTACGAATGCTAAGTGTACCTATGTTATAGGCGCATGAATCCATGTTCAGATGGACCTAAACGCAATGGCAGGATATCCTACCATTTGAGGGCTTAGAATGAAGTATCTATATGGCAATACATGTTCTATTCGCATATGGAGGTGGAAAGTGAAGTTTAAACAGAAGCTCATGCCAACTAAAATGAGGTGCTGGCCAAATGATAGTCTACCTTACAAGGTAACTGCTACTCGACAATATGTCCTATGTTCTGTACCACTGCAGGTATGATATATTTTGTAGAGCTGCCTACGTTTCATTTAAAAATCTTGGAGCACCATCTCTATCCATGAAACCGCATTTCATTATAACCCCAAATCTGTAGCAAGCAAATCCGCAGCAGGCCCAAACTGTAAAAAGCTGGAAGCAACATTTAGAAAAGAAAAAGGGCACTATGGGCGACTCATGCCGCGCCCTGGCCTCAACCAAAAACCTCGCAGAGCTTCCAGGCGCGGGATCAGTCGCCTGTACATAAGAAAAATATGATTTTTTTCCTGCCTTCTTCCATCAAAACTTCGATCAAACTCCTGCAGCAAGATAGCATCTATCCGGGACTGTATCCGCTCAAGAATAACTTACCTGCAGTAACTATCATCCAGCAAAGATCATTAGCCGACCTGAGAAAAGCCCCGAGGCGACTCATGCCGCGCCCCAGGGCCATGCCAAATCCTTGCCGAACCTCCAGGCGCGGGGTCTGTCGCATTCGACCCTTCTTCCTTCTGTTTGCCCTAAGACATTTCAATTCGACCTCTTCTTTTCTAAGTTCCCTAAAACGTCCTGAGCTTTTGTTGCCCTAAAACAACCCTAAAACATTATTTTCGATCCTCCTGCTTTATAATTTTTTGTTGTCACTACATTTTGTCTATTTCGTCTGTCACATTTTATTTTATTTTATTTTTTCATTTTTTCTTTTTTTCCCTATCAAATTTTTCTCATGACACCTTATGCCAAGACACATTGTGCCTAACCCTTGCCCAACTATATGCTTAGACCTTGTGCAAGTTAGAAAGAGTGTTAGTGCCATTAATTTTTTCTTCTAGTGCCTAGACCCACTTGCCACGTTAGTGACATTTCTAGTGCCTAGACCATCCAGCAGTATACAACTATTTGTGTATTTTTCCACGTCAATATACTACTTGATGCATTAAGTAAAGAGCATGCTAAAATATTATTTTTCTCCATAGATTATTACCCTTAAGTGGTATTCAACATTTGGCATATTATGCCCAACCAAGTTAGCTACATGTTTTTCAACTAAGTTGGGTCTGCGACATACCTTTGTTAAAGGCAGATGCATGTTTTACATTTCTCAACTCAGGTTGGCCCTACTAAATCGGCTCAAAAATCTTTCCCAATAGGTTGGGTTTGCTTCATGCAAATTATTCAAGGCACATGCCTGTTTGCCTTATGTACGCACACAAGCACAAACACAAGACACAAGTTTTTAATAAAAACTTGTTAACATATGTACATGTACATAACATAGAAAAAGAAAGGGGACATGATTGGGTTACTTGAATTCCAAGCCCCAAATACTCATGTACTAGGACAAAACCTAAACTTTGAAAAATTAGGGTTTTGGCACGGAACCCTAAGAGCCTTTTACGGTACATCTATCGTCTTGCTTCTACTAAAAGATACAAGGAGCTTACTCAAGCCATTTTCCACTCCTCTTACTATTTTACATAGCCGTTTCCTGCACCTCGCCTAGTTCTATGGTGCCTACAGAGTTTGTTGAATAGTATCGCAACTCAGAGCACATCAAAGAGGCACCAATCGACGGGGTATTTCAAGTCTTTCAGCATACCTTTTATGAAACAACATCAAGGACACCGTATTACCAAGATATCCTTGGTCAATACAATCAACAGCTCCAAGGCCAGGATGTGAGACTCCAAGGGCAAACCGGAGCGTGGATCTTTCTCAAAGCTATCACACAGCACTGAGTCAGACACCAAAGAAGACAATCTGGAAAAGGGCTGAAAGAATGCCACGATACATGACATGTACGGTCCAAAGGCACAAATATTTATCAGCACAAGCAGCCTTTGAAACCTTCTTCCATTATCAGGCAATAAATAAGACAGGAGAACCATCAGTCCGACCTCTTGATCTAGCACCATTGAATATGAGGGCAGCTAGACCACATTTAGAGGAACTCGACACCAAGGCCAACCTTCTAGAAGGTCCATCAACCAAGTATTAGGAAGGGGAACATGACTATGAGGAGGAAGTCCATGAATTTGAGAATGACCCAAATTAGCCAAGAAAATAGAGAAGTACATCGAGACATAGAGGACCTCCCAAACAGCAATCCAGCTGAAATCACATCTTGTACACCAATTATTATTGAAGGGGAAGAATACCTTTTTGCAGATGATATCTTACACCTACCATACTGCATTGATTAAGGTCTTCACATGGATGAACTCCTACCTATGATCATTGATACTTATAATGACGACTTCATCGACTATTCAGAGCAAGAACTTCCAAGGGAAATAGCCGAAAGAGAGACATATACAACGCATAACATCACGGACAGACAAGCATATGCTTTTATCGAGCACCAGATGCAACATCAAGATCTTCTAGATGAAGAGGAATTTCAGGCAATTCAAGCAAGATTGTATAAGAGTGGGAGCACGGCCAAACTCAAACATGCCACGTCATTAGGGGGCCAAACCCTGAGGGACGGTCATATAGCATCGTCTCGATGAAGAGGGATCACAATGACCTAGTGGCGATAGAAATACAAGGTCAGGCAACCATGAGAAATGGGCCCAGATCCGCAATCGGCATGGGGATATGCTACTATCTCCCTTTGCTCACTCAAGGTCAAATAGTAGTTCTTTTTCAAAAACAATTTAACCACATGGGAGCAGGCAATTTACTTGCTATCAGCACTTCCTGGCTTCGGGAGTCATTCCAAACTTTGCGAGAACATCGACCATGTAATCCTAATTAGGAGATCTATGCCCTTTCATTACCTTCATTTAGCTCGAGGATACCTTCGAGATGCACCCTTAGCAGTAATGGCTGCAGGATACAGGACTTGGCACGGGAAAAAGTAGTTCCAGCACTGGAAGGATGCTCGACATGGAACATGCTACAAAACGTCGGCCACGACTTCAAACTCAAACATTGACGTCAGCATTAGATCCGCAATGGACCTATAAAGTTTAGATACACCTTAAATTATGCCTTTGAACTAAGACTTTGAGATCAAACATGTATCATGAATATAAGTGTTTTCACTATAATTTCTTCTACGAGTTAAGAAAAATAAAAACAGCAACAGTACCACAGTAGCCACATTGTATAACAGATATTCGTGATCAAAGTTTGCAGCTAGAAACTTCACGACATCCTCGCAGAACCTAGGTAATCAAGGTAAGAAAATTGCCTCAATAATGCAGTGCATATCATAAATGCATCGTTAAGGATGGGATTGAATATATCCCTAAGCTTGAAGTCGTCGAGCCCAGATCAAAAGAATCAAGGAGGAGGATATCCATAAGTCAACTTTTAAAATGTGGTATGGGCACTATAAGTTCACAGTCATGCCCTTTGGTCTATCAAATGCCCCAGCAAGATTTATGGGCTTAATGAATGGGATGTTTAGAGACTTTTGGATGAGTTTGTCATTATATTTTTCGATGACATTCTAATCTATAGCAAGTCCATTGAAGAACATGTGGGACATCTAAGGAGAGTTTTAGAAAAGCTAAGGCATCATCGCTTATACACTGAACTCTCAAAGTGTCACTTTGCAGCAAGTAGAGTGGAATACTTGGGGTATGTGTTCACACTGGAGGGAATCTCCACTGATCCAATACAAATTGAAGCAAGAGTAGATTGGCCAGCAAAGAAGAACGTCTCCGAGATGAGAAGTTTCTTGGATTAGTAGGCTACTACCGGAAATTTGTAAAGGATTTTGCTAAGTGGGCATCCCCTAGGTCGGACCTGACTCAGAATAAGAAACTAAAGGATTTGGTAGCACATTGGCTAGAGAATGTTCAAGCCTCATTCAAAAAGCTCAAAGAAGCCTTGACAACAGCACCAGTGCTCACCCTAACAGATCCAAACAAGGATAAGTTAATAGCAACTGATGCAAGTAAGCTAACAACAGGTGAAGTTCTCATGCAAGAACGAAGGGTGGTAGCTTATGACTCTAAGAAGATGAATGGCGTTGAACAACGTTATCCAACGCATGATCAAGAACTTCTAGCTGTCGTAAGAGCCCTTCATATTGGCGGCACTATTTTCTTGGTAGGAAATTTCAGACAGACACTGACCACCAAAGCCTCCAATACATTTTCATGCAACCACTCCGCAATTTGAGGCAAAGACGTGGGATGGAATTCCTCGAAGAATATGACTTCGAGATAGTCTATAAGTCAGATAAATTAAATGTGGTTGCTGATACAATCTCTTGACGACCATTGGAGACTCGAGTGCATTGAAATGCCATCTCCACCTTGTCTAATAAGTTCAGCAAAATGATTGAGGAAGTTTTACTCTCAAGCAAAGAATTCAAGGAATTATGGGCTAGTCTTTGGTCCTTGCAGGAAAGCAAAGATAGATAAAGAAAGAGAAGCCTATAAAAGATATAAAAAGGTAGGCAAACTCTTATATCATAAAGACAAGCTTTGCATTCCAGAGTAATCAAGAGTAATGAAATTAATTCTCCATGATACTTGATAGCCGGCTACGGGGGATTCATGAAACTTACTTCAAGATAAGGAGTAGTTACTTTTGGCCTGGTATGCAGAAAGACACCGCCAACTGCATTCGACAATGTCAGTTATTTCAGGAAACAAAAGCAGAGCAACTCCAAATCCTAGGAACCCTAGAACCTTTGGAGGTTCCAAATGACAAATGGGAGGTTGTAAGCATGAACTTTATAACTAGGCTCCCAAAAACAGCAAGGGGCCATGACACCTTAATGGTAGTGGTCGACAAACTATCAAAGATGGCGCACTTTTTGCCATGGCGAACCACAGCTATGGCTTTAGACACCGCCTTGCTTTTCGTAAAGGAAATATTCAGATTGCATGGGATGGGAAGGAAAATCATCTCCAATAGGAAGGACTTCTTCAACACGATTCAAACAAAGTTATCCATGGGTACATCATATCACCCCCAAACAGATGGGCAGACTGAACGTACAAGTCGGATAACAGAAGACATATTGAGAACTATGTGTGGAATAAGTCAAAGTGGGAAGACTATATTTACTTGGTAGAGTTATCCATGATAAATTATGGTTATCCATGCCTAACACCAGACACTTGGCATAATCGAGTGTCCAAGCTAGAAGATTCTCAATAAATGTTGATTGATATGCAACAATTAGTGGAAGAAGTTCAAGGCCATCTCATGGCAGCAAGAAGTCGACAAAAGAGCATAGCCGATAGACACAGAACCAAAAGAGAATTCCAAGTAGGGGATAATATTTGACTCAAAATAAAAGTCAAACACGCTAAGCTCTGCATCGGCAATTTAAGAAACTTTCTTCAAGGTGGGCGGGACCATTCAAAATCATTCAAAGAATAGGTAACCAATCCTATAAGTTGGATCTCCCCGCACACTTGAAAATTCATAAAGTCTTCCATATAAGCTTGCTGAAAAAGCATACTCCCAACCTAGAGGAGATATTAGAGACACCAACTTTGTTGGAAATAACCGAAGAACAACTTGAGATTGTTTCAAAAGCTCTTCTCAATAAAGCATATAAGAAAACAAGAAGACCTCAGTCCTCCAATATCTAGTCAAGTGGACACACTTGCAAGTGGATGACGCGACATGGGTACTTAAATCTGCAAAGGCCAGCTCGTCAGCGACATCGTCGACAACAATTCGGAAAGGTGAGTGCATTCACTCAATAGAGATTTGGCCGAGACGAATCAAAGAGTGCATGCAATCACTTTTAGGAGCCAAGATGTATATAGGTTATGATGCATGAGAGCATGGGCGATGATGGGATCATCCTTAATGTTCCCTATGCAATGATATCATGCCTATAGGTTAAGTATGCATGCATGAGTCCTAGAATAGGGATCATGGATAGGTGCATGATAGGGAACCACCTAGAGTCTATGGTTGTTATGGAGGATAAGCCACCTCCTATGCCAGAGCTGACAAAAGGTGTAGGCATTAGACATGTAGGCATAATAGGCATGTCACATGCATGTAGTATAATGTAATGTAAATTAAATAGGGGGTGGACCCTTAAAACCACAAATTACTAATTAAACTAACGTGATATGCTCCTCTTGGCCAATAGAGGAAAGGGACCGTAAAGAGGGAGTACACCACACCAAGAATATGAGCTTATAACATTTTGTCTTAGTTATTAAACTCCTCAGGATGTTTCAAGTTATCATAATGTAAAAATTGCTGAAACTATATAAATTGTATAAGAATATGAATATAGCTTCACACTCATATTCAGGTAATTAACACCGGAAGTTATGGTTGTGATAAATTCTAAGTGTTAATGTGAATATTCTTCTTTTATATTGTGCAGGTTCGTTTCACCTTATGTAATGCTGAGGACAGCATTATCCTAAGGGGGGGAGAATGTGACGTTCCCCTAAAATATACGGCATACATACGTATATTTTACGGCCACATCACCATACATTTCTACATCCCTAGACATGTATACGAACAATGTGGGGGTAATGACTAAGTTATCTATAACTTAGCCAACCTAAGGTAAGAAGCCATTTCCACATGGCCTCACCTTATAGGCATACCGCCACATAGACGCACCTATAGGAGCCAAGTGGCACTCATGTAAACCCTAACATATAAAAGGCTAAACCTTAAACCCTAGCCACTTTTGGCTCCACCAACCTCGCACCCACCGGTTTCAAGCGATCGAGTCCGACTTGAAGACCGCCTTCGACACTCGAAAGTTGCAGCCAGCCAGAGGAGGATCATCTTCTCCAACACTTGCCGGAGATGGAGAACCAAGGAGTAGCAATAGCGTCGGTAGGTATTTTTGAATAGATTCCAAGATTGCAAGAGAGCCATTCTAGAACCTATTGTCTTGAACATGAACCCTAATCAATGAACCCTAACTATAAGTTAGATGTATGTGATTAGGATTAGTTGTTATTCTCTTTTATTATCAAGATTATATTGATATGATGTTGGTTGATCTCATATTTGCACCTCTTGTGTATTGGGAAGGGGGGTAGAGACAAAGTAGCCACTAGTAGATGATGCTCCTAGTTTAGACCCACTAGTTCCCATTATTATGCGGCCTGTGCATAGAGCCCACCTGGCTACGGAGGCTATGGAGTGACTGAGCACCACACAACGGGGTAAGTGGCAAAGTGGAGGGAGGACCTGGCCGGCCTGCCTCTTGGGGTCCCATAGCGGGCTAGGCTCATAGTCGGTCGCTTCGTGTGGGCCGGGTATGGGTCCGAAACTTCCTGGGTCAATGGTGTCGCCCTGACTCTCAAGAGTTGCAAGTGTTGGCTTGGCTCTTGTTTTGGGGAGTTCAGTCGGGTACAGACGTGTGTCGCCACGATCCTCTAGCCGCCCATGGAGCCACTGCACTTCGGGAGGGGGAGATGCAACCCTTCCTACCTCATCGGACCAGGGAGATGCAACCCGGAGTAGTCTCGTTGGGTGATACCATGAGATTACGTCTCCGGCAAGTTACTGATCCACGCAGAGCCTGATTTAGCCTATCCGCAAAAAGTATGCAATGGAGGGGCGGATGGAGTGGTCAACCCTAGCCATTGTCTATTGCCAGCCCAAGTCATTGCCATAACTCTGCCTGTTTCTATCCGAAGGCCCCGGTAGTCGGTCGACTCCCCCTTGAGTCTAAGCCCTGGATAGGAGCCTTTATTTGATGTATTTGATGCATTCATTGTATTGTTGTATTTGATGATACGATTAGATGGATTATCACTACCCTCGAGGTAGTCTATTGTTGCTATGTTATTGCTAGTGCTTATGTTTATATGTTGCTTCCGCTGACATAGGGACCCCTAGAGGACGGGACGGAATGACACCTCTGTGTCCTCTACTCGATAGTCTGGATCCCAGACGCGAGTCAGACAGAGGGCCCATACGACGGGTGCCGTTGGATGGGGAAGGTCCTTCGATGTATACGGCGGACTGCCGTATATAGCGCAAGGAGCGTCACACTACCTTCCACTCCTCGCCGACGGAAGGGTAGCGGTCATACACCGCCAGTTTAGCCCACGGGAAGAAGAAGAAGTCTTCATGCTGATTGCCCTCTTGGGATTTGGTAGGCATGCTCGGATACCTCCAAACATCGACCATATCATCCTGGTCAAGAGGACAATAGCTTTGAGTGTCTTCGACTTCGCAGTCCTATACAGACGGCATGACAGATTGGCCGTCACGACAGCTTACACGTCGGATAGAAGGATCGAAGACCTGGTGACGGCACTCCAAGGTGGTACGACAACCAACGTTTTCAGAAACTTGGGGCAAACAGTTGACACAATCCAAGTGAAGAAGTTCTTGGACGACAACCCGACATATAGAAGATTCCAGGAATAGATTAAAACTTTTTCTCTCCATTATTGATTGTGAAAAATATTGTACCTTATGAATATAAGTTATGGCATTAGGTGTGCTCTTTGATATATTTTGTCCCCACAACTATATCACCAAACAAACCAATGCAATAACAAACAAAAGCTAATCATGAGAGTGCAATCTAATGTGTATGCAGCTAGAGCACTCAGGAATGTAGAACAAGATCGACAACCTCGGGAAGAGCAGACGCCCGCAAGGCAGTTTCAACCAAGGAGCCTGTTCCAAGAGTTCGAGGCACCAACCCCCGAGGAGGAGATATCGCAAATAAGATCGGATATCCACGAGATAAGAGCTCTGCTGGCAGGGGGGCAGCAATCGCACCAGACCAGAATGTCCAACTACCCCAAACACCTGCTGACAGAACAGACAAAGCAAAGAAGATAAACCAGATAAAGAGATCACCTAGCACGGATTCCTCCAACTCTAGTTCCGACTCCGACTCCAAATCTGAGGAGCAAGACAACGATCTGCAAGTCCGGGGGAGGGTCCCAACCATGATAGGGGCAAAATTGAAGCTGACTACCAGAAGAAAGTCCACTACGCACTGAGCAACGTGTGGAAAGCCAGGAAGTTGGAACAGTTCTCAGGAGACAACAGGTCTGGAATGGAAGTCGAGGCTTGGTTGGACGAAATGAGGCAGTACGGGAATGCTTATAGCATGAAGGATAAGGACAAGGGCAGGGTAGCAACAGCCAACCTCAAGGGAGCTGCCAAAATTTGGTGGAAAGGCTATGCCAAAGCCCATGGGTTAAGCAGAGATAGCTGCAGATTCAAGAAGTTCTCCAAGGCATTCAAGCGTCATTACGTGCCGAGGGAACACAAGTGTCATATGTTGCAACAATTTTACAGGTTAGAGCAGGGCAATAAGACAATCTAGAAGTACACAGAAGAGTTTATGAGGTTGAGGCTCTATGTGCCAAAGTTGAGTGAAAGACACGCAGTAGAGGGGTACATCGAAGGCTTGAACGGGGAGATCAGGAAGCTTATGAGAGCAATAAACCCTAGAACAATGTCAGAAGCAGAGTCTAAAGCCGTGAGCTTACAAGGAACAGGTCCCCAAGGTAGTGGACAGAAGCAACAGTACTATCAGGACAAGGGGAGGGCTACGGGAAGCTATAGCCCAAGAGCAACAAGCCCAGCAGCTACTAGACCTCAGTACAATGCAAACTATGAAAAGCAAGGGAATGCAAATTTTGGCAAGCAGGACAAGAAGCAGGTTAGCTTCAGGGACAAAGAGCAAGCGGGTGGTTCAAACTACTCCAAAGCAATGAAGCGGTTCTTACAGTCCATTCCCAAAGAGAAGAAGTTGTGCTTCAGGTGCTTCCAGCGAGGACATCGGATACATAACTGCCCTTTATGAACGCAGCGTTAGCAGAGCTAGGAGGATGGGAGACACCCCCGAAGATCAACGAAGAAGATAATCGTGACTACATCCAGGGTGAGTGCCACATCTTTGCTGCTATTGACTCTGAGAATGCTGAGAGTCAGTACCAGGTCATCTCGACGATTGGAAAAGTCAGAGCCAAGTCCTTCATAGTATTGATAGACATAGGGAGCACCCATAATTTTGTTTCGCCAAGGATGGTAGAGATGTTGAAGCTGAAGCCTTTGAAGTCCAAGCCTAGACCTGTTGTGTTGGCAAGTGGGGCAATCCGACACACAGTAGGAAAGAGGATCAACTTCGACATAGACTTGCCAGGTATCAACGTGGAAATGGGAGCAGAAGTGATGAACATCGGCAAGTATGACTTGATCATAGGCATGGAATACCTTGGCCCGGCTGGAGCTGTGATTGACTTTGGGAAGCAAAAAGTAACCTTAGCGATGCCAGATGGCAAAATCATTGAGATAACAGGTATTGAAGTCATCCCAATCATGCAATGTATGTCAGTAAGAAGTTACTTAGATGTATAAAGAAGGAGCAAGTGGCCTATGTCTTTAAGCTCGAAGTTGACGAGCCAGAAGCAGAGGAAGACAAGGAGGCCAAAGCATTGAGCAAGCTATCAAAGCCTATAGCCAAGCTAGTGAAGGAATTCCATGATTTGTTCCCAGAAGAGATCAAGCAACTTCCACCTTCCAAAGGAGTCCAGTGTGAAATAGCACTTGAGCCAGAAACGAAGCCAACAAGTAAGGCACCCTACAGAATGTCACCTCAGGAGTTGACGGAATTGAAGAGGCAATTGCAGGAGTTGCTAGACCTAGGGTTTATAAGACCTAGCGTCTCTCCATTTGGAGCGCCAATATTTTTTGTCAAGAAGAAGGATGGAAGTCTCAGAATGTGCATTGACTATTGTCAATTGAACAAGCACACTATCAAGAACAAGTATGCGCTACCTCGATCAGATGATTTGATGGATTAGCTGCAAGGAGCGAAGGTTTTCTCCAAGATAGACTTGAGTCAGGCTACCACCAGATCAGAATCAAGGAAGCAGACATCCATAAGACTGCATTCACGACGAGATATGGCCATTATGAGTTCACAGTGATGCCATTTGAATCGTCCAACGCTCCAGCAACTTTTATGAGGCTCATGAACGATGTTTTCTGCGAGTTTCTAGATACATTCATCATAGTTTTCTTTGATGACATTCTCTTTGGAGGAGCATGCCCAATACTTGAGAAAAGTATTTGAAAAGTTGAGGAGATATCAGCTTTATACGAAGCTATCCAAGTGCCACCTCACGACAGAAAGGGTAGGGGGCATGTAATCACATCGGAAGGGATTTCCACTGACCCTGCGAAGATTGAAGCGATAATTGATTGGCCAGCACCAAAGAATATCCATGAAGTGAGGAGCTTCCTCGGCTTAGCAGGGTATTATAGAAAGTTCGTCAAGAACTTTGCAAAGGTAGCAGCGCCATTGACGGACCTCATCAATGTGGAGAAGATAAAAGATTGGGCGAGTCATTGGCAAAGGAAGGCCCATACAGCGTTTGAGACATTGAAGGAAACTTTAACAACTGCTTCAGTCTTAGTATTGCCTGACCCAGAGAAAGATAAGTTGGTGGCAACGGATGCTAGCAAGATTGCAACAGGAGCAGTCTTAATGCAGGAGGGGAGGGTGGTAGTGTATGATTCAAGAAAGATGAACGATGTCGAAACGCATTACCTAACCCATGACCAGGAGTTGGTAGCATGGTGAGAGCATTGAGAATATAGAGGCATTATCTATTGGGAAGGAAGTTCCAATTAGATACAGACCATGAAAGTCTACAATAGATCTTCGTCCAACCACATCTCAACTTGAGACAAAGGAGATGGATGGAGTTCCTGGAGAAGTACGACTTTCTCATCATGTACAAGCCAGACAAGCTCAACGTGGTTGCGGATGTGCCCTCAAGGCACCCCTTGACGACAAGAGTCCATTGTAATGTCATATCGACACTCACCAGTGAGTCTGGCAAAAAGATAGAAGAAATGTTGCCAACGGATCGAGACTTCGAGGAAGCTTGGGCAAGTCTTCCTAAGAAAGAACGGACAAAGAGAGGGAAACCTTCAAGCATTTTAAGAAAGAAGGTAACCTATCGTACCATAAGAACAAATTGTGTGTACCAGAGTCATCAGGAGTCAGGAAGTTGATACCCACACACAATAGCCCAATAGCCGGACATGCAGGTTTTATGAAGACCTATTTTAAGATCAGAAGTAGCTACTTCCGGCCCCACATGAAGAAGCAGATAGCCAGGTACATTCGTGAGTGCCAGCTATGTCAGCAAACGAATGTAGAATAACTTCGAATTCCTGGAGCATTAGAGCTATTGCCTGTGCCGAATGTGAAATGGGAGGTAATAAGCATGGACTTTATTACAAGGCTCCCGAGATCCATAAGGGGCAAAGATGCCTTGATGGTAGTAGTGGACAAATTGTCAAAGATGGCACATTTTGTGCCGTGCAAGACCACAGACACGGCGTTAGATACCGTTGTATTGTTCACCAAAGAGATCTTTAGACTTCACGGGATGCCGAGAGAAATAATCTCGGATAGAGATTCAAAGTTCATAAGCGCATTCTGGCAAGACTTGTTCAGCACGATTCAGATGAAGCTCTCCCTGAGTACGGCTCATCGATAGACAGATGAGCAGACGTAGCGCACAAATCGAATCATAGAAGATATATTGAGAAACTACGTCTGCAACAAGCAATCTAAGTGGGACGATTTCATTCACTTGGTGGAGTTTGCCTATAATAGCACTAAACAAGAATCTTCCCAAATGTCCCCCTTCATGATCAATTATGGGTATCAATGCTTGACACTAGATACGTGGCACAATCCAGTGTCCAAGGTTGAAGTCTCTCAACATATGCTATCTGATATGCAGTAGCTAGTGGAAGAAGTGAGAGGATATCTTCTAGCAGCAAGAAGCCGGTAGAAGAGTGTAGCCGATAAGCACAGAACAGTAAGAGAGTTCCAAGTTGGGGACAATGTGTGGCTGAAGATCAAAGTCAAGCAAGCGAAACTCTGCATCGGCAATTGCAAGAAGCTTACTCCAAGATGGGTTGGGCCATTCAGGATAACCAAAAGAGTAGGTAACCAATCCTACAAGTTGGATCTGCCAGTACATCTCAAAATCCATAGGGTCTTCCATGTAAGTCTCCTGAAGAGGCACACTCCTAATCCAGAGGAAGTATTAGAGACAACAGAGTTACTGGAAATGACGGACGGCCAGCTTGAAATCGTCCTAGAGGTTCTTCTTGACAGGTCCTATAAGAAGACAAGAAGATCCCAATTTCTCCAATACCTACTGAAATAGACGCACTTGCCTGTGGAAGATGCTATGTGGGTACTACAATCAGATTTGGAGAAGCAGTATCCCCAATTCATGGAGCACGTCACCGAAATAATCGACACCGAGCCAATTGGGGAGTGTGAGGTGGATTAAGAAGTCTACTCCCGTCGCCACGGCAGTAGACGAACTTGGGAGATAAGAGGTCATTTAGGCATGCATTGATAGGAAAGGCACCGCTAGTCAATGCCTACTACGGGAAGGACGCCATCCTAAATGCCAAAGCCGACTAAAGGTGTAGGCATGAGTGATCATCTTAGGCATGATAAAGCGTTGTCTCCACGGCCAAGATGAAAGAAACATCATCTTCCTACGCCGGGAGATTAGCCTTGCATCCATATAAATTAATGGGTGGTTCCCTAATAACCAACTTTATAATAATTAAATGTATATTAACGTAATGTTGGACCTGCAGGCCAATAGGAGGGTCTAGCGGTAGGAGGGTTGCACTGCGAAGACTTGCAACACATGTTTTGTCATAATGTGTTGCAAGGAGACCAAATGGAACCTGAATTAGAGAATTTTGGAACCATAAGATTTTGTGAATAATAGATGATAAAGTAAGAGGGTGAAAGATCACCTTACTATAGCATGTTATCGACCATGGATGTGATTATGAAACTTAAACTTAAATATTACCTTGGGGTAATTGTGTTGTAAAGTTGTATGCATACAATGTGTTGCAGGGTTTATGCAGGTTTCCAAGGAGGGAAGACACGTGATGCTGAGGACAACATCAATTCAAGGTGGAGAGATTGTGACGTTCCAGCATAACATACGGCCCGAATACGTATATTATACTGCCACGTCACACGTACATGTCACCATGACAAGTACTTGAGAGCCGTAAAGAGTTGCGCCTATAGGGGGCAACCTCGTATGTTGCACATGTATATTAAACATATGCAATTAAACTTTGCCAAGTGGCAAAGCCTCATTGGTCCCTTCTAACCTAAACCTAAAAGTTCGTGTAAAAGAAATAAAAGGGAAAACCCTAAACCTTTTCCATTTTCGGATTTTGGCTTCCTCAGGCCATTCCGGCCAAGCCAAGCTGCTATTCCACATTGCCAGGCGTCGCCGAGCTGCATTTGCACAATATTTCTCTCAGGAGCAGCTGTCTTCAGCAAGAATGAAAGCATGGATGCGATTCGGGGAGCTGGAGCAAGCCAAGGATCAGGTAACCTGCGATTCCGTTGTGCAAAGCCGACTCTTAGCCCAGCAATGAGCTAGGATAGTATGTTAGATCAGTCTTAGCAGCCTTGTAGATCTTAAGATCACCAGCCGTAACGAATGAACCTAACCATGTATGCTTAGGTAGATAGATTATATATTATTCAATATCTCAGTTCTTTTATGATGATGTTCTTCCATTCTATGCTTTCCTGTGTATGTGGAAAGGGGGGTAGAGGCCCTGAAATCTTCAGTAGCAAATGATTTTAGATAACCTCATTAATTTTCAATTAATGCGGCCCGTGTACATGAGCCCGCCTAGTTATGAGTGGCGGGGCTAGATCGGTAGAATAAGGGGGACTTGTCCCATCACTGAGTGATCCCTCTGGTGTGCAAAGCCTACCAGGGATCTTAGCGGGCTAGGCTTAATGGCTTGCCACTGCGTGTGGGCAAGGCATGAGCTCTACACCTCTTGGGTGATACGTCACTTTCCATGAGTTTTAAGTCGAACACGGGCAGTGGTCCTCTGGTCGCCTGTGATGGGCATGCATGCCTCTGGAGGGGGTGACTCTCCTCCTACCCCATCAGAACTGGGGAGATGCAACCCAGCAGTAGCCCTTTGGCTACGTACTCGGCAGGCTACGGTCCGGTCCCTAGACTCTTCAACCTACTCTGCATAGTGTGCATGGGAGAGGCGGATGGAGCGGACTACCCAACAGCCATGTTCCTATGCCAGCCCAATCCATTCTTATAAACTCTGTCTACAATGACTTTCAGAGTCCCAAACCGTCAGTCCATACCCTGGAGTCTGAGCCTTGGGTAGGATCTCCCATGTGATGATAATATTGTTGATGTGCCTATACATATATGCTATGGTATAGTCATCCTTCGAGATGACTCTGTTTACATTTGATGTCATGTGCTTATGTTTACTCACGCTTCCGCAGCTAGGATGGTCCCGGAGGAAGACGGGACAAATGACCCATCCATTCTTCCTCATCGATCCATTGCTAAAGGATTGGTGTCGGTGGATGGCCCCTGTCAGCTGGGATGCCAGAGGGTTGAACTTTGTCTTCCAATACGATGGGAGCATTGTATAAGAAGTAGGGGACATCACAACTGTTACAATTTGAGCAAATATATTCTTGAATTTCAACTTAAATGTCTAGCAAGATTAATCTTCTACAACTTATTTTACAAGCAATAAGGAAGCCAAAAGATGGTCCCTAATCCCTTATGCTGTATCAATCATAATTTAATACTCTTCAACACCTTCCTGCTCCTGCTTCAGTACATCCGCGTCTGTCATCATCAATCACATATATATATCTGTACTTGGTAGATCCGACGGTTAAGGGATGGATAAACTTTCCAATCCGAGCTCGCCAAATATCCCACAGGCGTATTAAAGAAAAATCCCCTTTTAAATCATTGAAACCTAACCATGTTTCATGCGTATATTTTTCCACGCGTATTTTATACGGCGGGACTGTATATGGGGGCTGAGTGCGAAATACAGTCTTAAAATTTGATTCTAAACGCCTCAAACGCAGGCAGCGCCCCTTTTCGATTTACATGCTTTTTACATGCATTCACTGCCATTGCTTCTCATGAATGCTCATATGTATTATAACCTACTGCCACTGCTTCTCATAGGCTAAAATTCTCACATTACAAGACTTATATGCTGAAAACCCTTCACTCCTCCTTCAGCTTATAAGTCTGCTACATTTAGTTGTTTTCTGAATCTTGTAAACTTAATCTCTGGCAGTGCTTTGGTAAACACATCTGCTACCTGGTCATTTGTGTCAACATATCTCATATGTATAAGCTTTTTCTCTGCTAGATCTCGTATGAAATGCATGTTTAACTCAATGTGTTTGGTTCTATCATGATATACTGGATTTTTAACAATTGCAATACAACTCTGACTATCAGTCCAAATTTCTGTAGGGTCTTCTTGAATACATCCTAACTCATTTAACAATCTTCTTAACCATACCAATTCTTTGGAAACTAAAGAGGATGCTGCATATTCTGCTTCAGCTGAACTCATTGCCACTGCTGCTTGCTTTTTGCATCTCCAAGTTATGACACCTCCTCCTAAGTATATAGCATAGCCAGAAGTTGATTTTCTAGTGTGTAGATCTCCTCCCCAATCTGCATCACTATAACACATCATAGTTAGATTTTCAGAGTCAAAGCATATGCCATAAGTTTGAGTTCCCATTAGATATTTAAGAACTCGTTTTGCTGCCTCCCAATGCTCTTTAATGGCATCATGATTTCTTCTGCTCAAAATATTTACTGCATAGGCTATGTCAGGTCGAGTACTATTTGTCAGAAACAATAAATATCCAACCAAAGCCCTGTAAGGTACATTTTGCATTTTACTTACCTCATCATTTGAAATATCATGTACCTCTGTCAGCCTATGTCCTGCTGTCATTGGAATCTTTGATGGCTTGGCTTCAGTTAACTTGAATCTTTTCAGCATATTTTCTATATCTGTATTTTGATGCAACTTCAACCATTTCTGCTTTCTATTTCTGACAACTTCGATCCCAAGAGTTTTTTTTAGCTCACCTAGGTCTGACATTTAAAATCTAGGCTTCAAAATGTCTTTGCATGTGTTAAGAATTTTCAAAGAGTTTGCAAGCATGATACAATCATCTACATATGATGCAATTATACAATATTTGTCACCTTGCTTGAACCTATAAAGGTTACCATCATTTTGCAGCTTCTCAAATCCCTGTTCTTGCAAAAATTGATTCATGCACAAATACCATTCCCTTGGTGATTGTTTTAGCCCATACACAGCCCTGTTCAATTTCCAAATCATGTTCTTACCTTGTTCATAGCCTGGGGCTTGTTTCATAAATGCCTCCTCCTCAAGTGTTGCATTCAAAAGTGCTGTTTTGACGTCCATGTGGTGTAATTCTAGATCCATGGCATTTGCCATAGCTAGAAGAATTCTGATACTTGTAAGCTTCACTATGGGAGAGTTCATCATAATCTCTGCCTTTTTTCTGAGTGTATCCTTGAGCTACCAATCTTGCCTCATATTTTTTACTTCCATCAGGGTTTAATTTGATTTTATACAACCACTTACTTCCAATTATGTTCTCTTTATCATCAGCCTTAATTAGCTCATAAGTTTTTGTTTCTTCAAAGGACTTTAGCTCATCATTCATGGCTGCTATCCATTTGTCTTTGTCATAACTTTGTATAGCTTCCTCAAAGCTTTGTGGGATGACTTCATCTTCCAAGATAGCCATAATTTGTTCTGGTTCAAAAGTGACACTTCTTCTACTCCTCCCTAATTCATCTCTGCCATACAATTTTCCTTCTTCTAATTTTGCCTCCTCTAATAATTTTTCTGCCTCAGTTTTTCTTTTTCTCTTTTCTACATGATGATCAGCCAACTCTTGCTCTTCAGCTTGCATTCTGATTGCCTCTGGAGCCTCAATTTCTACTGTGCTCAATTTTTCCTCTTCATTATCATCTGCATCATCTACTTCAAACTTAGGTATTTCTGGTTTTGTTATGACAGTTTTAACTCCCTTTGTGTATCTGTCCTTATAAAGTATATTCTCATTGAAGAACACATCTCTACTAATTATGACAGATTTAGTTTCAGGGACATATACTCTGTATCCTTTGGATTGCTCATCATACCCTACAAGAAATCCCACTTCAGCTTTATTATCTAGCTTTTTCCTTAATTCAGCTGGTACATGAGCATATGCCAAACAACCAAAGGCCTTTAGCCTTTCATAATTTATTTTCTTATTTGGATTCCAAAGAGCATTCGGAATATTTCCTTTTAAACTAGCTGAAGGCAACATGTTTTGTATTAACACTGCAGTTTGTAGTGCTTCTTCCCAAAGTTTGTTTGGCAGACCACTTCCTTTAATCATGGCTCTGACTGCATCCATTATAGTTCTATTCTTTCTCTCAGATATCCCGTTCCGCTAAGGAGAGTATCTGCAGGTTAACTGCCTTTTAATTCCATGAGCTACACAAAAATGTTTGAATTGTTTAGCAAGGTATTCACCTCCACTGTCAGACCTTATGCATTTGAGTTTAAGACTGGTTTCTCTTTCCATCTCAACCACATATTGCTTAAATGCACTCAATGCTTGTGATTTTCTTGTCAAGCAATATGTCTTGCATTTTCTGCTATAGTCATCTGTGAATGTTATAAAGTATCTTTTGTTGGTTCTACTTTGCACATTTAAAGGGCCACATAAGTCAGAATGCACTAACTCGAGAACTTGCTGAGCTCTTGCTTTACTTTTGGTAAATGGCAGTCTGTTTAATTTTCCCAAAACACATCCTTCACAAATAATTTCATTTGGCTCACTGTCATGATAATGTATGTATCCTTGCTTCAATAACCATTTCAAATTTTTGTGATTAGTATGTGCCAGTCTTCTGTGCCATAAATCTATACTGTCTTCTTGTATTGCATTTATGCTATGATGCATAACATTGTCCATCTCAAATAAATTGCCAACTCTTTTAGCAAAGAACTTTAATTCATTATTCAGGTATACATTACATTTGTCTCCTTCAAAAGTAACTCTATATCCCAATCACAAAGCTGACTGACAGAAATTAGATTTCTTATTATTGCTGGAACACACAAGACATCTTCTATGTTTACAATATTGCCACTTAGATCTTCTAGCTGCAACAAACCCCTTCCTTTCACCTCTTGAAGGGCTCCATTGCCTACTTGAATTTTCCTAGAACTTGTAGTTGATATATTTTTCAAAAGCTCAGTAGATTGAACTACTGATCTTTCAGCTCAACTATCAACTATCAAGTGATCAGACTTGTTAGTTGCAATACTTTCATTCACAACAGCAAATTCAGTGCTTACCTCATCTTCATCTACCTCCTCAGTAACTCCTCTGGTACTGACCTCCTGTTCTTGTGCAACATATGCCTTCTCATAGCCTCGACCTCTTCCCCTTCCAGATCTGCCTCTACTAGACTCTCCTCTTCCTCTGGATTTTCAAAAATTCTTAGGGGTTGGGCACTTCGAAGCTACATGCCCTCTTCCTCCACATGTATAGCAATTAAATTCTTTCTTAAGCCTAGGGCATTTATTTTTGTAGTGCCCTAACTCATGACAGTTATAGCACACTTTTCCTTCTTCTTTACAAACAAGACTTCTGGAGTATCTTCATTTTGACTTTATCTTAAAATCTTCTTTTGTTCCCATTCAGTTCTTAAGGTAGTTTCAGCTTCCTCCCTAGATTTACATGAGTTTGTTATAAACAAGGCCAGAGTCTCATTGTCACCTATGGCTCTTGATATTTGCAAAACCTGACTTCTTTCAGAAATCACAACTCCAGCACCACTCAAATCAACTATTAAGTTGTCAAATTTACTGAAAAATTCTTCCATATCTTCATCCTCTCTTAATTTCAACAGAAACTTCCATATATCTCTAGGTCCAAGAGATCTAAGCTTAAGGCGAATGGAAGGACTTACCTTGCATGAAATGATCCATTGTGAGGAGATTTTTTCCTCATAATGTTTCAACAGAAATTTCCACATATCTCTAGGTCCAAGAGTGTGACGTTCCAGGGGAATATACGCTATAAATACGTATATTCCTGGACCCGTCACTATACAAGTCTATTTTCATAGCCTTTTATACCATAGATTGTGGCACTAGGGGGCGTGACTAAGTTATTCACATAACTTAGCCAACCTTAGGTTAAGACCCTTTTCCACGTGGCCTTAACCTATTGGGCACCCGCCACATGGACTTACCCTATTGGTGCCACGTAGCATCCTATGTGGACCTAACTTATATTAGCTGAAACCCTAACCCTAGGCCTCTTTCCAGCCCTAGCTCCCAGAGACTCACCTACGCATTCGAAACCCCATTTCGAATATCATTTGTTGTGGCATAGATTGGTGCAGCAGCCCCCGTAGAGTAGACCCGCTCTTGTGCTAGTATCTTGTATCTAGGGTAGAGCCATCCTAGAACCCGCATACATCATCTCAACCCTAATCAATGAACCCTAACCATAGGTTAGATTGTATGATTAGGTTAAGATGTTCTTATGATCATTCTTATGATGTGATGATTATATGACGATGGTTGATCATGTTTGCTCCTCTTGTATTGGGAAGGGGGGTAAAGACCTAGAGCCATATGTAGTATGCTTCTAGAGTAGATCCCTTAGTTCCTATTAGTTGCGGCCTGTGCATAGGAGCCCACCAGGCTATTGGGGCTATGATGTGACTCAGCACCACATAACGGGGCTAGAAGCAATGTGGAGGGAGGATCCCTGCCGAGTGGGGGCTACGGGGGATCCCATAGTGGGCTAGGCTTATGGTCGGTCACTTCGTGAGGGCCGAGCATGAGTCCGACACCTCCTGGGGCAATGGTGCCGCCCTGCCTCTCGAGAGCTGCAAGTGTCGGCTTGGCTCTCGCTTGCAAGGGTTAAGTCAGTGCGAATGGTGTGTCGCCACGATTCTCTAGCCGCCTACCTGAAGCTCTAGACCACGGAAGGAGAGATGCAACCCTTCCTGCCTCGTCCGGACCGGGGAGATGCAACTGGAGTAGTCCCGATGGGTGATGCCATGGGATTGCGTGATCCCAAGGCTAGAGTCACGCCAGAGCCTGATTTAGCCCATCTGCAAGGTATGCACAGGAGGGACGGATGGAGTGGTCAACCCTAGCCATTGTCTTATGCCAGCCCTCGCCATTGCCATGACTCGGTCTGTTCTATCTTGAGGCCTAGCCAGTCAGTCATCCTCCTTACGAGTCTGAGCCGGGGTAGGAGCTATCATGTTTTACGGTTTATGATTATCATCTTTGCTTTGGTATATGCGTGAAGGACTACCCTTCGAGGTAGTATTTATGTGTGTGATGCTAGTTCTGACATGTTTATCGCTTCCGCTGATATAGGAGCCCATAGGGGAAGGGCGCGCAAGACACCTTCGTGTCCCCTCCCCGCACTAGGGTCACCTTAGAGTCTTGGGGCGACGGAGGGCCCGCGGTTGTTGAGCCTGGACGGGGGATTTCTGCACCGGTGTACGGGCCGTAGATGTTTAGCAGGGAGCGTCACAATGGTATCAGAGCGATGTTCTTGGTTGACCAGGAACTAGCACTGACCATAACCTTGGAAGTAGTCTAACAGGCTTATAGGGGTGTGAAATAAAAATTTCCACCATCGAACCTCGAAAATAAGGGAAAAATTTTTCTCTTAGGTAGTGGGTCCGGAATTAGGTTAAGTGTTAGATGAAGAAATGGATGAGTCAAATTCATTTTCTAGTAAAATTGGAGTGAAAATTATGCATCTGCATCAAATTTCACCTAAAATGGGTCGAAGAATCATGCCAATCGGAGACCCGAGTGAAAAATGGCGCAAATCCATAATTAGCACTTCAAACTATTAGGAAACTCGAAAATTTTAAAGTATAATACGAATTAATACAGAATTAATACATACATTAATGATTAAATAATTACTAAATATGGGGTAATTAATAAGAGAGGCTAATAAATAGGGGTAATTATGGTGGGAGAATATTCCCAGGGACCCTCCCTTTTAAATATCTGACACCGCATTCTCCCTCCAACCTTTCCCTCCACCATCTCTCTCTTGATCAGCTTTACGTCATCCATTTCCTGAACCGTAAGATATGGCACGCACTAAACAAACCTATAGGCCTAGGCGAACTCCCTCTATGGCGGCAGCAGCAGCAGGCGGCCATGGGAAGCAGATACCACCCCACTTGAGGCCCAAGCCAGTCGAGGCAGACGCGTCTTCTTCCGACGAGACATTCCATGTAGCAGAGGAGGAGCTTCCGAGTAGTTCGTCCGAGCAAACCCAGCGGACGGACGAAACCCATGACCTCGGCAATCTATCCGACCAGGGGGTGGAGTGCAGGGAGGAGCACAGGGAGGAGCGCCGGGAGGAGGAGCCCGACCAGCGGTAGGAGGACCAGATCGAGCAGCCAGGCCCCTCTTCCATTAAGAAGAAGGGCAAGAAAAAGGTGAAGGAGTGGCCAGAGGAGCGGGCAGCTCGCAAGAAAAGGGAAAGGGAGCTGCAGGAGAAGGAAAGGAGGACGAAGAAGAGAAATGACCGGCCTCGCGGGACGGTCACAATTGAAGAACCTCGCTCCCGCGAGGTAGATGAAGAGGAGGAGGCGGGAGAAGGAGACGGCCGGCGAGGAGGACGAGGGCAGCAGAGCCGGAAGTCTTCCAACCCCGACGCCGAGACCGCCTTTACCCTAAGGGGGTCGAGCCACCGGCGTGGTCAAAAAGCGTATAGGAGAGCGAGAATTCACGCTCCGTCAGGATCGTGAATTCATGCGCAAGATGAAGGCATACCAAGAGTACCTCCGTCGCTGGACGAGGTACAACGACTGGTACTGCCATCAGAATGTGCAGAAGTCCGTCGAGGGCGGCAGGCCAAAGAAAAACCAGCCGAAGCCACCCCCACCTAGACCAGAGAAGCCCAAAGGGTTCGGCCACGGCCAAACAAATTCAAGATGCCCGCGTGTTCAGGGGAGATCAAGCACTTTCAAATGTGCACAAATCTCCTTATAAGGAAGGCGCCTTTTGAACGCCTCCTTCGGGAAGTTATGCAGGAATTCCGGACCGATTATAGGGTTACCCCTCTAATGACCCGGGCCCTGCAAGAGGCCGCTGAAGCAGAGCTGGTACAGCTCTTTGAGGAAGGGAATCTCTGTGCCATCCATGCTAAGAGGGTCACGCTCATGCCGAAGGACATACACTTAGCACGGAGGATTCGCAGGAGAGGCCCTAGAGCCCCAATTTTGTAAATTTTGTTAAACAGCTAAGTTTTCAATGTAAATGTGTTTTCCTTATTAATATAAAAGTTTTCCTTCTTGATGCTTGAAAAATAGGGAATTAAATCAAATTGTAGTAGAATTCTTTATAGCATGCTTAGGAATTGTCTGGAAACTATGTCTACAACAAATTTTGGCAAAAAAATGTCATCAAAAGCAAAAAAATGGGCCAACCGGGTGAGACCGCGCCAAACGCGTCTGCGTTCGCGACGCAGAGGCCATCCGCGCGGATTCACCCGGGTCAGCCCATTTTCGACCCAAATTAGCCAAATTTGACCCAACAAACTGCCATGTAGTGTTTCTTGCTTTGTTTTGCTTAGGTTTTCACTTCATGGTAGCTCAATTGGACAACCATAGCCATAGAACAAAGGTCTTTTCCATCTAGGAACCTTTTGCACGAATCCCGAGGCCAACCATAGTCTATAAAAGGGCCTCATTTGCCATTTCCCCTTCAACAGAACTGCTCCCAGCAACTTAGGCGATTTTCTGACTCCTCATTGATCCTTGCAAGCCATTTTCTGCACTCTTCCTTGCTCAATGGCGCCCAGTAACTTTGTCAAATGGTACAATGCTGCAAACCATATCCATCAGCTCCCTGCCGAGCAAGCCTTCTCTGTGTTTGACCACTTGTTTGATCTTCATGCAACATTGACTAGAACACCATACTACACAGATATCATGTGCCAATACGACCAACAGGTCCTGCCTTGGGAAGCTAGATTACCTCCTAGGGGAGGGAATTGGGTTTCTCTTGAGACACTCACCCAAGCCTTAGCTAGAGAAATGGGAGGATCCAGGGGCAAGAGTCAGCCCTTGCAGACATAATAGGCATAGGTACCTTTCATCTCAGACAGCCCTTGCCCTGTTCATGCACTATAAGTCAATCAACAAAGTGGGTGAACCTTCCATTCAGCCCTTAGATTTAGCACCACTTGATACCCGTAGGGTCCAGGATCAAATCCTCAACATAGACTCCTCCGCGTATGAATACCATGGTACGACATCAGGGCCACCAGTTCTGCAAATCGAGGAAGACTATGAGCAGTTAGGGGAGCAAAACCCGGAGTGGGAGAGCAGAGAGGCAACAAGGATGCAGAGATACATGTCGAGGCACGACGACGACATTAGAAGAGCCAACGAGCCACCGATCGGCATCACAGCTCTGTCCCCGATAGTCATCGACGGAGAGGAGTATATTTTAGCAAACGACATCCTCAACTTACCGTACTGCAAGGAACAGGGGCTTCGAATCGACGAGCTCTTAGGCATGATAGCATATGGGAAAAGCGCGGACCTCATCGACTATTCATACCAGGAAATTCCAAGGGAGCTGGCGGAGAGACACTCGTATGCTGGGGAGACAATGTCAGACATAGCAGCCTATCAGCAGATAAGGGAGATCTATCGACAGCAGGAACCTATCATCTCAGAGGAGGAATTCCAGCAGATACAGAGCACATTGTATAAACCAGGGAGGGGCTCAAGCTCAAGCCGGGCAGTTCGAGCCAGGAGCATGAGGGAAGCGTCCAGTAGCATCAACTTGGACAATGCAACCAGCATGTGGAGAGATCATGAAGATCTTATGGCAGTAGACGCCTATGGCGGAGCGGCTCAAAGGAAGGGCACCGGATCGCGAGGCACGGGTAAAGGTACGGCACTTCGCTACTATCTTCCAGCCCCCAGCCAAGGGCAGATGGTAGTCTTCCACAAGGAGTTCAGCCCAAGTGGGGAAGAATCCGTGGCACTTCTCATAGCACTCTCGGGCTTCGGGCAGCACTCGAAGATATACGCCCATGCGGATCACGTCATCCTTTTCAAGAGGTCCGTCGCGCTCCATTGCCTCGACTTTGCTAGGGGCCACCTCAGGGATGCATCACTTTCAGTAGTAGCAGCAACTGCACCAGAACTCCTGGAACCGGAAATGGCCCGAGCACTCGAAGGAGGGTCGACAAGGAACATCCTGCGCAACCTCGGCAAAGGCCTCCGATTCAGGGATGTGAAGAATTTCTTTAAGCTTTCAGAAGGCCATTGAATAGTTATAAAAATTCCCTTTAAGTTTTTTTAAATTGTACTAAATGTTTTCTTGTACTCTATTGTGCCAGCACATATCTATTCTACCATGTAACTTTTTATATATTAATGACTATAAACTGTCTTTACATAAGCGCAATACTTCACATGATTTGCTTTATAACTAAAAATAATGCAATTATAAAAAAAAAAAAGTATGATTAACGTATAACCCAAATAACATGTATTGATGATCAACCCTTGCAGAAAGGAACTTCGGTGCATGATCCCAAGACCAGCGCCGACAACACAATCGAATACCAAGGAACTTGTTCGGGAGAGAGCAAGAAGACATGGAGCAGGACATGTCACCGGAGGCAATCAACGCGAGATTGACACAAATGAGGAACCAAATGGAGCAGTTGATTCATTGGGCAACACCGCTGATGAATGCACAGGAATGTGGTACTCTACCTCCACCGCCACCCTATGTGCAAGGTGTTGACGAAGCCCCACAGCAGGAAGGGGAAGGTAATCAGGGGAATGTCAGAGACAGGAAAAAGAAAAGAAGAACCAGGAGCCCAACATCATCTAGCTCCAGCACATCAGATAGTTCTTCCAGTGAGGACAGCTCTAGCTCCGACAGTCAGTCCGACGCACCTAGAGCAAGGAAAAAGGCAAGAAAGACAGATGATTACCAGAAAAAGGTGGATAGTGCTATGAGAAACGTATGGAAGACAAGGAAGCTGGGCCAGTTCTCAGGGAAAGACAGGTCAGGCATGGAGGCTGAAGCTTGGCTTGATGAAATGGAAGAATTTGGCAACTCCTACGGTATGAAAGACAAGGATATAGGGAAAGTTGCTACAAATTAACCTCATTGGACCAAAGAGGATCCGTGGAAAGGATATGCGAAATCCAACAAGCTGAGGAGGAACAATTGTAGATTCAAGACTTTCAGCAAGGCTTTTCGCAAGCACTATGTGCCAAGATCTCATACTAGCAGGCAGATCCAGCAATTCTACAGGTTGAACCAGGGTAGCTTGTCAGTAGCAAAGTATACAGAGGAATTCATGCGGCTCGGGCTCCATGTTCCCGGAGTCTCGGAAAGGCAAGCGGTGGATACCTACATTGAGGGGTTGAACAACAATATCAAAAGGCTTGTGCGAGCAATCAACCCAAGATCAGTTGCAGAGGCCGAAGATAAAGCGATAAGTTTGGAGGAGGCACCAGCAACTCCAGCAGAGAAACAGTCAACCTTCAGGGGTAAGAGTTCGTGGCAAAGATCGGGGCAATATCAGGGTAAGCAATCAGCAGCTACACCATCAGGAGGCCAGCAGCAAGGTAAAGGTCAGAGTAAAGCCTTTGGGGACCGTTAGCCCATGCAATGCATCGGGGGGGCGGCTTCTAAAGCCCTTCTAGACACCAATAAGGAAAAGAGATAGGAGTGTATCGAGAAGAAGCTATGCTTTAGGTGCTTCCAGCCAGGGCACCGAACACATGATTGTCCATTCGTCATGCAGGCAGCTTTAGCAGAGCTTGGGGATTGGGATTCTCCAACAGAAGCGGATGAAGACGACGATCAGCATGAGGCCCAGGACTTCATAGATGGTGAGTGCCACATATGTGCAAACATTGAGTCGGGTGATATTGAAAATCAGTCGACGGTCATTGCGGCTGATGGGACCATAGATAGTAATCCATATGTAGTCCTCATAGATACAGGTAGCTCTCACAATTTTGCATCTCCTAGGATGGCTGCCCTAATGAAGAACAAGGTATTGAAGTCTAAGCACACTGACCCCAATTTTTGGTCCACAGTTGTTTTTTAGTTGTACGGAAGTGTTGTTTTATGCCAAAAACAACACCAAAATGGCCCCAAAAGTCCATGTGGCCTGTTTATCCGGATTTGCACAAAGAGACAGTGGTTTTTTGGCAGAAAAATCCACGCGTAGAAAAAATTGACATAGTTTTTGTGAATTTTTGTCAACGTGTACTTTTTTCCTTCACTGTTGTTTTTTGGCGGAACCATGCGTTGTTTATCTTTAAAATAGCACGTGTAGGTTTTAATTTTACTACACCTGAAAAATTAAATTACAACACTAGAAATAAAACACTACAAAGAAAAGAACACGTAGGAAATAGAAAATTGATGTTTTCAAGTGTTCTTTTTCGCAATATGGACATGCTGTTTCAAGTGTTGTTTTTGCAAAATAAAAAAAAAAAAAAAAATCACGTATGGCCTTTTTTTAATTTACGAAACCCTACATGTGTTATTGAAATCTAGCTATAGTTTTTCTAAAATAAAGACATGTAAAAAAAAATATTATAACACGTAGAAAAAATGTGTGTTTCTAATGTGGTTGTTTAACTAATGAGATATTGACACGTGGCATACTTTTTAAATAAAAAAACATTATTCTAGCTAATCAAATATGGACATGTGGCATACTTTTGAAATACAAAAAGCATTATTATTACATGTAGAAAAAGAAGGTATTGTTTTTAATATGTCTTCTATCAAATCAAATGTTGACACATGGCACACATTAAAATAAAAAATTACTATAAACCACAATTTAAAAGCTAATATATTATGAATTTTATATTAATCTTTTTTATTGTAAAAAAAGAAAGCCTTTTTGGGAATCGAACCCAAACAAGTCCATAAGGCACCGTGTTATCTCCATTCTCATTTATACATAGTAATAGATTGCAATCTAAGTTTTAACATTAGATTAAAACATTCAATGGTTAAGGTTCAAAAGAATTGAATTAATGGTTAAGGTTAAAAACAATGTAGCACAATTGACTGTGCTAATTGGCTTTGATCAAACCTCTTGGCGTAGATGGTTTAAGCATGCAATGCTATGTCCCAGGGCTTCATAGAGGCAACACCCATTTCAGTATGACATAGAGTTATATTTTAGATTCACCACAGCTTCCATTCCCTATTTTGTGGAACATAAAGGAGTTGTATACTACAGATTAAACTGTTAATACTGAAAGCCACATAAAAGGCATCCGACATCTGCCATAGCTGGTGTTCATCAAAGCGTCATAGCTAGTGTTTATCAAACTGCCATAGCTGTGTTCATCAAAGCGTCATAGCTAGTGTTCATCAAAGCGTCCTTGAAAAAAAAAAACAAAAAACGTTAGTACGGGAAGCAAAAGGTTTATATGCAAGACAAAAGAAACCCAAATGGATCATACCTGCTGCCATCTCAGCCAACTAGATGCCGCCAGAAGTTGTCACTTGTTTGTTAGAATGACACAAAAGAATCAAGGGAGAAAGATTACTAGAAAAGACTGAACAGATAATAGCACAACGGATCTTTGTTAGGTCTGTTAGACCTGTGCAGGGAAACGAACCTGCAGGTTTTAGGCCTTGGACTGCGGATTTGTCTATAGCGACCCAAAACCAATTGAAACTATAAGAACCCAAATGCAAAGGAAGCCCCTGTTTGTGGATCGGATTTTGTACCAAATGGAAAACCGCCTAGAACAAAAAATCGATGGGGTTGGATTGAAGAAACGTAAGGTAGTCGGAGCTTGTGTTATAAAATGACTTTATATTGCGGATTGCAAGAATCAGAACAGATTCAAAGGAATGGACGCTGAATACCTGGGCAAATAACATACAGAATGCATTAATCAGAACCGATTTGATGAGATGAATGTTGAAGACGAGTACCTGGCCTCTTCAACTTCAGAAAAAACGCCGCTTTGGCATACTTTGCATGAGCTAACAGAATAAATCGGCCGCTCAGCCCATGTGAATGGAATCGCCAACTAGTTTTGGGGCTTCCCATAGATCCGTAAACTTCTAAAAACAGATCATTCTAAGGATAAAATGACAACCGGCTTATTCCACCGTGCGCTTGTTTAGATTCTCGTTGTTCCAAAGATAGCAAAGCGTAAATGAATCTACCGTTCTAACGCTTATCACGAATTGCTCCATCGATTGCATTCAAAGAAGTCCGCAACCCTTCAAGCCCAAGCAAAATAATCTGCCTCCGACTCGATCAAGCTTCCTAGTCCCGAAAAATGTTATGCTTTCGAGTTTGGATTCGAGAAACAAAGCTTAGAAAATAAACGAAAAACAAGCCTCTAAGAACATAACAAAACCTATCGGATTTGCCATTGCCACAAATACCGCCAAAGATTTGCCATCGCCATAGCTACCAAAGATTTGCCATCGCCATAGCCGCCGGATTTGCCAAAGCCGCCGAATGTGTGTCTCATACCGCTTCTACCGCCATGGATGTTTGTCATACCTTCATTTGGATCGCCATGGTTGTGTACATGCAAGCGCCTTGGGGGAAAAGTTAACCAATAGGATGAAACCAAGAGGATCGCCATCTTAGCCGCCTATTTTTTCAAAATCTGACCGCCCATTTCTTTAGTCCAACCAATAGGATGACACCACGAAGATTGCAATCTCGGCCGCCCACCTCTCGCCGAGATCCGGGCCATCTATCTCAAGCTAATTTTTCATCCCATAGTTTAATTCTTATTTTCATTTCAACATGTGACACCATGGCCAGGACATGCGCTACGTGTATACCCTTGCTATATTGGCCATGGCCATATGGCCTGCATATTTTCCATATTAAATTAAAACACTAGAGGAAACAAACCGCCCGGCCAATTATGTTGCCCTAATTGTTGGCCCGTCCCATGCTTACACTCTCAATAGTCGAATTATATCCCCAATGAGTTAAAAATCCCCCAATTGCCCTATGCCTTAGGACTTCGAGTTTCTCAAGACATGTAATGGAACGAATTCACAAATACGACTCGTGAAGGGAGTTGTTAAATTTCTTGAGTTGTTAATCTCGTGAGTCCAATTTGATTATGTTTCATCTATGTAAAATCGGCAAAATTTCACCATATCAAAATTCCGAAATGCTTCGGGTAATGACCAATGGCGATGATTTTGTATCAAACTAAGCCGCATTGAGACAAGGGTCAATGTAAATAAACCTTTGGTTCTTTTTCTTTTCTTTCATCGCAATAATTGGATCACCCTTTCCTGCTCCCATGCTTAGAACCATTGTTACATGTTTTAAACCAATCATGATTCTTCCTTAGGGCATCCTTCATTTAATCTGTCCGACTCCCTCTTCAACTCAAGCTGAGTTTACAGGAGAAGATTTGATAGATCTCCCATGGCGTTTTCTTTTGCAATAAAGGCAATTCTTACAAGGCGGAGAAGGAGCATAAGGGCACTATCTGCTTAAAGACCGTCCAGATTGCTCTTCAAATATTTGGCCTTGTAAATGTAATCCAACCTATTCTTGCTGCAAAGAGTGTTACTCTCTTAGATATCTGGTTCTAGAATCTATATCACGGGCATAGTCTCTTCAATTGTTGGAGAGCCTAAGACAACATTTTTCTTCCCCTTATAACGACAATATGCTTGCTACAAAGACAATAAAATTTTAAAAAGACCAAAGTCTTTTTCTTTCTCATTGAGAAATCAGCATCTTTGATGTCTAATAAACACCAATCATATTATCCAGATTATGCATCGAGAGAATACCAACAACCGGACTTGTACTGCATGAAAAATAATGATAGATCAACAAAATAAGAGGTCTCTCTTTGGTGCCACATGTGGAGGTCACTCATCCTCCCGACGGACTTATATATTCTCACATCCTTAAATTTCGGGAGGTCCTCATACATGTTATTGCAACTACTTAGTCAATTGTTGATATTAATTCCCAGTCAACTACAAGGTCCTAACCTCATGCCGTAGGAGGCCCCATAATCATATCCTGTATAAACCTTCTCAAGATTCTCCCAATAGGCATTCATATGGGACTGCTCTCAAGACACATTAAAGAGACTCACTTGTGACACCAGCAAAGAGCATGGAAAAGATGATGTGGCCCTCCAATTGGTGACATGACATGCCAAGTAAGCAAGGTTTGACTAGGCCACTAATGAAAAGATGCACATTTTTGGTTTTTCATGGGGTGACGTTGGCAAATTTTGGGTGGCATGTCAACTAGGCTCCAACATGCCAAGGTGGCTCAAACATGCCATCTAGGCTCAAATATGCCACCTAGGCTCAAATATGCCACCTAGGCTCCAATATGCCAACATGGCTCCAACATGTCAATATGGCTCAAACATGCCACCTAGGTTCCAACATGCCAAGGTGGATCAAACATGCCACATGTGCTCTGACATGCCAAGGTGGCTCCAACATTCCACCTAGGCTCCAACATGTCAAGGTGGCTCAAACATGCCACCTAGACTCCAACATGCAAAGGTGGCTCAACCATGCCACATGGGCTCCAATGCGCCAAGGTGGCTCAAACACACCACATGGGCTCCAAAATGCCAAGGTGGCTCAAACATGTCACATGGGCTCCAACATGCCAAGGTGGCTCAAACATGCCACCTAGGCTCAAACATGCCAAGGTGGTTCAAACATGCCACCTAGGCTCCAACATGCCAAGGTGGTTCAGACTTGCCACCTAGGCTCAAATATGCCAAGGTGGCTCCAACATGCCACGCTAGGGTCCAACATGCCACCTACGGTCCAACATGCCAAGGTGGCTCGAGCATGCCACCTAGGCACTCCAAATGGTGACATGGCATGCCAAGTAAGCAAGGCCAAGTTTTGACTAGGCCAAAAATGAAAAGATGTCCATCTTTGGTCTTTTCATTGGGTGGTGTTGGCAAATTTTGGGTGACATGGCTAGATGGTGGTGACATGGACATGATGACTAGGACTTTATGCAAGAAATATGATAACCTTTGGAATTTTTGGTAGAGGAGTTTGGCAAGGGATAGAATAGAGGGATCTTGCGCTGACACCCTTCCCCAAATCGAACCAGGCCAGGACTTTGCGCGGCTTCCTCACCAGAGGGGAGAGGCCAGACCCCAGGAGACGGACCTCATAAAGGTTGTTGAGGCAACCTTTCCTGCCAGCGCTCCTCCGGGAGGCCAAATGCCAATGCCCCCCTCGCAGAGCTCGGTTTCCCTATCCGACCGTCTTCTGGCATCAACACCCTCCCTCTACGTGATGACATTGTGCAAGATCCTGGTCGAATCTGACTAGGATATGGCATCCGAAACGTAAACCCTGTGTGTTGCTAGGTTATTGAAGAGTTTACGTTATGGAGGTCGAGTTTTAGTCGGTTGCACTTGGGACATGGTCGAGAAGTTGCAGTTGAAAATGCGAAGCATAGGAACTGACGGAATAGGGTTTGGATTTATCCTCCTCCCAGTGTGGCAATTAGAAGTCAAGAGCACCTTTTGTAGTAGCAAAATTGTTTGGGATCATTCGGTATGGCCAATAGATCCAAACTCTGTTATTTCAGTTGCTATGGCTCCGCATGCATGTTCAGAAAAGGTGCACTTAGTTATCCAAGAAAACGACCACGTTTTAGTATGCGAAACGTAAAACCCTACAATAACCTACCAACATACAGGGTTTACGTTTCGGAGGTTAAAACATAGTCATTTTCTTGGATAACTACTAACTAGATGTACCTTTTCTAAATATACATGATGAGCCATTTGCAACTGAAATAATAGATTTTGAATCTATTGGCCATCCCGAATGATCCCGAACAATTTTGCTACTGCAAAAAGCGCTCTTGACTTCTAATTGCCACACTCGGAGGAGGATAAATCCAAACCCCATTTCGTCAGTTCCTATTGCTTCGCATTTTCAACTGCAAATTCTCGACCATGTCCCAAGTGCAACCGACTAAAACTCGACCTCCATAACGTAAACCCTTCAATAACCTAGCAATACACAAGGTTTATGTTTCAGAGGCCATATCCTGGTCAGATTCGACCAGGATCTTGCATAATGTCATCACGTAAAGGGAGGGTGTTGACGCCAGAAGATGGACCCTTAAAACCTTCCGGAAGCAGTTCGCCCCAAAGGTTCTCTCCTGAAGGCTCCTGGCCACGGACGGGCAACTCTCCCACTCCGGAACTGTGAACTGACTGTCAATGGACTCAAAACGTCGACATTACCCTGGGGACCAAGTTTCGTAGGCAGAAGACCACCCCTTCTCCAAAAGCGCCAAAGTAGCTCATGTCCAACACGTTCGTAGTCAATTGACCCAAGAGGTGGCTGTGGAATACTGCCATGTAGAGGGTTCGTGTTTCTTTCATTGCAAAAAATGACCGTATAACTTGGTCGCTGGGGTAATTTCGTCATTCCGGACGACATGGAAAAGTCGAATCTCTATTCCGGAGCCCGCGTGGCATGTTTGAGCCACCTTAGCATGTTGGAGCCCACGTTGCATGTTGGAGTCCACGTGGCATGTTTGAGCCACCTTGGCATGTTGGAGCCTAGGTGGCATGTTGAAGCCTAGGTGGCATGTTTGAGCCACCTGGCATGTTTGAGCCTAGGTGGCATGTTGGAGCCTAAGTGGCATGTTTGAGCCACGTTGGCATGTTGGAGCCTATGTGGCATGTTGGAGTCTAGGTGGCATGTTTTGAGCCACCTTAGCATGTTAGGTCCTAGGTGGCATATTGGAGCCTATGTGGCATGTTCGAGCCACCTTGGCATGTCAGAGCCTAGGTGGCATGTTTGAGCCCATGGCATGTTTCAGCCATCTTGGCATGTTGGAGCCTAGGTGGCATGTTGGGGGCTAGGTGGCATATTGGAGTCTAGGTGTCATGTTGGATTTTATGTGGCATAGAGCCTAGGTGGCATGTTGGAGCTCGAGGTGGCATGCCTGAGCCACCTTGGCATGTTGGAGCCTAGGTGGCATGTTGGAGCCCACATGGCATATTTGAGCCACCTTGGCATGTTTGAGCCTATTTGGCATGTTTGAGCCTAGGTGGCATGTTAGAGCAAAGGTGGCATGTTTGAGCCACATTGGCATGTTGGAGCCTAGGTGGCATGTTTGAGCCACCTTGGCATGTTATTGGAGCCTAGGTGGCATGTTATTGGAGCCTAGGTGGCATGTCTGAGTCCGTGGCATGTTTGAGCCACCTTGGCATGTTTGAGCATGTTGGAGCCACGGTGATATGTTGGAGCCACCTTGGCATGTTGAAGCCTAGATGGCATGTTGGAGCCCACGTGGCATGTTTGAGCCTAGGTGGCATGTTGGAGCCCACGTGGCATGTTTGAGCCACCTTGGCATGTTTGAGCCCACGTGCGATGTTTGAGCCACCTTGGCATGCTGGAAGTTGGAGCCCGCATGGCATGTTTGAGCCACCTTGGCATATTTGAGCCTAGGTGGCATGCTTGAGCCACCTTGGCATGTTTGAGCCACCTTGGCATGTTGGAGCCTAGATGGCACGTTGGAGCCCGCATGGCATGTTTGAACCACCTTGGCATGTTGGAGCCTAGGTGAGCCCACGTGGCATGTTTGAGCCACCTTTGCATGTTTGAGCCTAGGTGGCATGCTAGATCCTAGGTGTCATGTTTGAGCACCTTGGCATGTTTGAGCCACCTTGTCATGTTGGAGCCTAGGTGGCATGTTGGAGCCCGCGTGGCATGTTTGAGCCACCTTGGCAAGTTGGAGCCTAGGTGGCATGTTGGAGCCCGCGTGGCATGTTGGAGCATGTTGGAGCCTAAGTGGCAAGTTTGAGCCACCTTGTCATGTTGGAGCCTAGGTGTCATGTTGGAGCCACCTTGGCATATTTGAGCCTAGCCACCTTGGCATGTTGGAGCCCACGTGGAATGTTTGAGCCACCTTGACATGTTGGAGCCTAGGTGGCATGTTGGAGCCCATGTGGCATGTTTGAGCCACCTTGGCATGTTAGAGCCTAGGTGGATTGTTGGAGCCTAGGTAGCATATTAGACCATAGTGGCATGTTGGATAGGTGGCATGTTGGAGCCTAGGTGGCATGTTTGAGCCACCTTGGCATGTTTGAGCCTAGGTGGCATGTTGTGAGCCACCTTGGCATGTTGGAGCCTAGATGGCATGGTGGAGCCCACGTGGCATGTTTGCGCCAACTTGGCATGTTGGAGCCACCTTGGTGCATGTTTGAGCCACCTTGGCATTTTTGAGCCACCTTGGTGGCATGTTTGAGCCACCTTGGCATGTTTGAGCCTAGGTGGCATGTTTGAGCCAAGTGGACAAAAAATTTGGCCATTCCACATTTCTATGCCAGAAAAAGGTATGTACACTTAAATGATGATATCTTGAGTGTTTTTTAACATTTCTGGCTGATATTTGAAATGGCTATCAGGGAAAACATGTACGAACATGTGGAAAGAATTTTGGCTTGATTTACAACTAAGGTGATGGAGAGAAATTGGATATATTTTTCTCTCAATGAACTATAAAAAAGAACCAATAAACAATTTTTTGAATCCTGATTTCTATAAGGTTTTTGTTGTGTGGTTTCAACTCCTGCAAGTCTGAATGGGACCTAAGATTATGTGAATATCCTCAAAAAATGGATTCGAGGCATAAAAGAGCAAAACTCTCTCTCTCTCTCTCTCTCTCTGGGCGTTTAGTCTAGTGGTAACACACTAGATCTAGCAACTATAGGTCTCGAAGTTCGAGACCGCCTCTCTCTCTCTCTCTCTCTCTCTCTCTCTCTCTGGGTGTCAAAACCCACGACGCATAATAATGTAAAGTGGTTGGGGGCGGGGCCCAACCAAGCAATGTAGTGTGGTGTGTGGTCACATGTCCAGTTGGATGCTGCCTAGTGGCGTGACGTTAAAATACTATCTATCTATCTCTCTCTCTCTCTCTCTCTCTCTCTCTCTCTCTCTCTCTCTCTCTCTCTCTCTCGCACGCACGCACGCACACACACAAACAAACAAACACACACAATCCCCCCCCCCCCCACAACACACACATACACTCACACGCACGCACATACACTCTCTCACTGAATCTGATAGACTTGTTAGTCCCCATGGATGTTAAAGTTAAATTCAATTCAATTCAATTTTGGGATCTTCGTAATGCCTTTGCATTTTAGTTTTCTATAAGCATGAGGGGTAGAGGGACAATAGATGAGATATTGCATTTTTACACATGGCATGTAATGACAACATGAATACTATATGGGGTGTCCTATGGATGGGAGCAGTGCAATGATTGTATAATGATGCTTACAAAATTGGCTATAAAGAACCTTAAAATATCACACCCCTTTAGAGAACCATTACATCCTTTAGAAAAAACCTTCTTAAACTATACTTATAAACCACACCTCCAAATACTACACCTCCTTAGAAACATCACCACCTCAAAAGAAAAAACCATAGTTCCTTTAACAAAAAACATACCTCCTTAAAAAACCACACGTCCTAAAAGCAAAGACCACAGCTCCCTAAAAAAAAAACTACACTTACTTATAAACCACACCTCCAAAAACTACACCTCCTTAAAAACACCACTACCTCAAAAGAAAAAACCACAGTTCTTTTAACAAAAAACATACCTCCTTAAAAAGCCACACGTCCTAAAAAAACAAAAACCACAGCTCCTTAAAAAAATAACAGTGGACGTTCCTTGTCCACTTAAAAAACAACACCGTTAGTTAGTAAAACCACACCTCCACAGATCTACATGTAGGTTTTTTTGAAATCTCTGAATAAAGAACATGTGGACCTAAGAAAACTATACTTTTCAACAGTGGACCAAAACGCGGGATGAGTGTGAAGCCAAGGCCAGTGGCTATGGCAAACGGCGCCATTCGGCACACTAAGGGGAGGAGGATCACATTTGACATAGACCTTAGTGGGATTAAGTGGCCGATGGGGGCGGAAGTCATGGATATTGGAAGATATGATCGATGGAATTCTTGAAGCCAGCCAAAGCCAGCCAAAGCCATGATCGACTGTGACCGAAACGAAGTCACCATGACGGCACCGGACGGCAACAAATTTATAGTGAAAGGTAAGAAGGTAGCTTCTCCCATGCAGTGTATCTCTTTGAAGCAGCTAAGGAAGAGTATAGAAAGGAATAAGGTGGACTACATCTTGAGGATGGAATCAATTGAGCCAAGCAAACAGGATGGAAGTGACCCAAAGGAGAATCAGTTGCCCAAGCAGATAGCAAGGCTTATTTTAGAGTTTAAGGATGTATTCCCGGATGAAATCCGGCAGCTACCACCTTATAGGGGTGTGGAATGTGAGATCACATTAGCTCCGTCTGAAAGCCTACAAGAAGGCAATCGATAGAATGAGCACCCGAATTGATTGAGCTCAAGAAGCAGCTCCGTGAATTGCTTTGAGCTTTGGTTTTATTAGAGCAAGTGTGTCTCCTTTTGGAGCACCTATACTCTTTGTGAAGAAGAAAGATGGGAGCTTAAGAATGTGCATAGACTATCGCCAGCTCAACAAGCAGACGATAAAGAATAAGTATGCATTGCCAAGGGCAGACGATCTAATGGACCAGCTCCAAGGAGAAAAGGTATTCTCTAAAATTGATTTGAGGTCAGGGTACCATCAGATAAGAATAAAGGAAGAGGATATCCACAAAACCGCCTTTAGAACGCGGTATGGTCACTTTGAGTTTACAGTAATGCCCTTTGGTTTGTCGAATGCTCCAGCAACTTTTATGCGCCTCATGAACGACATCTTCAGGGATTTCTTGGATGAGTTTGTTATTGTTTTCTTCGACGACATTTTAGTCTACAGCAAGTCCATTGAAGAGCATTGTCAGCATTTGAGGAAAGTGTTGGAGAAGTTGAGACGTCATCGGTTGTATGGGAAGCTCTCCAAGTGCCACTTTGCAACAGGCCGAGTGGAATATTTGGGGCATGTGGTAACATCTGAGGGAATATCTACAGACCCATCTAAGATTGAGGCAATAGTTGATTGGCCAGCTCCAAGGAATGTGGCAGAAGTAAGAAGCTTTCTCGGGTTGGCGGGATATTATAGAAAGTTCGTGAAGGACTTTGCTAAGTGGGCGTCCCCTTTGTCGGACCTCACCAAGGCCAAGAAGATTAAGGATTGGACTAGCCATTGGTTAGAGAAAGTCCAAGCTTCCTTTGAGAAGCTTAAGGAGGCCTTAACAACAGCTCCAGTGCTTGTTCTCCCATATCCGAGTAAAGATAAGTTGGTAGCAACAGATGCAAGCAAGATAGCAACAGGGGCAGTCTTGATGCAAGAAGGAAGAGTAGTCGCCTACGACTCGAAGAAGATGAACGACGCCGAGCAACGCTATCCAACCCATGATCAGGAGCTGCTAGCCATTGTCAGGGCATTAAGGATATGGAGGCATTATTTGCTGGGGAGGAAGTTTCAGTTAGATACTGATCACCAGAGCCTTCAGTATCTTTTCACCCAGCCACTCCTCAACTTAAGGCAAAGGAGGTGGATGGAATTTCTTGAGGAGTATGATTTTGATATAATATATAAGCCCGGCAAGCTTAATGTTGTGGCAGATGCCCTCTCTAGGAGACCATTTCAGACAAGGACGCATTGTAATGCGATTTCCACTCTTTCGAGTGGGTTTGGCAGGAAGATTGAGGAGACCTTGCCAGCGGATGAAGAATTCAAGGAGGTATGGAAAAGCCTCTCGAGGGAAGCTAGAACAGATAAAGAACGGGAAGCCTTCAAGCATTATAAGAAGGAGGGCAACCTGTTGTATCACAAGCATAAGTTGTGTGTGCCTGAGTCATCAGGGGTAAGGAAGTTAATTCTTCATGACACACACAACAGCCCAATAGCAGGGCATGCGGGCTTCATGAAGACCTATTTCAAGATTCGAAGTAGTTACTTCTGGCCAGGATTGAAGAGGCAGATAGCTGCATATATTCGGGATTGCCAGTTGTGTCAGCAGACCAAAGTGGAGCAACTTAGGATTCCAGGTGCTTTAGAGCCATTGGGAGTGCCAAATGCGAAGTGGGAGGTCATAAGCATGGATTTCATCACAGGACTCCCTAGAACTCTTTGAGGCAAGGATGCATTGATGGTTGTCGTAGACAAGTTATCTAAGATGGCACATTTTGTGCCTTGCAAGACTACTGACACCGCATTAGATACTGCCAAGTTATTTGTAAGGGAGATTTTTAGACTCCATGGCATGCCTCGGGAGATAATATCTGATAGAGATTCTAAGTTTATGAGCGCCTTTTGGCAGGACCTCTTTAGCACCATTCAGACAAAGCTCTCCATGAGCACGGCATATCATCCCCAAACAGATGGCCAGACGGAGAGGACGAATCGAATCATTGAAGACATGCTTGAAGCTATGTGTGGAACAAAGCGGTCAAGTGGGATGAGTATATCCACTTGGTGGAATTCGCCTACAATAGTGCCAAACAGGAGTCATCTCAGATGTCCCCTTTCATGGTAAATTACGGGTACCAGTGCCTAACCCCTCGATACACCGCACAATCACGTCGAAAGATTGAAGTATCCCAAAGATGTTAGGAGATATCGTAGTTGGTGGAAGAAGTAAGGGTTACTTATTGGCAGCAAGAAGTCGGCGAAAAAGTGTGGCCGAAGCATTACCGTGACCGTAAGAGAGTTTAAGGTAGGCGATAAGCGTCCCGGTTGAAGATCAAGGTTAAGCAAGCTAAGCTTCGGATTGGGAGTTGCAAGAAGCTTGCCCCTAGGTGGGCTGGTCCGTTCAAGATTTTGGAGAGAGTGGGCTCCCAAGCCTACAAGTTGGATCTTCCGGCCCATCTGAAGGTTCACAAGGTCTTCCACGTAAGTTTATTAAAAAGGCACAATCCTAACCCTGAGGAGGTTTTGGATACTCCAACTTTGTTGGAAATGACGGAGGAGCAAGTGGAAATCGTGCCTGAATTACTCCTTGATAAGTCATTCAAGAAGACTAGGAGGTCTCAGTTCCTCCAATATTTGGTTAAGTGGAAGCATCTACCCGTGGAAGACGCGACATGGGTATTGAAGCAAGATTTGGAGAAGCAATACCCAGAGTTTATGAAGGAGTTCGATGGGCAAGTCGTCTCCGACTTGGTCGACCCCGACTTGCCAGGTGGTTAGCTAGTATGTTGTTAGTTAGCCTTGAGCCTGGCGCATGCATTCTAGTTAGAAGGGTGCATGTGCCAGAATCTTGGATCGTGTGGGCGATGATGGGATACGCCTTTAGGGTAAAAGCATGCTACGGTGTACCACTTTTGGAACCCTCAAAAGTACTTACACTGGATACTTTTAAATTTGGTACTTTCATAGTTTTCTTTCCACTAAAATCAATAAAAAAAGTTTGAATTAAAGGTCAATAACATGTCAATCTATAGTATCAAAGGATAACAATACCATTAGAAACTAGAATGAATGAATCAACTCTCAAACTTATTGTTTATTAAGATATTTGTGAAAGTTCCAAGTACCCAGTACTGGGTACTTTTCTGGGTAGTTTTGCACTCCCTAAAAAGTAATTTATATGGTACACCCTAGCATGCTTTCACCCTTTAGGGCATTCTCTAGGCCACACGCACCAAGAGGTGCGCATGACCATTAGGGTCATGTGAGTGAGGAATGAGGCATGGTGGGCGATGATGGGACATCGATCGGATGATCTCTATGCCACGATGCAGGGGACGCACACCTGGCCGTAGGAGGGTCATGGTGAAGGTCAAAGTGATCATGCGCGATGATGGGATCGTGAGACGTTCCCTAGCTTTAAACCCTTGGGGCATGAGGCACTAGGGGTACTCGGCACCGGGTAACCGAGTACAAGGTAGCACTTGATCATGGGCGATGATGGGAGCATCTTAAATGGTCCTTAAGCTCAAATCCGAAAGGACCATGATCTTGTGCAAGGTAGTAGGATAACCTTGAGCTAGTAGTTCGGCTCAAGGAGGTGGGTAAGGGGGGTGGTCCCCTAAAACCACAAATTTATTAATTAAACTAACGTAATGTGCTCCTTGTGCAGGCAAGTAAAAGGTGGGCATCGAGGAGGGGCGCACTAAATTGATTTAAAGTGTATATTATGCTATTTCTTTGCAGGCATAAGGTAGGTTCGTCACCTTAGCGCAATGCTGAGGACAGCATTGTCCTAAGGGGGGGAGAATGTGACGTTCCAGGGGAATATACGCTATAAATATGTATATTCCTGGACCCGTCACTATACAAGTCTATTTTCATAGCCTTTTATACCATAGATTGTGGCACTAGGGGGCGTGACTAAGTTATTCACATAACTTAGCCAACCTTTGGTTAAGACCCTTTTCCACGTGGCCTTAACCTATTGGGCACCCGCCACACATACTTACCCTATTGGTGCCACGTGGCATCCTATGTGGACCTAACTTATATTAGCTGAAACCCTAACCCTAGGCCTCTTTCCAGCCCTAGCTCCCAGAGACTCACCTACGCATTCGAAACCCCGTTTCGAATATCATTTGTTGTGGCATAGATTGGTGCAGCAGCCCCCGTAGAGTAGACCCGTTCTTGGAGCAAGAGCAGCATTACGCGAGTCGAAGACCATGGAGACACCCGGATCTGGAGGGAGAGCTTCGGGAGCAGGTATGTAGAGTAGTAGTTATGGTAGTTCATCTGGAATTAGCATTCCAGATGTGCTAGTATCTTGTATCTAGGGTAGAGCCATCCTAGAACCCGCATACATCATCTCAACCCTAATCAATGAACCCTAACCATAGGTTAGATTGTATGATTAGGTTAAGATGTTCTTATGAACATTCTTATGATGTGATGATTATATGACGATGGTTGATCATGTTTGCTCCTCTTGTATTGGGAAGGGGGGTAGAGACCTAGAGCCATATGTAGTATGCTCCTAGAGTAGATCCCTTAGTTCCTATTAGTTGCGGCCTGTGCATAGGAGCCCACCAGGCTATTGGGGCTATGATGTGACTCAGCACCACATAACGGGGCTAGAAGCAATGTGGAGGGAGGATCCCTGCCGAGTGGGGGCTACGGGGGATCCCATAGTGGGCTAGGCTTATGGTCGGTCACTTCGTGAGGGCCGAGCATGAGTCCGACACCTCCTGGGGCAATGGTGCCGCCCTGCCTCTCGAGAGCTGCAAGTGTCGGCTTGGCTCTCGTTTTGGGGGGTTAAGTCGGGTACGAATCGTGTGTCGCCACGATTCTCTAGCCGCCCACGGAAGCTCTAGACCCTGGGAAGGAGAGATGCAACCCTTCCTGCCTCGTCGGACCAGGGAGATGCAACCTGGAGTAGTCCCGATGGGTGATGCCATGGGATTGCGTATCCGGAAGGCTAGAGTCACGCCAGCCTGATTTAGCCCATCTGCAAGGTATGCACAGGAGGGGCGGATGGAGTGGTCAACCCTAGCCATTGTCTTATGCCAGCCCTCGCCATTGCCATGACTCGGTCTGTTCTATCTTGAGGCCTAGCCGGTCAGTCATCCTCCTTACGAGTCTGAGCCGGGGTAGGAGCTATCATGTTTTACGGTTTATGATTATCATCTTTGCTTTGGTATATGCGTGAAGGACTACCCTTCGAGGTAGTATTTATGTGTTTGATGCTAGTTCTGACATGTTTATCGCTTCCGCTGATATAGGAGCCCATAGGGGAAGGGCGCGCAAGACACCTTCGTGTCCCCTCCCCGCACTAGGGTCACCTTAGAGTGCGGGGCAGACGGAGGGCCTGTGCGGTTGTTGAGCCGGACAGGGGATTTCCTGCCGGGTGTACGACCGGGCGCCGTATGTTTAGCAGGGAGCGTCACAAAGAGATCTAAGCTTAAGGCGAATGGAAGGACTTACCTTGCATGAAATGATCCATTGTGCTTCCTTGGACTTGACTTGAAGAGACTTTCCACCACTGGAGCCACTAACTCCTCCTCCTACTGTGGACTGTGCTGTTGTGCCAGCTACAGACCCTATAGAATCAGATCTGCTCAAAATCCCTGCTTCTGCACTAACAGTGCCATTTGGATCTACCAGATCCCAGAGATCTTCCTCCAAAGTCGTATTTAATTAAAGTGGGACTCATTCCATTCCCATTTTTTTTTGGAACCCTGTTAATTTACATAAAAAGAAGCACCTCGACCCGAAAACTATCCTTAATTCGAATTTTTGAATAAAACTCTGCATTCCAGCTTTGCTGCAGTTTTCCCTGGTTAGCGAGTCGAGAACAAGAACAATGCAACTGAAACAAAGGAAATTCATTAAAGATTGAAACCAAAGAACTAGTTGAAAAAGAATTTTTATTAATAAATGGAATAGGTACAATGTATTTTACATCGGACGCAGAGACCATGGCGGTCTTGCTGTCACTACAGTCACATCATCTTGGTAGGTGGTCCACCTTAGGGGATTAACTAGCGGCGCTTCTTCACGCCGACTGTAAGCCTTGGGGGCAACCTGAAGAGTGTGGAATGCCTCACGTGGAGGTGCCTCTGGAGCTACCGGCCGACCTGTCCACCCGACTTCTCCACTCGCCTCCCGCAGCCTTTCATCGAATATGCTCCTTCCCCAACCTCCGTGGATGTTATGCAATGCTTGCAAGATGCTTTGAGCTTCCTGGACTTTCTCTTTGTTCTTCGCCTGTTCTTTATCCCCAGGGTGTAGCGAGCAACCTCTGAATTCGCGAGCAACCTTATCCCAGAGGCCGGGCAAGAGTGTAGCGTGACCGGGGTCTGTGCCAGAACGGTATTTCTTTCGCCTTGAGCGGGATCTGTGCCGCCTCGAGCAGTCTCTGTGATGCCTGAGCGGGATCTGTGCTCGTGTCGGATCTGTGCCTGAACCACCTGGAGCAAGGAGAGTATGATTAACAATTACGGTGCCATTAGTCAAAACGAAGAAAAGAATGTTGAAATCAAATTACAATGGAGGACATTCATTCCATACAACTGCATCCAATGACGTGGGAAGTAGTGTCTTTCTCGACTCGCGAGTCGAGAAAGGCCCATAAAAGTGAAAGTACAACCATTCTCATTAGAATATGGTTGCATCCAATCACACACGGAAGCATACAAATGGTTTTAGTCAGCGAGACAACCGGTGCCTTTCTCGACTCGCGAGTCGAAAAGGCCCAATCTGCAACGTGAAGCATCATCATAATACATTGTGGCTGCATCCGGTCCACACAATCAAACATACAAATGGTCTCATCAACAGGACAAGCATGCCTTTCTCGACTCGTGAGTCGAGAAAGGCATCAAAAACTCAATATACAAGTATATTCATTACAAAATGTTCAATACATTTCACGTTTGTTTACAATATTCACACAATTTGACTATCTGAAAGCAGAGGTCACTCTTCTTGTTCACCAAAATATTTGTCGTCCATAGCTTTCATGATCGCCTTGCTCTCTGGATCGGGTTCCGTGAGGCTCGGATAGTTCCTAATCACATCGGGCGACAAGAATGGCAAAGAGGGATTCCGCCAAGACGGGACCGATCAAGGACAACCACCTATCCGTCTCATATTCTTGGTCGATATGGCTTAGCAATGATTGTATTTTGCGCGTTATGATAGCACTTGTAGGCGGAGTCGTCTATGATCAGCGTGTTGTGTTTGCCATAGTCCTGGAATTGCTCATAAACCCTGTCCAGCCTTTTCACCATTATAGGCTTCCCCTTTGTGATGGCTGGATCGCGGTCCGACACATGCTCGACCCTTTCGCTTCCCCAAACGAACTTGAACTTCAAAACTGAAATGCCGAGAACACCAAGAACATTGACAATATTTTTCTTTGCCATACAAGACCATATGCCCACTTCGAATCCCCGTTCAATGCACCATTCAATAATTTCCTTAGCTCTAGGCCTCGGATACACTATTTTATGCTCCGTTCTGGTCGGGATCACTGCAGCTAATACTCCATTGACGTCAAATATTACAAGCTTGGCGGGACCAGCTGGATCCCAGTTGGAGTTTGGCTCTGACCATATTTCCGGTTCATCGGGATCCAAATGCGGGATCATTATCTTTTCGGGTCCTTTCTGGCTGTGAGCAGTGTCTTGCTCTGGATTGTCTTTGTCCTTTTCATTCTCCTCCTCGCGACGTGAACCGCTGCCCAATGACAATGATCCGGAGTCGTTGACATGGAACTCCCTGAAATGATGACATCTGTCAGAAAGGAAACGAGTTTTCTCGACTCGCGAGTCGAGAATGAAAAGAAAAAGGTATTGAAAGGAAATGAGTTTTCTCGACTCACGAGTCGAGAAACACCGATAGAGCAAAGTAAACTCACCTCAATCTCAGATTCTCAAGAATGTGTTCGGTAGCATCCTTGTCTAAACCTTCGACAATCACGTCTACGTCAGCTTGGTCTCCCTCGTCCTCGTCGTCTTTACTTTGCTTCCATTTGTCTTCCTCCCCTTGAAATGCTCATGAAAGCGAGATCCGTGTATGACCGAATGGTTTCAACCATGTCCTTATTTCCAACCACGGATATAGGTTTCATTCCAAACAAAGATAGCCCCACGAGAGAAACGGGCCATTCATGTACCACTTTCGCATACAATTTGATCTTCCTCGACCGGTGGTTATGAAGTACTTGATAACTCTTGGCGGATAGGAATTCTATGTATAGGACACATCGCACCATCTTTGCTGACCTTGTCCATCGATGGAACATCCTCCATAAATCTGCCCCCCTTCCGGGGTTCCATCTGCTCTTGAGAGATCATGAACTGTCGAGATAATGATGCTCGCTAGACCACCACTTATCCGGTCTACACCGATCTTGAAATCAAAACCAAAACTATGTTGGCAAAGCTTGGTGCCTTGACAAGCCAAGTCTACACTCATGATCAAGTTAGGTATATGGAGTACATGATCTTGTTGGTGAAGTTAATATCAGTTTGCCCATTGGGAGACGGCGGTTGTCGATTGCCCGGCATGCAAAAGACAAAGAAACCGAAAGTATCCGTGTCGGTCATGTCGGACACGTCTTGTACCACTTGCTCTATGTCGACTTTGTCATAAAAAGGGTGGGGTATTCGATCATATTGATGACAAATAGTGCCAGCGGTCAGTGCCGCCGGACCACCAAATCCCTTGTGTCCCAAAGTTACCAAAAATGGGGGAGCTATCGTCGGCCTTAAATGGGACCACCCGAATCAAGCTTCCTCTTGAGTTGCCATAGCACGTTCGGGGAAAGGAAGGGTTTTGGCGTTACGCTTCAACCGTGTTGATGTAGGGTTGACATAGACGATTCAATTCCTTCATGTCTTCCTCATCAAGGGCAGCCTTTTCCTTGTAAAAATCAAAGTCATGGTATTCATTAGATGCAACGTTGCAGAACTCCGTGATGCCTTCTTCTAACGCACGCTGTCGCTTTAGGGGCGTGGCATAATCCTTTGCGTCCCTGCATTTTAGAACTCCTAGTCTTCCTTAGCGAGGATTGTTCCATCCAAGATTACGCCTTGCGGTCAAGCGTTTCTTTGTCCGGTGAGGCCCGTATCCTCTTCATGAACTGCTTGTCAAACAACTTGGGGTCCGGCTGGATGGAAATTCTCCACTTCTTTGTCCTTCGACTTGCCTCTTGTCCATTGAGCCCATATCTCAGTCCATTTCTCCCAGACCGCCTCAGTGCTAAGAATGAGGTCATATTGGTCTGAGAGAGACTCCCTGCCTTTCCTTGGTGTTCTCTTCTTCTTCTCCTCTTCTTCCTCTCCCTCATCATCTTCCTGTCCCTCCGTGAACATATCCACGCATAGTTTCTCAAAGGTCTTCCACTTATCAGGGGAGCCTGTTTCCTTTAGGGCGCGAGGACAACCCAATGCTTTCCACTTTGTTGCCTAGCGTGTATGATCTGGGTCGGGGATAAGCGGCGCATTCATCAATGCACCAATGTCGAGCATGAAAGCATCTACAAAAACCTGCAATAAACAGTAAATAGTAGCCCCGGGTTTTCTCGACTCGCGAGTCGAGAAAGTCCCTTGAACGCCTAAATTTCTTTTTACTTATCTGGGTTTTCGACTTCAGCGAAGTCGAGAAAGCTCTGTATCCTTTGATTTTACGTGTTTACCGGCTTTCTCGACTGCGAGTCGAAAAACCCGATGATAATCGGGAAAATGTTAGGATGGTAGGGCTTTCTCGACTTCGGGCGAAATCGAAAAAGTCCCTTGAACGCCTAATTTTCTTTTTACTTATCGGGTTTTTCACGCGAAATCGAGAAAGCTCTACATCCTTTGATTTTACGTGTTACCGGCTTTCGACTGAAGTCGAAAACCCGATGATAATCGGGAAAATGTTAGGATGGTAGGGCTTTCGACTCGCGAAGTCGAAAAAAAGTCCCTTGAACGCCTAATTTTCTTTTACTTATTCGGTTTTCGACTTCGCTGGAAGTCGAGAAAGCTCTACATCATTTGATTTTTACGTGTTACCACGGCTTTCTCGACTGCGAGCTCGAAAACCCGATGATAATCGGGAAAATGTTAGGATGGTAGGGTTTTCTCGACTCACGATCGAAATGGAAAGATTCGAGAGAGTTATTTACCTTCGTAGGCGGCACTCGGCGCTATTGTGTTCGCAAAGGTGGCTAATCTTGGCGGTTCGGTTGTTGGCGTCTCCGTAGAAAGAACTCTGCACTCTCGCAGCATATCTATCCTTGATCGCTGCGGCACCTCCTTCTCCGTCTGCAATACTTGCGCCGCCCTCAGCGAATCTTGACCGTCTACAACCCGAACCGGACGTCTTTTCCCTTCGGATCTTCCTCGGACTTCCGGTGAACGACTCGCCTACCGATCTGTTAAAAGGTATGACATCCGCAGGCATTGGATCTGCAACAGGATGTCGCACCATCAGGTTCAGAATCTCCAGCATGTGTGCTGGATTAAATTCCCTGTGGTTGAACAAGACGGCATCTCCCGTGCAAACCTTCAGCCGTCTAATGTCCAGCAGCAGCTTGTGTGATATTCCCAACGGATAATACTGAGCTAGACGCTCCATTTTCTGTGCCCCTCTCTGTGAAATCCTGATCTGATCATCTGGATCCATTATTGGGGACTCGTCCATATCTTCGTCTCCTTCGTCATCTGATTCCTCCCGTGTGGTGTCATCATCCCCATCTTTGTTTTTTGGTGGACTTTTTTGTGTATGAACCACAACTTCATTCCCCACTGTAGAGTGTTGTAGAGTCTTCACCCGGTAGAAGTGAAGCTCCCGTATTGAACAGTTTTTCCGACTGAAAATCTCCATACCAAGCTCCACGGATGTTAGGGTTCCGGCCTCCTTCATCCCTTCGGATCCTTCCACCCAAGGTTCGACAATTTAAAAGCGCCGAGCCTTTTTTCTGCCCTTAGCCTTGCTCATGGAAGAGTGAGAATAATTTGAAACTGCTAATTTTTGGTGTGATAGAACTTACTCTTACGGCGGTCCCTCGACATGTAGTGTTAAATGCTTTGAATGCAAGCGCGAGAGGGAGAGCACAACACCGATTTTCTTGTACTTGTCTCCGGAGCTCTTCTTGTCCCTTTGGTGTAAAACAGATCTTTCTCCTTCCCACTTGTCGATACCTCGACATACCACCAAGAATCTGCTTCTTTGTTTCAAAGAAGCTCGTCTCCGGTCCCTCGATGGCGAAGAATGGAGTTGACCCGGTGATCACCGGTGAGTCCGAGGTGAATCTTTGCAAGAAGAAATGATGGATCGAGTTAAGGTATTCCGACAAAAAGAAAAACCTCGAGCTCACACAGGGTGTTTGTCTTCTTCTTCTTCTTTGCCCGGTAGAAGCATCCCCTCCGGCCTCTTTCTTGGGCGAGTCATGTCTCTAAGCCCTCTCATCCTCTTTGGACCCCTCTCAAATTAAGTCTCCTCCGTAGCGTTGTGAGTTTTAGGACTGCATGTAAAAAGATCGGGCGTGTTCTTTAATTTGAAGTTAAGGACATGCAATCATTTATGAAAAGAAGCGGGCTAAAGTACAAAGACCGGGTAGGCTTTAGCCCGCCAAACACTATTTCAAATTTAATCACATCAAGGGACTAAGTGGCGGAGCCTAGTTTATCTTCCCTCTGCGGCATTGGAGACCTCGAGTTCGGAGGGGAGCATCGACTGTTAGCGACTTAGGAATGGCGCCCCGATGCGCGGATGGCTACTAATGGCGCCTTGCATATGTGTTTTTCCCCGACCGGCGTCCCTATTGCAAGCGGTTGATTTGATCGATGAGCACGGAGCTAAGGTAGGAAGCGGAGAGGAGCTGCCGGACACGGGAACTCTACTGCTGCGCACCATGGAACGGGATACGCGAGAATCGCAGATGATACAAGTATTAGATGCGAATACACTCTTGAAGAGACCGGCGGAAGAAGCAAAGACTCTAGGTGAGGCTGCGGGATCCGTGATCTGATGGCCCAAGGAATTACTGGCGTGAAGAGGTGAGTTTCGAGAGATGCCTATGTTATTTAAGCTTGTTGAACATGCCGTACATGTTTAAATAATGGAACTGGCGATAAGCTCGGCGGATTCATTGTTTCTTTGTCGAGCATTTTTCAGCTTCGATAGATGATTTACTCTACGGGTGAGAGATGCTCGGCAAGGAAACAATGGATCGGGGGTTAATGAAACGATTCCGTTTTAGGTGTCTTTTTTTCATGGAGTGTTTTCTTGGAATGTTGTACATAGATCGGGGCTAGGTCTAAGGCCCGGGAGAAGCGGTTCAAATGCATCCTCTTGTAGTTAGTCGGAGGGGCCTCCACCCGTCCGAACCACTCCTCTTCGCAATAATCGAGGAAGATGGTTCGAAGGAGAGTGGCTCGACAGGCTAGAGGCACTTGGGACTAAAAGCGAGGAGAATACAAAGTCACGGTACTTGTAGAGAATGCAAGCCTTGGCTTCCTCTCCGTGGTTTCCCACGTGGTTAGTTGTAGAGGCCTCCACCCGGTCCGGAGAATGCGATTTGTTGGTCGCCGTTACATTCTCGACTCGCAAGTCGAATGCCTTATTATCCGTAACCCTGTTAGTACACACCTGAGTGCCTTGGTTAAGGCATTCCCGACTCGCGAGGCGCAGAATGCGCATGAAGCTCTATGGTTTCCCTGCGGCAGAGTGCACCGCAGCCAGCTCTAGAGTGACCGCTGCGGTGGCCGCTTTTCTCAACTCCGTCGAAAGCGCCGGCACCTTCGAGGTTAGTCGCCGAGGCCTCCACTAATCGGAGCCCATCCCCTTCGCAATATTCGGCGAAGATGGTTCAAGGAGACGGTCTTTGATTGGGTAGAGGCCACCGCTGCCACAATACTGAGAATTGTTGCTAAGAGTTGGCCCGGCAGACAGCAGAAACCACTTCCTCTCGCAATGTCCGGGAAGATAGAAGGAGAGTGGTTAAGATCACCCGAGGGCCAGCTCTAGAGTGCACTAGAGCTCGCCGACTCACGAAGTCGAGAAAGCCGCCACAACTTCCCTGGTTAGTGGTTGAGGCCTCCACCCGGTCGGAGCCGTCCTCTTCGCAATATTCATGAGCATGGTTCGAAGGAGAGTGGCTCAGATCGGTGGAGGCACACCGCGACGCACAAAGAGCCATTGGCGTGGTATCACATTCTCGACTCACGAAAGGTCACAGCAGGTTCTAAAGAATGTGAAGACATTGGGTAGTCAGGTAATCCCCGAATCGTGAGTCGAGAATCCCTCAACCGCCAGCAGTCCGAGTGTACACTCCCTCTTCTGCCCTGAAGTCGGGGAAGTTCTCGACTCGCGAGTCGAGAAGAAGGCCTGTACTTCCTGGATTGTTGGCAAGCTGAAGTATTCCCAACTCGCCACTCCCTTCTGCATGTCTCCTGCAGTGGATTTGCTGTGAGTTAGAAATGGAGATTCTGTGAAGCAATTCCTATTCTTAGTTCTTGCTGGGAGAAAGACATTCCTAGTTATGTTCTGTTAATGCTCTGCAATATCTTAGTTCCTAACACCAGTCTCTGATGATTTCTATCTCGGTTGCTTGCTACTACTCTAACCACTATTCTCACTTGTGCCTGTACAATGTATTCAATTCAACCACAAGCAAGAAAAAGATAACAAAAACAGAAAACAATACAAAGGGAAAACAGATAACAGTGAGATTAGTGAGATCAATGAGAAAACAGAGAACAGTGGAGAAGAGTACAGAGAACAGTGGAGAACAGTACAGAGAAATGAGATTAAAAAAGGGTATGATATTACAAAAACATACCTGGAAGATTTGCTGGATGAGGAGGAGGCTTCCGAGTTCGCTTCCATGTGGGTATAGTCGTTGGCAAAGCGTGAATAAGGATTTCTCGGGCTGTAAATTGTATCAGGGATCAATAAGAGCCTCTAACAACAGAATATAAGTAAAAATGCACTAAAGGACTTACAGAAAACTAAAAAGCAGCACTAAAAAGGGCCTCACTTTCTTCTCAGGCGGTAACGCCCGCTCGAACAATGAATCTGCGCGAGAACTTCGGCGCTGGAAGCGTCCTGATCCGTCGACCAAGCTGCTGTCATAAGATGGCCTTGGAATCGCTCGGTTCGATCGATCGCCTGATCGGTAAAGCGGGCGCCTAAGGAAACAGGGGAGGATGAGTGATCAGAGAAAACAGGGGAGGAAGAATGGTCGGGGGGGAGAGGAAGAGGGTGCAGTTAATTCTGGCTGCACCCTCGAACCTCGTAAAAGTGCAATAATAAAAACCATTGTCACGTGTGGGCCATGCCCTCCATGACGTGGCGGTCTGTTCTTGTCGACATGGCCCGCGGTTTTCAGCCTCTGAAGAGGCGCCACGTGGACATGACAAGATATGAAAGGGTAGGTTATATGTTTATATATGTTATCTTATGTATTTAATAAGGTTTCAATGGTTGAATAGTTTCAATGGTTATATATGTTTACAATGTTTACATATGGTTTAGAATGAGTGTGGTTGTATGCTTTAATATGGTTATATGATTTTAGTTAATATGGTTGTATGATTTTAGTTAATATGGTTGTATGATATAATATGATTATATTTAATATGTTTGTATGGTTTTATATGGTTCATATGGTCATATTTGTGGTGTTTGGGGCTATATGGTTTTAATGTGAGCTTTTTCATTCGAGGGGAACATGTGAGATGAGTAAAATGGAGCCGGGAAGTCCAAAGGAGGCCATTGCCCTAGGCTCCAATGGAGGAAGATGGGTTGCCTTTTGTTGCACCCTTGCAACCCGGCACGGTATTTGCAGGAGGGGTATAATAACCTGCAGTTGATCCATTTGATAGTGTGAATGATGAGAGGCTGGGAGATGAACATCTTGGAGTTGGCATTGTGAAGCTTCTTATCGAAGTTGATACAATCATGTCCCGGGAAGCTCTAGTGATTGCATTGTGTGCTCGGGGCTCTTTGGAGTCCCAAGCTCAGTTGAGATGGCCAATTAGATATATTACACACAAGAATGGTGATACTCTAGATTGCCCTCTTGAACTACACACCCCAAGGCCCACCCAAGGCCATGTGGAAGATTTGGTGGTCGATGAGCATCCTTTGATCACAAGGAAGAGACGCTATGTCTTTCATAAAAGGCGACCAAAAGGTGCCCAAGAGGCCTAGAAGTGACAAATATTTAGAAAGGATGGAAAGTATGGCACCAACCAAAGAAAACCTGGAGGCAATTAGGGGACAAGAGTGTTGCAACCTAGATTGCACAGTGCAGTACAATGTGGATGACCTCGTGCAGATAAGGTCCCAATACATTGGACAGCTTCAAAAAGATAGGATTAATTTCATTTACTCCTTGTGTAGGAATTCCAGCTATGATGAAAACACAGGACGGCTACTATATCAATTGAGGGGCATGAAGGTATGTAAAGTAAAGAAAAGTAAATTTATTCACTATCTCATAGAGACCCTACGGTCTAGGAGATGAAATATCAGAAACAAACATAAAGGTGCTACAAACTGAGGGACAAATCAGTCCATCGCTGCAAAGAAACCTCACGAACTTGCCATATCTCCTCAAGGAGAGATGCAAGTAACTGTGAGCGTAACTGAAAAACTGTAAATACATTTCGAAGATCCGACTCTTTCAATCCATGACGATCTCTTATGGCTGCATACGCTGGACAGGCAATAAGAAAATGGTGTTCATCTTCAACTTCTTGTGCGCCGCAAACTTCACATGTTCTCTGGTCCCTAGGAATCTGACGCCATCGTCCACACTCAATTCGTAGGTGATGGGAGCTAACCCGCATCCGACAAATCAAGTGTTGGTGTGCTCTAGGTAAATGATCAAGGAGATATTGCTGCGGTGTGTAGGTGACCATAGGATTAATCTCTCTTTTGTAGAATTCCATTTTTCCTTGAGCATTTGCCCATATTTTATCAGTAACTTTCATCCTGACCCATTCCCTGATCCCTTCTGGCTTTGTAGGCATATCTATCATTGAGATGCCCCAACGGTTCAGCCACGCAACTCCCTTATGATACCAACCATGTTCACGGCTTGCTTCTAATACCTTATATGGCAATCTATCTGGCGTTAGAGATTGAACTCTAAGCACATATCTTATAAATTGGCAAAGAGCCTCCGCCTCTAAAGGCAACATTCCCGCTTCTGCAAGCAGCATTGGGTACGGTGTTTGGAGTTTAACTCCGAGCTCATCCATCAGAAAGCGTTTCTGCACAGATTCAATGCTTTTCCATTTCTTGCGTGATAGCCCTGGACCCCATACTTGGCAACCATACAGAACCACTGGTTGCACAAGTGCTCTATACAAATGATGGCGCATAGTCCAGTCCCACAATTGAATTGTGCGACATTTTGCCTGCATTCCAAATAGTGCTCTTCTGCCTGCATTTACTCTTTTGTCCACTGCAGCATTCCACGTATAAGTATCTGTTACCTCTAGGCCCAAGTATCTGTAATTATGTACCTGTTCCACCACCTGTCCGTCATAGTATAAATTACATACTTTTCTAGTACCAAACACCATGACTTTTGTCTTTTCTAGATTTACAGTCATCTCTGTAAGCTCACAAAACCTTTTCAATACATTTAGATGCTTTTGCAAACCTGTCTCAGATCGTGCAATAAGAACTATATCATCAGCATAGAGCAACAGTTGTACTAAATAATCTGTAATAAATGCCCCCTCCAAGCAATTTTCCTTAAGCCACTCTTCAAGCTCATCAATGTATACTCCAAAAAGCGTTCAACCTTGCTTCACTCCAATGTTGCTAATAATTTGCTTACTGCATTTCTCACTTAAAGAAAAACAAAGCTGGACAATTACCTTCTCATATAGGCGAGCAAACATGGCTCTTATTTCATACATGGTATGTATGAGAGCATTGAGATGGATTCTTGGGGTGAGCAAGTCTTCATTTTACAGATACTGGGAGCAGGTTAGAAAAGGGCACACTTTGTTCCAACATGGTAATGCACTCACTTTGAAAACTAGAGCAGATACTCTAAAGGCCATTGCAGTCTTCGAGAGCTTTGTGAGATACATGTCTCAATCTATGCCTCACAAGTCGAAGGTGAACGAGCACGGTGTGCGAGTGGTGCAAAGAGCGTTGCCACAACACTATATCCAGAAGGAGTGCCTTAAGGAGGTCAACTCCATCCTAGAAACTACTGGAGGTAGGCCTCTTTCTCAATCACATTTCAGTAAGTTATGGAGCACTCACTTCTGGGGGCGTGAGTGTCCTACAACACATGCCATTCTCAAAGTGCAACACTTGCATTCAACTCAAGGATACACTTGCATCAACTGCAATAGAGAAAGAAAGAATGGCAATTAGGGAGCAATTTGCAGATCACCAAAGGGACCAAATATCATGTAGACAGTTGTATTGGCAGTGGAGAACATTTTCTGAGATGCAGCCGGACAAATTTTTGTGTATAATTCATGATAAGATGGACCAACACAAGACTTTCTTGTCAAAGCTAGATCCTTTACCCAAGCGTTGTCAAAACGCTTTTCAGATGAAAGTAAGTCTGGTGGGTGTATTAACACATGGTCATGGAACTGGAACATATGGTCATTTTGTGCTTGATCTATGGAGAGATGATCCAAACTTCCATGTGAGCTCTATTTTCAAGTGCCTGAGAACACTAGAGAAAGGATCGATAGAAGGGAGGAGGTATTCCCCTTCAAAGACCCATTTTGAGGCTTTGATGGATGATCAACCGCTTTGTTACCAAAGGCGATAAAAAAGCTCACATCCAAGGTGTCTAGTGAATCAAGGAGGACTTGGGATGATTTCCCCTTACTTGAGAAATCACCGCCGAGGGAGCTATGTGTTCGGTTGGACAACCGTTGGAAAGAAAACAAGAATAGATGGATGTTTGGGGCAATGTCATACTTGGATGCCAGTGGGAGTATTCAAAGTTGTGAAAGTGGGATTCATGATGGTTGGGCATACGCATGATGATGATATAGATGGATTCTTTGAACTTTCTCCACCAAGCTCAAGAGAGAAAAAAACGTGACCACTCTCCCCCGAACTAATGGATGTGTTTGAGAGCTGCATTGACCCCAACCCAATGGCTTTCTTGATGGATGAGGTTGCATTGGAAATCATTTGTAGAAGGATACTTGCTAGATGGTAAGGACCAGCTGACAGGACACACAAAGCCACTTCAGTTCAAGTTTTGGGTTAGGGATGGAATACCAATCATGCAATATAAGTGGAGACCAGGTGACAAGTTGTGGATGCCTGTACAAGGTATCGAGTTGTGGCAAAGGGGTCTTCTTTGGTGAAGTTCTCATTCCTAAAGGGCAACCAAAACCACTACCTCCCTTCAAGACAGTCAAAGACTCTAGCCAACCGGGTGAAGGGCATCAAGGATTACATAACACACCGGATGATGTTCGAAATGGAAAGCACACCTCCACTCTTAAGAAAAATCAAATGGACTCCCTAATCAAGTACTGGGAGAAAGTTGTGACATGCTTGGAAACTGAATAGCCATGTGGGAGGGAGCTAAGAGACGGGTTCTTGCCAGAGTCAAGATGGGAGGGTTCTCAAGGTGCAAACACGTCTAAGAATGCTCACTTGGGTCCCAACAAGGGTTCCAAGTGGTTTGTGGGAAGTAAGGCCTCAAAGCCGAAGTGGTTTGATCTTCCTGAGTGGGATCCCTTTGAGGACATCAAGGAAGGATACTTTGTGCTAGTAAGGCCTGATGATGAGGACTGTCCAATATGGTTAGGGGGTGGCACTCTCTCACGATGTAACCACCACTATGCCCGATGGAGAGGAGTTAGCGCCCCGATTCCAAATTCAATATTGGGAGCCCATTGGGAGACACAAGAAGGGCAACTTGAAGGAGCAATACACCGATGGGAGAGAAGAAGAAGGAGGGCAAATTATGCTGACCCTCAAAGGAGGGAATTGGTGGAGTGTGTGGTATGGTCATATCCAAGTTCTCACGTTGCAAAGGACAACACACACAAGATCCCAAGAAGGGAGATGGACAAGGCCATGAGCAACCTCCATGCTATATCATTGTATGAGGGCACATAATATTGAGAAGTTTGAAAACTATCTCCACTAGTGGTTTGTAAAATTTATGAGGAAAACAAGTAACCCAATTCTATGTGTGTCATGTGTAATTCTATTCAAGCAATCAATTCAGAAATTTCTTTTATGGTGTGTGAGTCCCATTTTCAGTCCGAGTCCCAAAATTCAAGATTTGTCCCACTTTAATTAAATACGACTTTCCAACACATATTTGATGGCGTCCTTCCATACCTGGAATCCTGGCCCACCTTTGTACACATCTATAGTGTTCAATAGACTTACAGCAAATCTACTAGACATAACCTGGCTCTGATACCACTGTTACAATTTGAGCAAATATATTCTTGAATTTCAACTTAAATGTCTAGCAAGATTAATCTTCTACAACTTATTTTACAAGCAATAAGGAAGCCAAAAGATGGTCCCTAATCCCTTATGCTGTATCAATCATAATTTAATACTCTTCAACACCTTCCTGCTCCTGCTTCAGTACATCCGCGTCTGTCATCATCAATCACATATATATATCTGTACTTGGTAGATCCGACGGTTAAGGGATGGATAAACTTTCCAATCCGAGCTCACCAAATATCCCACAGGCGTATTAAAGAAAAATCCCCTTTTAAATCATTGAAACCTAACCCTGTTTCATGTGTATATTTTTCCATGCGTATTTTATACGGAGGGACTGTATATGGGCGCTGAGTGCGAAATACAGTCTTAAAATTTGATTCTAAACGCCTCAAACATAGGCAGCGCCCCTTTTTGATTTACATGCTTTTTACATGCATTCACTGCCACTGCTTCTCATGAATGCTCATATGTATTATAACCTACTGCCACTGCTTCTCATAGGCTAAAATTCTCACATTACAAGACTTATATGCTGAAAACCCTTCAACAACTAGGGTCTTAGAAAATCATTTTCACGTTTTTCCATTTCCAGTACGCATTGGATCTCCAACAGATAATCTCGACACACATCGGCCTTTTATTTCAGCACAAGAATCTAACTCTCGTGATCCGACACCAATCTCAGATGGTGAAGCTAATTCTTCCTGGTTTATAGGTCCTATCTTCAGAATCTGAATTAGATTTCTGCTCTTCGTCATGTTGTTTTTCTGCTAATTTTACACGGTGCCTACAATTCAGGTTAGTGCATGCAAAACCGGACCACTTGTTTTATATATACATTTATGAGCTCATGATATTTAGTCCACGTATCCATAACACGTCTTCTTGCACATACCTTCCAAGCTTTAGGGTGCATGAATTCCTCCTTTTTACATTCCAACATTCGAATCCAATTTTGGGTCCTGTTAATTATGCATTCTTCTAGTAGTGGCTCCAAATTTTTAGGCAATATATATGGCTACCATTAGCAAGATGTATTTCTCTAGCACATTCTCATGTTCTTCCCCAAATCTTCAATTTTGTCATTGAGCAGTACAATATAGGATCATGGCATCGTATACGCGTAGGGGGAATCACAATTATACAATTTTGTTATCAAGGACCTGCGCATGCCCCAAAAATTGCAATGTCTAAAATGGGTTTAAACTTCTCATAACAGAGAAGTTCAACCACCACTTGGACATAAAGAATGCATGCATTGAAAGGTTGATAGCTTCTGAGTCGATGGGATCAAACTCCATATTTGTGTTTTTCTTACTAAAGGACTTCTATTAATTGCTGAGATCACTTGCATTTGCATGGTGCATGCATTTGAGAGTGATCTAGCACTGGGCTATCACTGAACAAAGCAGAAAAGTTTTGGGACCTCAATTCCTTTTCTTCAATCTCTGTAGCAATGGGCTTTGAAGCTGAGAAAATCATAACCAGGCCATCGGCGCAGTCTCCAACTATCCTACTTATCTTGGATGCCACAAGTGAACAATTTGAGAGCACCGATCAAAACAATGGTTTAGCAGGTTCAAACTTGCATGTACAAAGCAGGAAAAACAAAAGACATAAAGGTCAAAATCTCATGAAGGGAAAAAACAGGCACATATTCTAAACGAGGTGCAACCTGGACTACCACAATGTCGGATTCGTCAATCCCACGACCCAGATCGTATGTTGGGGCCCTGAGCACCTCTCATTTCGCTTATAGTCATTTATGATTGGAGGCGCCTATGATTTTGAAATATCAAGTTCGCCTAAGCTTTTGCGAAAATATCGAACCTCTATACGACTTTGCCTAAGATTTTAGAATATGAAATACGGAAGCTCGAACCTCTACCAAGAATTCAATGTCCTAACTAAGAATATTTTAACCAACATACCCAGTGAGCTAATGCGATTATTTTTTACCTTGAATCTATGTCTTTTTCTTATAACAACTTATTCAACTGTTTTAGGGATATGTCATCTATATGGTTTCAGGAATTGTTATTTTACATCCATATCAAATCCCCCTGAAACCCCCTGTTATTTTGCTACATATTGGCTTGTACAAAAAACATCATTTTGATAAACTTGCAATATTTCATTTCATATTGCGAGAGGGCTTTTCTTGCATGATTGGAACTATGATTCTTGGCACGCATTGTATGCAAAACCGTATATTTTGCCATACTTGAGCAGCTTAATTGCACTTAAAGGTCATGTTCCTATTTTTGAGTGTTTTGAATGGGTTTTTTTGCAATGGTTGTGGAAAGAAATATAGTTTGCAATTTTTAGAAAGTGGCTAAGGCAGACATATGCGCTTTCATACCAAAAGGGTCGGACCTACTTCCTTGCCGAAACCCTGCTCCCCTGCCGAAAGAGTTTGGAAAAACTGGAGTTCTTTCTGCAATTGGTCTGTATTTGGAGAATGGAAGCCGCTTTAGGCTTCCCTAACTGGTCTATGAAGCCGCGTTAAGGCCTTGGGGCTTTTGACAGGCACCACTTTTTATTCTGTGCAAGAATGCATAGTGAGGGATTGAGGAGAAGAAAGATTTAGTTGTCTGTGGATTCAAATCCCATATTCCAAGTGGAGTAGCTGAGCTTCATCTGCCATGCTATCTGCGCCGGTTCTATCTGAATTGGGGCAACGGATCCAAGCGAGGGTTGTGGTGAGAGCGAGCTTGGAGGCATGGCTTTCGGCCATGGCTTCACACCAGCCTTCATGCGCTATTTTTCTTCTTATTTTCCCGATGTACTGTTTTTGTTGTTATTTTCTAGCATGAATTTAGAACAGGGGAGGTGTAGCTGGGTGTAACAAAAGGCAAATGCCAGACTCATGTCCTCTGTTATATTTCTGAACTCCCGATGCCACATAGTCTCTGTCATGTCTTCTGTTTCGTTTTTAAAATCCCACTAGTAAACGTGTGTCCGGTGGTTGCCGGGCTAATGTCCTCGCATGAGCTTTTACTCAGCCTTTGACATTGATATGTGCAATTCCAACAACAACAATGCATGTTGTTATTGGCAAGAATGGACATTATTTGCTTTTGTAATTATTTTTATTATTGGAATCGTCTAATGACGTAAACCACCAGTAGGTGGAAATTCCTCGATTTTTCCTTGATTGTTTAAAATAGGTAATTTTTTGGCTTGTGGTTTCTGGTGGCGCCGCTTAGACGGCACCGCCACAATTTTTTCACACTGAACAACAAAATCAGAGTTCAAAGCTGCACAAAGAATCAAAGCTGCATACACAAAGAATCACAAAGAATCAAAGCAGGTATACACAAAGAATCGGGCTGCATGTTAACACAAAGAATCACAAAGAATCAAAGCAGGTATACACAAAGAATCGGGCTGCATGTTAACTCCGCATGCCGGTGTCTGAGGCTTCTCATATTTTCGACTTCTGCAAAACATCTGGTGCCAAAAAGCGTGGCTTCTCTGTTTTGTAACTTTCATATCCGGAAGAAGATCTCAGAACAGAGCATTCCGGAAGAAGACATTCCGGAAGAAGACATTCCGGAAGAAGATTTCAGAACAGAGCATTCCGGAAGCTGTTTGAAAAGCTTTGTTGGCCGGATAACTTTCAGATAATCTACTCCTCTTTTTCAACAAAAGAAAGCACAGGATGCATCAACAGCTCCATTTCACCGATCTGTCACCTGTTTCCGCCATATCTGGCGTCAAGATCTCCATATCTGCAGCACAAGAGGTAAGATGTTAAACAAAAGATAATGCAAATGAAAAAAAGACAAGATATACTGCAAGCGCCATAAGGGTATAAGCGCGCTTTTGGGGGACAATTTTGCGAAATGAAAGCACCCCCCAAGCACCCTGCTTTGGTTTTTTATGGTGGGGGGGCTTTCATTGACGTTTTGCCGGGCTGGAGGAAAGATTCCCCGTCACTTCCCCGTCACAAAATAGGGTTCCCGCCAATAGCTTTTCACTGTACTCCGACCTCCAGGTATGAATCAGAGCGCCAGAGGAGGATCATTGCATGTCATTTTTTCGTGAAATTATTTGGAAATGGCAGGTAGCAGCAATGATTCGCCCGGCGCCTTCTGAGGAGAAAAAAAAAAAAAGGTTAGTTTTAGGTTTCTTGATATCCTTTCTCTTTCTTTCGCCAAAAACTTAGTTCTTTCTTAATTTTCCTCTTGCATTTCGAGATGAAAGTCGCTACTACAGTCGAGGAGTTCGCTAAGTTTCGAGGGCTATGTAATGAGGGAAGGGATCCGGAGACAATAACTTGGGATGAATGCCCTCCGTAAGATTTCCCCGCAGGTATGGTCGAGAGCTAATGAAGGAGGGAAAATCAAACTACACAAAGCCCTACCTGAGAGTTTGCAAAGACTGGTTAGGGATTTGGCGGTCGAGTGTACCACTTTGGGATCAAGAACAAGGAAGCAAGGGTTTATTTTGCAAGAGCTTTTGCATGGCGTAATACAAAGAAAAAAGCAAGACACGACCACAAAAATATTTGGTTAATCGGGCAAAGTTTGCATTTACCGGTATGAACCAGCCCGGAAAATGTTTAAGTCTGAGGGGATGTAGTGGCTGAGACATGCTTAAAGAATATAAATGTGGGACTTGAAGCATTGCAAGATAGGGCAGGTACATCAGAAACTGAATTAAAAAGCATGTCTTCTAGAGCTGTTGAGCTGCACAATGAGGTATGTAGGCTTGATGGCATGATTTCTGCTTATGAAGATGCTTGCATGGCACTTGCAGGGGATATTCAAGAGCAAAAAAGTTGCATTATAGATTTCGGTTCTGAATTTCCAGAAGAAGATGGAGCCCTGAATGAACTTGCAAAGCAGGGTGATGGTATGGGTTTATCTCTCTTAAGTATGGTAAGGAAAAAAAAAAGCATGATAGAGAAGAGGAGTGCCTTTCAGATGCAGGCACAAGACCTTGAGTTGCGCTTGTCTTGTCTTCTTGTCGACAACTCAACAAAGATTTTCAAACGCCATTTCTAACTTGAACAGACTTGGATCTAATTACCTTCACAAGTCTTTGATCAAACCATGTGCAGGTGAATGGACAGTTGTAGATGGGGAGGATGGATGCAAGGCCTGCATGCTTTCTTTTGACACACAGTTTCAGTTGCAGGTGACATTAGATTGTGGACACTCATACCATCTACTATGCTTCCAATTGTGCTTGGAGAATTTGTGCTGTATAGTATGCAAGGCAACTATACCTACAGGATTGCTGACACAGGTGGGATATGCAGATCATATCCCTGATCCAGAAGAAGTTTCAGGGGACAATGACAGGGATCGTATTACAGTTTCAAGTGATTATGAAACTCCAGCCAATGATGATAACAACATGAAAAGAAGGCCTATAACCAGAGCCATGACCAGTCCAGCTGGAAAAGGTAATTGCATTTCTGTTAATTGAATTAGAATGTAGAAGAATGTAAATTCTTTTAATTAACATTTGTGCATTGCAGGGAGCAAAAAGAAGAGGAAGGTCTGCAGAGAACAAGTCGAGATTACAGGTAAAACATGTTTGCTGTTGTGTATGGATTCATGTGTAGAAGATGTTAATTGCTTTATTGATTTTGCAGGATCCAGCATCCCCAAAAACACCAAGAGTCCAAAGAAGGCCACTAACACCAAGAGTCCAAAGAAGGCCACTGCACGAAATGTGAATACAATACCTGGCCGATGGTCTTGCGGATGATCGAGCAACACATTAGCTCAATCCCAAAAGCAGAGTACCACAGCTGCTGCAGAAGATGGGGTTGCTAAAGTATTAGATTTTGATGATGCCATGCCCACAGACAAGTGTAAGAAAGGCAGGAAAAGCATGCCTAGGAAGTGGAAGACTCCAAATAAGGGAACTGATGGTATGAACCAATTACCATTACCATTACTAATGATATTGGTAAATTCTTGAATGCTTACTATTTTTTTTTTTTTTTTTTTTTTTTTGCCTTTTACTACACCCCCGTTACCAAACGTGTGGAAAAGAAGACCAAAAAAGGAAGGAGAAAGTTGGAGCCGAGGGGAAAATTTGGATCATCAAAACGAGCTTTTGACGTACTTTTTGAACAAGAGCGGCGGTTTGCAAGCGAGGGGCTGTAGGCGAAAGCAACGGCGTTTGCAAACCGAGTTTGAACAAGAGCAAGCGTGGGGTTTATTGAGCAATGAAGTTGAGGACACGCATAAACAATCAGGTCTTGGTATAGAGCATTCAAATTTTGGTGCTAGTTGTGACTCTGGGTTTGTCAACCATGTCTGGTATCCGGGTCTAGTTCAATACCAGTTGCTCCGGGTGTTGTTAACCTGTGACAATAGTTCCTTTGGTGCTTTGCAGGTTTGTTCAGATGCTTTTTTGTGCATAGAGTTAATCCTATATGTAATCCACAAATAGATCGACAAGCACAAAGGATACCTCTGCTTGATGAGGCTATTCAGGGGGTTTGCAATGAAATACTAGGTGGTAAAGAAGTCGCTAAAGAAGGTGAGTCGAGACACATGTACAAATTGCTACAAATGTAGAAGAAGATCATGTTACAAAAAAAGTGGTTCTTGCCGAGAAAGAAGCTGATGTTGGAGATGAAGAGGCAATGAAAGAAGATACAGATGTTGGAGAAAGTGAAGAAGCTGATGAAAATGAAGATGGTGATGAGAGTGAAGATGATGTGGACAAAACACTTGGCCAATACTATCTTTACATAAAGAGTGAAGAAGAAGATTCTGTTAAAATAGACTGGCAGGTTTGTTAATATTCGGTGTTAATATTTGGTGTTAATATTCGGTGACAGGGATGTATTCAGTGTACAGTTCGGTATGTATCATTTTTGGAAACTTAAGTTATTCCTACAAAGAAACAGGTTATGTAATGACAGATTTTGCAAGTTAACAAACCGTGTTAACTTCATGTATATTTTAACTTATATACCAGGTGGAAGAGATGTTGAATGTTCTTACACTCTTCATCGATATTGTAATGTACTTTGCACAATTTTTTTGATATGAAATACAAAACAGATTTTTGATATTTGTGCACAAACCGAACTTGATTGATTTTCCTGTTTTTTCTTGAATTGGTCACCCTTTGCTTCAAATTCATGTAAATTCAAATTCATATAAGCTCAAATTCATCTAAGTTTCAAATTCATCTCAGTTCAAATTCATCTAAGTTCAAAATTCATCTAAGTTTAAAATTCATCTAAGTTCAAAAATTCATCTAAGTTTAAAATTCATCTAAGTTCAAATACATCTAAGTTCAAATACATCTCATCTAAGTTCAAATTCATCTAAGTTCAAAAGCGTGCAAGGGAATATTCGCGGCGAATATTCCCAAAGGTAAGACCCTTATGGAATCTAGAACTCGAAAACTTGCAAGGGAATATTCCATGGGTACCTTTGTCAAGGAAATATTCCCACCGAATATTCCCCTGGTAATACCCCAAGCACCCCCAAGCATCTCTGAAAGCACCCCAAGCACCTTGAAAGCACCCCAAGCACCTCGAAAGCACCCCCAAGCATCCCGGATATCTTAGTACAAAGAAATGATCATCTTCAGACAACAAATTTAATTTGAGATACAAGGAGGATATGGAGAGTCTCCAGAATTTTTGTATTACGATCAATTCTTTACAAGTTACATTCACTTCATTTACAAGTTACAAGTTAAGAAATCATCTAAGATTTCTTGGAAGTCCTTTTAGCCGCAGATTTTTTGGAAACTTCAGACATCACATTTGTTGCTGAGTCTGCTTTTTTGGACTTACTTTTAGCACCAGTTTTCTTGGCAACCGCAGACATCACATCGACTTGAATCGCATTCTTGGATGTACTTTTTAGCACCAGATTTCTTGAAACCGCAGACATCACATTTGTTGCCGAAGTCCGCTTTTTGGACTTACTTTTAGCACCAGTTTCTTGGCAACCGCAGACATCACATCAGCCTCTCGATCTGCATTCTTGGATGTACTTTTAGCACCAGTTTCTTGGAAACTACTTGGACATCACATTTGCTTCGAGTCTGGCTTGAGGTAAGCAATTAATTATTTGCTCGTTATGCTTCTTCGCACAACTTATACATGTTTTCCTCGTCGAAACATGTCGCAATTCAACTTTGACAAAGAATAACAAGATGAGAATAGTTGCACGTGTTCCGCTTGTTTACCGGTTCATATTTTTGTCGACCTCAACTCATAGTACTTCCCTCAGAATGATGTGCTCTCTTCACGAATTTTGCACCCCACCATCTACAAAAGCCGTTTCTACTACATGCATGGCCTTAGTGCACTTTTTACTAGCCAAAAATCATACTTGTTTTTGTACCGGTTCGCTAACAATGGCAAAGTTGTCACCGGCTCTATGAGGCTAGCTTTCCAACGATTGTCACCCTCAAACCCACATGCTCAATTATATCTTCTCTATCCACCTCCTTTGGTTTGAGTTCGGAATAGACAAAGGCACCTGTTCTTATCAAATTCACACAACTCTTACATAGACCCTTCCAAAGATGCATCACAAAAACATGAAAGTGTTTTGTGTTGCCATCATAACAGCCTTTCTTTACAAAAGGTCCGATCGTGTGAACTTTTTTTTTTCGTCCCTTTTAAAGTGTCACGGTCATACCCGATAGACTGTCTACTTCTCCAAGTCCGATAAGCCAAAAGTTCCTACAAAAGCATGCAAAATGAGAACACCTTTTGAATAGTAAAAAATGTAGTGAGAAGAAATGTGTACCGATAGAATTATAGTCTTTTCCGCTTTCCCTTTTCACTAAAAAGTACCTCAGTAGAAAAAGTACAAAGATCATCTTACGATTTCTTAGTGGTGTGGAATTTCTTTCATCATCTCACTTGTAAGAACTCTTTTGATCATCGCACCGCACCATCGTGCTTTCGCCTTTTCCATGAGCCGAGGCAAAGAAGTGCCAAGTTATCTTGATGCCTCTCATCCGAAAATACCCGCCTAAATAATAAAATGCTCTTGCTGATTTGAACCCGAAAGCAAATCCATCCATCCCAATTTAAAACATGGTTATCAACTTCTATATTTCCAGCTTTAAGAGCATCACTATGCCTTTGCAAACAATGCCGCACAAATAAGCAATCATGGTCCCTATCATCGAGATGTAGAAATTTGTTTCCTTCACAATCTTCCCCGCCACCAACAACCGGTTTGCCTTCTCACCATCTTTTGCATGTCTATATGTTATGTGCACTAGAAGCGCAGTAATCGTCATTTCTCCAATGGAGGGTTTGTATTTCCTGCTTTGATCTTAAAGGTATAGTTTTCTGCAAAATCAATGACATGTACCATTGTACCTTGAGGGAATGTTTGCAAAGCGCCTTTGAACTTTTCAGCCGCCATCTAGCAGTGTAGTTGTGAGGAATAAACTGCTTAATAACACTCTTGGCATGCACAAAAAACTCTTGCAGAGAAGTGGATTTGTAAACTAGCTTCATAACATCCTTGGTTTTTGGCTGTCCACCTTTTTTAATGAAGGTCTCCTGCACCTAAACAATGTACAAGCAAGGAAGAGCACATGTCAACCACAATCAATGGCATATATGTTGCTAATAAAAAGTGAGTCACCTTTTCAAAGTTCTTCCATTCCACCTTTGCCATGTGGCTGGCCTCTAAAGGACAAAGTTGGAACTTTTTAATTCCACAATCTGCACATGACATCCTAAGGCATGCATCTTTGTGCAACTCCACATTCTCATTCTTTTCACATAAGAAACTTTTCCACAAAACGCTTGTGTTTGCAAAGACATGGTTCCTTGCTTGACAAGTAGGACCAACACCACATACCTTACATTGACAGTCACATTGTTCACCATGCACATTGCTGTCCCTTCTAATGCTATTCAGAGCCTGCCTTACATACTCCATTCTCATGTGATAGATGCAACAACAAGTCTCTCTTTCGTTTAACCTCCTCACAAACTTTGGCTTCAAAGCTTCAAAAAGTCTCAATCCAATGCAAATCTCTGGATGTGCTTTTTTGAACCTTTCAAAGAATGTGACCTGCAAGTACCACAATATTTAGCAAGATGAATATGAATATACTAGGATTCTAAGATTACTTACTTGTGGTTCTTCCAGAAAATGAATTGCATGCATCGAGTAAGGCTTCTGTTCCTTTCTTCCATTGGGTGTTCTTCTCAACTTGATAACTTGTCTCTTGTTAGGAGACACCCGAGTGTTATTTGTCCAAAACTGAACTATGTTTTCTCTATCTTCATCACTCAACCTGTCAGATCTTTCCTTACGTTTGAACATACTCCAAGGGCCTCCAGTTTCTGCTAGATTTCTCTTATCAATAGCTGCATAAACTGTTTTTCTTCTCAAGTTTAAGACCTCACAAACCTTGCTTCTGCTGCACCCTTCTTTCAAAGCCATCATGATAGTGGATGACCTTGCATTGCAAATGTCCTCGCTTTTTTTGTTGGTGGCCGAGTGTCTTTAACACTCTCAACAACATGTTTCATTGCAGTAACCTCTTTCTTTCCTAGCATCTTGAATTACGGTAGTGCTTCAAAGCTTCGTTGCAATGACCTCCTCTCTGTCCTTAGGAATCATGTTTTTGCATCTTTTTTCTATGAATTCGACTATGATCTGGGCTTCTAACTGTTTCACCCTCAAAGAAAGCCCTTCTTTTCTTTTTTGCTCTGCTAAAGAATTCAATCCTAATCTTTCAGCTCTCCTTCTCCTTTGGTCTCTTCTCTTTGCAGCCATAATTTTTCTTGTTGTACTTGCTGGGGACATGCAACAACACGGTTTCTTGTGCTTTGGAGAACATGGGGAATTTTGTGTAGAAGCATGCCTCCCTTGCTTAATTGGCGTCTGCAGGCAGGGTGAAGTCTCATATACCTTGTTTTCCCCTTGCAACTGTGATGGACTCTCAATTTCTGGCCTTCCCCATCAATGGAATCATCATATTCAACTTCTAAAGAGATTTGTCGGTAGTAATTCAAATCCACTCCCAAAGATTCTGGCCGCCAAATCCAAATCCTGCCGAAATTTAGCTTCATACTACTGCAACAAGAGAATCAAAGTCCATGCCATGCAACAAAATGCACTCTCTGGAAAAGAAGGAGCTGAAGAAAAAAATTCCAGGCAAGAACCAAGCAAAAGACATGGTTACCCCGCCCATTTTTGCCAAGAATGACTCCCCGCTGCTTTTCGAAATCAAAATGGAGCTCCCTCCCTTCCCCGAAAGCGTGCAGGAGATCCTGGCTACCACTAATTTCGTCTAATTATGATTAAGAAAAATTAAAGAAAATGTTAACTACCGTCAAAACAAAGGATGCCAAATTTTTAAAAAACACCCTAAGCACCCACAAAGCACCCCGATGTCGCGACATGAATTTCTGTCCCCCAATAGCGCGCTTATACCCATAAAGCAGGACCTCAAAAATGTTGAAATGAGATCAAATGCCTCCAGGAACTGAGAGATCGCCATCGCCAAAGCTCGGAGCTCCGCCATAGCCGGACCAAAAAAATAGAATTGAAAAAAGTGCCGCACGGAATTTCCACCCCATCGGTGGATTACGGTTTGAGGAGCCGCCCTTTTCCGGGGTTTCCTTTGAAACCGGCGAATGGCCGCGCCGCCGCGGCGCTAACGCCGCCATGAGCGCGCCACGGGTTTCAGCCGAAAACCCTCAAAGGGGTTCCCCCAGCACAATACCATCATTGTAACAACTTTGTGTTTATGGATTTCAGTAGAGAAAACAATTAAGGAGTAGATAACGCCCTGGGCCGAGGGTGTTACTGAAAAAAAAAATTGAGGGCCATCAAAATGGCGAGGGTGTGCGCCAGAAGCTTCGCCGATTTTGATGGCCCGAAAATTTTTTTTGAAGTAACACCCGAGGGCCAGGGCGTTATCCCTTAACACACTGCCCCGAGAGTTTTGGGCCATCCGATCATTATCAAAATCGATCTGGATCCGTCCATTTCATAACATCCTAGGGTGTTATGGAGTAGCAGTGTGTTATAGCTCCAGTAACATACTGATCAAGATTGATCTGAGCCGTTGGATCACTATAAACTTGAGGGGCAGTGTGTTAAGGAATGTGAGGGACCACTTTATGTCATAATCCATGAGTTTGGAACTATGGTTATGTGTAAATACTATGTTTATTATGGCAACACAGCTTTACGATCATATGTTCAATCCACACCACAGGAAGTGGCTTTTTAATTTTTCGTCTCAAAATGTTGATGGCCGTGGATCTGGCACAATACCGGGAATATGCTGCGGATTGATGGCTCTGAAGCATAATACTCAAAATATACTGGAATCTTGACTCCTACAGAAAAAAGAGGTTTGCCGTTCGGGCAAATCTCAGGATATTTTAGCATATTGACGTCGGGCAAATCTCAGGATATTTTAGCATATTGACGTCCGTTAATAGAGTTTTCCAGTTTGTGCATATTAATACTAAACGCCGCCCTAAAATAGCGCGCCATTCAATTCCTGCCTTTTGCCTTCTCCAACATCGGCGCATCAGCCTTGCTTGGTGCCTCAAGACTATACAGGTAAATAAATTTATTTGCTTTACTACTGTATGTTGATGTTTTGTCCAAGCGGAATGGTTGCCGGAATTACATATAGATTGGGATGTCTTCCTTAGCTTGTTTTTTTCTGTTCCCAACAAAACGCCAGTATCTCTGTTTGTTTACAGAGATGATCCTATACGCAATTCTAATGTTCTCCAGTGCACCATAAATTATTTGTCTTCCTTAGCATGTTTCATTCGGAGTTATGACAGTGGGTATTGCTTTTTTGCAGATCGTGTAGCGACCTGCTATTGTTGAAAGCTTACCAAAACTTAAGAGTAAGAGGTAAGAACTAATTCTTTTCAGCCTGTTATTTTAATGAAATAGATGTTTCTAAAAATATTTTTTAACCACCGGATTTAGAGACGCAAACCTCTTCTATTGTGCATGAAAATCTCTTCTATTTTGTGAATCCATTGCGCCACAATTGCTCAACCTGCAATTATATTTGATATATCTGCCTTATTCATTTGTTCAAAACATTTCAGTTGTTCTTGAGCAGAACCGTGCTCAATATGCCCTGCAAAAGCTGAACCGCCTTTGCCATACATATCAATGAACTGCTCCAGATACTCCTTTCTTTGATCTCGGCATGTATTTGATTCTTTGAAATGGCAATCAGACATGAAGAATGGGCAATGTTTTACACCATTTGTAACCACCTAATCAATTACAGCTAAAGTACCAGAAGATGCATGTAAGCTCATCTGACACATTATCCAAGCATTCATTATTAAATGCGTTGGATCAAATCCATGAGCTTTGTCTAAGTTGCCTCTTGAGGAACAAATGTGGACACATATCAGATGTCGATGGAGGCGGCAACCTCGAAAGGGGCCTCTTAAATTCAAGAAGACTTATTGCATTTATTTCCCCGTTGTCTTGTTGCTCCGTTATTTGGATGTTAAGCAAGAAACATCTCATTTTCGTTATTACATAATGTCTTTCGCCAAGTGCAACAAAATTATTGTCAATTTATGTTCAGCCTCCTATAATTTCTTGGACTATTAGGGTCTGTGCATATGCTCAATATAATAGGATAGCTCTGCATAGGCATCCTCTAAACGAGTAACTAGATGGAGTATTATAGTTTGGCTGCTTCCAAATTCCAGCAATTGCATCAGAATATATTTAGGGTCTGTGCAAGATGCCTCTGCATAGACATCCTCTAAACTAGTGCCTAGACGGAGTATTATGGCTTGGAAGCTTCCCAACGAGTACGGATGCAATAGAAGTGACAATTCCTTTTTGGAACAGTTCAGGCCTATCACGCAATGGTGACTGTGTCTTTCATGGGTCCTCCATTCTGCCTCTGTTGTGTATTGTGTTATGTATTTCCACTGGAAGTGATTATGATATCAGTACGACTGAGATCAGTTATCATGTAAGTTGTTTTGAAGAGTTCTAACATATCTGTATGTATTTTACATATCTATATGCACCTAGATAAGCTGGCCTCCACATTTTGAAAAGGTGCAGACCCATTTATTTTGAAAACCATTTAGCTTACCTGCAGTCAAAGTCTTTTTCTTGACAGAGGCAGCTGACATCAGCTTGGGACACTGTTTCCAGTCATTTATATAACAATTCCATCATACATTTCTAAAACTTTGTGCCAAGGTTTCACTGACATATAACCGCTGCAAATTCAGTGGAGATAGATGAACAAACAGGCTTCTAATATTTGGTATATAGATAAATATTTAAATGCTTAAGCTTGTTCATGTAGATAAATAAGAGGTCTATAGCTAATGGAATCGATTTTGGCAGAAGCTTGCTATATTGCTACACTAGATAATTTGGTATATCTTCTCTTCCAAAAAGCTTGCAGCAGTGTGCAACAGTAATAAGACAACACAACTGTAATGGCCAGGAATTGCAATGTTGCAGACCGATAAACTTGGCTACTCCCTCATTTGCATTGCCTTATGGGCAGTATGGAAACACAGGTGCTCAGTGGCCCTTGGCGAGCAGAGAATATCCATTGGCATGATAAAGAGCTCATTCAACCAAGCGGTAGCTCTAATGGCCATTGCCCACATTCGGAAGATGGGACATGCCAATGATAAAGCTATGGATAGGATTGGCACGGTTCAAGGCTTCCTTCACTTCAAGTGTTCTTGGGCCAAGGATGGAGATTGCTGAACCATATACATGTAAGAGAGCCTGTTTTTGGCCCCATATGAGAGCAAGCCTTGCTCATGCCCCTAGGGGGCTTTTCCGTTCCATTTTTTTTACTCTACTTTGTGTATTTCCTTTTCTTTATATATTTAATATAATTTAGCCTTGCCTTAAAAAAAAAAAGGAAAAAAAAAACGGAGACAACACAACTGTGCATGAAGCTTATCAGCGTCAAGTGATGATGCTTATCAGCGTCAAACGAAAAGCAATGCTTGCCACATTTTCATTACTTACCTTTTATTTTCTTAGATAAAGGACTTTTCAATGTATTCTTGCCAAAATGTGGATATTTCCATTTGCAATGAAGCATTCTGAGAAATACGACATAGGTGGTCGAGCCCGAGCTTCTTGACTGGGTCCTCCATTCTGCACCCGGAAGCTCACGATATCTTGATTGTCTTAGCATTCCACCAACGGAACAATCCCACCAGATAAAAGATGTCCTCAGCTAGTGCCGTTGCTACTGGCATTGCTGTCATTCTTGAAACTCTTCTGCAAAAGTTACAGTTGAATTCTTGTCAAACAATTCTTGATGAATTGATAATTGACACAAGCTCTGTTTGAACAGATTACTACTGAACAGACTGTATTACTACTGTGGCAAGTTATGTGTCCAATAAGAGTATCAACTTTGAAGTTTTTTACTGATCCAAACAACAATGGTGCAGATTATAATTCATATAGTTAGACCGCTTATAATCTTATTATGTCATGCTTCATTAGAACAGGATTCTATACATGGCTGAAAACACATTGAATGATTCCGCTCACATCTGAGCTTGTTCACGCGTCAGTCCAACATGCTTTTATACATGAACACATGATACATGGATGAAAAGTGATTCGTCTGGCTATGACAACAAGCTTCTATACATGGCTGTAAACACATGAAAAGTGATTCGTCTGGCATCTTAGCTGAGGAAGTATTTATGTCATTCCCTTTGTAACTTAGCGGAGGATGTATTTATGTCATTCCCTTTGTTAACTTTTCTGTTCCACTTGTGCACAAGTTCGAGGATGTATGGGGGATGGAAGTTGGGAAGCTGATTCCAGGGGGTCCTGCGACCGGCGGGAGCGGGTCCTGGAATCAGTGACCAACTGGGGAAAAGGGATTTAGCGGCTGAACCTGTTCATGACATGCTGAGCGGAGTGCCGTTTTCCATTCCGGAGACGGAATGAGCTCCCCAGTTTGTAATCAAAACCTATGAAGTTCGCACATGACAATAACATTCTAAAACATAGGCCTCTTTGAATTGTCAATAAGGAAGCCTGCATAACCCAACCCCAGTCAAATGCTAGTTGGAAAAAATGGTATGCATGTTAGGAATAGATTAACCTTAATAGTTAAACCCAACCCCACTCAAATGGTAGTTGAAAAAAACGGAACTCATGTTAGGAGTAGATCAGCCTTAGTAGTACTATGTTTGGATATATCCTATATTATAAAACCGTGGCGTCGGTCTGTGCGCCCGATCGACGGCCGAGATCGCGCCAATGTCCCTGCCCCCCTATCGATGGGCTAGATCACAACATATTTTGCATTGTTTCGAATTGATGGCGCAGATTGAGCCACGAATGCATAATTTAGGGTGAAAGGACACGAATGTAAACGTGCCGTGTGGATGAAAAAAAAAAATCGTCGTAGGAGTAGATCAGCCTTAGTAGTACTATGTTTGGATATATTTCTCAATAAAATAAGATAAGACTACATATCCCAACAAATGCAACATCAAAATGTCATATTATCTCCCTTCAAGAAAATTGCACAAACAATGATGCAAGAAAAATTAATGGCACTATTAATCAAATATTTCAAGGTATTCTTGTGCAATGAAATGGCGGATCAACTTTGCTACCTATGCCTCTTTAGTCTCGGCTAGAGGTTTAGAGTGCCTATTCCTCTTTAGACTCAGAAAGGCTTTAGACTCCAGAGTGCCTATTCCTCTTTAGACTCAGAAAGGCTTTAGACTCCAGACACGACAGAGTCAAGATCTAGAACGCAAGATGCTAAATCAATGATGCATTGATGCTGTTGTTCTTATATCTATTTAGAAAAAATGTCTGTCCACATATAGGAATACATAACAAAATCTCTTCCCCGAATCTTGAAATCTTAAGAAAACCTATCGCCGACGTTGGAGTCGATGACGCAACATGTAGAATATAGAGTTATAGTACTTAGGTAGGTGACGTTTTTGGAAGAACATTTTTTTTTTGGGTCGTACATATTCCTAGATCAAGATCTAATGGTTTATGATTGCACGAACATTATGCAAAAAATTGCACAAACAAAGAGCACAAACAACGATCCTAAACCAACAAAGAGAGCTTAATTGTTCGTAACTTGCAACAAACACCGCTAAGTTCCCCTGCAACAAACTGGTTAATACCAAAATGTACCCCAAGTTATAGATGCACAATATCAATATTACCTTTTTGCATATCTTCTAAGCAAAGCATGCAATCTGAATTGTTTGCCTCTATGTTCCCATTGTCTGTGGGTGCTCTCGTCCATAGTCTAACAGTCGCAGCGGGGCTACTTTCTGGCAATCTCCCTTTTTTATCCAAGCAAATTCTTGTAGAAGCCTCCCATGGCTACTTACCTGACCCTTTGCATGTAACTGCTCCATCAAGCATCACTTTGAAACTTGGCAATTCGAGTTAGATTCTACTATTAGCCGATGTTTGGAGCTGGTGATGTTTGATGTTGTGTTTGTTGCATCCTTTTAAAAAGTTGTCGCAGCCTTTTAAAAAAGTTGTGTTGGTCTTTTAAAAAATAGAAAGCCTTTGCCTATTTTAGATTGCACCCCGGGGGATTCACATAGTGTAGGCCGTATATACCATGTGAGTGGACGATAAGGGGTTTTTTTTAACCTAAGGCGTACGAATACGTACGGGAAGGGGTTCTTTAGACCTTAAAAAATCCAATCTCTAGTGATGTATTTCATACGGAAAGGGGTTTTTTAGACATTAAAAAAAGCGTATACGAAGGGGTTTTTTATGACCCCTTCCTCGCACATGGCGTATCCCTTATACACTAAGTGATATCCCCGGGGATTGCACTTTTCCTTGTTTAAAGCATTCGATATTGTGATGACCTTTGAAAAATTAAAAGTCCTTCATCCACCTTTTTTGTCCTTTATCTTTAATGACTTTGTTCTAATAATAGTTCGCAACAAAAATCTTTTTTTCTTATTAGATCTTTTGTGTTGGCCTTTTAAAAACTAGAAGGGCTGTGCCTATTTTAGGTTGCACCTTTTACTTGTTTATAAAGCATGTGATATTGAAGTGGTCTTAAAAAAACAAAAAGGCGTTGTCCACCTTTTTATTCTTTATCTTTAGTGGGTTGGATTTTTTTTCTTCTAACAATGATTTGCCACAGAAATCCTTTATTTTTATTGATTTTTCTTTTTCCAACAACAAATTTTGGAAAAGTATTTGCAAACATTATGAGCCTGAAAAAAAATGTGAATCAACTAAACAACTGCCAATATGCATGTCTATTAGAAGACCCTTCTTTATGACTCTAATATGAAGTTGTATAAGTTTGGCCTCTCACTTGTAAACTGTCAATGCGTATATTTGATGTGCCTATTTCTACTCTATTGGCTTACAATTTTCAGTCCCAGCCCCCAAATATTATTTGTTTGTTCAATCCCTTTATCAAATACACTAGTCCTAGGACAAATATATGTCAAGTTTGAGGCTACTCAGAGTCGCATTCAATGTAAGGTGATTGGGGGCAGGACTCAATAAGCAATGTTAATGTGGCATGATGTAAATATTATTTCTTCTTCTTTTTTATCTGCTTTTGTTGATTTGATCATGTTTTATATACAAGCAGAGAATGCTCTTTTACTTATTTAAAACTGCTACTGATCGATGATAAAATATTACCTAGCATGTGAAAAAAAGTCCAAAATTCAAAAACTGCATTATTTGAGTTGTTTGATGATATATTGTTACTGTATAACATTGTATTTTTTTTTTTCTTTTTTAATTGTTTATAATCACTGTATTTTATAAATAAGATTATTTAAACATTGGCAAACTTCACGAACTAAAATAATGACTTTGAATTAAATAACTTAGAACTTGTATAACATTAGTTCTTTTATTGGTTATCAACACATAGACCGTAAAACCAGAACCAGATTGGTGACTTCAGTTCAATATGAGTTCTTTTGTTCTCAAGCAAGACATAATTCATTGTGCTTTAGAAGTGCAATAATGGGTCACAATGAACTTTCCCTTCTAATCTTGATATTGAGCAAATGTAAGTGCGGAATGCATCCCTGCACGATTATATAACATTGATTGTTTAAGTTCGGGGTATGGTCTAGTGGCAAGACCTTAAACTGCCACACCCAAGGTCATGGGTTCAAATATGATCAACGTCGGTCTAGTAATAGGGACCTTAAAATTCATTGCCTCGAGGTCAAGAGTTTAAGTATGACCAACCGGTTCTGTAATAGGAGTTTTAAACCTACCATTTGTACTACATAATCACATCAACTCCCAGCATAAAGAATTGCAACTAGGTAGTGGTTTGGCATCCATCTCATACGTAGAATGTGATGTAGCTAATGTACTCATGATGTGATGATGAGTAGATTGACGTCCTTCAATAAAAAAAAGTTGTCCATCTAATACGTAGAATGTGATGTAGCTAATGTACTCATGATGTGATGATGAATAGATTGACGTCTTTCAATAAAAAAAGGTTCTCAATGGAGTCTCTAAAATACGTTTCAATCAATTATGCCAGATTTTACTATTATCTGATCCTTTCCGACATAATCACAACATTAGTATGTTTAACTCTTGTTTAAATATTAACCTTACTGGAATATCCTCAGATATCATAAGTGATAGCCAATAGATCTAATGTCATTTTAGGGAGAAGGCAATGGAATCTGCACAAGAAGCAGCCCCCATAAATGTGAGTCCCTATAAAATAAATATAATACATAGTTGACCTAATGATATATTTATTAATGCCTTGTTATTAGTGCAGCCAAAATTTGTGGCAGATGAAATCAACATTATAGTAAAAGAGTCCCTTGATATGGCATTTAGTGCTGCTCCATACCGTCATGATAGGGTGGGGAATATTAATTTCTTTTTCTTAGTTATACTTTTTCAGTATTAGTTTCTATTAGCTTCTCTTCTCCTTTTTTCCTGGTGGATTAGTATTTTTATAGTAGTTCTATGCAAAACATCTTCAGATTGGCCAGATGACAGCAAATGCTTGTGCCATATGTATCAAACGTCTCACTGCTTTAAACAAGCCATTTAAATATGCTGGTATGGCTCAACTTCTTTTTTGATAATAAATCCTAGCATCTACATTTTAAGAAGCATTTGATGCAATTTCTACTAAAATTTAGATCCATGTTTTTTTCACATGAAGGTTGAAATATTGTTGAGCTTTTAGGGTATTGAATGCAGTAGCAAAGTATTTGAGCAAATTCCAACTACGTGTAATCCAAGAGCAATTTTGCATATATTCTAATTTTCCTCCATATCCATGACAATCTTTAAACTTCAACAATTTTAAATTCTTATTAATAATGTTATCATCACTGAAGCCCTTGTATGAAATTGAAGTCACATGCACACTCTTGCAAAAAAATGGTGCAGCCATGGTTACAGCTAATTCTTGTTTTTGGGACATGTCATCAGATGGTAAGAAACTACAACTTCAGAATCCAGTGTTAATTACATGGTATTAATATTTTTTAGCTCTTTGTAGGTAGTAGAACCATACGTTGGGAGAACAAGAACCTATATTGTATATGTACCGTCTTTGGAGCAGCCATTTAGCATGTTAAAATAAATCTTGTGGTCAGACATTGTACTTGTTTGCTAAGAGCTTCAATATGATTATTTGGGATGGCAATTTTTTCTAACGAGCATATTACTTCAACCATGCCCTCTTTCATGGTTCATTTGTAAGCAACATTCATATCAATGTTATTTGATTTTGTTAATTTAAGCATCTATGACCATTATATCTGTAACGTTCCGCTAAAATATACGATATAAATACGTATATTTTAGGCCACGTCACCATACAAGCCTACCTTAGTAGCCTTGTATACCTATTGTGGAGAAGGAAGCATGGCTAAGTCATTGTATATGACTTGACTTAGCCAACCTTAGGTATGGAACCATTTCCACGTGGCTTCATCCTATTGGCGACCCGCCCACGGACACACCCTATTGGAGCCACATGGCATGACATGGCAAGCCTAATCTATTAATGGCCAAACCCTAACCCTAGGCCATTTCTCGACTACAGTCTTGGAACCCCATTCGCACTCAAAACTCCGTTTTGAGAATCGTCTATTGCAGTATAGCACAGCGCAGTAACCCTAGCTTGAGTAGCTCCCGGGGGATGCACTTATACATAAGGGGGGTATGGCATCTGCGTTCGGAGGGTAGCAAAAAACCCCCCTTGTATACGCAATTTTAAAAGGCAATTTAACCCCTCTGTGTATAGATATTGCTCCAAATCAGTGCCTAAAAACACCCCTAACCCCTAAGTATACATACGCAAATGGTCCAAAAAACACCCCTCCGTTGAACTCTCATGGGTTATACGCTGATCAAAGGTGAATCCCCCGGGGAGTAGCTGGGATGGAAGACAACGAGATTAGTGCAGGCGCACACACTATAGCAGGGCAGGTGACTCCTATGGAGGAGGAACCTGATGTAATAGAGCTGGCTGCTCGCGTACAGGAAACCCAGGAGAACCTGGAGACCATGCAGATGTGACGTCCCCTACTCGTATACGGTGCACTCACCGTATACAAACAGGAGTTCATCCCCCATGCCAGCTCCATACTGATACAGGGCCCTCCACAATCACTGCACCCGTAACGAGTTCCAGTGGGAAGAGTGAAGGGGCCATTTTACCCCGTCTCCCTCAGGGCCTACCTAGCTGCGGAAGCGTAAACATACATGTTAGTATACAATATAATCACATACCCACCTCGAAGGGTGGTGCATCAACATCTGCATAGACAATGATCAGCATCATACATAGGGGTCCTACCCAAGGCTCATACTCGAAGGAATGACTGACGGCTTGAGTCTCCAGAGTTCATTGCAGACAGAATTCATGGCAATGGATTTGGCTGGCATAAGAACATGGCATAGGGTTGTCCACTCCATCCGCCCCTCCTGTGCACACTTTGCAGAGTAGGCTGAAAAGTGTTGGGACCTGACTGTAGCCCGCCGGATGCATAGCCAAAAGGGCTATTCCTGGGTTGCATCTCCCCAGTTCCGATGGGGCAGGTAGGGATCACTCCCCCTAGAGATCTACATGCTGACTCAAGGTGACTAGAGGGCCACTGCCCTTATTCGACTGAACCCACTGGAAAGTGTACACCACTTCACGGGTGTCGAGTCCATGCCTTGCCCTCTCGCAATGGCAAGCCATTAGACCTACTCTACAATGATCCCCAGTAGACTTTACACACCAGAGGGATCGTTCAAGAGTCAGAACACGAACCTCCTTGTAAGCCAGTCTGGCCCCTTCACCCACAACCAGGTGTGGTTCCTGTGCACAGGCCGAATCTACAGTGTGCTAGAGAGGCTAATCTAAGAGCATCTACTACCAAGCTTTAGGTCTCTACCCCCCTTCCCAATACAAGGAGTTCATAGAGATACATCATCCATATACATCACAGAAGAACTAAAGAACTAGATCTATTCTATATCATAGAGTTAGGTTCTTTAGTTAGAGTCTGGTATCTAGAGATCTAGAGGGCTGCTATGGGCAATTTAATAGGCTAAACCTACTGATTCTATAACTGGAATATGGTTTAAGCTATTAAATTGCCTAAATACCTGATCCTTGAGTTGCTCCTCCTGACCTGAGTTCGACCATCCTGCTGAACTGCTCGAATCAAGGGAAACTAATGGTGCAATTCTCTCAGACAGAGTCTGGGAGGCGGTTTTGGCTCTTGGAGCAGCCAAAACAGAGCTCTAAAACCCTAGAACGAAAATGGCCAAATTAGGGTTTCTCCTACCTAAATAGACAAGGGGATTAGGCTAGGGTTTCCAATTATCCCTTTAGGCATGTGGGATAATTGGGAATGGGCCCACTTGCCTTTAATGGCTAGGTGGCAAAATGTGCCCACATGGAAAGGTGTGCACCTTAATAAATGTGCACATTGGTAAATGTGCACATTAATAATAAATGCACATACCTAGCAAGTTGCCCCCTAGGGGCTACCCACCTGGCTACACGTCGGCGTACACGTCAGTCGGAGTGGCGTGTACGCGTAACGAGGCAGTACAGTATACGTCCTAGGACCGTATACTGTGCTGGAACGTCACATTCTCCCCACCTTGAAATGATGTTGTCCGCAGCATCGTGGGTCTCCCCACATTGGGATTTTCCTAACCTGCAATCAACCTGATACATACAATATACTACTATAATACTTACACATTTACTAAGATTACCTTAAGGTAATATTTTTAGAACGTTATTACGCCATTATCTTATGAAATATCTTATCAATTGATAACATCATTAAGACAAGTTACTCAATAATTCACTTATCACGACAATTTAGTTTATCAAAATTTTAAATCAACGTTCGAGGTACTCTTCCTTCCTTGCAACACATTCCAACAAAATTTGTGTTGCAAGTCTTCGTAGCTCGACCTCCATGCCCTCCGGAGCGCTCTATTGGCCTGCAGGTCGACACTACGTTAGTACCATTTATTTATTAATAAAATTTTGGTTATATGGTGACCACCCCACCTATCTACATGAATGTATGGCTAATCTCCCGGCGTAGGAAGAGGATGATTCTTCCATCGTGGCCGTGGAGACAGCGTCCTATCATGCCTATATGCCGCTCATGCCTACACCTCTAGTTGCCCAGCGTGGAGGATATCCTTCCCGTATATGGGGCGTGAAGGATAAATTCCTCCTATCAAAGCATATATGGGGCTAAAGGTGCCTTTCCTATCAATGCATTCCTCCATGACCTCCTTTCCCTCGAGGTCGTCTACTTCCGTGGGACAGAAGTAGACTTTCTAATCTACCTTCCACTTGTCCAAGCGGAAACGCGGTCATGCCTACATTGATCACCGTAGTGGTCTCATCATCGGTAACAACGCATGCGACCCATACCTAGCATAGGTTGCATACGTAGATTAATCTTAACTACACATAGAATTAATCTACACAAATCGACATACCTGAGCCGATTTCTTCGGAGATGATCTTGCCGTCCCATTGCTCCTGTGGGTACTGCTTTACTAGATCTTTCTTAAGTACCCATGTCGCGTCTTCCACTGGCAAGTGTTTCCACTTGACCAAGTATTGGAGAAACTCTGATCTCCTCGTTTTCTTGAAGGCTTTATCAAGAATCAATTCTGGAACTATTTCCAGCTGTTCTTCCGTCATTTCCAACAACGTTGGAGTGTCCAAGACTTCGTCTGGATTTGGAGTGTGCTTCTTCAATAAACTCACGTGGAAGACTTTATGAATCTTCAGGTGTGCTGGCAAATCTAACTTGTAGGATTGATTACCTACTCTCTGGACTATTCTGAAAGGTCCAGCCCGCCTTGGAGCAAGCTTCTTGCAATTCCCGATCCTGAGCTTTGCCTGCTTCACCTTGATCTTGAGCCATACATCATCTCCAACTTGGAACTCTCTGACTGTTCGATGCTTGTCGGCGATGCTCTTCTGTCGACTCCTTGCTGCTAGCAGATATCCTCGAACCTCTTCCACGAAGCCGCCGCGATGTCGGCCAACATCCGCCGCAAAAACTTCTACCTTTGACACCTGGATTGTGCCAAGTGTCCGAGTTAGGCATTGATAGTCGTAGTTGATCATAAACGGCGACATTTGGGATGATTCTTGCTTGGTGCTATTGTAGGCAAACTCCACCAAGTGAATAAATTCTTCCCACATACCTTGCTTATTCCGCATAGTTCCGTAGCATGTCCTCCAAAATCCCGTTGGTCCGCCTCCGCTTGGCCATCCGTCCTTAGGATGATACGCGTGCTCATGGACGGGGATAGGTTCAATATCAGATAATGCTTTTATACGCAATAATGTATTTTTCGCTTGATACGGCACAAATTTGACGCTTAATACGTCAAAAATACGGCTAAAAAAAAATTTCCTACGTCGAAAACTTTCGCTGCGAAGCGAAAAAAAACTGCTTTCGCTTTACGCTCCGGGTTCGCGTAGTTTAAACAAGATTTTCGTTCTGCTGGAACCGAAATAGTTTCACAGAAGCGAATGAACTGCTTTCGCTTACGCCGAAAACATCTTCGCCGTAGTTTAAACAAAATAAGTTCGCTTTACGCCAAACTATTTCGGTTCGGGCCGAAATATATATAGAAAACTTCGCACAGTAGTTTAAAACTTCGCTTCGCTTACGCGAACCTTCGCGCGTAAGTTTAAACGCAAAGAATGCTTACGCCGAACAAAAAAGTTTCGCTGCAAGTTTAACCTTTATACTTCGCTTACGCCAAAAGAGTTTCGCTGCGAAGTTTAACATTAAGGCTTTCGCCACGCCGAAAGCCGGGCGAGGGATTCGCTGTAGTTTAAAACTTAGACTTCGCTTACGCCGAAGAAAGTTCGCGTAGTTTAAACAGAAGGTTTCGCTTTACGCCAAACTTTTTTTTTCCCTCGGGCGAGTATTAAATACAAAAAATACGTATTTTTCCCAAAAATACGTATTTTTGCACTTTATACGTCTGAAAAAATAGTTTCATACGTACAGAACCTATCCCTGCTCATGGATAGCTTCGTCTGAATGGTCGCAAAGAGGTCTTGCCAAAAGGCACTCATAAACTTCGGATCCCTGTCGGAGATAATCTCCCTTGGCATGCCATGGAGCCTGAAGATCTCTTTGGTGAAGAGCTTCGATGTATCCATAGCCGTATCTGTGGTCCTGCAAGGCACAAAATGTGCCATCTTCGACAACTTGTCGACCACTACCATCAAAGCATCCTTCCCTCTTACTGTCCTTGGGAGCCCTGTGATGAAATCCATGCTGATCACCTCCCACTTAGTGTTTGGCACCGCTAATGGCTCTAATGCCCCCGAATTCGGCTGCTCGCTTCGCCTCACGACATAGCTGACATTCCTTGATGTAGCGAGCTACCTGCTTCTTCATTCCTGGCCAATAGTAGCTGGTGCGTACTTTGAAATATGTTTTCATGAATCCCACATGGCCAGCTATTGGGCTGTTGTGCGTGTCGTGGAGGATCAATTTCCTTACACCTGATGATTCGGGTACGCACAACTTGTTCTTGTGGTATAACAGGTTGCCTTCCTTCTTATAATGTTTGAAGGCTTCCCGCTCCTTATCTGTTCTAGCCTCCCTAGAGAGGCTTGCCCATACTTCCCTGAAATCCACATCCGTTGGCAAGGACTCTTCAATCTTCTTACCAAAGTCATTGGAGAGCGTCGAAATTGCATTGCAATGGACTCTAGTTGTCAGGGGATGCCTTGAAAGCGCATCCGCTACCACATTGAGCTTCCCTGGCTTGTAGACTATATCAAAGTCATACTCTTCAAGGAACTCCATCCACCTTCTCTGCCTCAGGTTGAGGTGTGGTTGCGTGAATACATACTGTAGGCTCTGATGGTCTGTATCCAATTGGAACTTCCTTCCCAAAAGATAGTGCCTCCATATTCTTAATGCCCTGACAACCGCAAGCAATTCTTGGTCGTGCGTCGGGTAGCGCGTTTCGGTGTCGTTCATCTTCCTGGAATCATACGCTACCACACGCTCTTCTTGCTGCACCTGTGGCTATCTTACTTGCATCTGTGACTACAAACTTATCTTTCTCTGGGTCTGGCAGGGTTAAGACTGGGGCGGTTGTTAGTGCTTCCTTCAACAATTCAAACCCCGCTTGGGCTTTCTTGTGCCAATGCTCTGCCCAATCTTTCACCTTCTCTGCCCTCGTCAAGTCTGTTAGCGGGGCCGCTATCTTAGCAAAGTTCTTCACGAACTTCCTGTAGTACCCTGCTAGGCCGAGAAAACTTCTGACCTCATGCACATTCTTCGGTGCCGGCCACTGAATCACTGCTTCAATCTTGGCGGGATCCGTCGAGATTCCTTCTGCTGAGATCACATGACCTAGGTATTCCACCCTCTCCGTTGCGAAGTGATACTTCGACAACTTGGCGTACAACTGGTGCCTCTTCAATTTCTCCAGCACTCTCCTTAAGTGTTGTACGTGTTCTTCAAGGGATCTGCTATACACCAAAATGTCGTCAAAGAATACAATCACAAAGGTGTCTAAGAACTCTCTGAAGATGTCGTTCATGAGCCTCATGAATGTCGCGGGGGTGTTCGATAAGCCGAAAGGCATTATCGTAAACTCATAATGCCCATACCGCGTTCTGAAGGCGGTTTTATGGATGTCTTCTTCCTTTATCCGGATCTGATGATAACCTGACCTTAAGTCGATTTTGGAGAAGACCTTTGCACCTTGAAGCTGATCCATCAAGTCATCTGATCTGGGGAGCGCATACTTGTTCTTGATGGTGTGCTTGTTCAACTGCCTATAGTCTATGCACATCCTCAAACTGCCATCCTTCTTCTTGACAAAAAGAATAGGCGCTCCAAACGGCGAGACGCTAGGTCTAATGAAGCCTAGGTCGAGCAACTCCTGCAATTGCTTCTTTAGCTCCGTCAACTCTTGTATCGTCATTCTGTATGGAGCCTTACTTGTCGGCTTTGTTCCTGGTTCGAGTGCTATCTCACACTCGACTCCCCTATAAGGAGGGAGTTGCTTGATCTCATCTGGAAAAAGATCATGGAACTCCGTGATCAAATTAGCTACCTGCTTAAGTAACTTGCTGAGCCCCTCATCCTCCTTACCTTCTTCTGGCTCAGGCTCTTGGATCTCAAGCTTGAAGATATAAGCTACCTTCGCTCTTTATGCACTTAAGCATTCGTTTAGAAGACATACACTGCACGATGGGAACAACTTCTTTACCTGTGATCTCAATGATCTTGCCGTCGGGCGTTGGGAAGGTCACCTTCCGCTTCCCACAATCGATGATGGCCCCTGCTGGTCCAAGATACTCCATTCCTATGATCAGGTCATACTTGCCAATGCCCATTACTTCTGCCCCCATCTGGATATTAATTCCTGGCAAGTCGATATCGAAATTAATTCTCTTGCCTGCCGTCTGCCTTACTGCTCCACTTGCTAAGACAACGGGCCTTGGCTTCGACTTTAATGGTTTCAACTTCAACATTTCAACCATTCTGGGGGATGCAAAGTTATGGCTACTTCCTGAGTCTATCAGGACTATGAAGGACTTGGCCTTGGCCTTCCCTACTGTGGAAATTACCTTATATTGGCTCTCTGCTTGTTCTGTATCTATTGCGGCAAAGATATGACACTCACCCTGAATGTAGTCGCGGGCTGCCTCGCCGTCGTCGTCAGACAGAGTGTCCCAATCTCCCAACTCCGCTAGTGCTGCACTCATGACGTAGGGGCAGTTCGCTGTCCGATGGCCTGGCTGGAAGCACCTGAAGCAAAGCTGCTTTTCTATACACTCCTGCCTCTTCCCCTTGGGCATTGCTTGCAAAAAGGACCGCACTGCTTTGGAGTAGTTTGACCCTTCCTGCTTGTCCTTGAAGGACACCTGCTTCTTCTCGTGCTGCTTCCCCTGGTTGCTACCATATGGGGCTCTAGCTGGGCCCGGGCTGGCTGCCCTAGGGCTATAACTCCCTGTTGCTTTGCCTTTGTCCTGGTAATACTGCTGCCTCTGCCCGCTATTCTGAGGCCCTGTTCCCTGCAAACTTATTGCCTTGGACTTTGCTTCTGATACTGTCTTAGGGTTTATTGCCCTTACAAGCTTGTGGATCTCATCATTCAGCCCCTCAATATAGCTCTCCACTGCATGCTTTTCACCCAACTTTGGAACATAAAGCCTTAGCCTCATGAATTCCTCTGTATATTTCTGGACTGATTTGTTTCCCTGTTGCAACCTATAGAACTGCTGCATCATGCTGGACTTGTGCTCTCTTGGGACATAGTGGCGCTTGAAGGCTTTAGCAAACTTTCTGAACTTGCAAGCATCCCTGCTCAAGCCGTGTGCCTTTGCATACCCTTTCCACCAAATGCGTGCTGCTCCTTTCAGGTTGGCTGTTGCCACCCTGCCTTTATCCTTGTCCTTCATACCATAGGCGTTGCCATATTCGCTCATCTCATCGAGCCAAGCCTCTGCCTCCATGCCTGACCTGTTCTCGCCTGAGAATTGCTCGAGCTTCCTGGCCTTCCAAACATTTCCCAATGCAGAGTCTACCTTCTTCTGGTAGTCAGAGGTTCTTGTGTCCCTTTGTCGTCCATCTGTGGTGCCCCTCTGCCTTCCATCCCTACGGTCCTGGGCCTGCTCTTCCTCTTCCTCGGAGTCGGAGTCCGAATCTGAGCTTGAGTCGGAGGATTCCGAGCTGGAGGACCTCCTTCTCTTGCTCCTCTTCTTGTCCCTTTTTGTTTTCCGAGCTGATGCTTGCGGCAACTGAGCGTTGCCCTCCGAACCTACTCCTGCTTGTGCAGCCAGCAAAGCCTTTATCTGCTCAAGGTCTGTCCTCATCTGTGATATTTCCTCTTCTGGGGTCATGGGTCCAAATTCCTCATACATGTTCCTTGCCGGGGGTGGCCTGGGCGGACTCTGTTGTTCCATAAGGTCTCGGCGTTGTCGTTCGCCTGAGCCTAGGCCTCTAGCTGCATACACAAGTAGGTCATGGCTATAAGGTTAGTCTTATTTATTCTCTTGCATTATTTATGTTTGTTGGTGTAGTTGAGGAACAAAATACATCGACAAAACATTTAAAGTGCAAAAGAAATTATATTTATATTATATAATATTTTAGTACAAAATCTCCGGGATCAAGAGTCTACTAATCTTGAAATCGCCGATAAGATGGGTTGTCCTCGAGGAACTTCTTAACTTGGGCCATTCATATGGTGTGACATTCCAAAGACGATTATACGGTCCCGGGACGATAATGTAATTGCACCGCCACGCTGCATTATCGCCGGCCCCAATCGACGCGGTAATGACGCGTACCAAGCAAGGGCGCCCTAGGGGGCAACTTAAATGGTGCGCACACTTAGCAATGTGCGCACTTTTAGACCTTTAACCCATTAAAGGTAGACCAAGGGTCATGGAAACCCTAAACCTAACTGATAGCCTACATAAGGCACCAAACCCTAACTTTCCCTTTTCGCCCACAGACCTTCCGAAAATTCGCGCGCCTGAGGAGTCAATTCTAACTCCCACGATCTGTCCGTGCGCCCCAGCTTGTCAGATCGTCCTCCCGACCGCATTTCAAGCGTACGAGACATGGACACCTTTGGATCGAGAGGGAGGAACCAGGGATCAGGTATTTGGTCGATCAAATAGCATAAACCTTACTCCAGCCTTCGAATCAGTAGGTTTAGCCTATTAGATCACCCCTAGCAGCCAAGTAGATCCCGAGATTGACCTAACTAAAGAACCTAACTCTATGAGATAGATTAGTTCTTTATTATTTATTATGTTGATATGATGGACGGATGGATTCTGTGAACTCATTGTATGGGGAAGGGGGGTAGAGACTTAAAGCTTAGTAGATGATGCTCCTAGTTAGTCCCTCTTAGTGCATTACTAGATTTCGGCCTGTGTACAAGAACCCCACCTGGTTGTGGGTGAAGGGGCCAGACTGGCTTAGAATGAGGTTCGTGTTCTGACCCTTGACCGATCCCTCTGGTGTGTAAGGCCTACCGGGGATCAGAGTGACTAGGTCTAATGGCTTGCCACTGAGTGTGGGTAAGGCATGGGCTCGACACCCGTGGGGTGGAGTTCACCTTCCAAAGGGTTAAGTCGAATAAGGGCAAAGGGGCCCCTCTAGTCACCTTGGGTCAGCATGTAGATCTCCGGAGGGAGTGATCCCTACCTGCCCCATCGGACCGGGGAGATGTAACCCGTGAATAGCCCCTTTGGCTATGCACCCTACGCCTGGCTACCCAGTCCCAACACTTTTCAACCTACTCGCAAAGTGTGCACAGGAGGGGCGGATGGAGTGGACAACCCAATGCCATGTTCTTGTGCCAGCCAATCCATTGTCATGATTCTCCGCCCCGCAATGAACTCGAGGCCCAAGCTTGTCGGGCCTATCCCCGTGGTTCCGAGCCTTGGGTAGGAACTTCCTTTGTATTGTGCTGATCTTTGTCTATGCAGATATGTGGTGAGCCATCCTTCGAGATGGTCATGATGTGCTTTGATGTATATGTACTTACATATGTTTACGCCTTCGCAGCCTAGGTAGGCCCCGAGGGAGACAGGGTAAATGACACCTTCATTCTTCCCAATCGGATTGCGGATGTGTGGAGGGCCTTGTATCGGCGTGGAGCTGGTATAGGGGATGAATCCTCGCTTGTATACGATGAGTGCACCGTATACCAGTAGGTGTTAGTCCCAATGCCTCCCCGGTATGTGACTATTCATGCATACGCCGCACCAGTCAAGCTCAAAGATCCTCGGCCAACCACGGGTCGACATCCAAGCCTCCGCAGAAGACTAAGCAAAGCCAGCCACGCAAATCAAAAGCCTTTGGCTGTCAACAAGAGGCGCCCGCCGACAAGTGACGGCCCGCCACCAAGGCCAGGCGGCCAAGTGATTCTAGGCACTTCAAGAGGCACCGCCAATATTCCTCAGAATCGAGGCCTCCTTCCTTCGAGCCGCAACGGAGATCGGTCGAGTGTCTATATTGGGCCCAAGGCCATTGTACTATATATATGAGTAGAGTTAGCTCATAAGTTTTTGAGATGAGTTTTGAGTCTTGTCTCCTTTCGGTTTTCTCTCTATTTCTGGCGAGCTCATGTATTTTCATCATTGATATCAAGGAAGCTTATCATCTTTCTCTCAATTGTTCTGTTCTCTTCTTTTCTTCTCTTTTCAAAGAAATCCCGCGTGACATAGTCCCCGGACTCTCCCCGTAGATCCACGGGTCCTCACGAGGAGGGTGTCTTCCGTGAGTTCGAACCCGGACCATAAACACCGCCGCCGGGCCGTCTGATTTTCTCCTACTTTCTTACATGCGCCATGTGCATTCCGGTAATTTCCGCGCCCGGAAGAACTCCTTTCTCGAGGCGGCATCTCGCTTGGAGCGCCATCGGCGTCGGAAACTGATCATGACATGTATGGATCTGCTTATGACATAGAGGAGGCCATCTTCGGTCTAGGGCTCGGTCCGCCACCACCCACCCCTCGTGTCGATCTGCCCCGGTTCCGCCCCAAGCGTGCAAACATTGCTCAAAACCTCGGGTCCCTCATCACTATCGAGAGCCTTATCCGCCCAACCTTCTCAACCGTGACATTTCACACCCCCGAACATGCCTACATCCATCATTCTTCGTGCCATACGCCTTTTCCTTCAAGAACCATCATCTGCGGGTAGCACGGGGCTATCCACATGTCTCCTTTATACCTACCGGAATATCCTTTCCCCTACGCTTCCCCACCGCTCTTCCCTGCTTACAACCTTACGGATCTCAAAACCAATGCTCCTGCCACTTCAGTTTCTCAACCGCTAGCCACCCCTTCATCGTGGTCCGCAGCACAATGCCACATCCACCTCAACCTCAATATCCTCACTATAATCGTTCCCCGCCCAGCCCAAAGACTTTCACATCTACCTTTCGGACTCGAACCGACTTATCCCACCTTTGGCAACACGAAAGGCAAACCGTTAGACCAAAGTGCTCAGGCCCACATGGAAGAATTTGAGGCTCTAGCTGTCCTAAATGGTCACGCCGCAACCTCAACTGAAATTCCACATCTTTTTCCACCACACTGCGTGGCTCTCCTCATCAATGGCTCATGTCCAACAAAAGCCATTGGAAACAAGATCGGTCCTAAATGCGACATTGCTTTTCTCTCTCATTACGGGACCACGGATGATGATCAACTTCATCTCAAGCAACTCAATGAACTTCACCAAGAGCCCATGGAGTCTGCCCGATTTTATGGATCGACTTCACATTCGCTAAGTAAGCTCAAGGAGTACCCTACACAGCTGCCGATTTTGGTCCGGTTTCTCCAAGGACTTCCTCCTCGCTATTCGACTCATGATCAATACCAAGGCCCAAAACTTTGAGCAAAGCTATCGACCTTGTCAATCACTCCGCCAATGTTTCCTCCCAGGCGGGCTCTTCAAGAGCTCCCGCTCATTCCACCCATCATGGTTCCACAAACGGCCGTTTCAGCCTCAACACGCTAATCCACAGCCGTAGCCAAATCGTGCCATATTTGCAAATATCAAGGCCATTTGGCCAATGAGTGCAACTCCACCAATGGCCCGCCCATTGCAAAGCGATGCAACATGTGCAATCATGCCACGGAAGAGTGCACTCGCACTCATCCCACACCGCTCCGCAACAAAATGGTTTATCAAGTGCAAACCACACCTCGACCACAATCGGCACTATCGCCAGCCACCACCTCTTCAAAAAGTGCCCACGCAACTCTATCAAAGAATGTGACCAACCACGGGGATCCAACCAACGCCCTCCTTTTGATCCTTCTAAAACTCAAGTGTTATCACCGCCAAGAATGGGGTCATACCACCACAAAGTGTCCTCAACTTCCACAAGTTCAGTCCAGCTTCCCCCGGCACAAATCAGACCACATCGGTCCGCCTCACGGCTTACCAACTCGCTTGCTAATGGCAAACAAGGCCCCGCGACCAGCTTCTTAAGAAGCCCCCAAGAGCCAAAGAATCACGCTTATCAACCAGCTCCAAAGAAATCAACCTCACCGATCAACAAGCCCAAGAGGAAATTTTTCGTGCACTTAATCCTCCCGTACATACCACAAATTGGGTTGGTCTAGTTTCACGCCGCACCAAGGCATCACGCCCCTTGACTATTATTCGTAAGACACGAACCCCGCCTTTGCAGCTTGACACCATTCCTCATGAGGACGAAAAAAAGGTTCACTTTGCACTGACTTGAAAAAGCTCATGCCAAATGTCATGCCCAAAGTTCGCCAAAGCATTTTGAATCTCATGCAGCCGGCCAAGGCCGCGACATTGGCCAATGTTCATGCCACCACTAGAGCTCAACAAAGACAAGATACCCCTTCAACATCTCAACCTCCACGCCTCGACACATATCCCAATATTGCAGCCGAGGTTGACTTACTCAAAGAAGTTGCCGCTTCCCCTCGCCACGCACTCCCCGCACTGGAACCAAAGCAGATCCTTTTTCTCATGTACCTCTCGAACTCCAAGAGGAGCTTGCCAAGATCAAAATTCCTTTAAGCTTGGCAACCATTTTAAAACTCGCCCCCTCGCTCTCAAGGACCAGTTACCACCCCCAACCTGCTTTTAGTTGGGGTGTGGCTACCTCTACACCCACGGTCCATGCCACGGGTGGGAAATCGCAAGTCAACCATGTTCAAATCGATGGAGGTAGTGCAAATAATCTCATCACGGATAAACTCCGCGAAACAAATGGGCATCACACAACTCTTTTCGTGCCCCCATATGACATCAAATTGGCTAATGGCCATATCACGAGACCTCAAGGCGCCACACCTATTCTTCACATCAACATAGGTGATCTCCGCTTTCCCATGGAATTTGGAGTGTGGAAAGTCGGGCGAAGATCCGTGACTATGAAATGCCGGTAGGCGCACTTTTCTCCGCCGTGCAAAGAGTATCCATTATCGGGCCACGGACCGCTTAGTCATCACAGATGGTCATCTCAATGCCACCATGGACTTGCAAACGAGCAGATCATTTCTGTGACAATGCGAACCCTCTCTCTCGCATTAATCGATTCGAAGAAGCTCGAATATTTATCAAGTTCAGCTCCACCGCGGTCATTCTATCATCCTACCCCAATATGCTGATCCGTGGGGAGAAATGACTCTTGATCGTGACCAGTGTGGGTTGCCTTGCTTGACCCCTACCGCTCCTTGCAATCGAATCCAACGCTGATCACTTTTCGATGCCGACACTCCCGCAACTCCCCGCTGATGTACACGCCGCCATGAAGCAAGCCCCGCTAGATGAAACCGAGCAACCTCTTTTTTTCACCACGCAGTGCCACGCATCCGTTATGCTCCAACCTCCCACACATTGTCCGTGATACTCAAGTCATACCCCATATTCAGACTCCCAAGTCGAGATTGTGGATGTTGGCAACAATCAACCTGTCCGCATTGCTGCAAACCTTCCGCCCTTATCGTATCAAAGGTCCGCCACGCTGCTCAAAAAAATTCAAACACATTTTCGCCGGAGTTACAAAGATCTTCGGGAATCAACAAAAGCTTGGGGAACTCACCATTCCTACCAAATCTGATGCACGACATTAGTAGCAACGACAAGATGTGCTCAACCCTAATTACCGCGATCGCCAAGGCGAAATTGACAAACTCCCTTGTCGCAGGTTTGATCTATGAGGTCAAACATTCTCAATGGGTGAGCCCTATCGCCATTGCCCTTAAGCACAATGGTAAGATCCGCCCGCGTAGACTATCTCGAAACTCAATCGTGCCACTCTGAAAGGTGATCATTTTCCACTTCCCTTCACGCACCAAGTTCCGAAGAAGTGGCCGGACATGAGATGTACCCTTTATGGATGGTTTTTCGCTACAATCAGATCTCCATCAAAGAATCTGATCAACTCAAGACCACTTTCACCACCCCCTGGGGCACTTTTGCCTACAAGGTGGTTCCTTTTGGATTATCCAACTCTCCTTCAACATTTCAACCAAATCATGCTCTCGCTTTTCATGATTTCATGAAGGAAAATCCCTTCTTGCAAATTTTTCAAGATGACTTCTCTGGCCTACGCCCATGGCTGACCATTTTGATAAATTGGAACTCATCTTCCGTAAATGTGATGAGTCCGCATTAGTCTCAATCCCGAAAATGCACCTTTAAGGCCACTTCGTGTTCTCATTAGGCCATGTTGTCGCCAAAGCAGAATCACCACCGATCCCGCCAAAATCGGTTGTGTGCTCAAAGCTCAAGCACCGCCAATATCAAAGAGACACGCCTTTTCCCCGAAAGGTCAATTATTACTCCACCTTCATACCCGGATCGGCAAACCATTGCAGATCCCATTCATAAACTCACGGTGATCTAATCCACCGGGCTTGAATTCCCAGCGGAAGCCGCTTCCAACAAATGAAGCTTTTGCTTACTCAAAATAATCCGTTCTTGTTCCTCCTCAATGGGACAAGCCCTTTCACGCTCATGTCGATGTCTCGCTGCTTTGCTATTGAGCTGTTCTTTTCAAGAATATGATGCGCGACACCGATAAAACCAAATCGCTACGCCAAAATTTAAAAACTCAATTCTGCTGAAAGCAACTATTCTCGCCACCTGAGCGCGAAGCTTTGGGTCTCATTTTCTCAGGTCCAACGCCTCCGCCATTACCTTTGGGCAGTCAAATCAAGTTCTTTGTGGACCACCAAGCACTTCTCTATTTGATCAACAAATCCACTTCACGGGCCGCATTGCTCGTTGGGTCCTTCTTTCCAAGAATTTGCTCCTTTGAAATCGCTCATAAGGTCGGGTAAATCTCATGTTGTTCCGATTATCTTTCACGCATCCACACGGATGATCCCGCAATAGGGGTCTCGATGCCTTCCCCGATGCTCAACTCTTTTAGTCACGCAACACCACATTGGTTTCATGATTTTCAGCAGCATTCCTCACCGGGTGCTCTTCCACCGTAAGATGAGACGCCTTCTCCCTCGCCAAGCGTTTAATCCCTGCCGCTATCAATTTCTCCTCGAGAGGTCCGCGGACTACACCATGGTTGCCGGACATCTCTACAAAAGGGTAAGGACACCATCCTTCGACGCCGGTTCTACCTCATGAAGTTCCGCACATTGTTCGAGAAGCTCATCAAGGGCTCCTGTGGTGGTCATTTTCATGGTGACACCACGGGCACGCAAAAATCCTTCTTGCCGGGTATTATTGGCCCACGCTTTTAGAGATGCTCACGCCCACGCCTCGCGACGCGGTGACGCTTTTGCCGAGGGTGGGACGCCCCACGCCCGCGGACGCTTCTTCCCCTTGACGCCGGCCGCCACGCCACTTCCTTCAAAGAAATGGGGAATGGACTTTGTGGGACCTATAGATCCCTCCCCGCGCTGCACACCGCGTCCGATACATTCGTTCTCACCGACTACGCCACCAAATGGGCGGAAGCTTGTGCACTTCCGCATAACACCGCCGCAAGCACAGCCGAGTCCTCTATCAACAAATTATCACGCCGATTCTACCGCCCTACCTGAGCTGGTCCGCGACCGTGGTGTTCATTTCATCAATCATACTATCAAAGAGCCGACGGATTATCTCTTGATACATCATCACAAGAGCACACCTTACTATCCTCAAGGCAATGGGTTGGCGTAGCACCAACAAAACTCGTCACCATTCTCAAGAAAATTTGTGACGCTTCCCGCATTGTGATTGGCGCACAAAACTTCCCATCGTTTTTGGGCCTACAATACTTGTTTCAAGATTGCTACGGGTCACACTCCTTTTAAATTGGTTTATGGTCGAAGCTCTCATGCCCTTTGAATACATCCTTCCAACACTCCGCTTTCAACTAGCTACCGCCATAATCCACCAAATGCTCTCAAAGAACGGGTCTATCAATTAGAACAGCTTGGATGAACTTCAAGGGATGCTTATATTCGTGTTCTTCATGGACAACAGCTTGCAAAAATCTTTACATGACAAACGCTTGAAGACAAAAACATTCAAACAAGGAGATTTGGTTCTTCTTTATGATTCCGTGTACAAAATTTTCCTGTAAACTCAAGTTTCGCTGGCTTGGCCCTTATCAAATTGTTCAAGTGGTTAGACCAAGTGTTTTCCAACTCAATGAATTAGATGGCACTCCATTACCTACATTAGTTAATGGTTTTCGTCTCAAAGCATTTCATCACACAGAAAGTGAACATCCAAACACAGAGACAGTTCAAGAATCCAACACCACAGAAAGTGACTAGAAAGGCGGTAGATTATATTGGAGATTTTTTACAAAATGTGGGCACAGCCCAGCTATTTCCGCTATGGGCACTGCCCTATATACAAAAAAACGGGCTCGAGCCCTATCTACTAAGTCCTAAGAGGAAAAACCCTCTACCCGGTTCGAGCAGGGTGATGCGAGGGAGATGGTAGAGGTTCTCCTCCCGATCCCAAATAAGGTGCGTAACCACCTCCATCCCGTTGGTCTTCGGTCGGGATGTTCAGCCATCCCGCACACCAGCCGCCCATGCGAATGCCACGGTTGTGGCAGCCGCAGATCCGCATACAATTCATCTTACAAGTGATCCACTCCCGACGCTTAGTCGGCATGGTGCAATCTTCGCTCAAAACGCCAGCCATACCGAAGCGCCATCGGATGCCTTCGCTTCTCTCGGTTCGCCTTATATAGCCAACCGAGGAACTCCTTGTCGACGTGGACCAATCACACAAATCGCCAACGTGTTTGCAATGCAAGGTCGTTTCTAAAATGAGAATCTGTTCTCCCGCCGCATATCTAGCCATGGTATCTTCTCGACACATTCCTTTTAATGATATCCCACTTCGAAGTTGCCCGACATTGAATGCCATTCCTTCTTTCCACGCCCGAACATTAATGGATGTCCTTTTGCCATCCGTCACATCCGATCTTTCTTTCACGCCTCATCCTCACCGCTCATTGCTTCTCCCTTACGCTTTTGGGGACTTAGCCAAATTTTTGCCTCTCAATCCCCTTCTTCGCATCTTTTGACACTGCATCATCAACGGTTCCCCCGCTTTCAACTCTTCATACCTCTTCGCCTCCAGTTATGCGCCCTAAAACAAACCTTTTCGTTTCCTCTCCTTCATCCTCCTCGTCGACTTTCGTCTTTCCGCTTTGGCATCTCTTTCATTCTCAAATCATTCCCATGGCTGCCCCAAGATTTTCTACACTTCAAGCCGCCTCCCAAGGATCCGCCCTTTTTTGCATCTCAGATCCTTCTTGACGCCCACTTTCCGTGAAGCCCTTGTTGGCCCCAAGAAGAAGTCGCTGAACGACACCAGCTTTACGAATTCTCTCAAATGGAACTTCCGCTCCAAATCCCCCCAGTTGCAGCCAGCTTCATCGCCAATATTGTTAACAGCCCGCAGTTGTTACACCACTCGTGGGTCGATGGCACCACTATTTCATTGACTCAACACTTGATTTCTGAGGTATTTCATATTCCCTTGCACACTCCTTGTGTATCATGGTTACGCTATACGTGATATTGATGTCACGAGTTTGGTGCACCTCGCTTATCATGCCAATGTCCATCGCCCCACCAATATCGACAAGCCTCACGAGACCTTTGTTAAATTTCGTATGGCGGAAATTCCTTGGGTATTCTATCAAGAACACCCATATCAATAAGCCTTTCTATAACCTGGTCCTCATCTACACACTCCAAACACCACATAGATTGGCCCCAAATGATGTTCTATCGTTTCTCCAAGAAATGGACCGCCTTCGGGTACCACTTCCATTTCTCGAAGTTTCTCTGTGGGAGGGCACTTTCAAGCCCTCATCCGGCCATTACTTCCTCCCACACCACCAAATTCTCATAATTCCACTCGGCCCTTCCAATCAATCACCAAGTTGGCACATCACCATCTTCCCCTCGTCATGACCACAGCCACACTCATGTCACCGCTCTTCCTCCGCTACACCATCCACTTCACACCATTTTTCCCAAACCTCCCAAACCAGGCAAATGCCTGGTTCCACCACCACAACACCCTCGCCGCTTGTTGTATCAAGATCGCTAGGATGCTCAAGCTGCCGCTCTTAAGTTACAAGAATCCCAAGACGCTCTTATGAGCGGGGTTCAACGGGCACTCGAGGCCTCCTCGGACGCAGACACCAAGACCTTCAAGCTGCAACTCGCCCAAGTTGCAACTTTGGAGGCCAAACTTCAAGACAAGCATGAAGCTCTCTTACGTGCTCATGCGGATCTCAAGAGTACACAAGCTCAAGTCAGCCAACTCGCAGACAAGTGGTGCTCAGCTCCAACCAGAAATTCAGACTCTATTGGAGCACAACAAGTCCAAAGTCAGCCTCCCCGAAAGTACCAAGGACGAAGATATTGCTAAACTCAATGCCTTGTACTGAACCGTGAAAATTTCAGCACTCAAGTTCAAAATCTTTCAGCCCGGACGCCAAGTCGCCTCCTTGACGGCTCAGCTTTCACACACGTCTCTCTCACCACCTCTCTTCAAGATCAGCTTACAGAGGTGCGTAAAACGTAAAAATACTGATGACGCCGAGATTGCCGTGTTTCGCCTCAATACACCGGGAAATCTTCCTCCCAGGTCAATCCTTCTCGAACGGGTCCGCGACCAGTCACGCCCTACTACGAAAAGGAAAATCGGATCCGCGGATCTCAACAACAAATGCAACAAGCTATTCAGTCCGGCCGAGGAGGCTCAAGCAAAACTTGACGACCGTGACCGCAATTCTTCAAAGAATGCCGCTTGACTTCCCCGCCCCTCCCCGCTATCATGATTATGTGGTTGCTCGACGCCACCTCTTCCTTTCTCAAGTGGCACGCTGGCTGATGGCCCCGTGGATATCCCACTCGAAGCAAAGGCTGATTTTTCTCGATTTGGCCGTAACTCCATTGAAGACAAAGGGTTGTGCCGCGCCCCTTTGTTGTCTTTGATCTCATACACCGTCGTACCGATCCGCACTTTCTCACTTTCCGCGTGGTTCAGCCCATGGCTTATATCTTTCATGATTTCTATCCGGGTGATACACGAAAAAATCTTTGGCAATGGGCCACGCCAGCCTTTTCCGTGGTGACCCCAATCGCGCAATGGGTGCTTCAGATAACAATCCATATCTTATGGATCCCGCCGGACCCAAACTTTTCATCAAAGAGTACATGCCCGAGCTTGCCAATCATTTATCTCTCTCGGCAAGCGGAAGCGCCGCAACAAATTAGGAAGTATCTAGGACATCCCAAGATCTTCCCTATGCACAAGTCTATATGCAGCACCCTCGCCGTTACAATCGCCATGTGCTCGTTGGATAGCAAGAGACGGTCCCCACGGGATGGGATAGCCCTCCCGCCAACTCTCGCCTCTCTCGCTTCTCTTTGGGATCGCTGGTGTCGCACTTGATCCAGATCTTGTCGGGCCAATTCAGGGAGATCGCCACAGCCCCCACGCCCACGGCATGGTTCCTTCTCCCTATGCTTCCCCGGGCGTGCATTCTCCACGCCCCCCTTTCCCCGACTTCGATTGGCGCCTTCCTTTTTGGACCAAGGTCATGGATGGTCATGCAGGCTGGACACCACCTCAGATCTCGACGGATCTCCTGATCCACGCTTTTGTTCGGCCGATCACATTGGGAAGAAGGTGCTACTCGACAACACCACCAATTGATCTACATTGCTAATGAGCGTGGTTGGCAAAGCCCGCGGATGCGCTTCATGGTCTCAACACCTTCTTGCGTAACGCCCCACCTCACCTGATCCTTCGGCCCATCTTCAAGCGTGATTTTGCGCTGCCCTCAAATGCATTTTGCTCAGCTCCTTAAATCGGCAAATGGCCCCATTTTTCATCTGCAATCCAAATGCCGCCGCCTTTTGGCCTTCGCACTGCCTCCTCATGGAGTGTCGCGACATTTCTTCGACGCCACACGCCGCACTTGAAGACATGGTACGCCTCGCTTTTCTTATTGATGCTGATCCCCGCCTTTGGCCAAAACACACCTCAAGCTCTTCAATCACGCCAAGATCTCATCACCAAGACCATATCGGTGCCCGCCCCTCACCCCCGTGAGGATCACTTTCAGATCGATGGCTTCCCCGCCCTCAAACGCTTCCTCCTTTTCTTCACTCGAAAGTGTCGCTTTTGGTGGGGGAGTGTTAGTCCCGCGCCTCCCCGGTACAGACTATTCATGCATACGCCGACCAGGTCAAGCTCAAAGATCCTCGGGCCAACCACGGGTCGACATCCAAGCCTCCGCGAAGACTAAGCAAAGAAGCCACGCAAATAAAGCCTTTGGTCAATCAACAAGAGGCGCCGCCGCACAAGTGACGGCCCGCCACCGCCTCCAAGCGCCCAGCCAAGTGATTCTAGGCACTTCAAGAGGCACCGCCAATATTCCTCAGAATCGCCTCCTTCCGTGAGTCGGCACCGGTGATCACCGAGTGTCTATATTGGGCCCAAGGCCATTGTACTATATATATGAGTAGAGTTAGCTCATAAGTTTTTGAGATGAGTTTTGAGTCTTGTCTCCTTTCAGTTTTCTCTATTATGAGAGCTCATGTATTTTCATCATTGATATCAAGGAAGCTTATCATCTTTCTCTCAATTGTTCTGTTTCTCTTTTTTTCTTCTCTTTTCAAAGAAATCCCACGGACATAGTCCCCCTGACTCTCCCTGTAGATCCACGGGTCCTCACAGAGGGTCGCCTTCCGTGAGTTCCCAACCCGCACCCCAAACAAAGGGGGGACATCACAAAGGTATCAGAGCAATGTTCTTGGAGACCAAGAGCAAAGCACTGACCATGCTCCCAGTAGTACTAACTTGATAGGCTCCTGAAACCTCGAAAAGTGGGAAATTTTTTCCTCATTTTTGTAGTTTGTGCTAATAAGCGAATTGGAAACCTCCTCAGGCAAGATGGTGAGTTGGAAACCTCCTCAGGCAAGATGGTCTCACAGCTCGCACCTGGTCAAAGAACTGCACTTTAGTTTTTGAACGGGGCACTTTAGTTTTTAAACAGGGCGCAAGCTGTGAGAGATTGATCTTAAAACATCTTTAAAAGTGATAAATTTCAAAAAAGTAACTTGGTGATTCGAATTTCAGCCTAGGAATTAGCTAGATTAGTCTAGTTTTTCAATCTATTTGAACCTCATCTTAAAAGGGTTCCCGCAGTAGCGGGAATTGAACCTCCCACCAACAGGGTTGAACCCCCCCAAACCCCCCCGTGCCAACCATTGAGGACGGGCATCATTTATGTTTGAATTATAATTCTTAATTAGATTTAAGCTTTAATAATGTTACATAATATTAATGGCTAAGCCTTAGACTTAGAACCAAGACCCTTAAGCTAGATAGAGACAGCATCTTGATAGACACCAGGACTCCGATCGACATGATGCGCACCAAAAGACCGGCCGACTTTCTCGACAAGGCGAAATGACCTGAGGCCAAGGAGGCCAAGGAAACAAGAAGAAGAGAGGGCGTAACGAGAGCGGGAGGCCAAGGCTCAAGAAGCAAAGCAGGAGCGTAAGCTGGTCCAACATTTTGAAGACTCAACAGCCAAGACCGCTCATGGGTTTGTAACCCTCATGAGGAAGGACATGCAATTAGCTAGTTTAATTAAGGGAGATCCCCAAGAGATATGTTGTAAATAATCAATAATTTTGTTAATACATGATAATTTTGAGTGGTTTATGTGTCAAATCTTGCTTAATTAGGACGAAGTTAGCAAGTAGTAGTTTTTATTTTAGTAAAATAGGATATTCTCGCACCAAAAGTGTGATGTCTCACAGCTCACGCCTTTGTCAAGAAACTAAAGTTTAGTTTTTGAACGAGGTGCAACCTGTGAGACCTTCATACCTAGACCATGTCCAAACTAGACCAAAACACCTCCAAATTGACCAAGTAAGGGGTCCATTCTGCCTAACTCGAGGAGACTAGCATGAATTGACCCTTAGATCACCCAAATTGGACAAGTTTAACCCAATTTACAGCCAATGTCTCACAGCTCGCGCCTGGTCAAAGAACTAAACTTTAGTTTTTGAGCAGGGCGCAACCTGTGAGACCTCCAAACTTTGAACCTCCATAACTTGAGCTACAGAGCTCCAAATCGCCTGAAATTTGTTGCAATAGGACCGTTAGACAGCCTAGAATCCATTTACGACCTCAAATTAGGCTAGAAATGTCAAACCCTAGCTCAAAATGACCAAAATTGCTCAAACCCTTGAATTGTTTTTCCAAACTGTAGTTTGTTTGTAGATAGAAGCATACCCCATTAGTAGCTCGCAAGTATTGCTCTCGCCAAGCTGATGCCTTACTCCTAGATAGAAGTGCCCAAGAACACCCTTTGTTATAGTCATCTAGACCTCAAAGATAGCAACCCAAGTCCAACTCATAGTACATCACCTCTCCCATGCCAAAGGCATAAACCTTGACCCAATTCTCGTCCTTCTAATAGAATTTGACTTATATAGCCGCCACATTGACACTCCCTATTGTCGTGGTACCTAGAAAGGAGCTAGAGTCTAGAGCTGCCCAAGCCGCCCATGTGTAGAGATGGGACCCCTCCCTCAAACCAACTTTGCTAGGACCTTAGAGTATGCCTCAAACATCATGGAGGTCTTGCAAAACAACCCTCATGTCATGCCATACCACATGTCCTAATGTCCATAGACTTGTATATCATAGATACGTCTTCAGTAATGCTGCTCAAGCCATCTTGTTTGCATATAGAGCCCAAAATGTTGTAGGAGAGCCCTTCAAGTAGACCTTAGACTCTAGGATATACGAAGCGCTGCTTTCAAGCACAGTACCGAGCCACGTAAGAGCTAGAGGCGCAACTTGAAGACATCAAGGTCCCACCATGTACGCATGCATAAGGAGAGGAGACCGAAAGGCGTACTCCAAGAGAGGGAAGCACAACGACAAATACGCCAACCGACAAATGAGTAGAACAGACACCACCGCCTATCATCAATCTTCATCAAATGGGAAGAATAATTGGTAACCAACGGCATCAAGAATTTTCTAGATGTCAACCTCCCTGCTACCACGCCCACGAGCTCACATCGTGAAGAGGATCTCGACGCTTTCACCAACTCGACGCCCATGAGTTTCAAATGGAAGAACGCAAGGCAAAAAACATAGGTGCAGGAAGACGTTAGACATCGATGCCGCTGCTAGCATCACGAAGCTAGGGCCGAGGGCATAATCTTCCGTCGAGGAGAGAAGTCATGGCTTACACAGAGTGTATAGAAACCGAGAGAAGACCACCACGACCTTGCAGCCCAGCAGCTCAAGCTTAATGTCGCAACGCCAACAAAAGGAGCCACCAAGCTAGGGCAACCACAAGCACCTAAGGCTGACCAGACGAAGCTTCCAGCCCCTTGCACGAAAGCAGAGAACTTTCATCGGTTCCAAAAAGTAGGAGACCATGAGGGGAGGAGACGATACCACTAAGGAACATCTCCGACTTGAAGGCCTATATCAGCATTAGGGGCAAGATCAAGGAGGAGAATATTCCGCTCGAACAAGAATTCCGGACCCAGAAACACCTAGAAACCAAAGGAAGGACAGCTTTACTACGTCAGCCAAGGAGTGCGAGACTCGAATGGATAGGACCCAAAGGACGGAGGAGACGACCTAGCCAGCAGGTACAAATCACGCAAAGGCGACCAGAAGGAGCTATGGTAGGTGCAATGGAGATGATCACACTTCTAGGCACGGGAGAGGCACTTCAGAATGAAGCAAAGCCCAAGCAACATGAGTCGCACTCAGAAATTCAACCTGCGGAGGAATCACAATGCCTGCCTACCGACCACGATCTCAGAGCTTCGAAGACATTCAAGAATGCCCAACTGCAACAGCTAGGTGATCCTACTCAAGCGATCAATGGCACCGCACAACGGCAACCTTGCAACGACACACCGCATGTAGGGACGTTGAGCGGTCACCGCATTCCTCACGATGAATATACACATTAAGGAGGAGCATCTTTCTCAAGGGATCACATCGACGAACACTCTTCGCAACTGGCGTGACGAGCTCGGATCAGACATGAACCTCAACAATAGAAGGAGGAATGACCCGACATCAACGAGCCAACTAAGAAGGCAACATCTCGACGACCATAATTCCACCTTGTGGTAATATAGGGTGATGCGCTATGACACGTGTATTAGATGGAGATGCACTTACGAAAGGCACCACGACGAGGAGATATGCCTCAACAACTAGGTGATGGCTTCGTCAGGTACTCCTACCAGTAATTAGAAGAGAAGAAGCCGATCATATCTCCGACAAGTGGCACGTCAAACGCCCAAGGTAGAAGCATTCGACACCTTAACGACAAGGATAGCAACTGGCACCTTCGCAAAAGAGAGTTCAAGATAATAGCCGCTATTCAACCACAAGAGTGTATTTAAGGCGTACCCTTCAACTCAAGGGTCAAGTCACAGATATAAGGATCCATCATCCCGACAATATAGCCAGCAGGGAGGAGAGCCATGATGCCTTACTTGCCAGAGAGGCCGACATGCATAGAGGGACAAAGGCCAGGAACTGAAAGCTGGAGAAGTGCTAGCAACCGACTTCTTCCACGAGCTCCCTAGAGGCAACAGAGGATCAAAACCGACGAAAGCACAATCTAAGCCACCTAAGGTACCTCAAGACAGAAGACAAAGATAGCACAAAGCTGGAACGTGACAATGTCCAAGCCATGTGATCGAGGGGATCAAACAAGGAAGTTTGGAAACTCGATGGAGAAGCAACTAAGCGAGGCGAGCCGATGACTTGCACGCGGACTTGCATGCAACTTGATGAACCCAAGGATGGACGATTCAAAGAACAACTGCATAAGAGCACAACTTCAGAGGGGTGTAGCCAAAGGAATCGCCAAGACAGCCTCAAGAGACGACTTCAAATAGCTTCAAGTATCATGAAGGGGGGAACAAGCATCCCGAGAACGATCGAAGCAGACCAAATGTCGAAGCATCAACGACCACCACACCTTTAGTTAGAATGTGATGCAAAGCGCAGTTGTGCCATAGCCGACAAACATCGGAGGGCCCAAGTACATCAACAAGTTACCCTCGAGTACGAAATGACGCATAAATAGGGAGGATATGGATCGCCGACCATTGCACCGGAGGAACACCGATGACATTGCCAAGGAATAGGTGTGCAACTCCTGAGGGAGGCACAAGGGGACCTAATAGCTTAGTAGTAATTGTAATTATGTAAGCTATATGTTTTGCATGTATAGTTCCCCTCCTCTATTCCTTCCCTCCCATAGCATAACGGATCAAAAGAAGAGATGTCGCAATTTGCGGGGTGAAGCAATCTACATCCTCAACACTCTTCGGGCAACACGATAGCGACAAGAGGACTCGACGATGAGACATCGATGGAGTCAAGAAACAATATCGGATACGAGTCGTTAGTCGCCAAGACAAAGAGTTCAAGATGAAAAACCTTTTTTTCAACGGCCACCTTCAGGCTTTTGAAAAGAGGCATGGAAGATTTCAAGTGATCAACTACACCAGCAAGCCACCAAAGAATGAGAGGCTTCTAACGAACAAAGTCAACCTCTACATCAAAGAGGATCCACCGCCAAGGAGACCGAAGTATCGAAATTTATTTGAAGAACGCTACCTTGCTATTTCAAGCAGTAACGAGTGGATGAGCTTCTAGCAAGCTCACATCTAAGGCCATGGGGCCTAGTAGGTTAAATGTAGGGATGGTAACATCCATATTGGGATTAGAAGGCATTGTTAGACATTCTCACCGAAAGGATTGCCCCAATATTGAGCTAAGCCAAATATTGGGAAGGAAACGATAGGAGTAACTAAAATTATACACCCATTGATAAATGCATATCCAACATATTGAAACCACTTGGTGAGATTGATCACCTCGCTAAGAAGGAATCATTACTAGGATAATTGTTGACCATGTGTAAATCTAGTACCTCCAAAAGAATAATCCAACCGAAAGAAAAGAAGTAATCTAACAAGTCCGGCCAACTTGTTACGATGACATCAATTCGATTGGTCGGAATATTCCAAGAGTTTAAATAACTAAGAAAGGGGGAATCTCTAGAATGTAAAAGAATACTACATGTAAGGTACATCTAAAATAAGAATTATAGTAATCAAATAGTCTTTTGAGACAAAAGGAATTGTCGTCATGACAAAACCTTGTGGGTTAGAATCATTCTAACTAAGTAGGTAACCCATAACTATATTGAAATAAACGATAACATAATATGTGCATCCATCTTAGATGGTTATATATGTAGCTAAGGCTAGTAAATTAATGCGCCAAGTAAGAAGCGATAACCTCTTAAGGGGAGAGATAGATATGACGCTGTGTACAACGCCATTGAAGGGGTGCAGGACCATTTTCTTTTCAAGAAAGTGGGAGGGCTCAATCTTATGATTGAACGCATTTGCATCGAATTGACCGAATTCAGAATAGAGTTCACTCCGCAATGGCCGGGCTTAATAGAGCGTAAGATAGATAGATACCTTAGGCCTCAGGAGGCCTTCAACGTATGAGACCCATCGTAGTAGCTATCTACACCAATGAAGTGGAGCAAAACTATGGGAGCAATGCAACCACCAAGTCATCTCCAAATTACTCGACGCCGCCAATGGGTGGATGCATTCTAGCCTTAGGTAAGGCGCAAGCATGCATTATAAGCTTTAATGTGTCTTATAAATAAGAATATAGATCCTAATAACCGGATAGAAATTGTTGTAATGATATGTACCATAGGGAAATAAGTAAATAACAACGGTAATGTGAGGTAGCATATTAATTAATCCTTCGCAAGGATGCAATTCCTTCCAAGGATAGCTATATGACCCTGGTCCTTATAAAAATAAATAGAAAATAGAATTCAGATATACTTAAGTGCATCTTAGGGATATACTTCCAAGGGTAATGCAGACCCAAGGAAGAGAATAAGAAGCACATCTAATCCTTGTGTATGATAATTAAAAACCTTGTCTATGTAACAATAGGTCTAAATCAGTATTATTATTTAAATAATCGCATCTAAAAGTCGCTTAATATTGCAAAGCTTAGAGTAAATATAATTGTACCATCGGAAGTAATGTATCCGGATACTATGATAATGTTAATTCATAAATATTACCTTAGGGTAATTATGTAAATCACATGCATTAAAGGGGCCAGAAAAATCGCTCGCATGTCGATTTGTGTAGATTTATAGCTTGCCTAGTTAATTGAGAATCACGATGCAACCTATGAGGTAAGGGTTGCATGCGCTTGTTACCGGCGATGAGATTACTACGGTGATCTCTAGGGCGGGTGTAATGTCAATGTAGGCATGACCGCTGCTCCGCTTTTATGAGTGGAAGGTAGATTAGAAAGTCTACTGCTCCACTAAGTAGACGCACTCCATCTAGAGAAAGGAGGTCATTCAGAATGCATTGATAGGAAAAGCACCTCTAGCCCCATATATGCTTTGATAGGAGGAATCGCCTTCACGCCCATATATGAAAGGACCTATCCTCCACGCCGGGCAACTAGGGTGTAGGCATGAGCGCATATAGGCATATAGGCGCCTGCCTCCACGGCCATAATGGAAGATTCACCCTCTTCCTACTGAGATCAGCCATGCATCCAAGTAGATAGGTGGGGTGGTCACCATATAACCAAAATTTTATTAATAATTAAAATGGTAATAACGTAGGGCTCAACCTCACAGCCGATAGAGCCCCTCCCGAGGGCAAGGAGGTCGAAGATGAAGACTTGCAACACAAATTTCAAGTATAATGTGTTGCAAGGGATGAAGAGTACCTTAAAAAGTGTAAATTTTGTATGAAATTGATAAACTTTGATAAACTTAAATGTTGTATTAAGTAAGGTTAATAATTACCTTATGGGATTAAGTTATGAGGTGATAAGTTAATTGGGTAATGAAATAGTACAAGAATGTCTTAAACATTACCTTAGAGTAATTCCTGATAATTAAGATAGTAAGTATGTAATTATAGATATTGTAAAATTAATACAGATTTTATAGGTGAAGACTTGCAACACAAATTTTGTTGGAATGTGTTGCAAGGAATGAAGAGTACCTTTAAATAATAATTGTATATGAAAGTGTTAAATTGTGATAAACTAAATGTTGTGATAACGAAACTAATAAGTACCTTGTTTTAATAGAAGTTACTTAATTGACAAGTTATTTGGTAATGTAATGGCATAATAATGAATTAAAAATATTACCTTAAGGTAATCTTAATAAATGTGTAAGTATTCTAGTAGTATATCGTATGCATCAGGTTGATTGCAAGTTAGAAGATTCCAAGGTGGAGACCCAATGATGTCATGGACAAAGATCATTTCAAGGTGGGGAGAATGTGACGCCCAAAGACGATAATACGGTCCCATGACGATAATGTATCGCGACCGGCCACGCTGCACATCGCCGTCCCCAATCGACGCGGTACGCCGACGCGTACCCAAGCAAGGGCGCCTAGGGGCAACTTGCAAATGGTGCGCACACTTAGCAATGTGCGCGCACTTTTTAGACCTTTAACCCATTAAAGGTAGACCAAGGGTCATGGAAACCCTAAACCTAACTGATAGCCTACATAAGGCACCAAACCCTAACTTTCCCTTTTAAGCCCCACTGCACCTTCCGAGCTCCGATTCACAAGTGCACCGAGGAGTCAATTCTAAATCCCACGACCGTCCAGTGCGCCCCAGCCTTGTCGATCGTCCCTCCCGACCGCATTTCAGGCGCGTAATGTAGACATGGACACCTTTGGATCGAGAGGAGTGAACCAGATCAGTATTTGGTCGATCAAATAGCATAAACCTTACTCCAAACCTCAATCAGTAGGTTTAGCCTATTAGATCACCCCCAGCAGCCAAGTAGATCCCGAGATTGACCTAACTAAAGAACCTAACTCTATGAGATAGATTAGTTCTTTATTATTTATTATGTTGATATGATGGACGGATGGATTCTCGTGAACTCATTGTATGGGGAAGGGGTAGAGACTTAAAGCTTAGTAGATGATGCTCCTAGTTAGTCCCTCTTAGTGCATTACTAGATTTCGCCTGTGTACAAGAACCCCACCCGGTTGTGGGTGAAGGGGCCGACCGGGCTTAGAATGAGGTTCGTGTTTTCGACCCTTGGACCCATCCCTCCTCGGGTGTGTAAGGCCTACCGGGATCGAGTGACTAGGTCTAATGGCTTGCCACCGAAGTGTGTGGGTAAGGCATGGGCTCGACACCCTGGGGTGGAGTTCACCTTCCAAAGGTTAAGTCGAATAAGGGCAAGGGCCCTCTAGTCACCTTGGGTCAAAGATGTAGATCTCGGAGGGAGTGATCCCTACCGCCCCATCGGACCGGGAGATGTAACCCAGAATAGCCCCTTTGGCTATGCACCCGGCGGGCTACGGGAGTCCCAACACTTTTCAACCTACTCAAAAAGTGTGCACAGAGGGGCGGATGGAGTGGACAACCCAATGCCATGTTCTTGTGCCAGCCCAATCCATTGTCATGATTCTGTCTCAATGAACTCGAGGCCCAAGCTTGTCGGGCCTATCCCCTCGTCCGAGCCTTGGGTAGGAACTTCCTTTGTATTGTGCTGATCTTTGTCTATGCAGATATGTGGTGAGCCATCCTTCGAGATGGTCATGATGTGCTTTGATGTATATGTACTTACATATGTTTACGCTTCCGCAGTTAGGTAGGCCCTGAGGGAGACAGGGTAAATGACACCTTCATTCTTCCCACTGGATTGCAGTGATGTGTGGAGGGCCTTGTATCAGCGTGGAGCTGGTATAGGGGATGAACTCCTGTTTGTATACGATGAGTGCACCGTATACGAGTAGGGGACGTCACATATGGAGCGTCCCAAGTTCCTAAGGACATTGGTCGACGTCCCGCCCTGCAAGGCCGTCACCAACTCTTCCACCCTGCAGTCGGAGGTGTAGGCCGCGGTTACTGCCAATCTTCCCTGCCGTCGGTAGGGCACAGCGAAGTCGAAGAGGTCAAGTGCCATTGCTCTCTTCACTAGGACAACATAGTCGACATTTGCCGCTATTCGAGCATGCCTGCCAAAGCCTGAGAGTGCAATAAGCATGAACACTCCTTCTTCACCTCGTGGGCTGAATTTGCGGTGTATCACCGCTATTCTCCCATCCAGCAGCAGGGGTAGGTAGTACCTCAGCGACCTGTCGTTGTGTGTCGCAGATGATTCCCCACTTGCTTGGCCTCCAGCTCTATGCCATCCGGCGTACTCGTCGACCTCTACCTCAGTCAGTTCTCGGTAGTCTGCGATTGTCGAGTCGACTCGCCTGATGTCGATTCCTGCTCCTCTTGCTGGAGGTGGTGTCGAGGGGCTCGGCATCAAGATGCTGGTGGTCTTGCCTCTGATCCCCATCCGTTCCTGAATGGCGAGGAACTCTTCTTCGAGGAAATTCTCCAGCCTCCATAACCTGCCTTTATGTTGTTTGTAGGGCTCGGATGTCTGAAGCTCCACTCCCCGTGTAGGTGTCGGGCCAGACTTGGAAGCGGAAGTCCGAGGCCTTCCGCACGGCGAAGTCGCCCAAATCTGGTTGCCGCCAGAGCTGGTGCAGCAACTCATCAAGCCGAGCTCCCTCTCCCCGCATTCGAGGTTCGATGTCAGCCAGGAGTAGATACTCCTCTCCTCGCTGATGATGGGGGCTAGGCTTGTGATGCCTAGCCCAAGTGGGGGAGCCACTCAGGGTCTGCCGGCCCGCGGCCGATGTTGGCCAGCTCCTCCTCCTTGCCACCGTTCTTCCTCTCGAAGTCGAGCTCGCGGTATTCTTTGTCGTCCCACCTCTTCTTCTTCTCGCCTTCTTGCTCCTCGGCTGGCATCGCAAAAGCATCTGCTCTTCTTCTTGGGCTGCTATGGGGTCCACCTCCATGGGAGGGATAGAGGTTGCCCCCATTGGGTTTTCAGCACGGTGGGATAGGAAAATGGCTAGGGCGGCGGTGTAGGAGAAATACTTAGTCCTGTCAACTGTCAGGACCGTGTAATCTGGCAGCCTCTGTGCCTTGTTGGTCAAGTATTTGGCGATGTTCGGAACATCACCCAAGGCTGCTTGAAGGGATGGGCGGGGAACAAAATAGCCTATGCAAGGGGGGAGCTAGACGAGGGAGGGTCCTACCCTAGCTTGGAACTCTGCTAAAACTTGTCTATATGCTGGGGTTGCATTCAGAGTGGCTTGGACATCTATTTCTTTCCCAAAGACTCGGAAGATGTCATTGACATCAGCCTCGGCAGCATGGGCACTGGCGATGTACCATCGCCTGAAGTCAGCAGTGGCCATTGATCTAGCGAAGAAGAGACTAGCAAACAGATGCAGAAGCGCCTCAGGAACTGGAAGATCGCCTAAGCAGTCGAGAGCAAACCTGTAGGGTGCTAAATGAGAAATGGGGGACCTATTTATAGAAAAGGGGAAAACCCTAATTTTTGGATGACCTAGAATTTACTGGGATTGGGCGATTCTGATCTATTAAGAGGTGCAATTGAGAATTTGAAGACTACTTTTAGGGTTTGAGCATGCTAAGAACAACTAATGAACCTATTGCAACAAACTGGAGATCATTTGGATATGGCATGGTGAAGAAAATGCTGAGAGGTCTCACACGTTGCGCCCAGACCGATAATGAAAAGTTCATTTTCTGTCCTGGCATGACGTGTGAGACATGGGCTCTAAATGGGTCAAACTTGATCAATTTGGGTGATCTAAGGCTCTAATTCTACTGGACTCGTCGAGTTAGGCAGAACTGACCCTTTATTTGGTCAATTTGGAGCTGTTTTGGGCATTTTTGGGGCATGGTCTCACACGTTGTGCCCAGCCCGAAAATGAAAAGTTCATTTTCTGTCCTGGCGCGACGTGTGAGACATCGTCTCAATTTTGCTTAAAAAGTCCAATTTTTCCAAAACAAAAGCCAGAATTCAATATCTTAACCTAATTAGGCAAGATTAAACATATTATTTAACAAAAAAAAAAAAAAAAAATCCTTTATATTAACAAAATTTCTGTTATTTACAAAAGGTTTAAGGGCGTTCTCCCTTAATGTGCCTAGCAAGATGCATGTCTTGCCTCATGAGTGTGACTCTCTTCGTGCGGAACTGCGGTAGCCGCCGAATCTTCAAAGTGTTGCACCAGTTTACCGCCGCTGCCTCTTGTAGGCACAGCAACATTTCGTCGGTCACCCTCATGTCCGTGTTGTACTCCTGGATGACCTCTCGGACTAGGCGCTGGAACGGTGCACGGGGGATCAAAAATCCATAACTTCGCTAGAAGTGCCGGATCTCCTTGAGGGCTCTCTGCTCCATCTGCTTCCTGCCCGTCCGCGTCTTCCCTGGCGCTCTAGGAGGCTTGGGCTTTGGTGGTGGCGGCCTTAGGGTTCCTGCTCTTTGTCGGACGTCCGCCCTCGATAGTCCGCACCACTCGCTCTCCCTGATAGTATCGTTATATGCTTCCCACTTCGCCATGAAGGCGTTATGTTCCTTCATCTTCTTTTGATGAACCTTGGCCGGGGTCTATCACATCACGCCCTCCGTTTATTGGCCGTTGGCCTTTGTTCCTATCCCCGTTGGGTAGGGTGGGGGCTTCGGTGCCTGCCCGGGCTGCTCCTGCTCGGGTGCTACCTGCTCCGGTACTACCTGCTCCACAACCGGGGGTTTTGAAGAGCTTGCCCCTCAGTATTGGGGGCGTAATCTTCATCCCCGATTCGTCGGTGGATTGTGCAGTGCAGTGGCGATGGTTCGTGATATGCGAGGCCCTTCACTCCTTGACCTTCTAAACTATTCTTTTTTGCCCGCCTTTATGCCCTTGCCTTCTTCTTCTTGACTCGTCGGTGTGGTAGGTTCCTCCTCCTCTGTCTCTTTCTCTCTTCCTCTCGTGGCTCTTTGGCCGTACTTCACGATGAGCGCCCGGTCTTCTTCTTCGGCCGGGGTCAAGCTTAGTTTGCGCTGCTCCTCTCTCTCCTCAACCTCCTTCAGGCGAGCCCAAGCTTCGAGTTGCTCCTCGATGGTCGGCTGTCTCTGTTGTTCCTGTTCCTCCTTCCTCCTCCTTTCCTCCTCGGCGATTTCTTCGAAGATTTGGTGCATGACATCCGACTGCTCCTCGCCTAGGACCTCTGTCCCGTCCCTTTGGTCCGAGTCTGCCTCCTCACTCGATGAAGATTTGCCTTGCCTGAAAAGGCGTTCTTGCAGTATCCTCTGTATGAGGGCAGGATCATGGGCGCTGGAGGATTCGCCTGGGCGGAGCTTCCTAGCAGTCTGTTTGGTCCTCGCCATGTTCGACGGCTTGTCAATCCGATGTCGGCGCCGGAAAATTGCCTTGGCAGAGGGAGAGCGATTTTCTAAGGAAGGGACGCAGAAATGGGGAGGCCTAGGTCTATTTATAGGCGGCCGATTTTTGGTTCAATTTCAAACTACCTTTTTGGGTCGCCTAAAACACTTAAAGCACCTAAATTTAAGCATGGTCTCACACGTTGCGCCCAGCCCGATAATGAAAAGTTCATTTTCTGTCCTGGCGCGACGTGTGAGACATGGTAATTTCTGATGCTAAATTTTATACTTTCTAAGCATGTTTCTAGGGATATGATATGCTAATTCTACTAATTCCTAGCTCAAAATTAGAATTATCAAGTTATTTTTCTGTAATTTATGACTTTTTAGTGTGTTTCAAGCTGAATGTCTCACACGTTGCGCCCAGCCCGAAAATGAGATTCTCATTATCTGTCCTGGCGCGACGTGTGAGACCATCCTACTTTTTGAAGGTTGGCTCACTAATCTTTAGTCTTTTTATGTTTTCATTCATTTTAACTGTTACTAGCTTAGCATATACTACAAAAATGAGAAAAAAAAAAATTCCCCATTTTTCGAGGTTTAAGGATCCTATCAAGTTAGTACTACTGGGAGCATGGTCAGTGCTTTGCTCTTGGTCTCCAAGAACATTGCTCTGATACCACCGTGACGCCCCTACTCGTGATACGGTGCACTCACCGTGATACAAACAGAGTTCATCCCCATACCAGCTCCATCGCGATACAGGGGCCCTCCACAATCAATCGCACTTAACGAAGTTCCAAAGTGGGAAGAGTGAATGGGCCATTTTACCCCTCCCTCCCCTCGGCCTACCTAAGGTAGCCGCGTAAACATACATGTCAAGATACAATATAATCACATACCCACCTCGGCGGGTGGTGCATCAACATCTGCATAGACAATGATCAAAGATCATACATAGGGGTCCTACCCAAGGCTCGGACTTCGAAGGAATGATCGACGGCTTGAGTCTCCGTGAGTTCATTGCGCATGCAATTCATGGCAATGGATTTGGCCGGGTATAAGAACATGGCATAGGGTTGTCCACTCCATCCGCCTCTCCCGCACACTTTGCGTAGTAGGCTGAAAAGTGTTGGGACTGACCAGTAGCCCACGGGATGCATAGCCAAAAGGGCTATTCCCTCGGTTGCATCTCCCCGCCCGATGGGGGCGGGTAGGGATCACTCCCTCCAGAGATCTACATGCTGACTCAAGGTGACTAGAGGGCCACTGCCCTTATTCGACTGAACCCACTGGAAAGTGTACACCACTTCACGGGTGTCGAGTCCATGCCTTGCCCTCTCGCAGTGGCAAGCCATTAGACCTAGTCTACAATGATCCCCAGTAGACTTTACACACCAGAGGGATCGTTCAAGAGTCAGAACATGAACCTCTTTATTAGCCAGTCTGGCCCCTTCACCCACAACTAGGTGTGGTTCCTGTGCACAGGCCGAATCTACAGTGTGCTAGAGAGGCTAATCTAGGAGCATCTACTACCAAGCTTTAGGTCTCTACCCCCCTTCCCAATACAAGTTCATAGAGATACATCATCCATATACATCACAGAAGAACTAAAGAACTAGATCTATTCTATATCATAGAGTTAGGTTCTTTAGTTAGAGTCTGGTATCTAGAGATCTAGAGGGCTGCTATGGGCAATTTAATAGGCTAAACCTACTGATTCTATAACTGGAATATGGTTTAAGCTATTAAATTGCCTAAAATACTGATCCTTGAGTTGCTCCTCCCGACTGAAGTTCACCCATCCCGCTGAACCGCCGAATCAAGGGAAACTAATGGTGTAATTCTCTCTCGCATTTAGTTCGGGAGGCGGTTTTGGCTCTTGGAGCAGCCAAAACAGAGCTCTAAAACCCTAGGAACGAAAATGGCCAAATTAGGGTTTCTCCTACCTAAATAGACAAGGGGTTAGGCTAGGGTTTCCACCATCCCTTTAGGCATGTGGGATAATTGGGAATGGGGCCCACTTGCCTTTAATGGCTAGGTGGCAAAATGTGCCCACATGGAAAGGTGTGCACCTTAATAAATGTGCACATTGGTAAATGTGCACATTAATAATAAATGCACATACCTAGCAAGTTGCCCCCTAGGGGCTACCCACCTGGCTACATCGCGCACGCCGGGCCGAGTGGGCGGTACGCTGCGGACGAGACAGATGCGATAATCGCCCGGGACCGTATGCCGTGGGCCGGAACGCCACGCCAGATACGGGCGTGTGGTGAGGACTTGCTGGGTGTGCATCAGAGCCTCAAGATAGTTTTAGACACACAGGCTGCTATGAGAACTGTATTGGAGACCCTTGCTGGCACGGATGGCCATGGGAAATCTTCGGAGAACGGGAAGTCTCCGGCAGTAGTGGTGGTGGACCTGGATGTACCTGGTACTAGTGTTGTTGTGGAGCAGTCACTGAAGAGTTCCGGATTGAGAAGGAGGACATACACAGTCTCGAGTACACTAAGATCCTAGATTGGAATGGGAAAAGGCACTGCTGAGGAGGCGATGGCTTGGATTGACAAGCTTGAGACCTTTTTCGAGGCTACCAATAAAGGCGATAAGGCGCAATTGTTTATTGCGCAGATGCGGCTAAAATCGAACGCCTATAGTTGGTGGAATGGTCCTACCATGAAGAAGGAGGTGAATATCTAGTCCGATTTCAGGAAATACTTTATTGGGGAGTATGCACCTCAGCATGATGCTCATGATGCGCTTGAGATACTGTAAGCAAACAGGTTCTTTCAGTTCTTATATAAATAAGGTATGGGGTTATATCCACAGGGTTGGAGATTTGTCCGAGGCTCAGCAGATGGTCTTCTTTTTAGGTGGCCTATCCAGCTTGCTCTCAAGAAGCAGATAATCGGGTTGAAGTCCAAGGATTTTGAGAGGGCAACGATGTTGGCTCGTCAGCTTGGGGAGGAGGATGAGTCATTTAAGAGGACATTTCGGAAGTTCTCAAAGAAGAAAAATAGGTTTTTCAAATAGAAAAAGTCTGAACAGTCTAAGCCTAAGTCTGCAGGTGGAGAGTCCAAGAAGCGTAAGGCGAACTCTAAGTCCAGTGGTCCCAGGAAGGGGATTTTCTACTATAGGTGTGGGGAGCCTAGGCACATCAGTCGTGAATGCTATTAACCACAGAACAAGAAAGCTGATAACAAGAAAGCAAGCGTGACTGAAAAGGCTGAAGAAAATTGAAATCTAAGATGGTTTCAGCCATTGCCATGGAAGAGTTGTGCATGCTGGATAAGCCCGCAAGCAAGAACATCATGGATATGTTTGCTGGACAGGTTATTAGATTCTTGGGCAGGATCATGGGCCGAACTTGGTTGTGTTGTTGGATTGTGGCACATGTTCATCTCTTCTAAGTTGGTGGAAGAACTGCACTTGCCTTGTGTAAAGACTAATAAGTACAAGATAGAAGGGCCTTTTGTGAACGATTCTTGGGTGGAGGATCGTAAATCTATTAAGGTGCCCTTGAGTATTCAAGGTTATCAGGGAAAGCTTGATTTTGACCTCTTGAGAACATGGTTGCAACAGGTTAAGCCTACTGTAATAGATTGGAACACTCACCAGATGACGCTAAAGCATGATGGACGTGAGATTTATTTGCAAGGGAGTCCTTTGATGGGAGCTTCCAAGATTGTGTCGTCACTTCAGGTCAAGAAACTGGTACATAAATCTTCCAATCAATGTTTTCTTATATTTATTGATGAATGTTATCCTGCTTTTGAGTGCTGTCATATGAGTGTTGATAGTGAGATCATGAAGAATCCAAAAGGCCAGAAAGAATTGTAGGATCTGTTGTATGAATTTCAGAATGTGTTCCATGAGGAACTGCCTGAAGGCCTTCCATCTAGTAGAGAGATTCAACATGAGATTGATTTAGAGCCTGGATCCAAACCTGTGTTCCGTAGTCCCTATATGTGACGCTCCCCACCATATACGACGCCCAGTCGTATATCTCGCGGGAAATCCCCCATCCAGTACACATGCCGCATGGGCCCTCTGTCTATCCCGCACCTGGGATGGCCATGGTGCAGGAAGGGGACACGAAGGTGTCTTGCGATCCCTTCCCCTATGGGCTCCTATAACAACGGAAGCATAAACATAAACATCCGCACTAGCAATAACAATACAATCAGCTACCTCAAAGGATAGTACCATCTATCCATTCATAGCTCCATCATAAACAATAATACATTATAAAACAGAATAGCTCCTACCCAGGCTCAGACTCATAAGGGAGGTAAACTGACGACTTGGCCTCAAGATAGAGCAGACCGAGATATAACAATGGTGGGGCTGGCTATAGACAATGGCTAGGTTTGACCACTCCATCTGCCCCTCCTGTGCATACTATGCAAACGGGCTAAATCGGGCTCTGGCGTGACTATCGCCTGCCGGATATGCAATCTCATGGCATCACCCATCGAGACTACTCCGGGTTGCATCTCCCCGATCCGATGAGGCAGGAAGGGTTGCATCTTCCCTTCCTGAAGTCTAGTGGCTCCATGGGCGACTAGAGAATCATGGCGACACATGATTCATACCCGACTGAACCATCCAAAACAAGAGCCAGGGCGGCACCTGCAACTCTTGAGAGGCAGGGCGACACCATTGCCCCAGGAGGTGTCGGACCCATATCCGGCTCGCTCGAAGTGACCGACTATAGGCCTAGCCCGCTATGGGTCCCCAGTAGGTGCGCTCAGCAGGGACCTCCCTACACTTTACCACTAGCCCTGTTGTATGGTGCTAAGTCATATCATAGCCCCCGTAGCCGGGTGGGTTCCTATGCACAAGCCGCATCTAATAGGAACTAAGGGGTCTAAACTAGGAGCATCATCTAAATAATAACTACTAGGTCTCTATCCCCCTTCCCAATACAAGAGGATCAAACATGATCAACCAACATCACATATCCACATAACATGATAAATAATGAAAATAACATCTAAACCTAATCACACGCATCTAACTTACAGTTAGGGTTCATTGATTAGGGTTCAAGATCTAGATTGAGGGTTCTAGAATGGCTCTACTAGAGATACGAAATGCTAACTCATCTGGAATCCTAACTTCCAAATGATCTACAAAGGACTCTAACCCAAATACCTGCTCCTGAGGAACTCCCTCCTGCTCCCGGCGTCTCCACGACCTTCAAGGGGTTCGAAGTAGCTCCCGCTCCTACTGATGCGTGCACGCTCTGGGGGCTGCTGTGCTATGCTGTGCCACAGCAGACGGTTCTCGAAACGGGGTTCCTAGACTGTTGGAGCCAGAAAAGTGGCCTAGGGTTAGGGTTTGGCCATTTATAGGTTAGGGTTCCACGTCACTGCCACGTGGCTCCAATGGCGTGCTTCCATATGGCGGATGCCCAATAGCGTGAGGCCATGTGGAAATGGCCCTATGCCTAAGGTTGGCCAAGTTATATGAATAACTTAGCCATGCTCCCTTTTCCACCTACTATGGTGTACAAAGCTACTAAAGTAGACTTGTATAGTGACGTGGCCCAAAAATATACGTATTTATAGCGTATATTTCAGGGGAATATCACATTCTCCTCCCCCCCCCTTCCCCCATCCCCAGGATAATGTTGTCCTCAGCATTACGCGAAGGTGACGAACCTGCAATAGCCCTGCAAAAACTCACAACATGAATATAGGAACTTAACTTTATTGAAAAGATCAACTTTCCATTAATTACTTATAGAAAAGGGCCCGGCCTGGCGGCCGGGCCCTTTTCTTTTAGATCCTTTCCTCGGCTCTCGGCCTCGGCCTTCGGCCGAGGCCTCGCCTCAGTTTGGATACCTTTAGTAATTCCTCGGCTCGGCCTTTAGCCGTCTATATATTCAAGGAACTTATCCATCTTAATCAGCATCCATTGCTTAATCCATGCATGAGGAGTTTACTCACACTTATTACAAATTATACTAAAGTATCATCCATGAGAAGTACCTACTACTATGCAAGTGTACACACACATCATCTATGAGGAGGTTACTTTAGAATATTTTCCATTCTTATTCACAATACAACTCTCATTTGTTTAAGGAATTTCTCATGTTACTCAGCATCCATTGCTCGAGTAGACATGAAGAGCTTATTCACGCCTATTACTAATTGTAAAAGTATCACCCATGAGGAGCCTACTCACACTTACTACTATGTAAGTCCATACATACATCTTACTACTACTTTCAAAGTATCACGCATTGGGAGCTATGAAGTGTATCTTGAGTATATTCAAACAGATCCTTTATTTATATGAGTGCCTCTTTATATACAACATTTGGGGTGTATATGCGGTGGTCGTTAAGCTAATGCACCCCTCCCCGACGCCGATGTCTCTCAATAGCGATTTTGACTCAGGGTCTGTGAAGTGCACCTCGAGAGGGCTACATAAAGTTGTCCATGCGCCGGCCGGCGCCGGTAAGTAAAGCCCGGCCAGTCTCCGAGATTGTCCTTGCGTGGGGGCAGCCTAGCTAGCAAAGACGCCCTCCTCTCTCTCTCTCCTTGTCGCTATGAACCTGGCTGGTCACCACTTCCTCTTCCCGCATGGTGGTCCAACCTAGCAAGACATTCCTCCTTCTGTCTCCTTCGTCGCGACCGCGGAACTCCGCTTTGGCTGCCACTTTCCTCGCGATGGTGCGCGAGCCTAGCAAAGACGTTTCCTTCCTTCGCCTCTCCCCGCCGACCGCGGAACCTGGCTGGGCTGCCACTTCTTCTGCATGGTGCACAAGCCTAGCAGCACGCCCATCTGCGGTTCCTCTCGCGGGCTATGGACCCTGGCTGGCCGCCATTGCCTCTCGGCTCCGTGGCCAAAATTCTTAGCAAGACGGTCCTCCTTCGCCTTCTCGCCTCATGCAATGCGGGACCTATTGGCCGCCACTTCCTCTGCGTGGTGGTCCAGCCTAGCAACACGCCCTCCCGGTGGTCTCCTCCACGCTGACCATGGACCTACCGCCGCCATTGCCTTCGCCTGCGGGGCTACAGCTCTAGCAGCACTCCTCCTCCTCTCTCCCGTACCAGCTGGACCTACTAGCCGCCACTTCCTCTGCGTGGTGGTCCAGCCTAGCAACATGCTCCTCCTCTGTCTCCCTCTGTCGGACCGTGAACCTGCTGACCGGCATTGCCTCGGTCCTCAGTGGGCCCACCCAAGCGAGACGCTCCTCCTCTGTCTCTCCCGTGTTGCCTGGACTGTGGCCGCGACTTCCTCTGCGTGGTGGGCCAGCCTAACAGCATACTCTTCTTCTGTTTGTTTATTCTTTATTTGCGCTCTTCTATTTCTTTGTGCTTCGGCAGCTCTGTTCAGCCTTGCTCGTTGCTCCTCTGGTGTTTCTGTTGCGAGCAAACGTTGTCTTCTATTTTGATATCTTTCTCTATCCCGGGCGCGCCTAGCTTCCTGCTCCTCTAATGTCTCCTCTTTTCGTTTGTGTGGCATTGTTTTATTCTTAACCTTTTTTATCAACTATATATTCTGCACAAACAATATATAAAAAAGTTATTAAAACAGGGGTTTTGGACCATTTTAAAAACCTCTTAGCCAGAAAAGTTCATGTGTTTGCATAAAGCTCTCTATGTAGGACTATTCAAATCATTACACAACATCATAAAATTCTTATTCTAATCACATCTTAAAACTTTTTATGTTAGGCTTCAGGAGCCCGAAACACTGCAAAATAGGCCTAAACTTTCTATTTTGGGCCTCAAAGGCTGTTATCGCATACTCTAAAAAAATTTCTATTTCTGGACATTCCATCTATCCATGATGATTCAAACTTTTTATTTTGGGCCTTAAGCGTTAAAACTTTCTATTTTGGGCCCCAGCCACTGTCAGGGACGCACTAACCGTTAGTTGTTAGCGGGACGGGCGTTACAGAACTAAAGTGTCAAATGGAGCACCTCTAGGTGTCTTTCTGCTATATTCCAACACTTGGAAATGCTCTCCACACTTTTGGTTCAACCAACGCGTTCCCTCCTACTATCCCGCAGGACTTGTGAACGGCACCCCACACTTTCTTATTAAAAAGTAGGCCCCCCCTCCCCCCCTCAACCACCTTAACTATTTGTGAAGTTCTAATTGTTTAACAAATTGATGCTTAGCCTAGTGGTAAGGACGAAGGGCTCAGGGGGCAATGAGCAGGGTTCGAATCCCCCACAAAACAGGAAAAATTTTGAAAAGGGCTAAGAAGATTTTAGAAGGTTCTTGTCAGAGGACGCCTTGAAAGCGCATCTGCTACCACATTGAGCTTCCCCGGCTTATAAACTATAACAAAATCATATTCTTCGAGGAACTCCATGGGTCTAAGTTAGATATTGGGGTACAAAAAAGTGCGACAAGCAGAAGCGGATAAAGCAGGTAAAGCTCGAGCAAAACGTACCTTTTCGCCGACCTCAAATCCAGCTCCGAATCAGAAGAACTAAGCATTCCGACAGAGTTTCCCTTCTGGGTGCATGAAACTAAGTGACCAATATACATGTTATCAATCTTTCTGCATTTTAGCATCCCATTTTCGGGAGCCTTTAACACTCCCGTTTCCGCATCTCCATTATCGCTGTCTAACTCTTGGGCATCCTGAAAAGCTTATACTAAGAATAACGTTAACGTCTTCCGAGTACTTGAATCATGGGGAATCAATGAACCTGCCTGTTTACCTGCTAGCTTCCATCAACTGCTTGCACTTGAACACAGTCAAGCTTTCACTTTACTCAAAGACCACAGGTTTCTATCATATAATCTGTTGGGATTTATAGTCTCATAAATGTTGTTTTAGAACAGGTCCATCATATCATTCGTTGGGATATAGTTTCTCAAGCATTGTTTTGGATTCGTTTTACATGTTTACTGTTCTCTATTTTGTAATGAGAATGGTAGCAATGATTTAAGTAAGCATGTCTATATTTAATCCCTTCTTTTCACAGAGTACTTAGCCATAGATATTCAACAACTACATTAGTCGAGAATGTAGCAGCTTAGATCATCCTTGAGAAATCTTTATCAAAGCTAAGGTTAATCCACTGACCTGCATCATTTCTTGAAGTTTAGTGTTAAAACATATGCAGAGCATCCATCTTTTCCACCACCAAAAGAGCCCACCAAGAGCAGGCTTTCCAAATTTAAAGAGGCACAATCATACACTCTTTTCCCTTCTGGCATGGCTGGAAAAGGCTTCTAGGTCCTATTCTTTGTACAGAATTTCAAAATCTCCTATTATGGACAGAATGCATTTCAGCAAGCATAAGCTGCCCAAAGTGATATTTTTGAGCACTTCATTGGATGGAATAGGTATATGCATGAGCGAATAATTCATATCCTTCTAATATTATGAGATGCCTTGACAAATAAGACTTGAGGATAATAATGAGGAGCCAAAAGCGATGCTTTGACGAAATTATTGATTTAGATCCTGCTTGTGATGCAGGATACTATGCTACAATCCAACACTTTCTGTGACAGGAAAGACTGACCACATAATTGAATGGAATATAGACCATAAAATAGCAGAATGGAGATAATGATAATTCAATGAGCACTAATGCTTACAACATTTAGTAGTACTTTGGAAGGGAAAGGTGCCTTGTGTTAGAATGAACTTATGAACAAATTACAGCCATTAGTTCTTATACGAATAAGCAAATCACAAAAATATAAGCCATGTGGAATCCAACATATGAGACACTGAAATTTAACCACTAAAAAAAGTAATAGTTCACTTGCCAGTGAACCTTGCTTTTCTTTTTCCTTCTCTTCTTCATTTTCTTTGTCATTGTCATCACCAGCCTTTGCCCCTTCTGCAAGAAGTTCTAGACCCCTGCTGCTGCTTCCTCCCCCATGCTTGAGTTTTCTACCTGCATGGAAAGACTTTTGATGTTGCTTCTTCCACACCTCCATCCATGCATCTGCCAAAGTGGTTGGAGAAGCAATATCAGGACTGCTCTCCACATCTTCAGCATATCCTTTTGATGCAGGTGAAGTGTTTCAATGCTGAAGAAAGAATTTTTTTGCAGGCGTCTTGAAAAAATCTGGAACTGCATGAACATTGTAAAATAAACAACAACACAAACACTGAACATAAACAATTACATAACCAAACAAAATGTCAAGTAACCTTTGAAAGAAGATTTAGTAGGTGATGTAATTGGTGTAGTTTCCTTTGACAGGTGTGCCGGTTTGACAGGACTATGCTTGTCAACATCATAAAACTCTTCACCTTCCAAAAAACCAAATAACAAATTACTTACATAATTCTAAAATATCCAAAGTAATGAACAAATAACAAGCAGACATACCTTGTTTCTTTATAACCTTTGTTTTCTTCTGACTTCGAGTTATCCTTCTTTTTGGTTTCCTGTCAGGTACAAAATTCTGGCTACTGGGCTGTGAACAAAAAGAACTCGTGCTTGCTTCAGCTTCAGAATACCTCTTTTTACCTATTATTTTCAGCTTGTCACTGTCTTCTCCATCACTATTCTCCTTTTCATTCTCTTCATTCTCTTCATCACTTGCCTGCTTTATGTTATCCTGTTTCCAATTTTCTTTGTATCCCAATTCTGTCAAAATGCTTTTTGGGACATCAGACCCACATTCTGGCAGCACACAGTGCATAGAGTCCAGCATAACATTGAAGCAAAATAAGTGGTACATGTGACCACAAGACAACTTTACATGCATTCATAATATTGTGCAAACAATAAGCCACATACCTTGCAACTTTCCTCAGTAGTGAATAGTGGAAAGTTGTACTCACCCATGCCAACCTTCATCCTCGGGTTCTTGGCCTGCTGCTGCAAAACTGATACCTGTTTGGCCCTCGAATGCCAAATAGACATTTCTGCTTGATAATTTCCAATGTCTTCCTTCAGATCTTCAATCTTACATTTTAAGTTCTGCAAATCTGCTGGGTTGCATTTCTTCAAGGTTTGTTCGAGCAGCTTTTTAGTGTCTCTTCCTCCCTCAAAAAGTTCTGGATGATGTCCTTCTCAGCAGATGGTTCATTCAACCCTTCCAGCACTTCTCTTTGACTTGATTTTTCCTGTATTTGAGATGCTATCAAGTCTGATGTCCCCTGAACAAAATAAAGGCCTCCTTCCAGTTTGTTCTCTTCCTTCTGAAGCTGCTTTTATGTGTGTCATGATGTTTTGTATGTTCACTTCAAACTTGCTGCATTATCCTTTTCCTTTCTTTACCTATGAAGATTTAAACGAATCGGCAGCAAATGCAGACCAGTTTACCTCATAGTTCTTAGGGTTCAGACGTGGCTTCATGGTGTTAGACCATGCAAATGCTCTGGCAAAGCATGTCCTTACTTCATTGTTTGTCAAGCCATACTGATATATCTTGGCAAGCAGATTCTGCAGCAAAAACTCAAACTCGGGCCTCACCTCCTTCACATAAACCTTTCCTTTCACCAATGGAGTCTTTCAGACTTGCAAGAAGCCTGAGTCTGAAACATCAAACTTCTTCAGCATTTTCGGAACGGACCAGAGTTGTTGAGACTCCTGTACTTGCAAAACTCAAACTCTGTCCTGGCAAAAGAAGCTGCAAAGAAAAAAAATCACAAATTCAATAGAATGCAAGCAAAACAAGCAACCCAATCGGCCATTCTTGGAAAAAAAACTTACTCCTGAAGGATCAGCTGAAGCACCTGAGTGTGCCATGTCTGATACAGCAAATTTGAAGTCTGGAATCAAAGAGAAGTTCGAATGAAAGAAATCAAAAAAGCAAACAGAAGGAACTCCGGAACGCGTGTAAAACCACCCTTCAGAAGTGATGGATAGGCGCCTACCCCCAGGCCCTTCATGACGGCCCTTCCCGGAAAATTTGGAGTCGCTTTTCTTCATCTAAATCTGATGCTGATTGATCCATTTAGAATCGTGTTGTACAGAGAATTGTGTTGTACAGAGAAACCGTGCTGTACAAAGAAAATTCTGTTCAGGGGTACAACACCGGATCATGCTTCCCGCCATATCCAAATCCTATTAACTCTCCACGCCATCTCACAACAACCCCGCCAAATTGATTCTGTACCGAATTTGATTTTGTGGGTAGCCATGTCATCGATCCGGAAGCAATTTGCTAAAAATGGATCATCGCGTTCCCGCTCTCCAAGCACCTCCAAACACAGCGGACCAAGCACGAAAAGCAGCGCGTCCGGATGGGCGCTTTTGTACCCCAATATCTAACTTAGACCCCCATCCACCTTCGCTGCCTCAGGTTGAGATGTGGTTGCGTGAACATGTATTGGAGGCTCTGACGATCCGTATCCAGCTGGAACTTCCTTCCCAACAGGTAGTGCCTCCAAATTCTTAATGCTCTGACATCTGCAAGCAACTCTTGGTCATGAGTCGGGTAGCGCGTTTCGGCCTCGTTCATCTTCCGAGAGTCATAAGCCACTACCCACTCTTCCTGCATCAGTACTGCACATGTGGCAATTTTACTTGCATCCGTCGCCACAAGTTTGTCCTGCTCGGGGTCTGGCAGGGTCAGGACGGGGGCGGTTGTCAAAGCTTCCTTCAACATCTCGAATCCTGCTTGGGCTTTCTTTTGCCAGTGATCTGCCCAATCCTTTACTTTTTTCGCCCTCGTCAAATCCGTTAGCGGGGCCGCTATTTTTGCAAAGTTCTTCACGAACTTCCTATAATACCCTACTAGGCCGAGAAAGCTTCTGACCTCGTGGATGTTCTTCGGCGCCGGCCAATGTATGACTGCTTCGATCTTGGCAGGATCCGTCGAAATCCCCTCCGCTGAGATCAAGTGCCCCAGATACTCTACCCTCTCCGTTGCGAAGTGGCATTTCGATAACTTAGCGTACAACTGGTGCCTTCTTAGCTTCTCGAGCACTTTCCTGAGGTGTTGTACGTGTTCTTCCAGGGATTTGCTGTACATTAGAATATCATCAAAGAATACTATGACAAAAGTATCCAAAAACTCCCTGAAGATGTCGTTCATAAGCCTCATGAACGTTGCTGGTGCATTTGACAAACCAAACGGCATTACGATGAACTCGTAATGCCCATACCTGGTGCTGAATGCTGTTTTGTGGACGTCTTCTTCCTTTATCCTGATCTGATGGTACCCCGACCTCAGGTCTATCTTGGAGAAAACCTTCGCTCCTTGGAACTGATCTATCAGGTCGTCCGATCTCGGGAGTGCATACTTATTCTTGATGGTGTGCTTGTTTAGCTGCCTGTAATCTATGCACATCCTCAAGCTGCCATCCTTCTTCTTCACAAAAAGGATGGATGCCCCAAATGGTGAGACACTAGGTTTAATGAACCCTAGGTCAAGCAACTCCTGCAATTGCTTCTTCAACTCGGCCAGCTCTTGCATCGTCATCCTGTACGGTGCTTTGCTCGTCGGTTTTACCTGGTTCGAGTGCTATCTCGCACTCGACTCCCCTGTAAGGAGGAAGCCGCTTGATCTCGTCTGGGAAGAGATCATGGAACTCCTTTACCAACTTAGCTATCTGCTTTGGTAATTTGTTGAGCACCTTATCTTCCTTGCTTTCTTCTGACTCAGGCTCTTCGATCTGAAGCTTGAAGACATAGGCTACCTGCTCGCTATGCCATTAGAGGTTTGGTGGAGTCTATTAATGCCCTTGTAAGCCCTTCCCAAATTTGGATTTTAGTTGGTACCCGAACCTGCAGGTATGGGCAAAAAGCTCCCACGAACCTAAACCGAACCTCAGCCCTGGAGCAACCGAACCTGGTAAACGTCATTATTACTTGTTGTTTTACTCATTACGCCTAAATCCCTCCTCCCCCCACCTTCCCACCGAACTGAAGCTACAAGGAGTAGCTTCGAGCGGGACACCTCAAGAATGGCTCAATTGGGCGCCAAAGCTTTGGAGGGCATTTCGAATTTAGTTTTGATGTCAATCCTCGCCCAAATCCGAAGGAATTCTCTAGTTTTCCTTCGTATTTTGGCGAAGAATTGCATCAATTTGGTCGCCGGACTGTGGAGCTCGGAAAGCGATCACGCGACTCTGAATTCGATCTATGGCAGAGGTAACTGTTCTATTAAGTTCGGGCAATGACAATGAGTAATTCTTTTTTGAATACAGAAACTGAAAGGCCAATTCCGGGTGGAGGTGCCCAAGAACTGCTTGCCCTACAAAAATCAATATAATCGGAAGGAACAGGTCGATGAGAATGCTCTTCGAGCTTCTGGTGCAATGAATATTGATCTCTGGGCGCGTGGGGAACTGTATCCCATCGATCCGATCACCAGAAGACATCCTGAATTTCATTCTCCATCGGGGCTTATTCATTTTGCCTGTAAGGGTAATCAAGGTCTGCTTGGCTATTGCAATAATATTTCAAGTAACTCTGATGTGCAGTTGAGAACAATGTACAATCATTTGTGTGGAGTGCATTGCAATATGGTAGCACACTGTAATTACCTCCAACAGTGTAACTATTTCTTAACCAACAGGTCTAAGAATACTGAAAGAACGCAAGCTTCAATCAAAGGTTGCTTATGGAGGTGGAGTCACTTAAACAAGGATTGAAGAGATGCTCACGAGGACAATGACAAACGGAGAGGAAGTTAAAAAAGACTGAAAATGACACCACCGGGCATGAGGGAGGAAAAAGAACTGAAGGCCCTAAGTATACTTGCCCCTAGTGGTGGGGGCTCTAGAAGAAGAATCCACGCTATTAAAAATCTGATGGATCCTACTCGGCTGAAAAGAAGAAGAGAAAACCTTGTAATATGGCTAGTTTGTTGAAAAAGCTTGTAATTAAAGATGATGTTATAGATATGTTGAAGCTTCCGGAGCTAACCATTTAAGAAAAAGCTGTTGTTGAACAGTGCTTCTTGAATTGGGAAAGAGTCAAAGTCTTGATAGCATGCAAGAATTATGTGACAATGTGGGTATCGGTCGACAAGCTTACATTGCTCTCTTTAGATGTTTGCGGGATGGTATCAAGCAGCGGTATTACGAAGACCATCTTGCCAAGACTTCGGTTATGTCGAGCAAAAGCGAGAACAAAGAGGAATGCGTACCACGAACATTTGGGAGAGATGTACCCGGATCACCACATCCGTGCACTTGGGATCACTAATCACTGGGAAAAGTAAGAAGAAGGGTGGCTCCGGAAATGATCTATTTGTTCTTAACGAGAAGAATAATTGTTGGATGGATCTCTCTAAAATGCTTCTTTTGTTAGTTCGCTTCTATGATATGAAAGTGGAAGAATGTGGAGGGAAACTCCAAATTGCTATAAAGTTGGATGAGATGGAACTGATCAAAGGTGAAAAGTATGAGAGGGTTTCTTTGACATTAATGAACAAGGCGTTGTCAAATTCTGATAATGAGGAAGGGAAGTTCTCTGTTCAATCAGAGGACCATATTTGGTGGATAGGGATATTTCAAGTACCGGAAGAAAATCATGGTGTTCTTCAGTGGGTCTTTCAGCAGACACCTATTCCTACTATTATTGCTGCTCATGGAGTCGGGAGAAAGCTTGGGTTCACAGCTCACGGAGATTATGAGGTTGAATGGCATTTGGCTGCTGATCTAAAGACCATCAAGTGCATGTATAACATGAAACATGGTTCTGATAAGACTACCCACGCATGTCCTTACTGTTTGTATGCTAAGGGGAAGGGAATGAGTACTCTCGAATGTGACCAGCAGGAGAAGGAGGACAAAACTTTGATCCCCGTACTTGCAATTCCTGTGAAGAGAGTACATATTTGCACTCTCCATGCCTTTCTAAGAATAGTGGATAAGATGGTGTACATGAGCATTCTTTTTGCTTGGAATAAGTCTCCACAATCAGCCAGAGAAAAGTGTATGAAATATGTTGAGAACGTGCTTTCTGATCTTGGTCTTCATGGTGGTGACTATAAAATCCTGCAAGATCCTAAGAAGGGAGGCAAGGTTCCTTGTAAACCATCTATGGGTGGGGTGAAAGCGAAAAGATTTCTGCCTTGTACTAAATTACGTAAGAATGGATCATTGCCAACTGGAAAGTGGGAGGGGTATAAGGACTTGCTGGAAGCAGAAGATGACCGTACTTCACGTGGGAGGGCAAAACTAAAGAAAATTAAAGCGTGGCAAAATCTGAGCAGTCTGGTAACTTTGATGGCAGAGAAGAAAATGGTGGGTGGAAAGTTAGATGAATTCAAAGTAGCAGTAACTGAATTCACGAAGTCGTTTATACAAGCATGGGGAGAATGCAATGTCACACATTACATTCATATACTTCACGCCCATGGCTTGTGGTTTGCCAAAAAGTCACGGGAGCTTGGGAATATGGAATCTGCGCAGGGAATGGAGAAGTCACATAAGCAAGCCAAGAATGCTTTTCTCGAGTTCACACAACATCGAGGTTAGTGTGGTAACTCATTACAACAGATATGTGCCAATGGTTCTATAGAAGGATTATCTGCAAGCTAGAGAAAAAAGATAAAGCTAAACAAGACACGGCGTTGGCTAGAATATTGAGGAGAAAAGTTGAGCGGGGAAAAAAGAAATGATATGGTGTAGCTCCGGTCAAAGGAGACAAGTTAAAGCGTGGCGATCCACAAGGATCGAGACGAGGGTAGAAGATATATACGGGAATCAATTGTATGAATAAATTCATATTAATGTATAACTATTGACCATGATGTGCAACTATAATGTTTAAAATATGTTAGGTTGGCGCGTAGACGCAGTCGCGAACTTAGTTGGTATTCAATTGATGAATGACAAGTATTATGCACCGTAATACAGTCGCGACTTAAGATGGGAATTAGTTATAGATTAATCGATATTAAGCACCGTGTAGCCCGCGGTCGCGAAAGCATTTGTTTTTCGTGGCTATCTTTTGCCGTTTTCGCCGCGTAACAAATCGGTACTCTTTATATAATTATCTTTGTTATCGATGTTTATGCGCTTTTGATATTTGTTCTAAGTCATTACATTGCATATTTTTCAATCTTGTCCACTCATTTGTTGCATTACAGATTCGGAGACAATGGCGCGTAATAGCGGTAATGCCGAATCTAACAATCCCAACAGCCAAAGAAACGGAGAAGGCGCCGTGCAGGAAACACACATCATGGTGAAGATAGCGAGGGCAGCGCCACTAACTATGTCGGTCTTCTAACAACGAGCGAGCACCCGTCTTCCGAGCGAAAAACATCCATCAAAGCGGTCCGGGCCCAGTAGTTGAGAATGTTGCCAATGACGCAGAGGAGATTTATAGAGACACACCTTCCGAGCCAAGGCGTGTTTACCTGTTCTCTTCTGGCCATTTAGTCGGAGAAGGAACCTTCGTGCAGGCAGCTATCTGTCATGGAGTTCCTGTGCCTGATGATTGCATCGTCGTTAACGTCGATGTGGTAGTTGCACCAGACACGACCTTGCCTGTTCCTTCGATGGGAGCTGACAACTTGCTTGAGGCACTCCATTCCTTCGTTGTGTGGCCCAGGTTGATGGCTTCTTTGACGCCAACTCCTAACACATTTTCTGTACTGGCTAATGAGATAGATTACATAACCGGACTTCCTCGTAGAGTGCCGGAAGTTGGATTGGTGGAGATAAACCAGGGGCCAAACTTGATTGGAGCCGACAATGAGAATGCTAAGCCCCATGAGGATGACCATCAGGATGTGCATGTCCAGAATGTTCCTGTTGCTGTTCAGAATGAGGATATGCATGTCCAGAATGTTCCTGTTGCTGTTCAGAATGAGGATGTGCCTGTCCAGAACGTTCCTATTGCTGTTCAAAATGTTTTTGAACCCCTAAGTCCCTATCCAGGTCCCTGTGACAGCTCAAATCCAAGAAAATATCGTTCTACAAGAGGCAGCTGCCGTACCTGTGACAGTTGTGCCTGAAACCGTAGTACCAGATGCAGTAGTGGTTCCTGATGTTGAGCAGCCTGTAGTCGCGGAATCCAGTAGACGTAAGAGGAAGACTAAGCCTAAGCAGCTGCAGAAGAAACAGGTTCTCTGTAAAGGCCCTGCTAAGCTGAATAGGAAGGGCCAGCCGTTTAATCAAAAGTTAAGATGGCTTCACGAAATCCGGCACTTCCAGAACCACGTGGAGTGGGTGCTTCCGAAGCTCACACTGGCTAGAATATGTAAGGAGGTGGTTCAGGAGAGATACAGTAAGATGAAGAGGGATGGTGCAAGGTACCGGAGAGCTGGTTACAGTTTTCCAATGCCAGAAGAGGTGACTCGATTCACTGCAGATGCCCTTGATGCTCTGCACGAGGCCGCTGAGAATCACATGGTCAGGTTCTTCGAAGACTGTGTGAAATGTGCTGTGCATTCCAAGAGAGTGACAATAATGAGGCAGGATATTGCCTTGACAAATTACTTCCGAGGCATGTAAAGTGTTTTATATTAATGAAACGATCTTTGTTTTATATTTTGTTTGCTTGCTAAGTATTTTGATTGTATCTATTCTCTATGTATACTTACAATGCACCGTTGCCACGGTGCGAAATGGGGATAAATTACTTTGTGAGGGCAGGTATTTTCGCACCGTGGCCACGGTGCGAAATTCCTGCAAGTTACTGTGTGAGGGCAGGCAATTTCGCACCGTGGCCACTGTGCAAAATTGAATCATTCCATAGAAGGTGAACCACAAGATCAAAGTGAGCATATTAACATGTTAGAGAATATATTAACATATTAGAGAACATTTAGAGAATGGCAAGTAACGGAATTATGTCCAAGTAACCTTCCCCTAGGTTTCTAACCCCTTCCCCTTCCCCTGCGAGGTCTAACCCATGCATCTGGGTTAGGAGTCAAGAGCTCACGCTCCTCCCAGCCTGATTCTTCCCACCATATGGGGTACCTAGTCATTAGAAAAAGTAATTCCAGGATGATACTCACGGAAGAAGAGCGGACCCAACTCCACAAAACCGTTGTACTCGTTGTAGTACACCCTAATAAGGCCATACATCTGTCCCCGGTTAATTTCATGAATGAACTCTGATATGTATGCATCCAGAGAGTGTGCTAAATATCCAGCACGAAGAAGTGGCCTCAATTGCTGTAGCATCTTGTCCAGATAAGGAGGGGGTTCAAGAAGTCCCCTCATTGCAAGTCTCCTATAACATTCAGATGGATTAATTTCCATCAGTGGCTCATGACCACAATCAAATCGCTCCAGAATGAAGTTGATCAACTCCATTGTAAGCTCCTTGGTAGGACTGTGGCGCAACCTCCACTCCAAGAAATGGTCCCATAGCTCATCCATTCCAGGCCGCCTGAGAATGCAGGGCATGCTTGCAGGCCTTGGAGTGGCCCAGGGAGGATTCGGTCCAATCATTTGCAAAGAGCACGAAGATCAAGTAGCAAAGAACAAGGAGCACGAAGATCAGGTAGCAAAGAGCATCAAGATCAAGTAGCAAGAAGCAAGGATCAAGGACGATCAAGGAGCAAGAAAGCAAGGAACAAGATCAAGTAGCAAGATAAGAGCAAGGAACAAGATGAAGTAGCGAAGAACAAACATCAAGATCAAGTGGCAAGGAACAAGGAAGACCAAAGACTAAGAAGTGAAAGCAAGGTGAAAACATGGAACAAAGGTGAGAAGTGAAAGCAAGCTGAAAGAATTTATAGCTACGAATCCAATAATGTTGAAGTATAATACTAATACTGTTGAAGTATAATACCAAGAATGATGAAGAATAATACCAATAATGCTGAAGTATTATACCATTCGGTGGTGGTAACAAAACGGGATCTGCGTATTTCGCACCGTAGCCACGGTGCGAAATAGGCCCTTCAATAATTTGTAACTGAAGCGATTTCGCACCGTGGCTACGGTACCGAATATGACCACAAATAGAACAATCACATGAAAAAATACAAGGAAAATGGTAGAAGATATTGCTTAATTACTTAATTACACGAAAATCACTTAATTACACAAAGATGTTACTTAATTACACGAAACTCACTTGCTTATATATTAATAAAAATTAATTTCTATGAAAATCTAGTTTATACACATATTCCAATGGAGTATCTTCACCTGTGATATGTACGTATTATGTGTTGTGTGCTATGTAGCCATAGGTCACGTGTATCCCAAGGAATTGTATCCCAGGTGGGGAATCTAGAGAGTAACCACAGGATGTTGAAGTCAAGGGAACGGAATAGGAGCTTACCAATATCCACAAAAGATTTGTAATGGAAGTTGTAAAGTTCAATGAGGATATAAATCCTATTCTTCTCACTAGTAGGAATGACCAGAGGCGCATACTGATCCAGAGAGTAGGCCATGAAACCATGGAAAAGCATGTCCTTCAATTGTTCTAGCCTATCTTCTAAATTTGAGGGGGGTTCAAGAAGTCCCAAAGCACTTAGATTGAACCTTGCCTGACTCGAATTGATCTCCCCCAGTGGAGGGAGATGACGAGTATAGCGATCGATAATAAAGTTGCTCAGCTGCCTTGCAAGCTCTGTTGTTGGACCGTGACGCCATCGATGCTCCCAAAAGTTGCAAAAAAAATCATCAAAAGTGCACGTATTTCTGCCGTATGCTTGCAGGTATTCCGGATCAGCCCAGCGAGGATGTTCTTGCAAAGTTACCATTTGCAAGAAATTAGTGGAAACGGAACAAGAAATTAGTGGAGCGCATAGCGAGGGAGGCAAGGAGGCGGACAAGAAGCGGACAAGAAGCGGGGCAAGGAGCAAACAAGACAATGAAGGCATAGATGCCTATTTAAAGAGAAATCAGGTATATATGCCATTATACGAGTACCATACAAGTATGTATATAATCCAATAATTTCTATGTATATACCATCAATAATTTTGGTGCGTACATACCATCAATAATTTTGGTGGGTATAAATATACATCAAATTGCCGAGTGCGGCAACATTGGCCTCCGATCCAGACCATGTGGTCTCATTCGGTCTGAGCGTGATTCCATCACGCAAGATGAATCACGAAAACTTCAAAAATTGTCGCGAAATGCGAGAAATACCCATGGAAAACTGGATGACCACTTTGCCGCTCTCAATCCTCGCTATTATCCCGATCCCTTCGATGTTATCATCCATCTAATATGGAATAGAGAGCATCAAATGTACATGATAGAAAAGATCAGCAGGGGTGCACGGTGACAATGACTCGAAAGAGTCCCCTAAATCAATACTTTAATATATATACGCTATATCACGTTACATTATATACATGTGTATTTTGTACATTATGCTTTCGTATGTATAACCAATAATCTTTGCTACAATGCATGTCCATAATTTTGTTCGATATAAGTGCGGTTCCACTCAATGCGAGAAGGCATCCATTTGCTATGTCTCGGCCTCCTCGTCCCAAGATATGGACTCCATTACTTGCACTATGACATATAATGATCTTTATAGATGTTCTCGGAGGGTATCCCCTTGATCCACGGCTGGAAGGAGTAGCGGAGGGGCGAAATCGTTCTTCCCGGAGGGTTTTATCGTGTTGTTATCCACCTTTGGAGGGGTTCGAGGCGTGGCGTCTATGAGATTAATCGCATCACTCAACTACCTTTTCATGATGATCCCGATCATTGAATGAGCTTCTTCATTCATATATGCTATGCCTCTTATATGAGTTCTATGTATATGCTATGCCTCTTATATGAGTTATAAGTATGTAACCATAAGTGATACATGTGATCCGTCTATTTACCGCACATTTCAATTTGGAAAGCTCTTGGACATTTTCCTTACATGTAGATTCTAAATTCGGATAAGCATTCTCTTAGCGATTATTGTGTAGTCACGGTCTTGAAATTGCACACTCAAAGGCGTTGGGCGCTATTTTAAGCACCGTGGCGGCGGTCGCGAAATAGACCTTCCATAGAATGTGGAATAGTCAATTTCGCACCGTGGCCCGCGATCTTGAATATTTGTTAGTTGTAAGCACGGACAACCGCGGTCTTACTTGCAGTGGCCCGCGATGCAAAGTAAAATAGAAGCGTAAAACAAATTAAAATGGCCCCAAGTTTATGTTCGATATAACAAGAATAGATATTTCAAACAAGTCTTTGCATTAATTGACAATGGTTACAACTTCATTTTTCTTAGAAACATGTAAGTCATCGGACACTTGACTTCTTCCAATTCGGACTCTGCTGAGACCCGAGAATCCAATAGGTACATAAAGGCGAGGAATCTGGGGCTCCCTCTCTTCCCAAGTCGGTCAATTGTAGCCTTATCCACGCGGACAAGGCCAATGCAGCTCTCTTGGCGACCATAGAATACATACTAAAGCCACCAAAAATATGCGTGGCGATATCTCTCCCAACGACCACTACTCGTCCCGAATTGGCGGATAATGGGATGTGATTATCAATCAAATCGAGAGGGCCTTGAGTTTCAAGACCTCTTCTAGTCCATATGGGCTGTACTTAGAATGGAACACAACGATCTCTCCCTTATAAAGGTAGCCCATATAGTGGGCGATACTTGCATCTCTGCCAAGGGTAACTTTCTGTCATGTCTGGCGCAAAAATCGTCCACAAAATCTCCTGCGCAATAAACAATCGTTCTTAGGCACTTAACAAAATAAGCAAACTTATGGTAGCTTACCTCCACTTCATCAGATGCAATAACCCCTTTGGTAGAAATGTTGATGGGCGACCTTGAAGAGCTTGATTAAGCTCTTTGATACTTGCTTTGCACTATCTTTTTTTAACCCGATGTACTGCATACTCGAACTTTACTTGAGACTTCCTTCAAGCCCATTTACGCCATCTCCAGAACTCTATCAAAAGCATTCTCAGGAGCTATTGAAGTTCCATCATAGGTTAAGAGATCGTGCAGGTCCCTAGGCACTTCCGGCTCGAAGTCAATGAAGTCGTCTAGACCAACAACGAAAGCATAGATTTGTCCAAGGACCTCATCTTCCCTCAAACCCGGTAATGGAAGATATATCGTGGAGAAGAAGATAGTCCTTCCCTCCTATGTTAAGCCGGCAAGGCTTCCGTGACACCCCATCTATCAAGATTCTCTTCATGCTTTCGTCTCGTCTTCATCCTCGTCCTCGTCGAGCTTTTCCACCAGTTCCTTCTCTTTCTCTTGCATCAAATACCTCCTCTCTGGTGGTGAGGTTACGCAATAGCCTTCACACTGTGGTTCTTCCCCTATCATTGGTGGAACAGTATATATCATGTAAGTAGCAAACATGATGTCAATCGGATATAAATTATCCTTCCCATCCTTCTCACATAAATCGGTGGCGGGTCTCTTGAGCGACCTTGAACCTTATCTTGGTCACCTTTGGGAAAAAGCTTGAGAAAGGACTTTAGACTCAATACAATCTTCCCGGTCGAGGGAGGGGAAGCGGCCTTCCGGTTTACGCCCGCGGCCATGAAACTCTGAATATGCTGACCATACCGCGTCAATGTGTTGGTTAGCCTCGAAGATTATATCTACCGTTAAGCGTTATTGTGAGACTACGATTAAAACTCTACCGGGTTTTGAGCTATTGGCGAACTCATCAGGTGTGACGGCCGATGCTACTTCCTTCTGGCGATCTGGTCATACCATGCACAGGCCCCATTCCCCCAAGCTTTCTCGACCTGCCGTTTGACATTGTGGAATTGTGGCGCCTCCTTTAGTGCAATAAAAACCTGATAAGCCCAAAAGTGCGTGCTGCTGCTGGTGGCCAGCGAAACTAAAATGTCTTAAGTGTCTGCCGAGAAATATGTGCCCAGTATTGTAGTGGTCGGTCTTTATAAACGCCAATGACAACAATAAGGTATTAAATGCAGTAGCCCTTTGTCGCGATATTTTGCGAAAAAAGAAGGCCAAATTTATGTTAATCAAAACATACTACACCGTGCCCGCGGTCTTGAAAACTATATCTAATCGACTACCACGAACTCCACATGTTTTACGCCCGCGGTGGCCCGGTGCTATCTTTGCAAAGGATATAAGTTATTGGCAAACAACACTGGGATTTGAACCCGGTAACACCATTGTTATTTATTTGTTTAACTGTTTTCACTTAAAGAAAGTACAACGGAGGCATCTGAGCTTTGTTGTATACAATTCTTCCCTCGTACCTTGACACCATCCACCAAAAATGGAAGGCGTTTAAGTCACATTCTGATTCCAAAATAATTCTTACATCAAATAAAGACCATGCTTCTTCGACTTTTAAAGTTTTAAACAATTGACCACTTACGAAGATAGCAATATCAATGACCGCAGAATGGGTACCATCGGCATCGTCTTGTTCCACTTTGGAACCCGTCCATCTGCTCCCTTCTTTTACTTCCCTCCATCTTACGTATTTGAAGGTAATGTAAATTGTTTGCTTTTCGAATACAATACCGATTCGAGCGCTTTCTTTCTTTATCACGCAGCTTGTACCTTCTCAACTCCTTCATGCGAGGCGGGATGACCATTCATCACATAAAATGTCATCGAGAAACAATCGACAATCACTTACGATAAACATTTTTTTTGAAGTCTTCTTGACATTCTCGACATTCTTAAACAAGGTAATAAACATATCGATGGGTACATTTACTTTCCGTGTCCACGGACTCCACCTTTCTCCTTCAAAGCACTGAAAAATTTCTGTGACAATTTCAGCTTGGCAAGAAAGGAACCGGAATCCATTGGGCAGGAACTAAGTTGTGATAATGGGGGCAATGGTAAGTCCACAATTTTGCCTTTCGAGGATAATACTCATATTTTAAGAACCAAATCCCCCTTTCCGCTTTTGCACTGCATACGTTGACCTTCAAAAAGCAAGGATCCAATATCATAATAGAAAGCACGGAAGATGCTTGTGATAGAACTCGATGGTTCCAGGTCCAGCATACCAGAAACCCAATTAGTTGATTTCTTCAAAATATAATGAATGACGGATTAGCACAGATATAATGAAACTCACAATTAGCACGAAGCTCAGGGAAATTACATCGAGATCTTATCTTTTCTTTTCTCATGTCTGTCGGTGTGTATAGGTGTCTGACCTTGATATATACTTCCCCTCTCACCTCGAACCCGACAACAATAGCCTTCCAATGGCTTGAAATAACATTTCTCATGCCTTTGATCACCCGGTGAGGACCTCTGAGTGGCGGTCGGATTGTCACAAAGCTCCCAAGTGTTTGGGGTCTGGGTTCGGGAACTCCTGGAAGACAGCCCTCTGTGAGGACCCGTGGATCTAACAGGAGAGTCCGGGGGACTATGTCACGCGGGATTTGCTGAAAGAGAAGAAAAAGAGGAGAACAGAGCAAATGAGAGAAAGATGATAAGCTTCCTTGATATCAATGATGAAAATACATGAGCTCTCGCAATAGAGAGAAAACTGGAAGGAGACAAGACTCAAAACTCATCTAAAAACTTATGAGCTAACTCTACTCATATATATAGTACAATGGCCTTGGGCCCAATATAGAACACTCTGGCTGATCTCGGTGCCGACTCACGGAAGGAGGCCTGATTCTGAGGAATGTTGGCGGTGCCTCTTGAAGTGCCTAGAATCACGCGTGGCCCGAGCGGTGTGAGCCGTCACTTGTCTGGCCGGGCGCCTCTTGTTGACAGCCAAAGGCTTTGGCTGCGTGGTCTGCTGCTTGGTCTTCTGGAGCCTTGGATGTCGACCCGTGGTTGGCCGAGGATCCTTGAGCTTGACACAGTGCATGTCGTATGCATGAATAGTCACGTACCAGGGAGGCCGCAGGACTAACACTCCCCCACCAAGCGACACTTTCGAGTGAAGAAAAGGAGGAAGCGTTTGAGGGCGGAAGCCATCGGATCTGAAAGTGATCCTCACGGGGGAGTGAGGCCGGGCACCATTATGGTGCTGGCTGATGAGATCTGGCGTGATTGAAGAGCTTGAGGAGTGTTTTGGCCAAAGGGCGGGGATCGGCATCTATAAGAAAGCGAGGCGGACCATGTCTTCAAAGAGCGGCGTGGGCGTCAAGAAACGTCTTGACATTCCATGAGGAGGCAGTCACGAAGGCCAAAGGCAGCGGCAGGCATTTGGATTCGATGAAAAATGGGGCGTTACCTATTTAAGGAGCTTAGCAAAATGCATTTGAGGGCGGCCGCAAAATCCTGGCTTGAAGATGGGCCGAAGGATCGGGTGAGGTGGAGGCGTGCAAAGAAGGTGTTGAGACCATGAAAAGCATCCATCCGGCTGTTTGCCAACCACGCTCATTAGCAATGTAGATCAATTGGTGGTGTTGTCCGGTGGGCACCTTCTTCCCAATGTGGCCGGCCCGAACAAAGCGTGGATCCCAGGAGATCCGTCGAGATCGAGGTGGTGTCCGGCTGCATGACCATCCATGACCTTGGTCCAAAAAGGAAGGCCAATCGAAGTCGGGGAACACGGGCGTGGAGGTGCATGCCCGGGGAAGCATAGGAGAAGGAACCATGCCCGTGGGCGTGGGTTCTTGGCGATCTCCACGAATTGGTGACAAGATCACGGATCAAGTGCGACACCAACGATCCCAAAGAAAGCGGTGAGAGTTGGCGGGAGGGCTATCCCATCCCGTGGGGACCCGTCTTGCTATCCAGCGAGCTTATGGCGATTGTAACCCGGTGAGGTCTTTGCATATAAATTTGTGCATAGGGAAGATCTTGGGATGTCCTAGATACTTCCTAATTTGTTGCGGCCTTCCGCTTGCGAGGAGAGATAAATGATTGGCAAGCTTCGGGCATGTACTCGATGAAGAGTTTGGATTGCGGCGGGGATCCGCAAGATATGGATTGTTATCTGAAGCACCCATTGCCGCGATTGGGGTCACCACGGAAAAGGCTGGCGTGGCCCATTTCAAAGTTTTCACATGTATCACCCGGATAGAAATCATGAAAGATGTAAGCCATGGGCTGAACCACTCTGAAGGTGAGAAAGTGCGGATCGGCCGCGATGTATGAGATCAAAAGGCGACAAGGGCCAGGCACAACCCTTTGTCCTCAATGGAGTTACGGCCAAATCCAGAAGAAAATCGGCCTTTGCTTCGATTGGGATATCCACGGGGCCATCGGCCCGCGTGCCACTTTGAAAGGAAGAGGTGGCGTCGAGCAACCACATAATCATGATAGCGGGGAGGGAGCTGGGAAGTCAAGTGGCGTTACATGAAGAATTGCGGTCACGGCGTCAAGTTTTGCTTGAGCCTCATCGGCCAGGCCCGAATAACTTCTTTGCGGTTTGTTGTTGAGATCCGCGGATCCGATTTTCCCTTTCGAGTAGCGGCGTGGCCCGTCCGCGGACCCGTTCGAGAAGGATTGACACAGGGAGGAAGATTTCCCGGTGTATTGAGGCGAAACACGGCAATCTCCGCGTCATCTAGTATTTTACGTTTTACGCACCTCGTAAGGTGATCTTGAAGAGAGGTGGTGAGGATGCAATGTAGAAAAAGTGAGCCGTCAAGGAGGCGACTTGGCGTCGGGCTGAAAAGATTTTGAACTTGAGTGCTGAAATTTTCACCGCGATTCTGAGTACAAGGCATTGAGTTTAGCAATATCTGCGTCCTTGGTACTTTCGGGGAGAGCGGCTTTGGACTTGTTGTGCTCCAATAAAGTCTGAATTTACGGAAAGGTGAGCACTCTTGTCTACGAGTTGGGCTGACTTGAGCTTGTGTACTTTTGAGATCTGCATGAGCACGTAAAGAGAGCTTCATGCTTGTCTTGAAGTTTGGCCTCAAAGTTGCAACTTGGGGCGATTCGCGGCTTGAAGGTCTTGGTGTCTGCCGCATCGGAGGCCTCGAGTGCCGTTGAACCCGCTCATAAGGCGTCTTGGGATTCTTGTAACTTAAGAGCGGCGGCTTGAGCATCCTGGCGATCTTGATACAACAAGCCCAGCGAGGGTGTTGTGGTGGTGGAGCTGGCTGTTGCACTGGTTTGGGGAGATGCAGGAAAAATGGTGTGAAGTGGATGGTGTAGCGGAGGAGGAGGCGGTGACATGAGTGTGGCTATGTGGTCATGACCGAGGGGAAGGCGGCGTGATGTGCCAACTTGGTGAGTGATTGGAAGGGGGGCGGAGTGGAATTATGAGAATTTTGTGGTGTGGGAGGAAGTAATGGCGGATGAGGGCTTGAAAGTGCCCTCCCGAAACTTCAAAATGGAAGTGGTACCCAGGGCGGTCCATTTCTTGGAGAAAACGATAGAACATCATTTGGGGCCAATCTATGTGGTGTTTGGAGTGTGTAGCGGTGAGGACCAGGTTATAGAAAGGCTTATTGATATGGGTGTTCTTGATAGAATACCCAAGGAATTTTCCCGCAGAGAAATTTAACAAAGGTCTCGTGAGGCTTGTCGATATTGGTCGGGCGATGGACATTGGCATGATAAGCGGTGCACCAAACTACGTGACATCAATATCACGTATAGCGGACCATGATACACAAAAGGGTGTGCAAGGGAATATGAAATACCTCCAAAATCAAATGTTGAGTCAATGAAATAGTGGTGCCATCGACCCGCGGTGGTGTAACCTTCGCGGGCTGTTGTTAGCGATATTGGCGATGAACTGCTGCAACTGGTCAGGATTTGGAGCGGAAGTTCCATTTGAGAGAATTCATAAAGCTGGTGTCGTTCGGCGACTTCTTTATTTGGGCCAACAAAGGGCTTCCGCGGAAAGTGGGCGTCAAGAAAGATCTGATGCAAAAAGGGCGGATCCTTGGGGCGGTAGCTTGAAGTGTAGAAAATCTTGGGGCAGCCATGGGAATGATGTCTTGAGCGAAGAGGGATGCCAAAGGCGGAAGGGCGAAAAGCGAAACACCGGAGGAGGACGAAATGAGGAAGGCGAAAAGGTTTGTTTTAGGCGCTGGCCCCGGAAGCGAAGAGGTATGAAGAGTCTGGCCGGAACCGTTGATGGTGCGGTGTCAAAAGATCTGAAGAAGGGGTATTGAGAGGCAAAATTTGGCTAAGTCCCAAAAACGTAAGGGAGAAGCAATGAGCGGTGAGGATGAGGCGTGAAAGAAAGATCGGATGTGACGGATGGCAAAGGACACCCATTAATGTTAAACCAGGCGTGGAAAGAAGGAATGGCATTCAATCTTTGGCAACTTCGAAGTGGGATATCATTAAAAGGAATGTGTCGAAAGGTACCATGGCTAGATATCTTGTGGGAGAAACGATTCTCATTTTAGAAACAGCCTTGCATTGCAAACCGTTGGCGATTTGTGTGATTGGTCCCGCGTCGACAAGGAGTTCCTCGATTGGCTATATAAAGGCGAACCAAGGAGAAGCGAAGGCATCCGATGGCGCTTCGGTATGGCTGCTTGGCGGCGAGCGAAGATTGCACAATGCCCACTAAGCGTCGAGTGGATCACTTGTAAGATGAATTATGCGGATCTCTGGCTGCCACAACCGTGGCATTAGCATGGGCGGTGGTGTGTGCGGGATGGCTGAACATCCGGCCGAAGACCAGCGGGATGGAGGTGGTTACGCATCTTATTTGGGATCAGGGGCGGAACCTCTACCATCTCCTCGCATCACCTGCTCTCCGAACCGGAGTAGAGGGTTTTCCTCGTGGGACTTAGTAAATAGGGCTCTGAGCCCGTTTTTGTATATAGGGGCATTGCCCATAAGCGGAAATAATTTTGGCTGCTGCACATTTTTTAAAAAAAATCTCCACTATAATATAATCTACCGCCTTTCTAGTCACTTTACGTGGTGTTTGCTTCTTGAAGCTGTCTCGTGTGTTGATGTTCACTTTACGTGTGATGAAATGCTTTGAGGCGAAAACCATTAACCAATGTAGGTAATGGAGTGCCATCTAACTTCAGCTAGTTGGAAAAGCAGCTTGGTCTAACCACTTGAACAATTTGATAAGGGCCAAATAGCGAAACTTGAGTTTACAGGAAAATTTTTGTACACGGAATCATAAAGAAGAACCAAATCTCCTTCTTTGAATGTTTTTGTCTTCAAGCGTTTGTCATGTAAAGATTTTTGCAAGCTGTTGTCCATGAAGAACACGAATATAAGCATCCCTTGAAGTTCATCCAAGCTGTTCTAATTGATAGACCCGTTCTTTGAGAGCGGTTTGGTGGATTATGAAGCGTGCCGGTTGAAAGCAGTGTTGGAAGGATGTATTCAAATGGCATGAGAGCTTCGACCATAAACCAATTTAAAAGGAGTGTGACCCGTAGCAATCTTGAAACAAGTATTGTAGGCCCAAAAAATGCGATGGAAGTTTTGTCACGCCAATGCAAATGCGGGAGCGTCACAAATTTTCTTGAGAATGGTGACCCGAGTTTTGTTGGTGCTTTCGCCCAACCCATTGCCTTGAGGATAGTAAGGTGTGCTCTTGTGATGATGTATCGGGGAGATAATCCGTCGACTCTTTGATAGTATGATTGATGAAATGAACACCACGGTCAGCGACCAGCTCAGGTAGGGCAGCCGAATCAGCGTGATGATTTGTTGATAGAGGACTCTAGGCGTGTGCTTGCGGCGGTGTTATGCAGGAAGTGCACAAGCTTCCGCCCATTTGGTGGCGTGGTCGGTGAGAACCAGAATGTATCGAGACGCGAGGTGTGCCTCGCGGGGGAGGATCTATAGGTCCCACAAAGTCCATTCCCCATTTCTTTGAAGGGAAGTGGCGTGGCGGCCGGCGTCAAGGGAAGCGTCCGCGGGCGTGGGGCGTCCCACCGGCAAAGCGTCACACGCGTCTTGGGCGTGGGCGTGAGCATCTTTGAATAAGCGTGGGCCAATAATACCCGGCGAGAAGGATTTTTGCGTGCGTGGTGTCACCATGAAAATGACCACCACCGAGCCCTTGATGAGCTTCTCGAACAATGTCGGAACTTCATGAGGTAGAACCACGGTCGAAAGGATGGTGTCCTTACCCTTTTGTAGAGATGTCCAGGCAACCATGGTGTAGTCACGGACCTCTCGGAGAAATTGATAGCGACAGGGATTGTCGCTTGGCGGGAGAAGGCGTCTATCTCTTACGGTGGAAGAGCACACGTGAGGAGGTATTGCTGAAAATCATGGAACCAATGTGGTGTTGCCGTGACTAAAAAGAGTTGAGCATCGGGGAAGGCGTCGAGACCCACATTGCGGGATCATCCGTGTGGATCGTGAAAGATAATCCGGAACAACATGAGATTTGCCCGACCTTATGAGCGATTTCAAAGGAGCAAATTCTTGGAGAAGAAGGACCCAACGAGCAATGCGGCCCGTGGGCGTGGACTTGTTGATCAAATAGAGGAGTGCTTGATGGTCCACAAAGAACTTGATTTGGCCTTTAAAAGGTAATGGCCAGGCGTTGGACCACGAAAAATGAGACCCAAAGCTTCACGCTCAGGTGGCGAGAATAGTTCTTCAATGAGAATTGAGTTTTAAATTTGGCGTAGCGATTTGGTTTATCGATGTGCGCATCATATTCTTGAAAAAGAACGGCTCAATAGCAAGCAGCGAGACATCGACATGAGCGTGAAAGGGCTTGTCCCATTGAGGAGGAACAAGAACCGGTGCACGAGTAAGCAAAAGCTTGGTTGTTGGAAGCGACTTCCTTTGGGAATTCAAGCCCGGTGGATTAAATCACCCGTGAGTTTATGAATGGGATCTGCAATGGCTACCAGTCCGGTATGAAGGTGGAGTAATAATTGACCTTTCCCGGAAAGAAGCGTGTCTCTTTGATATTGGCTGGTGCTTGAGCCTTGAGCACACAAGCCCGATTTTGGCGGGGATCGGTGGTGATTCTGCTTTCTGACAACATGGCCTAACGAGAACACCCGAAGTGGCGCAAAGGTGCATTTCTCGGGATTGAGACTAATGCGGACTCATCACATTTACGGAAGGCGAGTTCCAATTTATCCAAATGGTCAGCCATGGAACTGTAAGCGAGAGAAGTCATCTTGAAAAATTTGCAAGAAGGGATTTTCCTTCATGAAATCATGAAAAGCGAGAGCATGATCGTTGAAATGTTGAAGGAGAGTTGGATAATCCAAAGGAACCACCTTGTAGGCAAAAGTGCCCCTACGGGGGTGGTGAAAGTGGTCTTGAGTTGATCAGATTCTTTGATGGAGATCTGATTGTAGCGAAAAAAACCATCCATAAAGGTACATCTCATGTCCGGCCACTTCTTCGAACTTGGTGCGTGAAGGGAAGTGGAAAATGATCACGCTTCAGTGGCTTTGATTGAGTTTCGATAGTCTACCTGGGGCGGATCTTACCATTGTGCTTAAGGGCAATGGCGATGGGGCTCACCCATTGAGAATGTTTGACCTCATAGATCAAACTGCGGCAAGGAGTTTGTCAATTTCCGCCTTGGCGATCCGCGGTAATTAGGGTTGAGCACATCTTGTCGTTGCTACACTGGTGGTGTGCATCAGTTTGGTAGGAATGGTGAGTTCCCCAAGCTTTTGTTGATTCCCGAAGATCTTTGTAACTCGAGGCGAAAATGTGTTTGAATTTTTTGAGCGGCAGGCGGCCTGATACGATAAGGAGGGCGGAAGGTTTGCGGCAATCTTGGACGGGGTTGATTGTTGCCAACATCCACAATCTCGACTTGAGATCCGAATATGGGGTATGACTTGATTATCACGGACAATGTGTGCGGGAGGTTGGAGCATAACGGATCGTGGCACTGCGTGGTGAAAAAAAGGGTTGCTTTCGGTGTCATCTAGCGGTGGTTGCTTCATGGCGGCGTGTACATCAACGGGGAGTTGCGGGAGTGTCGATGTCGAAAAGTGATCAGCGTTGGATTCGATTGCAAGGAGCGGATAGGGGTCAAGTAAAGGCAGCCACGGCTGCTGGTCACGATCAAGAGTCATTTCTCCCCAAGGATCGGCATATTGGGGTAGGATGGCCAGGCGGACTTCGCGGGTGGAGCTGAACTTGATAAATATTCTGAGCTTCTTGAGTCGATTAATGCGAGAGAGAGGGTTCGCATTGTCAGCGAAAATGATCACACTTTGTTTGCAAGTCCATGGTGGCATTGAGATGACCATCGGTGATGACTAAGCGGTGCGTGGCCCGATAATGGATACTCTTTGCTGGCGGAGAAAAGGTGCGCCTACCAGGCATTTCATAGTCACACGGATCTTCGCCCGACTTTCCACACTCCAAATTCCATGGGAAGCGGAGATCACCTATGTTGATGTGAAGAATAGGTGTGGCGCCTTGAGGTCTCGTGATGTGGCCATTAGCCAATTTGATGTCATATGGGGCCACGAAAGAGTTGTGTGATGCCCATTTGTTTTGCGGAGTTTATCCGTGATGAGATTATTTGCACTACCTCCATCGATTTGAACATGGTTGACTTGCTGATTTCCAAGTGGCATGGACCGTGGGTGTAGAGGTAACCACGACCCCAACTAAAGCAGTTGGGAGTGGTAAGCTGGTCCTTGAGGCGGGGACGAGAGTTTTAAAATGGTTGCCAAGCTTAAAGGAATTTTGATCTTGGCGAGCTCCTCTTGGAGTTCGAGAGGTACATGAGAAAAAGGATCTGCTTTGGTTCCAGCAGTGCGGGAGTGCGTGGCGGGGAAGCGGCAACTTCTTTGAGTAAGTCAACCTCGGCTGCAATATTGGGATATGTCACGAGGCGTGGAGGTTGAGATGTTGAAGGTGTATCTTGTCTTTGTTGAGCTCTAGTGGTGGCATGAACATTTGGCCAATGTCGCGGCCTTCAGGCGGCTTGCATGAGGTTCAAAATGCTTTGGCGAACTTTGGGCATGACATGTGGCATGAGCTTTTCAAAGTCAGTGCAAAGTGAACCTTTTTTCGTCCCCATGAGGAATGGTGTCAAGCTGCAAAGGCGCGGTTAAGTGCCCTTACGAATAATAGTCAAGGGCGTGATGCCTTGATGCGGCGTGAAACTAAACCAACCCAATTTGGTTCTTTGAATTTGGAGGATTAAGTGCACGAAAAATTTCCTCTTGGGCTTGTTGATCCGGTGAGGTTGATTTCTTTGGAGCTGGTTGATAAGCGTGATTCTTTGAGGCGCTCTTGGTGGCTTCTTAAGAACTGGTCGCGGGCCTTGTTTGCCATTAGCGAGCCATAGTTGGTAAGCCGTGAGGCCGGACCGATGTGGTCCCGATTTGTGCGGGGAAGGCATACCTGAACTTGTGGAAGTTGAGGACACGCCGTGGTGGTATGACCCCATTCTTGGCGATGATAACACTGAGCTTTAGAAGGATCAAAAGGAGGGCGTTGGTTGGATCCCGTGGTTGGTCACATTCTTTGATAGAGTTGCGTGGGCTGCACTTTTTGAAGAGGTGGGCTGGCGATAGTCACGATTGTTGGGCTGAGGTGTGGTTTGCACTTGATAAACCATTTTGTTGCGGAGCGGTGTGGGATGAGTGCGAGTGCACTCTTAGTGGCATGATTGCACATGTTGCATCTCTTGCAATGGGCGGGCCATTGGTGGAGTTGCACTCATTGGCCAAATGGCCTTGATATTTGCAAATATGGCACGGTTTTGGCTACTTGGCGTGGATTAAGCGTGTTGAGGCTGAGCAGCCGTTTGTGGAACCATGACAGGTGGAATGAGCGGGAGCTCTTGAAGAGCCACGCCTCGGGAGGAAACATTGGCGGAGTGATTGACAAGGTCGATAGCCTTGCTCCAAAGTTTTTGGGCGTAGGTATTGATCATGAGTCGAATAGCGGGAGGAAGTCCTTGGAGAAACGGACCAAAATCGGCTCTGTGTAGGGTACTCCTTGAGCTTACTTAGCGAGAATGTGAAGTCGATCCATAAAATCCGAGGCGGGACTCAGTGGGCTCTTGTTGAAGTTCATTGAGTTGCTTGAGATGAAGTTGATCATCATCCAGTGGTCCCGTAATGAGAGAAAAGCGGTCGCATTTCGGACCCGATCTTGTTTCCAATGGCTTTTGTTGGACATGAGCCATTGATGAGGAAAACCCGCGGTGTGGTGGAAAAAGATGTGGAATTTCAGTTGAGGTTCGCGTGACCATTTAGCGTGACCATTTAGGACCACTTTGGTCTAACGGTTTGCCTTCGTGTTGCCAAAGGTGGGATAAGTCGGTTCCAGTCTGAAAGGTAGATGTGAAAGTCTTTGGGCTGGGCGGGGAACAGGATAGTGAGGATATTGAGGTTGAGGCGGATGTGGCATTGTGCACAGCGGACCACGATGAAGGGGTGGCTACGGTTGAGAAACCGGATGCTTGGAGCATTGGTTTTGAGATCATAAGGTTGTAAGCGGGGAAGAAGCGATGGGAAGCGTAGGGAAAAGGATATTCTGGGTAGGCAAAGGGAGACATGTGGATAAGCCGTGCCCACCGGGAGATGATGGTTCTTGAAGGAAGAGGCGTATGGCCTGAAGAATGATGGATGTAGGCATGTTAGGGGTTGTGAAAAGCACGGTTGAGAAGGTTGGGCGGATAAGGCTCCCGATAGTGATGAGGGGGCTGAGGTTGGGAGCAATGTTTGCACGCTTGGGGGAGGCTGGGGCGAGGCCCGGACCACGAGGGGGTGGGTGGTTTGGGCGAGCCCTAGGCAGAAGATGGCCTCCCTCTATGTCATAAGCATCCATACATGTCATGAAACAGGTTTCCGACGCCGATGGCGCTCAAGCGAGATGCCGTCGAGAAAGGAGTTCTTACGCGTGAAATTACTGGACGGAACATGGCGGCGAGAAAAAGTAGGAGAAAATCCCGGACCCGCGGCGTGGCGGCGGTGTTTGGGGTGCAGGTTCGGGAACTCACGGAAGATGACCCTCTGTGAGGACCCGTGGATCTAATGGGGGAGAGTCCCAGGGGACTATGTCACGCGGGATTTCTTGAAAAGAGAAGAAAAAGAGGAGAAACGAGCAAATGAGAGAAAGATGATAAGCTTCCTTGATATCAATGATGAAAATACATGAGCTCTACAATATAGAGAGAAAACCGGAAGGAGACAAGACTCAAAACTCATCTAAAAACTTATGAGCTAACTCTACTCATATATATAGTACAATGGCCTTGGGCCCAATATAGACACTCTGGCTGATCTCGGTGCCGACTCACGGAAGGAGGCCTGATTCTGAGGAATGTTGGCGGTGCCTCTGAAGTGCCTAGAATCACTTGTGGCCCGGCCGAGGCGGTGGCGGGCGTCACTTGTCTGCGGGCGCCTCTTGTTGGCGACCAAAGGCTTTGATTGCGTGGTCTGCTTGCTTGGTCTTCTGGAGCCTTGGATGTCGACCCGTGGTTGGTGAGGATCCTTGAGCTTGACCTGGTGCATGTCAGTATGCATGAATAGTCCTGTACCGGGAGGCCTGGGACTAACACCAAGAAATATATTGAAGCGGCCGAAATCGTTCTCGCCTGGATGTGGCCGAGGTAATCGCCATCCGAAATGAACAGGCAAATTAATTAGATCAAAGCGATCTGAATCGGATGAGCTCATGAGAACTAGAAGGATTGAAAGCATTAGCAAACACGGATGGAGAGACGAAAAAAGAAGAGTTTGAGGAGGGGAAAGGTACTTATAGACACCCCAACATTTGAAGCGTGGTAGGGGAATAATTTGTAATTATTACTTCCGCCCACCGAACCTCAGGGCAGGTAGGTAAGGATAATCTTAAACACGTACCTTGGCGACACCGGCATGGGAAGGGAGGCATGGATGAAGAAAAGCTGTACCCCGAATTCTCATTGGTCGCGATTTCCATCTTTGGCATCGAGCTTGGGACAATAAGTGATCCCAAAAAAACTCTAATGCACTTGAACAGCCGCTTACTAGACATACATTGCATGATAGGAACAACTTCTTTACACCGTAATTTCTATGATCTTGCCGTTGTGTATTTGTCAAAGGTCACTTCTACGGTTTCCACGGTCGATGATGGCCTTTCTTTGGGCGAGGTACTCTATCTTAGATGATCAAATCATACTTCCGATGTTCATCACTTTTGCTCCCATTTGGATGTTGATCCACGGCAAATCGATGTGAAATCTATCCTCTTACTGCTTGGTGTGTCTCAACGCCACGCTTGCTAACACCACGGGTCTCGGCTTTGACTTCAACAGCTTGAGCTTCAACATCTCGATCATTCTTGGAGACGCAAAATTGTGGGTGCTCCTCGTATCTATCAGGACTATAAAAGACTTGGCCTTGGCCTTCCCTACTGTGGAGATTACCTGATACTGATTTTCTGCTTGGTCTGAATCTATGGCTGCAAAGATGTGACACTCACCCTGAATGAAGTCGCGTGCTTCCCCGCCGTCGTCGTCAGAGGGAGTCTTCCATCCACCCATCTCTGCTAATGCCGCATTCATGACAAAAGGGCAGTTTGATGTTCTGTGGCCTGGCTGGAAGCACCTGAAGCAGAGCTGTTTCTCAATGCACTCCTGCCTCTTCTCCTTATGTGACGTCCCCTACTCATATATGGTGCACTCACCGTATACAAACAGGAGTTCATCCCCCATACCAGCTCCATACTGATACAGGGCCCTCACGTATCACTGCAACCTTGATGAGTTCCAGTAGGAAGAATGAAAGGGTCATTTACCCTGTCTCCCTCAGGGCCTACCTAGCTGCGGAAGCGTAAATATTCATGTCAGTATACAACATCAACATCACATAACCATCTCGAAGGATGGCTCATCACATATCTGTATAGACAAAGATCAATACATCACATATGGAAATCCTACCTAAGGCTCAGACTCAAAGGGGATGACTGACGGCTTGGGTCTCCAGAGGTCATTACAGACATAATTCATGGCAAATGGATTTGGCTAACATAAGAACATGGCTTAGGGTAGTCCACTCCATCCGCCCCTTCTGTGCACACTTTGCAGAGTAGGTTGAAAAGTGTTGGGACCTGACTGTAGCCCGCCGGAGGCATAGCCAGAGGGGCTATTCCTGGGTTGCATCTCCTCAGTTCCGATGGGGCAGGTAGGGATCACTCCCTCCAGAGATCTACATGCGGACTCAAGGTGACTAGAGGGCTACTGCCCGTACTCGACTTGAACTCCATGGAAGGTGTCCACCACCCCAAGAGTGTCGAACCCATGCAAAGCCCTCACGCAGTGGCAGTGCATTAGGTCTAGTGCACAATAGTCCCCGATAGGCCTTACTACCAGAGGGACGTGATCATGAGTCAGGACATGAACCTCCTTATAAGCCAGTCTGGCCCCTTCACCCACAACCAGGTGTGGCTCTTGTACACAGGCCGAATTTACAGTGCACTAAAGAGGCTAGCTAGGAGCATCAACTACTAGGCTTTAAGGTCTCTACCCCCCTTCCCAATACAATGAGTTCACAGAGATGCATCATCACATACATATCACAGAAGAACTAAAGAACAAGATTTAATCTAAATCACAGAGTTAGGTTCTTTAGTTATGGCTCGATATCTAGAGATCTAGATGGTTGCTATGGGCAAATCAATAGGCTAAACCTACTTATTCTATGTCTGGAAGGCGGTTTAGACTATTGATTTGGAAAAATACCTGATCCCTGGCTTGCTCCTCCTGCTCTAAACGCATCCATGCTGCCGAACTGCTTGAAGATGACGCTAGAAAGGGAAACTGATGGCCTAGTCTGCTCAGACAGACTTTGTGAGGCGAGATTGGCTCTTGGATCAAGCAAAACAGAGCCCAGAAGGCTGTGGATGAAAATGGAAAGTTAGGGTTTCCTATGTCTATATAGACTAAGGGTTAGGGCTAGGGTTTCCCATTATCCCTTTAAGCATGTGGGATAATTGGATGTGGCCCACTTGCCTTTATTAACTAGGTGGCATAAAGTGTACACATGGATAAATGTGTACACATGGATAAATGTGCACATGAGTAAATGTGCACATAACGCGTGACGAGGCAGTACAGTATACATCTTAGGACCGTGTGCTGGAACGTCACACCTAAGGTATTGATTGCAAAAAAGATCGCACCGCTTTCGAATAATTTGACCCTTCTTGCTGCGGCTTATCCTTGAATGATACCTGTTTCTTTTCCTGCTGCTTTCCATAACTGCCACTGTATGGAGCCTTTGCTGGTCCTGGACTAGCTGCCCTAGGGCTATAACTTCCCGTTGCTTTGCCCTTATCCTGGTAGTACTGCTGTTTCTGCCCATTGTTCTGAGGGCCGGATCCTTGCAGGCTGATTGCTTTCGATTCCGCTTCTGATACTGTTCGAAGATTAATTGCTCTTACCAGCTTCCTTATCTCATCGTTTAATCCCTCGATGTACCCTTTCACTGCATGGCGTTCACTCAGCTTCGGCACATAAAGCCTCAGTTTCATGAACTCTTCCATATAACTTGTTGCCCTGCTCTAGCCGATAGAATTGCTGCATCATGTGGCATTTGTGCTCCCTTGGCACATAGTGGCGCTTGAATGCCTTTGAGAATTTCCGAAACATGCAGCTGTCTCGGCTTAGCTTATGTATTTTTGCATACCCTTTCCACCATATACGAGCTGCGCCCTTGAGGTTGGCTATTGCCACCCTGCCTTTGTCTTTGTCCCTCATTCCGTATGCATTCCCATATTCCCTCATCTCGTCCAGCGAGGCCTCTGCCTCCATGCCTGACCGACTGTCACCTGAGAACTGTTCAAGCTTTCTTGCCTTCCATACATTGCTCAGTGCCGAATCTACTTTCTTTTGGTAGTCTGAGGTCCTTGTCTCCCTGAGTTTGCCATCTCTACGGTCCTGCACCTCTTCCACCTCTTCCTCGGAGTCGGAGTCCGAATGTGAGCTTGTGTCGGAGGAGTCCGCGCTAGGGGACCTCCTTCTCTTGCTCTTCTTCTTATCCTTTCCCATCTTTCGAGGTGGTGCTTTCGGCAACTGGACGTTGTGATCAGGGCCAACTGCTGCTTGCGCTGCCAATAAGACCTTTATTTCTTGAAGGTCCGATCTCATCTGCGACATCTCCTCTTCGGGAGTCATGAGACCGAATTCTTCATACAGGTTCCTTGCTGGGTGCTGTCTGGCCGTAGTCTCTTCATCTCTATGGACTCGCCGGTCTTGCTCAGCTGTTCTTGGACCTCTAGCTGCATACACAAGTAGATCATAGCCTTACGGTTAGCTTTGTTTGTTTTATTGCATTATATGTGTTTGCTGATATAGTTATGGAAACAAAATACATCAACAAAACATTTAGAATGCCAAACAAAATGTATTTATATATATAGTAAACTTAATTACAATGCTTCCGGGATCAAGAGTCTAACTATTCTTGGAATCACCGGCGGGATGGGTTATCCTCAAGGAACTTCTTAACCTGGGCCGTTCCTACCGAGCGTCCCAAGTTCCTGAGGATGTTCGTTGGTGTTTCGCCCTGCAAAGCTGTCACCAAGTCTTCCACTTTGCGGTCGGAAGTGTAGGCCACGGTCACTGCTAATCTTCCCTGTCGTCGGTAGGGTACCGCGAAGTCAAAGATATCAAATGCCACCGTTCTCTTGACTAGGATGACATGGTCAACTGTTGGAATCAGCCGATCATGCCTACCAAATCCTGAGAGTGCGATGAGCATGAGTACTCCTTCTTCGCCCCTTGGGCTGAATTTGCGGTGGATGACCGCTATTCTCCCATCCAACAGCAGAGGAAGGTAATACCTTATCGACTTGTCCTTGCCCGTTGCTATTGATTCTTTGTCGGGTCGGGCACTAGCTCTATGTCTTCCCGCATATTCATCGACGTGAACCTCCGTCAGGTCTCTGTGGTCCCTTATTGTTGATGCGAGGCTTGTCAGGTTGATCTCGCCTCTTCTCTGGACACCTGTGGAAGCTGGTGTCGAAGAACTCGGCATCAAAATACTTGTGGACTTGCCGCGGATCCCCATCCGTTCTTGGATGGCGTAGAATTCTTCTTCGGAAGGCAGATCCTGAGCTGTCGTCAATTGCCGGATGCTGCTATATGCCTCGATATCTGAAGTCGACTCCCCGGTGTAAGCGTCGGCTTCTCTTGGGAAGTCGGAAGCCTCCCGATCGATAAACTCGTCCAGATCTGATTGTTGCCACAGAAGGTGCAGCAACTCATCGCGTCTGTACTCCCTGGCTCTGCATTGGGGGAGGTTCTGGATGTCACTCAGGAGCAGGTACTCCTGGCCGCCGATGATGATGGGGGCTAGGCTTGTGATACCTAGCCCGAGCATGGGAGCAATTCTGTTGGTCTGCTGGTCTGCAGGTCCTCGTCGAAAGACTGGATCTCCTGTTCTGCCTGTTGCCGCTCCTGGTCCGGTTGAACTCGACGTAGTCTTCATCGTCTGAGTCGAGCTCTTCGTCTTCGGCTCTTCTTTCTTGCTCCGCTTGATACTATAAGAGGAGCTGACCATCTGCTGAAGAGGCTATGGGGTCTACATCCATGGCACGGATAGGAGGTCCAGTTGGGTTTTGGGCCGCGGTGAGAGAAAAGATGGCTATGGCAGCGGTATAGGAGAAATATTTTGCCCTATTAACTGTCATGACCATGTAGTCTGGCATCCTAGCAACCTTGTTATTCAGGTACTTGGCAATGTTCGAGACATCACCCAAGGCTGCTTGGAGGGATTGCTTAGGAACAAAATATCATGTACAAAGGGGAAGCTGTACTAAGGATGGTCCTACCCTAGCTTGGAACTTCGATCATGACTTCACGATAGAATGGGGTTGCTGCAAGGTGGCTTGGATGTCTATCTCATACGGAAAACTGCAAAAATGGCATTGATGTCAGCCTCGACCACATGAGCAGTATTTGTACCCGGTCCCGAATCTTTGAGTTGCCATTGATCTTGACTGAATGGGACTAGCAAACAGCTCTTGAAGCGCCTCAGGGAGCTGGAAAATCGCCTAAAAGCTGGGAGCAAACCTGTAAGATGCTAATTGAGATATGGGGGGTCTATTTATAGGAAAAAGAGAAAACCCTAATTTTTGGAAAACTTGGAAAATTTTAGGGTTTGGAAAATCTCACCTATTTTGAGGTCTAAATGAGGATTTGAAGGCTAATTTGAGGGTATGAGCATGAATAAGACTATCTAATGAACCTACTGCAACAAATTTGAGGTCAATTGGAGGTGGCATGAAAGAGATAATGCTAAAAATACTCACGGTGTGCGCTACAAAGTTGACCTAAAATTTAGGTCGAGGTCCTGGCGCATACCGTGAGTAATTTGGCCCTATTTGGTCAAAACTTATCTAAACAGGATGAACTAAGGGTCAAAACATGATGTTGTCACCGAGATATGCAAGATTGACCCGTTACTTGCCCAGTTTGGAGATGGTTAGGTAGGACCCTTTTTGATGCGAAATACTCACAGTGTGCGCCTGGGGCCTGACCTAAAATTTAGGTCGATGCTCTGGCGCATACCGTGAGTAATTTTCCACTCCTTGACCAGATGAAGTCCATTTTAACTAAAACAAAAAGCAAATACTGCTAATTCAACCTTATCAACAACATTTATGCACTTAGAACTTGTTCTACAAAATTTTTTATTTACAAAATTTTTTATTTACAAGAACTAGCATCCTCCTTTTATGTGACTTGCCAATTGCATGTCCTTATTCATTAATGTCACTCTCCTGGCGTGCAAAGTGCACGCCCTCGAGTCTTCAAAGTGCTGCACCAACTTCTGCTCTGCTGCCTCTTGTAAAGCTAGCAGCATTTCACCCGTGACTCTCTTGCTTTTGTCGAATTCTTGTAGGACCTCCTTCACGAGCTTGGCGAATGGTGCTCCGGGGATGAGAAGGCCGTAATTTCTCTGGAAATGCCGGATCTCTCAGACTGCTTGCGCCAGTCTCGACCCGGGCTTCCTCGCTACTGGCTTCTTTGGTGGTATCGGCTTCACTGGGGGCGGCTTGATAGTCTTCTTCTTATATGGACGTCCTCCCTCGACGAATGTTACCTTGTTTGCCTGATAGTAGGCCTCCCACATCCGCATGTACTCCTTGTAAGCCATGAGCTTCTTCTGGTAGACCCTGAGATGGTCGACCACATATGACTCCCGTGCAGGTCGGGTCGGCTTCTTCGGATCTTTCTCCTTCTCCCACGTGGGGTATGGTGGGGGTACCTGTATCTGCTGATCCTCGGCCGTCTGATCCTCGTCCGTCGGTTTTGAGGAGCTTCCTACCTCTTGATCTCTTCTTGGGAAGGGCTCGTAATCTTCGTTATCCTCGTCGTCAAAGGATGGGGGCTGGTCGGGCTGCCGTTCTCTGATGACAATTTTTATCATCGGTGTCTTTCTTCAATTTTCTCTTGGGTTCCTCCTTGCCCTTCCCTTTGAGCTTCTTCCTTACCTCCGCCTCCTGTTCTTCCAATTTCCTTTTCTTCTCGGCCGTTCTCCTCTTAATGCGTCGTAACTTCGTCTTTTGCATTTGGATCCCCTTGACTTCTTCTTCCAGGGTGGGTTCGGGAGAGGGCTCCTTCTGTTCATCCTGCTTGTTGTGCTCTCGTTCTGCCTTCTCCTGCTCTAGTATCTCCTCCTCGATTTTCTCGAACACTCTGCGAGTTTCTTCGTCCATCGATCCCTCAGACTCAATCTCTGCTTCTTCGTCGAGTGACCGCTAGTTGATGAAGTCGGCCAGCTCGTCTATTGATTCATGTCTGGACTCCTCTGATGTTGAGGCCTCCTCGCTTGATCCCTTTGACTCGTCAGAAGTAATCTCCTCCGCTGACGAAAGTTGTTCTCCTCTTGCGAAAGCTTGCTCTCGAAGCAGTTGCTGAATTCTCGTCCTCTCTTGGGCGCTGGCCCTTTCGCCTGGTCGATACTTGCGTGCAGTCTGTTTGGTGCGCGCCATGCTTTACTTCAACTCGATCGGAACTCTGGCGCCTAAAAATCGCCTCAAAATCCGGGAGCTAGCTAACTTCTAAGCAGAGAATCTACAAATGAGAAGGGTTTGGGTGCTATTTATAGTTTTGGCAAATTTTAGGTCAAATTTTAAGTTGCTCATTTTCTTGAGTAAAGGCACATATTAACTTAAAACATGTACTTACTTTAGAGTTTTCTAAGTAAAATTACTCATGGTGTGTGCTAGAGGGCTGACCTAAAATTTAGGTCGAGGCTCTGGCGCATACCATGAGTATTTTTGCATTTGACTAAAAATATATAACTTCTCGACATATTCCTAGGGGTGTGATATACAAATCTAGCTAAACCTTACCTTAAAATTCGATCTAGCATATTATCTTGTTCAAATTCATCAAGTTTGAAGGTGATTATGGTAAAGTTACTCACGGTGTGCACCTGGGGCCTGACCTAAAATTTAGGTCGATGCTCAAAGATCTGGTGAGCAATTTCCACACTTGGTCAAAATTTAGTTCAACTTTTTAGTTTTTCTTGGTTTCTAATTCTTCTAATCATTACTAGCTTAGCATATGCTACAAAAAAAATGAAAAAAAAAATCCCACTTTTTTGAGGGTTTGAGAATTCTACTAAGTTAGTACTCTTTGGGAGCATGGCGGTGCTTTGCTCTTGGTCTCCAAGAACATAGCTCGATACCATTTATGGCGTCCCCTACTCATATCACGGTGCACTCACCATATACAAGCAGGAGTTCATCCCCATACCAGCTCCATGCTGATACAAGGCCCTCCTCCGTATCACTTTGCAACCTTGATGAGTTCCAGTGGGAAGAATGAAGGGGTCATTTTACCTTGTCTCCCTCAGGGCCTACCTAGGCTGCGGGCGTAACATACATGTAAGTATACATACATCAACATCACATGACCATCACGAAGGATGGCTCATCACATATCTGCATAGGCGGTCGATTACATCACATATGGAAGGTCTACCCAAGTTTTTACACGGGGATGGGTGACAAGCTTCAGGTCTCCGGAGGTCAAGCAGGCGAGTGCAATAACAATGGAGTTGGCTGGCATAGGAACATGGCAATTGGGTAGTCCGCTCCATCCGCCCCTCCTGTGCACACTTTGCAGAGTAGGTTGAAAGGTCTTGGGACTTGACTGTAGCCCGCCGGATGCATAGCCAGAGGGGCTACTCCTGGGTTGCATCTCCCCAGTTCCGATGGGGCAGGTAGGGATTGCTCCCACCAGAGGCTGGCATGCTGACTCAAGGTGACTAGAGGGCCACTGCCCGTACTCGACTGAACTCCATGGAAGGTGTACGCCACCCCAAGAGTGTCGAACCCATGCAAATCCCGCACGCAGTGGCAGAGCATTAGGTCTAGTGCACTGTAGTCCCCGATAGGCTTTACTACCAGAGGGACGTGATCATGAGCTAGGACATGAACCTCCTTGTAAGCCAGTCTGGTCCCTCCACCCACAACCAGGTGTGGTTCTTGTACACAGGCCGAATTTAATAGTGCATTAAAGAGGACTAGCTAGGAGCATCAAACTACTAGGCTTTTAGGGCCTCTACTTCCCTTCCCAATACAATGATTCCACAGAGATCATCATCACATACATATCATAGAAGAACTAAAGAACAAAATTTAATCTAAATCACAGAAATTAAGTTCTTTAGTTATGGTTTGATATCTAGAGGTCTAGATGGCTGCTATGGGCAATTCAATAGGCTAAACCTACTTACTCTATGCCTGGAAGGCAGATTAGACTATTGAATTGGCAAAATATCTGATCCCTGGCTTGCTCCTCCTCCTGCTCTGAACGCGTCCATGCTGCAGAACTGCTTGAAGATGAAGCCAGAAAGGAAAGCTGATGAGCTAGGCTGCTCAGACAGACTTCGGGAGCGCCCCGATTGTTATATTATAGGGGTAAGCAATCTGTTCCACCTTCCTAGTTTGGCAGGAATTTCGCTCCCGATTGCTGCCGATTACGAAGATTGCCTGGTTGGAGGGGTTTTCGGTGGAAAACCGGCAGCGGCGCTGCTCGCGGCGGCGCCGCTGCCGGTTTTCCACCGGAAACCCCGAGAACCAGGCGGTACTTTTTTCTTTCTTTTACTTTCCTCCTTTGCGACCTCAGCTATGGCGAGCTTCCAGAGTTTCGGCGACGACGATCTTTGGCGTCGACGAGGCGCTTCCTTCTAAGTCATGTTTTCTGAGCTCCTGGAGGCCGAAGCTCCAGTTTGAGCGAGTTTTTGTTAGATTTGGGGGAGTTTTGGAGCTTCAAGAAGCTGCTTCTAATATCTTTGATTTTTTCTAGGTTTACGGTGGTGTGTCTGCAAAAATGGTGCAATCCTGCAAAACCTTGTTCTGTATATCCATTTTTCGCCAAGAATCTCGTGGATCTTTATGTTGAAGCGAGATGACAGTAGATTCTATAGAGGTCTTTGACATATTCGCAATAGATAGAGTGTCCAAGAGAAGAAGGAAGGGATCCTGTGAAGAGGTTATCGTTGAGATTGAGGCATGTCAATAAGTCAGATTACCAAATCCTTGTGGAACGGAGCCACTAAGTAAGTTTTCGCTAAGGTCCAGAGATGTGAGCAGAGTAAGATTGGATATGGATTTAAGAAGGGATCCTATGAGGAGGTTATCATTGAGAATGAGGTCTGTCAATAAGGTCCGCTTACGTAATCCATGTGGAAGGGACCCACTAAGTTTGTTTCTGCTAAAGTCTAGATATGTGAGCAGAGTGAGGTTAGCTATGGATTCAGGGATTTGACCTTTCAAATCTAAACCAGTTAAGATCAGTGTACTGAGTTGCGTAAGGGAACCGATGGCTTCAGAAATAGTTCCTCCTTCAAAACCGGTCTCAGAGATGAAACTTAGCTGAACAACGCTGGTGTTTATGGCGTCACATTGGACATGAGAATCATTAGAAGGATCAGAGTAAAAGCCCGATTGTAACCAAGGGCCTTACCAATTTGTTGTAAAGCAGTAGTTTGTACGTCGTTGGTGGTGGCAGAAGAGTGGGAGGCCAATGCCAAGAGCAGCAAAGGAAGCAAGGTCTGCACTGCATCCCAAAAAAGCAGATGATCTTACAAAAGACCACAGTAGCCAGCCGTGTATTCTGATCATTGATCCTGATCTTTGATTTAAAATAGTAAAATATCTGTAACACTGAAATTTAATATGACTAAGAAAGTGTATTTTAATGCTGTTTTGAACTTGTGGCGGCTTTGGAAGCAGCGCCGCCTAGAAATCCCAGGGCAAAAATTACCCAGGCCTAGAAATCAAGGAATTTTTTACTGCCGGTGGTTTACGTACCAGGTAATCTATGGGGTTGTTGGTTTTACGCCCCATAAAATCATAGCGGCACCGCCAGACGAGACGGCCCGTAATGCATGGTTAGGGGAAATTACGTCCGGCACTGAGGCATTTCTATCTGCAGTTCTTGTTTTACATAATGTCAATTTATTTTTTTAATGTCTATGAAAGAGCATTCTTCTAACGTGATCCGAGTATCAGAATTTGATTTTGCTCAAGAAAATGTTATTGCTGGTATGGTTTCTCATTTGCATACGTTATATTCCTTGGTGAAATTTTGGTTAATTTGCCTGTTACAGAACATTCTGCTCGAGCATCTGAATTGAACTTTGGTAAAGAAAATTCTGTTAAAAGTCCTATTGTATGCTCCTATTGTTTGCATGGGTCAATGTTCTATTAGCACAGTTAATATTCATTATTCTGAGATAGCTACAGATAGTGGAAAGGCTCTTGAAATTTGTGATGATAACTATGATGATCAGTTCTACCATGAATTGAGCAAATTACATTCTGATAGTGCAAGGGCCATTGGAAAATTCATGGCACCTGTCATCAATAACCAAGGAAGCTTCCCCAATTGCACATTCAACTTTGCACGTCAGCTATGAATAGCAGCAGGCAGTCAACTAATCAGTGAGATAAATGAAGTTTTTTTTGCTGACGACATTGAAATACCATGATAATCTCATGGTACAGTGTTTTTCTTGCAAATACATTGAAACACCATGATAATCTCATGGTTTTTTTTTTGTTGATACAATGTTGATAATGTACTAGGTAATCTATGGGGTTGTTGGTTTTACGCCTAAAATCACAGCGGTGCCGCCAGACGAGGCAAGGGGGCATAAAATCACAGCGGCGCAGCCAGACAAGGCGACCGTCGCCTCGTCTGGCAGCGCCACTGTGATTTTACGGGGCGTAAAATCAACAACCCCATAGATTACCTAGTACGTAATGCATGGTAGGGGAAATTACGTCCGACACTGAGGCATTTCTCTTTGCAGATCTTCCGCGCATGCTCCTACTCCTAGCGAGGCACCATGGCGCCTGTGTGGCGCTAAAAATGTGAAGATCCTTTTCTATTTCGGCAAACTTTTAGGCATCCTCTTCTTCGTCTGTCTCTGCCTTCTTCCCATTCCTTATGTTTTGTATCAGACGTTCTATTTCATAGTTTATTGCTTGTTTCTTGCTTGCAGATACTGCCAGATCAGTTTCTAAGGGCATCCAAGGCATCAAAGGTGCACCATTCTTCATCTTGTTGTAAATTTAGCACTGGATTATAGCTTAGATATGGACAACAACTAGATAGATGAGCAAATCGGCAGCAAACATTTTGATCTCCTGTTTTGTTGGTTTCTTACATGTCGGCAATGCAGGTCCGGTTTGCTGTTCAGTTCCGGCATACAGTCCAACGTCAACAAAAAACAATGTACAACCTTTTCTTGTTTTATCCATTCGGCCATTTTTAGCAGGTCACCGATGTGGCCTCTACAATAATATAAATATTTATAGAACTTTACATCACAACAAATATTATTGATATGAATACCATCACGTCCAACATATCTACATCAGTTTATTTGTCTTCTTGTTTGTTTTTTTTTTCATCGTTTCTTGCTTGTTTCTTGCTTGCAGATACCGCCAGATCAATTTGTAAGGTCGTCCAAGGCATCGCAAGGCATCAAAGGTGCACCATTCTTCGTCCAACATATCTAAATCGATTTATTTGTCTTCTTGCTCTTTTTTTTTTTTTTTGCCTTTTTCCTTTCTATTATTGCTGAAAGGACTAAAATAAACGAATTGTTTTAGGCACAGCTGACAGCCAGCAACAGGAGTTCGTCTAGGCTTATAGGGGGCCGATTTGAGTGGTGTGTTGCAGATCTGCTTCAAGGGGGAGCTATTCAAACATCAAGGTCGTGTTGTACAAATTTAGAAATGCATTCATCTTAGTTCTCATCCATTCTTATCCATCCTTATGCATTCTCATCCATTCTTAATTCTTATCCATTCTTATGCATTCTTATCTTAATTCTTATCCATTCTTATCTTAATTTTTATCCATTCTTATGCATTCTCATCCATTCTTACCCAAGGAATGCACTGATCTTATGCATATTTCCCTTTTTAGTTGCTTATCTATATTCTTTCTTATCTATATTCTTTCTTGTGTATCCATGATGGCAGGTTCTGGCCAGGGATGGGAGAACAATCACAACCATCTTTTAATCTTCTTACCCAGGGGGTTGATGGCCTTGGAAGTGGAGGGGCTTGTGAAGAAGAATGAATTGATGCATATGATGAGGAAGCACATGATATTCTTGCTGAGTTGGAGAATGAAGATAACAGTGAGGAGGAAGATATGATAGTACAGATGATTGGCTGCCGTTAGATGAAGATCTGCTGTCTGAAGCCTTGTCAGGTGGTGTGGAACGTTCAAAACTTGTTAATGATTGGGCGAGAAGGAGGTTGATTCCTGTCGTAAATGTTTTAAATATGATCTATCTATTCCAGTTGAAATGCTGCCACTAAGGCAACTTAATGATATGCTTGTCAAGTTTATAATGATGGTAATTTTTTTCCTTGTCTTTTATGTTTTTTCAACATCAGTTTTCTTGTTTTTTTATAATGTTTTTTTATCAGGTTAAAAAGAAGAACGGTGACATATATCCTCCAGGATCCTTGGTTATTCTTTTGTGAATACATTGTAGAATTTGAAGAGTATAGATCTAAATTGTCATTTCTGAATTGACATGTTTTGATTAGATTACAGAACCTTCACATTATAGAATGTAAATGTCTTTTTGTTATAGGCTTAATTCAATATATCGAGGTATAGGGCAGATTGTACAAAGGGAACAAGAGAAGAGGATTGGAGAAACTGGAATTCATGATCCCCCATTTGATATCATAACTAATCTCGTATTTTCCCAAAGTCGTGAAGCATCTGTTGTTGTTGTTGTGAAAAGGACAAGGAAAAGTGGAAATTATCAAAGGCCTAAAAAGAAGGCTCCTGTAATTAGTTTCAATGTAGAAAAGGATATCTTTGATGATATAGATCATCAGATTACTCATCCTACAGGATGCATAAGAGACTTGTTTACTATATGTTGACTAGGTTTGGTATAAGGGCAGTGAAGGAGCTACGTGCAGTTCATGATTGTGATTTGACATTTGAAGCAAATGATGGTGGTTGAGCTGGTTAAAATATGGTGAGCAAAAACCATTTGGGGCAGGGGTTTTTTAATCTGGATAATAATAAGTCTGTTGCGCTCCTTTATTGAGTCTCATAGGCCGATTAATATCCGTGAATGATAAGAATCATTTTATTCTATTCTATTTATACTTTTGTACGTCTTGTGATGTGGTTTTTCTATGATTTTGTTATACAATTATGAGGCATCCAACATATAAAAATTAAATCCCCCAACACATAACAACCATTGACATTAACAACCAACACATAACTACCATTGACATTAATTAACACAACCATTGGGTCCAACACATTTAAATTAAAATCCCCCTTAAACCCCCTTTGGTTTGGGTGCATATTCACACGGAGGGTGACGTAGGGCAGCGAGAGCCCTCATAATTGTATTTTGCACGTACGAAATCAACACCATATAGTATTCCGCTTGAAATCTTATAGTATTTTGCAAATCTTGTTATACAGTATAGCAAATTTTGTACTTGCATACCCTACAAACGAGGAACTTTACGTACGATTTAGATTAAGGAATAAGGGGTGAATATGCCTATCCAACAGCTCTCGTTGCCCGGAGTCACCCCCCGTGTGAATATGCACCCAAACCAAAGGGGGTTTAAGGGGGATTTTAATTTAAATGTGTTGGACCCAATGGTTGTGTTAATTAATGTCAATGGTAGTTATGTGTTGGTTGTTAATGTCAATGGTTGTTATGTGTTGGGGGATTTAATTTTTATATGTTGGATGCCTCATAATTGTATTTTGCACGTAACTAGAATTTATTTGAGGCTTTCATCTGTAGCTTTTGAATTTGATCACAATAAAGCAAATAGAACATAAGTAAAAGTTACAATAAAGATAGAGCAGATTGATCTCATTATTCTGAAAGTTATAAAGTTTGCAATACAAAGAAAACCCCCTGTTATTATGCTACATATTGTTACTTCCGCTACAACTATTTCTCTTTCACAATGACACCATTATGATTTTGGATGCTCCATCTCTAGCTTAAAGGTAATGCATGATTCACCTTATGGTTCGATTAAAGTTCCAAACCTACAATATAAATGCATTCTTGTGGCCACTGTTTGACTGATCTACGTGACATGGAAAAGGGCGTGGAATAATCCGCCTGTTGTGTGCATAAGAATCCGTTTGTTGATTGAAGCTAAAGGCTGGCTGCTATGAACAATTCGGCAGCCAGGAATATCCAAGAGTTGGAAGCAAACATAGGGCCTAAACTCTAAACTCTTTTTGAATCTGCAGCAAATCTTAGGAAGGAAACAAAAAGGGGTTTTGCAGCAACCAATACCTTGTAAAAAAAAAAACATTATGCTAACTGAAGAAACATTAAAAAACAAATACCTTTGTAAGTGTGAGCAAAAAATCCATCTCGTGGTAGTAAAATCCACTCCGGCAATAAGAATCCAAGAGGGCAAGTACACATGCATATGCACACATGCACACACATGCACACATGCACATGCACTTGCACTTGCACTTGCACATGCACAATACACATGCACATGCACATGCACTTGCGCGCACATGCACATGCACACACATGCACATGCATGTGCACATGCACATGCATACACATGCGCAGTGTTCATGCACAAACACTGCGCTGTGCATGTGCACATGCATGTGCATGTGTGTGCATGTGCATGTGTGTGCATGTGCATGTGTTCATGCACAAACACATGCAGAGAAAGACAACAACCCTCGGATTGTTCCAACCAACAAAAATCAACGGCCCATAAAGGGTGCACTCTAGAAATACTATTTAGTACACCTCAACGAATACAACAACGAAATCATAGAAAAACCATGTGAAAAAACGTATAAAAATCTAAAAGTAACCCCCTGTTATTGTGCTACATATTCCAACTGCTAGAAAGTTTGATGACAACTATTTTCGACAGCCAATTTGGACTTATGAAAGAGATTTTGTGTTGACTTGTAAACAATATCTACCTGCTAAGGAAAGAGATTCCAAGCCACGTAGTTTGTTTCTACAACCGATTCCAAAGTCCAGAACTAATGTAAGTTTTGCATTTTTGTGTTTATTACATTTTGTAATATGGAATATCTGAATTCTATTTCTTTTTTTTTGTCTTTGATTATTAGTTTTGGTATGCCGTTACTCCAGTAGGAATCAATTTGCTAGGAAAGTGGTTGAAAGTTATGGCTACTATTGTTAGCCCACAAACAGAAATCTGTAATAAAAGTGGGCGGGTATTTTTAGTAACTCGACTTGTTGCAACAGATGCACCATCACACGCTAGAATGAGAATAACAGGGCATCGGTGTTTGCAAGCATATGAGAAGTAAGCTTTTATTTTGTTACAATTTTTTTCCTTTGAATTGACTTCTTTTCTTGTTATAGATATGATCGTGTTCAAGAGTGTAAAGTGAATGCATACATGGATATCATCTCAAACCCAAGCAGGACTACTTCATACAAAGATGCGCTTGCTGGTATGTTTCTAATTTTTAATTTGTTGCTTGTATCTTCTATGATTTATTTTTTATGTTTATTTCCAAGCAACTTGCAAAGAACAAAGATGTTGCTGAAGGTTCAAATAATCTTCACAATACTGCTGTTAATTTGTCTATGAAAGGGCATTCTTCTAACGTGATCCGAGCATCAGAATTGGATTTTGCTCAAGAAAATATTATTGCTGGTATGGTTTCTCATTTGTATACGTTATATTATATTTTAGTTTCTAATTTAGTTATTTTCTTTCAGATCATGTCACCAATAACAAAGATATCATGAAATGCTCAAAACTAGCCTTGGTGAAATTTTGGTTAATCTGCCTGTTATAGAACATTCTGCTCGAGCATCTGAATTGAACTTTGGTAAAGAAAATTTTGTTAAAAGTCCTATTGTTCAGACTTCTGCTCCTATAGTTTGCATGGGTCAACATTCTGTTAGCACAATTAATATTTATTCTTCTGAGACAGCTACAGATAGTGGAAAGGCTCTTGAAATTTGTGATGATGACTATGATGATCAGTTCTACTATGAATTGAGCAAATTACATCCTGATAGTGCAAGGGCCCTTGGACTTTTCATGGCACCTGTCATCAATAACCAAGGAAGCTTCGCCAATTGCACGTTCAACTTTGGGTTGGATGTAGGTGAATTAGCTACAATGTTTTTCTTGCGGAATACATTGAAATACCATGATAATCTCATGGTTTTTCTTGTTGATACAGTGTTGATAATTGCAATGTAAATTCGGTTTGTAAATTCAGTGTATTTTATTAATAATGAAATTTTCAGTGAGATCAACTCAAATTTTGAGTGGAGATCAACTCAAATTTTTTGAAATTTTGATAGTGAGTGGAGATAAGATTCAATGATATAATTTACAGCAGAATATCCAATAATTTCCTCCAACCATGCATTATGTGTTTGAATAAATGTATAATGTATATCAATTAATATATACAAGAAACTTATCGGCCTCCCTGCCTCACGGCCGCAACGCTTCTTCCCCAACTCGTCTATGCAGGGGAAATTTGTGTAACTTTGGAATGGTGCCAAAGTCCTTAAAATGTGATTCTTGATGTTTCTATAATATGAGAAGGCATTGCACAAGTAGACTATGGGGTATCCATCTAAGAGCGTGCATGTGGATCTAGCAAAAATAGCAAAATTACAAAAATAACGAATTGTAAAAGAGTAATTATAACATTCTAATTACCTGGATCTCAGACAAATTCATTCAAATCCAATAGGGCATGTTCATTCAAGTGCCACTTTGGCAACGTCTTGTGAATGGTATTCCAAAGCATTTCAGAACTAGAAAAGCTAATCAAAAGCATTATAGAAAATACCAAAGGCATAGTGGTAGTGCACAATATTTATGAGGAGACTTGATTAATGTTATTCTTGAGAATATGTACCATTTTCAAGCAGTCCAAGAGAACTTTATTTGACATTACCTTCATGCGTATTTACAATACTCCGTGTAGGATCCTGCATCCCCATTGTAAACAAAATCCTGACATTTCACATTTCTAAAACAGAACTTTAATCTACGCACTTTAGATAATTTTGCAAAAAACTTTTATTGAACAGAAATCAGAACAAAGATAATTGAGATAAACTCGTTGCCTTTTTATTGGCATTCCATTAACATGCTTGACTCCACAACGTTACTTTGCACAAATTCCAAAACCATGGACCGAGATTAATCGTTACACAAAGATACGGAGTCATTAACCACATTTTTCCATTACCAGTGGCTTATTGTTATGCATAGAACACTGGGAAGTTGAATACTTAACTAGACTCTTCCTTCTTCTCCTTCTTAGGCGAGCTCGACCAAAAAATAACCGGCTACTATTGCTACAATTCCAAAGAATTCACCGCAAGATTATGTGATTGGTCTCCAAGAGGCTCCTCCGACACTGCTTTAGTGCTGCTTGTGGATTGTGATGCAGCCTCACTAGCAATACCCTGGGCCTAAAATTCAAAACACTAGGAAAATAAAAACCAAAGCATGAGAGAGCAGACTTAATCCACAACTACTTTGAAGCCTAGTCATGACAGTATATCTGCCCGGTTGAAATCATTGACCGCAAAATGTGATGCACAATAGATGTTTGGCAATGTAGCATGTTTTCCTAAACCAGGATTTGAAAAAACCGATTTCAACCAGCAAGGATGCATTCTGCATACAATGGTAAAGATTCCAAGTAGTCACCTTTAAGAAGCACAAAATAAATCTCCCAATATTTACCTTTTGCAAGATTTGATATATTTTCAACTTCGAGCATCTCTCATCCTGATTAAAACCTTATATAGGGTTGCAAGTACCCTCGACCTCTGAGGTCTTGCTGCTACAAATATGGTACATGTTACTGCGGCTGCAAGAGCTCGTTGGAGTTCTTCTTCATCGATCTTTCTATATATCACAAATAAAAAGGAGATAACAACCATTTAGACCATATCTTTAGTTGTATGGTAGCAAAAAGTAATGTATACACACTTTTCTTGAGCAAGCAACTTACTCACACACCTGCCTCCTATTTCTCGTTTCTCTAATTGAGATAACTTATAATAACGAAATGCTGCTTCAAGAACTTTCTGTTTAGAATCCAGTATCCAAGTATAGCACACCTGCAGCATTTAGGCAGCACTGAGTCAATTATTAGACCCAAGCAGTTGACCTCTAGTGCTAACTTTGGTTTTTCCTCCACAGTATATAAAGGATGGTTCTGGAAGATGATAAAAATAATATTTCTTTCTTTCTGATAAGATATATGGCCAACTTCTGCTAGAAGGCCATCTGGCAACTTTATAAGAATAGGAAAAGAAAAACCAATACATCCGTTGAATCCAGATGTGTCAGATAAAAGCTTCCTTGATATATCATCCTGCAGCAAATGATGAAACACAACAACAAATGCTAATCCTAATTAATGCTCAAAACTAAAATACTGAAAAAAATATGGAAAAGACTTATGTTAAGCTTGAAGCTAGGAGCCACTCACGACTTGGCACAAGCCAGGACCGTGAACTTGTATGCAACAGACCGTGAAGCCAGGCCATCAAGCCCTTGGCACCAGGACTCGTTGGAACCAGCCAAAGGCACAAGGCCCTGAGCATAAAATAGAAAAAGTCATATAAAAGAGACCAGCAAACCTGACATAACTTGTCTGTTTTTATACTAGGAACAATCTTCTGGCATTCAGCACATCAACAAATCTCTTGCCATCAGTACTGGATTGGTATAGAGTCTCTTCAAAGAGGATGGCACCAGAAATGTACTGCCAAAGTCCTGGAGCGGTAACAAGTACTTAGATGTCTGTATGCTTGGCGAGTTTACTCAGCATTCTCACGGCCAATAGATAGCATACTCGCGCATGGCAAGAATACCCAGAGGAAGTGGAGAGCATTTGACGGTGTGAGAGCTGATCTCGCCGGAATGGGGGAGCAGAGAAGGAGATTCGACGGAGGAGATTGATACAAAACAGATAAGAACAAAAACGTGGCATCCCTAGTTTTTTTTCTTTTTTCTTCAATTTGAAAATGCAATGGGTGCATACGTGTCAGAGCCAGGGCTGCGCTCAGCCCAGAAAAATTACCTCCTATTTTTTTAAGAACGAAAAATGATACTGCTTTATATATGGAATGATATGTGTTGAATAGTAAATGTAAGAACTTTGTTTAAGAACTTTTCAAAATTCGATAAGTAAATATTTTTCGAATCCCCTAATCATTTGCATATTCCGGCGATGGCGAAGGAGATGGAGACGCTGTACCTTGAAGACTGGATTTCTGCCCCTCCATCCCTGCCTTCTCCGCCGGGCGTTCATAACATAGCTCAAGCATGGTCGCTTCTCCGTTCATTCGTCCAGCAACAAGCAGCGGAGAATATTGATTCCATACAGCAAGCTGCTCTCCTTCTTAAACAGCATCACAAGGTATTGCACATCACACAGCCTCAATCTGTAATTCTTTTATCTCTGCTTTCCCAAAATTACAATTTTGCGGATCGTAATTACATTGGTAGCATTCGGGCTGCTGCCGCACGTATCTTAAGTTCTTCGATCAGAAAGACAAGGGAACACCGAGAAACCTTACAAAAGATTGCACTGGCAGCAATTTCTTCTCTTGAAGATGCTGACGCAGTTGGTTTTTATGTGTCTGAAATTATACTTCTCCTTGGAAGCGTATGTAAAGCCACGTTCTGCCATCAATCTATTAGGACTGAATGCCACCAAGTTGTCGTCAGGGAGCTACTTATAAGAAGGAAGGACATAGTCTGTAAAGGGCTTAGAGAAGCTCTTGCAGGAATTGGATATCTAATATCAGCATGTCATGGCGAAGAGCTTGTGCCAATTTTGAATGGGCTGCTTCAGCTATGGTGTCCACGTGATGATAGGACATCCAATAAGTATCTTGATGAGGGAATGATGTTGTTTCGCCTTTGGGAATGGGAAGGCTCAGTGATGAAGTCTAGAATTCCCAGCCCTGCGGCTGTAGATATAGACGTGATATCGAGGGAAGTATCAAAAATTGTAGATGACGAAACAAAACCTGAAGCTCAGGCCCCAGCTGTCTTGATTGCAGCAGGGCTTCTACGAAGTTTATTCCGACATCAGAACCTTGGGACTATAACAGGCTCCTCATGTCTGACTGTAAAAGCTACTCTTGAATCTGTGATTGTGAAAGTGGCAGCTGCTGCTTTAAATTTCTCATCTGTAAAAGCTTGGGAAAATGTACATTTAGGATTTCTGGATTCTCAATATCATGGTCCCAAAAGCATCGAGTTGTTAAGAATAGTTGCCATTTCAGTGGGGAAGTGTGATGGTTTTCCATCGCATTCGTCAGTTGCTTTTTGTCTCTTGAGAGTTGTATTTGAGGATGCCTTGAACTTGGAATTTATGTATTATGCACAAGTTCAGGATGCGTTAGAACTAATTTCCCTGGGGGAAAAGTTGCAATATTCAAGCAGTACTAAGCATATTGATAATGCTCAGAATTTTTCAAAAGCTTTAGAGCTACTCAAGGAACATGTCAATGGCATTCTTTTCCATGAAATTGGTGCCATATCTCGGGCCTTATTTGCACAGTACCTTCATCTTTGTGAAGAGGATCAAAATTATATTGAAGAATTCCTATCAGAACGTAATGATAAACTATACTTGAAACACCGCATTTTTGTCGTTCTCTGCAGCAGAGAATTTCAAGAGGAAATTCAATGGACCACTCCATGGATGGGCCAATCGAAAAATTCTAGCATAACGAAAGTCTTAGAATCCTGGTTTCTAGCAATGGTTCTGTTTTTCAGTATGGCAATGAAGAGAGAAATGGAGGTTCTCAGCAAAGCAAAATTGGATGACACAAGTGTTACATTCTCTTTCTTGCCTAGAGTTCTTCCGTTCAGTTCATTTACCTGAATATGGAGAATTAGTGAAAGATTGTGTTTATCTGCTTTCTAAGAATGACGTTGCATCTATGGACTTTGTCAGCAGAATGCCAACTTACAATGATGTTATTCATTGGCCTGGTGAGAACTATAGACATATAACTTTTATCTAATTATTTAATGTTATTGCTTGCTTGCTTTGTCATGTTTTATTTTAATTGAATTTGTCATGTTTTATTTGCTCTTCATATTCCATAAACTAGAGACATGACTTTTTATCAAGTAAAGAAGATGAACTTCATGCCTCCACTGAGATTAGGTGGCTTTGTAAGGGTTTATAGGGAATCAAGAAGTTTGGATGTTGAGATAGTGGAAGCTGGGATTCCATTTGATGATTATATAAGTGCAATTGCTGCATCCAGAGACATCTACTTCTTATTGATCACCATTATCATAAGAATATGTGATGGTTTTTGGTTGCGAAACTTGGCAGTATCTATGGCAATAATCGATCAACTCTAAGCTGATCTGCCCCATCCATTCTATACTGTTACCATGATCCAAGGTAGAGAACACATTGTGTGCACCCTTTACGGGCAGCAGAGGGAGAAATGCAATGAATTAAAAAAGGGAGATAAACATTCAGGGTGTTAGAATCTTTACTACAGGCTTAGCGCATAATAACCAAGAAGAGAAAAGAGGGAAGAAAGATAGATTTTTCTTATCTGGGCAAGAAGTCTAAAATATATCTCTGTAATGAAGTGTAGTTAATGGAAATAATGGCTTTAGCTGGATGTCTGATGAGTCTTTTCTCTTTGGTATATCAACCTCTATATCTTTAAAACTATAGGTGCTCCAGAAATCGACTTCCTGGACTATAGATGGGAGCATGATGATGTTCAAACATCACGTTTTCTGTTTTATATGCGTGTTACTCCATCAATTTTGACATCCCTTAAGGACGAGGTTCTTCTGAGAGTGGTGGTGCCAAAGATTTTCTTGTATCCATTACTTTTACTCCGATGCTGTTGAAAATGTATATCTTGGTAACTTAATGATCGTTATGCACGTTCTTAACATTAAAAAAGATATATGCATCATCCTAATTTATCTGTCGTGCAAGCAGCACATGGATTGTTCACAACTTATATATCTTTTGAGCATAGCTCCCAACTATCAAGTGACAAATTGTTGAAGGAGCAATTGGTTCCATACTACATCGAGAGAGCATTAGAGGCATGTTTCTTCCTTACATGCCAAATTGCTTGGTTTCCCCTGAATACCTCTGTAGTTCTCTTGCTTAGAAAGACAACATGATACTTCTGCACATGAACTTAGAATTGATGATTAGGTTCTGGCAAAAAATGAGTTGAACTTAGTGGTCTTGATCTGATTGGTCTGATATAATAAGAGGTATGGGAAAGGGAAAACTAACGAGAACCAACATCGTTGGTCATTGTTCGTATTTTATGCCCTGTGCTTAATCTGATAGGGAAAACAGACATGCCAAATGAGTTTAATAATCCAACATCTTATCAGCACGTCAGCAAGCTAAGCTCATTGCACAATGTACTGAAGTAGACAATTATGTTTGCACAACGACAGGGGAATAGAGTACTTCATTCCTTTATGATTATTTACAGTTTGTGCCAATCAATTAGTTTATATGATTGACAGGGGTATCCTTTATTGACACCATTTGATGCCATGGCATCTGGAGTGGCAGCGATTGTACGTCACCTGCCTGCCGGAAGCCCAGCAATTGTGCACTGCATCGACTGTCTTGTGGGCAGAATCCTAACATCAGGTGTAACAGTTTTGGACAACATTGAGGAAGTTTCGAATCCATCAAGCGATTCAACTAATGCTGCAGAGAAGCTGGCTGCATTGCTTGTGCATCTAATTCTGCTGGTGGATATGCAGGTCTGTATGGACTTCTTGATGCACTGTTTGTAATTTCTTGGGGTACAAGTGTGGTGGATCTTTCCAGTTCTATGTCTTTTAAGCCACTGGGATATAAATGGCCTAGTTCACATAATGAAACATCTGCATTAATTTGTTGCACTGTCAAGCAGAGCTTATAGGATTGCCCCTCTGTAGTTCTGATTGTAGTTCATAAAAGTTTTTTGAGCTCTCTAGTCTGTTAGCTTTGAGGATTCGACATGTTCTGCTTTCAGGTTCTCCCATACTTGTTGCAGCAGGTGGCAAAGGTGATTTTGAATTTGCAAAAACACATTCAGACTGTACTTCTGGAGACTTCTTTTGGTTTGATTATTGGTTGCGATGATTATACTCGACGCCCCACCATCATACCATGGCTCCAGTCTATTTCCTTCTTGTGTTCAGCCGCAGGGAGTGAACAGCCAGCGGCTCGGCTCTGATCAAAAGTTGCTGTGTGCGAGATATTTCTTGTAAGGATGGGTTGCCTGAGAATTTTTTTGTGCATAATGGGTCATTAGTCGGGTCTGGATAAGAGAGCACTCTCTGCATTGCCAATACTCATTAAAGAGGTATGGAGTTAAAAGGTATTATTGGAATTTACCTTGATTATAGACAGATTTATATTACTGCATCTTAAATTAGTGAACTGCTTGTTCTCAAGACCAAGCTAAATCTGTAGGGAATCTCTTTTGTGTAAATCTTAAGTGCCTGATAATGCTATTCTTCTACGGCAGGTTAAATTACAGCCACATTTTAGAAGTTGGTCAGGTCATCCAAGTTTATTATCCAACTAGGGGGACATTATATTGCATGGACGAACCTCTGGTAATGGCTGGCAAGTATGAGGATTCCTTTTGTTGTTCAGATGTGCTTTGTAATCCTTGTCTCCAATACTTCAAGCAACTACGTAAAGGATTGTGAGTTCACATTTACATTTAGTTCAATTATAATTACAATGAACTTATGATGTTTGCAGCGATTGATGGATATTAAATATTTTGCTTGAAGGACATGAATTTGATCGAAGGACGCCATTGAGTATCAGCCAGCTTAGCAGGCTTACAAAGAGTGTTATATTAAATTTTTTGCTTGAAGGATATGAATTTGATGGGGAAGCCCAAGTTTACAGAAAGTGTCTAGTTTAACATTTTCAGATTTCTTACTTTCCTGCTCGGAGTTGCTTATATGTCTTCCAAAAGCCGCCAAGATTGGAAGTGCAGTGCACTTGGAAATTCACAATTATTTGGGACCAGCATATCGTGGATAACCTTCTTTTAGTAGCTTTAACAACATACAATTAAACTCGGAATGGCACGCAATCACTCTTAATTGGTATCAAACATTTCATGGCAAATTCCGCACTCTAAATTCCTTACCCACATTACACTAAAAAGGGTGATCATAGGCATTTCCGTTCTTACAATAAACTTTGCTTTTTGCTGGGCATAATGTAAAGTTTGCACAATCATCTTTGTATTGTAGGAGGTACTCACGTAAAGGTTGGGAGTTTTGATGTAGTATTGTATTTGAGGTCATATAAATATGGGATTTGAGGAGCTTATTGCCAAATTTTGAGCAGCTTAATTTTCCGTGTCCCGAGTCTTTTGTAGTGGTAGCTTAGTTCTAGCGCCCTCACTTTCTCTCTAGCGCCCTCACTGCCCTTGCATAGAGCCCCCTTGATTTGCCCCTTTCTGGCTTTCTCTCTTTAGGGTTTACAATCTCTCTCTAGCTCCAAAACCCCCAACCCCCCAAAAGGTGCTCTGACAGCGATTTTGGGTCCCCAAATTGGATTCTGAGCACACTTTTTACAGCCAGAGACCCCATAGCCTTTGGAAGTCAGCGCACAGAATAATGTTGAGCTAGGCTCCAACATTTGCCTGACATTGCCATAGCCCAACCAACTGCCTCTTGGCCTTGCCTTAGCCCTCGCCACATACCATAGCTTGCCTAGCCTGCCCGGACGACAAGCCCCCGCCATAGCCTAAACCTTGCTTGGCGTGCCATACCCCGGTCATATGGCCACGAAGCGACCCGGTGTCCGGACTCACCCCCTAGCGGTGAGCCTCCGCAGAACCCGCGGCACCCCACCTCGGGCAAACCCCGCGCCAGCTGTGGCCCCTCCAAGCAGTAGAGCCTACCTGGGAAAACCAAGAAGGGCCACCAAGGAAGCGGCCCCGTCTTGCACGCTAGCAAGGCAAGGAGAGACATCCTCCATGAAGAAGGAGGCCCGGCCAAGGCCCACACACAAATGCCGGCTCGGCAGTAAAGTTGGTTTGCCTAGGCCCCACGTGGCTCCTCCGCTTGGCGGAGAACCCACCGCTATCCAAGCTAGGGTTGAGGTTAATAGTGCCCGTGCGGGCTCGAGACGGAGATGGAGTCTCGCACATTTCACGTCATTGCGCATAGGTTGGTGATAGCGAAACAAATCGGACACCGAGTTGGAGACCTAAGCACACCGGGCCGGACGACATCCGATTGGTGCACTCGAGAGGCAAGAAGACCGCAGGTGCTCGCAACATGCAGTCGCATGGATACCGGACGCCGCCAGGGGCGGGGACCGGGCAAAGCGCCGAGACACTTGCAATCACGCCTCTCCTCAAGATCGAGGTTGATGAGGCCAACGCTATGGCACGCACGCGACAGTTACAGGCCACCTCGAAGTTGAGGAGGCTACCCACCGCAAAGGCGGAGGTTGCGAGGCCTTTGGAGGTTAACCAGGGCAGATCGAGCGCCAGCCGGGAGAAGGATTTGGCGCGGGACCGGAAATCACGGGGAGCTCCGATCTATCATTGCCCAACAAGGCAAGGGCCTCCCGAGCGGCGCATGAACAATGGCGGCCGCGGGAGCCCGGCAAAAGACAGACCAAGCCTTGCAAGGCGAGCTCCGGACTTGGGAGAAACGAAGGCAAAGACAAATGACACACCAGTCACCGCAAGCCCGGCGAACACGCAAGGCGTCAATGGGGTCACCCGGGTCAACTCAACGCCCGGCAGCCGCGGCACCCTTTGCGCGCACCATCATCACGCTGCGTCCGCGCCACCGGGCGAGTGGGCGGTGCTGCCCCCGCCGACGCCGAGCTCGTGTGAGCACGCGGGGCGGCCACCAAACCTAGTAGTTCGGGCTTGCCTTAAGAGCCGGGGAGAATCTCACCCGGAAGATACACACCGCGAGATCCTTGGGTGCATGGCGTTTCTGGTCGGGATGCTTTCCGGGTTCTGTGCCGGCGGTGTAGAGTCCGGCGCGCCCAGGCCCTGTAGGTAATTAGGTGTTCCGCGGTTCGCGGATGCCGCGAGTTCGAGGCCATCTTGCGGCGGGGCAAGTTCTTGAAGGGCACATCTCTGTATGTGGTACGGGATCTTACTCCGGTGCAGCGGCGGGCAGCGGGGAGGAGTTCGCGAGAGTCGAGGGGGCGCCCGCCGATGCGAAATCTTCGGTTACACATGCTCGGCCAAATGATACCCTGCTGCCTGGCTGACCCTCGCTTAATCTGCCCCTCTGGCTGGTCTGCTCCCGCTCAGCTAAATCGCGCCCTGCTGCCTCAGCCGCTTGTCGAAATCGCCCCTTGCCTTCGATTTCGCTCCCGGCTAACGCTCAATAGGTTATTGCCTCCGGGTGGTGATGCAGGCTGTCGGGGTTTCCTATGGCAGAAGGGTGATAGCCTCATCTTCCTCATGGAGACATGGGAACACCCAGGCCACAGGCTGTGGACATGGACCTCATCTTCCTCATGGAGATATGGGAATACCCAGGCCACAGGCTGCCTGGGTTATACAATGGTTATACAGGGAGACGTGGGCACGGTGGGGTTGCCTGCTACTACCAGGCAGCCTTGGCACATTTGGTTTCCCTTCAGAAGACTGACAGACATAACCACTACTTGTGGATCCAAGTGCACCATCCTGGCGGAGATCCTCTCTTCCTAGCTACTTGCTACTTTCCCCATGCAGAGAGTCCCTTCTATCACGGCCACCCGGAGGTGGACAGGATGGACCCGTATGTCGATCTATATGATGACATATAGCAGCACAAGCGGATGGGCAGAGTTATGCTCCTTGAAGACTTCAATGCGCGGACAGGGGTGGAACAGGCCATGCGGTTGGACCCCTAGCGGATGGCGTCTTGCGGTCGCGTCCGAGGCGGTTGCACCACGGCACTCGGATGGCGGTCGGGTCACTTTCACTGGCGACAGACACAATGGCCCTCTTCCCCACGGGTACACTTGCGTGCGGGACAATCACGGCGGAACTAGTGTCGTGGATTATGTCATAGTGGTGCTTTTCGGGATGTACACCTTGTCGACCATTTTCCGCGTCGGCACGCGGGCCGTCGGGGGCGAGGAGGCCAACTTCGGATCACCTCCCACTCTATGTGAAGCCGGGCCCGCCCGCTCACGATCCCCTCGGTGCGATTACCTTGCCGACCTCGGTTTGCGCTTGGATTATGGCGGCGGAGGGTTATCTTTGACATGCTTTCGCTAAAGTTTTGCCCAACGGATGTGTGGTGAGTTGGTATAGGCCTAGTAATGCCAAAATAAATGTGCGCTTGGTGGGGGTTCAACCCTGGCGGTGTATGTTTAACTTTGGGTGTTGGTTCTTGGGGTTATCGATGATGATCCCCGGCGTGGTAGAACTTGTGCCTATCGTGTCCTCCACTTTATGCATACCATAAGGCGGCGGGGATAAACTCCACAATAATTGTGTGAGTATGCACCGATAAAATTGGCTTTCATGTACACTGGGGCTGGTATCTTTGGTTGTTGCCTAAAATTTCCCGACTTCACGGGGGATTCTATCTGCCTACAAAGTGTGCATGTATAGCTAAAGTTTTGCCCAACGGATGTGTGGTGAGTTGGTATAGGCCTAAGTAATGCCAAAATAAATGTGCACTTGGTGGGGGTTCAACCTTGAAATTCGGCGGATAGGTATGTTTAACTTTGGGTGTTGATTCTTGGGGTTATCGATGATGATCCCCGCGTGGTAGAACTTGTGCCTATACGTGTCCTCCACTTTGTCCGCCATAAGCGTCAAAGCGAGGATAAGCTCCACAATAATTGTGTGAGTATGCACCAGTAAAATTGGTTTCCATGTACACCGGTATGGTATCTTATATATGTTGCCTAAAATTTCCCCGATATTCTATATAGGATTCTATCCCTACAAAGTGTGCATGTATGGCTAAAGTTTTGCCCAACGGATGTGTGGTGAGTTGGTATAGGCCTAGTAATGCCAAAATAAATGTGCACTTGGTGGGGGTTTAACCACGGCGGTGTATGTTTAACTTTGGGTGTTGGTTCTTTGGGGTTATCGATGATGATCCCGGCGTGGTAGAACTTGTGCCTATCACGTGTCCTCCACTTTATGCGCCATAAGGCGGCGGGATAAGCTCCACAATAATTACGTGAGTATGCACCCGGTAAAAATGGCTTCCATGTACACCGGGGCTGGTATCTTTGGTTGTTGCCTAAAATTTCCCGACTTCACGAGGCGGGTTCTATCTGCCTACAAAGTGTGCATGTATGGCTAAAGTTTTGCCCAAAGGATGTGTGGTGAGTTGGTATAGGCCTAGTAATGCCAAAATAAATGTGCACTTGGTGGGGGTTCAACCCTGGCGGTGTATGTTTAACTTTGGGTGTTGGTTCTTGGGGTTATCGATGATGATCCCGGCGTGGTAGAACTTGTGCCTATCGTGTCCTCCACTTTGTCGCCATAAAGCGGCGAGGATAAGCCCACAATAATTGTGTGAGTATGCACCGGTAAAATTGGCTTCCATGTACCTTTGGGGCTGGTATCTTTGGTTGTTGCCTAAAGTGTGGTGGTATACACGGAGCCTCCCTCAGAGCGGTTCTGCGGGCCCACGCTTGGAGCGACAAACCGACCAGCCGGGTTGAGCTCCTCGAGGGGCGGGCCGGATGCTTTGGGAGACCTCCCCGCCCGAGCTTCCCGCGTAGCGGATGGTTTGTTCCGAGTGTAAGGCGCAAAACCGCACTCCATCTCATCGTGGATCGGGGACCCGCAAGCTCGGGCCACCAACCATTACCGTGCCTTCTTCAAGGAAACAAAGGCAAGGTACGGCCGCAAGGCACCGAGGGAGAAATGTTACCGACCTCTGGGCGCCTACGCCGGTGACTTTACGGCGCGGGGTACTCTGCCGAGGCTAGCACACCCTACGGGGAACATCCGCGGCGTTGCGGTGGGGAGCGATTACACACAACGGCTTTATGATCCCCCGGAACACGGACGGATGTTCCCCAAGAATATGGCCCCACTGGTGATCCGCGAGAAGAAGATGTCGAAGAGAGGGTGCGGCGCCTGGCTAATGGGAAGGCACGAGACTTGGATGGCCTGCAAGCGGAGTTGCTCAAGTGGGCGGGACAATCCATGGTGCGATCCGGTCGCGACCGTTCAGCGGGGACCTTTGCAAGAGGGTTTTCCCCGGTCATGGACCACAAGCAGGGTTGTTCCGATCTACAAGGCAAGGGACCCACAATTATCCGACCAATTACCGAACCATCATGGTCAGCTCAGTCTTTGCCAAGCTGTGCGTGGGCATTCTTGAACGGCCGGTAACCGGATGGGCGGAGGCGGAAGTCGGGGCACTTACCCAGGCGGGCTTTCCGACCCAGCATTCGACCATTGATCACATCTTCACACTCGGGACCACGATCGAGGGGCGGCGGGAACCGTCGGGGAGGACTGTCTTATTTGTTTTGTGGACTTTGCAAAGGCTTTGACCACGGTCCCGGGGGAAACGTTGTGGGCGAGATTGCACCATTTGGGGCTCCCAATGGATCTGCGCGCAGGTGTACGGGCTGTATGAGACGACGGGCGCATGCAACCGGAAGGGCCGATCATTTGCCGATAGCATTGGAGTTAGGCAAGGTTGTCCTCTCTCACCCACACTCTTTGGACTCTACATTGACCGGTTAAGGCCGGCTAGCCGCCAATGGGGAGGGGCGGTATATATAGCTCTTGCACCAAGTCATCCGGCAGTCATCTATGCGGATGATGTGGACCTCTTGGCTCATACACGGAGGGAATGCGGCACACCTAGATGCCACGGACACATTACGCCCGGCCGGACATGCGGGTCAACGGCCAAGACTAAGGTGGTCCTCATATCCTCCTCACATCATCAGGCACCTCCGGCTCACTTACTAGGGGCGGATGGTAGGGTCACACCCGGCTACAAGTACACGGAGGTGGAATTCCCATCCTCAATGTATTGGGATGCATCCATTAAACCTTGGTGACCGGATTGGAAGGCAGCATGCATAATACAAAACAATAGTCCGCCGAGGCGTTTGTATGGCCAGGGCCACTAGTCACATTTGTTAGGGCCTTTGGTGAGGCGGTTCTTTTGTATGGGGTCGGGTATGGGGCCCGTGGTGTCTTTGGCGACTTGGAGCGACTTATAGCAGGTCCGGGAAGGCATTTTTGGCGTGGGCACTTGGCGTCAAGCCCTCGATTCCATATCGGATCTTGTTGCGGGGAGAGGATTCATGCCCCTGCGGCATCGCGACCCTCGATAGGCACATTGTCTATTTCGAGGAAGGACACTTTCGGCTCCGCGCTTAGCTACGCTATGGCGATGAGCCCCTAGCGACTCGGGGGCTTGTTGGAAGGACAAGAGAGCCGGTGGTTGGCCTTGGCCATGGAGCGTGAAGCGCACATAGGTCGCGTCAGGTGCACCACAGACACACCAGTCGAGATAGGCTGAGGGGGTACTTGGACTCTTGGTTCCTGGGGAAGCTCTGGGACCACCATGCTCTGGAACAGGTGGCACACTACAAACAGCACATAAACCCCACCACGGTTGAGGCCCGCGGCTCTACGTTCTCGGTTGCCCATGAAGAAGCCGCAGGGATTATCGGCGTCCATTCGAGCGAGGAGCCCACCATCTTCGGCAGAGATGGGTCGGTGGGTTGGAGAGCAGCGCCAGGACATGCTTTGTCAGTGTTGCCCGCTGGGGGTTGTTGAGGATGAAGGCCATGCCTTCCAGAGTTGTCCAGCCTATAGTCCATTAGGGCTAGCTACATTCTCTTAGTGCGACACAGTGCGCCTGCCTACGAGCTACTTCATGCCTTGCGTCGATTCGATCCCTTAGCTCCTACCTCCGGGAGGTTTTGGATCTAGCGGACTCACCTCTGCCCCGGCGCCTACACCGAATTCATGTATATATATGTATATTTATGCATTACCCGGCCGGGTTTGTTCTTTGCGGCGGTTTTCCCTCTAAGGGGGGTTTAATCAGGGTAACAGCGGGCTTCTTTGCACCGTGTAATTTTGGGTCCCATAGGCCGATTGGCCTCCCAGGGACGATAAAAGAACCTTACTTCCTTCCTTCCTTCCTCTCACAATGAATGGTTGAAGGGATTTCTTTTGGGCTAGAAATAGAAAGTGGGAGGCTAGGGACATGACGTCCCAGACTTGATTTGCATGCTTTGCATGCTTATTCTTCTGGATGTGCTACAGTCGGACATTGAAGGGGAGTTGCAGTCATGGAGCGTATAGGTGAGTGTGTTGCTTGGTCAGTTTGATTGTTAGCTATAGTCTTCTGAATGCAAGTTCGAGCATTCGGAAGTGAGAAGCGTATCAGGTGTGGGCTTCAATTTCTGTGTGTGTTCTTGTGTGAAGCCTGCGGCAAGGAGATGCTTTTGAGAAGGGTGTGCCTGTCTCATGTGTGGATCTACAAGATGGTGGAGCAGCGCAATTTGTTTGAGAGCTTAGTGTATCAGGCATGGAGAGTGAATCAAGAACGAAGTTGGAGGCATTTGTTGGATCCTGAGAGGGGCAAACTTGAGTTTAGCTTTTTGGGAGGTAAGGAAGAAGAATTCTGGAGAAGGTATATGATAAATGTGAGATGGAATGAGAAGGTATATGATAAATGTGAGAAGGAGAATTGCAAGGCTGGCATGGTGGCCCTAGAATGAGGTTTGTCACTCGATCACCTACATATACACCCAGTAATGCGTCTAGACGTAAAGATTTCAGCAAGTGTGAACGTCAAAATTAGGAATTTCACGGGATGGAACCGTAGTAGACTGGTAGAGCCATCATTAAACATAAGGCCTTGCAAGGAAGCGGGCTTCAATTGTTTTGAGGGAATTGTAGATTCTTGCGTAGAATATTGGAAAGCTGCACTTCAAAGGTCCACATCGAACATATTTACGTGGTGAAGGAGTTGCATGCTATGTATGTTGTTGGGAAAATTAAGCACCCGATCATTACGGATAACAAGAACACGCTGTCGAGAGTTCTCCGACTATGTTTTATTCCATGCTAGCGATTGAGGACAACATCTCTTATACACATTGTGAAATGTATGCTCTTGACTAGAAAGTTCGGGATCTGAGAGCTCTTGAGTTTTGCCAAATAACTTCTAGCGTATATTTCCTTGGACCGTGTGCAAAGCGACATGACGAATGATCTTTGGCTCCTAAGCAGTGTATGTATAGAGATGTTACAATGACATCGTTTGGTTTGCAACCAAGAGTGGTGCCTAGGGAAGAGGCAATGAAGGGTTTGGGACTCTTTAGGGGTGTTTGAGGATAAGGAAGGAAGTGTGGAGAGGGGCGAGAACCTACAAGTTCATCTATCTTTGATACTAGTATTAGACCCTTACCTCCAAAGCACAGCGATGTCAATGCCCCTTATATACCTCTGGACATACGATTATAGCGTCGATGTGCTATGATGGAGTGTGCTTTAATGTAGCGTGCTGTTGTGTGAGGAATTGATTGCATTGTGTCTATGTTTATTTCTTACTTTTGTCATTGACTGTTGTTGCAGGTGAGAATTATGGAAGAGTGGAAGTTGACGGAGAGCATGAGGTGATTATCATCAGTGACAGTGACAATTCAGCATTCTTTGGAAGACTTTGTAGTAGATTCAGGGTTCAAAAAACTTTCTAAGCCTTACCAGACAATTTGCCGCCTATAGATAATACGTACTAGATTTAATATAGAACAAGACTCGGATATACGGGATTTTACACTAAACTATGTTATTTTGTACTAGAATTTTGCGGGCATCCCAAAATCTAAACTAGAAATTCTGAATTCCAACTGGAATTTTAAGGGCTTAACCCCAAACAACCCCCACTTTTTGAACCACGCTGTTCAAGGTGATGGAAGAAGGCAAGGCTGACATGGTGCAGGTATTAATGGAGGCTAAAGAAGCCGTGAAGTCAGGTATTAATGGAGGCTGGAGAAGTCGTGAAGGATGTTTGCTTCGCTGTTCAGGAACTTCAAGTGGCTCTTGGCTACGCGTTGGACAGCATTGAGGATGCTATGCAGACATTGGAGAATTATGACATCAACTCTGTTACCTTGGAGAAAGGTGCCTTGCAATCCCACTTAAATTTATGCACGTCTCTCTTGCTGAAGGAGCCCCGAGATTTATCTTCGTCAGTAAAGCAACATGGTAATTTTAAACCATGTCCGGTTAAAAAACAGTTTCTGGTTGAGAAAAATGCTTTATTCTTACAATTTGAAATGTCCAGATGGTAGTTTACAATAGTGCTAATATAGCAAAGCTATAAGTATGATGTCTACATACAAGTGATGCACCCTCGGGGCAGGAGCAAAGGGGGGCAGGTGAATGGCGAGGTTTATTATATTGAAATTAAGTCATTTCTACGGTGCAAGTTCGAGTTCGAGTAGTTGATGCAAAGGGGAAGGATGATGCACGAGGCTTCTTATGTTAGAATTACACCACTTTTATGGTGCAAAAGTTTTTGCAAATTGCTCGATTGTTAGTTGCTTGGATAGTTGAAGAAAATTTTTAGAGCACTAATGCTTTCAAAATTAGTGTGTCTAGAGTAGTTACGTTAATATATCCAAGAATTCGAGAAATGGTTTGCTAACGTATTTATTGAGTTGCTTGGGTGCAAAGAAGTGGCTATGCTTGGGGAGTTGGCTAGTCATAAGTTTTTATGGCATATTATTTTAGATATATTAACTATTCAACCAATATGTCTTGCAGTGTTAGAAGATGATAAGGTTTTACCATTTGAAATTAAGAATTGCTCATATGGGAAGTTGCTTGGGTATGGTAGGATGTCATATTTTGAGTTGTTAGTGCTTGAAAACTAGCCTATGTGTCTTGAAAATTTGGAAACTATTTGGCAATTTCCCTATTGAGTTCCTTGATTGCGCTATATTTGAGGGGTATACTGACATTTGTGTTGAACAAAGCTTTTTTTGGATACATTAAACAAAGGAGGGTGTGCGCCTTGAGGACGACTAAGTAATTGAAAAGGTTGAATGTTGTATTTCAAGTTCCTAAGACATTTCAAAAGTAGCTTATGTGCTACTTGTTTTGAAGAATTGGATCAATTTCTTAGGACACTTCAAAAGTAGCTTATTGGTTTGAGATGCTACATCATTAAATTTGTAATTGTACTCGCGTGTTAATGTCTCCATGTGTTAATGTTTTTTTTTTTTTGCATTGGATGAAGGCATAATCATGAGAATATGCTAAATCAAAAGCATGGGATTTTACACCTCACACCCCCATATAGGACAACACTCTCCATACGCCATATCATTATAAAAAAATATGTTTGCGAATGGGAAATCTGATGCCATGAACCATTGCCACGCAAAGAAATTGTTCTTGCAAAAAGCGGACCCGGCGGCGCACAATGTCTGTTACAGCACAATCTACCTGAAAGTGCACAATTTACCAGACCTAAACCAAGGTAGGATATCTGGTAACAAGCAAATCCAAAGCCTAGTCCAAAGCCCAAATCCAAATCCAAAGCCCAGTGGAACGAACTGCCGATGATGATATAAGAGGGCCAAACCATTGCTTGCTCATGAAACCTCTCGGCTACCTAAAACCATTCCTCATTCTCCACTAAAACAAAAATGTTCATGGCAAAAGCGGCAAGCAAAAGGGGCTTCTACATGGCCTTAAATTCGGAGGAGCATTTCTAGCAATAATTTGTGCATCCAACTGATCCATTTGCAATCGGGAAGAAAAGGGGAGAACTGAAATAGGTGAAGGTGGAGTTGTCTTCCAAAATCAGAAGCAAGAAGAAGCAAGAAGCCGCCGAAGATGCCAAAGCAAGCCGATTTGGGCAGAGGCAGTCCGTCCGGGTGCCTCCATCGGGCTGTTCTTAGCAGCCCCCGTGAAGCCAAGACCTGCTATTTCTGACCATGAAGAGCAACCACAAAAAAAAAAAAAGGAAGAATGCCTCAGACCATAGACAAAAAAATCCGAAATCCCCCTTTTTCCGGCCCACCTACGCCCAAATCTTAGGAAAGAGATATTTTGGGAACGTAATCGCAATAGTATGTTTATGGCATGATGTATATCTCCAAAAATATAGGAAACTTAATTCAAGCATTTCGATGTTTCTCCAATTTGAACATCAATGATTGTGATAACGTGCATTGTCATGGGATTCACTATCTAGAGCTTCGTTATATAGCGCGTTGTCTTGGGGTTCATATTAAAATCCTAGTATATAACAAATTACAGAGTCCATCTAGCTTGTTCCTTAAAGAAAAACGTCTCTTTATGACCCAAAAACATGATCAATTCATAGGCATTTAGTTCATCTTTGAATTGTCAGTAAGACTAATTATAATTCACTCCATTGTTATTCCAAATGAACTTTTTGAGAAGCTATCATTAGGTTTTGGTGAGAAACTAGGATTATCAATCACGCTCGGGATTGATGAGGTCATTTTTCCTCATAAAAATTTGATTTTATAGCATCCATTAAGTCTTTGCTAATACTGCACATTCAATTCGCATGGTAGCACACATATTACCTATCTACCTCAATCTCTCTAGGGCCGAAAGCGTCAACTATCTCAAACCACATTGTAGTCAAGCGACCTCTTTATTAATTTGTCAGTGATGCATCACTCATAGAACGTTTTCCATCTAGTGGACTCAATTGTGCACTTTTCTGTCATTATCGATGACCATTCATAGAATGTGTATCATCCACAAGATTCGACTGTGCATATCTCATTACCTTATTATCAAGAAGTAATGACTCTAGAAGTGTTACAGAACAGTCTCAAGCAATGAAGCTACAATTGTAAATTCGTATATTGCATCTGCCAAAACAAACAAATTTATCTTTAAATATGAGCATGGAATGCAAGTTCCTTTTGCACAGTTGCACGATGATAATCAACTAGCAGTTGTGCCACGGTTATAAATTGCCCACATTTATTCTTCATGTCTTTCTAAAAACCAAAAGTTCGACCCATGATTAAGAACCCATATAATTACCGAGTTAATCAAAACATAAAAATACTTTTACTAATTTATCTAGTTGACAGCTTCCGTATATGCGGTGTAATCATGATAAGCCACACAAATTTGTTCTCCGCTTTCCTTATTTTCATTTGTGCAAGCAACACATGTATAATCATATGGTACAACAATAAAAACAATGCCACGGTTCTATTGCGATAGCAATAGAACCGACATTTCTTGGATGGGACGTCCCTTTGTCACTCATCCTATTTATTCAGTCTCTCTTTATTGTTCTATCATCGGCGTTCTCTTGAGCTAGTTTTCTCCTTCTTCTCTATCCTATCAGTTTCATTGAGTTGCTTGTGCTCTACTGCATCTCATCTTGGTTCTTCATCCCTGAGTCTGACTCTTCATCTCTGAGTCTGACTCTGAGAAAGCTCACTCGGCATATTGTCGCAATCGTGGCCTTAGGCCTTTATACGAGTGGAATCCATGAAAATCGTTTTCTATGCCTTCTTACTTTGAATCGAGGGAGATCATCTGCGCTGCCTTCTTGCTTGGGGAAGGCCCTTTGTCGGTGGCGAACCTCAGATAGAGATTATCATCTCCAAAAGCATGTATCTTAGTTGATGCCGGGGGTTCATCTAATTTTCACCGGCCGGGATGGGATTTACGGGCTTCGGTTTGATTTCCAAATCATACGAGGCGATCTTTGTGAGTAACATCGTCTCTGAGCCAACTCTATCGGATAAGTTGCTATCCGCGAATAATGTTTTTTCTTCTATTTTTGATGGCTCTATTTTTTCAAGTTTTGGAGTTATTTTCTTACATTCTTTGCTTTCGCTTTCCCACGATTTGGCGATCTTTTTAGTATGATCATTTGGTAAAGGGGCTTTGGCACTTCTTTTTGGTCGATTTAGAGCTAGGCTTGCATCGTTTGCTTCACTTTAGTTCTTGATATTTTTTGGTGCGGGGTTTCTAATGCGGCATTTTTAATCGGTGGCTGAGATCTTGTGTTTTAGTAGAGGATGGCAATAGGTTTGAGGTGTATAATCTTTACGTCCAAGTTACATTGGTTTCTTTACGTCCAAGGGATCAATTCTGACTATGGGCTATACACCAAGCCTCTATTGTGGCCGCAATCCCTCCTTTTTTAAACTTATGGGCTTCTCGGGCTCCTTCCTATGCCCTCTCGACTCCGGATCTTGGATCGCTCGGGTGAAGCAACTCCGGATGGAGTGTTCTCCGCCCGATGAGGGCTTTCGAATGCTTGCCGGCTCTGTTTTGTTTTAAATTGAATAAACTATGATTGGTGATTTATAAATATTGGTGACTTTATTTATAACATTTACTTTGATGGCGCATTGGTAGCATTGCTCCTTTGTTTGAATGGAGGCTTAGGTTCAATCTTCATAAGCACACAACAATGGACAACATAATTATTTTTGCAATATTTTTTTTCGTTATATTTTTCCCTTCATGATGTTAAAAAAATCGATGATGAACAATATACATTTTCCTAAGCGTTGTTTTGCGAAAATCTCTCCACGGGATTCTTTGTCCCTTCATGATGTTAAAGAAGAGGGGTTATTCTTTGCTATATTTTTGTTATATATGAGCGATATCTGATTTCTTAGCATTGTCTTGAAAAGATCTCTTGCAGGATTCCTTATCCCTTTGTGATGCTAAAGAAGTCGTTAGTACAAATCGAATCGGCCAGTTTGGGCCTTTCTTGCTGGCAATCAATGCGCCCTTCAATCTTATGTCTTATTTTCAGTTGGACCCTCTGAAGCGCATCAAGAAGGCTCCATTTCATCATTTGGTGGATCTGCCTCCTATTAGAAACATATAAATGGAGCCTGGTTGCACCAGTCGCTTCATTCGTTCCAGGTAGTCCATTTGTCCTTTCATTGGTTCGTTTCTCTCGCTCATACTGCCCTTGTTAGCTATACTATTATTGTTTCTTTACATGTGTTATTATTATTATTATTTTGTTGTTATTCTAACTCCTTTTTGCTGCATTGTCCAATTATTTCATGTATTATCGGCGCTCCTCAGTGGCAATACTGTCGTTTTGACCCATCTGCTCCAGTTAATTTTTTGCCTTCTCTTTACTTTTATATGATCCATTTGCTCCATAACCTTTGCCTTCTCTTTACTTTTATTTAATGCATTAGATACATTTGCTTCCTTTTGCCTTTTCTTGATCCATCCTTTTATTCCATTTCTCTTTCACTTTGTTGCCATTTCTTCTCTTCCTTTTCTTCATCTCTCTGTCATGTGTGTCTCATCTTGTCCATTCTGTTTGTGTCAATTGTTGTTGGTTCTCTTTTACCTCATCCATTCCATTATATCCCTTTTGTTGGCTTTAACTCTAATATTTCTTCCATTTGTACTATGTTCCTCTTATTCTGATCCCATTTTCTGTCGGTTTTACTTTGTTTCCTTGTTCGATGGGTCCCTTTGGTTTGATATTAACACATTCATTTGTTGACATTTGGCATCTGTTGACCCTTGTAGATTCGTTCCATTTTGCTTCTATATTTCATGTTCATTTGGTTTTTGCATGTCCAGTTATTAAGCCATGTTGAACTTCGTCCTTTGTTCTTCCCATTCTTTCTACCATTAACTTCGTAATCCTCTTGAGATTCATCATACTCACATTTTCCATGGTTGGGTTGAAATCTATTTACATACTATGTTGTCATTTAGATGATGGCGAGGGATAGCTATCTTGACTTAGAGGAAAGGGGTGTAAGGATACTTAATTGTATATTTGGTGAGTATCATTCGCATTAAAGATTTTCACTTCGTCGATTCTTATATAGTTTTATTCAAATAGTTTCCTTTGACGTTCGAGATTCTACACAGTTTGTTTAATGCATATTTTGGTCATATGCATCTGGTAGATAATGTCGTAGTGCATGGTTTTGGTTGTCTTGGTAGGATTGGTACATGTGCCTATCACGGTTTCATCGACACATTAATTATTCTTCTTCATAGATCCATTCTTAAGCGTTGACTTCTTTTATAACTTCGTTTGTTTCATTTGACCACTTGATCCATGCTAGGGGTATTTCGTATATTATTCGTGGATTTTGTTGTTCCAATCATCGTACCTCTTTATGGTCATCTGCAGTTACCTCCATCATTGCTCAAGCAAGTTTTGTGATATTTATGGACCACTTTTTCCATTTTTCTCCTCTGTTTCTGATACTCTCTTATAGTTGTTTCGTACTTAGGTTTCTTGTCTCAATGCCGGGTTGTCGGTTAGTCACGGTAGGCCATTTATGTTCCATTTTTGTCCAATTGCTTGGTTAATCTCATTTTTCACCCCATTGACTTCATTAAACCATTGTCCCTTTGGCTTTTTTCTCTGTATTTGCTCCAGGGTTTTCATGAGTTCTTTTGATTCCTCTGTATGCGTTGGCGTCAGTGATACGTTTAGTCCTTTGATTCAGTTTGACTTTTGCTTCAAATAGATGTTACCCCTATGTGCCATTTGCCCGTTTTGGTCCCTCTAGCTTCTTTTTGTGCCCCATGAAATTCGTTTATTTCATTGTCTCATTTGGCCCAATTACTTCATTTTTCTATTAATTTTTTCTTGTAGTTCCATTTGCTCTATTGCTCCATATGTTCCACTTTCCATGATTTTGCGCGTGATTCACCATGATAATCCAGTTTTGATTTAGTTCCAACTTACTGAAGATCTAAGACTTTTATGTATCATGGGTTTGCCTATAAATAGATGACCTTGCATGGAGTTCTTTTTGGTCATATGCATAAGGTAGATGATCCTTGTACTACATGGCTTTTTGTTGTACTTTAGGCTTTGTACATGTGCATATTTGGTTTTAGCTAATGCACTCTGCTTCTCTAATCCTTTTTTAGCATTATAACTCATTTGTTTCATTTGATCTTTGATCCATGCATAGGATATCATGTATATTGTTCGTGGTTTTGTTGTTCCAATCATGATACCTTTGTATGGACAGTAGCTTTCTCGTCTCGGTGCCAGTTGTGCAACTATTCCAATTGGCCATATGGGTTCTAGTTTTGTCCTTTTTTGCTTGGTAAGTTCTTGTTCATGACATTGTTTCATTAACCCAGTGTCCCTATGGCATTTTTCCTTATACTTTCATAAGTTCTTTTGATCCTTTTTGCATGCCACATTTAGTCCTTTGCTTCAGTTTGACTTTTGCTTCGCATAGATATTGATCCCTTTGTCCCATTTACTCGTGGTTGGTACCTCTAGCTCCTTTTATGTCGTTGTTTTAGTTGTTTCACTCGGGTCTTTTGCATAACTTTTCTATGCTTCTAACTGCGAGTTGTGCACCTTTGCCAAGTGCGCTAAAATTTTTTTATGCTTAGTCCGGGTTATCACAGTTGTCCTTTTTGCTCTAGGTTCTGTTTCTTTTCTTGATATCATCATTCCAGTTATTTTGTATTCCTTGGACATGTTTTTGCTATTCTAATCCATCCATTTGCCATTACTTCATTATCTAAATGTGCTTTTTCCCTCCTTTGCTCATCGTTTTTCCATATTTTCCCCTTTTTCCAAGTACTTGGTGCCTTTATCTCCATTTGTTCCAGTCTATCAGTCTATTGGTTTGTTTCTAGGTGTTTTATATTGGGTCACTTGGGTGTTTATTTCTGTGTCTTTCGCATTGATCCTTTTTGTCTCTATTTGTGAATTCACTCCACTTGTTCCATGTGTCCCATCAGCTTCATTTGTGCTTTCTATTTTGTTGCGGTGACTTTTGTAGACTCGTTCCTCCTTTCTTTATTCCATTAGATTCTACATGCTTCTTTATGGGTTTGGTGTTACTCCATTTGCTATACACTCCTCATTTTCTCGGTAGCTCCATTTAATATCATTTCTCTAGTTGGTTGTGTTTGCATTGTTTCCTTAATTTATTTTCTTTAGCTTATTGTTTCGTTTAACTCTAGTGACATTATTACTATATTAGTCACATTGGTTCTTTCTTTGGTTTCTTTGTCTTCTTGCTCCTTTTCTATTGCTAGTTAGGATAGTTTGCTTTTATAGTATCTTTGTTAGTGTAGTATTTATTGGACATTAGTCATTTGAGATCGTTACTTTGATGATGACATCATGTTCGTGGCTCTGTCTGTTGTTGTCCCATAAGTTCCTTCCCTCATCTCTTACTGCACTATTCCATTGTCTTCTTCATTCTTATGTTCCCGTTTCCTCTTCCTTGCATTCCAGCATTACTTGCTCTTATCTGCTTCTTCATTGTTCCTTTGTGTCTGTCTTCTCTTTATCCCCCCTTTTCCTCCATTTTTCTTAGTTTCCTCTTCCTTCGTTTTACTCTGATTGCCGTCAGCCTTATCTATGCATTCTTTTTCAGTGATCTTGTAGACTCGTCTCTCCCTTTCTTTATACTATATTTCTCTTTAGCTTCTCTTCTTTTCAGTTTCCATGTTGAGTAGTTTTTGAGTTTGTTCCTCTTCTATCGGCCAGTATATGCCTATCATAGGACCCATCCTAGGAATGCCCACGTTCTATTGCGATAGCAATAGAGCCGAAATTCTTACCTGGATGGGGCGATCCCATCACTCATCCTATTTATTGACCTCTCTTCATTGTTCTATCATCGGCGTTCTCTTGAGCTAGTTTTCTCCTTCTTCTCTATCCTGCTCCCGTTTCCTCACCCTCCCTCCCTTGATGGTTTTTTTTCATTTGATTGTGTTCGTTATTTTTTTCTTTTCTATGTCCTTTAAATTTGCATTCTTTATTTCCTCGGCGTGGCTTTGTAGCCTGCGGGGGCATATATGGTTTACTCTTTCTCGGCATGGTACTAGTATTTTATTTATTCATTCATGTTTTTTCTCTCGGTGTGGCATTGTAGCCTCTGAGGTCAATATTTATTATTCATGTTTTCTCTCGTGGCACTTTATTGCCTCCGGATCATATTTATTGTTTTTTTCGGTCGGCCTTTGTAGCCTCCTGGGCACACTAATCGGTTGTTTTTCGCGATGGTCATTCCTTGGACGGTTCCCGATTGGTTAGAGTTTTTTCTTTCTTTCGGCGTGGCCTCGAGCCTCAGAGTCTTCTTGCTATGGCATCTAATTCATTGCGGGTTATTTTTCTTTCGGTCTTGATTAACGAGTTGGTTAAGGTCTTGTGGTTTGCCATAGTCGCGTGGGGTGGTGCTTCAACTATTTGCTTGGGTTTCCTCAAAAACCTATAGAGGGTGGAGTTCTTCTTCCCATGAGGAGAGCGGTCATAGGTCTTCTCACCTTTGCATCGACCAAGTGGTTGATAAAACCATCTTTTATGTTGTATTTTTCGGTTTCATCATGCTCTCGATGATTGTCTAGTTTGAGCATTTAAGGTTTATATTTCCAAATTTATCTATCCCTAGTAAGGGATCCATTTGTACTCAATGTTTTACAAAGCTCAATGAGAACACCACTTCATCGGCCAAGATATGCTTATCATAGGACCCATCCTAGGAATGCCACATACCTTTAAACTACATGGCATATGAGTTCTTCCTTGGTAATGCATGCAAGCATGTGTAGCTTCTTCTTTGCTCTAGTTTATAGGGCATGTTCAACATGCAAAACCAAAGAAGACACCATGCTCGCTTTACATATAAAACTCTACAATTGTGCTCATTTGCAAAATAGAGATATTTTAGCATTATGCCTAGACTATCCTACTACAAATAATAACAAATTATCACATGGCAACCTTTGGAACCAACAATCTATACTTATTAGACCTACTAGTATTAAAAACACACCCCCGGATTGTGCATATGAATAGTGCCATCCGAATAGTTGCCGCTAATCAATAATAATGTAGGCCCGAAAAAACATGCTCAATTGGCTATCTGTAAATAGATGATAGGCATATAAAGTAGTATACATAATCTTACTATTCATATAATATTGTGTGCATGGCTTTGTAAATAGATGCTACCTGCCCTAATATCCTTCAGTTCACAATGTTCCCACATATAGACACCACCAAAGTCTTGCTATCATACCAAGATATGACGTGTTCATCTTTATCTATAATGTCTCAAACGCGCAAATACATAGCAAAGTTCGATGCAAACAACCTATAGTTGGAACCAAAACAATCCACTTTCTTACATCGATGGTAAGTATGTGACCAGTAAAGTAGCACACGCCATCCTTATTTCGATCACTTCCAAAACATCCATCTTCCTGCACCTCTGCATTCCATCATATCATCATGTACATCAAAACTTTGAATCATGACAAAGTACAACTAACAACATCTACAATATTAAAACATAGAGATTTATTCCTTAGAAAAGAGAAAGCAAAAGAAGACCCTATTACAAAGAAATAATGGCAATTCTGGCATCTTCATGCAATGTTTTTTGCACGATGAAGAAGTTCCTTGTCCATAATTAGTACAAAAGGATGGCTTGTAGTAAATGCAAATGTCTTGTAGAACAAATGCCTTGTAGTAAAATTAGTCAAATGCAACAAATGTGGCTTCTATCGCCTCCTATCCCTTCAAAGTGTGACAAGCCCTCCGGAGTTGACCCTCCCAAAGCAACTAGGGATCTTGTCACGAACTTGTTATAAACTCTTGCTAGATTGGTAACTGCAATATGATGAAGAATTGAATCTTCTTACTCATAATAATCCAAGACCAATCATAACATAATCATTATCGGATGTAATAATATCTAGGGGAAACACTATCCTCACTATAGTCACAATATTTAACTCAACAAATAATCTAGAAGGTTCCAACTCAACCCGATCCCAATGTCGCCATCCATCCATCGACTCGATGCTCGCTTCAAAGCCGTAAAATGAATGTATTTTCGGTTTTGCTATTATTGCATGAGTAGAAAGTTGATATTAGGTTAATACTCTCTCGTCTTTAGGTCACGCATCAGTGGTCGAGCTAAAATGGCCAGATTGAGTCTATTGCTTGCTAATCTTTGATACATTTGTGCATGTTATCCTTAAAGCGTATAATGAAATCAAGATCACTTTGGCAACATCATTGCTTACCTATTAGAGTCAACTTACAACCATTTTGTGAAAAGGGGTGGATGGCCGATCCATACTTGAGAGACTTTAGGAACACGCTTAGTTTGTTGCAAGCATTTTTCAAACGTTAAAAGGTGTGGTCCGTTTGGTCCTACACATGGCTTGCTATTCTCTGAGGGGCCATCGTTTGTATTAATTTTTGCCAAGAAACTTGTTCATCGCATAAACATTGCATGAAGATGCGAATTGCCACCGCTTTCTTTGTAATAGGGTCTTTTTGCTTTCTCTTTACAATGGCAAAGATCGTATTATATTCTATATGCATATTCACATAGCTTCTATGATCCTCGTTCTAGAGAACAAGATGCAACAAACCTTATTTATTCATAATTTCATCCGGGGAGGAAGTGCATGTGTTGGGTTGACATCGGTGATGACACAAGGCTTGAGACTTCCCGACATGTTTGGATCATCATCATGGTTTTGATCGGGTAAGTTAGCTACTTGACATGAGTAGGTTGTGGCGCAACCTCGGCAAGGGTAAAAACTGAGACATAAATAGTAAATATCTAATGAACTTCATGTCTTGGTCTTTGGTATTGTATCACCTATGTCTTGGTATTTTGATGTCTTTTTGGATCGTTAAGGAATTCGGGAGCTTCGGGTTCGGTGGCGGGTTGCTCTAGCATGTTCATGTTCATTTGTGTTTCTATGGTATTCTTGTGCTCTATGACATCAGCCGAAGTTCTCACGCAAGGATGTTACGTCAACTCTATGACTCCATGGTAGAGGCCCTCCGATTACCGATGTGGGTCGGAAGGGTATGCGATCTGAGGTTCACCCACCAATCCGCTATAGGGCTTGGAATGTAAAGAAACTGTTGGGCATTGTTCCTATGAGGGCCTCATGTAGGGTCATTTGAGAGCTCCCATTATCCCTAGAGTTGTCTTGTCATGATGGTTTGGTATTTTGCCTATGTTCTTTGCTTTTGATGCTCATGTGTTGTATTTCATTTGATCATGTTGTCATTGTCACAGCTCATAGGATATGATGTCTTTGCTTGTGCTTATGTCCTTGTTATCCAAAAATTTTCCAAGATATTGCATGCAAAGCAATGCATGGATTCCACTTACTTTTTCGGGACTAACTTTAGTGAGTGCATGTGCACAATTATATAAACTTTTCAAATCCCAGCTATTATCAAATGACTGCCTACCAAAACAGAAACTGTAGGCAGGCAAGAATATAACGGGAGAAAAATGCCAATGAACACGTACTTCTGAAGCACGAGAGCCCGTACACGTTTGTATGGAGGCTGGCACGAGATTGGCGGCAATAGTTTGTGGCAAGGATAATATAAAAATACCACGGTGGCTACATTACGTTTCAGAAGTGGATGCCGGTATATCGTCCTCTAGCAAAAGAAGCTTCTGTTGAACTATTCACCGGCAACGGTGTTTTTTGATCTTTTATTTTTTTTTTTTAGAGACAGCCCAATTATTTTATAAATGCCATCTTCGTTTATTATTTTTTTATTTTATAAGTACCATCCTCGATTTGAGCTTTTTGAGTTGAAGCTTTGGCTATGGACAAAGACCTCCGTTCGACGCCCACGCCTTTTATAAAAAGAAGCTTCCCAACACAGGGCCATGTAAATCCATGCTTCATCTTGCATCCCGCCTTCTGGACCTCCGATTTCCACTACCCTAGCTATCAGCGATGCATTTTTCTTGCTCATTATGCACTCCGAAATCCGGCATCGATCTTCCTCACGTATTCTGATCCCAAGATTTCCGATGGTAATATATTGGAAGTTTTTGTTTTCTCCGGATCGGTCTTTGCATTCGCGACCCAGTGGAAAAATTGCTCCGTTTTGGGGGCAAAGGGAAGTTTCTTGCATTTATCTTTGACAGCGGTAGTGTTTCTTGGGTACCAGATATGGCGGAAATTTTTAACATCCCTTGTGCTATGCTCTATACTTTCTCTAAAGCCGCGACCACTGTTCTTTTCGATAATTTCCACACAATGATTGTCTCCGATCTTGCAGCCGCAGGTGGCTCATTTCAAATTTTTCTTCCCTGATCTTTGCTAGATTAAATAATTTCGGTTTATCAGATGCTAAAGAAGAGGAATGAGGTATCAGCCGGATACCTGGTTTGCTGCCATTAGGTCATTTTGATATACCACAAATGGTGCGGCTTATTCTTGAAAAATGATCCAAACCTAGAAAGGATGGCCAGGCATATCAAAATTTTTGACAAAATTACGCATGATTAGTCAATAGCTTCCAAAAATTAGGGCCCGATACACTGCACTCAACGAATCTTGTGCCAGTAGGTCCATTATTGCCATTGGATGGATATAAATGCGGCTTAAATTGGAGCTTAATGCCAGCAGTTTTGGAGGAGGATTTTTCATGCCTTGAATGGCTCAATAAACGGGCTCCTGCTTCAGTTCTCTATGCTTATCCTTTGGAAGCATTTGGGCCATGTCTACCCGTTCAAGTTGAAGAATTAGTCCAGGCATTCAAGCCAAGCAACCAGTTTATTTTATGGGCATTCCGAGACCAGATTTTATGACAATGTTCCAGATTCTTATATGCAGAATTTGGTAGAGGGTATAGAAATCAAGGGACTGATGTCCCTAGACCCCAGTTGAAAGTTCTTGGACATGAAGCAGTGGGAGGATTTTTAACTCATGGAGGATGGAACTCTATTATAAGAGTATAAGAGGTATGGGGTGCTTATATGCTTTTGTTGAAGCCTTGTAAGAGCAGAACAACATCTGAATTCAAATACATAGTAGATGGTTGGAAAAATTTAAGTATCAGAGTTACATAGAAAGATGGATTAATCAAGGCAGGACGAATGGCGAACTGATCAACACGCACTTATGGAGGGATGAAAGGAAAAGGGAAAGGGTAAAGAAAGGGGGGAAAGCTATGGAATTTAGGAATATGGCAATAGGTCATGTGTACATGGTCAGGCTCCTCTTTCAAAATCTAGTGGCTATAAAGATGCCTTATTGGCTAGAAGTCTTCGCAACAACTTTAAAAATTAAATATGTGGTTCAACATTACACCATTTCATACGTGGCCGCTTCATATATGGATGTCCCTTGCATTGCCAGCTTCCCTTGCATCTGCCACTAGGGCTATAAGAGTTTGATCACTGGAATAACACAATCCACACATTGTTTTTGACAATGTTATTTAAAAAATACCAATGCATTGCTTGGTTTTGCACACCACCATCTCCTCCCATGTTGAAGCACATCGAGAAAATGTCATGGCAAGCTCATCGTTTTCAAACCTCTTACGAAAATGGAAAATTGGGAGGCATTAATGACAAATTTTTATATGTAGTAGTAACGAGATGCATGATTAATGCGTGCTTTAACTACAAGTGTGTTTTTTTGCTAAAGAGAATTTCCACTAAATAATAGTAAGGGGAAAAGGCTACGAGATGTAGGACTTAGGCAAGGGATAATTTACATTTGAAAAGCAAATAAATAACAAGCGATTTATGCTAGCCATAAAAATATAATCAATAGTGATAGATGTCGCAGTAGGCGGCATTACCGGCTTATACTACGGTCCGCGATCCATGATGACACCAATAGTGTAAAGTTCAAATACTAACAAGGTGTTGTTGCCCTCCGGGTGCTTTAGAGAGGGTATTTGCATGGTTCTACGTTTACGATGGATTTTGTGTTAGGTCTTTTTTTGGTTTGTGTCGAGCGTGGATGATATGAAGTATGAACATAGCGTGTTGCTTTATTGTAAGAGTGTTGAGTTTTGTTTAAAATTTTGTAGGAGGTTAATGCATAAAAACTAAAAGAAGGAAGAGAATTGCTGTGTCCAAGATCAACAACCAATTGTTAGTCGCAGAAACCAGCAATTAATATATGAAACAATAATTGGGAAATGCTGCAAAAACCGGTGAGAACATTTGGCCAGACAAGATATTTATTGGTCATTTAGAAATGAACTTTGCATAAGAAACCAATTTACAAAACTATATGTGGTGCATTATGGTGGATTAAATACAAGATTACATGCAAATATAGGAATGATACTTAATATGATTGATTGGATCGGGGCTTGACTAGCGGGTGCACAACCTATGTTCGCGATAGAGAAGAGGCTTGAGAAGGATGCTTCAAAATTTGTTTCTTTAAACATGGAGGTTTTGAATTCATGTCATGATTTAGATAGACCACTTCACTGCGTCTTGGAATGCTTTCCGATTGCCATATATACACAATGATTGCACCATTAGTGTTCGCGAGGAAGATGAACTACAAAGAAGCACCATATGATTTTATAGAAAGTATGAAGGGAGACAATTATTATGATTGACCACTCAAGGGGACATGGCAAAATTGTGAGGCCACTATAAAAGGGGTAAGTACAATTGTGAGTTCTCATATAGAATTATATATCTATCTGATGAACAAAACAAATTTGTGACTAATACCTTGAAAACAATTCAGGGCCGAACATGTATGACACATTAACTAGAACCTAATAATCGAGACTTGAGGCCATGGTAAATTTCTTGGCTACTTATCTTTACATACACGTAAATAAATGGCACTATATATTTTTTCCAAGAGGTTCCTGAGGAAAACATGGGCATGTATTAAAAACTTGCAAATGCATCATCCATGACTTATATAAATCATTCTTCACCATATTCGTGAACAAAATCATTGTGTTGATGCAGCCCTCATAAAAATTCATGCCTTCTTGCATTATTCTCGAAACGATGTTATGGGTTATCACTGCACACTTACTTGGACCCCCAATCATTAAGCCAATTCTACTCTTTAAATTCTTCTTGATTCAGCGTTATCAACAACATTTTGCAAGACTTGTTCACCACAAAATTTTTATTTACAAAATTTATTTACAGAACTAGCATCACTCCTTTTATGTGACTTGCCAATTGCATGTCCTTGTATTCGTGTAATGTCACTCTCTGGCGTGCAAAGTGCAGCCCTCGAGGTCTTCAAAGTCTTTTGCACCAACCACGCTCTGCTTGCCTCTTGTAAAGCTAGCGACATTTTTTTCACCCAGAAGTGACTCTCTTGCTTTATTAAATTCTTGTAGGACCTCCTTCACGAGCTTGGCGAATGGTGCTCGAGGATGAGAAGGCGTGAGCCTACTCTGGAAATGCGGATCTCGGGCTGCTAGCGCCCGATCTGAGCCCAGACTTCCTGCTTCTTGGCTTCTTTGGTGGTATGACTTCAACGCGGCTTGATAGTCTTTAACTTCTTATATGGGCGATCACTCCCTCGGCAGATGTTACCTTGTTTGCTGATAGTGACCTCCCACATCGCATGTACTCCTTGTAAGCCATAGGCTTCTTCTGAGTAGACCTACGAGATGGTGAGCCACGCATATGACTCCGTGCGAGGAGGGTGGGTCGGCTTCTTAGGATCTTTCGCTCCTTCTCCCGTGGGGTATGGTGGGGGGTACACAATATCTGGTCTCGGTAGTGGAGTCCTGGTCAGGTGGGTTTTGAGGAGCTTCTACCTCTTGATCTCTTCTTGGGAAGGGCTGCGTAATCTTCAAAATATCCTCATGGTCGAGGATGGGGGCTGGTCGGCTGCGTTCTCGATGACAAGGTGGAATCCATGGAGTTAATTCTTCAATGGCAATTTTCTCTTGGGTTCCTCCTTGCCCTTCCTTTGAGCTTCTTCCTTACCTCCGCCTCATGTTCTTTTATTTCCTTTTCTTCTTCGGTCATTCTCCTCTTAATATAAACGTTAGCCGTCTTTTTGCATTTGGATCCCTTGACTTCTTTCTTCGAGGGTGGGTTGGAGAGGGCTCCTTATTCATCCTGGCGGTTGTAGCCTTCTCGTTCTACCTTCTCTTGCTCTAGTATCTCCTCCTCGATTTTCTCGAACACTCTGCGAGTTTCTTCCGTCCATCGATCCCTCCAGTTAATCTCACGGTTCTTGTCCCGGTGACCGCTAGTTGATGAAGTCGGCCCGGCTCGATCTATTGATTCATCGCGGACTCCTCGTGTTGAGACCTCCTCTTGATCCCTTTGACTCGTCGGAAATCTCTCCCTCCGTTGTGAAAGTTGTTCTCCTCTTGCAAAAGCTTGCTCTGGCGCGATTCTTTGAATTCTCCTCCTCTCTTGGCCCTTCGCTTCAGTGAATACTTGCGTCTGAAGTGTTTGGTGCGCGCCATGCTTTACTTCAACTCGATCGAACTTTCGCGCCTAAAATGCGCCTCAAAATCCGAGCTAGCTAACTTCTAAGCCGGAAGAATCTACAAATGAGAAGGGTTTGGGTGCTATTTATAGTTTGGCAAATTTTAGGTCAAATTTTAAGTTGCTCATTTTCTTGAGTAAAGGCACATATTAACTTAAAACATGTACTTACTTTTAGAGTTTTCTAAGTAAAATTACTCATGGTGTGTGTGCTAGAGGGCTGACCTAAAAATTTAGGTGAGGCTCTGGCGCATACCATGAGTATTTTGCATTTGACTAAAATATATAACTTCGACATATTCCTAGGGGGTGTGATATACAAATCTAGCTAAACCTTACCTTAAAATTCGATCTAGCATATTATCTTGTTCAAATTCATCAAGTTTGAAGGTGATTATGGTAAAGTTACTCACGGTGTGCACCTGGGGCCTGACCTAAAATTTAGGTCGATGCTCTGGCGCATACCGTGAGCAATTTCCACACTTGGTCAAAATTTAGTTCAACTTTTTTAGTTTTTCTTGGTTTCTAATTCTTCTAACTGTTACTAGCTTAGCATATGCTACAAAAAAATGAGAAAAAAAAAATCCCACTTTTTTCGAGGTTTGAGAATTCTACTAAGTTAGTACTACTGGGAGCATGGCCAGTGCTTTGCTCTTGGTCTCCAAGAACATAGCTCACGATACCAGCGGACGTCCCCTACTCATATAGCCAAGCACTCACCATATAAACAGGAGTTCATCCCCATACCAGCTCCATCTTGATACAAGGCCCTCCGCGACATCCTTTGCAACCTTGATGAGTTCGATTGGGAAGAATGAAGGGTCATTTTACCTTGTCTCCCTCGGGGGGCCTACCTAGGCTGGCGGGCGTAACATACATGTAAGTATACATGCATCAACATCACACTGACCATCATCAACGAAGGATGGCTCATCACACATATCTGCATAGGCAGTCGGTACATCACATATGGAAGGTCTACCCAAGTTTAGACCAGGGGATGGGCCCGACAAGCTTCAGGTCTCGAGGAGGTCAAGCGAGGGAGTGCAATAACAATGGGTTGGGCTGGCATAGGAACATGGCAATTGGGTAGTCCGCTCCATCCGCCCCTCCCGTGCACACTTTCTTGAGTAGGTTGAAAGGTCTTGGGACTTGATCAGAGCCCGCACGATGCATAGCCAGAGGGGCTACTCCCGGGTTGCATCTCCCCAGTTCGATGGGGCAGGTAGGGGATTGCTCCCACGAGGAGGCCGGCATGCTGACTCAAGGTGACTAGAGGGCCAACGCTGCATACCGATCAACTCCATGGAAGGTGTACGCCACCCCAAGAGTGTCGAACCCATGCAAATCCCACTTGCGGATCAGAAAGCATTAGGTCTAGTGCAGCGTAGTCCCGATAGGCTTTACTACCCGGAGGGGCGTGATCATGAGCTAGGACATGAACCTCCTTGTAAGCGGTCGGGTCCCTCCACCCACAACCGTGGTGTGGTTCTTGTACACAGTAGAATTTAATAGTGCATTAAAGAGGACTAGCTAGGAGCATCAAACTACTAGGCTTTTAGGGCCTCTTCCCTTCCCAATACAATGATTCCACGAGATCATCATCACATACATATCATAGAAGAACTAAAAGAACAAAAATTTAATCTAAATCCGCGAGAAATTAAGTTCTTTGGTTATGGTTTGATATCTAGAGGTCTAGATGGCTGCTATGGGCAATTCAATAGGCTAAACCTACTTACTCTATGCACGGAAGGCAGATTAGACTATGAATTGGCAAAATATCGATCCCCCGCTTGCTCCTCCTGCCGCCTGAGCGTCCATCTTTGTTGAGCGCTTGAAGATGAACCAGAAAAGGAAAGGTGATGAAACTAGGGCCGCCGAACCAGACCGGGGCGCCCCATTGTTATATTATAGGGTAAGCAATCTGTTCCACCTTCCTAGTTTGGCAGGAATTTCGCTCCCGATTCTTTTCACAGGTCTGAAGGTTGGGTTTTGGAGGGTTTTAGGTGGAAAACGGCCCCTTTCCCGGCCTTCCTTGCCCGTACCGGTTTCCACCAGGAAACCGAGAACCCTGCTTTTTTTTCTTTTCCTCATGGAAGCCTCAGCTATGGCGAGCTTCCGGAGTTTTGGCAGCGATCTTTGGCGTCGGCGGCTCCCTTCTAAGTCATGTTTTACCGGCTCACGGAAGTAGAAGCTCCGGTTGGAAGCGGGGTTTTGTTAGGTTTAGGGGGAGTTTGGAGCTTCAAGAAGCTGCTTCTAATATCTTTGATTTTTCTAGGTTTCTGCGGTGGTGTGTGCGCAAAAATGGTGCAATCTGCAAAACCTTGTTACGTATATCCATTTTTAGCCAAAAAGAATCCTTGGATCTTTATGTTGAAGCGAGATGTGATGGAGTTACTATAGAGGTCTTTGACATGATACCGCCAATAGATAGAGTGTCAAGAGAAGAAGGAAGGGATCCCGTGAAGAGGTTATCGCGTTGAGATTGAGGCATGTCAATAAATTGATTACAAATCCTTGTGGAACGGAGCCACTAAGTAAGTTTTTAAATAAGGTCGGAGATGTGGCAGAGTAAGATTGGATATGGATTAAGAAGGGATCCTATGAGGGAGGTTATCATTGAGAATGAGGTGCATCCAATAAGGTCCGCTTACGTAATCCATGTGAAGGGACCCACTAAGTTTGTTTAAAAAGTCTAGATATGTGGCTTGAGTGAGGTTAGCTATGGATTGAGGATTTGACCTTTCAAATCTAAACCCGTTAGATCGGTGTCTTTGAGGATTCGAAAGAGGCAGGGAACTGAGAAATAGTTCCTCCTTCAAAACCTGGTCCTCGAGATGATGAAACCCATTAATTTCTTGAATTATGTTTATGGCGTCACATTGGACATGAGAATCATTAGAAGGATCGAGTAAAAAGCCCGTGTAACCATGGGCCTTACCAATTTGTTGTAAAGCGTTGGTTTTTACCGTCGTTGGTGGTGGCGGAAAGAGTGGGAGGCCAATGCCAAGAGGCGACAAAGGAAGCAAGATGACTTTGCATCCCAAAAGCGATGATCTTACAAAAGACCACGATGGCCAGTAGGTATCTCCGATCATTGATCCTGATCTTTGATTTAAAAAATAGTAAAATATCCGTAACAATCAAATTTAATATGACTAAGAAAGTGTATTTTAATATTTTTGAACTTGTGGCGGGCTTTGGAAGCGGCCTTCTCAATCGGGGCAAAATTACCCGTGCCTGCGAAATCAAGGAATTTTTTCACGGGTGGTTTCACGTACGAGGGTAATCTATGGGGTTGTTGGTTTTCGCCCCATAAAATCATAGCGGCTTCTGCTTAGCCGGGCAGGACGACCCGTAATGCATGGTTAGGGAAATTACGCGACCTTGAGGCATTTCTATCTGCGGTTCTTGTTTTACATAATGTCAATTTATTTTTTAATGTGTCTATGAAAGAGCATTCTTCTAACGCATGATCCGAATATCGGAATTTGATTTTGCTCAAGAAAATGTTATTGCCTGGTATGGTTTCTCTCATTTGCATACGTTATATTCCTTGGTGAAATTTTGGTTAATTTGCCCTGCTCTGAGAACATTAAACTCCGAGCATCCAATTGAACTTTGGTAAAGAAAATTACATTAAAAAAAGTCCTATTGTATGCTCTATTGTTTGCATGGGTCAATGTTATTAGCACGTTAATATTCATTATTCCAGATAGCTACTGAGATAGTGGAAAGGCTCTTGAAATTTGTGATGATAACTATGATGACGGTTCTACCATGAATTGAGCAAATTACATTCCGATAGTGCAAGGGCCATTGGAAAATTCATGGCACCCGTCATCAATAACCGAAGCTTCCCCAATTGCAATATTCAACTTTGCACTGACTATGAATAGCGGCCCGGTGATCCAACTAACGATGAGATAAATGAAGTTTTTTTTTCTTTGGCGACATTGAAATACCATGATAATCTGCATAGTGCAGTGTTTTTTCTTAAATACATTTAAACACCATGATCCCTCATGGTTTTTGTTATTCTAATGTTGATAATGTACTTAGGTAATCTATGGGGTTGTTGGTTTCGCCTAAAATCACGGCGGTCTTGCCTTGAGCCGAGGCAAAGGGCATAAAATCCAATGGCGCAACCGGCGGCAAAGTAAGCCCAAATGCAGCGGCACACTGGCCTAGCTGTGTGTATTCACCAGTAAAATCAACAACCCCATAGATTACCCTGGTGCGTAATACATATTGAGGGAAATTTGGTCGAACCAGAGGCATTTCTCTTTGCGGTCTTCAGCATGCTCCTACTCTGCGGCACCGCCATGGCGCTGTGGTGGCTAAAATGTGAAGATCCTTTTCTATTTAAACAAACTTTTTAGGCATCCTCTTCTTAGATCGCCTACGCCTTCTTCCCATTCCTTATGTTTTGTATCGGGCCGTTCTATTTCATAGTTTATTGCTTGTTTCTTGCTTGAATCTTTGCACGGATCGGAACTAAGGGCATCCAAGGCATCAAAGGTGCACCATTCTTCATCTTGTTGTAAATTTAGCAATCGGATTATAGCTTAGATATGGACAACAACTAGATAGATGAGCAAAATCGGCGACAAAACATTTTGATCTCTGTTTTTGTTGGTTTCTTACATGTAAATGCAGTCCTGGTCAGGTTTCTTTGGGCCGGCTCTGATCCAAACGTCAACAAAAAACAATGTACAACCTTTTCTTGTTTTATCCATTCGGCCATTTTTAGCAGGTCACCGATGTGGCCTCTACAATAATATAAATATTTATAGAACTTTACATCACAACAAATATTATTGATATGAATACCATCACGTCCAACATATCTACATCAGTTTATTTGTCTTCTTGTTTGTTTTTTTTTTCATCGTTTCTTGCTTGTTTCTTGCTTGCAGATACCGCCAGATCAATTTGTAAGGTCGTCCAAGGCATCGCAAGGCATCAAAGGTGCACCATTCTTCGTCCAACATATCTAAATCGATTTATTTGTCTTCTTGCTCTTTTTTTTTTTGCCTTTTCCTTTCTATTATTGTTTGAAAGGACTAAAATAAACTAATTGTTTTAGGCCGCGGTGACGACCCGACAGCGGAGTTCGTCTAGGCTTATAGGGGGCCGATTTGAGTGGTGTGTTCCAGATCCGCTTCAAGGGGGAGCTATTCAAACATCAAGGTCGTGTTGTACAAATTTAGAAATGCATTCATCTTAGTTCTCATCCATTCTTATCCATCCTTATGCATTCTCATCCATTCTTAATTCTTATCCATTCTTATGCATTCTTATCTTAATTCTTATCCATTCTTATCTTAATTTTTATCCATTCTTATGCATTCTCATCCATTCTTACCCAAGGAATGCACCTGATCTTATGCATATTTCCTTTTTAGTTGCTTATCTATATTCTTTCTTATCTATATTCTTTCTTGTGTATCCATGATGGCGTGTTACGCTGGGGATGGGAGAACAATCACAACCATCTTTTAATCTTCTTACCCGGGGGGTTGATGGCCTTGGAAGTGGAGGGCTTGTGAAGAAGAATGAATTGATGCATATGATGAGGAAGCACATGATATTCTTCTTGAGTTGGAGAATGAAGATAAATAAAGTGAGGAGGAAGATATGATAGTGCGATGATTGGCTGCGTTAGATGAAGATCTCTGCGCATGCAAGCCTTGTCGTGGGTGTGGAACGTTCAAAACTTGTTAATGATTGGGCGAGAAGGAGGTTGATTCCCTGTCAGAAATGTTTTAAATATGATCTATCTATTCCAAATGAAATGTCGCCACTAAGGCAACTTAATGATATGCTTGTCAAGTTTATAATGATGGTAATTTTTTTCCTTGTCTTTTATGTTTTTTCAACATCAGTTTTCTTGTTTTTTTATAATGTTTTTTTATCAGGTTAAAAAGAAGAACGGTGACATATATCCTCCAGGATCCTTGGTTATTCTTTTGTGAATACATTGTAGAATTTGAAGAGTATAGATCTAAATTGTCATTTCAATTGACATGTTTTGATTAGATTACGTAACCTTCACATTATAGAATGTAAATGTCTTTTTGTTATAGGCTTAATTCAATATATCGAGGTATAGGGCAGATTGTACAAAGGGAACAAGAGAAGAGGATTGGAGAAACTGGAATTCATGATCCCCCATTTGATATCATAACTAATCTCGTATTTTCCCAAAGTCGTGAAGCATCTGTTGTTGTTGTTGTGAAAAGGACAAGGAAAAGTGGAAATTATCAAAGGCCTAAAAAAGAAGGCTCTCGTAATTAGTTTCAATGTAGAAAAGGATATCTTTGATGATATAGATCATCGGGGATTACTCATCCTACGTGATGCATAAGAGACTTGTTTACTATATGTTGACTAGGTTTGGTATAAGGGCAGTGAAGGAGCTACGTGCAGTTCATGATTGTGATTTGACATTTGAAGCAAATGATGGTGGTTGAGCTGGTTAAAATATGGTGAGCAAAAACCATTTGGGGCAGGGGTTTTTTAATCTGGATAATAATAAGTCCGCGATTTAGCCCCTTTATTGAGTCTCATAGGCGATTAATATCCTCGGAATGATAAGAATCATTTTATTCTATTCTATTTATACTTTTGTACGTCTTGTGATGTGGTTTTTCTATGATTTTGTTATACAATTATGAGGCATCCAACATATAAAAATTAAATCCCCAACACATAACAACCATTGACATTAACAACCAACACATAACTACCATTGACATTAATTAACACAACCATTGGGTCCAACACATTTAAATTAAAATCCCCTTAAACCCCCTTTGGTTTGGGGTGCATATTCACACCTGGGTGACTCGGCAACGAGTCATTGGATAGGCATATTCACCCTTATTCCTTAATCTAAATCATGCGTAAAGTTCCTCGCTTGTAGGGTATGCAAGTACAAAATTTGCTATATCTTGTATAACAAGATTTGCAAAATACTATAAGATTTCCAAGCGGAATACTATATGGTGTTGATTTTTACGCGTGCAAAATACAATTATGAGGGCTCTCGGCCTACGCCACCCTCCGGTGTGAATATGCACCCAAACCAAAAGGGGGTTTAAGGGGATTTTAATTTAAATGTGTTGGACCCAATGGTTGTATTAATTAATGTCAATGGTAGTTATGTGTTGGTTGTTAATGTCAATGGTTGTTATGTGTGTTGGGGATTTAATTTTTATATGTTGGATGCCCTATAATTGTATTTTGCACGAACTAGAATTTATTTGAGGCTTTCATCTGTAGCTTTTGAATTTGATCACAATAAAGCAAATAGAACATAAGTAAAAGTTACAATAAAGATAGAGCGATTGATCTCATTATTCGAAAGTTATAAAGTTTGCAATACAAAGAAAACCCCCCGTTATTATGCTACATATTGTTACTTCCGCTACAACTATTTCTCTTTTCACAATGACACCATTATGATTTTGGATGCTCCATCTCTAGCTTAAAAGGTAATGCATGATTCACCTTATGGTTCGATTAAAGTTCCAAACCTACAATATAAATGCATTCTTGTGGCCACCGTTTGATGATCTACGTGACATGGAAAAGGGCGTGGAATAATCCGCTGTTATTGCATAAGAATCCGTTTGTTGATTGAAGCTAAAAGGTCGGCTCGCTATGAACAATTCGGCCGAGAATATCCAAGTTGGAAGCAAACATAGGGCCTAAACTCTAAACTCTTTTGAATCTGCGGCAAATCTTAGGAAGGAAACAAAAAAGGGGTTTTGGCGACAACCAATACCTTGTAAAAAAAAAAAAAAAATTATGCTAATCTGAAGAAACATTAAAAACAAATACCTTTGTAAGTGTGAGCAAAAATCCATCTCGTGGTAGTAAAATCCACTCCCAAGCAATAAGAATCAGAGGGCAAGTACACATGCATATGCACACATGCACACACATGCACACATGCACATGCACTTGCACTTGCACTTGCACGCGTGCACAATACACATGCATGCACATGCACTTGCGCTGCACATGCACATGCACACACATGCACATGCATGTGCATGCACATGCATACACATCTTGCAGTTGTTCATGCACAAAAACAACAGGCATGTGCACATGCATGTGCATGTGTGTGCATGTGCATGTGTGCATATGTGTTCATGTGTTCATGCACAAACACACATGCGGAAAAGACAACAAACCCTGATTGTTCCAACCAACAAAAATCAGCGGACCCGCAAAGGGTGCACTCTAGAAATACTATTTAGTACACCTCAACGGTACAACAACGAAATCATAGAAAAACCATGTGAAAAACGATATAAAAATCTAAAAGTAACCCCTCATATTGTGCTACATATTCCAACCGCTAGAAAGTTTGATGACAACTATTTTTCGACGGCCAATTTGGACTTATGAAAGAGATTTTGTGTTGACTTGTAAACAATATCTACCTGCTAAGGAAAGAGATTCCAAGCCAATGTAGTTTGTTTCTACAACCGATTCCAAAAGTCCAACTAATGTAAGTTTTGCATTTTTTGTGTTTATTACATTTTGTAATATGGAATATCTGAATTCTATTTCTTTTTTTTTGTCTTTGATTATTAGTTTTGGTATCTTGGTTACTCGGTAGGGAATCAATTTGCTAGGAAAGTGGTTGAAAGTTATGGCTACTATTGTTAGCCCACAAAATCTGTAATAAAAGTGGGCGGGTATTTTTTAGTAACTTCGACTTGTTGCAAATGATGCACCATCACACGCTTAGAATGAGAATAATAGTGGCATCGGTGTTTGCAAGCATATGAGAAGTAAAGCTTTTATTTTGTTACAATTTTTTTCCTTTGAATTGACTTCTTTTTCTTGTTATAGATATGATCGTGTGTTCAAGAGTGTAAAGTGAATGCATACATGGATATCATCTCAAACCCAAGCGGGACTACTTCATACAAAGATGCGCCTTGCCGTATGTTTCTAATTTTTAATTTGTTGCTTGTATCTTCTATGATTTATTTTTTATGTTTATTTCCAAGCAACTTGCAAAGAACAAAGATGTTGCTGAAGGTTCAAATAATCTTCACAATACTGCTGTTAATTTGTCTATGAAAGGGCATTCTTCTAACGTGATCCGAGCATCAGAATTGGATTTTGCTCAAGAAAATATTATTCTTTGGTATGGTTTCTCATTTGTATACGTTATATTATATTTTAGTTTCTAATTTAGTTATTTTCTTTCAGATCATGTCACCAATAACAAAGATATCATGAAATGCTCAAAACTAGCCTTGGTGAAATTTTGGTTAATCTGCCTGTTATAGAACATTCTGCTCGAGCATCTGAATTGAACTTTGGTAAAGAAAATTTTGTTAAAAGTCCTATTGTTCGGGACTTCCTCGCTCCTATAGTTTGCATGGGTCAACATTCTCGTTAGCACAATTAATATTTATTCTTCTGAGACAGCTACAGATAGTGGAAAGGCTCTTGAAATTTGTGATGATGACTATGATGATCAGTTCTACTATGAATTGAGCAAATTACATCCTGATAGTGCAAGGGCCCTTGGACTTTTCATGGCACCTGTCATCAATAACCAAGGAAGCTTCGCCAATTGCACGTTCAACTTTGGGTTGGATGTAGGTGAATTAGCTACAATGTTTTTCTTGCGGAATACATTGAAATACCATGATAATCTCATGGTTTTTCTTGTTGATACAGTGTTGATAATTGCAATGTAAATTCGGTTTGTAAATTCAGTGTATTTTATTAATAATGAAATTTTCAGTGAGATCAACTCAAATTTTGAGTGGAGATCAACTCAAATTTTTTGAAATTTTGATAGTGAGTGGAGATAAGATTCAATGATATAATTTACAGCAGAATATCCAATAATTTCCTCCAACCATGCATTATGTGTTTGAATAAATGTATAATGTATATCAATTAATATATACAAGAAACTTATCGCGGCGGCCTCCCGGCCGCCGCGAACGTTTCTCTTCCCCAACTCGTCTATGCAGGGGAAATTTGTGTAACTTTGGAATGGTGCCAAAGTCCTTAAAATGTGATTCTTGATGTTTCTATAATATGAGAAGGCATTGCACAAGTAGACTATGGGGTATCCATCTAAGAGCGTGCATGTGGATCTAGCAAAATAGCAAAATTACAAAAATAACGAATTGTAAAAGAGTAATTATAACATTCTAATTACCCGGATCTCGCACAAATTCATTCAAATCCAATAGGGCATGTTCATTCAAGTGCCACTTTGGCAACGCCTTGTGAATGGTATTCCAAAGCATTTCCGAACTAGAAAAGCTAATCAAAAGCATTATAGAAAATACCAAAGGCATAGTGGTAGTGCACAATATTTATGAGGAGACTTGATTAATGTTATTCTTGAGAATATGTACCATTTTTCAAAAGCTCCAAGAGAACTTTATTTGACATTACCTTCATGCGTATTTACAATACTCCGTGTAGGATCCTCGCATCCCCATTGTAAACAAAATCCCGACATTTCACATTTCTAAAATGTAACTTTAATCACGCGACTTTAGATAATTTTGCAAAAAACTTTTATTGAAATGTAAATCGAACAAAGATAATTGAGATAAACTCGTTGCCTTTTTATTGGCATTCCATTAACATGCTTGACTCCACAACGTTATTTTGCACAAATTCCAAAACCATGGACCTAGATTAATCGTTACACAAAAGATATCTGAGTCATTAACCACATTTTTCCATTACCGGTGGCTTATTGTTATGCATAGAACACCGGGAAGTTGAATACTTAACTAGACTCTTCCTTCTTCTCCTTCTTAGACGAAGCTCGACCAAAAAATAACCAGCTACTATTGCTACAATTCCAAAGAACCATTTGCAAGATTATGTGATTGGTCTCCAAGAGGCTCCTCCTACTTTGCTTTAGTCTTTGCTTGTGGATTGTGATGCGACCTCACTAGCAATACCCTGGGCCTAAAATTCAAAACACTAGGAAAATAAAAACCAAAGCATGAGAGAGCGGACTTAATCCACAACTACTTTGAAGCCTAGTCATGACAAGATATCCGCAGTTGAAATCATTGACCGCAAAATGTGATGCACAATAGATGTTTGGCAATGTAGCATGTTTTCCTAAACCGTGATTTGAAAAAAACCGATTTCAACCCGGAAGGATGCATTCTCGCATACAATGGTAAAGATTCCAAGTAGTCACCTTTAAGAAGCACAAAAATAAATCTCCCAATATTTACCTTTTGCAAGATTTGATATATTTTCAACTTCGAGCATCTCTCATCCTGATTAAAACCTTATATAGGGTTGCAAGTACCCTCGACCTCTGAGGTCTTGCTGCTACAAATATGGTACATGTTATGCGGTACGCAAGAGCTGGATTGGAGTTCTTCTTCATCGATCTTTCTATATATCACAAATAAAAAGGAGATAACAAATCCATTTAGACCATATACCGAGGAGTTGTATGGTAGCAAAAAGTAATGTATACACACTTTTCTTGAAAGCAAGCAACTTACTCACACACCTGCCTCCTATTTCTCGTTTCTCTAATTGAGATAACTTATAATAACGAAATGCTGCTTCAAGAACTTTCTGCTTAGAATCCAGTATCCAAGTATAGCACACCTGCAGCATTTAGGCAGCACTGAGTCAATTATTAGACCCAAGCAGTTGACCTCTAGTGCTAACTTTGGTTTTTCCTCCACAGTATATAAAGGATGGTTCTGGAAGATGATAAAAATAATATTTCTTTCTTTCTGATAAGATATATGGCCAACTTCTGCTAGAAGGCCATCTGGCAACTTTATAAGAATAGGAAAAGAAAAACCAATACATCCGTTTGAATCCGATGTGTCGATAAAAGCTTCCTTTGATATATCATCCTGCAAAGAAATGATGAAACACAACAACAAATGCTAATCCTAATTAATGCTCAAAACTAAAATAATCGAAAAAATATGGAAAAAGACTTATGTTAAGCTTGAAGCTAGGAGCCACTCACGACTTGGCACAAGCCGGGGCGTGGAACTTGTATGCAACAAAATCCCGGAAGCCAGGCCATCAAGCCCTTGGCACCCGTGACTCGTTGGAACCACCAAAGGCACAAGGCCCCGAGCATAAAATAGAAAAAGTCATATAAAAGAGACCCGGCAAGAACCCGACATAACTTGTTTTTTTTATACTAGGAACAATCTTCGCATTCAGCACATCAACAAATCTCTTGCCATCGATGACGGATTGGTATAGAGTCTCTTCAAAGAGGATGGCACGAAATGTACCGCCAAAGTCTGGAGCGGTAACAAGTACTTAGATGTCTCAGATGTTTGGCGAAGCTTCTCGGATTCTCACGGCCAATAGATAGCATACTTCAAGCGCATGGCAAGAATACCCAAGAGGAAGTGGAGAGCATTTGACGGTGTGGAGATCTCACGAATGGGGAGCAGAGAAGGAGATTCGGCGGAGGAGATTGATATAAAAATGATAAGAACAAAAAACGTGGCATCCCTAGTTTTTTTTCTTTTTCTTCAATTTGAAAATGCAATGGGTGCATACGTGTCGAGCGAGGGGCTGCAGCCAGCCCAGAAAAATTACCTCCTATTTTTAAGAACGAAAAATGATACTTGCTTTATATATGGAATGATATGTGTTGAATAGTAAATGTAAGAACTTTGTAAAATTCGATAAGTATTGTGGTTCTCAAATATTTTTCGAACCCAGTATCATTGCATATTCCGGCGATGGCGAAGGAGATGGAGACGCTGTACCTTGAAGACTGGATTTCTGCCCCTCCATCCCTGCCTTCTCCGCCGGGCGTTCATAACATAGCTCAAGCATGGTCGCTTCTCCGCTCATTCGTCCAGCAACAAGCAGCGGAGAATATTGATTCCATACAGCAAGCTGCTCTCCTTCTTAAACAGCATCACAAGGTATTGCACATCACACAGCCTCAATCTGTAATTCTTTTATCTCTGCTTTCCCAAAATTACAATTTTGCGGATCGTCATCACATTGGTAGCATTCGGGCTGCTGCCGCACGTATCTTAAGTTCTTCGATCAGAAAGACAAGGGAACACCGAGAAACCTTACAAAAGATTGCATTGGCAGCAATTTCTTCTCTTGAAGATGCTGACGCAGTTGGTTTTTATGTGCCTGAAATTATACTTCTCCTTGGAAGCGTATGTAAAGCCACGTTCTGCCATCAATCTATTAGGACTGAATGCCACCAAGTTGTCGTCAGGGAGCTACTTATAAGAAGGAAGGACATAGTCTGTAAAGGGCTTAGAGAAGCTCTTGCAGGAATTGATATCTAATATCAGCATGTCATGGCTAAGAGCTTGTGCCAATTTTGAATGGGCTGCTTCAGCTATGGTGTCCACGTGATGATAGGACATCCAATAAGTATCTTGATGAGGGAATGATGTTGTTTCGCCTTTGGGAATGGGAAGGCTCAGTGATGAAGTCTAGAATTCCCAGCCCCGCGCTGTAGATATAGACGTGATATCGAGGGAAGTATCAAAAATTGTAGATGACGAAACAAAACCTGAAGCTCAGGCCCCAGCTGTCTTGATTGCAGCAGGGCTTCTACGAAGTTTATTCCGACATCAGAACCTTGGGACTATAACAGGCTCCTCATGTCTGACTGTAAAAGCTACTCTTGAATCTGTGATTGTGAAAGTGGCAGCTGCTGCTTTAAATTTCATCTGTAAAAGCTTGGGAAAATGTACATTTAGGATTTCTGATTCTCAATATCATGGTCCCAAAAGCATCGAGTTGTTAAGAATAGTTGCCATTTCAGTGGGGAAGTGTGATGGTTTTCCATCGCATTCGTCAGTTGCTTTTTGTCTCTTGAGAGTTGTATTTGAGGATGCCTTGAACTTGGAATTTATGTATTATGCACAAGTTCAGGATGCGTTAGAACTAATTTCCCTGGGGGAAAAGTTGCAATATTCAAGCAGTACTAAGCATATTGATAATGCTCAGAATTTTTCAAAAGCTTTAGAGCTACTCAAGGAACATGTCAATGGCATTCTTTTCCATGAAATTGGTGCCATATCTCGGGCCTTATTTGCACAGTACCTTCATCTTTGTGAAGAGGATCAAAATTATATTGAAGAATTCCTATCAGAACGTAATGATAAACTATACTTGAAACACCGCATTTTTGTCGTTCTCTGCAGCAGAGAATTTCAAGAGGAAATTCAATGGACCACTCCATGGATGGGCCAATCGAAAAATTCTAGCATAACGAAAGTCTTAGAATCCTGGTTTCTAGCAATGGTTCTGTTTTTCAGTATGGCAATGAAGAGAGAAATGGAGGTTCTCAGCAAAGCAAAATTGACGGCACAAGTGTTACATTCTCTTTCTTGCCTAGAGTTCTTCCGTTCAGTTCATTTACCTGAATATGGAGAATTAGTGAAAGATTGTGTTTATCTGCTTTCTAAGAATGACGTTGCATCTATGGACTTTGTCAGCAGAATGCCAACTTACAATGATGTTATTCATTGGCCTGGTGAGAACTATAGACATATAACTTTTATCTAATTATTTAATGTTATTGCTTGCTTGCTTTGTCATGTTTTATTTTAATTGAATTTGTCATGTTTTATTTGCTCTTCATATTCCATAAACTAGAGACATGACTTTTTATCAAGTAAAGAAGATGAACTTCATGCCTCCACTGAGATTAGGTGGCTTTGTAAGGGTTTATAGGGAATCAAGAAGTTTGGATGTTGAGATAGTGGAAGCTGGGATTCCATTTGATGATTATATAAGTGCAATTGCTGCATCCAGAGACATCTACTTCTTATTGATCACCATTATCATAAGAATATGTGATGGTTTTGGTTCAAAACTTGGCAGTATCTATGGCAATAATCGATCAACTCTAAGCTGATCTGCCCCATCCATTCTATACTGTTACCATGATCCAAGGTAGAGAACACATTGTGTGCACCCTTTACGGGCAGCAGAGGGAGAAATGCAATGAATTAAAAAAAGGAGATAAACATTCAGGGTGTTAGAATCTTTACTACAGGCTTAGCGATAATAAATCTAACCAAGAAGAGAAAAGAGGGAAGAAAGATAGATTTTTCTTATCTGGGCAAGAAGTCTAAAAAATATATCTCTGTAATGAAGTGTAGTTAATGGAAATAATGGCTTTAGCTGGATGTCTGATGAGTCTTTTTTCTTTGGTATATCAACCTCTATATCTTTAAAACTATAGGTGCTCCAGAAATCGACTTCCTGGACTATAGATGGGAGCATGATGATGTTCAAACATCACGTTTTCTGTTTTATATGTGTTACTCCATCAATTTTGACATCCCTTAAGGACGAGGTTCTTCTGAGAGTGGTGGTGCCAAAGATTTTCTTGTATCCATTACTTTACCCCTGATGCTGTTGAAAATGTATATCTTGGTAACTTAATGATCGCTATGCACGTTTCTTAACATTAAAAAAGATATATGCATCATCCTAATTTATCTGTCGTGGCAAGCAGCACATGGATTGTTCACAACTTATATATCTTTTGAGCATAGCTCCCAACTATCAAGTGACAAATTGTTGAAGGAGCAATTGGTTCCATACTACATCGAGAGCATTAGAGGCATGTTTCTTCCTTACATGCCAAATTGCTTGGTTTCCCGAATACCTCTGTAGTTCTCTTGCTTAGAAAGACAACATGATACTTCTGCACATGAACTTAGAATTGATGATTAGGTTCTGGCAAAAAATGAGTTGAACTTAGTGGTCTTGATCTGATTGGTCTGATATAATAAGAGGTATGGGAAAGGAAAATTCAACGAGAACCAACATCGCTGGTCATTGTTCGTATTTTTATGCCCTGTGCTTAATCTGATAGGAAAACAGACATGCCAAATGAGTTTAATAATCCAACATCTTATCAGCACGTCAGCAAGCTAAGCTCATTGCACAATGTACTGAAGTAGACAATTATGTTTGCAATGTTCCATTAGGAATAGAGTACTTCATTCCTTTATGATTATTTACAGTTTGTGCCAATCAATTAGTTTATATGATTGACAGGGGTATCCTTTATTGACACCATTTGATGCCATGGCATCTGGAGTGGCAGCGATTGTACGTCACCTGCCTGCCGGAAGCCCAGCAATTGTGCACTGCATCGACTGTCTTGTGGGCAGAATCCCAACATCAGGTGTAACAGTTTTGGACAACATTGAGGAAGTTTCAATCCATCAAGCTTATCAACTAATGCTGCAGAGAAGCTGGTTGCATTGTTTGTGCATCTAATTCTGCTGGTGGATATGCAGGTCTGTATGGACTTTTGATGCACTGTTTGTAATTCTTGGGGTACAAGTGTGGTGGATCTTTCCAGTTCTATGTCTTTTAAGCCACTGGGATATAAATGGCCTAGTTCACATAATGAAACATCTGCATTAATTTGTTGCACTGTCAAGCAGAGCTTATAGGATTGCCCCTCTGTAGTTCTGATTGTAGTTCATAAAAGTTTTTGAGCTCTCTAGTCTGTTAGCTTTGAGGATTCTCGACATGTTCTGCTTTCAGGTTCTCCCATACTTGTTGCAGCAGGTGGCAAAGGTGATTTTGAATTTGCAAAACACATTCAGACTGTACTTCTGAGACTTCTTTTGGTTTGATTATTGGTTGCGATGATTATACTCGACGGCCACCATCATACCATGGCTCCAGTCTATTTCTTGTGTTCAGCCAAGAGGGGAGTGAACAGCCAGCTGCCTCGGCTCTGATCAAAAGTTGCTGTGTGCTAGATATTTTGTAAGGATGGGTTGCCTGAGAATTTTTTGTGCATAATGGGTCATTAGTCGGGTCTGGATAAGAGAGCACTCTGCATTGCCAATACTCATTAAAGAGGTATGGAGTTAAAAGGTATTATTGAATTTACCTTGATTATAGACAGATTTATATTACTGCATCTTAAATTAGTGAACTGCTTGTTCTCAAGACCAAGCTAAATCTGTAGGGAATCTCTTTGTGTAAATCTTAAGTGCCTGATAATGCTATTCTTCTACGGCAGGTTAAATTACAGCCACATTTTAGAAGTTGGTCAGGTCATCCAAGTTTATTATCCAACTAGGGGACATTATATTGCATGGACGAACCTCTGGTAATGGCTGGCAAGTATGAGGATTCCTTTGTTGTTCAGATGTGCTTTGTAATCCTTGTCTCCAATACTTCAAGCAACTACGTAAAGGATTGTGAGTTCACATTTACATTTAGTTCAATTATAATTACAATGAACTTATGATGTTTGCAGCGATTGATGGATATTAAATATTTTGCTTGAAGGACATGAATTTGATCGAAGGACGCCATTGAGTATCAGCCAGCTTAGCAGGCTTACAAAGAGTGTTATATTAAATTTTTTGCTTGAAGGATATGAATTTGATGGGGAAGCCCAAGTTTACAGAAAGTGTCTAGTTTAACATTTTCAGATTTCTTACTTTCCTGCTCTGAGTTGCTTATATGTCTTCCAAAAAGTCAGCCAAGATTGGAAGTGCAGTGCACTTGGAAATTCACAATTATTTGGGACCAGCATATCGTGGATAACCTTCTTTTAGTAGCTTTTAACAACATACAATTAAACTCGAATGGCACGCAATCACTCTTAATTGGTATCAAACATTTCATGGCAAATTCCAGACTCTAAATTCCTTACCCACATTACACTAAAAAGGGTGATCATAGGCATTTCCGTTCTTACAATAAACTTTGCTTTTTGTGGGCATAATGTAAAGTTTGCACAATCATCTTTGTATTGTAGGAGGTACTCACGTAAAGGTTGGGAGTTTTGATGTAGTATTGTATTTGAGGTCATATAAATATGGGATTTGAGGAGCTTATTGCCAAATTTTGAGCAAACTTTTAATTTTCCGCGGTCCCGAGTCTTTTGTAGTGGTAGCTTAGTTCTAGCGCCCTCACTTTCTCTCTCTAGCTCTCACCGCCTCTGCATAGAGCCCCCTTGATTTGCCCCTTTCTCGGCTTTTTAGGGTTTACAATCTCTCTAGTCCAAAACCCCAACCCCCCAAAGGTGCTCGACAATGATTTTGGTCCCAAATTGATTCTCGAGCACACTTTTTTACAAACAGACCCCATAGCCTTTGGAAGTGGCCAGAGAGAATAATGTTGAGCTAGGGCTAACATTTTTGCCCTGACATTGCCATAGCCCAACCAACTCGCCTCTTGGCCTTTGCTCTAGTTCGGCCACACCCCTTATAGCCTCGGCCTAGCTGCCTCGCCGGACCGACAAGCCCACGCCATAGCCTAAACCTTGCTTGACGTGCCATACCCCCAACATGGCCACGTATGTGACCTGCTGTCCTGACTCACCCCCAGCAGTGAGCCTCCACAGCCCAAAGAGACCCCACCCTGCAAAACCCCAAGATAGCTCGGCCGACCTCCGTGGTCGAGCCCTACTCGGAAACCAAGAAGGGCCACCAAGCGCCCCGCGTGCTCGCTAAGTAAGGGGCAGGAGAGACATCCTCCATGAAGAAGGAGGCCCCGCCAAGGCCCACACACCAGTAGGGTTCGGCACCAAAGTTGGTCGCCTAGGCCCCATTGTGGTTCCCTCCGCATATGTAACCTTGGGCCGCTATCCAAGCTTAGGGTTGAGGCAATAGTGCCGCATTGAGAAACGGAGATGGAGTTCGCAACATTTCACGTGGCGCGCATGCGGTGGTGATAGCGAAACAACAGATCCATCGAAGTTGGAGACCTAAGCACACCTACTGGCCGACGAAGATCCGATTGGTGCACTGGAGAGGCAAGAAGACCGGCAGTGCTTTCGCGTTTATGCGTGCTCGCATGGATACCGGACGCCGCTGTGCAGCAAGGGACCCCAGCAAAGCGCCAGACACTTGCAATCACGCCCGACTCGCGATCGGTGGTTGATGAGGCCAACGCTATAGCCGCGGCACGCCGCGAGGCCACGCACACTCGGTGGAAGTTGAGGAGCTCACCATTTGCAAGGCAGAGGTTGCGAGGCAGCAGCGGAGTTAACCGAGCGGCCAGCCCGCCGGGAGAAGGATTTGTACGGGGCCAGGAAATCACGGGAGCTCCAGATCTATCGTGCCTTGAGCCCAAGGGCTACTCGAGCGAGCGCATGAACAATGGCGGCCTTTGCCGGGAGAAGCGAAACCCGGGACCAAACACTTGCAAGGCGAGCTCAGACCGGAGAAACGAGAAATTTGCGACAAATGACACACGATCTGCCAAGCCCGGCCAGCACGCAGGCGTCATCCGGGGTCCTGGCCAGTCCCTTTGAGCGGCGGCGGTAAGCGGCCACCTTACACAACGCACCATCATGCAGCGTCTTTGCCACGGGCGAGTGGGCGGTGCTACCGGACGGTGAGCTCGCGTCGAGCCGCGAGGGGGCAGCGACCACAACTTTAGTAGTTAGGGCTTCTTGGGAAGAGGCTGAGAAGAATCTGCGGGAAGGTACACACCTGATCCTTGGGTGCATGGCGTTTCTTTGGTCAGGTTACTTTCTCGAATTCTGGCCTTGACCCGGTGTAAGTCCAGTAGCCGAACCCTGGCCCAAGTAGTCGTATTCCGCGGTTTGGATGCACGAGTTCGAGGCCATCACTGCGGCAGGGGCAAATTCTTGAAGGGCACATCTCTGTATGTGGCCCGGGATCTTACTCCCGATGCGGCGGAGCCTTGAGGAGGAGTTAGCCCGAGTCGAGGGTGCCCATGATCACGACCCAAAATCTTTGCGGTACACATACTCGGCCAAATGATACTCCCTATTTGCCTCTGCGCTGACCTCTTAATCACCTTCATTTCGATGCCGCTCATTTCGACTAAATCGCGCCCACTGCTGCTTTCATTACCTTGTCAGAAATCTGCCCCACTTAACTTCGATCTGCTCCATTCTTCGCCAATAGGTTGTGCCCCTCCGGGTGGTGGTCTGAACCGTCTTCGGTTTCCTATGGCGTATGGGTGATAGCCTCATCTTCCTCATGGAGACATGGGAACACCCAGCCACTGTCCGCGGACATGGACCTCATCTTCCTCATGGAGATATGGAATACCTGTGCCACAGTCGCCTGGTTATACAATGGTTATACAGGAGACGTGGCACGGTGGGGTTGCCGCTACTACCCGTGCGCCTTTTGGCACATTTGGTTTCCTCCGAAGACCGACAGACATAACCACTACTTGTGGATCCAAGTGCACCATCCCCGGCGAGATCCTCTTCCTAGCTACTTGCTACTTTCCCCATGCAGAGAGTCCCTTCTATCACGGGCCACCCGGAGGTGGGACAGGATGGACCCGTGATGTCGATCTATATGATGACATATAGCAAAGACAAGCGATGGGCGAGTTATGCTCCTTGAAGACTTCAATGCGCTTATTCGGAGGGTGGAACAGCCATGCGGTTGGACCCCTAGCGGATGACGTGGCCGCAGCCGCGTCCCGCCAGAGGCGCTTTGCACACGCACTCGATGACATGATAAATCACCCGCAGACAGATTACAATGGCCCTTCCCACGTACACTTGCAGGCAGGACAATCACTGGCCCGGAACTAGTGTCGTGGATTATGTCATAGTGGCTGCCAGGATGTACACCTTGTCGGCCATTTTCACGCCGGGCACCGGACAAATGGACGAGGAGGCCAACTCGCATCACCTCCCACTCTATGTGAAGCCGGCCCCGCCACCGCCACGGGTCCCCCAAGTAGCAGATACCTTGCCGACCCGGTTGCGCTTTGATTATGAGCAAAGCGGAGGGTTAAGGCCGACATGCTCGCTAAAAGTTTTGCCCAACGGATGTGTGGTGAGTTGGTATAGGCCTAGTAATGCCAAAATAAATGCACTTGGTCGTGGGTTCAACCCCGCGCTGTATGTTTAACTTTGGGTGTTGGTTACCGGGTTATACGATGATGATCCCCACGCGTAGAAACTTGTGCCTATACGCGTCCTCCACTTTGTCCCGCCATAAGGCAGCAGGATAAGCTCCACAATAATTGTGTGAGTATGCACCAAAAAATTGGCTTTCATGTACACCGGGCCGGTATAATCGGGTTGTTGCCTAAAATTTCCCGACTTCCTCGAGGCGGGATTCTATCCCCGCCTACAAAGTGTGCATGTATAGCTAAAGTTTTGCCCAACGGATGTGTGGTGAGTTGGTATAGGCCTAGTAATGCCAAAATAAATGTGCACTTGGTCGGGGTTCAACCCCGCCGCCAAAGTATGTTTAACTTTTGGGTGTTGGTTACCGGGTTATAATGATGATGATCCCCGACGCAGTAGAACTTGTGCCTATAAGATTTTCCTCTCCACTTTGTCCGCCATAAGGCAGCAGGATAAGCTCCACAATAATTGTTTTGAGTATGCACCAAGAAAAATTGGTTTCCATGTACACCGGGTGCCGAGAATATATAATACCGGTTGTTGCCTAAAAATTTCCCGATTCGAGGCGGATTCTATCCCCGCCTACAAAGTGTGCATGTATGGCTAAAGTTTTGCCCAACCCGATGTGTGGTGAGTTGGTATAGGCCTAGTAATGCCAAAATAAATGTGCACTTGGTCGTGGGTTTAACCCCGCCGCCGTATGTTTAACTTTTTGGTGTTGGTTAATTTTTATACGATGATGATCCCCGACGCGGTAGAACTTGATCCCCGCCTATACGTGTCCTCCACTTTGTCCCGCCATAAGGCGCAGGATAAGCTCCACAATACCCCTGGAGTATGCACCAAGAAAAATTGGCTTCCATGTACACCGGGCTGGTATACCGTTGTTGCCTAAAATTTCCCTGACTTCCGAGTATGATTCTATCCCTACCACAAAGTGTGCATGTATGGCTAAAGTTTTGCCCAAAGGATGTGTGGTGAGTTGGTATAGGCCTAGTAATGCCAAAATAAATGTGCACTTGGTCGTGGGTTCAACCCCCGCCGTATGTTTAACTTTGGGTGTTGGTTACCGGGTTATAATGATGATGATCCCCACGGTAGAACTTGTGCCTATAATGCGTCCTCCCACTTTGTCTCCGCCATAAGGCGCGGGATAAGCTCCACAATAATTGTGTGAGTATGCACCAGTAAAAAATTGGCTTCCATGTACACCGGGCTGGTATAATCGTTGTTGCCTAAAGTGTGGTGGTATATTCATCCCCGCCTACAAAGCCCTCCCAAAGGATGTGTGGTGAGTTGCAGTTCACAATGCGCACTTGAGCAAAGAAACCGACCAAGCACCGGGTTGAGCTCCCCGAGGGTAGAACTTGCGCATGATGCTTTGGGAGACCTCCCCACGCCGTGAGTATTCCCGCTGCAATGTGGCTTCCATGGTTTGTTGCCGAAAGTGTAAGGAACGCAAACACGCCTCCATCTCATCGCGGATCGTGAACCGCCAGAAGCTCAAAGCCACCAGCCATTCCGGGTGCCTTCTTCAAGGAAACAAAGGCAAGGTACCCTGGCAAGGCACGAGGGAGAAATGTTAAAGGCCTCTTGGACGCCAGCTAAAAGAGCTTTAAGGCGCGAGGGGTACTCTGCGGGCTGCCGCGACCCTCCCCGGGGAACATCCGCGGCGTTGGGGCGATGCGATACACAGCGGCTTTATGATCCCCTGAACCGGACCCGGATGTTCCCAAGAACATGGCATATTGCCGGGTGATCACGAGAGAAGATGTCGAAGAGATAGCTGCGCTTGGCTAATGGGAAGGCACCGACTTGGATGGCTGCAAAGCGGAGTTGCTCAAATAGGCGGAGACAATCCATGGTGCGGCACCGGCCGCATTTATTCAATTCGGCCTTTGCAAAGAGGTTTTCCCTCATGGACCCTGGCGGGGTTGTTCCGATCTACAGGCAAAAAAGGGACCCTGTATCCGGTAATTACGAACCATCATGGTCAAGGCGTCTTTGCCAAGTCAGGCGTGGGCATTCTTGAACAGGTAACCCGATGGGCAGAGGGAAGTCGTGGCACTTACCCCGTGCAAAGCCCGACCGACATTCGACCATTGATCACATCTTCACACCGTGACCCCGATCGAGGACGCCAGAACCGCCGGAGGGACCCACATCGGCCGTTTTGTGGACTTTGCAAAGGCTTTCACACAGCCCCGGGGAAACGCTGTGGGCTTAGATTGCACCATTTGGGGCTCCCAATAATGGATCTAGCAGAACGCCAGCGGTACGTGATCATGGAGAGCGCGCGGTGCCGCATGCAACCTAAGACGATCATTTGCCGCAGCATTGGAGTTAGGCAAGGTTGTCCTCTCTCACCCACACTCTTTGGACTCTACATTGACCAGTTGGAAGCCTGGCTAGCTGCCAATGGGGAGGACGGTATATAGCTCTTGCACCAAGTCATCCGGCAGCTCATCTATGCGGATGATGTGGACCTCTTGGCTCATACACCAGAGGGAATGCAGGCACACCTAGATGCCCTGGACACATTCTGCCAGGCGACGGACATGCGGGTCAACCTGCCAAGACTAAGGTGGTCCTCATATCCTCCTCATTATCATCCCAAGACCCCAAGGCCACTTACTAGGGGCAGATGGTAGAGGTCACACCCAGCTACAAGTACCTGGAGGTGGAATTCCCATCCTCAATGTATTGGGATGCATCCATTCGCCTTCGGGTGACCGCAGATTGGAAGGCACTGTACGCAATACAAAACAATAGTCACAGGTGGCGTAGTCAGATGATCGGGGCCACTAGTCACATTTGTTCCGCACCGGTCGAGCCGGTTCTTTTGTATGGGTCGGTGGTATGGGGCCCGCTGGTGTCTTTGGCGACTTTGGAACGACTTATAGCAGGTCCGTAAGGCATTTTTGGCGTGGGCACTTTGGCGCCAAGCCCCGCCCATATCGATCTTGTTGCGAGAGATGTGATTCATGCCCCCTGCAAAGATGCGGCCCCTCGATAGGCACATTGTCTATTTCCAGAAGGACACTCGGCTCCCGCACTTAGCTTACGCTATGGCGATGAGCCCGCAACGACTCAGGGCTTGTTGGAAGGACAAGAGAGCCCGGTGGTTGGCGCTTTGAACGAGAGACGCACATAGGTGCGCCCAGTGCACCACGCACACCCAATGAGATAGGCCGAGGGGGTACTTGGACTCTTGGTTCCCCGGGAAGCTCTCGGGACCACCATGCTCGAACAGTGGCACACTACAAACAAGACATAAACCCCACCCCGGTTCGAGGCCCACGCCTCTACCCGCTTTCTCGCCGCCCATGAAGAAGCACAGATTATCGGGCCCATTCAACAGAGCCCACCATCTTCGCTTGAGATGGGCTCTGGGGGGTGGAGAGCCAGCGCCAGACATGCTTTGTCGGTGTTGCCACTGGGGTTGTTGAGGATGAAGGCCATGCCTTCCGTGAGTTGTCCAGCCTATAGTCGATTCTCTGCTCGCTACATTCTCTTTGGTGCGACCGGTTCCGCCTCGCACGAGCTACTTCAAGACGCCGTCGGCTCGATCCCTTAGCTCCTACCTCCGTGAGGTTTTGGATCTGCGACTCACCCTCTGCCCCCGGGCGCCTACCTGAGGTGCCGGGAATTCATGTGTATATATGTATATTTGTACAGCTGCCAGCAGGTTTGTTGCTGCGACGGTTTTTCCCTCCTAAGGGGTTTAATCCGGTAGCAACGGGCTTGCTGCACCCGTGTAATTTGGGTCCCATAGGCCGATTGGCCTCCGCGGACGATAAAAGAACCTTACTTCCTTCCTTCCTTCCTCTCACAATGAATGGTTGAAGGGATTTCTTTTGGGCTAGAAATAGAAAGTGGGAGGCTAGGGACATGACGTCCCAGACTTGATTTGCATGCTTTGCATGCTTATTCTTCTGGATGTGCTACAGTCGGACATTGAAGGGGAGTTGCAGTCATGGAGCGTATAGGTGAGTGTGTTGCTTGGTCAGTTTGATTGTTAGCTATAGTCTTCTGAATGCAAGTTCGAAAGCATTCTAAGTGAGAAGCGATCGTGTGGGCTTCAATTTCGTGGTGTGTTCTGTGTGAAGCCCGCGGCAAGGAGATGCTTTTGAGAAGGGTGTGCCTGTCTCATGTGTGGATCTACAAGATGGTGGAGCAGCGCAATTTGTTTGAGAGCTTAGTGTATCAGGCATGGAGAGTGAATCAAGAACGAAGTTGGAGGCATTTGTTGGACGCAGAGGGGCGCAAGCCTGAGTTTAGCAGGGCTGGGGAGGTAAGGAAGAAGAATTCTGGAGAAGGTATATGATAAATGTGAGATGGAATGAGAAGGTATATGATAAATGTGAGAAGGAGAATTGCAAGGCTGGCATGGTGGCCCTAGAATGAGGTTTGTCACTCGATCACCTACATATACACCCAGTAATGCGTCTAGACGTAAAGATTTCAGCAAGTGTGAACGTCAAAATTAGGAATTTCCTGGGATGGAACCGTAGTAGACCTGGTAGAGCCATCATTAAACATAAGGCCTTGCAAGGAAGCAGGCTTCACTGTTTTGAGGGAATTGTAGATTACTGCCCGCAGAGAATATTGGAAAGCTGCACTTCAAGGTCCACATCAGAACATATTTCTGTGGTGAAGGAGTTGCATGCTATGTATGTTGTTGGGAAAATTAAGCACCCGATCATTCTGGATAACAAGAACCTGTTGTCGAGAGTTCTCGACTATGTTTTATTCCATGCTAGCAGATTCAGGACAACATCTCTTATACACATTGTGAAATGTATGCTACTGACTAGAAAGTTCAGGATACCGAGCTCTTGAGTTTTGCCAAATAACTCTGCGTATATTTCCTTGGACCGTGTGCAAGCAGCATGACGAATGATGCTGGCTCCTAAGCAGTGTATGTATAGAGATGTTACAATGACATCGTTTGGTTTGCAACCAAGAGTGGTGCCTAGGGAAGAGGCAATGAAGGGTTTGGGACTCTTTAGGGGTGTTTGAGGATAAGGAAGGAAGTGTGGAGAGGGGCAGCAGAACCTACAAGTTCATCTATGCTGATACTAGTATTAGACCCTTACCTCCAAAGCCTGTAGATGTCAATGCCCCTTATATACCTCTGGACATACACGATTATAGCGTCGATGTGCTATGATGGAGTGTGCTTTAATGTAGCGTGCTGTTGTGTGAGGAATTGATTGCATTGTGTCTATGTTTATTTCTTACTTTTGTCATTGACTGTTGTTGCAGGTGAGAATTATGGAAGAGTGGAAGTTGACGGAGAGCATGAGGTGATTATCATCAGTGACAGTGACAATTCAGCATTCTTTGGAAGACTTTGTAGTAGATTCAGGGTTCAAAAAACTTTCTAAGCCTTACCAGACAATTTGCCGCCTATAGATAATACGTACTAGATTTAATATAGAACAAGACTCCTGATATACCTGATTTTACACTAAACTATGTTATTTTGTACTAGAATTTTGCGGGCATCCCAAAATCTAAACTAGAAATTCTGAATTCCAACTGGAATTTTAAGGGCTTAACCCCCGCTTAACCCCCACTTTTTTGAACCCTGCTATTCAGTGATGGAAGAAGGCAAGGCTGACATGGTGCAGGTATTAATGGAGGCTAAAGAAGCCGTGAAGTCATGTATTAATGGAGGCTGGAGAAGTCGTGAAGGATGTTTGCTTCGCTGTTCAGGAACTTCAAGTGGCTCTTGGCTACGCGTTGCTGACAAAGATTGAGGATGCTATGCAGACATTGGAGAATTATGACATCAACTCTGTTACCTTGGAGAAAGGTGCCTTGCAATCCCACTTAAATTTATGCACGTCTCTCTTGCTGAAGGAGCCCCGAGATTTATCTTCGTCAGTAAAGCAACATGGTAATTTTAAACCATGTCCGGATAAAAAACAGTTTCTGGTTGAGAAAAATGCTTTATTCTTACAATTTGAAATGTCCGTGATGGTAGTTTACAATAGTGCTAATATAGCAAAGCTATAAGTATGATGTCTACATACAAGTGATGCACCCCTGGCAGGAGCAAAGGGGGCAGTGAATGGCGAGGTTTATTATATTGAAATTAAGTCATTTCTACTGCAAAGTTCGAAGTTCGAGTAGTTGATGCAAAGGGGAAGGATGATGCACGAGGCTTTTATGTTAGAATTACACCACTTTTATGGTGCAAAAAAGTTTTTGCAAATTGCTCGATTGTTAGTTGCTTGATAGTTGAAGAAAATTTTTAGAGCACTAATGCTTTCAAAATTAGTGTGTCTAGAGTAGTTACGTTAATATATCCAAGAATTCGAGAAATGGTTTGCTAACGTATTTATTGAGTTGCTTGGGTGCAAAGAAGTGGCTATGCTTGGGGAGTTGGCTAGTCATAAGTTTTTATGGCATATTATTTTAGATATATTAACTATTCAACCAATATGTCTTGCAGTGTTAGAAGATGATAAGGTTTTACCATTTGAAATTAAGAATTGCTCATATGGGTAGTTGCATGGGTATGGTAGGATGTCATATTTTGAGTTGTTAGTGCTTGAAAACTAGCCTATGTGTCTTGAAAATTTGGAAACTATTTGGCAATTTCCCATTGAGTTCCTTTTGATTGCGCTATATTTGAGGGGTATACTGACATTTGTGTTGAACAAAGCTTTTTTTGGATACATTAAACAAAGGAGGGTGTGCGCCTTGAGGACGACTAAGTAATTGAAAAGGTTGAATGTTGTATTTCAAGTTCCTAAGACATTTCAAAAGTAGCTTATGTGCTACTTGTTTTGAAGAATTGGATCAATTTCTTAGGACACTTCAAAAGTAGCTTATTGGTTTGAGATGCTACATCATTAAATTTGTAATTGTACTCGCGTGTTAATGTCTCCATGTGTTAATGTTTTTTTTTGCATTGGATGAAGGCATAATCATGAGAATATGCTAAATCAAAAGCATGGGATTTTACACCTCACACCCCCATATAGGACAACACTCTCCATACGCCATATACGTATAAAAATATGTTTGCGAATGGGAAATACAGTGCCATGAACCATTGCCACGCAAGAAATTGTTCTTGCAAAACGTACAGAAGTCGGGCGTTTTCGCACAACCGCTACAAAGACAATCACCGAAAGTGCACAATTTACCAGACCTAAACCAAGGTAGGATATCTGGTAACAAGCAAATCCAAAGCCTAGTCCAAAGCCCAAATCCAAATCCAAAGCCCAGTGGAACGAACTGCCGATGATGATATAAGAGGGCCAAACCATTGCTTGCTCATGAAACCTCTCGGCTACCTAAAACCATTCCTCATTCTCCACTAAAACAAAAATGTTCATGGCAAAAGCGGCAAGCAAAAGGGGCTTCTACATGACGCAAATTCAGAGGAGCATTTCTAGCAATAATTTGTGCATCCAACTGATCCATTTGCAATCGGGAAGAAAAGGGGAGAACTGAAATAGGTGAAGGTGGAGTTGTCTTCCAAAATCAGAAGCAAGAAGAAGCAAGAAGCCGCCGAAGATGCCAAAGCAAGCCGATTTGGGCAGAGGCAGTCCATCCGGGTGCCTCCATCGGGCTGTTCTTAGCAGCCCCCGTGAAGCCAAGACCTGCTATTTCTGACCATGAAGAGCAACCACAAAAAAAAAGGAAGAATGCCTCAGACCATAGACAAAAAAATCCGAAATCCCCCTTTTTCCGGCCCACCTACGCCCAAATCTTAGGAAAGAGATATTTTGGGAACGTAATCGCAATAGTATGTTTATGGCATGATGTATATCTCCAAAAATATAGGAAACTTAATTCAAGCATTTCGATGTTTCTCCAATTTGAACATCAATGATTGTGATAACGTGCATTGTCATGGGATTCACTATCTAGAGCTTCGTTATATAGCGCGTTGTCTTGGGGTTCATATTAAAATCCTAGTATATAACAAATTACAGAGTCCATCTAGCTTGTTCCTTAAAGAAAAACGTCTCTTTATGACCCAAAAACATGATCAATTCATAGGCATTTAGTTCATCTTTGAATTGTCAGTAAGACTAATTATAATTCACTCCATTGTTATTCCAAATGAACTTTTTGAGAAGCTATCATTAGGTTTTGGTGAGAAACTAGGATTATCAATCACGCTCGGGATTGATGAGGTCATTTTTCCTCATAAAAATTTGATTTTATAGCATCCATTAAGTCTTTGCTAATACTGCACATTCAATTCGCATGGTAGCACACATATTACCTATCTACCTCAATCTCTCTAGGACAGAAACGTCAACTATCTCAAACCTGTGTAGTCAACGACCTCTTTATTAATTTGTCAGTGATGCATCACTCATAGAACGTTTTCCATCTAGTGGACTCAATTGTGCACTTTTCTGTCATTATCGATGACCATTCATAGAATGTGTATCATCCACAAGATTCGACTGTGCATATCTCATTACCTTATTATCAAGAAGTAATGACTCTAGAAGTGTTACAGAACAGTCTCAAGCAATGAAGCTACAATTGTAAATTCGTATATTGCATCTGCCAAAACAAACAAATTTATCTTTAAATATGAGCATGGAATGCAAGTTCCTTTTGCACAGTTGCACGATGATAATCAACTAGCAGTTGTGCCACGGTTATAAATTGCCCACATTTATTCTTCATGTCTTTCTAAAAACCAAAAGTTCGACCCATGATTAAGAACCCATATAATTACCGAGTTAATCAAAACATAAAAATACTTTTACTAATTTATCTAGTTGATGGCTTAGTATATGCGGTAATCATGATAAGCCACACAAATTTGTACTCCGCTTTCCTTATTTTCATTTGTGCAAGCAACACATGTATAATCATATGGTACAACAATAAAAACAATGCCACGGTTCTATTGCGATAGCAATAGAACCGACATTTCTTGGATGGGACGTCCCTTTGTCACTCATCCTATTTATTCAGTCTCTCTTTATTGTTCTATCATCGGCGTTCTCTTGAGCTAGTTTTCTCCTTCTTCTCTATCCTATCAGTTTCATTGAGTTGCTTGTGCTCTACTGCATCTCATCTTGGTTCTTCATCCCTGAGTCTGACTCTTCATCTCTGAGTCTGACTCTGAGAAAGCTCACTCGGCATATTGTCGCAATCGTGGCCTTAGGCCTTTATACGAGTGGAATCCATGAAAATCGTTTTCTATGCCTTCTTACTTTGAATCGAGGGAGATCATCTGCGCTGCCTTCTTGCTTGGGGAAGGCCCTTTGTCGGTGGCGAACCTCAGATAGAGATTATCATCTCCAAAAGCATGTATGCCGTTGATGACAGGGTTCATCTAATTTTCACCAGCAGGATGGGATTTCTGGAGCTCGGTTTGATTTCCAAATCATACAGGGGGCGATCTTTGTGAGGTAACATCGTCTACGGAGCCAACTCTATCCAGATAAGTTGCTATCACAGAATAATGTTTTTTCTTCTATTTTTCGATGGCTCTATTTTTTCAAGTTTTGGAGTTATTTTCTTCTGTTCTTTGCTCGCTTTCCACGATTTGGCAGTCTTTTAGTATGATCATTTGGTAAAGGGGCTTTGGCACTTCTTTTTTGGTCCGATTTAGAGCTAGGCTTGCATCGTTTGCTTCAGCTTTAGTTCTTGATATTTTGGTCTGGGGTTTCTAATCTGGGCATTTTTAATCGACTGACTGAGATCTTGTGTTTTAGTAGAGGATGGCAATAGGTTTGAGGTGTATAATCTTTCTGTCCAAGTTCTGTTGGTTTCTTTCTGTCCAAGGGATCAATTACAGCTATGGGCTATACACCAAGCCTCTATTGTGGCCGCAATCCCTCCTTTTTCGCTTATGGGCTTCTACAGGCTCCTTCCTATGCCCACTCCAGCTCCGGATCTTGGATCGCTCAGGTGAAGCAACTCCGGATGGAGTGTTCTCGCCGATGAGGGCTCAGGTACTGCCGGCTCTGTTTTGTTTTAAATTGAATAAACTATGATTGGTGATTTATAAATATTGGTGACTTTATTTATAACATTTACTTTGATGGCGCATTGGTAGCATTGCTCCTTTGTTTGAATGGAGGCTTAGGTTCGAATCTTCATAAGCACACAACAATGGACAACATAATTATTTTTGCAATATTTTTCGTTATATTTTTCCCTTCATGATGTTAAAAAAGTCGATGATGAACAATATACATTTTCCTAGCGTTGTTTTGCAGAAATCTCTCACAGGATTCTTTGTCCCTTCATGATGTTAAAGAAGAGGGGTTATTCTTTGCTATATTTTTTGTTATATATGAACGATATACAGTTTCTTAGCATTGTCTTGAAAAGATCTCTTGCAGGATTCCTTATCCCTTTGTGATGCTAAAGAAGTCGTTAGTACAAATCGAATCGGCCAGTTTGGGCCTTTCTTGCTGGCAATCAATGCGCCCTTCAATCTTATGTCTTATTTTCAGTTGGACCCTCTGAAGCGCATCAAGAAGGCTCCATTTCATCATTTGGTGGATCTGCCTCCTATTAGAAACATATAAATGGAGCCTGGTTGCACCAGTCGCTTCATTCGTTCCAGGTAGTCCATTTGTCCTTTCATTGGTTCGTTTCTCTCGCTCATACTGCCCTTGTTAGCTATACTATTATTGTTTCTTTACATGTGTTATTATTATTATTATTTTGTTGTTATTCTAACTCCTTTTTGCTGCATTGTCCAATTATTTCATGTATTATCGGCGCTCCTCAGTGGCAATACTGTCGTTTTGACCCATCTGCTCCAGTTAATTTTTTGCCTTCTCTTTACTTTTATATGATCCATTTGCTCCATAACCTTTGCCTTCTCTTTACTTTTATTTAATGCATTAGATACATTTGCTTCCTTTTGCCTTTTCTTGATCTGCTCCTTTTATTCGATTTCTCTTTCACTTTGTTGCCATTTTCTTCTCTTCCTTTTCTTCATCTCTCTGTCATGTGTGTCTCATCTTGTCCATTCCTGTTTGTGTCAATTGTTGTTGGTTCTCTTTACCTCATCCATTCCATTATATCCCTTTTGTTGGCTTTAACTCTAATATTTCTTCCATTTGTACTATGTTCCTCTTGTTACGATCCCATTTTCCTGTCAGTTTTACTTTGTTTCCTTGTTCGATGGGTCCCTTTGGTTTGATATTAACACATTCGCTGTTGACATTTGGCATCCTGTTGACCCTTGTAGATTCGCTGTTCCATTTTGCTTCTATATTTCATGTTCATTTGGTTTTTTGCATGTCCAGTTGTCGCCATGTTGAACTCGTCACTGTTCTTCCCATTCTTTCTACCATTAACTCGTAATCCTCTTGAGATTCATCATACTCCTGTTTTCCATGGTTGGGTCGAAATCTATTTACATACTATGTTGTCATTTAGATGATGGCGAGAGGATAGCTATCTTGACTTAGAGGAAAGGGGTGTAAGGATACTTAATTGTATATTTGGTGAGTATCATTCGCATTAAAGATTTTCACTTCGTCGATTCTTATATAGTTTTATTCAAATAGTTTCCTTTGACGTTCGAGATTCTACACAGTTTGTTTAATGCATATTTTGGTCATATGCATCTGGTAGATAATGTGCGTAGTGCATGGTTTTGGTTGTGCCGTAGGATTGGTACATGTGCCTATCTGGTTTCATCTGACACATTAATTATTCTTCTTCATAGATCCATTCTTAGCGTTGACTTCTTTTATAACTCGTTTGTTTCATTTGACCACTTGATCCATGCTAGGGGTATTTCGTATATTATTCGTGGATTTTGTTGTTCCAATCATCGTACCTCTTTATGGTCATCTGCAGTTACCTCCATCATTGCTCAAGCAAGTTTTGTGATATTTATGGACCACTTTTTCCATTTTTCTCCTCTGTTTCTGATACTCTCTTATAGTTGTTTCGTACTTAGGTTTCTTGTCTCAATGCCAGTTGTGCAGTTAGTCTGGTAGGCCATTTATGTTCCATTTTTGTCCAATTGCTTGGTTAATCTCATTTTTCACCCCATTGACTTCATTAAACCATTGTCCCTTTGGCTTTTTTCTCTGTATTTGCTCCAGGGTTTTCATGAGTTCTTTTGATTCCTCTGTATGCGTTGGCGTCAGTGATACGTTTAGTCCTTTGATTCAGTTTGACTTTTGCTTCAAATAGATGTTACCCCTATGTGCCATTTGCCCGTTTTGGTCCCTCTAGCTTCTTTTTGTGCCCCATGAAATTCGTTTATTTCATTGTCTCATTTGGCCCAATTACTTCATTTTTCTATTAATTTTTTCTTGTAGTTCCATTTGCTCTATTGCTCCATATGTTCCACTTTCCATGATTTTGCGCGTGATTCACCATGATAATCCAGTTTTGATTTAGTTCCAACTTACTGAAGATCTAAGACTTTTATGTATCATGGGTTTGCCTATAAATAGATGACCTTGCATGGAGTTCTTTTTGGTCATATGCATAAGGTAGATGATCCTTGTACTACATGGCTTTTTGTTGTACTTTAGGCTTTGTACATGTGCATATTTGGTTTTAGCTAATGCACTCGCTTCTCTAATCCTTTTTAGCATTATAACTCATTTGTTTCATTTGATCTTTGATCCATGCATAGGATATCATGTATATTGTTCGTGGTTTTGTTGTTCCAATCATGATACCTTTGTATGGACAAGAGCTTTCTCGCCTCGGTGCGGTTGTTGCAACTATTCCAATTGGCCATATGGGTTCTAGTTTTGTCTTTTTTTTGCTTGGTAAGTTCTTGTTCATGACATTGTTTCATTAACCCAGTGTCCCTATGGCATTTTTCCTTATACTTTCATAAGTTCCTTTGATCCTTTTTGCATGCCACATTTAGTCCTTTGCTTCAGTTTAACTTTTGCTTCGCATAGATATTGATCCCTTTGTCCCATTTACTCGTGGTTGGTACCTCTAGCTCCTTCTATGTCGTTGTTTGTAGTTGTTTCACTCGGGTCTTTTGCATAACTTTTCTATGCTTCTAACTGCGAGTTGTGCACCTTTGCCAAGTGCGCTAAAAATTTTTTATGCTTAGTCCAGTTTATCACAGTTGTCCTTTTTGCTCTAGGTTCTGTTTCTTTTCTTGATGTCATCATTCCAGTTATTTCGTATTCCTTGGACATGTTTTTGCTATTCTAATCCATCCATTTGCCATTACTTCATTATCTAAATGTGCTTTTTCCCTCCTTTGCTCATCGTTTTTCCATATTTTCCCCTTTTTCCAAGTACTTGGTGCCTTTATCTCCATTTGTTCCAGTCTATCAGTCTATTGGTTTGTTTCTAGGTGTTTTATATTGGGTCACTTGGGTGTTTATTTCTGTGTCTTTCGCATTGATCCTTTTTGTCTCTATTTGTGAATTCACTCCACTTGTTCCATGTGTCCCATCAGCTTCATTTGTGCTTTCTATTTTGTTGCGGTGACTTTTGTAGACTCGTTCCTCCCTTTCTTTATTCCATTAGATTCTACATGCTTCTTTATGGGTTTGGTGCGCTCCATTTGCTATACACTCCTCATTTTCTCGGTAGCTCCATTTAATATCATTTCTCTAGTTGGTTGTGTTTGCATTGTTTCCTTAATTTATTTTCTTTAGCTTATTGTTTCGTTTAACTCTAGTGACATTATTACTATATTAGTCACATTGGTTCTTTCTTTGGTTTCTTTGTCTTCTTGCTCCTTTTCTATTGCTAGTTAGGATAGTTTGCTTTTATAGTATCTTTGTTAGTGTAGTATTTATTGGACATTAGTCATTTGAGATCGTTACTTTGATGATGACATCATGTTCGTGGCTCTGTCTGTTGTTGTCCCATAAGTTCCTTCCCTCATCTCTTACTGCACTATTCCATTGTCTTCTTCATTCTTATGTTCCCGTTTCCTCTTCCTTGCATTCCAAAGATTACTTGCTCTTATCTGCTTCTTCATTGTTCCTTTGTGTGTCGTCTTCTCTTTATCCCCCTTTTCCTCCATTTTTTCTTAGTTTCCTCTTCCTTCGTTTTACTCGATTGCCGTCGGCCCTTATCTATGCATTCTTTTTGTTGATCTTGTAGACTCGTCTCTCCCTTTCTTTATACTATATTTCTCTTTAGCTTCTCTTCTTTTCAGTTTCCATGTTGAGTAGTTTTTGAGTTTGTTCCTCTTCTATCGGCCAGTATATGCCTATCATAGGACCCATCCTAGGAATGCCACGGTTCTATTGCGATAGCAATAGAACCGACATTCCTGGATGGGGCGATCCTTTGTCACTCATCCTATTTATTCAGCCTCTCTTCATTGTTCTATCATCGGCGTTCTCTTGAGCTAGTTTTCTCCTTCTTCTCTATCCTATCAGTTTCCCTCACCCTCCCTCCCTTGATGGTTTTTTTTCATTTGATCGTGTTCGTTATTTTCTTTTCTATGTCCTTTAAATTTGCATTCTTTATTTCCTCAGCGTGGCTTTGTAGCCTCTGAGGCATACTTATTGGTTTACTCTTTCTCGGCATGGTACTAGTATTTTATTTATTCATTCATGTTTTCTCTCGGTGTGGCATTGTAGCCTCTGAGTCAATATTTATTATTCATGTTTTCTCTCGGCGTGGCGCTATTGCCTCCGAGATCATATTTATTGTTTTTTCTCGGCGTGGCGCTGTAGCCTCCGAGGCAGCACTAATCGGTTGTTTTTCCCGCGATGGTCATTCCGCGGACGGTTCCCGATTGGTCGGCTGTTGTTTCTTTCTCGGCGTGGCCCTGGAGCCTCCGAGTCTTCTTGCCTATGGCATCTAATTCATTGACGGGTTATTTTTCTTTCAGCCTTGATTCTGCAGGATTGGTTAAGGTCTTGTGGTTGCCATAGTGCGTGGGGTCGTGCTTCAACTATTTGCTTGGGTTTCCTCAAAAACCTAAGAGGGCGTGGTTCTTCTTCCCGATGAGGAGCAGTCACCGAGTCTTCTCACCTTTGCATCGACCAAGTGGCGGATAAAACCATCTTTTATGTTGTATTTTTCAGTTTCATCATGCTCTCGATGATTGTCTAGTTTCGGAGCATTTAAGGTTTATATTTCCAAATTTATCTATCCCTAGTAAGGGATCCATTTGTACTCAATGTTTTACAAAGCTCAATGAGAACACCACTTCACTGGCCAGTATATGCCTATCATAGGACCCATCCTAGGAATGCCACATACCTTTAAACTACATGGCATATGAGTTCTTCCTTGGTAATGCATGCAAGCATGTGTAGCTTCTTACTGCTCTAGTTTATAGGGCATGTTCAACATGCAAAACCAGCAAGACACCATGCTCTGCCTGACATATAAAACTCTACAATTGTGCTCATTTGCAAAATAGAGATATTTTAGCATTATGCCTAGACTATCCTACTACAGTCAATAACAAATTATCACATGGCAACCTTTGGAACCAACAATCTATACTTATTAGACCTACTAGTATTAAAAACACACCCCTGGATTGTGCATATGAATAGTGCCATCTGGAATAGCTGAAACTGCTAATCAATAATAATGTAGGCCGTAAAACATGCTCAATTGGCTATCTGTAAATAGATGATAGGCATATAAAGTAGTATACATACTGCCACTATTCATATAATATTGTGTGCATGGCTTTGTAAATAGATGCTACCTGCCCTAATATCCTTCAGTTCACAATGTTCCCACATATAGACACCACCAAAGTGCTGCTATCATACCAAGATATGACGTGTTCATCTTTATCTATAATGTCTCAAACGCAAATACATAGCAAAGTTCGATGCAAACAACCTATAGTTGGAACCAAAACAATCCACTTTCTTACACGATGGTAAGTATGTGACCAGTAAGTAGCACACGTCATCCTTATTTCTGATCACTTCCAAAACATCCATCTTCCTGCACCTCTGCATTCCATCATATCATCATGTACATCAAAACTTTGAATCATGACAAAGTACAACTAACAACATCTACAATATTAAAACATAGAGATTTATTCCCTTAGAAAAGAGAAAGCAAAAGAAGACCCTATTACAAAGAAATAATGGCAATTCTGGCATCTTCATGCAATGTTTTTGCACGATGAAGAAGTTCCTTGTCCATAATTAGTACAAAGGATGGCTTGTAGTAAATGCAAATGTCTTGTAGAACAAATGCCTTGTAGTAAAATTAGTCAAATGCAACAAATGTGGCTTCTATCGCTCCTATCCCTCTCAAAGTGTGACAAGCCTGCCGAGTTGACCCTCCTGGCAACTAGGGATCTTGTCTGAACTTGTTATAAACTCTTGCTAGATTGGTAACTGCAATATGATGAAGAATTGAATCTTCTTACTCATAATAATCCAAGACCAATCATAACATAATCATTATCAGATGTAATAATATCTAGGGGAAACACTATCCTCACTATAGTCACAATATTTAACTCAACAAATAATCTAGAAGGTTCCAACTCAACCACGATCCCAATGTCGCCATCCATCTGACTACTGATGCTCTGCTTCAAGCGGTAAAATGAATGTATTTTCCGGTTTTGCTATTGCAGTATGAGTAGAAAGTTGATATTAGGTTAATACTCTCTCGATGCTGGTCCTGTTAACAGGTGGTCAGAGCTAAGGCAGCAGATTGAGTCTATTGCTTGCTAATCTTTGATACATTTGTGCATGTTATCCTTAAAGCGTATAATGAAACTGAAGATACTGTAGGCAACATCATTGCTTACCTATTAGAGTCAACTTACAACTGATTTTGTGAAAAAGGGGTGGATGGCCGATCATAACAGAGACTTTAGGAACACAGTTAGTTTGTTGCAAGCATTTTCAAACGTTAAAAGGTGTGGTCTGTTTGGTCCTACACATGGCTTGCTATTCTACAGGGCCATCGTTTGTATTAATTTTTGCCAAGAAACTTGTTCATCGTGCATAAACATTGCATGAAGATGCCAGAATTGCCACTGTTTCTTTGTAATAGGGTCTTTTTTTGCTTTCTCTTTACAATGGCAAAGACTGTATTATATTCTATATGCATATTCACATAGCTTCTATGATCCTCGTTCTAGAGAACAAGATGCAACAAACCTTAGCTATTATTCATAATTTCATCTGGGGAGGGAAGTGCATGTGTTGGGTTGACATCAGTATGACACAAGGCTTGAGACTTCCTCGACATGTTTGGATCATCATCATGGTTTTGATCAGTAAGTTAGCTACTTGACATGAGTAGGTTGTATGGCAACCTCGGCAAGGGTAAAATCTGGACATAGTAATAGTAAATATCTAATGAACTTCACATGTCTTGGTCTTTGGTATTGTATCACCTATGTCTTGGTATTTTGATGTCTTTTTGGATCGTTCGGGGTCAGGCTTCCAGGTTCGGTGGCCTGGGTTGCTCTAGCATGTTCATGTTCATTTGTGTTTCTATGCGGTATTCTTGTGCTCTATGACATCGAGCGTAGTTCTCCTGGCAAGGATGTTACGTCAACTCTATGACTCCATGGTAAGAGGCCCTCCAGTGCCAGATGTGGGCTGGAAGGGTATGCGCATACGAGGTTCACCCCACCAATCCCGCTATAGGGCTTGGAATGTAAGCTTGTTGGGCATTGTTCTGCTAACAGGGCCTCATGTAGGCTGGCTGAGCTTCCCATTATCCCGGAGTTGTGCGTCATGATGGTTTGGTATTTTGGCTATGTTCTTTGCTTTTGATGCTCATGTGTTGTATTTCATTTGATCATGTTGTCATTGTCTAGCTCACATAGGATATGATGTCTTTGCTTGTGCTTATGTCCTTGTTATCCAAAATTTCCAAGATATTCCATGCATGCAGCAGCAGCCATGGATCTCCACTTACTCAGAGGACTAACTCTAGTGAGTGCATGTGCACAATTATATAAACTTTAAATCCTAGCTATTATCAAATGACTGCCTGCAAAACAGAAACTATCAGGCAGGCAGAATATAACGGGAGAAAAATGCCAATGAACACATGCTAGAAGCACGAGCCACATACGTTTGTATGGAGGCTGGCACCCGAGATTGGCGGCAATAGTTTGTGGCAGGATAATATAAAATACCACGGTGGCTACATTATGTGGTACAAGTGGATGCCAGTATATCGTCCTCTAGCAAAAAGAAACTTCTGTTGAACTATTCACAGGCAATTATTGTTTTTTGATCTTTTATTTTTTTTTAGAGACAGCCCAATTATTTTATAAATGCCATCTTCGTTTATTATTTTTATTTTATAAATGCCATCCTCGATTTGAAGCTTTTGAAGTTGAAGCTTTGGCTATGGCGGACAAAGAAGACCTCCGTTCGACGCCCCACGCCTTGCTTATAAGCTTCCCAACACAGGGCCATGTAAATCCCATGCTTCATCTTGCATCCCGCCTTCTGGACCTCCGATTTTCCACTACCCTAGCTATCAGCGATGCATTTTCTTGCTCATTATGCACTCCGAAATCCGGCATCGATCTTCTCACGTATTCTGATCCCAAGATTTCCGATGGTAATATATTAGAGTTTTGTTTCTCGGATCAGTCTTGCATTCGCGACCCAGTGGAAAAATTGCTCCGTTTGGGGGGCAAAAGGGAAGTTTCTTGCATTATCTTTGACAGCGGTAGTGTTTCTTGGGTACCAGATATGGCGGAAATTTTTAACATCCCTTGTGCTATGCTCTATACTTTCTCGGCCGCGACCACTGTTCTTTTCGATAATTTCCCAATGATTGTCTCCGATCTTGCAGCCGCAGGTAAGCTCATTTCAAATTTTTTCTTCCCCTGATCTTGCTAGATTAAATAATTTCGGTTTTATCAGATGCTAAAGAAGAGAGGAATGAAATTATCAGCCGGATACCTGGTTTGCTGCCATTAGGTCATTTTGATATACCACAAATGGTGCGGCTTATTCTTGAAAATGATCCAAACCTAGAAAGGATGGCCAGGCATATCAAAATTTTTGACAAAATTACATGGAAATTAGTCAATAGCTTCCAAGAATTAGAGCCCGATGCACTGCACTCAACGAATCTTGTGCCAGTAGGTCCATTATTGCCATTGGATGGATATAATGCAGCAAATTGGGAGCTTAATGCCAGCAGTTTGGAGGAGGATTTTTCATGCCTTGAATGGCTCAATAAACAGGCTCCTGCTTCAGTTCTCTATGTATCCTTTGGAAGCATGGGAACCATGTCTGCCGTTCAAGTTGAAGAATTAGTCCAGGCATTCAAAGCCAGCAACCAGTTATTTTTATGGGCATTCAGACCAGATTTTATGACAGATGTTCCAGATTCTTATATGCAGAATTTGGTAGAGGGTATAGGAAATCAAGGAATGATCGTCCCCTGGGCGCCCCAGTTGAAAGTTCTTGGACATGAAGCAGTGGGAGGATTTTTAACTCATGGAGGATGGAACTCTATTATAGAGAGTATAAGTATGGGGGTGCCTATGCTTTGTTGGCCTTGTAGAGCAGAACAACATCTGAATTCCAAATACATAGTAGATGGTTGGAAAATTGGTGTCAGAGTTATGAAAGATGGATTAATCAAGCAGGACGAGATATGTGAACTGATCAACATACTTATGGAGGATGAAAAAGGGAAAGAGATGAAAAGGAAAGCTATGGAATTTAGGAATATGGCAATAAGGTCATGTATGGTCGGAGGCTCCTCTTTCAAAAATCTAGTGGCTATAAAAGATGCCTTATTAGCTAGAAGTCTTCGCAACAACTTTAAAAATTAAATATGTGGTTCAACATTACACCATTCCATGCGTGGCCGCTTCATATGGATGTCCCTTGCATTGCCTTCCCTTGCATCTGCCACTAGGGCTATAAGTTTGATCACTGGAATAACACAATCACACATTGTTTTGACAATGTTATTTAAAAATACCAATGCATTGCTTGGTTTTGCACACCACCATCTCCTCCCATGTTGGCTTGCTCAAGAAAATGTCATGGCAAGCTCATCATTTTCAAGCCTCTTCTGAAAATGGAAAATTGGGAGCAGTAATGACAAAATTTTTAGCATGTAGTAGTAACAGATGCGCAGTGTACTGTGCTTTAACTACAAGTGTGTTTTTGCTAAAGAGAATTTCCACTAAATAGTAAGGGAAAAGGCTACGAGGAATGTAGGGACAAAATAGGGATAATTTACATTTGAAAAGCAAATAAATAACAAACAGTTTATGCTAGCCATAAAATATAATCAACTAGTGATGAATCAATCGCAATGGGCAGCATTACCAGCTTATACTACGGTCACGATCCATGATGACACCAATAGTGTAAAAGTTCAAATACTAACAAGGTGTTGCCCTCCGGTGGCCCGAGAGGGTATTTGCATGGTTTCTGTTTCGTCGTTTTGTGTTAGGTCTTTTTTGGTTTGTGTCGAACTGTGTGGATGATATGAAGTATGAACATAACGTGTTGCTTTCGTAGCCCAAGAGTGTTGAGTTTTGTTTAAAAAGCTGTGGAGGTTAATGCATAAAAACTAAAGAAGGAAAGAGGAATTACTCGTAATCCAAGATCAACAACCAATTGTTCGAGTCCGCAAGAAACCAACGAATTAATATATGAAACAATAATTGAAATCTGCAAAAACCCAGTGAGAACATTTCGAACTGAACAAGGGATATTTGTGGTCATTTTAGAAATGAACTTTGCATAAGAAACCAATTTACAAAACTATGTGGTGCATTATGGTGGATTCTGTACAAGATTACATGCAAATATAAGATGATGCCAATATGATTGATTGGATCAGGAGCTTATTGCAGGTGCACAACCTATGTTTACTGTGCAGAAAGGAGCGAAGGATGCTTCAAGCTGTTTCTTTAAACATGGAGGTTTTGAATTCATGTCATGATTTAGATAGACCACTTCACTTTGCGTCTTGGAATGCTCTGATTGCCCTATATATACCTGTGATTGCACCATTAGTGTTCACAAGGAAGATGAACTACAAAGAAGCACCATAATTTTTATGAAAGTATGAAGGAGACAATTATTATGATTGACCACTCAAGGGGACATGGCAAAATTTATCAAGAGGCCACTATAAAATTAAGTACAATTGTGATTCCTCATATAAATTATATATCTATCTATTGAACAAAGAAAACAAATTTGTGACTAATACCTTGAAAACAATTCCAGGAACTGAACACATATGACACATTAACTAGAACCTAATAATCAGACGAGGCCATGGTAAATTTCTTGTACTTATCTTTACATACCTGTAAATAAATGGCACTATATATTTTCCAAGGGTTTACAGAAGAAACATGGGCATGTATTAAAACTTGCAAATGCATCATCCATGACTTATATAAATCATTCTTCACCATATTCGTGAACAAAATCATTGTGTTGATGCAACCCTCATAAAAAGGCTAAATGCCTTCTTGCATTATTCTCTTGAAACGTGTTATGGAGTTATCTGCACACTTACTTGGACCCCCCAATCATGATAAGCCAATTCTACTCTTTAAATTCTTCATGATTCTTTCAGACCTTTTCTTTTCTTACATGCCATTTCCTTTATGATTTAAAACCATTAAGCTCTTAGAGTGTGGCTTTATCCTGCAAAACAGATAATGGGATACTATTAAGCTCCTATGACTCATCAAATGGAAAACCTAATATGGACTACAATAAAAGTTACCTAGGCATCAATATCAATTTCAATCTTACTAGAAACGCTTGCCCGGCGATGCCGGGCATTAATCATGGCACATGGAATAGTATATATTGTGGAATGCGTAGGGCGAATGAAATGTATAGGTTGGACTCGGATGGCATGTATAGATGGAATGGAATATGTATATATGTTTCTGTGCATGCAGGCATTTTTTATGTAGGACTTTGTTTTTGAAAATGATCTACATCCATGTAATGATAGAATTTATGTGTGTATGAGATACGTTTGAATATGTGTTAGATGTAGATGGATGTGCATGGAATCATGAAGTTTGCATGTGTGTTAGATGTAGATGGATGCGCATGGAATCATGAACTGGCTAATCATACTTTAGGGTGTGGAGACTCATTTATGTCAATGGAAGAATAAATAACACATAACTGAATGATACAACTTTATAAGTCATTGTGCATGCCATAACTCTATGTGTCATCATTGAGCATAAATACATACTATTGTAGATGTAAAAGGGTACATTGAACTAATTCAGATTTTGCTCAATAAATCACTTAGGGTTGGTATTCGACTATGACTTTAAGACATAGACTAATAAAACATCCAAATGATTTTGCCATGTCATAAATTCGTCATTTTCGTGTATACCAATCGTATGGAAGTTAAAATAAAATACCAATGTGGTGTTGCTCAAGACCTTTAAGACAACAAATATTGGCTGGCCCTAAAGAGAATGATAAAAATGCCCCTTCCTGAGATGTCGTCACGTGGATCTCAAATTTTTTTTTTTCCATTTCCTTTCTCTTCGTGGACGATAAAAACTCTATTCTATTCTATTCTTTTTCTTTCTTGTTCCGTGTGTCCTACGTGGCTTTATTACGTTTCATGGGTGGAATCATTCCCCTAAAAGTTATAGCTTAAATTAACATTAATGACAGCCCTCAAATACATAAGACATGGGTGGAATCATTCCCCTAAAAGCTATAGCTTAAATTAACATTAATGACAGCCCTCAAATACATAAGACATGGAAAAGTATTTATGGAAGATGTATGCTTAAAAATGGAAAACTAAGTTGCAATATAAGAGTGCCACCATTCTAATTGTATAAGCAAGCATGATCGATTTGTTTCAATGCTATGGATTAGTGTAGGAAGCTAATGAAGCTAATGCTATCAAAATTTCCAAGGTTATTCGAGCACAACACCTTCATCATGATGGGAGGTCAAAGAAGTCATTAGCTACAACATTTTTCCCGATAGAAATAATCTTATTTCATATATAATTAAATACATGAAGTTTAGTGCTATAATTGTGTTTACTTGGATCATTCTCCAAAAGCCAAAAAGTTCGTTTCTACAATAACACCATTCTTGTGACAATTGTTCGTGGTGATGGACAATTACAATCAACCCACAATATATGCCATTATATTCGATAAAGTACATGTCAAAGGACATGCAATAAAGCATCATCTCCGCAAAACGTGTGCAACAGTTCAAATGGAGCTCTGTTTATTCAGTCATGGCAGTGTTTAAAAGCTCCTGGCGCTATGGTGCCATCGCAAGAAAAGAAAAGCTGCGAGACAAAGTAATGGCAAAGCTAAAAGAGCCATAGCTGGAAGCAGAAATCCGAACAATAAATGAAAGAAACAATTCTGGAAATCACACCTTGCATTTGCTTCAATTCTTTTGTCTTGGGTTCAATATTGAAGAGTAATATGAAGCAGCAATTATTTTTGAAGACAACCCTTTCTTAATATGGAATAAAAGAATGAAATTGTGCAAATCCAATACTTTCGTCATGAAGATAATATTGTGTGCTTTGTCTACTCTCCCTAATCACCTTCATGAGTGTGAACTGTAAAGCAAAGTGAGTGCCATTACACAAAGAGTCCCCTGTAAGTACTTCAAAAAATTCAAATACAAAATGGAAGAACATAATAAGAAAAAAGAGAGAAAGAGCTCCAAGCCTTGAGAATCTAGCAACGCTGTTACTTGCAAAAGCCCTTAAAATCTTGCTTCTTCCTCATCAAATAACCAAAGATGCCTCTCCTTGACCTGCTGCATATCAAGATGCAGACAAAAGTGTTGCGTTTAATTTAATCCACAACTACAAAATTAGAAGCTATGGAAGAACAAACCTGAGTACCTCAAGCTTGGAGCATCTGATACGATGCCTCCTTTAGTTCTAACGGATCTGTAAAGGCGTCTGCATCAAAAATCTGGGTCCTTCCCTTTGAAAGATTTGAAAGAAAATGTGGCTCCATCCCTGCAAAAGCAAACCATTTGTCACATGCAAAAATCAAGGAACAACAGAGTCTAACTTAAAGCGCTCTTGAAAATAGCTAAGAAGAGCTTGCAAGCTCAAAAAAGAAATTACCTGAAAAAGAAACCGGTATCCCTTCCAATTTTCCTAATGTAAATAGCATAGGAACATGTAATTAGTTGTGAAGCTCCATATACTTGCATAGACGTACCATTGGCCATGTATAAGAACCTGTGCGTAAGATTGAATAGAAAAAAAAAAATAACCAGTTCGTAAGAAGAAAAGCTAAGACAGATTTAGGGAACATTTCTAATTTCCTTACCGATTTGAGGTAAAAAGGAAGCTAAATGGCATAGCTTAATTTGTCTTAACCCTGATCTCTGCCATGCAGGAGTGCTTCATGTTGTCTTTCCTGTTAGGAAACCCTAGAGACATTAGATGCTTCATCCAACAAAATATGAAACCTAGTATGGCCAAATGCTAGAAAAGCAGTGAACAATGCCTATTAACTAATCATTTTCAATTGCATGATTGAACCACATGCAACACACCTAATTTCATAGAATGGTCAAATTCCTGCAGAAATGCAAATAAATAAGAACTAGCGGAAACGCAGGGTTGAGGTAAAGGTTAGGGTGGGGATGGGGTAGCTACATGATGAGCACACTAGAGGGACCGTAGTTGCATCGTGAGATTTTTCTTGCTTTTTTAAGTGGAGCATAGGCATACCAATAGATTGTTGCAAGCTTGTGCTTTGTTTGGGTGTAGCCAGGTATGGCTAATAACTCTTACAATACTAGCAACTTCAATCGATCCTCTGATGGCAAACATTTGTAAGAAATTGGTATTCAAATTCTTGTAATCTTTGTAGTTGTGTGTGTGCCGCTGCCTTGTGTCGTCGTATGGGGGGGGCCAGGGCCCCTGGGAGGTGTGCATGGATTGGGTAATTGTAGATCTTAGATGATGTTGTAATCATATAGATGTTATTATCTCTCCTGGAGTCAAAATGTATCTTTATGTTCAAATGTGTTCGCCATGAAAACTCATTCACGTTGGTGATCGCATTAAAACTGCAAAGCGGATGTTATAGGTGTTTTGTCTCAATGGGGTTTATGGGTTGTATATTTTAATCTCTATCATATTACGACCAGATTGAGGGGTAATAGAAAGACAATTCATGAACTATCTATATTCTATTTGTTGAAGCAACATTATGTTATTTCAATCTCTATCGGGTTGCAACCAGGTTGAGGGGTAATAGAAAGGCAACTCATGAACATTATTTATGCTTTTGTTGAAGTAATATTTTGTTATTCGACCTAATTGAGACGTAGTACAAGGCAGATCATCAAACGTGTGAAGTGTAACATTGTATCGACAAAGAATTTCCACATATGGGATAAATGCCATCATGAGAAGAAAACTTAGGTGTAAAAAACAAGCAGCATGAATGCTTATGAGGAGACCTTTGTCTTTTCAGCTAAAGGATATATAGGAAGCCTCTACATGTGAAAATAAATATTTTTAACATCAAAAGGTTATTGCACCATGGAGCCTCACATTGGTTCAACAAAAGGCCTTTATTCATAATGCAGTTGGTCTTGAGATAAAAGGTAAAAGATAGAAGTAAAAACCGTAGCAAATCAACTACAACATTATGATTTGCGATAAGCATTGGCGGTTTCCGAATCCTTCGACGAAGCACATGCACACAAATGGGGTTTTTCATCAAAATGTTAATCTTCTTGCCATTCAAATCAACTTTAATTGTCGAACCATAATGGTGCCACGTCAGCTCTAATATCTTAAGTATCTATCAGCAATCCACATGGTCTAGATCAACTAATATTCTAAGACAATGCTAGAATGAATACACAAAATATGAAAATGCTGAATCTTCATACAAATCAAGATGCATTTGTCTAGTCTTTAAAGCTGGCAATTAGATATGAGCTTGCTTGTTGCATTTGGTTAGATAAAAGCACAGCCATCCATCTGACATTATATGCACACCAATTCAGGTTAATATTTCCAATGCTAAAGTAATAGTTAGTAGTGCAAAAAGCTAAAGATCACCATTTTCAAAATTCGTTAAAATGCAACAACCAACTTGTGAAAGATACAACCAAAATGCACGACATATGCTCATAGGCAAGGCAAATAAGGTAGAATTTAGAGCTATCTTGCTGAAATAGGGCTATAAATATAAGAGGGAAAATGCAAGATCAATTATCTATTATTGCATAATGGATGGTAGGAAGGACTATAATTGGATATAAACAAAGAAACATAAGTTGTATTGTGAAGCATTTGTGAAGTGCACCTTTTCCTTTGTTAGAGAGTCAAAATGCTTTTTGAAAGCAAGGAAGGAAGTATTTACCTCTAATAGTCCCTCTTCTAGTATGAAACACACAATCATTGGAATTGCAGTAAATAGTCCAATTTGGTAAAGGAACTGCCCATTTAGTACAGTTTGTAGTGAGGTGTTGTGTTGGTATTTTTGTAGCAATGCGAATTTCAGTGGCATCCTTAAGAATGGAATGTCAATATCCATTAAAAAGATATATAATCACCATCCACAAAACATTCGCGATTTTGAAACAAAACTTGAAATCTTGGGTCAGATAAAACACCAAAATCTTGTTAGCCCTTATGGATATTTTCCTTCTCCTTTTGGGAACCTCTTATTTTATGGTTATTTTGGGAACTCTAGACATCAACAGTTCTGCAAGAGGGACCCTAATCTCTGTTTCAAAAGCGTTGCCACCTAGAAAAGGAATTACATGACCCAAGGGAACTCCCCGTTGCATTTGGATCTTTAAACTAGCATGTCCTTTGTTTTCTTCATCAGAAAAAATTAGGGTTTATAGAAGTTTAACTTGCTTGGAGATGCCGGAAGCAATTGTTTGCAGTATTTAAGGCCCAATCTAGGCTTGTGTTGATACGAGCAGAGGACTGAGATGGCCATCTTAGATTGAGCTATTGAACTTGGATGAGATCTGAAGCAGAGAAGGCAGAGATTGGTGAAGTCGGAGAAGGCGGAGATTAGTGAATTGGAAAGAAGCCAATACCCTGCTAATTAAAAAAAAAAAAAAGGGCAACGAATATAAAGGCAAAGTGCGATTTAGAAGCCAAATAATGCAAATCTAAATGACTTCGTGCAATGAATATAAAGGCAAAGTGCGATTTAGAAGCCAAATAATGCAAATCTAAATGACTTCGTGGACACCTCCTATGATCCTGCTAATTTTCAAATCTAATAGATGACTTCGTGGACACCTCCTATGACCTCGCTAATTTTCATGCACTTTCCTCGGGGTTTAGAAGCATCTCCCCTACGTTTTGTAGATGACTTCGTGAACATCTCCTATGATCCTGCTAATTTTCATGCACTTACTAAGGTTTTAGAAGCATCTTCACCTAACGTTTTGTCGAATGTTTGTTTTCCTCTTGGCATTCCCATTGATCTTGCACTTTAAACCACGTGGCAGCTTCAAAAGCGACCAAGCTTCACCGTCAATTTCATTGATGGCATCCATCAAACATGTATGGTATTTATCCATCACAGGCGCATTCCTTCCTTTTTGAGATAGTCATTGCAATCATAAGACAAAGCCAAAAGGACTTTGGAAAAGTAACAAAAAATGCTCGTTCAAAATTAGATTCCATGAATGAGCAGTCATCTGTGGGAATACATTGCTTGACATTGTAATTAACTAAAATGTATTGTAGTTATAATTCGCCATTTTAGACATTTGCCATTCTGTGATTGGTGAAAAAAAGCATTGAGTAGCATCTCCATGTACCCAGATCATCATTCAAGATTCTGTTCACGCACATAACTGACTTATCATGATACAGCAGAAGATTCTTTCCAGATGCGTTCAATTCCATCCATGTGACCCATTCCCACCACACCCACAATCTTTCCTTCGCATGCCAACAGTTGTTTTGCCATGACCTCATCACGTTCATGCACAATTACCTTAACCTGCAAGCATCAATAATCACCATTCAAGTATCTGCTGAAGTACTATCTTCTGATTGAAAAGTGGTAAAGCAATACAATATTCGGAAATAACTCCTCTATCTGCCTTATCATTTTTGTCACTGTTTCTATACTTTTCAATCTTTCAAGCTGGTCTTCAATGTTGTCAGAAGAGGATGATTCATTTTCCAGCATCTGCTGCTGAATTGCTGTAGGAGGATGTGTTAGGAGCTTGACCACGTCCCAAAAAGTTAATACACTGGCAATCCTTGCAACTGTAACCTTCACTACAACCAAAAAGATTAGTAACAAAAAACATCAGTAACGAGAACAAAACTTTAATCATACACAGAAAATACCAGCAGCTACAGGAAGCTACCTTCACATCTTGATCCATTAAGAGTAGCCCTGCACCTACTTGATTAGCTTCATCAATTGCTACCTATGGCAATATTCACAAGTCTCAACTTCCCATAAAGAATGAAGCTGAAGATTCATGGCATGAAATACACCTTAAATTCCTTGCCCGGTTCTAACCCTGATTGTCGTAATATCTCATACATTGACTTCACACAAACATAAAAAATTTTGCCGCCTATTCCACCAGGGAATTTAAGGAAGTCCTGAAACTTTTCTCGAAAGCCATAACTAGACTTGTCATGTCCTGATTGCAATCTTTGGGCCCTTTCTTCACAGAGTTCAACCTACAATGGTGTAAGTCACTATTGCCAACAACCAAACCAACAACACTAGATTTTACAACAAAGTGAAAATCAATGCATATTATAACGACAAAGTTTGTGCACGCTTAAAATATTGCTATTCAAAGCAGGTAACCTGTGACTTAGGACCATAAACTATTTTTTGGGGATGGGATGGGGTAATGTGGATACAGTGTGATATGGGAGCCAGCTGGTGCAATAATGAAATTGCTTCACCAGAAAATGCAACAGAACTTGAATGGCATGGTAAAAGTATGAAGAACTGGAACTTCGCTTAGTTGAATGCCAGTAAAAAGTAAGCAAAATGTATGGCTATGGTAGACTTGTTATCCACCAAAATAGATGACTCAGGCTGCTGCAGTAGACCTCAAGTGGCCAAGATTTCTTCGCAAACTTCGCAAACCTTTTGATGTCGAATCTAAATCTATATAGACAAGAAAATAGTGCGAAACTTATAAAGACAAGATCTAGCTTTGGGACTACGAAGATCATGCTCAAGATAAAGATACGCTGTAAATGCCAAACCGGCCAGAAAACCATCGCATAACCCATAGCCAAACTCAAGAAATATTAGGACAGAAGAATGATTCAAGAAAGTAACGCCAAAACATACAGTAAAATAAACCATCATGACACATGAAATAGATCTCTTGGAGAGGCTGGCAGAGAGCTACGGTCCAAGAATCCACAAAATCCCAGCAAAACTATGCTTCTATTGGAGCTTAGGGTCTGCCTATTCCATTGCCACAAGATTACCAGAGCCCAAGCTTGCCGAAGCTTGGCTACCTCTAGTAGGGTTTGTGAGAGTACCTCTGCCGGAGATATTGCCAGACGCCGAACAGTATATTTTATGGAGTAAACTGGCAGTTTCAAGTCCGTCGCCCTCTCCATCCATCGAATTCGAGCAAGGAAACAGAGGACGGAAGGTCGGAGGAGGGAATTCAGCTGCGCAAAGGAAGGCAACCAGATTTTCAGGGTATTTTCTAATTTTACAGGCCGTCGATGCAAAATATTGGAGATCCAACGGCCTGCAATAATTTTTGCTGATGTGTCACGACACGTGGCATAGCTAGAAACGCAGGAAAGTGGGCAGGGGGGGTTAGGCAACCCTGCTAATCATATATAAATATTTGCAATGACAGCAAGACTTGCTACAAAAGTTATAAACAAAAGAATAAAGCTGCCACAGAAGTCACCAGATCAGTGCAAACATTGAAGGAGCTGATTTTTCAGCTTGATTCTTAGGAGATGAAAGCGTGAGAGAGATCGGAACTGGCTGACTGCGAATTTCCAGAGCCACACTTTGAGATGAATATTTCACATTATTATTTAAACACATGAAATCAGACTCACGTTCAACATAGGCTTGAAGAGCTTGATCAGAGTTGCTTGGCATTTTACAGTAAACATGGAGACAAAAGATGCTTGACATGATGCAAATCTCTCAACATGATGAAATGACAAAGGTTTACTCATTTGTACGGGAACTTCAATAGGGTTGTTTGGGAATCTATAGTAAACCTGAGAGACCGAGAAAACTCCAGTCTGTGCAGCAGTGGGTGTATCAGTCCAAACCTTCTCTTCATCTTCCTGCACCGAATTTACAAACGAAGAAATGATTAGCAGTTTAAAATGAAGACCTTTTTCAGAGTGCAAATAATTGGAGGAACATACAATGATAACTGGGACGATGGGCACCACAGCAAGTTGCCTGCTCTCCCTACTCCTTTGCACCGAATTTTCCGTTAGAGCTTTAATCATGGAGCCTGCAATAAAGACAATCGTAAGGTAAGAACATTTATCTTGCCTCCAGAATTTCCTTTACCTTTAGCAACGTTTGCTGCAAACACAATAAGATGTCATACATAATTAGAGAGTGGACATAAAACAAAATGTTACATTTAACACTTAGCACTAACACTTGCCTCTCTGATTTCACAACAAGCTATCTCATGGACAGCTCTAACTTCGAAATTGTTAATGTCTTATCTTGCTCATGAGAGTCTTGAAGTCGTCTAACCTGTGGCAAAAATTAACTTCGCTTGAATTGAAATATACATCAGATTAATTTTTATTTTACCTGATTTGCGTGCTCCTGTTGAAGATTTTGCAGATTTTGTGCAGATAGCGCCAATCGTTCTTCATAATACTTCCGTGTCTCAGATTCCGTCTGGAATCTTAGAGGTAAGCATGACGCCATAATAATTTCATATTGTTCACCATTTTTTGAATATTTTACATCACTCTGCCTCCACAAAAACTGCAGTTGCTACAAAAAAAAGTTTCTTGCTTTCATCCCTATCGCACAAAAGCACAATACAATAGAACGGCAAATTTTCTTTAAGAAAAATACCTGTTTGGCCTGGTTTAAAAACTCCAAGGGTCCACTTTCGGCACTACATTGGGTATTCCGGCAGCAAACAGAGAACCCAGCTGGCATGTAATAGAACTAAGCTTTTCGCCCAAATCCATAACTCGTTGCTACTCTGCAAAGGAAAAATCATGGATCTCCATGTCCAATCTACGGCCTGGGGAACAGAGAAATAAGAAAAACGACCATCATTAACCGAGGGGAGCGAAGGGCCTCTTCGAATCTGAGTAAATGCTGCTTATAAGCATCTTGGGCACCTATACTGTGCCTAGAAAGATTGTCGAAATGCTCTAACCTCCATCATAACCTGCAGAAACATGGATAATTAAAAAAACTCTCTTAGCGGGCAGAACAGAAGCCTTGAGAAGAATATAAGAGAATACCAACCACAGATTGGTAGAGGGGGTGGAGATATCTCACCGCCATAGCCATGCCGCACTACCTTGCACATGCGGTTCAAAAATGCCTCCTTTATTTTGAGGATTCAAAATCGACATTGAATGCCCGCAACGAATGTCCCGCAAGGGAACGCAGAAAAATGCGAACTTAAAAGGGAACGCCGCATGCGGCGTAAGATGCGGCGTTCCCTTGGCACGGAACCCAACCCACTCTGAAAATAAAAAAGAAGATATGTTGTTGCATTAAACGCAGGATTCTTTCTTGCAGTAATTTAAATGACGTGGTTAAGGTTAGATGCAGGCAGACATCCTAGGTTCTGGCTAATAAAATAACACGGAAGATTCCTTACAAAGCTATCAAAAATTGCCGGAGACATTTTACATTGGTAATAGGTAACTCACTTGTTTGCATATTGCATTCGAGAGGCTTTCCAATGCTTCTTCTTCAGCAACTCTCATTTCGGCAGCTATTTGCCATCAGTTTTCATCATTATTAATTCCAAATTGTTATAACAATCGTCATTCCACCAAGCACCAAACAAGGTCATCCAAGATGTAGAAAATGCCTCAGAAAGCATATTTTCTATTAGATCCTCAGCTTTTTCAATCCATCTAGATCGATCAAGGAGGTTTTCCATACAAATGTAATGATCTGATACTAGTTTGATTTTGCAATGCATGCTTGTGCAAAGGAAGCAATGTTAGCATCATCAAGTTAGCCAAACTGACGATATGCATAAACAACACTCACAAGAGACGCTTTATGTGGCATATCATGACCGATATTTGCATGTCATGGAAGAGCTGAAGAGGCCTTCTTTCCATCCCCATTTTGAGCATAGGCTGTAATAACAACATTCCAAAAGCCCAGATCATGTTGATGCATTTCATCAAATAGAATTTGGGCTTCGCTTAGACATCCTACAACTGCCATACATATTGTTGTTGTAGATGGAGGCAAATACACAAGGAAGGTAGATGTATATAGCTTCGGCATCATTTGCACATAGATCATTACAGGAAGGCCGCCCGACCTAGTAGGCACGGCCACATGATCTCTTTTTAGGTACCCCCTCCCCTTTTTTCAAAATTTAGGGGTGGGGGCCCCCACTTTAATACGGGGGTGAGTTTTGGGTACCCTTTATTTTGGCCCCCCTCCTTAACAATTTAGTTAACATTTGGGGAGGCCTCTCCTCTTTTTGACGCACCCCAAATGGGAAAATGTATACGGAGGGGCGTATTAAAACCTCACATGTGGCCATGCCTAGTTATGCTGGAAAATTTAAGGAAGGGCAAATGCCTTCTTCTTACCGAGCCATGATCCCTTGGATGATCATAAGTCGTTGCTTACAACTAGAGGAGCATAAACGATCAAGTTTTAAAGACATTTGCAACCATTTATGGCATCTCAAGGAAAGAGTTTTTAGAATGGTTATGTTAGATGTGGTTCTCCAAGCCTGGAGGGCGCAATAGCATATTGATCACACAGGCAAGTTCAATTATGCAATTACAGGGCATACTTCAACAAGAAAATCCTCACTTATCAAGACATTGCGTTGCCTTCGCAGCAAAATGCGAAAGAGTCAAGGTGCTAATTCTATGATTCTATACAATGCCATGGTTCTATTGCGCTAGCAATAGAACTGTCATTCCTTGGATGGGGACGTCCCATCATCACACTCACCTATTTATAGCCTTTGTTAGCTATCAGCGTTCTCTTGGGCTTTTGCATTTGGCTGTTGTCACCTCCACATAGCTTCCCGCCCTCCCTCCCTTCATGGATGATTTGGGATAGCTTGCACTTTTATTAACATCTCTAACAAATCTTTTATGGATGGCGTACTCATGCAACCTTTAGCTTTATCTAATACCCAATGCACATGCATCTAGCATTGTTATGCAAGTTACCTTCGAAAGAAGTATGCATTCTAGCTCCATTTCTTTGAAAAGCTCAAGTGCTTGGATGCCATATTTTCCTTGAGTTTACGCAACAAGCATGGCATTCTAGGAGACCACATCTTGATAGGCATTTCATTAAACAACGCACGTGCATTTTCTAGGCAACCACAATGTGCATACGCTCCCAAGATGGCTGTCCATGTTATTTTGGCTTGGAAAATTTTTTGAATACGGCTCTTGCGCTTTCTTTACTCCCACACTTTTCATACATTTTAATGAGGGCATTTACCACTGGAACATCACCACCAAATCCATTATTAACAATTAGTGTATGTTTTAACCACCTCCAAATAATCTGCGTTACAACAAATGTCAAGCATAGTCAAATAGGTCACAAGGTTAGGTCACAAGGTTTGGGACAATCCATGATATTTTGAGTTCTTGAAATAGCTAAAGGGCACGCTCATCATGCCCACTCCTCATACAGGAAGCAAGTATAGCATTTCACATGAAGACGCTATGCATCGAGATAATCCTGCCTGGGATGAAGAAGAGGATGTTCAGTGTCCTCTTTGATCGCGAGGTAAGAGTGTCCATCCAAAGCAGTGCCTCATAATCTTCATAACCCATTGAATCCTATTATCATTGAGAATATCTTGTACCAAGATGTTGCATGTATATTCTCTCTAGTCGAGGACTTGCTTCGAAGCCTTTTGGGATGAATTTGTGAAGCTCCTACATGGAATACTTTGTTCCATTCAATTCAGACTCAGAGATCTGGAGCAAAAACCTATTTTCAAGCTATCTATACTTGTAGTCAACTGATAACATTTGTGATTGCGGAGTCAGATGCCAAAAGATTACGATAGCTTCTTGCCTGGCCCCAAACAGTTACTTTTGCATCTTTTGAGAAGCACCTAGACATGGCCAATATTCTTGCCTAAATTTTCAGAGACATCGTCTTTTTTCTTGAAGTGGTTTCAAATTTACGTCACTGCTGCAACTGCCACCACTAGGAGCAAAGATTTTGCATCTACAAACAACACCTCTTTCAACTAAATCTTTTCAAGCATCTCTTGATCACTTTCCTGAAATCTTCTGCATTTAGAAAGTATAAGAAGTAAAATTGACATTAATATAAGTTGACTCTTGGCTCAATGACTCCTTGTGTTGTACCTTTTAATTGTACCTTTTAATGAGAGTACAAAGGCTCTGTACCAAAAGAAGCATACCTTATCAGGCTGAACAATCTTCCTCAGATTAAGTATATTAGTGCTTGTGATTGGCTTGCAATGATTTCAGTTCATGAATTTCATAAACCACAATTACCCACTTGGAAAATGCAAAACGTTACAGGGATATTTTCAGAATTTGCCATGCATTTAATACCTGCTATGATTGCCATAGAATTTTTTTGCTTATAATTTTCACATTGGTTGTTTACCTTTGTGTGACCAGCAATTGGTATCTGCTTAAATAGAAACTCCTTCAGCTGGAAGAGAAAGACTTACAACAAAACCACGATAGATGAGGCACAAGTGGCCATTGTCTCCAACCCTAGTATTATGCTCCAATATACAGAATTTTCGACAATTTTCATTGCCATGGACCATGAGTAACCACTTCTAGTACGGTTCTTCCGGTATTCTTTTGGTCCATCTAGGATATTATTGCTGTCAATGCTATCATCATAGGCCCCAATGAGATGAACCTCCAAAATAGTATTTTCATTTGAAAGAACGGATTCAACCATTTGTTTCATGCCTTCAAATACACAATTTAGAAAGTCCAGATGTCCAACACTTGTCCTGGGATCGGCTATTAACTTCAGTTATAAGTTACTCATAAGGCATAGACAAAAGAAAAGGTCAAATTTATCAATAACATAGTACTCAGGTAGCCAGGGTAATTAGCAATATGGAATGTGTCATTCTGCAGTTTCAAAAACCTAAAGAGCTAAGATATACTTCCTTTAGATATTTATCTAATAAGTTAATTTTTTCTCTACAATGTATTATGATATGGCAGTCTTGCTGTCCGAATGCTTTTTGCCATTTGAGTGTTCACATTGCAATACACAACATCATTGGTCGACTTGGAATAGAATCTATGGGTGGGCCTGGCGCTGAAAGTTAAAGAACATGTCTTCCTTCAACCCTAATGACTAGCAAACCACTCTGTTTATAATCTCAAAAATTTTCTAAAAGATATTTTACAGCAGGTAAGAATGCTTATAAGCCTGATTCTGAGTTCCTGAGAGCAAGGCCTATACATGTTGTCATTTCTTCTGTCCCAACAACCTATTCATTACATTGGTACATAAGGCAATTCATACATGCTTCGCTACAAAGTTTCTTGTCAAATGTTGTCCATGCATTCTTTAACATTTCATGTCTGCCAAACATGGTAATAAGGGCATTACCTACGACTTCTTCTGACTCGAGCCATTCTGTACAAGCAATGATTTGGCTCTAATCTTTTCCCATTTTCACATGCTTCTAAGCTGGAAACACGTGATCTTACTAGGGTTTCATGCTGGAAGTCACATTGACAGGTGCTTGCCGTTTCCTCCCTCACTCCGGAGTGCTCGAAAGTTGTAGGCCTCACAAACGATGGAGGGGGATCTGCATGCACTGAAGAAGCGGACACATAATGGCGAGGGCTCCTCTCCCTCGGAGTACATCACACAGACTGAGGCAATACATGCCCTGGAGGGAAAGCTGAATGCCATTCAGGACAAGCTGACAGGTGTGGAGATGTAAACACCCAACCGGCAACTATTCTCAAGAAACAGTTGGCGAAAGAAAAAGAACGTATTTCGACGCTGGAAGAACGCATTAGGCCACTGGATGACCGCTTTGGGCTGGCTGACTTTGAGCGCAGACAAGCACGCGATACTGTCGCCCAGCTAAGAAGTGAATTGACAGCGATGTCCCGCACCCTGAACGATGCAACCCGACGTCTAGATCAGCTCCAACGGCAAATGTCAGAGGACGTGGTACAGCTGCAAAATGAGCTCAGACAGGCAGTGGTGCAGGTTGCACAGTTGATTGCCCCAAACGGCCGGTTGGCAGACCAGGAGGCTACAATGTCTGGGATGCAGGGGAGGTTGGACACCCTAGAAAAGAGACAGCCTGAAAGTCAAGAGGCAGCGCCCAGGCTTTCGGCCCTTGAGAAGAGGATGGCCGAGTTCCAGCGGGAGATGTATGATCTGCGCATGCAGATGAAACAGACAAGTACCACCACAGGGGCAGCACCATCACCATGCCCAATACCTGAGGCAGAGGTTGCACAGGGAATTAGACGGGTCCTTCGCGAGGAGAAGGACCGCCAGTCTCGTCAGCTGAACATTGTGGTTCGGGGCTTGCCTGAAGAACAAGGGGAAGATCTCCCAGCTAAGCTCCATGCCCTGGTATTGGCAAGGTTCCAATTGCAGCACTTGACAGTAGGAAACCCGACCAGAGTCGGAGGGCCAAGCATGAGACCCCGACTAGTTAAACTCACAGTGCTCGACCAGGCATCGAAGACGTTGATGCTGCAGCGCGCTAGTCGCTTGAAGGGGACATCGGTGTACTTAGACATGGATCTGACCCCGGCTCAACAGAAGGAGAGGCAGGAGGAGTTCGCAAAGATTAGACAGGTCAGGCAGGCAGGGGGATCGGCAGGCCTGGTGAATGGCAAGATGAAGGTATTTGTGCCTCCACGGCCAACAGTGGCAAAAGCGGCGACCAGGGAACCAAGTACTTCTGGATCCCCCACCTCCAGAATGGCGGATCACACACAGCAGCCAGGACCAAGTATCCGGGCACCACCCACAGCAGCAGAGCCGGGCATGAGAGCCCCGACACCTGCCAATGGCCCAACTCCTGCAGCCTCCATGGGGACTGGGATAGGGCAGTCACCACAGACAGCATAGGAAGAGTGCCTTCGAATTGTATCATGGAACTGTAGGGGATTTCCCTGGAAGCGCGGCGAGGGCATTGCTGAAATTGCTACAGGCATGGACATCATCTTCTTGCAAGAGACATGGAAATATAGCGGTCATCTGTTACTGGACATCCCATGCCAGGGTACCATCATTTCTCACTGGCCAATGAGCGCCATGGCAAGCGATGGTATGGAGGGGTCGCGTGCTACTTCAAAGATGCTATAGCATCCACAGTCTCGCTACACAAGGCTGATAGACTCAACCGCTACCTGTGGATACGAGTGCTGCAGCCTCACCATCGCCCACTGTTTATCGCAGGATGTTATATACTCCATGAAACTTCTAAGTTCTACAGGGTTCATCAGGCAGAGATAGATGTGCATATGCCCTATAGGGAACTGTATGATGACATAGAGCAGCATCGCCAGGAGGGTCATGTATTTTTATTGGGAGATTTCAATGCACGTATGGCACAGTGGCAGTCGGTCACCTTTCAGGGAAATGCTGACTCCAACCCACAAGACGCTCCCAGGATACAGTCTCCGAAGCCTTCAGAAGAGAGTTGGTCCAGCTATGTCAGATCTTTGACATGGTGATCTGCAATGGTATGCTCAGATGGCCGCGATCAGGGGGCTTCACTTGCAGAAGCGACGGGGGCAATGGTGGAGCCAGCGTGGTGGACTATCTCCTAGCTCCAGTGCCAGATCTTGATATCATTAGAGATTTCGCGACATGCACAGGAACAAGAGATGAAGAGACTTTATCAGACCACTGCCCACTTTATGTCACTTTGGATTGGAGGCACTCAGTGGCGTGGCCACAGGACAGGCGCTCTCGGGGTTTGGGATACACCCCGAACTATCGGAAGCAAGCAGGATATGAGGTGGCGCTTGAACGTTAGCTACAGGGGATTGATGTGCTCTATACATTGCATGATAAGTGTGAATGGTTGGTGAAGGCCTTACTCGCAGCAGCTAGTGAATGCTTTGCAGCAAGAAAGCCCCCGCGAAGGGACACTGCGCAATTCCCTCAAAACCCCTGGTTTGACGCTGAATGTAAGGCTCTAAAGAGTCAGCTACGCACCATCTTAGATCCACAGCTCCGGCAACAGACCATTAGGGACTATAAGGCATTCTTGAAATCCAAAAAGCATCGCTACCTTGCAGCAAATCAGCAACACATGTTTGATCTACTGCTGACTGAGCCAAAAGCCTTTTGGCGTACTGTATAAGAGGCATCAACCACCTGGCAATGTTACCTCAGACCAGTGGAGACAGCGGTTAGAGGAGTTGTATGATCCCCCAGGAGCAATTGCTGACGTACCAGATCAGCTAGGAGAAACACTACAGCTTTCAGAGGAGGACATCCACTAGGGTCTTAGGCATCTTGCTAATGGTAAAGCAAAGGACTTGCAGGGACTTCAGGCCGAGCTGTTGAAATGGGGTGGGCCAGCTTTGCTCGGGCCTTTGACAGGGATAATCAATCAGGCCATCAGAGAGGGCTTCCCGCAGGAATGGATGGTTAGCGAGGTCACCCCTATTCATAAGACGGGAAGCAGGGATGACTCCACCAACTACCGTATGATCATGGTCAGCCTGTTACTCGCAAAACTTCTAGCAGGTGTGCTGGAGAAGAAGTTAATGCGATAGGCGGAGGAAGCTAAAGTACGTGCAGTTGGCCAGGCAGGTTTCCGCCCTGCCCACTCCACGAGTGATCATATTTTTACTCTCAGAATCCTTATGGAAGCTAGCCGCAATGCACGACGTGACTTGTATTGCTGTTTCGTGGATTTTAAGACGGCATATGATACGGTCCCTCGGGACCTGTTGTGGCAACGCTTACAGGATCTACATGTCCCACAGGATTTGCAGAATGCCATCTACCGGCTCTATGACGGGATATATGCCATTTTGCCTGCGTCAGACCACCGGGTGAACAGCACGATAGGTGTTAAACAGGGATGCCCGTTATCTCCAACGCTTTTTGGACTCTATATTGACAAGTTGGAGACCTGGATGCAAGAACATGGAGCTGGTGGCCCGCAGTTGCCAGAGGCATATACAATAAAACAGTTGCTCTATGCAGACGATCTGGGCTTATTGTCCCATACAGCTAGGACTATGCAGGAACATTTGGATGCTCTCAGTCAATTCTGTGACATAGCAGGAATGACAGTCACCCAGCAGAAAACCAAGTTGTTGCCAATCCTGTCTGCGCAGCATGATATCCCAGACTTCTATTACAGAGGACAAAGGATGGAAGTTGTAAGGACCTTTAAGTATCTGGGAATCGATTTCTCTGCTAACATGCTATGGGATGACTGTGTAGAAAGAAGGGTCAGTGCAGGATGGAAAGCCTTGTATGCAATGCAGAATAGCTGTTACAGAATAGATCTCTGCGATTGGGCACGCAAAGCACACTTGTTCCGAGCACTCGTAGAACCAGTATTGCTGTATGGGGTAGAGGTCTGGGGGCCAGCAATTAGCAAGGGTACTTGGGATAAGCTAGAGAGGGTACATAAGGCTTTCCTGACATACAGCCTAGGCGTCAAGGACACGGTGCCTTATCCGATTTTGCTGTATGAGACTAGCTTTTGGCCCCTGCAGCATTCTGCTATGCGCAGGCACCTTGCGTATTTCCATAAGGTTGACAGAATAGATGCACGTCGTCTTCCTCCCCGGGCTCTGTTATTGGCACAAGGGCCACAACGTCTGAAGAGAGTGTGGCAGGAGCATTGTAGGGGATGGTTCGCAAGATGGTCTATAGACTATCAACACATTATGGATATGTCGGATATCGCGAAACAGGAGCTGCATTTGAATGAACGCTTTGCTGCCTCTCTGTGAGATGCGCCCACTCTTGCAAAGCCCAAAACAGAGCACTACCACATGCAGGTTAATCCGTCGCTTGAACATGGCCCCCACCAGTGTTTGAAGGCACACATCTCTACCAAGAAACGTAGAGCTGCAATAAGGACAGGGTCCCACCATCTTAGAATTGAGACATGGCACTGGGGTACGAATGCAGGGCAGGGAATCCCCCGACATGAGAGATTATGCCAGTGCTGTCACATGCAGATAGTAGAAGATGAACACCATGCTCTACAGGAATGCCCAACATATGCACATCCGAGCAGCTCATGCCGATCTCAAATGCTCTGAGATAGCAATTCATCAACTGCTGGCTTCGCCAATGGTTGCACGTCTTGTGTCCTACATTCTGCAAGTCTCCACCATCAGAGAGTCCCTCACAGCACAGGGAATTTGAGCGCCCAGATAGGGCCTCTGAACGCCTATTACAAGGGTTTTTCCTCCCACATGGGGGGTTTTTTCATCCCAGTGGTAGAGACACATTCTACAGGGTTTCTGTGGTTTTCTTTTGTGTTTGAAAACTTTACGCTATATTGTATCACTGTCTCATAGGCCAGTTGGCCTCCGTGGACGTTAAAATATAATTCCTTCCTTCCTTTCTTATATTATATCCGCCAGCATGGTGCTTCTAGATGACGTACTGTCTAGGTATGGCGGGGTGCATCTACTTGGCAGATGCTATGGTGTGTGTAGTGGATTCTATATTTATAGGCTATGCAAGCTATGTGCAGGCTATGTTGACTCTACTGGATAACTCCTATGCATGTTACTAACATATGGAAGCATATGTAGAGTATTTGATAGTATGTGGGACTACGTGTGTATATAATTACCTTGTATTGTTGTCATCTTGTTATCTGTATACGTGGCTTTATAGCCTCGTAGGATGCAGCACTTGTGTATTCTGATGGTTTATGCGAATATGAATCAAAGTTTTTTTTTTACCGAAAACTTTGGTTCATAACAGTGGTATCAGAGGCTAAGTTGCGGCTTGGACCTTGAGTAATTGAGATGGAGCATGTTGAGACTAGTGCAGGCACACATACTATAGCAGGGCAGGCGACTCGTATGGAGGATGAACCTGATATACGAGGGCTGGCTGCTCGTGTACAGAAAACCCAGAAGAACTTGGTATCCATGCAGACGAAGTGGAGTAAGGATTTGCTGGTGTGCAGCAGAGCCTCAAGGTTGTTTTAGACACTCAGGCTACTAAGAGAACTGTATTGGAGATCTTTCTGGCAAAGATGGCCATGAAAAGTCTGGGGAGAAAGGTGACCCAGATGTACCTGGTACTAGTGTTGCTATGGAGCAGTCATTGAAGAGTTCCGGATTGAGCAAAGAGGACATAGGTAGTCTTGAGCACACCAAGATCCCGGATTGGGATGGGAAAGACACTGCCAAGGAGGCGATGGCTTGGATTGACAAGCTTGAGACCGTTTTATAGGCTATCAATAAAGGCGACAATGCATGGTTCTTTATTGCGCAGATGCGGCCGAAATCGGACGTCTATAATTGGTGGAACGTTCCTATCATGAATAAGAAGGTTAACATTTGGTCTGAATTCGAGAAAATGATGCTCGTGATGCGCTTGAGAAGTTGTGGTACTGTAAACAAGCAAATTCTCTCAATGCTTTCATCAATAAGGTGTGGAATTATATCCACAAGATTGGAGATTTGACTGAGGCTCAACAGATTGACTTCTTTTTAGGTGGTCTGTCCAGTGTTACTCTTAAAAAAGAGATACTAGATTGAAGTTCGAAGATTTTTAGAGAACGACTATGTTAGCTTGTCAGCTTAGGGAAGAGGATGAGTCCTTTAAGAGGACACCTCGAAAGTTGTCAAAGAAGAAATCTAGGTTTTTCAAAAAGAAAAAGTCTGAACAGTCTAAGCCTAAGTCTGCAGGTGGAGAGTCCAAGAAGCGCAAGGCGGACTTTAAGTCTAGTGGTTCCAGGAAGGGAATTATCTGCTATAGATGTGAAGAGTCTGGGCACATCAGTCATGAATGCTCTCAGCCACAGAATAAGAAAGCTAATAACAAGAAAGCAAACGTGACAAAAAAGGGCTAATGAGGAATTGGAATCTAAGATAGTTTCAGCCATTGCCATGGAAGAGCTTTGCATGCTAGATAAGCCCACAAGCAAGGATATCATACATATGTTTGCGGGACATGTTATTAGGTTTTTAAGTAGGATCATAGGCTGAAATGTAATTGTATTGTTGGATTGTAACTCTCCATACATGTTTATCTCCTTTAAGTTGGTGGGACAATTGAAATTACGTTGTGTAAAGACCAACTGGTATAAGGTTGATGGGCCTTTTGTTAATAATTCTCAGGAGGGGGATCCCAAAGCAGTTGGGGTGCTCTTGAGCATTCAAGGTTACCAAGAAAGGAAGAGATATACTTGGAGTTATTAGATACGTCCTTTAACTGCTACCATTGTCATATCCATCCTAAATTTAGTTTTTTTTTTTTTTTGGTTGCCCCTAAGGGGCAAACCCTTGCTCATGTGGGTTTTCGGCATATTCTAAGTATATACCAGAATATCTTAGAATATGCCAAAAACTGCTCCAAACCCTTTGTTGCCTGTAAACTGGCGGTCGCCATCGTTGCTGGGCGGCCACTGTGCAAACCGGCTAACCGGCTGTGCTATTTCCACTGAATCTGAGAGCAGAGCTCTTTTGCCTATCTCTTTTCAAATCTTGTGTTGCTCTATCGCCATAGCTGGATCCTTGGAGGAATTATGCTTCTTTCTTCAATTTGAGTCATCTTTTACCCTCATTCAGCTTATAAGGCTGTTGAATTGCTTCTAGTTTTGGTATTATGAGCAACATATCATTATCTACTATGATGACAATTCAAGTAGCCCAAGGAAGACAAAACAGGCCATGCTCTTGCCTGTCTTGATGAATTTAGCGGTTGAATGGTTGTAGCATTTCGTGGAACCGGTTCCCCTCCTTCAGAAGATGGAATGGCAGATCTTGACACATACTAGACCACATTTGATCAACGATTTCCAGGTATTTTATCTTTGCCTACCTCCATATGCTTTATATTTCGTAACCAAACTTAGAATCGGCCAGATTCTGCATTATTTGTATTCTATCAATCCAGCTCAAAAAATGCTGGTATTATAAGCCTATCATGCCACAATGGAAAACTAGCAAGCAGATGCAAGACAAAGAATACACAGTGCATTCCTCTCTCCACACTTCAATACATTGGAAACATCATAGAAAAGGTACAGGGAATAAACCTTTGTCATCAATTTTGCCCCAATTTCCATTCCATTTAGACGCGTGTTCCTGAATACCAGGTTTTCAACCTTAACCAGTAACAACATATAGATACATCAGTATGAACCTGAGCTGGTACACTGTCGAGAATTTACTAATACTTACCAAATGGGATCTTAAGAATAGAAGATGGTTTTGCACGAAGTCCGAGGCGTTTGGCATGCAGGTTTAAACTTTTCCACCATAAATAGCCTCCACGCGGTCCTATGCAAGAGAATGGATTGATTCTGTTAACAAAGAATATCCCAGCATTTCGAGGAAATTCTAGCCTTCTACATAGGATTACAAAGCTAGTTATTGACATTGAAATTAGACCAAGTTCTTTGAAAACTAAATATATCTCAGGAATATAAATAAATGTAATAAGAACAATATGGTGTTACCAACCTGAAGGCCTGGAGTTCCCTTGCCACTCTTTTCAAGTTGAGCGATTGCATTGTACAGCTCCATCTTTTGTACCTGTGACAGAGAGAAAATATCTTTAATGATGCACTATAATGTCATAGAGATGGCCGTTAAAAAATAGGTCAAAGTAGGATTTGCCTCTTGAGGCTAACGAGGCATTGATCTCATTTTCCATGGACAGAAAGCAGAAAGCATGACTCCCCAAAAAAGAAGGAATATGAAATGATAAAATAATTTACATTACTGCAATGATTCATAGCATTGCAAAGATAAAGATGCAGATAGAGTTAAACTGGGTAGGGAAAAATCATAAACAAACTTTGAGTCTATCTTAAGTCCGATAAGTGACCAAGCATGAATGTTGAGATCAACCAGTGGGCTTCACGAACTTTAAAGCATTTGTTCCAGCAGTTGTAAGACAGAGAACTTGCATGAAATCAGGGATGTTATACCGTATGAAAGGAAGGATTAATAAGATGCATATTGCTCAATGCACGCAAGAATGGCCAGGTTCTCTGTTTTATAATAAAGATTATTACCTGGATATCATAGAATGTCGCTTCATCTGCAAGCAGACTATAACCCGCTTTTCTAAATTTATCATCATAGTTCTTTGCCAGCAACTCTACCTGCAAATCAAAGTTGTCTTTGAGGCAAAAAATAAGCAGAGATAGAACTCAGATCTATCAATACAAAACATACCTAGTGCCGATCAGCAGAAACTCTCTCTGAAATTTTGCAAGCCGGTTATCACATCTACTCTTACGCAATATCTGCAAAAGAGCATGAAACAATCGTACATTTGAAATTCTTGATGATGATGATGATCTCACACTCGGGAAATTAATAAAACGTGAGTGATATCAACATAGTGATGAAGAATATGCCTGTGTATGTGCTATTATAGGGAATATTTATGCACATGCCATACAAAAGCACAATATATATAAAAGCTTTAAAAAGACCAAGTTTCAAGAAGCAGCATACATTGTACTAATTCATGCTATGCATCTAACATTAAAATATTGCCTTTTCCTAACTCAAACACTTCATGGGGAGAAAAAGGTACGTGTGGAGCAAAATAAAGTAATCTACAAAAACATGCTTACAATTTCTTGCACTTTGCCATGATAAAACTCTATTTTTGAGGTTGCATCCATAATCGCTTTATCAAGCTCAAATACCTATCACATGTTCTACATTACCAATAAAATCAAAAGACCTGATAATTTTTTAGCGTGCTAAAAAATAGGTTTTATTGCAAAATGGATTTGCCGGCAGAAGTGTCTTAAGGAAATGTAAATGGAGATGAATAGACACATTTACAACAACATGACTAGAATTTCCTAGTACAACATGGAATTAAGATATTTATAGATTACCTTCAAATCCACTTCCTCTGCGTCTCTGTGCTTAGATTTTAGATTCTCTTGGTCATCTTTGTACGCCGCAGTAACTCTGGTTCTAATACTGGTACCTTTGACTTATATTGCATGGGTCGGTGGCTTCATCATCCGCTTTTGGGGGCTGAGGTTGTAATGGTAGTTGTTGAGCATCTGAATGGTTTGGAATGAATGGCACTACCTGATTATCATGCACATAAATGCAAACATATTGATTCAGCCATTTTTTAAAGTCCAGTTACTTGCCAGGAGTTTATAGCGACTAGATAAGCCAATTCAATTTTGTGGCATGAGCAAGAGCCTTGGTTTGTCGAGATGATTTGCGTGAGGGACTAATCGGACAACATGTGTGTTTCTTTCCTGGTCTAGCGCAAAACGTACTTCGGGCCAATGTGTATTTGTCGTCATCGTATTATGATCTACGACTTGTAGTTAACATTAACTTTTGTACTCCAGAAATGACGCTTAAAAAAAATATATTAAGATGTTCCCTTACAAAGTATTATTTAGTGACCAGAAAAATATCCAAGAAAATAGCCATCAGTGGGTACAATAAAACTTATGTAATATCTCAAATTATGAAGTTTAAGAATTAATGCATTTTTTTAGTTTCTATTTGGATTATTTTTCATTTGATATTGGATTTTAGCATGTTCTAAATTTTTATCTTGATTTTTTGAACTGATTTTGAAAAAAAAAAGAAAAAAAAAAGTACTAGTTTCCAGAGTACCTAATGTAGGTACTTTGGTAGGTTCTAAAACTGGACACCCCTAACATGCTTTTGCCCGAAGGTAAGATGGTGTCATTTTAGTTATCATTCTCCTGCTCAAAAAAAATTTCGTCATACAATATCCTCCTATTTCAAAAGACCGGCATTCTGAAGTAACATAGATGGGTATCTTTGGTCTGTTATGGGTGGTGTGTTTTTCTGGTTTGGAAAAAAAAAAAAAGAATTCAAAGAACATTATTAAGTTTATGAATAACACATAAACCATCAAATATAACACAGAACTCATAACACACCAAAACAAAAAGTTTCAATTTGTTTGGAATCTCTTCAATATCTTCAACAAAGCTTACTAGATATAGGACAAAAGATATGACTAGAATGATCAGCTGAACAGGGAGTACGATTTGCTATTGTGCAAATCATGTTTTAATCAGGTGTGAAACCCTAACAAATCCGCTAGGAAATTTGCTGTTTCGACCTAGAAAACTTAACCAAATATGAGCATATCATATATCATCAGAAAGATCCCAAAGAGAAGCTTTCCAATGCAATAAAAAACACACCAAAGGGAGTTCGGATTCAAAAGTTATGATAAAATGATATTACTATCAAATTTGCACTTTGTAAAAAAGGTATCTGGATTGAAAAGTACAAAAGGTAGGTATCTATCATCTGGGTCAAATCATATGCCAATGGGAAGCTCTCTAGATCATCTGAATCTGACCTTTGTAGCTCAAGTTATGAATGCGAAAAGGAACACTTCAACTTACATGGAATGGATTATTTGGATGCTTAAAGTTAATGATAGAAAAAGAAGTAGTGAATGACAAATTTCGAGGAACCCTTGCAGCCTACCTGTTGAGATCAAGAATTTTCGATATAAAAAAAATTCAAGTTTTCCGATAAAAAACCATGGAATTCTTCACATTTTCCACAATTTCTGGCTGAAAACTAGTTTTTTGCTTAATGCTCCCTGCTACCTTAAATTTTGTAGGAAATTTACCTTTGTCTATACAGAGTTTGTCGCTCACAGGAAAGAAGTGTTAAAAGGAACAGGTTGGGTCCTCGTATTCATTTTGTATTCATTTTGCCGCAGGCTAATTTTTGGGTTGCCCCTAAGGGGGCAAACCCTTGTTTATGTGGGTTTATGGCATATTCTTAGTATATGCCAGTATATGCATGGAATATGCTAATGACTGCTAAAAACCCACTGTTGGCCGTAAACTGGCAGCCATTTATGTTGCAGGGGAGCCCCTCTCGAAACCGGTTAACTGGTTCTAATCTAGGTGTTCTAATCTGTTAGTGCCGGAACTGGCGATGGCACCGGACTGGTCTGAACTGATGTAAGTTAGCAGGCTGAGTTTCTCTTGCGTTTTTCTGCGCTGTATGAGCAGCAAGAGTCTGCTTTCAGAAATTTTGCACTGGAGGCCAACCCACTACCGGTGGGCTGCAAAACCATCCCAAATAAGTTAACGAGAAAAATATCGATAAGAATCTCCCAAAATCTACCTTGAAATAAGCTGCATTGCATCGAAGAAATACGATTCATAAAAGCTACTCCATGGATACATGGGCGGGGTAAGGAGATTAACACCCTTTTGTTCAGAATCAGAGGTCGGAACTAGGCGGCCATCAGCAAATCCGGAACCGATTGCTCCCCAAACTACACCCTTGGCCATGGTTGTACCCTTTGCAACCTCCTTCTTTACAGTGCCGGACTCCTTAATCGATTCACTGGAACCTGAAAACTTCTTTCCAAGACCAAGACAGAGCTCCGTCTCCCTAAAGTTGAGATCCAGACATTCTTCTGTTCCATATCCAAGCTATCAACTCATTAGTTTCATGTAGCCAGACATGTCTGAAAGGAAAAATCGAATGAGTTTGTGCTTAGCTGGGGTGATCGGCTCAACCATGGCTTCGAATCCAGAGCTGGTGATTCTTATGCATCGATCCTGCTGGTAAACGTAGCCGATTATGGAGCCCCCTGATTACTTGTTTAATAGAAAGAGTTTTTCAGAGACCTGCTCATGATATGATCAATATAAAAATGCCCCTACCTAGCTTTCAAGAGCTGAACTCCATCGCCTGCAGCTTGAGCATTATCTCTTTTGGAAATCTAGGCCAGATCTAAGGTCTATGCTTTTATACTGAGGCATGCAAACAGACATGCAAAGTTGAAACGCATGCAAATAGACATGGAAAGAAAGGCATTCAGTCTGCAGCAAAGGAAAGGGGGCCGGAGATAGCGCCATAGCTGCAACCTCGGTTCTGGATAATGGAAGCGTCGCCATGGCTATGGAGCGGCAGGTAAGGAAAAGATAAGTTCATAAGGCCTCTGAGTCGAGAACGGCCCAGAATGTCAGAAAGAGACAGTTCTGCATGTGTCAGACTCGTACTGCCAGAGAGCCATCATTTTTGGGTGTGGGCAGTCAACAACAGGTAGGAGTCGACAGTCTGACACTCCTCCCATTAATCCACGTATCTACCTACCCCCGATTATGTCCGTTGATGCCTTATTGCCACCCGGTTTCTTGGTGATTACACTTTAAAAAGAAAGGTTTCCCTTTTGATCAAGGTTAGCTTTCTATATAATTTAATATCACTAGGGGTTGAAGTGTATTTCGTGGCCAAGGTGGAGGTACGAGTCCCCCAGCCGTTTTTCCAAATCCCCCTAGTTAGTTCTCCTTGTTATTCAAGGTTAGGTTTCCAGCCGATCTTGCTTTTTGCACCCTAGATAAATGCATGAAAAGTGCCGGAATGGGCATGCAGAGATCAAGCACATGCAGTTGCATGGTGCGGAATAACATCTGGAGTTAGCGCCATAGTCGGAGCTTTAAAATCTCACCATGCCGGAATGGAGTGGTCGCCATGGCCATGGCCTCTCTACTAAGGAGGAAGAAAATGTTAAAGGTGCCAGGCTCGAATTTTTCCCGGACAGTCGGAATGCGACAGTGCACAGCGTACTGCCAGTTTGCCTGTCATGATTTTTTCGTATGGACAGAGGTAGGTGGAGGCAGACAGCCTGGGAAACCCCACGTGTCTACCTAATTTTTCAACTTGTCTGTTGATGTCCTCTTCCCGCCCGCTTTATTGGTGATAACACTTTAAAAAGTAAGGTTTCTGCCTTTAATCGAGGTTAGATTTCCATCTGAGTTCTCTTTTCAACAATTTTCAATAAGGCTACAAATTCTGCATGGTGGTGTTTTATTGCTAAAATCTTTAGCATGGGCGTTGTTTTATTTTAAAAAATTGGTGGTGATCCTCAAATTCCAACTGCTTCATGTACGAGTAGTGGACGTGGAAAACTTCACCTTTTGGTTCAATGATTGATTTTTGAGTGCTAAAATTTTGCAATGGTCCTCAAATCCACTTGCATTGTGTCAAATAACCGACTTTAAGGTGGAAGACTTGACCTTTTCTATTAAACTTGTCCTTATGCTTCTGCAATACTTGTTCTATGCCGAGCACCAAAGATTCCTTCAGGGCAATTCCCATAAAATCATGGTATCAAGTATTCTATTGTTTTGAAGTAGAAATTTTGATTGATTGTGAAAACATGACTTTGAAGTATGATTTAAGCCACTTCACCCTCCGGCCATGGAGGGCAACCCTCCGTGCGCAGCACCTTGTTTTAAGGTTGGTTTAAGAGTCAGAAACGACTATTAAGGCTCGTGCAATTGGAAATAAAGGAATTATGACCTCATTGAATTGTTCGCAATCTTCAAAGCCCCATTTATTGTGCCCCAAGATGAGATGTTCTAGACTGCCAAGCTCCTCTGCCATTGAGATTGAGTCTGACAAAGTCTTGCCTTCCATATTCAGAGCTTTGAGCAAATAGCATGCACCTTATAGGAGGTTTCTGAGCTTTGAGCAAATAGCATGTACCTTATAGGAGGTTTCTGAGGCATGGTTTAAATGGCCGTTTTCATTTATATCTTGTTTTGTGGAGATGTTTTCTCCAAATCAAAATGCTTTCATAGTTGCTGCTGGTTTCAAGCAACTTCTTTAGACAAGATGCCATGCCATACTAACTGTCGTGTTCATGTGCAGGATATTTAAAGGTGGAAACGTAATGGAGCTTACACACTACAGCCAATGCAAAATATTAATTTCCACGGCATGTATTGGTTTGAGGAGCTCCATAGGTGCTCTAAATGAGATCATAGACCACCAAGAAATTACAGCATAAGCCCATGAACAAAATTCACATTTTCCCCTTGTTCAATTGCCACAATTCTCGTGCGTGATGAACTGACAAATAGATGGAAATAGAACAATATGGTGGAAATAGATGGTAGGCTAATTGGTCTCTATCCAATCATCAAATGATGTAGAGAAGACAGTTTGTTAATTCATAATTCCAATCTGACCATTAAGCCCAATTGTATTGGATGCCTTCTTCCTCCAGATGGCAAGAACCTCATCAGTGCGATATCTTTGAGTACAAGTGGAAAGCTCCAAGGGTGTTGTGATCCCATGTTCATGTGCTAAAAGGCCTGTATATGCTATCATAGCTCCATTATCGATGCAGTATCTTTCATCTGTTGCAAACAGCTTACCCCCTCGCTCTTCACACATAAGTTGCATCATCTTTTGCAGTCTTTCATTACAACCAACACCACCAACAATCAAAACATCTTTCTTATCACAATGTGCCATTGCCCTTTCTGTAATCTCAACCAACATTGCAAACAGGGTTTCCTATGAAGTCATATATGCGATGTTAAAACTGTTAAGAGAAAAGTTAAAAAAGTTAATCAGCATCTCTACAAACATCACAAGAATACCTGCAGTGAAAAGCACAGGTCTGCTGGTGTGCACTCCTGACTAGCAAGCTTTTCTGTTGCAACAGCTTCAATATAACTCAAAATTCCACTAAATGAAACATCCATTCCTTTAACTACATAGGGAAGCTCTATAAATTCCTTTCCTTCCTTTGCTAGCTGCAATTTTTAATAGCAGAAATCAGAAAATCAACATCAACATAATGCAAGCGAAACTTATCCAAGGCCTTTAAAGAAACTCATCTACTTTTGAAAATACCTGCTCAATGTTGTAGCCAGGACTAGGATCATTAGATATCTTAAGTACTCTCGCAAATCTGTCTAAGCAATTTCCGACAGCAATATCTATTGTTTCCCCAAAAATCCTGTACCTCCCTTCGCTATAAGCAATAACTTGTGTATTACCCCCGCTGACATACAATACCACAGGGTCCTCAGCTCCTGTTACAATTCTTCCCATTTCAATATGAGCAACACAGTGGTTTACTGCAACAATAGGTTTATTCCATAGCTGCGATAAAATCCTAACAACAATGGCTACAGCTTGCAAGGGTGCACCCATGCCTGGCCCTTTAGTGTAACAAAGGCAATCCAAATCCTCGGGCTTTACATTTGCCTCAGATAAGGCCTGTGTAACCAAGGGCAAAATGTGCTGCTGGTGATGAACTGCAGTTTCTCTTGGTAGGAAGCCCTCACCTGGGGGTGTTATGTATGTTCGACGAGGATTTGAAAGAATGGAGCCATCACTCTTTACCACACCTATTCCAATCTTATTTGCAGAGCCCTCGAACCCTAATGCTAGCATCTTTGAAGCTTCAAACAGGCAGCAGATAATTCCAGGTAAGATTTATTCCTTGTGCATAAAAGACTGTTCTACCCTTCTCACAGCAGCTTCCTGGTGTTGAAATGCTGTCTTTCAGACTTGCGTATTTGAATCAAGAAGACGAACCCCTTTGAACAAAACGGGCTTCGATATTTTCACGATTTAATTTGCATGCACGTTCGACGGGGAGAAGAATCATTCATTTGGGTTATACGACAAAACCCTAAACATAAAAATTCCATGGGTCTTTGCATCCAGCTCTGCTCGCCATTGCACTGCCAATCTACGAGCCAAACAGAAAAAAATTCAGTAGAAACAGCCGGTTAGCCGGTTCCCACAGTAGCGTTATCGGATCCGATAGAGCAACACAATGAAAGGGGCAATAGAAAAACAAGTTGAAATAAACAACATTTCGGAAGAAACTGGAACCCTAATTCTACTATGGCGGAAGTAACGAAAGCCCCAACCTTAGTTGCTCTATCCTTATTGCTCTATCCTTATTGCGTTATTTCGATCATTGGATCGAAGCATTATTCCATGAATGTGCCAAATCAAGGGTTGTGAAATTTCCACATCAGACCTCCGTATACACCCGCGCACCCCATACGCCCTTTCTACGTATCTACATACACCTAATACATACAAATAAATAGTGAAGGTCATAACATTGCATTTACAACAGATGCACACTAACATAAGAGTGAACTAAAGTCAACAGGTGACATATATTACATTGGCAGATATACAGTGAACCAAAGTGAACAGCTCACACATATTACATTGGCAGATGTCCATATCTGAAAACAAGAGTCGTGAAAAGAGCTTCAACAACAAGCTTTCACAAAGGGCGTCCTTACCCAAGACGTCTGTACATAAGTAGAAGACTGTACACATTTCCAAGAAAGAAAACGACAGATGCACCCTATATTACACTACAGAACTCTGCACTCATGAAAAACCCTTGTATTCACAAAAAACAGTCCTGGCTTTACAAAGAACTCCAAGGAGCACCCAGCCAATTCTCAGTCATTCCAATTGTACAACTCCAGCTCACCTCGCCCCTGTACCAGCCATGTCTCCGTCCACACGGTAGCAATTGGAATTGCAGCTAGACAATCAATGTACTTTTCAAGAAAGTTCGTTGCTGCAACAAATGATTGATGTGTCTCCACCGTCTCCATTACAGAAAACACAGACAAAGGAAGAAAACGCTCCACAATTAAGCAATCGAAGAGCACACCTGATGAGCCCTCAATCAGCCCACACGCCACATAACTGCTATCAGCGAAGTATTCCTTCTTGAATGTGCTGAAGAATTTCTTCACCTCACTGGCAAGCAGGACAAAACTTTCCGGCACTGGCAATCCCATCTCAAGCGCCTCCTGCTTGTAAAGCACTAACAAATACAGAGAAGGCATGTCTCCAGCGACCAAGAATGCTGCCACAAACGCCCTTTTTGGCAAGGCATATGCCAGGGAGCCTCCAGGCCTCCAGCGACACCATCTGGCCGCCCAGCATGGCCGCCATCTCCTCCAGCAAATAAGGGCGAGCATCAGTCGCCCGCCATGCTCGGACCAGCCCTGCCACGATTCTCTACCACGAAACCATACCCACACACCAAAAAAACATTATCGAAACCCTAACCCCCATTTCTCTCCCAACCTTTGCCAAAACCTTACTAACTAAATAGTTTGGGAACCTTATACATCCGATTTGCCCTAAGCATGTCCTTTTATTGTGTCTTGTTGCAAATATAAAAATACCCATTGCAATTGCAAACGTATAGCATTTGCCGATGTGAAAGAAAAATTGCAATCTGCTATTTCTGTAAGACCAATCGATCTCTAGGGTTTAAAGGCTGCAGGTGAAAGAAGATGACGGCAAAGGAAGTAGACGTTTGAACAGAGTAATCAATCCGTCCTCTTTGCCCACATGAGCTCTAGAAGAAATCTTCATAGCATATTCAAGGCTTCATTTTAAAAAGAGCAGGGCGTGGATAGACACGTTGCAAGCTCTTTGCCTTAGAGAATTTAATTCCTTCAGGATAACAATCTTTGCTCGAAATCATTTATCATGTCCGCACAAGATCCGTCCATAGACAAAAAAATTCCTTTGTGGCTTGCACGCACGATAGACAGTTCAGATATGTGAAATGCTTAAGCAGTAAGAATCCAGGACGTGATGCCTATTTGTCTGCCAATTCGGTCTAATCGTGTTCAATATCTCCAATTACGTATTCTCATCAGGTATCTGTGACAAAGTTTTGTGGATATTGGATACTGCAAATAATGCTTGCTCTTGTTGTTTAAGTTCAAACCTGGCCTACACACTTTCATTTTGGGTTCTAAAGATTTATTGTGTGGATGTAAATGGCTTATTCCACGCTCCGCTTAAATTGGGTTAAACACGGTTCCTCTATAAACCAGACCCTGTAGGTTACAATTTATTCAGATCCTCGCCCAGCAATCTGCCGGAGACTCCATACCCCTCCATCAAACCCATCAGAACTAACTGGGCTGCCAAGAATGCCAAAATACTCTGTGAAAGGATCAAATTTGAATTTTTCTAATAATCCAACACCATCCCCTGTCTCCTCTTCGAAGATCTGAGGCCCAGCTTACTGCCTAGCCGAATTTTACTCCATTTCTTGCCAAATACATCCTAGTACTCCCAGTATTGCCTATCTCGAATGAATTAGGCTACCTCTAATTCTCGATTTCAACTGAAGGTTTTTTGATCTGTTAATAATCCTATTGTGTTCCACCCGTAATCTCCCAAGAATTCTCCTGTTAGCTAGGATAGGATTTGCTCCGAGAAGGAACCCAAAAATTTGGGTGTCTGGCGCGTACCTGCCATTTCAATGCTGAAATGAATTGTGAAGGGAAGAGAAGATTACCAGATGCTTTTGAGGGTGACCTGTCATTTCTTTCGCATTTGTATCTGAATTCCAAGGCTTCCAATCTGGCCTTCTTTGCCATTTCATTATGTGGGTTCAGAATTGCCTGGCCTGCAATTTGTGCTGCCACAAAAGATGTGACTAACCCCTTGGCTTGGCAAACACGTGAGTGAAAGGTCACATTAGAAAAAACCCTTTCATAGATTGGATAATTTTAACGGCCTAGATCTATGCCACGTGGCACAATGTGGGCCGTTGATCAGGGTGGAGGGACAGACGCCACGGATTTATAATATATGAAAATTAGCATTTGATAGCCATAATAGATGTTTAGGGGTGATTTTGGTGGAGCTGCCATAGCAGTGGTCTTGAGATACCAAAGCATGTGAGAGTATTTCAATGAGGAGCCCACTGTTACTCATAAAACGGCTCAAAGTATTGACTGCATAGGCCGTGTCAGATCAATTGGAGACCACTAAATGGTTGAGGCAGTCCAAGATAGTGCAGTAGCGTACATCCTCCATGTTCTTATGTGCAGCCATGGTTTGAAAAGTCTGATCGGAAGAAAGATGGAGATTAACTTCCATGGGTGTGGTACAATCGTTGCAGGTGAGCATATCATACTTATGAAGAACTTTCAAGCATCTCATTCTTGGTCAATTCAGCAAAGGTCATGATTGCGGTCTTGAGTAATTTGAAACCCTATGTAGTTATGGATTGGGCCCGCCTAGATCATGCATTTTGAACTGAGATGTCAAAAGAAGCTTGATTTCTTGAAGATATATGCTAGAGTTGGTGATCAGAATGTTGTCATCAATGTATAATCTAAGGATGACGAAGGAGGTGCATATGGTAATGAGGTACAGATTGGTATCAGAGTCGCCACTCCTAACACCTTTGGAGAGAAGGAAAGAATGCATCCTGAAGAATCAAATTCGAGGAGCATGCCTTAAACCATAGAGAGTCTTATGTAAGTGAAAAACAAGGTGCTAAGAGCCTACTAGGGTATGCCATTCACATTGTTGAAGGTAAACTTCTTCCTCCAGATCACTATAATAATGTTATTGCTATTGCTACTGCTACTACGACTGATGATGATGACGACGACGACGACGACGACCCTATTGGGCCATGAAGCAGCAAATACAACAAATTCATATCACTTCCAATAGAAGCTATCTATGACTATCAACTTCCAACAAGAAATTCCTCAATCTATTGGGGTTCATTTGCAAAAGCAAAAAGAAGCTTGTTTTGTCAATATGATGTTTTTTCCAAATTCCTTGATAGCATTCATAAATAAGAAAAAATGAGATTCATCCTCAACATCACCTGAGTTGCAAAGTGTGCAAAGTCGATCCTCCCTGGATATATTATGTCAACGTCCAGTTTCAATTTTCAAATAGTGAGAACTAGTTCTGTATTTTGCTATAACTCTTCTCATCCTTTTAAAAATATGGGATCTAATGTAATCTCGGTTAGGAAATACTAACATGGTTTTAACCTCATTCTTGTAAAATGTTTTCATTGTTTCTGCCACGTCTGATCCACAAATTTTGTTTGGACTAGTTCACTGATGTCAATATCTGTATCTGCCCAATTTTGTTCTCTAATATTTCATCTTTAACACCATTCTACCAGATCTTTGTACCATTCCTTAAGCCTGGATTCTTCATTCACAACACATGGTAATCTTGTACTATTGAGACTTCTTAACCTGTTTACATAATTCAATGCTAGGCATGTCCTTCAGCTTCTAATTGCAGGATACCAAACTCAGCCAACATGATCTGATATGGCACTTGGTGTCTTGTGCCCAATTCTTTTTGAGAAAAGATTTTCGTGACGCTTTCCACTTTCGGCCATAAACGGGCAGATGTGGATGATCCCTAGATTTGCACACCATAAAGCAATACCGTTTGCATTAAACACTTAAACATCATTCTGCGCATGGACCAATCATAGCTACTGAGGGCGAGAACCAAGTTCCGAACTTGGTTCCCGTTCCGAACTCCGTTCCCGGGGGTCAAGAGTTCCGGGAACTCCCGACGAAGTTCCCAATATAGGTGCTACCGGGAACTACATTCCGAAGGAAGTTCCCATGGGAACTCCCGTTCCAGGTAGCAAAATTTTCTTAAGCATAAATCTTTGAAAGAACATAAAGAAAAAGCAAAAAAAAAAAAAGAAGAATCAAAACCTTCCCTTCCCCTCTCTATTTTTCATTTCCCCTTCTATTTTTCTGTGCTTGGACGACCAGCTAGCTCTGCCAAACGTACACTTACAAAGGAGCTTCACAGTGGAGGGAGATCGATTTGGAGACTGGCTGGATTGGATTGGTGCCTGGATGGTCACAATAGGGCATGAGAGAGAGAGAAATGAAATGAAATGAAATGAAATGTTTAATTAATGTCTATGAGACCATCAGGTCTAGAAGACACACATATTGAATATAATACTATCACTACCTGTTATCCTCATATGCGCTCTCTAAAAGAGCAACATCGAGCTCAATCTCCTCTATCTCATATATATCCAACAAATGTCTATAGTTCTTTATAGTTAATTCCCTTATTCTCAAGACATCTGTTAAATAGTTGCTTATGCTTAACGCAGGTAGGAAGAAGAAATCTCGTAGCGTAATTGTGCATGGGATACCATACTTTTGCCTCAGATTCTGATATGCAGAACATTTCAGAATCAAGTGCTCCTCATTGTCAATTTCATCTTCACCGCAAACCTTGCATGTACGACAAATGTGAGGAACACCCCCCCATCTCCCTACTTCAACCCCCAAATGGTGTGAGCTTAGTCTCATTCTGCATACCAGATGACGCCTATAATAAGAGTTCTTTTCATTCAGGTGCGGAGCTTCTGCCAAATCTGGGTTAATCATATGATAGAACTGCATTTTTGTTCCTGGATTCCACCATATTTTTTGCTGCACCTTACTAGAAATCCATCCATATAAATTATCAGCATTATCATATACATCATCCAGATGCATATCCCATTTTTTCATCCATTTTCCAACCTCCACATACCATCCTTTCAAGCTGCTTTGCAACATAGACAACCTGGGCAATCTTTCTGCATCCATCTCCTGAACTTTTAACACATATTTTAGTGTCTGATGAAGGGCTTTCACTTCCAAGTTCATCAATCCTGCCTCCGCTAACATCATTGGATAGGGGGTTTGCATCTTAACCCCTAATTCTGTTAAAAGAAATTTCTTCTGCACTTTTCCTATGCCCCCCATGCTTCGCATCCATACAGCACAACGCTTTTTACTAAAGCAACATAAAGCATTTTTTTCAGTTTCCAATCCGCAACACCAGCACGCCTACATTTTTTTTGCAATGCATAGAGGGCTTTAAGCCCAGCATCCACTCTTTGCTCAACCGCTTTATTCCAACTGTAATTGTGATCAACAATAAGCCCTAGATATTTATAGGTGTGGCATATCTCAATGCGCTGTCCCTTGTAGTAAAAATCATATTTAGGATTCCTCACACCAAATATCACAATGTTTGTCTTATTAAGATTCACCTTCATACCAGTTGAATCACAAAAAGAAGCCAGAGCATCTATGTGTTTTTACATATCCCAAGCATTTCGAGCGAACATCACAATGTCATCTGCATAAAGTAAGAGCATCACTACATATCCCGCAAGCATAGTGCCTCTACCACCATATTGTTTGATCCATCCTTCCAATTGATCAATATAAATACCAAAAAGAGTCGGCGATAATGGACACCCCTGTTTGACACCTATATTACTGACAATCTCCTCCTGACAATGCTGATCCAAAGGGACTGATAAGCGTACCAATACTTTTTCATATAGCGTGGCTACTGCATTTCTTAATTCCTGAGGCACTCCAATATGCTCCATATAATCCCAAATATTCCTCCTTCTCACCATATCAAACGCTTTTGTAAGATCAACGAATAATGCAAATAGTGGCTTTTTAGTTTTCTTTACGGATTCCACAATTGCTCTCAATGTTACTAGATGATCCACTGTCGATCTAGTGGGACGAAAACCTGCTTGGCCTTCGGCTCTTACATTATTCTCTTCAGCCCATGCACTTAATTTTTGCTCAATAACAAATAACTTAGCAAAGAAACTACTTACCATCACCATTCGATAATTTCCAGGATCTTGAGTGTCTCCTGCCTTATGAATTGGAGACACACGATTTACCTGCCACGTTTTGGAAAAGCCATTTTTAAGTGCATCATTTAACATAGCAGTAACAATGCAAATAGTAGAAGCACCTGCCCATTTTACCATCTCGGCAACCAACCCATATACATCCTTAGCCTTGCCATTAGAAAGCTTTTTTATTCCTTTATAAACATCTCCCACATGTAGCACCAAATATGGCCCACTCTTTTGCATGCTATCATTAATATCATCAATGTGATAAAGCTTACGCACATGTGCAATGAGCGCATCACTATCCAACATATCATGTTGCTGCTTTACCTGTTTGAGATGAGTCCAGAATCGTTTAGGATCTCTTAATAATTCTGCTACAAACTCTTCTTGCTTCCTTTGTAAGTATGCACGTTTTTTCTGCCTCACCAGCCTGCGATATTCTATATGCACATCATGCTTATGCCCAGCTTTTGCTTTTTTAAATTCAGCATGTTTACTTTTGCATTCTTGGTCATACCAACCATTACAAGGGAGGCCCTTAACCACACGTTTTGATACAAAGCATTTAGTTGCAGCATCAATAAGCACTTTAGTAAGCAGCTCATCCATTCCTGATGCACCATCTGGCCACGTATACCTACTAACTAAGCTCTCACAGCATTGCATATAAACATCTCGTTTATGTGGCCTCATGCATAAACCAGATTTTCCCTTTACTGCCTTTCTTGTATTCTTTTGTTCCCCTTCTCTTCTTATGCATATATCCATTACAATAGGAAAGTGGTCAGAGGTTGCTACTGTATCTTCCACGTAATAATCATGTATCTCCTGTATCATATGTATACCAGCCATAGCGATATCAACTACACTGACCCCTCTCCCTTGTGATCCTACTGATGTGCATTTACTAGAAGACGGAAATTTTTTTATGCCATTAAGTACTATCAATTCAAGCCCGCTACACATATTTAACAAATGACTACCTTGTGGTTGTACATCTAAACAACAATCATCAGTTTTTCGTGCCCATCCTGCCTTCTCCATAGCCTCTGCATCAATGTGTTCCATCTATATAGCATCCCCTGTATCTGCAGCAATGTAGGCTTGCTTATTAGCAATCCGTCCGTTAAAATCACCCATTAAAATAATATCACTATATTCTCTCAACTTCATAGCATCCTGTTCCAGATGATGAAAGGGGTCATCTTTGTCCATATTTGCAGTCCTATAATACGTGGGAGATTCCCTTGGTGGGAAGTAGCATCCAGCAATAAATAGCTTTCTATGTCTTCCCATCACTTCAATCCATATATATTGTTTAGATTATGTTTTCACTAGCTTAAATAGATGCATAAGATCGCTACGTACATAACATGCCACTCCACCAAACCCTTTCCTTCTCCATCCTTTCCTGTTCCAAACAGAGTGTAGCAACGTAAACCCAACTATATCTGGGTAGCCTTCTTCCTCATGCTCATGTGTTTCTACCATAAATATAACATCCCAAGATATGAGAATGTTATCCAGCAAAGAAGATTCCACAATTTTCCCGTTAACATTCCACAATGCAGTCCTGATGGTCTGTGCTCCCTATTCTTCAATTATAGCTTTTCCATTCCTCCAGTAAGCTTTTCTGCCCTCCTGCTTTGCCTCCCTGATTTTCATAATCTCTTCTTTACGATGCTGCATTTGAGCTGCGGTAAGATCATCATTGATCCAAATATGGCTTCCTTTTAGAAGTCCTCTCTTCTGCAATATCATCAGTTTTGCATTCCTACTGCCCATTTTTACAATAATATTACGAGGTTTTTCCCCTTTCTTACCAACACGAAAAGCCTCTGTCACATCTAAATTATCACATTGGAGAGTGTTAATAAAGAAAGCGCATACCTCCTCTTTTGTATTCTCCCGTTCTTTCTCACCAAGTCCTGCAATGCATAAGTTTAAAGCCCGCTTCTCTTGTTCTTGACGCTCTCTTTCTTCATTAAATCTTTGTTCCTCTTGCTCCTGTATATTTTTAAATTTTTCATTCAGAAGATGCACTACCATATTATCTGTAACAGGTGCTTCTGAAGGTTTCTTCACATTCTCAATTTCCATTCTCAAAACCCCATTCTCGTGTCTTAATTCATGAAATGATGCAGCAATTTCCCTAATCAAAGATGCTGTTTCTTTTCTTGATTCCTCCATCTCATTTCTGTTGTTTTCCATTTCATGCCGATTTGCCTCCATCTGATCAAGCATTCTCATCATAAGATTCATGGTATTAGCCTTCACTTGCCATTAGATTTCGTGTTGCAGCCATCTCATTTAATAAAGAAATCAGAATTTGTCCTTGAGTATTTGCTCCCATTGATTTATGCTCCTCGATGTCAGGATTTTTTTTTGTTGTCTCTGCTCCAGATTGGGCCAAAATCCCTGTTTTCTCAGTTTCAAATAATGGTTCTGTTCCAGATGAGGAGTCAGAATCGTATGTTTCAGACAGAGGTAAGTCTTTTTTCAGTGTTTTTTCTGCTGTTACAGTAGCTGCACCTGATGCCGACCCACTGGCCTCGAAGGTTTTTTTGAAGCCCTTCTCTATGGTTTTTTTTATTGCTGCAGTATCTGCACCGGATGTCCCTGATGTCGACCCACTGGCCTCAGCCTTTTTAGCCCTTGTTTTATGTGCCATTGATCCTTTTCCCCTTGCCTACGGCCCGATTTAACCGGTGCTTGTGTCTGATTAAGCCTGTGCTTGTGTGCAAGAAGGCAGAGATAGAAAGTAGCGTCCAAAACGAGAGTAGCATCTAAAACGAGAGAGAGAGAGAGAGAGAGAGAGAGAGAGAGAGAGAGAGAGAGAGAGAGAGAGAGAGAGAGAGAGAGAGAGAGAGAGAGAGAGAGAGAGAGAGAGGCAACGCTTCTACCTCCAAGGGGAGCATCCCACATTCGGCCAATAACATGTCATAAGGTGTCTGCATTTTTGTACCTAGTTCTGTATGGAAAAATTTCTTCTGAACCTTTTAAACCTTTTTCCACATCTCCAATGAAAGCCCAGGCCCCCAAACTTCACATCCATAGAGCACAACAGACTGCACAAGGGAGCTATATAGCATTTTCTTGATACTGAAATCCCATATTTCAGCATTTATACACCTTCTCTGCAATGCAAACAATGCTTTTAAGCCACCACTGACTCGTTGCTCTACAGCCTGATTCCAGTGAAAACCTTTATCAACAATCAGCCCAAGATACTTATACACACTTGTAATTTCTATAGTTTCACCTTTATAGTACCATACAAAGTGATCCACTTTATTGGCCCCAAAAATGATGATTCTCGTTTTATGCATATTCACTACCATACCTTTTGCATCGCAAAATTCCGCCAAGGCATCTAAGTGCTTCTGCATTCCCCCAGCATCTCTAGACACAATCACAATATCATCCGCATACAACAGGAGTAATATAACAATCCACTCAAGGACGCACCTGCTCCTCCATTTCTGGCTATCCATTCCTCTAACTCGTCTATAAATAGCCCGAATAAAGTCGGAGACAATGGGCAGCCTTGCTTTACCCCAATATTGCTATCCACTAAGCTCTGGCATTTTTCAAAAAAGGGAAACGACAATTGAACCCATACCTTATCATATAGCGTCTTGACTGCAAGTTGGTATTCCATAGGAACTCCAATCCTATCCATGCGCTGCCATAGATTACTCCTTTGCACCTTATCAAAGGCCTTTGTGAAATCAACAAATAATGCAAACATAGGTTTTTTCTTACCTATGACAGAGTCCATCAAAGCTCTAAAGGTGACCAGATGATCTGTCGTGGATTTTTTGCGAGGGAATCCAGCTTGGCCCTTAGCTCTAACCTTAGATTCCTCCACCCAGCCATTAATTTTAGCATCAAGCATGGTAGCAAAAAGCTTTGAATACAAGCTACTAATCATTATCATTCTATAATTATTTGGGTCTATTTCATCACCTACTTTATGCAACGGTTTGACTCTATTTATCTGCCATGATTGCGGGAATCCCTCATGTAATGATGCATTAAACATCGAGACAAGCACATTAGCCACAGAAGAGCCTGCCCATTTCAACATTTCGGCTGTTAGCCCCAAGGCGTCTGCCGCTTTTCCATTAGAAAGCTTTTGTAGTCCTTTAAGGACATCCTCAGCAGTAAATACAAGGGTATTAAATCCAACTGCATGCCCAGTAGTCTCATCCAGCCCCTGCACATGATAAAGCTCTTGCACCTGCTTCCACAAATCAGCCACATCAAGCATCGCATTCATTGGTTTCTTAGGCTTGAGCCTTAACCAAAACTTCTTGGGATCTGAAACCAACTCCGTTATCATATCTTCCCGCTTTTTCCGCAAAAATGCTTTCTTTTTGGATTTTATCAGCTGCATATACTCTTTCTTAACCGTCATTTTATTTGCTCCCTTAGCTGACTTGAATTCATGTCTCTTTTGCTTACATTCTGTGTCGAACCATCCGTTACATGGAAGCCCCAATAATCTTCTTCTGGAAACAAAGCATTGTTCAGCTGCAGAGAGTACTAGAGAAGTCAGCTGTTCACTTATCCCAAGTGCATCAAGTGGCCATTCACTTTGCGCAATTTTATCCTCACAAATTTTTCCATACATCTCGGCTTTAAACCTAGACATAGAAATTTTCTTATTTTGCATGGGGATATCATTATGCATGCGAAATCTGCTTGCATGTATTTCTACAAGCAAAGGGACATGGTCTGACTCAGTACGAATATCCCCTACATATATCCTTGCGATACTACCAGCAAAATCAACACTTGCAATTATAAAGTCCACTACACTCGCATCTTTACAAGTACATTTTCCTGAGCCCGGATATTTTGCAGCACCATTATATACTACCAAATTGAGTCCACTGCACATGTTTAGTAAATGGTATCCTTGCGGTTTAGGCCAACGAGATTTATCTGCAGATATACGATTCCATCCATTGATAGCTAGCTCCTGGTCATCCAACATTTCCATCCAGATAGGATCTCCACTTGGGCTACTAATAGATGCTTGCTTATTTGTTATGCGACCATTAAAATCGCCAAGTAAAAGGATATTTCCATGTGGCATTAGCTCTATTACGTCCTGTTCCAAATGAAAGAAAGGACCATCCCTATCAAGATTTTCTGTATCATAGGTAGGCGATTCCCTTGGCGGAAAGTAGCAGCCTGCAACATATGTCTTTCCCTTTTTACCAGGTAATTCAATCCAGATATATTGTTTAGAGGCCTTGTGCTTAAGAACTGACACTCTTTGCAAAAATTCATTTCGAACATAACATGCAATACCTCCAAATCCCCTGAGTCTCCATCCTTTTACATTCCAAACAGAATACATACAGGTGAACCCTACGATGTCCGGCAATCCTTTTTCTTCATGCTCACATGTCTCCAAGAAGAAAATAACATCAAAATCCAGCAAAACATCATCCATAGTTAAAATCTTAGTAGCAGTTAGTGTATTTACATTCCAAGATCCTACCCTGATGGTCTCAAATCCCTAGCTTTCTGTTACTATCACCTTACCATTGCACCAAAAAGTCTTTTTCCCTTGTTGCCTTGCCTGCTTGAGTATTTCAACCTGTTCTTTATGTTTTTGAAACTGCTCTTTGGTAAGATCATCGTTAATCCATACATTTTGCCCTTTCAGAGAAGCTCTCTTTTTCAAAATATTAAGTTTGTTGTCTCTACTGTTAAACTTAACCACCACATGCCTTGTCCATGATCCTTTTCTGCCCACATGGAATGCATCAACAATGCCTGCATCTACTACTTCCAGATTCTGCTGGAAGAATTGCACCATGGCCTGCTTTGTATCCTCTTTTCCTTCTTCTGGCAGTCCTACCAGCCTAATGTTCAATGCCCTTGACTTCCGTTCCTGATCTTCCATAAAATCTGCGAGCTGTTGCTTCATTTCTGCTACAGAGTCTTGCTTATCATATCCGTCTCCTTCATCATCACTACTATCTGTTGATTCCTTCTCCAATTCTAGTTTAACTTCTGTCTTAAACTGTTCAAGTTCAGCTCTCATATCCTTTTTGAATTGTTCATATTCACTTCTCATTTCTTTACAAATTGCATTCTTCAAATCAGAAATTATGCTAGGAATTACCTCTTTGAGGATCTCTGTCATGGCTTCTTTAACAGAATCACGCAGGTCTTGTCTGGAATGAGATTGAGATTGAGCAAGAAGACCCAAAATTGCTGGTACAACAGTTACATCACAGATTGCAGAATCGTTGCCCCCATCCACCTGACTAATCCCTGCTGGTTCCTGCTCTGATGTCCCCGCTTGCACAGCCACGGCATCCTGCCCAATAACGGCCCCTTGAACAGTCCCGGAATCGTGAACAGTCCCGGAATCGTGAACAGTGGCATCGTGAACAGTGGCTTCAGTTTTCTCCTTAACATTTTTACCTTTCCTGACAGCATCCAAGGCAATTTCGACATCTCCAGAAGTAGTTAGGTTAGGTTTAGACGAGTTTTTTGTCGCTATTGATGCGCCCATTTGTGTGTGTGTGTGTGTGTGTGTGTGTGTGTGTGTGTGTGTGTGTGTGTGTGTGTGTGTGTGTGTGTGTGTGTGTGTGTGTGAGAGAGAGAGAGAGAGAGAGAGAGAGAGAGAGAGAGAGAGAGAGAGAGAGAGAGAGAGAGAGAGAGAGAGAGAGAGAGAGATGAAATGAAATGAAATCTATTATTCCGCCTTGAGACCACCAGTCTATGAGGCGTTTACAAGTTACATTCAAAATTATAAAACAAGTCATCCAGTGCGTCTTCTGAGAATAACACACTGGGCTCCTCTATCTCAATCTCTCGTACCTTCTGATTTTTCAAACAAGCATCTCTATGTTTAAGAATGTCCACAATATATCCCCCAATGGATGCCCCTGGGTACCGAAAGAACTCCTCAAGGGAGGTAGCACTGATCCCATGTATGACTCTTAAGTCTGAATAAGCACGGCAACAAAAGTAAGATATGAGCCTCATCCTCCACCACACCGCCACTACACAAGTTACAGTGTCTAAGATCATGAGCGATGTCTGCCCATCTCCCTACCTCCACACCAAGATGGTGTGAGCTTAACCGGATCCTCGCAATTGTTTGCCTATGCTTCATAGATATGGGTTCACTAAGATACTACGCTGCCTTCAAAGTGGGATTCATCTGAGTCCGATAGTACTCTTTCTTCACAGTTGGCGTACTCCATGTCTTAGTGAGAACACTATTCCGAACCCATCCCCCAATATCTTCCTGATTCATCTGCAATTCGTGAATATCCATCCCCCATTTCACCAGCCATCTACTAATATCCGCAGACCAACCTTTGTCACTACTCTCTGCTGCAGCAATTCAAAGCTTGGAGAGAAGCTAGAGAGAGAGAGAGAGAGAGAGAGAGAGAGAGAGAGAGAGAGAGAGAGAGAGAGAGAGAGAGAGAGAGAGAGAGAGAGAGAGAGAGAGAGAGAGAGTTTTAACATCACACCACTAGGCAAAGATCCAACCGGACATGTGACCACACACCACACTACATTGCTAGAGAGAGAGAGAGAGAGAGAGAGAGAGAGAGAGAGAGAGAGAGAGAGAGAGAGAGAGAGAGAGAGAGAGAGTAGCAACAAAGTACAACGGGTATTTTCTAACAAACAGTATGTAGATCAAGAGGGAATGGGTAGAACTCTAAAACTTATCTATGCGTTTTGAGTTATTATATTCATATTATTATGTGAAGCTTATAACTTCTTAAAACTTTGTTTTCACTTGATCGTTAAAAAGTGATTTTATTTATTTATGTTCACATAGTAGTATGTATGTCACCCTTTTTTTTTTTTTTTTTTTTGAGGAAACGACAGAGATTTGTATTACTGTATGAGAAAGATTACATAGTCATACATACAAAAGCCCAAAAGCAGACAACCATAGCCCGCAATGGGAAAAAGTAGTGATGCAAAACTAGGCCATCAAAGTCCTTTATGGGAAGGAAACCCAGACAAAAAACAAAACCACTTTAAAACAGAAATATTGTTCAGATAAAAGGTTCACTTAGTCTGATAGGCAGGCCTGCATATTATTTTCTCATAAAATTTCTAGCACACCATCGAGAGTAATAATAGCGAAAGCCTCCTTTGTGTGGACAAACATCATGTCATCCAATTCATTAGGCCCATAGCCTGTAGAATCCAGTAAATACATAATCCAAGAGTCCCCGGGCATCCTCATGGATCTTCAACTTAGCTTGGAAATAAGGCCTTATCTCTTGATTGTACCTCCAAATATCTTCATCATCCAGCAGTCGGATAAAGGTGATACAGCTGATTACCTCAGTCTTGAGCCAGAAAAGAGCATCTATGGTCTCCAGATCTGATAAGCGGCCAGTGGCAGGATCCACCTCACAAGCATGTCCTCCCGCATGGTGTCTCCTCAGCAGAAGTTCTGTCAAACAGAGAGTCCACATCATTAAAGAGAATGGAGAAAAACTGAAAGAAACCATTGAAGGTTCCCAAAGAATCCCAATGCCTATCATAGTTCAGGCCCTTTTGCGCCCTATGGGCCATAGCAGCCTCTGCTAAAAGGACCTGAAAGGAAGCCTTGAGCATATTCAGACTTGGGGCCGATCCTGCTATGGCCACCTCATTCCTATGCTTCCATACAGCCCAGCAACTAAGGATTCTAATAGTCCCTTTAAAAGGGGATATATGATTAAGATATTGAAGGAGAGACGCTTCATCAGAATGAGAATGAGAATGATTTTTTATCGTCCACTGAGAAGGAACTTGTTGTACTAAAGGCTGAATCCACTGCCAGAAAGGGGAGAGCCAGACACAAGTAAACACATGAGAGCTCTTTTCTCTCATTCCACATAGCTCTTTTCTCTCATTCCACATCCCAGTGGGCAGAGATCTGAGATATGATTGTCAAACTGAGCCCGAAAACTATTGGTTTTGAGGCTTTGGTTCAAGAGTAGCCACCTAAAGAACACAATTTTATTTGCACATTATAACTTCCAGCCTTGTTTGATAATTGCAATGGCTGTGTCCTGATGGCAATCCCAAGCTTTACTGACTTTTAGTTGAGTTCTGTCAAGGAGCAGGCTGTATATCTCAGAGACCTTATATCCATGCCCACCACATGTCCAATTTTGAGAGCAGTTGCCTTGTCCCAGTGGAGTCCTAGTTACTGCAGCATAGATGTTTCTGTTTGTGTCAATATCTGATAGCTGTGGGGCTAAATCACACCATTCTTTCCAATTGTTATTGCTTCTCAGGGAACCTATGGAGTGAAGCCCTGCTTGACACCATTCTTTATATTTAAGAGGGTGTTTTAAAGCCAAACAACCCTCCTCTTCTGCAACCAAATCTTGATGCTAGAAAAAACCATTGGAGGTACCAGGGGCAGCTTTGAGTTGAAAGAAGGCTGAGTCAGGGAGTTGATGGGGAAGAGAAGGGGCCCCCACCAAGGAAGTTACCCCCAGCCAATATCTCACCAATTTTAAAGCTGGTGAGAGGGCATTTGACACCAAGGATCTCCATACTAGTTTTGCAGCCAGAGCTTGTGCCTGGATTAATGTTCTATGATGCTCTACATGCGAAGGGAACTTTAAAACCATTTTAGGTTTTAAAAAATTTGAAAGTTTGACGTTCCCGTTCCCATTCGTTCCCGTTCCGAATTTTGATCCCAAGTTCCAGTTCCGGTTCCGGTTCCGGTTCCGGTTCCCATTCCGAGTAGCTATGGGACCAATTGCTCCACCTTATTGCAAACAAACAGCATGTCGTATAAGGCCCTCTTTCCCATTGCCACACTTTGTTTAATGCAATCTTTCCAACTATAGTTTGAACTGAATGCAAGCTCTAAGTATTTGTAATTTTCTACTATTTCAAGCTGCAAACTCTTAAATCAAAACATTGGCCTTTGAACTGTACCAAATACCATGATTTTAGATTTAGAAAAGTTTACTACCATATCTCGTTCATCATAGAAATTGGCCAAACTATCTAGGTGCCTCTGTAATACTTCCACATTTTCTGACGATATGGCCACGTCATCTTCATATAATAGTAATTGGAGAACAAAGAGACCAACTTTAGTACTTGTGTTACCCCGATCTCGTAACTATTGCTCCAGTTCATCAATGAACAAGCCGATGAAAGTCAGAGACAACAGACATTCTTGCTTTACACCAACCATGCTCATGATTATTGCATGTATATTAACCACCAATAAAGCCTCGAAATTGCACCTCGCAATGATATTGGGATTTCAAGTTTCTCAAATCTTACACCCAATTTATCTATCGGCACAGTATCAAATGCCTTGGCAAAGTCAATAAGGGCCACGTATAAAGATTTCTCGGCGCCTTTGCTCTCTCAATTATGAATATAAGAGTCAGAATGTGATCCAATGTATTGCGCTGCTTATGAAAACCAGCTTGCCCTTTTGCCCTTTTCTTCTTTGTATCTGCCCATAAACTAAGTGTGTCAAGCAGCTTAGCGAAAACACTCCCAATCATGATGGTCTAATAGTTTCCCATATCTCATCTATATCCTGATTTGTGTATTTGCACAATTCGGCATTGATTCCAATCATGTGGCAAGCCAATCCCGATTGCCCGATTTAACATTTTAGTCACTATATCTGGCAATCCTTTCCCGCCCCATTTAATAATTGCATTAAAATCCTCTTTAGTTCCTTAGCTTTTCCATTAGCCATCAAGCTTAGTTGCTGATATCTTCTTCCACCTCTATTATTGGCATATTAGAAGCATCATGCACAAAGTACATTTTTCGAATGCGTGGGTTTATTTAACAACTGACTTCTATACTGGCCAATCAACTCAGTTTGTCTATTGGTACACTCTTTTCTTCTGTCTTAGCAAGCATTTATTCCAACATGGCTTCAAACAACATCTCTTTTTAAGCTTAGCACATGCATCAAACCATTCTTGATTCCACCAAGAATTGCATGGCCCATATTGTTACGCACTAGTACCTTTAGTGATAACCAACACACCAAAAGGGTCCTTCATAGTTCATTATCCAATGGGTCCAAGGCTTTATCCCATACCCCCAGGCATATCAATTCCTGCCCCTCCTCGAGATGCTTGCCCTCAAGCATGTGGAATATACCAATGTTGCCACAAGGCATTGAACCTTGTCTCTGATACCAAATGTTATGCCGGATTATTCTTCCAGGTTAGCAAACATTATTAGCCATAGGATTTAGTTGGGTTTGCTAATCTTGTAGTTTTATTCGATGAGCTTTTGCAGGAGAAGGAGACTGTTTTACAGAGAATTAGTTTGGAAAGTATCATTACCTCTAACAGATGCAGGGAGCAACTTAAGGTTTTAGGTATTTGCGATTTATAAGGTAAAGGAGTATTTAAGAAAGATGGAATGCGTGTGCATATGAGTGATGGAATGACTGGGCATTGCTGCATTTGATTTGAGTTAATGAAAGAGTTTGTTTTCAATCAAATGTTGCTCTCGAGTAAGAAGTAAGAAGACAACTGTGACTGCAGCACAGAAGCCAGATCCTTACGAGCTTATAGGGAGATGGTAAGGTTACCAGCCTGACGAAATCCTTTCAAGGCAATAGTCAGTTGAGTAGCTTTGGGAAAAGGAGGCTCTTCCCGCAAGGCAGATGATCGAGTACGATCACTCTTAAGAAGGGATGCGAAGGAATTATTACCGTAAGACAGACGATTGAGTACGATCAGTCTTGAGATGGAAAGAAATGATTTCTGCAAGGCAGATGATCTAGAACGATTAGTCTTGAGACAGAAAGGAATTGTTACGGCACAAGCTCGGGGGGTGTGGCTCAGAGGACTTGCAGAAGGAACACAGATGCAATCATAGATATATAGTCATAGATGATCCAATTTAGCTAAAGGTTGTTCCTTTTTCAAAAGGTTTTGACTACTATATATAATTCATTAGCTAATTCAAAAAGAGTGTTGTTTTGATTCCTAGATCCCAGAGAGGTTATTTAGTTGGGGTAACAGACTCTCAGAATTTGGAAGAACCAGAGATCATGTTTGCAGTGTTCGTGATTATTGCAGATTTTGGCAAAATAATGCCCAAGATGCATTTAATGTATGTCAAATTAGTTAATGGATTTGCCCAGTACATGGATCAAAATTAGCCTTTTAGCACATGCAGATATAAAGTTCAAGTCATCTTGTCCATGAATCATAAGTTAATCTGTTAACAAATGAGGTGGAGACTATTACATTTGGAGCTCATACAACGGAAATGGCCTAACCAATCGAGGAAACTGGATACATCTCCATTAGAGCATGGACATAGAGTTGTAATGGAATGCTAAGTGGACATGCAGCAATACAAAGCATAATTTAGAAATAGATGATAGAAATCTAAATAGATAGAAAAGGGAACTTAGCTCTGCAATATAAGTTGGAGCAGAAAAAATCCAGTCTTTGGAACGTTGAATTTGTACATGCATTTGATGTAAGATGCTTCAATCCTCTATTTATCTTACATCACTTATGGCATGTGATGGAAGAGTTCCACCTCATAATCTTGGTTGATCGACATGAATATAGCAAGATAGAAGAATGTGAATGCTGCCCAACATGCTTGCTACCATGACCGCACTGTTCATATGATTCAATAAACTATAAACACAACAAATTGCTGCATCATTGGCAAATAAAGAGAATGCATGAAGTAGATTACAGTAGACATTTATGCTACTTGGTTGCTACGTCTAAATCAATGAGACATATCCATCCATATTCTGATATTTGTGAGTCCTGTTACCCTTTAATGAAACTCATTGCAAATTTCATGCCTAATAAGATATATCTTAATTTCTGAATTCTAACGCTACCATCAGCTTGAAAGAAGAAGTGCAAACCTTGATCAAGCATCATTCACAGTAGAAGAATGAAGAGAATCACAAATCAATAGACAATCAGCACAAAGAGAGACATAATCATGCAGCAACTATAATCATCATGCAAGAGATCAGAAAGTATCATAGGCATCAGATCTAACTAAATACAGGTCCACTAAAAGAACTCGAGAATTAAAAAAAAGCAAACTTTATTCCCTATTGCAGCGCATAACAACTCATTTATAATGCATATGCGTGAGGAAATGAAAGATCCAAGTTCTTCAACTTTTGCCTCCTCACATGTCTTCAAAGATCCTAAATATAAACCTGTCACTCTTGCTTCTGAAAATAAGTGTACAGGATATCTGACACCCCAAATCAACGTCTAAGAAGAAACGTACTTATTGTCAGACTTTCGATATGACATGCGACAGATTTGGGCAGCAGCTTCTGTCATAGATGGATAACATTTCTATAAGCAGAATTGAATATGTGATCTGCGAAAGGATACAAAAATTTCTAGCAATACATGCATGTTGTCTATCATCCTTCATGAAGAAACTAATTCTGTGTCCCTTTTGATAATGATATGGCATCCCCAACAGTAAAGAAACCAACCTTATCCTTCATCTTAGATTGCCAAATTGCTACGGTAAGCAAAATAGAAATGCATTCCAATTTTGCAGTACATGAGGACATCATTAGGCACTTCCAAACATGAGCTAACTCAACTCAATTTTGAAGCTCTAATTTGAGAAAAACAACCTGTAGGACTATTACAGCAAGGGCTTCAACCTGCATGCACTGGTTTTCAATAAGAACAAACTGGAAAACATTTACCTATTTATCGATTGCCTTTATCCACATAAAAAGCAAAGCAAACAAGGATTGAGCATGATATCTCATGATTACCTATTCATTGGCGCTTAAGTCTGCAAAGATAATTATCCTGCCTTATTGCAAATCGATGGAAACCAACTGTTATAGTCCTCAAAGCAAGAAATTACCTGAACTCTTCACAGTTGCCCTTGAATCACCATTTGTTTTGATCCAATGGATTGAAAGAGCATAATGTACATGTTTACAGATGAATAAGGTCTTACTGAAGCGAACTACGGTGTGGTCGACGTGGTCCAGATCCGATAGCTATTGGCCTGGAGCTTTCAATCCATCCATGAGCCAGCCTGCACACCAAGATCGCCACCTCTAAACATCCACCATAATCTGGGATCCGATCTGAAATCATAGGAGCTCGTCATCTAATTTCTTCCTAGTTTCTGCTGGTGCATGAACGTAACCTAGACACCCATAAGCTTTGAATTCTGAAAAACTTATCTGAGCATTTGCATTCCATAGTTCTTCAGGCAATTTTCCACCTGTGCTTGTACTTGAAAGTTTATTTTGAATATAAACGGCAGTTTTGACGGCCTCCTCCCAGAGATAATTGGGCAGTCCTGTGTGCTTGAGCATCGCTTTGGCTGCATTCAAAATAGTGCGATTTTTCCTTTCAGAGACCCCAATTTGCTGTGGACTATATGAGCATGTTAGCTGTCTAACAATTCCACGTAGCCTGCAAAAAGTTTTAAATCTCCCAGACAAATATTCTCTTCCTCTATCACTTCGTGCTATAATTATCAATATCATCTCTGCCAAAAAGCAAGGAAATTTATATGGCAAACGCAATATCTTGACAGATAATATAGAAACCTTGATCATCTCTGTGGCCTCCATGCCGAGGATGCGGAGATAAGGAATCAGCTAAATCCTACAAAACTGAACAAATAACCCAAAATGCCAATTTTTAAATAATGGAAAAAGCCACAACCCAATTTTGGCATACCGAGACTTTTTTCTGGCAGGTAAAAGCTCTGAAACCTTAGTAAAATAACTTAAGGAAAAAATCCAAAAAGTTTTCAAAACCCCGGAATAATAAGGAATAATTATAAATAGTATAGATATTTAATAAGGAAGGGCTAATTAATAGGGCTATTAATGGTGAGGGATTATTTTTAAGCCTAAGAGCATCTTTCCTTTTTAAATACCATTCTTGGGTCCCACTCTCCCCAACACACCCCAAACCTCTCTTTCTTGATCTCTAGCTTAAGCTAATCCATTTTCTTAACCGTAAGATATGGCTCGAACCAAATGCACATCAAGGAAATACAGGAGCCCCAGGCAGAGACCTTCCATGGCAGAGGCGGCAGTAGGTAGCGGAAAGAAAATCTCGGAGCACCTCAGGCCCATGAGAATAGAATAGAATAGGTTTTTAGCGTCCACGGAGAATAGGTTTTTAGAGAGAGGAGGAAGAGCAGACCGATTCGTCCACCTCCACGGACGAGACCTTCTATACTTCACATGAACAAGCAGCCAGTAGCTCGTCGGGGGCTACACAGCGGATGGGCAAAACAGTCAAGCTCGGCACACCCTCGCTTAGCCGAGAGGAGCAGCATGAGGAGGAGGTGTAGCAAGGCAGGCAGCAGCAGGAGGAGGAGCGCCATCAAGCACAGCTTGGCCCCAGCAAAAAGAAGGGAAAGGAGAAGATGGCAGAGTGGCCGGAAGATCGAGCGGCAAGGAAGAAGAGGGAGCGAGAGAAGGAGGACGAGGACGAAACGGTGGAGGTAGAAGGCGGCAACGAGGAGGAGGAGGAGCCAGAAGGAGACGTCGGGGCCTGGCCACCTTACCCAAAGTGGCCCAAGCCACCCAAGGTGGTGAAGAAGAAGAAAGTGGAAGAGCGCTAGTTCATGCTAAAGCAGGACCGCGAATTTGAAAGAAGGAAGAAAGTATACCAGGAGTATCTTTGGAGGTGGAAGAGGTACCATGACTGATATTGCAAACAAAACGTACAAAAGTACGTTAAGGGCGGCAGACCCAAGAATCAGCCGGAGCCGCCATCACCTCGGCCAGAGCCTCCGAAGAAGGTTCTATGGACCCAACTCCAAGCATGCTAAGGTGTTTCGGGCGATTAGGCACTTCCAGCAGTGCACTAATCTCCTGATCTAGAAGGCGATGTTCGAACAGCTCCTCGGGGAAATTATGCAAGAGTTTCAGACCGATCATAGGGTCACACGCGTAACGGTCCGATCCCTGCAAGAGGCAGTAGAGGTAAAACTGGTACAGCTCTTCGAGGAAGGCAACTTATGTGCCATCCATGCGAAGAGGTAACAATGATGCTAAAGAACCTCCATTTGTCTAGGAGGATCTAGAAAGACAAGCCTTAGGAGCTTGTAATTTTGTAACAAGATAATAATTTTGTATAAAAATAATTGTTGTGTAAACCAATTTGGTGTAAAGTTTTCATTAATATAGTTAAAATCTTCTTGTTAGTAATGCTAGTTCAAATTTTTCTTTAAAATTGACATTTTTTAGGTCAAGATTGACCCACTTGGGTCACTCCGCGCCGAAGGGCCTTGCATCGCGAACACACACCGTTTCGCGCAGAGTAACCCGAGTCCCTTCTTTGTTGGCTTAAATTGTCCAATTTCTGCAAGAAAAGTTGCTAGAGTCTTTAGAATTAGTTAAATTTTACATTGTATCATCTTAAATTTGTCAAAAATGTTCAAAAATAGTCTAGATTGACCCACTCGCGATCTCGGGTCACTCTGCGCCGAGGGGCGTTGCATCACGAACGTAGATGCGTTTCACGCGGAGTAACTCGAGTCACCCATTTTTGCACTTTTACATGTTAGATTGACATAAGATAAGTTGCTAGATAGCCTAGAATTGAGCCAAACTTGCATTTTAATATCTTATATCTCCCAAAAATGTTAAGTTTTAGTCAAAATCGACCTATTCGGATCCTCCGCGCCGATGGGTCTTGCATCACGAACGCACACGCGTTCCGCGTGGAGTAATCCGAGTCGAGCATGTTTGGCCCAAACTTGTCCAAAATTTATTTAGTAAACTGCCCTATAGAGTTTCTTGACTTATTTTGCTTAGATTTGCACTTCATGTTACCTAGTTTGGAGATCTATAGCCTTAGAACATAGATCTACCCGAACAAGAAGCCTTGGGCACAGAAACCTAGGCAGCCTTAGTCTATAAAAAGGGACCTCATTTGACATTTTTTTCTCTTCATCAAGTCTGCTCTCATCATCTTAGGCAATGTTTCAGCTCTTTATCAATCTTTCCCAACCATTTTCTACTCCAATCTCTGCTCAATGGTGCCCACAAACTTTGTTGAATGGTACAACAGTGCCAACCACATTAGTGAGTTCCCAGCAGAGGAGGCCTTCCATATCTTTGACCATCTCTTTGATCTCCATGCAACCTTGACTCGAACACCCTATTATACTGATATTGCATGCCAATATGATCAATAAATTTCGCCCTGGGAAGTCAGCCTTTCTTCAAGGGAAGGGAGGTGGGTGTCCTTGGAGTCCCTGAATCAAGTCTTAGGTGGGGGATCCAGAGTCAAGAGCCAGTCTTGAGATAGGACAAAGAACATGCCTGACTATATGAGTTGTAAGGCTCACATGCATCGGTATGTCTCAGCACACGCGGCCTTATCTCTGTTCATGCACTTCAGGGCCATCAACAGGGTGGGGGAACCTTCGATTCAGCCCTTGGACCTTGCACTGCTCAACAAAAGGGTAGACCAGGGCCAAATCCACGAGATTGAGGCCTCGGAGTATGTCTACCATGGCACATCCGCAGGGGCGTGTCAATTCAAAGAAGACTATGAATAGGAAGTGGATGACGATCAAGAAGAGGAGAGCAGGCTAGCATCAAGGATGGAGAGGTGGATAGCAAGGCACGATGAAGATATCAGGAGGGCCAATGAACTACCCATAGGCATCACGACCCTATCTCCAGTGATGATCGAAGGAGAGGAGTATCTTTTTGCCAATGACATCCTCCATCTTCCATACTGTTTAGAATAAGGGCTCAGGATCAACGAGCTCATGGGGTTGATTGTAAAGGCAGAAGGACGTCATCGACTACTCCTACCAAGAAGTTCCAAGAGAGGTAGCCGAACATCATTCTTATGCCGGTGAAACAATGCCTGACATTGCGGCATACGAGTACATAAGGCAGATGTATCATTGACAGCCGCCAGTCATTCCAGAGGAGGAGTTTCAAGAAATTCAAAGTAGGTTGTAAAAACCCCGGGAGGGGCTCAAGCTCTAGCCGCCCCGTTTCGAGCACAAAGCATGCAGAAGGGGTCCAGCAGCATCAAGTTAGATAATGGAACCACCATGTAGAGGAATCATGAAGATCTCCTAGCAATAGACATCTACGGTGAAGCAGCAAATAGGAGGGGTACAGGATCACAGTCGACGGGACCCCAAAGGGGGAAGGCTCTTCGATACTATCTCCCAGTCCTAAGCCAAGGCCAGATGATAGTATTCTACAGGGACTTCATCCCACAAGGAGAGAAGGCCGTGGCACTCTTGATTGCACTTACAGATTTTGGCCAGCATGCCAAGATGAGGGAGAACACGGATCACGTCATCCTCTTCAAAAGATCCATGGTACTCTACAGCCTCGACTTCGCCAAGGGTCATCTAAGGGACACATGACATTAGTAGTGGCTACGGCACCACCGCTCCCACCACCTCAAATGGCTCGAACATTAGAAGGGGGATCATCCCAAAATATTCTAAACGTCGACAAGGGTCTTCGACTCAAGGACGTGAAGAACTTCTTCAAGTCTATGAAGGGGCTCTCGACGATAAACCCTTATCCCTTCCTATACATTAATATGTACCAAGATGCTTTTAAACTTCATGTACTATTATCTATCTTCTATATAAAATTTCAAGCTTCCAATTGTATGTTGATATATCAACTATTATAATTCATTGTTAACTTATAAGTTGGTTTCAACTTGATTTCCTTTATGGCTAACATGAATTAACATATAAATGGCATCGTGATGTGTAACTTTGAATGTTTGTTAGGGTTTAGCAGCGGCTAGGGCGGCGGCAGGCGGCCGCCCGATCACTTGGAGACGTTTCCTTCAACCTTCGCTGTTGGACGAGTAGTCAGTGGAAAATCTGGCTACTGGCTTCTGCCTTTGATGGTTTTCTTGCAGATTTCAAGAAGATGGATGCAACCTCAAGTTTTGTAGCAGAGGTTTCCTTGCAGTTCGCCTAAACTTCCAAGGGACTTGCCCAGCACAAGATCTTGAGGTTAGGAAGCCTTCTTGGTCATTCTTCTGTGATTAAATCAGCTTTTGAAGAAGCTATGTCGCATCAACTCTTTTGCTCGGTTGGTGCTGCCGGAGGAGGTTTGATCACATGTTTTTATGGTATGGTTTATCTCCTTCTCTTTTGTGGGTTGTTTGGCCAGCAGTTCTTGTCACATTTCAGGTCAGGATAGAGAGGCAGGCTGCACTCACTGCAGATAAGGAAATTTATTGCACTCACTGCAATTGGGGGCTTTGAGGTTCTTCCGGATTCTGGCTCCTACCTTGGAGAAGTGTTTAAGCCATAACAGCTAGGTTGAATCTTCTCCAGTATATTAACATGAAAGGAAAATCCTTCCTTCTTAGCTGATATTTTAAGGCAGCGGGATTAGTTGATTCAGGCAATGAACTTGAACTTTACGGTCCTCTTATCCTTTGTCTGCTAAGATACTAGTTAAAACTTGGGGTATGCCACTCGTCTTAGTGACTGCAGGGTGATCATTGACAGATTTGTGCTCTAAGACTTATTCAGCCGGCATCTTAGGCACTCATTTTGCAATGGCTTTCTGTTGAGCAGACTTGTGTTGTATTTAGCATCATGATCCTTGTTTGTTCCTTTGCATGAAATTTTCCGGAGGATGCTCAAGGTGTGCAGAGAAACTTACAAGCAAAGGTTGTTTTAGCTCGAGTGTTGGTGATGTCTTGGAAGGCATTGGTGGGGTGTGGCTGCACTGATTTTGTTCGGTGTTGGGTCTAACAGATTCTGGATGCTTTAACATTTTGTTATCTTGGAAAGGGTTTAGCTTTTCATGTTGGCTCTCTTCTATCCCAGCTGGAAGAAGGGTGTGGTTGCAGATGGCAGCATTATGAAAGTAGGTCATACTGAAGTGAAGATCTAGGAGGCATTTGGATCGGGAGGACCAGATGCATTTAAAACTGCTTATCTGGTTTGCTGGTCGGTTGAGTAAAATGATGGTGATGCCCAAGCAGGTGATCAACAGTAGAGGAGTCGACGACCCATTGGGGAGGCCTCCAGAAGGCATTTGCATCTTGGAGAAGATGGTGAGGCAAAGTATCTCTTAGTACAACTGGAAAAGAGTAAGTTGTCTCCTAGTAGTACCCCTTTGCACATGTGCAGCTTGAGGCCAAGTTAACGCGCGGAAAATTGCTTCTTCACCTCTACTGTGGTCTATCTGTATTCTCGGGTGGTGTTTCAGGTGGCATCGTCTTCATGTGTTATGGGATATTTTCTTTGGATGATCTTCTAGAATGGTGTTGTTTACTACATCCACACCTGGGTTTTATGAGCATGTGTTCTGACAGGTTTAGGTATCTGGCTATTTTGGAGCCTTAAATAAATGTATTTATTTACATACTATTAATAAAAATAAAAATATCGTGCCTTCAAAAAAAAAAAAAAAAAAAAAACTTTGAATAACAATCATGGTAACTAATACCTGCCGGCTCGGGGTTCCAAGATCAGGGCAGACAACAACAGTGGCAACCTAGGAACCTGTTCAGTCAAGAACATAATGAAGAACAAAAGATGACGGCCGAAGCTATCAACGGAAGGCTAGTCCAAATGCGCAACCAGATGCCGCAACTAATTCATTGGGCCACGCTTTTGATGCATGCACAGGGACATGGACCAATGCTGCCTCCACCACCGAGAGGACCAGACGAAGCTCCTCAACCAAAGCAGGAAGAAGTCCATGTGCCTTAGAATAACATAGGAGGAGCCTATCTCCTTCTAGCTCCAGCCAGTCAGACACTACAGGAAATGGATCTCGAAGTAGTTCTGAAAGTGAGTCAGACATCTCATAAGGCAGGGACAGGAACCGTATAACAGGGGACTATCAGAAGAAGGTGGATAGCGCAATGAGTAATGTATGGAAAACCCATAAGTTGGGTCAGTTCTTCGTGAAAGACAGGTCTAGAATGGAAGCAGAAGTTTGGTTAGACGAGATAGAGGAATTTGGGAATTCATATGGAATGAAAGATAAGGACATAGGAAAGGTGGCAACATCAAACCTGATTGGACCAGCCTGGATTTGGTGGAAAGGATATGCCAAGTCAAACACTTTACACTTGCCTTCTATTGGTGGAAAACTGATTACATATTATAACATTAATGACTGAATATTCACTAAGCACATATTCAGCAGTTTGTGTGCTTGCAGTGTCCTAATATAAGCTTTCAAGCAGAGTTATCATGCCTTCTCGAAGCAACTCAAGATCAAAGATCTCATAGGGCTTGCATGAACACTGCTTGAACTTGGTTCAATTTCATATGATATTGATCATCATATCTCAGAGGCATTCCTGGAATACTCATTGACACATTGGGTTTATCTACAAAGCTTCGGTATTGAAAATTTTGAGCAAAGGCTTGTTGTCTAAGATCAACGTGTCATATTCAAAATCTTCATATTTTTTTAACATTCAAGCAATAAATATTAGTGCTGCATTTTTTATTGCAAGGTATGGATAAGCCCCGAGTGATCTGTCCAATGGGATGGACGGAACATTTCTACTTTTGGAAGAAGAAGAAGCATGAAAAAATGTTAGACAAAATCTTCTTCTGAAGGATGTTGCAGAGGTCAATGTAGAGCTTGACGAGCAGCCATAGATCGACTTGGAGCACGATGAGCAACACCTTGCAACTGCTGTCGGTGCTGCCGCTGTCGCTGCCTCAGCCGATGCCCAGCCAGAGGTCGCCTTGGAGCGCGATGAGCAGCTCCTTGCAACTGCTGCCGGCGCTGTCACTGCCGCTGCCCCAGCTAGTTTGTTACGAATCAAAAGTGCTAAGTTGGCCCCCCTGGGTAAGAAAACTTAGTATTAATATTGTTTTGCATTAATATGACATATTCAACAAAACTTGGACTTATTCAGATATAATAGATTGAGGTATCATTTTAAGATTACATGTCATGTTTAATTTTTCTTGATACTCATAATTTTTACAAGTTTTAATTATATAACTTTATCTTTAAATTTAAAGTATAATTGTTACAGAAACATAAACAATTACTTTCTAAACTAATTTTCACGTGAATCTATTTAGAATAGCCATTTCGAGAATATAAAATTTCAATTTTCAACTAGTTCTTAACAAATTTAAAATTTGGCAATCAGAATAATTTGTAAATAAAATATAATGGTTTGATAAGTCAGTGATTTAAAATTATATGAGAATTTCATAATTTACAAACTCTTAGTGCTTTAAAAATACTTTAAAAAAGGTGTTCAATTAAAACTAAACTATTCAATTATTTTTTAACTAAAATATAAACGTAATCATTTGATATATTTCATCTAAACTTTCTTTAAACATTTAAAAATAATAATATTTTAATCATATAGAGTTCATCTTAGATGAAAAAATTAATTTTAAATAGATTAAATTAAAAATTAGTGTAGAAAATAATTTTAAACATTGATAACTATCATACTTTTTATCTGAAGTTAAATTGAAAATTTTATAAAAATCAACAAGAGTTAAAAAGACATATAATCTTATCATGGCATTCTTGAAGGATATCTATTAGATTTGAATAAGTCTAAATTTTACTAAATATATCATATTATTGATGTATTTGTAAGTATCTCTATCTATTTTTCAGAAATGAATCCATTTTTCTCCATTTACTATGACTATGACGCACACTAGAGGTTTGCAGAGCATCATCCGGAGAATAAATCTTTGTTAGAGGAGCAGGTGAAGAAACTGGAGGAAGCATGTTTGCGAAGGCTTGCATGTTTGTTGGAGGCTTGCATGTTTGCAGAGTCGGCACTCCATTTGGCAGTATATGCTAGTCTCGGCTTCGAGACCAGCATTATATGTAAGTCTATCTTGCATATCCAACAAACATGCAAGCCTCCAAAAATATGCTTCCTCTAGTTTCTTCACCTGCTTCTCTAACAAAGATTTATTCTCCGGATGATGCTTTGCAAACCTCTAGTATGCGTCATAGTCATAGTAAATGGAGAAAAATGGATTCCATTTCTAAGAAATAGATAGAGATACCTACAAATACATAAGATTATATGTATTTTTAACTCTTGTTGATTTTTATAAAATTTTCAATTTAACTACAGATAAAAAGTATGATAGTTATCAATGTTTAAAATTGTTTTCTACACTAATTTTTAATTTAATCTATTTAAAATTAATTTTTTCATCTAAGATGAACTCTATGTGATTAAAATATTATTATTTTTAAATGTTTAAAGAAAGTTTAGATGAAATGTATCAAATGATTACGTTTATGTTTTGATTAAAAAATAATTGAATTGTTTAGTTCTAATTAATTTTTAATATATATTTTTCAATATTTGTTATTAAAACATAAACTTTATATTTTAATTAATATTAATCTAACACTTTTTTTAAAGTATTTTTAAAGTATTAAGAGTTTGTAAATTGTGAATTCTCATATAATTTTAAGTCATTCACTTATCAAACTATTATATTTTATTTACAAATTATCCTGATTGCCAAATTTTATATTTGTTAAGATCTAGTTGAAAATTAAAATTTTATATTCTCAAAATATCTAATTCTAAATAGATTCACATGAAAATTAGTTGAGAAAGCTATTGTTTATGTTTCTATAACAATTATACTTTAAAATTAAAGATAAAGTTATATAATTAGAACTTGTAAAAATTATAGAATAGAATAGAATAGAATAGAAAAATTAAACACGACATGTAATCTTAAAATGGTACCCCAGTCTATTATATCTGAATAAGTCTAAGTTTTGTTGAATATGTCAAACTGTTGTTATTTTTGCTCTTTTAGATCATGTCTACTTTGACTATGAACTCCGCCACCACGTTGGAGGTTTTATGCCTGTGTCAGATGATGATTATTGTTTGATGGGGGTCATTCATTTAATGGTGACATGTAAACATCAAATTTTTTTCTTAATAGCAGTTTCTATTTTCTGTTATCCGTTATCATAATTATCAAAAATTGACTTTTACATTTTGCATTGTACGATTGCAGAAATTAAATTTTCAAGCAAATAGGAAGTCTGCGGAGTGTTACAATGATATAAGCACTTTATATTGGGTGAAAGCATGCTACGGTGTACCACTTTTGGAACCCTCAAAAGTACCTACACTGGGTACTTTTAAATCTGGTACTTTCATAGTTTTTTTTCCACTAAAATTAATAAAAAAAAATTGAATTGAAGGTCAATAACATGTCAAACTATAGTATCAAAGGATAACCATACCATTAGAAACTAAAATGAATCAATCAACTCTCAAACTTATTGTTTATTGAGACATTTGTGCAAGTTCCCAGTACCCAGTATTGGGTACTTTTTTGGGTAGTTTTGCACTCCCTAAAAGGTAATTTATATGGTACACCCTAGCATGCTTTCACCCATTATTTCTAAGTATAGTTTAGTTTTTGTATTTGTGTATGGGCATATATTGACGGGGGCTGTGCTTCTATTGTAACGGGATGGATTTTATGATGGTTGCAAAAGAATGCAAGCTCAAGGAGAATTTGTATTAGAGATGAAATTGGCTAGCAAATACAGGACGTTGCTGCAGCCAATAAAGGAGCAAGGCGCAGGAATTTTGTGGCCTTTGGGTGCTTGTAATAACTCATTGCTATCGACATGTTTTTGTAGTATTCTTTGGAGGGACTACCAATGAACAACATACTCCAGCGAAAAATCCTATATCTCAACATTCATGCTTCCTTCTAAATGGCTAAACTAATCTGCTTACACGGAACCTTTGAGTTTTAGAGGAATTTATATTGTTAATATTTATGCAAATAAGGAGCCTGAGCTATGGTAGGAATCAGGCTGGGATAGAACCTCCATCATGGTGCTTGTGGATAATGGGTGCGATATGTGGGATGATGTGTTGGAGCTGAAGCCAACAGGTGTTGGCATGGTCAGGCCTCGAGTGACAGACCCCCAAGTTGTCATCATTTTTAAAAAGGTTACTAATAGTGTAAATTCAAAATTACATTTTCATAATTTGGGATGCGCAGTCACAATAAAACATTATGACAGAGTGAGTTGGTCCATGGCCATAGCACAAGAAGTGGATATGAAATAAATGAGCTTTTCAATTCTGCAGATTAAAAAGGACGCTTGGAGTGTTTTTCAAGAATGCAGCAAAGGAGTATATTATCTTGCAATATAATTATTAGGTTGTGTGCAAGCAATGGGAAACAACAATCTCATCCCAGCTATTTATTTAAATTAACTAGGAACGGTTGCTTGCAGATGAGTTTATTACTTTCATTCTGAAGATATAATCTTAGCCTATGTGAATTGCATAAGATATATTCATGCACTTTGCTCTGTTCACTTTAATTGATATTCCATGCAAACTAAATACTATGTGAGATGCACGCAAAATGTTCAAGAAATGCCTAAGCAGGACATGATCTCAAGAGCACCATGATTTCTGCACGTATATAGAGATTATGTAAGGGGGTACTTCATTTACATGCAGTTGGACAAGTCCCTTCTTCTTTGGACGGAATGCAAGATAGGCATGCAGTCATAGGCAGTCACTTTATACTGCGAATTCCAAGAAACAGGATGATTCGGTTCTGGAAGAGGTGAGGTGTTTCTATTTCCTATTTCTGTTCTCTTTCATGTATTATATCATTTATGATGATAGACAGAGGGTACCACCCTGATGTTTGACCAAAGGCAGCCACAGAAGTTGCTTGATCTTGATAGGCAACTTCTTCCTCTGAAGTGTTTCATCTACATAGATGAATTCAATCAGTCCGAACCTATTGAAACTGGAAGGTGGACCCGTACACTATTTGTATTTGTTGAGGGCCTGGGCTAAAATGTCCCAGTTGCAACAAACATGCCAGAAGTGTAGATGCTACTATTGTCGTGTAGACAAGCAATAGTACTGGTATCCCAAAGGTAATTTGAAGTGCTTTTAGAGCTTTAGTGTTATGGTTGTAGTACTAGTCTGTAATGTAAGACAAAGCACCATCTTTTAGAGCATAATGATTTTCTCATCATGTGAATGCTGCTATACTATTGGAAAACCAGTGCTACCATTCTGGTTCCCACTTAAAGTATTTTAGCTATGGTTATTGATTCCAAACTACGATCGTTAATAGAGAAATATTTCAGGAATGTCAGTGCTGGAATCATAATCTGTCCCCAATTTTAGATGTTGTATGTTTAAAGTGTTTGAAAGATCTCTTGTCTCCATGTGGTGCTTTTCTTTTTCCTGACTATTTCCTTTTACTAAACAATTGCAGAAATTGGGATTATACCTGCAGAGCTAGGCCAATTTTAAATAGTCAACGCACTATAAGCCTCAATAATCTTTATTATCAGCATTTTCAAACGTGGCTCCTGAAGCTTCATGCGAAGTTTTGAACCCCCTTCAGCTATTTTGGGTCTTGAATTTTGCATATTTAGATGGTGTTGTAGTTTGGGAGCTAAAGCTTTTAGCTCCATTAGCCCACAGGCTGATTAATAGTCAGTGGGCTACAACTGCAAAATTTAATGATTAGAACCAAAAGATAGTTGCTTTTCGGAAAGGGGTTTTCAATCTTGTATTAGTTGCATCTTTTTCTCATTTTCTTTCTCTTTTGCATATAGCAGAAGAAGAAGGCAAGGCTGTTGGCCTTCATTGCTGAGAAGGGTAATGCCCTCCCTAGTAATGCCCTCCCTAGTGCATCATGTTTTCTTATATCTCACGTTACAAATCAGAATGTTAAAACTAGAATGTAGTTAGAAGCAGTAGTGAAGTAGCTTCTAGAGATTTGACTTCTGTTGGATCTGAACACTCGAAGACTTTGCACTTAAGCATGAATTGGTGTTGAGCTATGAAAGGCTTCAAGCGGCAAAACTCAAGGTATAATTTTTGTAGTAGATGTGTTTGCTGTTTTAGCACTATGAGCAAACTCATTTCACCATTTTGTCGTTGAACTAAATCATATTCTGTGTTGCTTGTGAACCACATTGCAGGTTATCAATATTTGTAGGTCCAATAGAACCCATAAAAGAAGTAGCTCTAAGTGTTTGGCACTAAAAGGAATAAGATATTGTTGCTATATGTGACCATTTAAGTATCTGCTGAGCTATATTGTTGTTCTGCTGTCAGACCTTTAATGCCTTGAGTTTATACAGAACAATAAGTTCTAGTTAGGTCTGCATGAGAGTCTCCTTTACTCCAGGATCATGGAATGTTCTGGGCTTTAAAATGCAAATATGAAGTTGTCGTTGGTGATTTGCTTGTGAAGCAAGGTAATTTGCTTATTGCATACTCTTCCTTATCATGCCAATAGTGATGTTGTATTCCATTGTATCTCCCTTTATTGTGAGTCTTCTTATCTGTAGGTCATAAAAGAATAGAGCCAACAGATTGCAGTCCTTGACACTATAAGAAACAAGGTATGTGTGAAATTCATGTGCATGCATGTTTCATAAGATCAAGTAGCCTACCACTATTTTTAGGTTAGACTGGACAAGGATTTACTTCTTAGTTCCAAGTGTTTGATTCTAGAGGTAAGGACCAGTTTATTCCAAGTTTCCCACTTGCAGATTTTTGTAAGAACTTAACCAGAACACTGCCTGAGTATGAATCTATGACAATTGCATATATTTGCATTTTAGTTTCCATATTGGCGTTGCAAAATCAGACGTCTAAGAAGTGCTCTTTTTTAGTTTGGTTCTAAGGCTTGGGATTCTTGGTTAGGAAGTCATAGTTCTAATCAAAATTCTGGTGTGCAGTTTTGGATAGATCTATTTTGGGTCATTACTAATTGGGTCGGCAGGAATGGGGAAGTTGCAAGTCTTTCTATAGGAAGAACCTCAAGAGTTTGATAACAAAGAAAGCTAAAACGGCATGCAGAAGGTAAGCACATGGATGCTCAAATTATCAACATTAGAATAGAGGAAGGTTGCCAAATGGTAACAGCTGTACTCGATTCCAATTTTAAATTTATGGCCTTGCATAGCAAAGGATATTTGTGCAACTATGGAAAAGATATCCAATATAACTTGGAAGTATATGGTTAAGCAAAATATGAGAAATGAGCTATGGCTTAAAAAGACAAATGATGGTGTTTATGTGGCCAAGTGGTTTGTATACGCCGCAAGAGCAATGCTAGCATTTAATGAACTGCAAGATATTTGTCAAACCGAATGCATGGTTGCTACAAAATTGCTATGTCAAGCTAGACAAGTAATTTTGAAAACAAACCGAAGGATTTATGATGAGATAAGCTACATGTACATTGATGACCTTTGGGCAGCTAATTGTCCTATTATTAGAGAATTTCTCCAATGTATACGTCAAGGCAAGTAGGAGTGCATTCCTGCCTACAGGTACATTGATGACCTTTGGGCAGCTAATTGTCCTATTATTAGAGAATTTCTCCAATGTATACGTCAAGGCAAGTAGGAGTGCATTCCTGCAAGATCTTTGAACCATTCTTGCTCAGATGGCAAATGGCCTCATGAAACCTGCCTTGACGTAGTAGAATGGCATGGGGTCAGCCATTCTACATAACAACAATGGCAAATGGTCTCACAAAACCTGTAGAACTAGGTTAAGGATTGCCTTGACGTAGTAGAATGGCATGGGGTCAGCCATTCTACATAACAACATGAAACAAAGGGGACTTGGCATCTATGACATGCAAATATGGGGATCAAGGAAGAGATCTGCTTTGACAAATACTGGGGACCTTGAAATTTCCATTAGGATATAGCCAATTTTCTTAATACGAGAATTCACGTGGTTGATAGACATTTAAATTTTTTTTAGACAAATAGCTATGGCAAAAGGAAAGTGCTACTATTCACAACACTAAAATTTGTGCAACAAGGCAGGCCTTATAAGCAAGATAGAAATGTTGTCATGTCTCAAGTTATGCCATACATGTATGTTAGTTCTAGCCCAAATGTTGCTGGTAAATGACAGTTAGAAATTAATGGATTTCTTTGCAATTTGATGCTCCTCAGCTTCAACTGATTAATCAAGACCCTCTTGATTCATGCATACATTTTGGCTGGTCCTTGTTATTCTCTGATATTTTTAAGACCAGTAGTTTGGGGAAGGATCTTTTCATACATTTACTGTGCTTACCTTCTATTATGAGTAAAATCTTATTATTATTGTACTTACCATCTAGTATTGTATGTTAAAATTCCATCATATCATATCTCTTACGAGCTTGTAATACCTTCAAAGTTTTGATCCATAACTTTGTACTCCAAATTTACAGTCGACCATTGTTCTTAAATGTTGGTAGAAAATTTGTTGATCCAATAAGATATTTCTTGATGCATATCTCCTTTATGCATTTCCAACCAACTTTCTAGTCTATACTATCCCCTAAAAAAATTCACAAATCAAGTTGAAAATATTAGCTCTCGGCCAACCATTTGACTACCGTTGACCAAAAATCAACCCAGCTTCACTTCAAAGTTTATCCACCAAATCGGCTCCAAATCCGTTGAAATTTGAGACACTTGTTTTGACAATTTTTCTTGGCACCCCTAAGCAAAAGACACTAAAAAATTTGTTCTATCTCCATCTTCTACAATTTTCAAAAACTAGTTTTGTAAAACTAGCCCCAATGACAAAACTTGCTACTTGGATTGATGACCCTAACTGATCTGGGGTCCAACCATCACTCATTATGTGGGGCAAACTTGTGTTGGTGAAAAGCCAAGATTCCCATCAACAAAGACCGCCTGTCACACCATGGGAATTGGTTCTACCCGAAGCATTTAGGAATCACCCATTACTTTGGCGTTCTACATTGCTGCTTTGCGGTCCACTCGTCCTAATCGATGGTCATCTTATGGATACCGCAGTGGAGTCTTTGACTGAGGTGATATTGTAACAAGGTAGTCGTACCGTGGTTGGATTATATTTCTTTCAAGTTAAGAATGCATTGAATGGATGCCTTGGTTTTGAAAAAGACACTCAAGCAAATGAAAAATCCATAAGGAGAATCCTCAGTGATATTAAGTAGCTAAAGGAGGGGAAATCAACCAAGACTTCGTTAGGGTGAGCAAAAGTAGATTGGGCGTGGGAAGAAGGCGTTTTGCCTCACCCATCCAGAAAGACAAAGGAATTGTGAAGATGTTGGAAAATCTTGCTAATAGAGGTGAAGCGTTTACTTCACAAAATGTTAGTTCATTTTGCTTCCATTTTGCATCCATTTTGGATATCATGATGTCAGATAATAATTGAGTAATCTAGTCTGCCTTTTATTATTACATACCTTTCATGCGCTCATCAATCTGCTCTTCGATTCTCATTTCTTGATATAACATCTATGAAACAATTAAGGTGCGACTATCACAAAGCAAATCCTGTAGCCACAAATAATCTCAGAGGAACTCTGGCCAACAGATAATTGTACAACCTTAGTTATTGCAATTATATGTGCTGCAGATGATAAAGGAAAAGGAGCAAAAATTGGAAGCCAAATATGGGATTTCAGCCATTTCGCTTTCATATCCTTAGAGCTCATCCTGGAAAACAACATGTTTATTTCTAGGTTCTTCTACATTACGATTTGCTATACCTTTTTGACATACGAGCTATCTTAATCTCTATCTGCATACTCTTTATGCTAAACATTCCCTTCGCTGACCAGATTAACATTTTCTTGTGCAGGTTCATCTGCACTTTAATCTTTTGATATGGCGACTGCAAAAGAGTATGTTATCGATGGCAAGGAAGATCTTGGTGATGGCAGATAAGCACAATCTCGATTTTATTTTATCTGTAATATCCTCCCTCTTGCTAACCGTAGACTACTATTTGTATATGCAGGTCTTACAAGTCTATAAAACTTCTACCATGGCGAACCGATGCACGGGTGGAAAGAATCAATCCATCCAAGTCTGCACATCGGCCTGCTATTTTTATAAGATAAGCTCTGAATATTTTTGCTTGCATGCCAATCTTTGGATGAGGTATGGTCTAGCTCTAACATAAGATCTTCCCCCTCCTTTTTTTCCTTATTACATGATCTTAGTTTGTCTTAATAGTTAGTTCCATCTCATTTAATTCGCACTTGCCTAGATATTAGTCTCAACTCTGCACACAAATGTGTAGGCAGATTATGGTAGGCCTGCAACCCTACATTATTTAAAGCAGCATACGATTTAAAGGAATTAGCAAAGAAAATGCAAGCAAGCTAGCACCTATTTCTGCATTTTCATCTGCTTCACTAGATAATATGTATAGCTAGAAACTAAATCTATAGCATAGCCAAATATGGCATGCACTAGATTACTTTACAAGCTTGCTGTGAGCAGACTGAGTAAAACAGAAATGAATTTCTGAAAAACAGATCAATCTATGTCATTTTTTCCAACCGTTTTGAGAGCAGATTATTTAATGCAAGATTCTATTGTAGAAAAAAAGCAGTGTAAAATGGGAATGCTTTTTGTATTACACCATCTCAACAAAAACTACCTTCTCACAAAGGAGTTTATCTGCTGCAAGAAGTTAATCAGACTACTAAGAATATTTATCTTGCATAGGCCTAGAAATCTCACCCTAGGGTATTTAGAAACTAAGCTGTACCTAGAGGATTTTATTTTTATTACCATTTAGCATCACATAAATAGCTTGCATTTCCTATGTCATTTTTCTCGTATTGTAGGATGTGAGCAATGGCATTCTGCATTCTTATGTTAAAAACAAATGTGGACCAAAAACAAATGTGGACGAAAACGCGGAGATTTCATTCGTGGTAAATGTATGTGTCGTTTGGGTTTTTTTGTTTTTTTTAATAAACTTTAGTTTTTTGTTTTCCTTCTTTCCTTCGGCTATGGCGAGGCGCCAGAGCTTCAATGATGGCGCTCTCTGAATTCATCGAGGCGCTCCAGTTCTTGATGTGCTATTTGATATCCTACTAGTTCATTGTAGGTATCTGATGAATTTTTTATGGAGTTTTTTCTCTACTTCTTTGATGTTTTTTGCAATTATTTCTTTGTCTTCCTCTCATTCTTTGTCGTTCAGTGCAGTTATCCAGAACCCCCATATTGAACGACGAGTAACCTGCATTAGATCTTGCATTGCTTTAGGTCCTATATTGTTTTAGCATGTTCAGAGGTTACAGATGCATCATGGGGTCTTTAGAACCGCACTGTAGACCATAGGCGCCGTGTTAGCCTTCACTTTCTGTGTTCCGTTAGCTTTGTAAGTATAACTTGCATGATTTTCATTCTTTTGAAGGACATGAGACTCTTTTTAATGATAAGAACGAAGGCGCAATACACAATGCATAGACATAAATAAAACCCTAGTGGATAGGCTGACCCAACTAGGCACAAGCGCCCGTCTATGCACAAGAAGAATACCGTAAAAACGTCTGCCAAATTATCTCTTTTTCATCATCAGCTAGAGATGAGCAACGATAAGCTCTAGCGATCTTCTGCTGAGCACAATGAAGAAGTTCCTGGTCAGAGATGTGTGCACCTTGGAAAATACACAAACGTCGCCTCTGCCAGATAGACCACAAAATCCAACTAGAAGTAAGATGAAATACCCGCTTACGCAAGTTCGGCCAAACAGGGGGATAAAGTGCAAGTAGGATCTCTTGGCTAGTGAGAGACACACTGAAAAGAGTGAACAACCACGCTCAAGCAGGCCGTAGATGATTGCATAAGAAGCAGTGTTCAATAGTTTCAACCTGTTGGCCACAAAGAGGGCAATGATCTGAGACTCTAGGGTTCATCTTGTGAACCAAGACATTCACTCGAACACATATATGGAAAATTTACCATCGCAGCGCTGACACTTTAGGGTGGAGCAATTTATCCCATGTCCACATACAGACACTTTTCCACTGTGGTTGAGGAACCTGAAGCTGCCAGTGCTGGGATGGGGGGAGAAGCTCACAATCCAAAAGCAGTCTGTACGTGGAAGAAACAAACTTTTATGGCTTAACACATGCATCACATATCCAAATAGGCACATCAGCTTGTGGTTGCTGCACAATGGATGGAATAAATGTATGTATTACAAGTTGCAGTTTGTCTACTGGAAGCACTGGATTTGAGGTTCTTGATCTCAGCATACCAAAGGAACTATTGTTGTAGGCATTTGCATTACTACAAGGACGATCAGCCAATGTTCTTGAAGTGGTGAAGTTTTGTGAAAAATATGCCGAGGTCAGACCTGTTGATGTATTATTATACTTTGTCTAAAAGGCTGTAGAAATTTCTTGCATTGGCTATCCAATGTAATTTAAATCAGTTGTTTGCCCTCAGTGCCTAAGGGCGAATATTCGTTGAAGGGCGATTATTCTCAAATTCCAAAGAAAAAAGTGGCACGAAAGCTAAGTAGGTTAGAAATTTCCAGCATAGAGTATAGAGTTCATTAATTTCCAGCGGAATATGAAATATGAGCAGGCTGTTTAGTAATTATAGCAATGGCCATAATGAATAATCTATTTTCATTTGGAAGCTTCGGTGTTTCTATTTGCAGACATTAATTGTAAGCTGAGGCATGCATCTGCACTTTCTATAACTTGAGTTCGACAAAGGTATTGTGATTATTTTAAGCTATTCTGTTTATGCAATGCATACTACTTGATATAGCGTATCTGTGCTGAGAAGCTTCTTCTCTCAGTATGTGCTTTTAGACTATATGTTTTGTGTGTGAGGCTAAGATGGGGTTGTCCTTCTTAAATAACAATATGCATGGTTTGCATGCATGAGATCATTCCTCATGGCAATATAAACTGAAACTTGTTTAAAATGAAGGTTGATTGGTGCTGGCTTATTATCCATACAAAGCTCAGATAATATTCTGGAATTCATGCATAAGCTAATAGTGCTCTATGCAAATAGTTTTGAAGCTAGTGCCAAAAGCCTTGACGTTGTTAATTTGATTTCGTATATTTCTTTCTTTATTTATTTCCTAAAGAAGCACAACAAGCCTAAGAACATGCACTTGATGGCTTGCTAGTATGATAAAACCTGATGCCTAGTAGTCCTGCTTTGATTTACCTGGTCTTGCATCAAGTTCAATTTGATGTAGAAGTCTGTTCGTATAAAAAGGAGACAATGGTGTGTTGCAAGAGTTGGAGCTCACTTGGCATCGGTGTACGGCTACTCTAGCATGCTTTGCATACATTTAACTTATTTCAATTCAGTTGAAGTTCTGTTCTTAAATGCTATCTCTATCATCAATTTATCATATTTTGCATATATTCCAAGTCCATCACTACCGTTCCTAGGATATGCCCTTTGGTCAACCCAAATAGCATATGTAGAGGTGTTACAATAGACTTTAAATTAAAGGAATTTCTTCATATCACTGTTGCAACAACTTTGCCCTAACAACCTTGTCCTTAGTCACTTCACCTTGGCATTTGAAACTAATATGTAATGCGGGCAACCTTCCATAAGATAGTACCTTGTTTTTCTTTAATAAGTAGTGTTTTGCCATATAAGAAATGAGGGATAGGATTTTTTTAGTCGAAAGATATTCTGTTAAAAAACTTTCAGAATCAAAATTAAGATTTGCCTCGTGAATTATAATTTTTTTCGAAATTCGCTAAACTTTTGCCACATTTGCTATTCCATTTTGAAAAAACTTCGCCAGATATTTTTTATCTTTGAAGAGTTAGGAAAACTTAGGCACAACACTATTGTCCAGTTATAGTTGTTAGTGTAAATGATTAAAAAATGAAATGCGCTCATTTAATAGCTGGAATTGTTGTAATATGTCAATAAGTTTGGCAGTAAAATATAAAGTTTGTTTAGCCAGCAAGGCTAGAGTGCGTATACAAGTTCTGATAAACTACTTGCAAAGATATAATGCTCCTGCATCTAAAATTATCACTATCTTTATAAGAGAAAGTAAGAGATATGCCTAAGTGGAGATATGCCTAAGTGTATAATGGACATTTATCTTCCCCATTTCATTAGTATGTACGAGCAATGGCTGGGCCTTTTGAAAAGGGAGGCCACACATTTTCTTTAGTTTCTTTTGCCCTGCTTAATGTCTCTTGATTATAAATCATTTATGGAAGGAATTATTCAGGATTGATCCAGCATTAAATTTGGCTTTAATTCAAATGAAACTATAGTGCATAGGGAAAGAGGTCTATTTGTTTTCTACAAGGCATTTTGTTTTCAATATTGTGCTCTTTATTATTGCTTCCTTTTGCCAAGTCTTACATATCCAGTGAGAATTCAGTACTGAAACCATACTAAATAAGCAATCTCCAACAAGTTTGGCAAATGATGAATCTTATCACCATACCAACCATATCTCTCGAAGGATTATTTTATCACCATGCCAAACAACAAAAATAACACCCTAACAAGTTTGGCTTTGCCTGTACCACAACCTTCTGGTGCGCCTTTTGCTAGTTTTTTTTTTTGGATAAATATATTATGTGTTCCCAAAGGCATCTAGACTTTGCCAAATTTGATTCTATCATGTCTTTAGGTCGTGTCGTCGTCGTCAGCGTCGTCGTGATGAAGCAAGTATAGAAGTCTTTAAACATCATGAAGAAGATTCATCTCCTTCTCCAAATGTTGAATTGCCGGAGCATGTAGATATAGTACACCGACTTCTCTAGGTAGATGCATCATTGACCTGGATTTATATGCCCTGAGTCACCATCACTATATAACATGTAGACCATACACCCCCTCCAAAGTAATGACAAGTGCAGCAACATCTTTTAAATGTTCTGATTGCTGCTTATGTACATTTTGCTCAGTTTTATAGTTTCAATATTTTTTGTCTAACCAAGATGCTATGCGTGCATAGGCTTATGTTATTTTTAATGCACAAATGACATGTTTGAGAACCTTGTTTGTTCTTTTTGGAATGATGTATTTAGATTAATGTCATCATGCGTTGCAAAAAAGTAGTGGTTCAAACAATGGTTCTTATATCATTTCTATACTCCATTTCTTTTTGTCCAGTTTTCCAAATGAAGCAAAACTTGTTAAAATAATTTGAATAAATAGATCCTTAAAATTGAAAATTTGAACTAAAATATGTGAATTTCCTTCTTTTGACCCCCCTCAAAACGGCATCGCACTTCTAGAAAATGAAGCATTTTTTAAAAGTTTGACTTCTAGAAAATGAAGCATTTTTTAAAAGTTTGACGCCAAAATTAGCATAATTTTAGAGAATCTTAGCGAATATTTTTTTTATTAGTGCATTTGCTAGGTCACCTTGTTGGGTGATTAGATAATCCTGCAAGACCTTGATAGTCACTTCTCCCTAGTTAATTTTCATGGGGGATTAGATAATACCACAACTGGATTATCATATACTAAAGAGAGAAGTGTGCGGCAATTGTCCATGTGTCCTATGCAATGCTCATAGGGCTTGATATTTCCAGATTCCTTCAACTGATCCATGATGCTAATCATCTTCCCAATGTGGGTAGACGTGGATTCCCCATCAGCACATCTATATATTTGATGCTATGCAACCAATTCCTGAGCATGCTTGGATTGCTTTATTTTTCTTTAGCACATGCGGAGCAATTTGGACTAGCATTCACTAGCATTTATGTACAATGTAAGAGACTTTCAAGCAATTTGGGTTGGATGGGAACTAAAAACTAAAGAGGTTTTCAAGCAATTCAAGATGGAATGATGAGGACTGCAAATTAATTGGGGGAGTGTGCCCTTGAGTCTTTTTCCATCCACTTTTTGAGCTTTATTGAATCTCCCACTGGTTTTGCCTCAGCCGTTAAGAACCTCTCAAAGTCCAGCTGCCTCATATTACGTCTTTATTTGGTACTTCCACATGTGGATATTGGCTTCCTTTGAATCGTTCTATGCCATAATCCTTCAATCCCTTAGCAGGGTCGAAGGTCTCAAGCAAAGCAGGGGAAGATTCGACAGTGATGGAGGATGTCTACTAATTGTGCAATGCAGAAGTAATCTTGATCAAGGCTTGACACATATAAAGAAGATTGAAGACATGAAGCAGCTTTCCTTGATCAAGAAGAGGAGGTTACTCCCCCCTCAAGCAAATTATGAGAAATAACCCTCGAGGCCGGGTTTGTTTCCCATAATTTGCAAGAGGAAAGGGTTGACCTCCCTTAAACCACAGGTCCAGCAAGTTTTCTTAAAGAAACATGCTATTGCAGAAAATAGAAAGAATTGTAGAAGCAGAGCTCATGTAAGAATACTCCAATCGCCTCAAAGCACATCTTCATTTGGTATTTCCACGTGGAAGTTGCTTATCAAGTATTACACTTATCAAGTACAAGTATGAAAATCAACTTGGATAACTGAGTTAGAGAGATTGTTAAGTGTTTGGTTGAACCACCACCATGGACCATCATTAGAACATTGGTTCACCATGCAAGGGTGGTTATTTGGAGAATGCCATGATACCATGGTTGGATATTTGGAGAATGCCATGATACCACCATTAGACCATTGGTTCAACCATGGAGGCTCTATATTACAAGTTTGTGTATTTTCATTGAAAGTTATTTTATGTAATTGCAGAATTTAGCACGGAAATCAACTTGGATAACTTAAGGCAAACTTGAGAAGAGAGAGATTGTTGGACCACCATGCATGGTTGGATGCCCAGAGAATGCCATGATGCCATCATTGGATCATTGGTTCGACAATGGAAGCTCTATATTTGCAGGTTTATGTATTTTCCTTGAAATGTATTTTATGTAATTGCAGAATTTAAGATCTGCTAATACTTGCCTTTTTTGTGCACACTAGGCCTTTGCTGATTTGGTTTCCGAAATTTTGAGCAGACCTGCGCTCACAACCGGACAGGTCAGCTCAAAATTTTCTCGAGAAACTTTTCACAGCTGATTTAAAGAGGTCTCAATTAGGGACGTTATAGTTCATCGTTTTATACATCAATAGTTTTTGCAAGTTGCATTTTAATTTTCTAGGAGTTCTAGGGGATAACAATGACGCAGATGCCTAAATAATCTGAAAGTCAGATCGTAGGATAAATGAACTAAATGTGATAGCATTTTTATTGTAATCTTCTTTTGATGCTAAAGGATTTATGCTAAAGGATTTCTTAAAGAGAATAGTTAGGATTGTAATCTTCTTTTGATGCTAAAGGATTTCTTAAAGAGAATAGTTAGGACCTTCCACAAAATGACCCATACCGTAATAGTTGAAATATATCAGAATTAAAAAATGACGTATATGTAACTCACTCAGCAGTATTTATGCTGCTTTTCCTATTATTCATGATATATATATTGGGTAACCATTACGCTACCCAAAGGACAAGGAATCTAAATCCGACAGGTTATAAAACCCAAATATCAGTGCTCAGAAAGAAAAATCCGTTCAGCGGGCAAAATGCCCTCAAACAAGAGGTGTCAGAAATATAGTGTTTCGTCATTGCACTGGAACTCAAAAATATAAACCAAAAGAAACCAAAAACAAAAATAAGCAGCCAAAAAATGCACGTTTACAACCAAAACAGTTTGCTCAGTAAAGAAAGTCTCAGCAGCGGATTGAATCCGATCTGACTGTTGAGCTTGACATAATTTTTGCTAATTTCATCATTGCAAACAGAGAGCAAGGCAGATTAAAAGAAAAAAACTGCATATGAACAAAAGAAAAGCATACCAGGATTGATGGAAAAGCTGGAAAAGAAAAAGGGCATCAGACTATGGGTGGTGATTTAGAATAAGGTGTCGACACTGCGCGATGAAACGCTTCCGACGAACGAGACCTGTACTAAAACTCATCATCTGCCCTGAGTGACGAAAAAACAGAAAGAATATGCAAAAACGCTAACCTACACAAGAAACCGGTGTGGAAGAATGGGGCATAACTCCTGTCTATAAGCAAATAGGGTTAGGGTTTGCAGCAGATCTAACGGTTCGGATTTCTATCCAGTCGGCGGCTGAGATGGAACGCCAGTTGTTTATGCACAAGACAAGAAAGATAGGCTGATATATTAACTTACCGAAATTTCAATCACCTTGAAATTATAGCCCTTTTGATCCGGTTTTTATAAACCGAAATACCCTGTTGGTTGCGTGCTGAATTTTTGGGCGGCGCCGCCTACATCTCTATTTCTTGCCTCTATTTCTTCAGCCGATTTCTATTTCTTTCTTTAGCGGATCTCTGTTTCTTCAGCCGATTTGTTGATCTATTTCTTGAGCGGATTTGTTGAGCTTCTAATACTGCACTCAAGATTTCCGGCCTGCACCAGCCTCTACTGCGCCCAAGCTTCATCAACATCTGAGGAACTTTCTAAAGACAAGATAGGAAAAGAACTGCTACAGATCGGAACGCATTCGAGGCTCAAGAAAGGGCAAAATTTCAAGCTGATTGAAATTTTGTCGGGTAATTTGCATGAGAAAAAAATTTCGCTTGAAATTCGCGCCGCCAGGTCAGCTGGCGGCCGCCAGAAAATTTCATCGCGAAATTTTCTCCTCATGCAAATTACTCCTTCCTTATCCCTTGTTTTCCCTTATCGCTTGTTTTCTACCCTTGATTTCCTTAATATTCCCAAGTATATTCCTTCGAATGCATTCTACACCGTCGGCCAAGTCTGTGATGGAGTCAAACAAGCTTTTCCACCTCAGCATATGATTCTTCAACCATTGAGCCAAGTCAATATGTAAGTCAGAATACAGTCCTCTCAAAGAACACTTCCAAAGGGGATTTGAACCCCATGCCATATTCGGAAGCATACTTGAATTCTGCCAAGCCTGCTAAATCTAGTAGACGTGGCTGCTAAGTCCAGAATTGTAAGGAGGTTTACGATCAACAAATAGATTATGCGTACACATAAGGTAAGTTCATGCAATGAAGACAACAAAAACTGGAGTAGCTGAGTCCTAGTGCATTACTTTGGTCCCATCTGGACCGATCCCTCCCACCCATGTAGATGCATGCCTCAGTCTCGCAAGCAATCTAGTTTCCACCAGACATGAGTATCATTCAGGTGCCGCAGATTACCGTAAGAGATTTAACAGCAATATGATATTAGAGGAATGGAAGTGCCTTCTGTTCGAGCATCACAGCCTTGTGGCTTTTAATGTGCTAGAAAATGAAAATATTCCTGTTCTGGAAAAAATTGGCACCCTTATAGATCTCAAAAAGAGACGACAGGTGGGAAAGGAAATAAGGAAGATGTGGGGGTTAAATAAAGTCAATCGGATTCATCATAATGGGACTCCGTCCATCCGAGAATCTAAAAACTTATGGTAGCACAAGACAACGCAAACTAAAAACACTATTAATAATGCCCAAACGTATGCCATTTGTTCTAAGATCAGTCTCCTAAGAGTGCATGCTGCAACATACCACAAAGAAAACCTAAGAAAATTGGTTGAGCTTGCAAAACACACTTAATCCGTTCTCTTCTGATAGAAGCTAATAGGTATTGTGGCCGTTGTATTCTAGAAGAAAAGAAAGACGGTAATTGAAAAAATATTCCAACGGTGACTGATACATGGCAAAGAGATTCACGATGATGTTTTGCTGGTGCCTGCCTACGCTCTTGCTTCCAGCACAATCCCCCCCTCAGCAAATCCGGCCGCTAAGCTCTTGCCTCTAGCACAACCCTGAATTAAAAAAATCCTATATTAATTATAGATCCAAAAATAGAATTATCCAAACTAAACATTGCAACTTTCTCTTGACCTCATCTACAATTTTATCTAAAAAAGTAATTTTATCTGCTTCGGTCAAACCAGACCAGCCACCATCACCTTCCTACTATTTTTTATACAAATACAACACCCAAACCATTCACAATCTTATGTTATCCCATATGTTTTCTACAATTGCAGAACCTTATTGGGTCTATTCTATTCTATTGGGTCTACTTGCATTTTGTATTTAGGACGAATTCCTTGTTTTATGCCAGATATCAAGTGCTAAAGAATTTTTTGATCCAATATGTAGCATAATAACAGGGGGTTGTTTTTGTATTTTTGTACGTTTCTTAACATGGTTTTTATATGATTTCATGACGGTATTTGATCAGACGTACTAATCGGTACATCTAGAGTGCGCATACTATCACAATATTTTTAGTGGCATTTTTTAATGGTTACAACTATGATTTCATCAAATATCCCAAATCGAACATGCAAGCATCGAACAAGGTTATTTTAGGGTTCTTTGAGTTTTCGAGGTTTCTGCTTCTACATTTTCTTTCAGGGCTTGGTAAGGCAAGGGCTTGGAGCGAGGTTCTATTTGTGTAGCCGAGTAGAATATGTAGCATTATAACAGGGGGTTTTTTTTGTGATTTTATACGCTTTTTGGCATGGTTTTCATATGATTTCATGGGCGTATTCATGTGGACGTACTAAATGGTATTTCTAGAGTGCACCTATTTGTTAGCCATTGATTTTAAAGAGAGGGAAAATCGTGTGGTTGTGGGCTTTTATTGTTTGCATGTTGTTTTAGTTTAGGTTTCAAATATTAGGTTAATATTAGAAGGAATCGAATCTCTTTGTGATCCTCTGTTTTGCGAATTGAAGTTGATCTGTTTTTTGCATCCGGCGCGATCTTGTGATTGATCCTTAAGACGCGAGTTGGGTTCTTTGCTTCCCAAGCTTTTCGTCTATACAAGATAGATCTCTACATGCTTATCGGGCTTTTCGGATATGGCGCTGACACGGAAATTCCTCAAGTGTTTTTATAGGAGTTCTCAAACCAAAGGCGCCAATTAAGCTATGCCCCAGCACTTTGTTGGTGGGTAACGCTAATAGCTTTGCTCTAAGGAGAGCAAAGGTACAGATTCACCCCGTTCAATAATGGACATCACGGCATGTCTCGTAATGGGGCTTTTATGCGAGCACGGTAAGAATTTATTTCGCACTCTTCTCGCTCAAGGACTTGTTAAATAAACTTGCTCAAGCTTTCTAGGCTAGCGAGTAATGTAATTTAAGAGTGATCGGGAGCCTTAATCTTTTATTTTTTTCCCGCCATATTTGCTGGCGTTACCATGTCCGTGGCATAGAACTGATCACAAATAAATCCTTGTCTTTGGGGTATGAATGATGCCCATCGATTGTGATGTTCACCGCCAATTATACCTTCTCCTCGCTAGCACCGGGAGATAATCATACTGCGGCCTTGGTTTGACAGACCATGAAGCCGTCTGGCGGGGAGAACACCTATGGCCAATGCAACCACGCCAATTGGAGTTCCTTTTGCTCGATCAACTGCAGCCGGACTCCTACACTTGTGGTGTCGGGAAAGATCAACAAAGTATTCTATCTTTGGGGTAATTATCTTTGGTGATGCTAACCATTTAGTTTGTAGTGCGGGGAATATGTCAAGGACCTTGCAAGCATGATGAATATTACTTAGCGGTAAGTGCCCTAGAGAAACCGAGAAAATTTGCTTGGATGCTCATCCTAGAGAAACCGCCATCATCCTAACCGAAAAAATTTGCTTGGACTTCTCGGTTGTAATTACCAACGGGGGGATTTCTCGATTCTTGAGAATCGGTTGAAATACCGTCGATATATGCCCCCGGCTTTGCTTTTCGGTTGAAGCCCTCCAATATGCGGTACATGTTTGTCTGGCGATCCCCCATTCATTCATTTCTCTCAGATTGATTCATTTGTTCTATAAATGGTAGAAGTTTCTGTGCATAGTAGTTCCTTTTTGTACTTGCACGGTGGCATGATTGAGATCAAATCATTCTCATAATAAGGAAAAAAATACAATTTATCAACTTTTGTATCACAAATTTACTTCTAGCATCCAAATACTACTTTTTGATCTTAGATGTGTGCATGTAATTTGTTTGAGTTTCCGTTCCCAAATTTGCTAGCTCTTCTTTGTTTGTTTGTTCTTGCTTGTTTGCTTGCTTGCTTGCTTGTAGAAAGGTTCTCCCTATGATACAAGCATTATGATACAAGCATCAGATACTAAAGAAGTTACAATCTATTAAATGTTGATTGCCTTGCAGGCGATGCAAGAAGGCAGGGTCACGCAATCATGGAAATATCGAGATTTTGAAAAGTGGGACAGTCCGGAGGCCCTAGTACTAGCCCACAACATTGCCATGGAGTCCATCTCCACGGGGAGATTTTAGGGTTGTACTATACTAAGGCATTTGGTTGGCAAGTCAGTAGCATTGTTGTTAAGTGCACAAATAATATGGCAATCTCTTACGGTGTTAAATGATTATTATTGGGGTCGGGTCGACACATGAGTTTCATCACAATGTATTCAATCCTCTTCTCTTCAAAGTCTATGCTTACCTTGCCATAGGCTCCTGGATATGCGTGGTCATACGTGTGGTAGTTACGTGTGGTAGTTATGAACATTACAGGATTCAAGACAACACAAATGTTCTTTGATATGTTGCTGATTTGGCAAATTCTAAAATGCTTTTATAACTTGAGTATGTGGTGTATATGTTGTATTGTTATAAATTGCTTATTTGTTTATTTGGTTTTTTTTCTTTTGTTAGGGCCCGAAGGGCCAAAAAGTTTTTTAGTATAACTACCAACACATAACTACCATTAACATTAATTAAACAAACCATTGCATTTCACACTTAAAAATAAAATTCCCCCTTAAACCCCTTTGGTTTAGGTGCATATTCACACGGGCGTAGGGGCGGCGAGCCCCCCTAAAATCATGCTATACATGTACAAAATCAACACCATATAGTACATTGTCTTAAATCTTATAGTATTTACATAACCGTGTTATACAATATACTAAAACTTGTACGGACATACCCCACAAACGAGGATCTCTATGTACGGTCCAGATCGAGGTATAAAAGGCATATATGCTCATCCAACAGCTCTCGATGCCCGGAGTCACCCCCCCGTGTGAGAAAAAAAACCATAGTTCAGCTTCCTTTCCTTTAGTTTTGAAATGCCGCTGCGCCAAATATGGAGATAAACATATTTCCTTACTTCTCTTGCTCCGCAAAACGTAGGATCCGGCAGCTTCAAGGTAAGCCAACCTTTTTCTCTTGCTCCTCAAAAGCGGGATCCGGCAGCTTCAACTCATTCTGTTACGGGGCGAACAAGGGGCCGCAGGGAGCGGATTCCTTGCATTTTTTCAAGCCCGGCTTCGTGAAATCCGAAGGCGAAAGATCCACATTATTCGGTTTGCGGTAGGGATTGGCTTCGCGGGTTTTTGCAATCACCGGATTTGCCACGTGGATTGGCTTCGCAAGGTTTTGCCTTCACGGTTTGAAACGAAAAAGAAGAGGAGAGGGGAGAGATTGGGCATGGCAATGGCACGCGAGCCACCATGTTGGGTATGAACTATTCCTCCTTGCAACGTCTTATAAAGTTTGAAGAACACGCTTTACGAGTTGCAATTTATTGCCCTTTTCCTTGACAAGGGCTGCGATAATGCTTCTATATCCTTTGTAAGTATAATATTCTGTTGGTTTTCTTGAAGATTTTGGTTTTACTTGAACTGCCTAACATTCGCAGATTCGATTTAAACCGATCACTACCTTTACCCTCGTTCTTACCCACTCTATTCGATTCACATCCTTGCATCATAGTGGCTTCATAATTGGTATTATCTCGTCCGGATTAATAAGTATCCTTATGGCATAGATAATAGTCTTAAAACCTAAGATAACATGACATGCCATTTTAAGTCAAGGCGGTTTAACAAAAGCTTTTTCCCGATGGCAAGATTTAGAGGTCAAGTGACAACCTGTCACCATTTCGGTAGGTTTTGTCTACATAGCGAGCCTCATCGTCTTTGAAAAAATTCGCATGCAAGAAGAAAGCTATTTGAGCATTTATGTCTAGACATAGCGTGTCATACTTCAAAATCAATCATCATTCGATGCTTTACGTACTCTTTAACACATTTGATGTTATTAACGATTAATGATTTCTTTCACGGTATGCATCGCTTAAAGCTATTGAAACTCCCGATGGGCAAGATGATTCACAATGGCTCACATATTGGATTCTTTACTCACTCATGGCTCTCATTGAACTAGCTTTAGGCAAAATACTTGTGTGGTAATTATTCGTGACAAACAGGAACAATCATTTATTCGTTTGATATATACAACTTTGTGACAAGCCCATTTGTTATCTTTTAGGATGCCATTCTATTCTGTGGGCGAAGCTAATGTTTACTTGTCGGCTTGTATTGCCTCAATTTCGAGTGCGCACTTATGTATATGAAGTATATGTCGAAACTATCTCCTCGTCCAAGCCACGGTAGGGCTTCGGATCCTCCACGTTTCTCGTGAGCATTTGTTAAGGGCTGTAAGCCCAGAAGCTAGGTCTGCTATAGTGCAATATATATCAGACAATGGTTCTGACTCCTTTACTAAAACAATTGGGATAAGTTGTTTTTCAAGTGCCAATTCTTGTTGACTTTCATGTGTGACATGGTTTATACTTGTTGCAGGCATCAAAGTGGATGTACAAAATGAAGTCAAGGAGATCCCATTAAGGACATGTCTATTGGTGGCATTTTGTGTATCATATTTAGAACAGGTCTGGTAAAGGGGTTACTGTAAAAGGTTTGCAAGTTGCAACTTGGATTTAAAACTCCATTTCAGCTATTTGGTAATTGAGCTCAAACATTAGCAAAGAGGATGTTGTGACCAATAAAAACCCCATATTTGCATCATTTTGCTCAATTTGTTTCTTTTATTCCAAGTGTGAAGTCAGTTGTTTGTTTTTAGCCCCGAAGGGGCAAAATTTTTTTTTAACCTTTAACAAAAACCATTACATTACACGCCTTTATATTAAATCCCCCTTCAAACCCCCTTTGGTTTGGGTGCATATTCACACGGGGGGTGACTCCGGGCAACGAGAGTTGTTGGATAGGCATATTCACCCCTAATTCCTTAATCTACACCGTACACAAAGTTCCTCGTTTGTGGGGTATGGATGTATGGAATTTGCTATACTGTATAACAAGAGTTACAAAATACTATAAGATTTCAGGCATTATACTATATAGTATTGATTTTGTACGTACAAAACATAATTATAGGGGCTCTCGCTGCCCGGAGTCACCCCCGTGTGAATATGCACCCAAACCAAAGGGGGTTTGAAGGGGGATTTAATATAAAGGCGTGTAATGTAATGGTTTTTGTTAAAGGTTAAAAGAATTTTCAAAGTGCAAGACGGCAATTTTTTTGTAACCAATAATTCGCATTACAACCATTGTTGAAGCAACCAAAGAAAAAAACAGACGATGAACCTTTCCCATCGGCCGAAAACCCTGGTTGCCAGAAAGCAAGGCAGGAGGAAACGAACCCCCAAGTTGGAATGGCCTTACGATCTGCAAGAACCTACTATGGCCCCAAGCCCTACCCAAAAAAACCTGCCCTGCTTCGGCGATCATGCAATCTACAAATACAAATCCGGAGTTATCATTCGGGCTAGCCCTTTTATGGGTCATTGAGGATCCATAGCTTGTGGCAATTTCCTGTATTTGACAACCTTGAAAAAATGGATCTAATTCATCAGAATGCCCGTAATTCTTGCGTAAGAACAACAAATCTAATGCATGCCAACAGAAAGAATTATACTACAAGAAATTTATCGCAGCGGCAACATTTTTTTGGTTCCAAACCTATGGATTTGGACCCACTATTAAGGTCTAACATTTGATACTGCAATGCCTACTTAGTGAAGGATTATGTCTATCGACCTCAAGAAAAGTATGATAGACATTGTGAAAGATGCCTGGTGTATCAGACTTGCTGTCAGACTAAAACTTGCAAAAGTTGGAGCCGACCAAAAAGAAGCCTGACTTTGAAGAATTTACTAACTTCCATTAGCAGGTTCACAGATGCAATGTATGTGGCGAAGGTTATCCCATAATATACGGATGCAAATCAATAGTCATGGTTGTAATAGAAGATTTTCATATTTTTAATTTCACGTGGCAATGATCAACTAAATTTACATCTTATTGGCAACATCTAGATTTGCAATTTAATAACCATGATTGCTCTAATAGAACATATATTTTCTTATCGAACATAACAATGATTAATCAAATTCAAATGTCAATGGACGTTGAAGTTCTCACAATAAAAAAAGGAACTTGTGAGAAAGTTCAATAGGACCATGTGGCTAAGTTTCATTGTTTGCTTTCCAATTCTTGTGACTCTAGAGAAGCATGTGTGACGCTCCCTGAACATATACGACACTCGGGCGTATACGTACGGGGACTTTCCCCTCCCATGGCAACCATCTCGCCATGAGCAGGGCCCTCCGTCTAACTCGGGCCATCTATAGAAAGACGCTCGAGTGAAGGACACAGAGGTGTCATTCGGCCCACGCCTTCAATGGGACTCCTATGTCGCGGAAGCGTGAATACAAGGTTAGCATACAGCATAATCATATCATAAATACCACCACGAAGGGTGGCACATCCATCCATCTGACAATAATAGAGAATATACATTTAATACTAGAGAAAACACCCTAAACCCATGGTTCTACCCCGGCTCGGACTCCAGTGAGGATCGACTGACGGCTAGGTCTCAAGAGATCAGCAGACTGAATCTTGGCATGGCATTGGCTGGCATAGAACATCGGCTAGGGTTGTCCACTCCATCCGCCCCTCCTGTGCACACTTTGCAGATGAGTCGAATCATGCTATGGCATCACTATAACCTTCCGGAGACGCAGACTCAAGGTATCACCCTTCGAGCCTACTCCAGGGTTCATGAAGCCCTGGTCCGATGAGGCAGGTCAGGGAAGTGTCCCCTTCCAGGATCACAGTGGTTCCATGGGTGAGCTAGAGAATACGTGCCGCCATCAGCGACCCCCGCATCCGTACCCGACTTACTCCCCTAAATCTATGCAAAGTACCAGGTGCCCCATACGGGTCACACCTCCGTACCCAGGGAGTGTCAGACCCATACCCGGCCCTCTACGTGACCGACTATTAGGCCTAGCCCACTGTAGGAGTCCCAGGAGCCTTTTATGTTCGTGCAAGACCCCACCCCCACTTCACCACTGTGTCCCTTCTCTGGTGCTAAGCAATTCCATAACATCCACAACTCGGTGGTCTCCTGTGCACAGGCCGCAACTAATGGGAATAATACAGAGCTCTATGTAGGAGCATACTACAACACATGGGCTCAGAGGTCTCTACCCCCCTTTAATCCCTGCTTTACGGAAGGCTAACAGAGATACTATCATAGATTCATCCATCCATCTATAACCAAGCATATTCCATAATCGAAATATCATCCCAAATATCAAAGAAGGGTTAATCCTAACACAAGTAGCCAGAGAAGACTAACTGAGACGTTATCCTAGAAGCTCAAATTAGACTACCCACTAACCCGAGTTTCTGCTAGATCCGTTATCATGGGGCGCTTCCATCTTTCAGCAACTTGGGTGTTCAGCAACAGCTTGGGCGTTCACCAACAGCTTGGGCGCTCAGCAACAGCTTGGGCGCTCTCCTTCTCCATCTCCAATTGCTCCTCATTCGAATTGGGGCACAAAAGCCCTAATTTGGGTGTCCAAAATGGAAATCCTGCCTTGCCCAATCGATTTGGGCCAGGTGGCATGTCATTAATTAACTAATTTGGTATTTTAGCCCTTTTTAATATTAGGATAAGCCCTAAATTCGAATTAGGGTTTTGGGTTAGGTTTCCACCTTTATAATTTAATTATTAACATAGCTAACCTTAGCTTATGAATAATTAATGTGCCATTAATTATTCATAGTGACGTGTCATGTATTTATACTTAAATAGGCGTTAAATATGTGGAACGTCACATTCTTCCCACCTTGAAAATGATGTTGTCCTCAGCATCAAGACTACTCTTGTTGCAGGGCAACACATCATATATTGGAAGGAAGTCTCCCCTCCACAAAGAGATAACGTGAGATTATAAGTCACACAGACGTTGTCATGTTCAAAGTCATTAAGTTTGAAATGAGTTGTATAGATTAGACATGATCATCGCTTAGGACTGTCAAAAGTGAACAGTCAAGGTTTGTGGAAGTCTCACTGTTTCATTCGTGGTGACGAGTTCACAATTTATCTATTTTAGAAATCATTCTTTCTATACATACAGGTAACTGATTATATATTAAAGACAGGTATAGATATAAAGAACTTCTATTTGTTGTTATATTATAATACAGAGTTAGTAACCTCAGACTGTTTAGTAGAAAGTCATTCTAATCATATTTAACTTCTGTGTATATATCTATTATATTGTCCCTTCACTTTGCAAGTGATTTTATTACAGCCAGGCTCAATGTAATTTTGCATCTAAATTTTGTTTTCCTATTTTGTTACAATTTTAACAACTCATATATTGCTATCGTGAGTGTTTAGATGCCCCTGACATTTATAGTTACCCTTTAATAGAATTATATATTGTACTGTATTTGCCATTTTGACCCATATACTTTAATATTAATTAGTCTCGTTATTCCCTTAGGAGTTTGTGTAAGACATATATAATTATATCCTTCTATTATATTTGACTATGTGTTTAAATAGCTTTCCCCTTTTGAGTATCTTTAATGTTTCCACACTCACACTCTCGATCCATAGTTTACACTTAGTCAGAATCGATAGCCGCACCACGATATATGCGAGGGTTAAAGACCCTTAGAAAGTGAGACTACATTGTTGATTTAAATGTTGATTTAATTTCAAATAAAGTTCTAGGGTGTAACACTCCAATTGCTATATTGTTGGCTTTAAGTAACCATGGGTAAAACCTTTGTGGCGCTAAATCTAAAATCATGGATCTAAGGCTTGTATCTGATAATGTTGCAAAATAGAATAATAGATGATTCCTTAGGTTAGTTGGCCAACAGAATTTCGAGGCGAACTAATACTAAAACGAGCTTTACATGAGCACACATATTAATTCCTTAGTTATATCTATACATTTATTAGATATCTAGACATTCGTACATTGACATGGCACAGGTACGACGGAAGCATAGAAAGCATGCGTGGTGCTTCTTGAGGCTATTATATAATGGTGGTTAAGCAGGTCCTGGGCTCTTACCTGAAGTAGAAGTGCTGAATGATGGGAATAAGGAGTGGTAGGGTATCCTTATTTTGGATGGATACTGGAGAAAATTGATATAACGATGGTTATTATGCGATTGAAACACTGGACCTAATAATTATGAGGATGAATTTACCATGCGGCATATATGTTGCCATTGAACGTAGAAGGAGACTGGATATAGCACCATATATCTGATGGAGAAGTGGTTTATGATTATCTACCGTAGACCACGTTAAAGAGGTACTATAGTAAGGTGGGAAACTGGATTATAAATACCCTGTGACGTTCCTAACCGACATGCCCTTAACCAACTGGGCAAAACCGTCTAGACGTTTATGAGTAGTCGCTTCTACCCATTTATGCCGGTGTCTCGGGAATGCCCCACAGGCACATTCAAGGTTCGAATACTCGAGCGGTCTACCATGGGCCCGTTATAGTCTCTCCCACTAGAACTATGCTCGTCCTCGAGCATCCAAGGCTATACCATGTCTATGTCATACCATGTCACAATGATTACCAAGTCTTTGCAAATTACCCATGCATATAGGCACCCATGGAGACTCGAACTCGAGACCTGCTCTGATACCAACTGTAACGTTCCTAACCGACATGCCCTTAACCAACTGGGCAAAACCGTCTAGACGTTTATGAGTAGTCGCTTCTACCCATTTATGCCGGTGTCTCGGGAACGCCCCACAGGCACATTCAAGGTTCGAATACTCGAGCGGTCTACCATGGGCCCGTTACATACCCAGCTCGTGAAAGGGAGATCACTTTAGAATGATATCGTATGAGGATGTTGATCCATAAGCTATGGATTATAAAATTACACATATATTGTGTTTGGTAAAGAGATTGATGTTCCTGAGGCGTGAAATAAAGACGCAAGATTATAGACGACCAAGAAGACCACGTAACCACGTGGATACGCTTAATGACATTGGTCAAATGCATGACCATTATGCATGGTATAAATTAAGGAAATGGACACATGTTATGTCTGCTGGGAGCATCGAGATGCCGTATAACAGACTGGAGAATAGTGTGGAACGTAGTTTCCACATAAGGTCAAGAGAAGACGACAATTGGTAGGAACAGGCGCAACCATCGAAAAGCTGCAAGGTATGTTGGATCTTTGGTGAAGCCAGACTATGAAGGAAAGTTGACCTTCAACTAATGATACATTAGGAAGGCGAGTAATGTACCCACACGACAAGTGGGAGACAAGAGGTGCTTGCAAGTTGTTGTAAACAACGTTTCAAATATAGAGAGTTGGGAATGACACATGGAATATACCAAATTCTGGAGTATGAACAAGGTATCTCACCAAGGAGGATGTGCTCTGGACTTGGTATCGTGTGTGTATCCCGAGGAGTAATTCCGCGTTGGTATATGTGTACTAGGACTGTTTAATAGTAAACCATAACTAAAAGAAGATAGGATGTGTAATAGAACTTTTAGTTCACATATATGAATACGGAAGTAATGAAGATAAGAGTTCTTATACTAGCGATGAAACATGTCCACAAGGAACTTAGGTTGGCATGTGCCCCTGTGGAAGTGATGACTGGAGCTTGAAGACGAAGGCAAAGTAAGGTTAGTGGTGTCGAAACCACAACATGTGTACGGTACTAGATAACCAAGTTGGGGAAATAAGTTGGCTGCAAGTCGGAATATAGCTAGATGCCTATGTCAACAAGTTACATAGGAGTCTAGACTTAGGGTTGGTGGACACATGTTACTATATCATATAATAACAATGTAGCGGCCAATTGTGATATTCAGATGTATATCATATTAAAAGATAGTAGAATATACGTACAAGGCGAGGGAAATATTACTTGACAAGGTTTAAAGAATGAGCGTAATGATATGTTTATATACGAAGATATTGGGTTAGGTATGCTTTACCAGAGATAAGCATTCAAGTTAACCCAATGGTTGGAGTTGACTATCTTAGATACGTCGTACTAAGGAAGATGAGAAAAGTTTAAATGAGTGAGAATAGCTAGAGTAAGTCTAGCAAACATCTCGAGGATGGTTGGAACGGTATTGGAATAACCGATAATGAGAGCTTAACTACTCAAAGGTTCTAGATACCCATGTATTAGTTCAATGTTATAAGCTAAGAGCATTTATTTGGTTTTGGGAATGAAAAGATGTATAAGAATATCACGTCCCCTGATGGAAGATAAGAAGGAGTACGATGACTTTGGAGATTATACCTTTAGGGGTAACCAGACCAATAGTCCATATATCCTAAGAGTTACCCTACTCACAGGGAACGATTATAGGTACTGAAGTAGAAGGTGGAGGATCCGTTGCCTTGAATGAGTTTGAAACGCTTAAGAGGGTAAGGATTTGGATAACCATATGGCGGTTACTAACGAAGATTGAAACATTGGGTTTTCCTATTAGAAGACCAAGAGGTTTTAGTGCCTCGACTTCATTATGAGGGAGCCAAAGACGACAGCATTTGAAACTGATCAAAAGCTGAAGTCCACATGATAACTTAAGAAAAATAGGTTAAGTGTAACTAAGCATGGGTAATATGGAGGACACAAAGGATCCTTAGTGAAAGAAGCCTTTAGAAAAGCTCTGCATGTGAGGTAATAGCCCTCGAAATTATGGCATAATCTCGTGGGGGAAATCATAGGTTATGTACGGGGTTAAAGTACCATAAGGCACTAAAGGAATGGTTGAAATAACTAGGGACCCTATCAAAATATAGGCAGCATATACAAGTCCAACATAGAGTCGACCCCTGTCGATTTGGGAAATAGGTGGCGAAGCCACATCGTAAAGGTACAAAGGCAATGGGTTTGTTTGAAAGAACTACGACGGTTATAGTTTAACTAAGTTAGAGCAGAAGTACGACGGTTATAGTTTAACTAAGTTAGAGCAGAGCTCTAGCATTTTGAAAGAAGTACGACGGTTATAGTTTAACTAAGTTAGAGCAGAGCTCTAGCATTGTGGGATGTGGAGATATGTTTATTATGTACATACCATGTACACATACGATAAACATCTTAGGGAGGTAATGCAGGTGGCGACACAAGGAGAGAAAGACGAGCGTATCCTAAAGTTACTGATGAAGGGTCTGGAGATACGTTCAAAATGTGCAAAGGACCGTCAATCCGTTGCATGCTAGGGTATGATGTGGTAGTTGGCACTTGAAATAAATGTCAACGGCCAATAGAATAAAGCTTAAGGTAGTGGGTTTGAGTAGTACAATAGTACAATTCCAGGATAAGTAGCGAATAGCAGTTACCTGCTAAATGTTCGAATATGTCTTGCATAGACACCTAAGACTAGCGTTCCCATATGATCCATACCTGGACCAGAGAGGTGACGCCATGGGTTACATGGGGGTGCAAGTTAACATATACAGGACTCGAACATTGATACAAGCCCGGGTTATATTAAACGTAGGTAATTGTAGAAAGGCTCACAAAATACAAGGCAAGCACCTTGATGACTCCAGGTAATTTACAAAGGCTCACCCGCTCTTAGGCCATGACTATGGCTTAAATGAGGATGCCAAGTTATTTGGAATGGCAGAACAGCGTTATAGCATCATGACAGAGAAATGTAATGACTAACATTTCCAGGTTGAGGACAATGTTGAATCATAACCTCCAATGATAGGTGGGTTGACAACAGAAGGAGCATATAATAGCAGCTTAGAAGTTACAAGACGGTTAACGGATATGTAAAAGAGTAATTGGATTGGTGACTCTACTGAATAAAGGTCACAACAAAAGGGTGAGTTGGATACGTTGTGCTAGGCATAAAGGCCGGACGACTGAAAATCGGCCATAGACGTAGAAACCGTATTGAGGAAGGGGAGGACCTATATAGGAAGGTTATTACCTTCACGATTGTTGGATGAATGGCATAACTTCAAGGGTGATCTTCCCTATTATGCAAAGGTAGATTTCTGGCTTGAGAGGCAGCAAGAGCTGAAAAACTTATGTAAAGATTTGGTGCATGGCTTAGGGAAGAGGACAAGATGGTGAATTGAATTCACGAAGGACATTTTTAATAAATAGATAGATGGGTAGATAGCATTTATATGTCATGCCACATTGGCAGCGTCCCTGAGGACATATGACGAAGCCCCAAAGACTTGAACACAAGATCTCTGAATAGAGGAGGCCTATCTTGAGGGGTCTTTGGGTGGTACTGTCCTTTGGGATATTCACATAATTCCTTGGAATATGTAAGTTCATTTGCAGAACCTAAAGACGTTTAGGTATTAAAGTAATGGTTGGAAACATTTTGCTCGGACCTTATCTAGGTACCCTCGAAGGAGGTGAGTAATCAACAATGGTTGGGTGGCATTGGAATGTACGAGAGAACAACTCCAAAAGAGGGTAGACTGCTGTCACTTTGACAGGCGTGTGGCATAGATAATTAATCACATCCATATAGACGGTGAAGTTTGGCACAAAGTGTTGACATTATTGTGGGGGTTCTAACACAAACACTCACTACGTAGTACAAAGTTTGTACCGTGGACTGGGAAAATGGTCCATAAAAAATAAAACACGACCATTGAGAAGAAGTAGTGAGGGGTGGTAGGATTAAAGCTACCCATGGTCTAAAGGGGTGCTGCATGGCAGTCCCCAGTTGGTTGGGCGAAAAGAAATCCTTTCTCTGGGAATTGAGATGAGGCAAGGTTTACACTAGAGAGAGACAACATTAATTATAGTTATGTCTGTAAAACATTACTTATATAACGTCGAATAAGGTCTAATATAAAGCATATGAAAATTGTAGTATGGATTGGATCATGGCAAGGCCCGAAGAAATTGTGTTATCAAGGGATCTACCAAAGGAAACAAATAATTAAAGTTATAGATGGAGGAACGTCGATAACTGGACATTATTATCGTCGCCTAAAGAATATCCAAGGATATAATACACGCTGCTATTCTAGAAAGTTGCCCTGTCGTTGTTAATTAAATTCCGGAATTAGTCCCACCAAGTGAGTTGATGTTGTCATAACAAGTTGGCCGGACTTGCTAGATTACGTCGTGTCATTTGGTCAGTTTATTCCTAGAGGATACTAGCTTTATATATGGTTAACAGTTATCCGGTTGACTATGGCAGAGAGAGGTCGACTCCCATGGCTATGGCAAGACCGCTTACTCCGGCGGCTATGGCGAGAGAGCTTGCTCCAGTGGAGTTGTTGCCTCCCCAACGTGGGTTTATCAAAGGCACGCCTCTAAAAGAGACGACGGATGGGAAAGGAAATAAGGAAGATGGGGGGAGGGGGTAAATAAAGTCATCCGGATTCATCATAATGGGACTCCGTCCATCCGAGAATCTAAAAACTTATGGTAGCACAAGACAACGCAAACTAAAAACACTATTAATAATGCCCAAACGTATGCCATTTGTTCCAAGATCAGTCTCCTAAGAGTGCATACTGCAACATACCACAAAGAAAACCTAAGAAAATTGGTTGAGCTTGCAAAACACACTTAATCCGTTCTCTTCTGATAGAAGCTAATAGCTATTGTGGCCGTTGTATTCTAGAAGAAAAGAAAGACGGTAATTGGAAAAATATTCCAACGGTGACTGATACATGGCAAAGAGATTCACGATGATGTTTTGCTGGTGCCTGCCTACGCTCTTGCTTCCAGCACAATCCCCCCCTCAGCAAATCCGGCCGCTAAGCTCTTGCCTCTAGCACAACCCTGAATTAAAAAATCCTATATTAATTATAGACCCAAAAATAGAATTATCCAAACTAAACATTGCAACTTTCTCTTGACCTCGTCTACAATTTTATCTAAAAAAGTAATTTTATCTGCTTCGGTCAAACCAGACCAGCCACCATCACCTTCCTACTATTTTTTATACAAATACGACACCCAAACCATTCACAATCTTATGTTATCCCATATGTTTTCTACAATTGCAGAACCTTATTGGGTCTATTCTATTCTATTGGGTCTACTTGAATTTTGTATTTAGGACGAATTCCTTGTTTTATGCCAGATATCAAGTGCTAAAGAATTTTTTGATCCAAAATATATATGCAAGTTTCAAAGTGCAAGACGGCAATTTTTTTGTAACCAATAATTCGCATTACAACCATTGTTGAAGCAACCAAAGAAAAAAACAGACGATGAACCTTCCCATCGGCCGAAAACCCTGGTCGCCAGAAAGCAAGGCAGGAGGAAACGAACCCCCAAGTTGGAATGGCCTTACCAAAGCCCCAAAATATACGATCTGCAAGAACCTGCTATGGCCCCAAGCCCTACCCAAAAAAACCTGCCCTGCTTCGGCGATCATGCAATCTACAAATACAAATCCGGAGTTATCATTTGGGCTAGCCCTTTTATGGGTCGTTGAGGATCCATAGCTTGTGGCAATTTCCTGTATTTGACAACCTTGAAAAAATGGATCTAATTCATCAGAATGCCCATAATTCTTGCGTAAGAACAACAAATCTAATGCATGCCAACAGAAAGAATTATACTACAAGAAATTTATCGCAGCGACAACATTTTTTTGGTTCCAAACCTATGGATTTGGACCCACTATTAAGGTCTAACATTTGATACTGCAATGCCTACTTAGTGAAGGATTATGTCTATCGACCTCAAGAAAAGTATGATAGACATTGTGAAAGATGCCTGGTGTATTAGACTTGCTGTCAGACTAAAACTTGAAAAAGTTGGAGCCGACCAAAAAGAAGCCTGACTTTGAAGAATTTACTAACTTCCATTAGCAGGTTCACAGATGCAATGTATGTGGCGAAGGTTATCCCATAATATACGGATGCAAATCAATAGTCATGGTTGTAATAGAAGATTTTCATATTTTTAATTTCACGTGGCAATGATCAACTAAATTTACATCTTATTGGCAACATCTAGATTTGCAATTAAATAACCATGATTGCTCTAATAGAACATATATTTTCTTATTGAACATAACAATGATTAATCAAATTCAAATGTCAATGGACGTTGAAGTTCTCACAATAAAAAAAGGAACTTGTGAGAAAGTTCAATAGGACCATGTGGCTAAGTTTCATTGTTTGCATTCCAATTCTTGTGACTCTAGAGAAGCATGTGTGACGCTCCCTGAACATATACGACACTCGGGCGTATACGTACGGGGACTTTCCCCTCCCATGGCAACCATCTCGCCATGAGCGGGCCCTCCGTCTAACTCGGGCCATCTATAGAAAGACGCTCGAGTGAAGGACACAGAGGTGTCATTCGGCCCACGCCTTCAATGGGACTCCTATGTCGCGGAAGCGTGAATACAAGGTTAGCATACAGCATAATCATATCATAAATACCACCACGAAGGGTGGCACATCCATCCATCTGACAATAACAGAGAAGATACATTTAATACTAGAGAAAACACCCTAAACCCATGGTTCTACCCCGGCTCAGACTCTAGTGAGGATCGACTGACGGCTAGGTCTCAAGAGATCAGCAGACCGAATCTTGGCATGGCGTTGGCTGGCATAGAACATCCGCTAGGGTTGTCCACTCCATCCGCCCCTCCTGTGCACACTTTGCAGATGAGTCGAATCATGTTATGGTATCACTATAGCCTTCCGGAGATGCAGACTCAAGGTATCACCCTTCGAGCCTACTCCAGGGTTCATGAAGCCCTGGTCCGATGAGGCAGGTCAGGGAAGTGTCCCCTTCCAGGATCACAGCGGTTCCATGGGTGAGCTAGAGAATACGTGCCGCATCAGCGACCCCCGCATCGGTACCCGACTTACTCCCCTAAATCTACGCAAAGTACCAAGTGCCCCATACGGGTCACACCTCCGTACCCAGGGAGTGTCAGACCCATACCCGGCCCTCTATGTGACCAACTATTAGGCCTAGCCCACTGTAAGAGTCCCAGGAGCCTTTTATGTTCGTGCAAGACCCCACCCCCACTTCACCACTGCGTCCTTTCTCTGGTGCTAAGCAATTCCATAGCATCCACAACTCGGTGGTCTCCTGTGCACAGGCCGCAACTAATGGGAATAATACATGGCTCTATCTAGGAGCATACTACAACACATGGGCTCAGAGGTCTCTACCCCCCTTTAATCCCTGTTTTACGGAAGGCGAACAGAGATACTATCATAGATTCATCCATCCATCTATAACCAAGCATATTCCATAATCGAAATATCATCCCAAATATCAAAGAAGGGTTAGCCAGAGAAGACTAACTGAGACGCTATCCTAGAAGCTCAAATTAGACTACCCACTAACCCGAGTTTCTGCTAGATCCGTTATCATGGGGCGCTTCCATCTTTCAGCAACTTGGGCGTTCACCAACAGCTTGGGCGTTCAGCAACAGCTTGGGCGCTCAGCAACAGCTTGGGCGCTCTCCTCCTCCATCTCCAATTGCTCCTCATTCGAATTGGGGCACAAAAGCCCTAATTTGGGTGTCCAAAATGGAAACCCTGCCTTGCCCAATCGATTTGGGCCAGGTGGCATGTCATTAATTAACTAGTTTGGTATTTTAGCCCTTTTTAATATTAGGATAAGCCCTAAATTCGAATTAGGGTTTTGGGTTAGGTTTCCACCTTTATAATTTAATTATTAACATAGCTAACCTTAGCTTATGAATAATTAATGTGCCATTAATTATTCATAGTGACGTGTCATGTATTTATACTTAAATAGGCGTATAAATATGTGGAACGTCACAGCATGCTGGTGGAAGCATGTTGAAATTGCTAGGTGATCCTTGTACCTTATATTGATATAAATTGTAGGGATATCATGATTGCTTGGGAATAGGATATTATGCCATCCTAGAATAAGCTTTTCCCATGGGGAGGAAAATGCTAGACCTTCTATACATTCTTGTATAATATATCTAGACATGCTACATGCTTGGATACCATGGTTATGTGTCAAGGTTGCATTATGTTAGCATGTACGTGTTGAATATTTGACATCATAATGTGGTAGAACATGAATGTGATCTATTCTCTATGATATCATTGCAAGTGTTAGCATTGTTCCTGGTAAATGCATGCATGTGTATTATGACTCTTGATTCTTGGATCATACGATGATAAATATGATTTAAACTCTGACATGTGGTGCATGTGCTAAGTTCTTGGCTTATACATAAGTACATAATCTCCGGGGCCAGAGTCCATTTGCGGTGGCTTGGACTCGCGGTTTCTTCTTGTTCTTGACATCGGGCTTCATCACCCTAGAGAGGGTGCTTCATCGCGCTATATAGCTTGGAAATGGTCCCCTAGCGCTGGACGCAGCCTGGAGGGTGTGTACACATGAAGCTTACCCCGTCTTGTGGTTATCTCTTGGTTATTGTAAGACTATGACGTGTGCATTTACAACTTATTTGGATGGCTTGATGCTGTTCTGGTTCTTATTATCGTTGTTCATGATATGTGCTAATACTGCATTGCTGCTTTCTAGCATAGAGGGATCCTTAGATGATGCATCTAAGTCTAAGAATTATTCTTGTGTTTGGACATGTTTCTTATTGATTATGCCAACATTTTCTAAATGCAGGCTCAAACCCCATTTACTCTTTAAGACTAACCCCGCGTGCTCATGGTGTAAGCAGTTTCGGAAGTATAGCAGAATGTAGCATGAATATGTAGCATAATAACAGGGGGTTGTTTTTGTATTTTTGTACGTTTCTTAACATGGTTTCTATATGATTTCATGACGGTATTTGATCAGACGTACTAATCGGTACATCTAGAGTGCGCATACTATCACAATATTTTTAGTGGCATTTTTTAATGGTTACAACTATGATTTCATCAAATGTCCCAAATCGAACATGCAAGCATCGAACAAGGTTATTTTAGGGTTCTTTGAGTTTTCGAGGTTTCTGCTTCTACATTTTCTTTCAGGGCTTGGTAAGGCAAGGGCTTGGAGCGAGGTTCTATTTGTGTAGCCGAGTAGATTGTGAGAAAAAAAACCATAGTTCAGCTTCCTTTCCTTTAGTTTTGAAATGCCGCTGCGCCAAATATGGAGATAAACATATTTCCTTACTTCTCTTGCTCCGCAAAACGTAGGATCCGGCAGCTTCAAGGTAAGCCAACCTTTTTCTCTTGCTCCTCAAAAGCGGGATCCGCAGCTTCACCGGTTCTGAGGGCCGAACAAGGGCCGCAGGGAGTAGGGTCTTAGGTCGCCTACGATTCCTTGCATTTTTTCAAGCCCGGCCGTGAAATCCGAAGACGAAGATCCACAGCATTACTCGGTTTTGTGGTAGGGATTGGCTTCGCAGGTTTTTGCAATTGCGGGATTTGCCACAGATTGGCTTCTCGCAAGGTTTTGCACTTCCGGTTTGAAACAGGAAAAGAAGAGGAGAGGGAGAGATTGGGCATGGCAATGGCACGAGGCCACCATGTTGGGTATGAACTATTCCTCCTTGCAACGTCTTATAAAGTTTGAAGAACACGTTTACGAAGTTGCAATTTATTGCCCTTTTCCTTGACAGGGCTGCGATAATGCTTCTATATCCTTTGTAAGTATAATATTCTCGTGGTTTTCTTGAAGATTTTGGTTTTACTTGAACTGCCTAACATTGCAAAAGATCTCGATTTAAACCGATCACTACCTTTACCCTTTCTTACCCACTCTATTCGATTCACATCCTTGCATCATAGTGGCTTCATAATTGGTATTATCTCGTCCGATTAATAAGTATCCTTATGGCATAGATAATAGTCTTAAAACCCTAAGATAACATGACATGCCATTTTAAGTCAAGGCGGTTTAACAAAAGCTTTTTCCCGATGGCAAGATTTAGAGGCTGAAGCGACAAACTGTCACCTCGGCCGGTTTTGTCTACATAGCGGAGCCTCATCGTCTTGAAAAAAATTCGGCATGCAAGAAGAAAGCTATTTGAGCATTTATGTCTAGACATAGCGTGTCATACTTCAAAATCAATCATCATTCTGATGTTTTCTGTACTCTTTAACACATTTGATGTTATTAACGATTAATGATTTCTTTCACAGGTATGCATCAGTTAAAGCTATTGAAACTCCTGATGGGGAAGATGATTCACAATGGCTCACATATTGGATTCTTTACTCACTCATGGCTCTCATTGAACTAGCTTTAGGCAAAATACTTGTGTGGTAATTATTCGTGACAAACAGGAACAATCATTTATTCGTTTGATATATACAACTTTGTGACAAGCCCATTTGTTATCTTTTAGGATGCCATTCTATTCGGTGGCGAAGCTAATGTTTACTTGCTGGCTTGTATTGCCTCAATTTCGAGGTGCAGCTTATGTATATGAAGTATATGTTAGAAACTATCTCCTGTCCAAGCCACGGCACGACTCAGATCCTCACAGTTCTCGTGAGCATTTGTTAAGGGTTGTAAGCCCAAAAGCTAGGTCTGCTATAGTGCAGTATATATCAGACAATGGTTCTGACTCCTTTACTAAAACAATTGGGATAAATTGTTTTTCAAGTGCCAATTCTTGTTGACTTTCATGTGTGACATGGTTTATACTTGTTGCAGGCATCAAAGTGGATGTACAAAATGAAGTCAAGGAGATCCCATTAAGGACATGTCTATTGGTGGCATTTTGTGTATCATATTTAGAACAGGTCTGGTAAAGGGGTTACTGTAAAAGGTTTGCAAGTTGCAACTTGGATTTAAAACTCCATTTCAGCTATTTGGTAATTGAGCTCAAACATTAGCAAAGAGGATGTTGTGACCAATAAAAACCCCATATTTGCATCATTTTGCTCCATTTGTTTCTTTTATTCCAAGTGTGAAGTCACGTTGTTTGTTTTTAGCCCCGAAGGGGCAAATTTTTTTTTTAACCTTTAACAAAAACCATTACATTACACGCCTTTATATTAAACCCCCCTTCAAACCCCCTTTGGTTTGGGTGCATATTCACACGGGGGTGACTCCGGGCAGCGAGAGCCCCTATAATTATGTTTTGTATGTACAAAATCAATACCATATAGTATAATGCCTGAAATCTTATAGTATTTTGTAACTCTTGTTATACAGTATAACAAATTCCATACATCCATACCCCACAAACGAGGAACTTTGTGTACGGTGTAGATTAAGAAATTAGGGGTGAATATGCCTATCCAACAACTCTCGTTGCCCGGAGTCACCCCCCGTGTGAATATGCACCCAAACCAAAGGGGGTTTGAAGGGGGATTTAATATAAAGGCATGTAATGTAATGGTTTTTGTTAAAGGTTAAACTGCATATTATTATCTTGTATATGCGACAAGAATGCTATACAATTATGTTTCAAATATATATGTACTTCTAATTGTGGATTTGAAGACAAAGATTCGATTCTTTACCCAGATTTCTTCAGTAGCATTGCATCATTCAACTCGTGCATACCAATTTGACATTGACTCATACAAGGTTAGATGGGATTTTTTTTTTTTTTTTTTTTTTTTTTTGAGTGTAAGGTTGAAACTCTATTAATTTATAAATATAGTACATGATCCCCATGGATCAGCTTGAAAAAAACAGCACAGGGTCAAATCACTCCAGTCTTGAGGGTGAATCACAGTAGGGGTTCTTGTACTTTGGTGAAGGTTACCTCAACTTCTTCCCTGTTAATAAGGCACAAGTACCTCAGGGGTCGCAGGATCACACGTCTTCCCGTGATGATGAGTACTATGGAAGTACCACCTGATTGGCTTCCTCTACCTCTTCCACATCAGCACAGTACTATGGGGATTGTGCCACTATATGAGGTCACCTTTGCCCTATTGATGGTACTATAGGAGTATCACCTCAGCATTCCAGGTCCCCATGCCATGATCATCTCAGAGAGGAGGAGACCATATAAACTCCATCACCATTACGAGCCAATGTTCTCCTCACCTGCTTCCAGTATCCCGGTTAGAGCATGTTCATCTTCCTTTTTTCCATCCCAGTTGCACCTAAAGAATGTATAGAACCCTTCGAGTCTTCCAATCCTATCCAGATCCTTGTGATATGCACTCCCCATTTTCTTGTGGTGTGCAAGGGCCATTAATGCAACTTCGTAGTTGAACCAGTTCTTTAGTTTTGCTAAGGAGATAGCTTTCCCTCCAAGAGCAACCTCACATCTATGCTTCCATACCACCCACAAGGCAATATTGACTAGCGTTGCAGATATTTTGTCGTTTTCGCTGGAGGTGATTATCTGGGGCCAATCTAGACTGGCATCTTCTAGCCCAATAATGGGGGCAACCCAACGCCAGAAGCATATAATACGTGGACAGAAGAAGAGATGTGCTGTATCCTCTGGCGTAGAACAGCCAAGTGGGCACTCCAATGGAACAGCAGTGCCTCTTTCGATTAGCCTGACACGCGTATTAAGGCCACCTTGTAGGGCTAACCATCTGAAATATTGAATCCTTCTCGAGCAAAGGGTAGTCCAGGAATCACCTAGGAGCTTGATCACTTCTCTTTCGCTCAGCCGAAGAGTATTAGTAGCTTTAAGGGGGCTTGGTTGAATAAGCAGGCGGTATATCTTACCAACTTCAAACTTTTCTGAACCATGACATAACCATTTTTCTCCTGGGCTGCATTTACCAGTAAGGGCATGTACATTCTTGATGACTTCCTTAAAGATCTTTCTATCAGCCTCACCTGGATTTCTGATTAGAGTTTTGAACCTGGACCATGATGGCCACCTATCGTTCCTCCATAGGTGATGCATCCTTCCATTTGGTGAAGATACGGGGATGAGATAGAGCAAGAGGGAGATCACCCCTTTTCCAGATATGAATATTCCAGAAGATGCTAAGGTTTCCTGAATCTAGTATAGGCTCCATGGGGGAGAATAGTTGCTGGATTTCACACCAGGCCTGTAGAATCTTCCGCATCACTGGAGAGGTCCCATGAGCTATCCTATATCTAAAGAACATGGCACCTGCTTCATCTCTAGGGAGAGAGGGCTTCCCTTTCAGTTTACATAGGCCAAGCCAGTATCGAATAAAACTCAGAGCAGGGGAGGCACCTCCCTGGATTGCTCTCCAGACATATTTGGCTGATAGAATTTGGGCCTGTGTTAGTATATCTTTGCAACCTAGACCTCCATTTTTCCTATCCCTGCATATCTCTGACCAGGCAACCAAGTGCATGCCACCCCAGATAAACTTCCTGATAATAGCTTGAATTTGATTATATACCCCTTTTTGAGCTAGTATAATTGAGGAGTAGTATACATGGGAGGAGGCTAGTACAGCATTAGCCACTGTTATTCTTCCAGCAATGGAAAGGCCTTTAGAAGACCATAATCCTACCTTTTTCCGCAGTTTATCAAGAATCGGAGTCCATAGACCTTTGAGATTATCTGATACCACAAGTGGTAACCCAAGCAGCTTGGTAGCTTCCCCTGCTTTAATGATCTGTCAACCTAAAGAATTAACCCTGGCATCTACCTCCTCCTCGAATGGCCACATAATTGCGCATTTACAGGCATTGAGCCCAATCCCTGCAACAGCTTCAAAGAGCAGGAGACAATCTTTAAAGGCAGCAAAACTCATATCATCATACCTTAGGAAGACAAAGGTATCGTCCGCATATTGCATTATTGTCAATCTCTCCTCGCTTAGAGGAAGCTGAAGCCCATTAAGAGAACCGTCCACGACTTTACTCTGGATAATTTTGCTTAAGAGATTAGCCATTAGTAGAAATAGGTAGGGTGCTAACGGGCAACCTTGTCTGATTCCCTTCCTCGGGTGGAAAAGTCCTGATGGTTGCCCATTAACCAGAACTGAAGCCGTTGCGAACTTATTCAGACCAAAAGCCAGCTTGATAAACTGAGGATCGAACCCCAGTCTAGCCATAACTTCCCTTAGTCCCGACCACCTCAAAGTGTCATATGCTTTCCGAAAGTCCAGCTTGAGTAGAATACATTTTTGTTGTGATCTTTTGGCCCAATGGAGACCTTCTCTCGCAGCCAAATAGTTATCAAGTATGGATCTTCCTGGCAAGAATGCTGATTGCTCATTGCCAATGAGCCTATTTAGGATAGGCTTCAATCTATTGGCTATAGTTTTAGCAATGACCTTATATAATACATTTGTTAGAGCTATGGGCCTCCACTCCCCTAGGTGCTGGGGTCTATCAACCTTAGGAACTAATGTAATGAATCCCGATGTTAGGGAGGAACGAAGACACCTTGTGGACCATGCTCCCTTAACTGCTCTTATAAAGAATGGACCTAGCACTTCCCAGAATTCCACAAAGAACTCAGGCGGGAACCCATATGGACCCGGAGACTTTCCATGGGCGAGGGAGCATAGGGTTTTATATATTTCCTCCTCGGTGGGATCACCCATGAGGCGCAAATTATCCGCTGCAGTGATACCACTACTCCAGTCTAATTTATCCATCTGGGACACCGCAAAGCCGTACGAGGGGGGCATAGGGTCCTCCTTGAACATATCGTGGAAACTGTTTCTGACATAAGCAGAGATCTCCTTCTGATCCTGCAGAATTACTCCTTTGTCGTCAAGCATAGATGTGATGCTATTTTCACCCAATCTCGCACCTGCTAAGCGAAAGAAGCACTTAGAGTTTTCATGGTCCAGCTCCGCATACCATTTAGTTTTAGAACGGACTGCTGCCCCTCTAGCTTCATCCTCCTCGATAGCCTTTGCTTTGGCCTCCAGTTCTTCCTCTAGCTTTTGACTTGCCTCGCAGTATGGATCCACCAGAAGACCTTGCCTTACTATTTTAAGCATATTGTAGACCTCATTCTTATTCTTTTTAAACTCCAAAGCTCTGTTCTTCCCCCAATCTTTCGCCCAGTCTTTCATCATACGGAGCAACTTAGCCCAAGTTTCCATACTAGGTGACTCACTGACTTCAATGGAGAGAAAGTATTCTTTAAATGGTTTACAGAAGGCCTCTTTACCCAGCCATGCAGTATTAAATTTAAAGGGGATATTCTTTCTCTCCCCCATAACAGCAATTCCCTCAATAGTCAGATGTTGCGGAACATGGTCAGAATGAGAGAATGCCAAGTCACCAGTAACATAACTTCTGTCCATAAAGGGAGCAGAAGGATTAGCCATGTAAAATCTATCCAGCAAACAATATACTCGGTCTTGTCCCTTCTGTTTATTTGACCAGGAGAAGGATACATTGGATGGGGGAATTAGATTAAATCCAACATTGTTAATGAGAGATTGCCAAGTCCTTTGCTCCTCTCCTGTCAAGTTCCTATGCAATCCTATCTTTTGATCCCATACATCCGTCATATTAAGATCACCTCCCAATATCCAGTTCTTAATCTCATGATGCTGGTGTAGAATCCATGTCTCTATTTCTAGCCATAGGGCCGCTCTCTCAGCGGGCTTATTGGATGCATAGATATTAATAATTCCCCACTTAACTTCTAAGGTATCAAATAATACTGCTTGCCACCTACCATCCCTACTACAGTACGAGCCTATGGGTGACTGGCCCTTCCACAAGATGCCTGTTCCCCCTTTAGTACCATGCGCAGGGCATGTAACTGAATCATAGCTATCACTAACCCATTTACCAAGGCATGTCGCTTCAAAAGTTGGGAGTCTATGCTCTTGCAGAAGGATGATGTCAGCTTTCATAGATCTAATAGCAGCAAGGACCCTAGCCCTCTTGAGAGTGCCCTTAATACCACGTAAATTCCAGGAAACTATCTTCATATATTTAATATAAGAAAGGGCTCAAAATAGCACCTACCACCATTGTTTGTCCCATAGCATAGATTCCTGAGTCCATCTCTCCTCGGGTTCCTAACTCCCCATGCTCATTTGTCTCATATCCCCCTATCATTGATGCTAGACGCGGCCTCTCCCCAGGGGACATGGTATATGATTGCCAATTTATACCACCCAACATTGGTACATTGGTGTACTCTGAACTCGGCTTCTTCCCAAGAGGCATTGCATATGATTGCCAATAATGATTCAAACCCTTTCCAATAGACCAGCCCGCCTTAGATATGAATGCTTGTCTTTCATCTTTACACGGGCAGGTTGAGTACCTATAGGTTGGGTACCTATTGCATAATTGTGGTAACCATAGATCCACGGCCCATCCAAAACCATAACCCATCCTATAATATCCGTATAAAATATGGATAATTGATGCTCCTCTTTGTCGTTTTGTGTGACATTCCCTCCTTTTGGTGAAAATGATAGGGGAGCCCCCTAAAGTTTTCTTAAGTTGACCCTCACAAGGTGACATATTGATGTCTAGACATGCTATATTTTTCCGAGTCACGAGGTTGCTACTGACAAATTCAATAGCATCCTGCACCCCGCTATTCCACTGCTTGAGGTTGCAATGACCTCCATCGATGCTATTGGGCATGACTTGTTGTTGCCCAACCCCATTTTCAATATGATCAATCCCAAAATTATATGGCTTCCTTACTAGCATTAGTCTTTTCATGAAGCAACAATAAAAAGACAACCATTTACGAGAGGGAAACATACTTATCATTATACAAGCAAGTTGAAAATAGCTCATAAACCAGGGGGTAGGGGGATATAGGATCATGCAAATAGCAATCGGAGATTGGGAGCATAAGGTGAGATCTTACCCCCTTTAGCTTCCTCGACCATCAACGTTTGCTTTAGGCATACTCTACTGCATCCCACGCCATACAAAAAGTTTATCTTATCCGATATGTATGTAGCGCTATACATCACAAAGATTACTTATCATCCTTTATCGAGGGCTACCAGCCTCGTCCATGACGAGGTCTTCCAATTGCGTTCTCCTTGTACTACGTCTACCCCTTCTACGTTTCTTTTTTTCCACTGAGGCAGAGGGGGGGGTCTCCTGTAACTCAATTCCTTTGATCTTCTCCTGTGTAGCCCGAGGGGTACCATTACCGATTGAGTCAACGAGCAAAGCATCCATTGTAACATAGGCTGCCTCTGTTGTGGCAATTGGATCAGCAGCAACACCTGGGATTTTCTCCCTAATGAACTGGTTAGCAAATTCTATCTCAGCATAGAGGGGATTCTTCCTGATGTCTTCAATGAGATTTCTGGCTGCATACAAGTCTTGTTCATTGGTTGTTAGTATGTCCTGACCAGATAGGCTGTTAAATCCTGGCTGCTTCCTAGGCATATCCGTTCCATTCTCCCCAGCAATCAGATCTCCCTCTATCTCCATTGCTCTTCTTCCCTGACCCAAGATTGGGTTTGCGGGCTTATGGGGCTTCTCCAATTCATGACAGTCCGGCAGATTTGCGGGCTCAGAACCATCTTGGCCAGGGGCCGATGTTACCTGCCCTTCATTAGTGGTGGCTGAGGCCTGAATGGCCGGGTGATCAGCATAAACGACCACCGAGTTTTCCACCATATCTGCCCATTTAACTTTACGAGGTGTCTTCTTTATATGTGCCAATGTGGGAGAAGCAACAGAGATAGAGCCAGCATTGGGATCAAGAGACGTGGAGGGGGCAGAGGCCTGCAAATCTGTAACAGGGGGAGCAAAGACATGCAAATCTGTAACAGAGGGGGCCGATACATACAAATCTGCAACAGGGGTACTACATGCAGCCCTGTCGTGCTCATTGGATGGCTCCAGCAGGTCCGTTTGCTCAGGAGGATGTGATGGATCCATTTTTTCAAGGTCGACAAGGTCAACAAGGCCCGATACCTCTGGTTCCTTCTGAGGTTTAACAGAGTCATCGTTGTCAGGAGTGGCAGTAGAACATTCCCCTTTAAAGAACAGCCGTTGGGCTGAGATTTGATCAGGCACATCAGAGATGCATTCAGCCATGGGCCCCTTTCCTTTGTCGCATTCCTTTATTGATGGGCACATAGCATTTGGGTGGACTCTAAGACCACATCCAGCGCAGATTGGGGGCAGACTCAGAGATGTCAAAGGGAACACAACGCTTTCTTTGTAGAAACCCTCAAACTCAATAGCTTTGGGGATGGGTTTGAGTAGATCCATTGCCACACATAGTCTGGGCACATCTTCACTTCTGTTGTCAAAACAGACATACTCTCCAATAGAGGACGTCAAAGTTTTGAGAGTTCTCTTTGTCCAGAGTTCAAACTGCAGCCCCTCTAGAGAGACCCAAACTGGGTAGAAAAGAGCGTCTGGGAGCATGGGGTTGAAGCCTGGCCGCCATTTCTGCACAAAGAATTGCCCATGCATGGTGGATATGATGCCCCTTCTAAACAGAATCTCAGCTTCCTTAGGTAGATTGACAATGATTGCGAAGTAGGAGTTCCCTAAAGCTTGCACCTTTGGCGGGGTTCTGGATCTACAGATAACTCCCAGGGTCCTTCGGATCTCACCCACCTTGGGGGATCCACGAAGCAGCTTACCAATCAGACAGTGGATATGTAGAAACCGAATCCTGTTAGCCACTTCTTGAGTATGGACAGAGATAAGCCCTCTTGATTGAGTATCCTCCGGGCAGTTCATCTGTGGGCAGTCTATCTGTGTGAGAAGACCAGCCGCCTCTGCATAGCTAGTCTGATTGATCTCCATCTTAGTATAGCTCAACCCAGTAGGTATCATTCAACCATGTACAGTTAACAAGAAAAACTTGAAGAGGTAAGGCTGTGAGTGATCCCCGGGCAAGCAATCTAACCACCCTCCTTGTATTGTGAAGATCTCCCAAAAGTTGCAGTCCACCAACACAATAGAATTGATCTAGAAAAAGGATTTGCCTATCAATCAAGGATGTCCAGATATCCTCCAGATCCCCTCTGAGCCAGCCCCACCAGATATAGTTATGATTAGCAAGAATGGCTGTGCGGACTATGTATGGCGGGGAATAGTGCAGATTAACTGAACTAAGATCAGAGGAAAATGAGTGCAGCGATGTAACAGAGGGGCTTTGATCCATTGAGATCTCGAGAAACCATTCTAGAAGTTTCAATCAGATATGATCTCAAATGGGAGAGGCACCTTGTGCAAATCTAGCTTGACCGAATCTATCATCCAGGCACTGTGAACGTAGAAGGTGGCAAAAGTCGGACGATCAATTCCAAGAAACTCGAGCCTCCAAAGCCTCAGTGTTTCCTCTGGATTAACAGCAGGCGTGCCACTCTCACCAACAAAGTAGATCTCTAGGACCAGCCTCTCGTCAACTAAGTATGTCCACAGCTCTGCAGCAGGACCTTCCAACCATCCACAGGCTAGCTGTTGGGAACCCTCGATGGTGACAAAATATCTTGAGATCTCAATATCAGAGGGGGATGGAGAATAGTTTGCTGGAGAGGGTGGGGAGTTTAAGAAGAGCGGCAGGGGTAGTCCCATTGAGACATCGGAAGATGCAGGCACTTGAAGCTGGAGTTGTGTGCTGCAGATTCAGCAAAGGGGCTTATATGGAGCCCAAGCCGAGCCAGAGAAATGATTATAAAGCATAATGTGGATTCAGCAAACACATATGAATTTATGAAAGTTGCAGAGGCTAAAGGTTTCATGAGGCAGCTAGCTAACCCGGCAGCAAAGGGACAAATTGACCTTTCATGCAAGAGGTCCCAAGAGGAAGGACAGACTGGTCAAGAGTTGACTGCAAGAGCTTTGGATCTATCAGCATCCAAGCAAAACTAGCAACTAAGTATAGATTTTAACAATGATTTTGCCGGGGGCCCAGTGGCAGTAAACATGGAAAATGCCAGCAGCCGAGATATTCCTATCTCCCATATAGTCGCCCAGCCAATAGTCGATTAGTTGGACTGGGATTTGTGGAGTGAGCCAGGCTTCTGCTTGAAAGAGATGACCAGGAAAAATTCTATCCAGAACAAGGGCTTCCCAGAGTTGGCTGAATTCGCCCTCCAACCAGCCACACATATAGAGATCTCCATAAGTGATTATGGTGAAGAACCTAGCACTAGAATAGCTTCTGTGCCTAGATAAATGTGGACTGCTCATTCCGGCTGCTGTTTCCCTGTTTAGATGGATAATAGGTCAGGAGGAGCAGCATAGCTCAACTCCTTCTTAGTGTGCTGTGTATAGCGATGTAGAGGGGCTCATGAGAGCTCGCTTAATATCAGGTATGGCAGAGTTAGCACACTAGCTCTGCCCTCTGCCTTTAGAGTTGCTTAGAAAAGGAGGAAGCCAGGAGGAGCAATATTGCTCAACTCCATCTTCCCTGCTCTAGATAGGCCGATGTAGAGGAGCTTAGTAGAGCTCACTCAGGATCGAGCCTGGCAGCCATGACATACGGTCGCCAAAACGGCGCGCACATCAGTCCGCCATCGCCTCCCAATTGTGCTATTTTGTCATAGGACATCAGCCTTAGATGGGATTTCGGGTTATTTGGAGGGTTAATCCAGCATGCCCATTACAGAAGGGCCAAGTATTGGAAAACAAAATGGCATTACATAAATTCATAATGTGGGTGTAAAATCGCTAGTGGGGTACAACTTTTAGCGAAGCGTTTAAGCACTTTAAGTGCTGAAACTCGCGGACGTCGAAGCCCGTCACACCCTTCTCCCTCCTTTTCCCCTAGGCGCGAAAACTCAGATCAGTGTTCCACTGTTGATGATGGAGGCATGGAGCGCGGATGATTTTCACAGCATCAGAGGTCTGTGCAATTCGGGGGTGAAGCCCCACGAGGAAGAAACTTGGTTGGAAAATAATGTAACGGATCGAGATTGGGAATCTGTTTGGACAAAGAAGTTGAACAAGGGAAAGATAAAATGACACTGTGCAAAGGAGCATCTTCAAGAGAAGTTGGAAACACTCTGCCGAAAAATCTACAAGAATTGTCACAACAAAGAAGTAAGAAAGCAACTGGCCCTTGCTCAATAGTTGCACCTGAGAAACACAAAGTAAATTGGGCTGCATTTGCTGTGCAATGCCAAAGATACCACAACAATAGACAAGTAAAAACAGAGGCAGATATTGTAGCACATGTTAGGAAAACTGAAATGAAGGCAAAGCCAAAGGTGGCAGCTGGATCAAATGAGATCAGTGCATGTGATGAAAACATAAAAACCTTAGAGAATGCAGTACAGGAGATTGGAAAATCAGTTTTACTTATCACAACGAATCTGGAAGCAGTAGGAAGTGAGTTGAAAGGCAATGAGAAGGCCTCTGAATTACAGAAAATGATGTTGGAAGAGGCTGAGAACAGTTTAAGACAGGCCACAAATGATTTGGCTACAAAACTGGAGGAGTTCAAGCTTAATCCAAACCGTGAGTTGGAGGCGTAAATTAAAGATTTGGAGCAGACTGTCCGGATGGAAACTTGGCACGAGAACAAGGTACAAAAAGCAATGAACCCTACATCCGCAATGAGAGCGGGTCAAATGTAAAATCAAACTTGAGGAGGAGTTAAAAGTTCTCAAGAAGAACGAGACTTACGCATTTCTACATAAACAATTTGTGGAAGCTGAAAATGGATACTCCTGCAACATTTAGCATCTCTACTATTATACGAGATAAGTTGTTAGTGCAAGATCCATTTTATACATGTTCAAAGATGTGGTCCGGAATTCACTAAAAGCTTACGAGTTAAGTTTAGCAATCCCAATTGCCAACATGAGTATCATATAGCTTGTTGTTCATTGTTGAGAGGAGGACAATGTATTCATGGTTGCCCTGGAAAGGTGCCAGAGGGTGTATTTGACGAGCTAGGTTTGGGCCATCTTGTAGGTGCTTCAAATAGTACACCAAAAAAGGATGTGTTAATCCGTCCTGCAATTGAGGTCTCACCCTACAGGGTTCAAAGAAGGACAATGGTTCCATTTGAAGATGCACAACACCTGCAAAGTCCTATAGAAGTACAGTCAATTGTGGCCCGATTTGAATGTAACAAAGAGAACCACCACCACCAGTCTAAGAAGTCTGTCCAAGAAGCTATAGAAGAAGTCAGTAAAAAGTCAAGACCGAGTTGTAAACACAAAGACCACCGTGGAAAAAACAAAAGACCCGAGTGTACACACTGAAGCACTTAAGGAAGTTGAGGGAGTAATTCCATTGGATGAGGGCAACTTGGGTGAATTTTTGCCAAAAGGAAAGGGCAGAAGAACAAAGAGGGGTAAGCACCAGGATAGCAAAGAAGTTGTTCAGGCTACAAGAAAGAGAACAAGAAGTAGCACTTTAAAGATGCAGAAAGCGCCTCTCAATCATGACACCACACCTATCAAAGTGTGTTCTCAGAAAATGCAGAATCGACCCTCAAGTTTCGGTGAGCCCGATCTTCAACAAGTGATTGATGCCCTTAATAACCCCGAAAGTCGATGTGGGAAGTCTTGCCAAGCCCGAACTTAGTGTTGCTTAAAACATTGAATATTATTGATTTTCTTTTGTTGCATTCATCGTGTAGGATTACCAATTGATTCTCGTTAGGTCGAGAGAATCCTGCCATTGATACGAAAGGTTTCAGATTCAACCCATTTTTCATTTTCATCTTCATCTATTTATTCATGTAGTAATTCCTGTTGTGTAGGTATTCAGGATGTTCCAACATACTAAATATTGATTTGGCAGCAAAAGATAAACTCATTGTCTTGGATTTAAATGGTGTGTTGGTAAAAACTTTTGGTGCAAATGAACACATACGCTTGGAATCAGAATTGACAATGACATACACTAGCAGAAAGAAAGTAGACCAGAAGCAGTGTTCTTCTTGAAGACTTTGTTACAGAAGTGTTGTGTTGGTATATGGTCATCAATGCAACTCTCTAATGTGGAAGATGTGCTGCAAGTACTATGTCCAGATTTGAGGGACGGATTTCTATTTGTATGGGGACAGGAAAAATGTGTGAAGACCAGTTTTCACCACCCTAACAAACCTGGCTGTCCAGTCATGATGAAGCCACTTGGGAAAATATATGAGTCATACCCAAGATTCAAAGGTAAGACTTTGCTTCTTGATGATTCATTATACAAGTTTTACCTTAGCAGTCCCTGGAAACTTCTGCTAGTACCTGCATTCAAGATGGATGTCTGTGATGAAGTGCTAACAGTACTCACCCCAAAGATAGAAGAAATATTGCAGGTTAAGACTGAGAAAAAAATAAAGTTACTGGTGAAGAACACACACAGATGCATGCCCTGGTGAAGCTATGCTTGGAAAGACTTTCTGGAAAACAATTGCAGTTGTGCACCCTTGTGAATGAGGAATTGAAGAAGGTTTATGGTGATGAACTTTGTCATCCTCCATTACTGTGATTAAGCCTGAGACATTTATGATTATTGGCCTGATTGTCATTTATTTAGGCCAAGGAATCCTACACTTTTCATGTACCATCTTTATCTTATATTAATTTAAGAATGTTTTTGCTATATTGTTTATATAGTTCACTGCAGACTTGTCTATAAGTTTTTGCTATATTGTTTATATCTAATTCAATGCTGACTGCAAGGGGTGCTTAAAACTTATCAAGTGCTTAAAAAAAAATTGCTTGCAAGTGCTAGTCTGGTATGAGTCTTAATGGCAGATACTGCTTACTATCATGCAGTGACAGTTACTAAGTATGTAGTTGCTTAACGCTAGCAGAAGTGTTAATGTCATCAAGTGCTTACTGTCATGCAGTTAAGGTGCAGTGCTTACTGTTATGCTATATAACTGTTTAAAGCTAGCTGTTTATTGCATAAGTGCTCGTGTGTTCCAGTGCTTACTCACAAGCACTGCTGAAACTAATTAAAGTGCTTAGTGTTTGAGCTAGAGCACTGTTACATTCAAACAGAATATGGACTGTACAAGAATTCAATGTTTTGCCACCTGCATGGATAATAGAAGTAAGAACATCAAATGAATTCATTCTTTACATAATGGAAAAAACAAAATGTGAGACAAAAAAGAAGTAGATGAGACAAAAAACTTCATATATTTGATAGACGAAAAGAACATTTGATAGAGAAAAAAAATGACAAACAAAGAACAAAGTGCTAGAGACAAAAAACTTTTTATATTAACAAAATATTTTACAAAAAAAGGCCTTCAGGCCAGTGTGTTCAGGGGGCTTTCGGGTGTCTTCAGGGGGTGCTTTCGGGTGTCTTCAGGGGGTGTCTTCAGGGGAGGCTTTCAGGGGGATAAATAATTGAATGTTATTCCAATGTCACAAATGTACATTCTTAAACAACACTTCAATCTTCATTTCGAAGTACGTGTCCATGCACACCACCCTTGTGCATCCTCACTATTATTAATATATATACAAAAATGTGTGCTTACGTGCTTAGGTGCTAGAACAACAAATCACTTGCAAAGAATTACATCAATTTGGTTAAGTGTCAAAGAATTACAATGTTATTGGGAGACTGGCCATAATTTTTTCATGGGTCTCCTGTGAAATTTTGTACATGTCTGTGCCTTCTATTTTGTCCATATCAATTTTAAGATATCTTACCACATGGCTGTGCATGGAGGCTTCGGATTGTTTAGTGAGCAACATGTACTTGAAATTACCCAAGAATTGATAATACAGTCCACTTAAGATAACCTCATGCACTCCAAATTTTTGCCCCCATCCATCTTTGTATGAATCTTCAAGTGTGCATTTGGATTCTGTGCACTTGAGGATGTAGAAGTCCACACCCTCTGAATTGTCTACCTCAGCATTCACTGCAAAATTGTCACCTACCTCTACCAAATTACTGATCCATTCATTGACTTGTTCAAGAGTCTCCTTTTTCTTCTCAACTCCTGGTTTTAAGTCAGTTACCTCCCACTTTCCAAATCTACCTGTATTGATGCAGGAGTCTCAATTCTGATCCATGCAAAACAAGCAGAAACATGACAGGCATCTATGAGCAAACCTGTTTGGTCTACTCCTGCTGAAAGGTCTGATACAGTGAATCTTCTTTGTGCCTTTAAGTGTTTCAATTTCATATTCTTGCATGTTTGCCACAACAGCAGGTTCAATTTCCCAAAAATATCTTTTGATCTCATCTGTTTCATCAACTGGTAGACAGCTGAAATATGTACACAGAAATTTTACAATATCTTTAGCATGCCTCTGTTGCACACCATTGGGTTTGAGTTGTTCCTTACTTAGCAGCCTTTTGATAACAGCACCTGCACCATCATGTTCACCTTTACCATAAGCAGTGGCAAAGTAGTTCCAGACTATTTCCTTGTCATTCATTGTTTTTTTTTTTTTTTTTTTTTTTTTTGAAGGCAAGGTTAGTTTTTTTGAAGACTATTTCCTTGTCATTCATTGTGAAGTACCTGCCTAAGAAAAAAAAAAGGTTTTGCTGACTTGAATTGTGATGAGCAGCCATCACTCCAAACACAATGCTTCTCATACTCTATTTCCTGTTCCTTAAGCCATGCAACATGCTTTTGTAGGCAGTGTTCCACAAATAATGAGTCATGCACTTTATCATCAGAAATGTAAAAGTGAGTCTCTTTTATGATCTTCCTACCATTGTTGAGTCTATTCCTGATCTGCTCCAATCTTCTGTTCTTTTTTTTTTCTTTTTTGGACAGTCTTCTTCTGTCTACACAGGAACAGGAATATCGGCACTTTTGTCATGTCTATATGTTATGTGAACAAGTATAGAAACTTGGTCTGTATGCCAGTGCATTGACTGGGGCTCATTCTGGATCTTGATGCTGTAATTTTCTGCAAAGTCAATAACAGATACAATTGTATCTTCTGGAAATGATGACACACACTGTTTAAACTGATTGGCCTACCAATGTGCTATGTAATTGTGTGGAACAAAATCTGATATTACCTTCTTCACATCCTCTTGAAACTCTTTGGGACTTCTCTCCTTCTGTACTAATCTTAAGACAGGCTTGTACCTCAAAGCCTTTCTTGGATCCCTGAATTCTCTGTCCTAGTCCACAGGTTGCTTTTCAAATGTCTTCCAAGTAACTACTAATGAACCCGTGCCATCCATTTCCTGTGGACATTTTCTAATTCTATCCAACCCACATTTTTTACACGCCAACATCAAGCAGTTATGATCAAACCACTCCTCATCATCACCTTTACTGCAGACCACTTGTCTCCATAAATCACTGGTGCACTTGATTGTATGCTCCTTGGCTGCACATTCTGGGCCAGGGCCACAAATCTCACAGTGGCAGTTGCAATTGTCATGAACTCCACCCGATTTTCTCAGGCTGTTCAATCCCTGCATGATGTATTCAAATTTCAAGTGATAGATGCAACAGCATGTATGCCTCTCATGCATCCTCCTTACAAAACTCGGTTTCAACCTCTCAAAAGTCTGCAATGCAATTTTGATATGAGGATTCTCCTCTCTAAACCTGAGGTAGAATTGCAACTGCAGGAAAAAATGCTACATATAATGAACCCTACAATATAGGATGAATACTTACTTGGCTGACTTCAAGAAGGTGAATTGGATGTTCCATCTTTATTCCTGTCTCTGATACATACCTCCTCACGTCTTTCTTGTATGGAGAAACTCTTGTATTTTCTGTCCAGAACTTGAGAACAGCTTCTCTATTGTAATCTAACATGCTATCCATCCGCTTCCTCCTCCTGAACATTGACCAAGGTCCTTCCCCTTTGTTAGCTTGCACCCTTCTTTGAAAAGCATTTGAAATTGTTTTTCTGGGGATGCTGAGCAATCTGGCCACTTCTGTTTGATTCAATGGCTTGACACCATTTGTACCTGCTGCTTCCATTATCAGGGTGGACTTCCTTGCACGAAGCATCTCATGATTCCTCTCATACTTATGTTCTTGCATTGTTTCCTTCAAATTCTTCACCATTTGCTCGGCCATAGTAACCTGCTTAGATTTCTTTATAGAAGCAATTGGTAAATCCCTTGCCCTCCAAAGAAGACTGTCAAGGATACGGCCTTTGTCATTGTCATCAACATTTGTACTAATTTGATTGAATACTTCAAAAATTTCTTCTGAAATTTCTCTTATTCTGCGGTCACTCAGTCTCAATTTCTTATTGTTCTTTGAAGGCGAATCTTTAGAAGGGGAATTCTTCTTCATTGCTACCTTCTTTGCATACAATCTCTGTCCCTGATCTCTCTTCCTTGCTGCATCAATGGCTTTGTAAATTGAACGGGGAGAGGAATTGGGTTTCATCTATCCTGGATTTCTGTGTATTGCAAAATTGGTGAGGGCAAATTGTTGAATTTCGGTTCAGGCAATTCTTGGAAACAATTAGTCCCTCCATTTTGCTTGAATTCAAGATGGGTTAGCCCGCCATCCACGAATATGGTGGGCTACAGGCATTCATGTTTCCGACACCATTCAAGCTCATGATTCTCTCAGCCTGTCATTTGACGGGCGCGCACCCTACGTGTCAATTGATCAATCACGCACGTCGTGTTTAAAACACGCCGATTTTAAGCACTTGTAAGCGGCGTCCGGACGGTGATTTCTGCTACCCAGTACCGATTTTGCACCCATGTATCTACTATAGTTTCTTTCCTAATTCATGCAGCAACATGAGTTATCTCTGGTAAATCCAAAATTGACTAAATCTTTCCTAACCTAAATTTGCACCAACCCAGATGCCTCCAAGGGCTTGGATTACATGGCGAGCTCCATAGTCGAAAAGATCATGCATCACTGCTATCTGCAAATGCAGCCGAAGAGCTTTAGCAAGAAACCACCTAATTCTATTTTGTCTCACTTTCAGATTTCTAAACAACAAAAAGAAAAGGGTGCACAATAGAAGCCCACATGATTTATTCCAAAAAAACTGTTGACATAAGATGTCTACGCATTGCAGTTGGCAAAAAATCATGGATCTCTACAAAAATAGAGAAAACCCTAATTTTAAAATAAAAAACGAAACTATAAGACCCTAACAATATCTAACTGCGATACCTTACCTTATGCAAGGAGCTTCTACCTACCACACTGAATCCAATATACTACCTAATTGTGATAACATATCCCACTATCTAACTGGGATACCTGTGTGGTAAGCCAATCCACTATCTAACGGCGATATGTTACCTTATGCTAGGACCTTCTACGTACTACATAGAAGCCAATCCACTATCTAACTGTGACATCTTATTCCACTATCTAACTGATACCTTACCTTATCTAACTCTGATACCTTACCTTATGCTAGGAGTTGCTTGCATGTGATTATCTAGTACATGTGGCAGATTTTAAGTCTTGCACGTGATTATCTAGTACATGTGGCAGATTTTAAGTATTGTGATTATCTAGTACATGTGGCAGATTTTAAGTCTTGCATGTGACTATCTAGTACATGTGGCAGCTTTTAAGTATCTACCACAAGATCAATCGTGGCAGATTTTAAGTCTTGCATGTGATTATCTAGTATATGTGGTAGATTTTAAGTATTGTGTTTACAGATTTTAAGTATTGTGTTTATGATAAATTTAGGAATCAGGGAGAGATAACTAGAATGCAGATATATATTCAATAGAGAAAAATGGATTGGGAACAATTAGCTTATATGCATAACAGGTACGACTCTACATGAATGGACACGACTATTGGCCAAGGACACGACTGTATAGATGGATTGCCATGTCATCATATGACGTGGCTAAGATAGATGAGGTGGAGGATTGGATATATTCCAACACCCTCCCTCAAGACGAACACCTCAACTATCCAAAGTCATCATGTCCAGGTTGATGCGTGAGCCATCTTTGGCTTTTCCTGCATCTTCTAGTCTTCTTCTGAATGTTATTCGTGTTCTTCAAATTTGAAACAATGACCTTCGTCTTAGATTTCATTCCCAGGAAAGATATAGTTGGCACTTTGTTTATGCAAACTTTTGGAGCTATCGGCTGCTCTCTATCAGCCATGTTTATGGCTGCCATAAGCAATAATTCAGGACTAGTATGCTGTAAAATCAGTTCAAACATTGTGCCATCCTCTCTGAAATCATGAAAGAGATCTATAAGGCTTTCTTGCTCCATTCTGTATGCCTTCGCTGTCAATTTCTCCTCTCTTATAAATGCATTTTCCTTCTTGCAACTATAATTGTCAAGTGTCAATTGATCTTGATCTGAATTCATCTCATTCCCTCCCTCAATCTCAAGCACAATGGGCGGTACTGGGATTGGAGCATTTTTGAGCTGCTTGGGATTGGATATGAAATTCAAATCCAAAACTAAATGCATTTCCTCTGAAGAAGTCTCTTGTGACATAGGTAATTCTGCCTGAATTTGCTGCAGTGCGTCTGCCTGATGCTTTGTCTCATCCAGTTCTTTCTTGAAAGTTAGAGCTTCATTAAAAAACATAAAAATACTTCGTAAATGAGTTATGTCAGGCCGATCTTTCGCTGTTTGGTTTGCATGTTGAGTATTGTGCCCTCCCTGGATGTGAGCATCTCCAGTTTGCCTCAGGTTTTGTGCACCGGCCTTCAGTGGGTCTTTGTGGACATAATCAGCAACTCCAACTGCCGCCTTTTCTTCATGAAATATTTGTGTCTGACCATCATTTAGGGCTTCAAGGATCTCTGCAGAATCTGTTGCCTCTCCTCCTTTATTTAAGGGAATCCTATTTTGCTTCATTACAGCGGCCCCAATTAAGAGCGCTCTATTCTTGGCCTCAAAGTTTCTGTGCCTTCCTTCTTCTACATGAACGGCCCATTCTTCTGCATGAACGGCCCCTGTAAAGAACTCCAACCGCATCTCCTCATACAATTCTTGGCCATTCTTCATCATGGCCTCATCCAAATTTCTCACAGCCCTAAGGGGATTATTGGCCCGGTGGGACACAACAACGACTTCATCAAAGCCATATTTTGGATGCCCAACAAATTTGGCCTGTGCTGCAATTCCGACTCTGTCATAGGCAGATTTGCCTCTTGATTCTTCTGCCATAACGACCCCTTTCATTACGGCGCCTTCTACATTAACTGATTCCTTGAAGGCTTTTGATTGAGGGCTCTGCTTAGCCCCATCTGTAAGCAGCAATGAATCGACCTCAATTTGGTCTTCTAGGGTATTCTCCAGGCCATCAATTGCAATTTGCAAAAGGCCAATCCCTTCAAAGCCAGATTTGGCTTCTGCTTCTTCTGCAACTTCGGCAGGCTTACTAGGGTCTGCAATTTCGACCCCAAGTGGAATCACTGTGGCATCAATTTTTGAAAGGAAACTTATGGCAATGCTCCTAACGGCCATTGCTTCTGGCTTCTCCTTCAGTGGAAGTTTATCTTCCTCTTCTGCAACCGAATTTTGTGCGCAGTCCTCCTCTTCGGCAAAGAATACTAGAGCCATAGCTTCACCGAATTTCTTCTTGGCAATCTGCCTAGGGTCTGCATCAAATTCTGGAGGCGTCCCTCCCTTGCTGTAAATCCCAACTTCTTTTGGAAATTTCCCTTCATGGTGCATCTTCATTAAATGCTCCCCTTGCAAATCTTCAATTAGATTTCTGAAGATTTGGGCATGCGCAGCGGAATTCTTTGCTGGAACTCTGTCTTCTTCCAGAATACATCGCCGACCAGTAAAGCATGCAGTTATGTAGGCTTTTCTTTTCAATCGAAAATCCTTAATACATTTCTTAAAGACATCCTTCGATAGAAATCTCCTTTTCCTTAATTTCTTCATTTGGGGAGGAGGTTCCCCTACTTCGTCCTTCATCCCTGCGTCCCAGGATCAAGAGTACGCAGGCTCTGATACCATGATAAATTTAGGAATCAGGGAGAGATAGCTAGAATGCAGATATATATTCAATAGAGAAAACTGGATTGGGAACAAGCTTCCCATCATAGCTTATATGCATAACAGGTACGACTCTACATGAATGGACACGACTATTGGCCAAGGACACGATTATATAGATGGATTGCCATGTCATCATATGACGTGGCTAAGATAGATGAGGTGGAGGATTGGATATATTCCAACAGTTTATCTAGTACATGTGGCAGATTTTAAATATCTACCACAAGAATGATTGATCATACTTGAATTGTAACCTCGGATGGATTTTTAAATCCCCGTTACTAGACCGATGTTGGCCATATTTGAGCCCATGACCACGGATGGAAGTAATTAGAACCTACGCAATTTGTCCAAAATGAAGGCGTCTCCAAATTCTGCTTGTGTTGATTGATGCCAGATGAAGAAGGAGATATCAAAAATGGCAATTGTCCTCAAAATGCTCTTTTGTATGCATCCTTTTTTTTTTTGTCTAGGGGCAAGAAAATAATAGGGCACAATATGCAATTTAAGAGTTTTTTGTTGTCACGTGAATGTTAGAAACTAGAGTCACATCACAAAGTAAGCCAGTGGGCCACATCAAGAATGCAAAGCATATTCTTGAAAGTGTTTGATAAATGGGTTACCATTGAAATAATAATCACAAGGGAAAGTTCCAAATATACCTACAAATATCCTAAAAATACCTTTAGAAATAGGATATTTAGCTTAAATGGCAATAACCTTATTGTGATCAACCAACTAAAAAAGTGCCCTTCATGAAACTTGTAGATATGAATGAGAGCTATCTAATAGTAGTAGAATTGTCTAAAACAGAGTTGGAATCTTCAAGTTATAGTGTTCCAAGTAAGTGCTATAAAAAATGACATAAATGAGCATAACTTGTGAATTTCAACTCCAATTTTGATGAATTTGACGTTGTTCGGAAGATCTTATTTTAATCTATAGTGTTTGTGAAGACAACATTTGAATTTGAGGTGCAACAAAAACTCTATTATCACTTTTCCAAAAATGCTCTTCATTTGAAGGGTATTTTTGGATTTTTCGCAAACTTGTGGGGTATATTTGGAATTTTCCCGAATCACAACCCTACTTCCATCCACATGCCAGCGTTGGTGGAAACGTTTTAGAGCCTACTGGAAAATCTCTTAATGTTCCTTCAAAAAGTTGGCTATTTCAAGCTTCCAACTAATAATTTGTATAGTCCTACATGAAAATCTTCCAAAGCATTTGATCCAAAAAAAAATGATGGCCTGAGCTAACTCAGTTTGGAAATCTTCCAAAAAGTCCAGAGTTCTCTGAGCACTACTATATGCCTTTAAAACCCTTGATTTTTGCATATTTTAGTTTCTTTTCTTTTCGTGGTCTGCCATTCTTGCATTGAATGGGTTGTCCAGGGTCATCCACTCCATGCATGTTGTCATCCCACTTTCTATTATTACACGTTAGGTAATGCAAAATGGAACTCCAATCTTGCATGTTACACAATAAAAAATGGGATTGTTCTTTCATAGAATAGAATAGAATAGGATAGGTGTGCACTAACTCAGTTTGGAAATCTTTCAAAAAACCCAGAGTTCTCTAAACACTACTATATGTCTTCAAAACCCCTTGATTTTTGCATATTTTAGTTTCTTTCTTTTCGTGGTCTGTCATTCTTGCATTGAACGGGTTGTCCAAGGTCATCCACTCCATGGATGTTGTCATCCCACTTTCTATTATTGCACGTTAGGTAATGCAAAATGGAACTCCAATCTTGCATGTTACCCAATAAAAAGTGGGACTGTTCTTGCATAGAATAGGTGGCCCAAAATAATAGAATAGAATAGTGTTGTAACGTACACGAAGCCCTTGGACCCAGAGCATAGGGTTCAAAAATGGTGGACCATGATTCAAAGGAAAAAAAAAATCTCACAAGTCATTCTAGACGGCAAGATCTCCATTCTTGTCCATGGTATACCCCACTTTCCTTGGACTTGGACAAACTTTGGACTGCAATGGTAAGAATGTTGTATATTTTGGACTAGCAATATTGTGAATGATTGTTGTGGAGAGTCCTACCCAAGAGAGCCTCTCTAAAGGCTACTAGATTCTTAAAAGAAGAACCGCCCTCCATCCATGACCGTTTAGCCATATCTGCAAGCTCCATAGCTCTTCTTCTCATTTCCTTGCCTTCTTCGCGCTTCATAAGTATGTTGATCAATTCACATATTTCATCCTTCAGAATTAACCCATTCTTTGAGATTCTTACCCCAATTTTCCAACCATCTACCATATACTTGCAATTCAAATGTTGTTCTGCTCTTAGAGGCCAACCAAGCATAGGCACTCCCATACTTATACTCTCTAGCATAGAATTCCATCCTCCATGAGTTAAAAATCCTCCTAGTGCTTCATGGCCAAGCACTTGCACCTGGGGTGCCCAGGGTACCACTAATCCCTGGCCTTCAATCTTCTGCTTTAAATCATCAAGGCAGAAATTTGGATCATCTGCCACAAAATCTGGCCTGAAAACCCATAAAAATGGCTGATTGCTAGCTTGCAATCCCTGTGTTAATTCTTCAACTTGAAGGGCAGACATGGTGCTCATGCTTCCAAATGATACATAGATCACTGAAGAAGGCGCTTGTTTTTGCAGCCATTCAAGGCAAGATGAATCCTCTTTCAAACTGCTGGCATTAAAATTCAAATCTGCTGCAGGATCTCCACCCAATAAAGCAATTGGCAGTAATGGACCTATTGGCAGAATATTGTCTAAAGCTTGGAATGCATCCTGCTCTAATTCTTGAAAGCTGTTTGCGAATCGACAAATAGCTTTGCTAAGTTTTTCCTTAAGTTGTGCCCTCTTTTCAAATATTGTGTCTGCAGAAATCATAGAGGTCGCAATCTCTGGTATATCGAAGCGGCACAGAGGTAACAATCCAGGGATCCGGCTAATAATCCCATCCTTGTGCTCTGTAGCATCTGAGAAGCGCAACAATAAGAGAATTAAAATCAAATAAAGGAGGGAAATCAGAGAAAAAATTTTTACCTGCAGAGGCAATATCAGAAGCAAGTAGTGAAATATTTTCAAAAAGGATAGTACTCGAGAGTGAGATGGTGCTGAGTACAGCGAAAGGAATTTTTAGGGTTTCTGCCATATCCGGCACCCAAGAAGCGCAAATGCCTTCACAAATTATGCAGGAAATACCCTGTCCAAAACAGAGCTCTTGTGCTTTTTTTTGCACTGCTTCATGAATGCAAGACTGATCAGAAAAAACAAATTGGAGCATGTTGGCTTCGTTAAGGTGTGGTGGATGGGGATATATGAGCAGATTGATGCGGGAATGGAGTTTTGAAGGAGAGAATGCATCGCTAATTGCAAGGGTGACGGAAAATCGAAGGGAAAGAAGGCGAGATGCGAGATGGAGAAACGGATTTATATGGCCCTGTGTTGGAAATGTTATGAGCAAAACATGGAGCTCTTCTTGCGCCATAGCTGCCGATCTCTAGTAGGGTGGGGCTCTTTATATATAACTAAAGTAAAGAAGGATGGTTCAAAGGAAATTCCTGGAAAGAAAACAAAATTCCATTTCTGACACGCATTTTGGAGGACAATATAGGCCCTCCAATAATTGGCGCTTCCATGTGGTAGAAATTCAAAACTAAGATGATAATAGGGGTGGCCACATGCAATCTTGAGGGCCCTCCCCTCTGTATATGAATTTGATACGAGAGGGGGTACTAGACAGGGAAAGAGCAGCTACAGCTACAGAAAGGAGGAAAATAGATTGATCACATTAAATTTTTTGGGTATTCCCCTGCTGGATTGGAACATTCAAAACTGGCCTCCGACACCAACCGGAGGCCTCCACCTCCATTTTTAGGTGAAAATTCTTTCCTTGAAGTCGGGAAAGCCACATGTGGCCACCCTTAATGAGCCTAGAGCCTTGAAGAAGATATGCTGGTGAAGAAAACCGAACGTACAATTTCTTGATACCCTAGTGAAAATAAGGAAGCGTGATCCCCCATTTATTCTAAAGTTGTTAAATTCTATTATGATGGCGGTGTTTATTTGAAGGGTGTGGTTGCAAAGAAGCTTTCAGCCATCGCTGTAAATGTCAGACATGGGCATGTTATAGCTAGCCTTAAATAGCAAAAAATTCGTTGTCCACAAAAACGCCGTGTTTTTTTTTTTGGCGTGGCTATAACATGTCAAAGACACGATATACCACGGATATGCCCGTGGCTATAACATGACGGCATTCGATATATACAACGCTCCAGAAGCTTTTAGAAGATCATCCTGAAGGTGAGGCCTTGGAGTCTATCCGTAAGAGAAAGGATAAAGCAATATGAGCAATGTTGAATAGAATAGAATAGAATAGTTTTTTTAACGTCCACGGAGACCAATAGGTCTAAACAGGATAAAGCAATAGGAGCTATGCTGAGGAACATGTTATTAATGAAATAAGGCAGTGCTTATGCTAATTGTTGTTCTCGTTCAATGCTGGTAGGTAAATCTATTTTCTTAGTAACCTTTTGTCTTGTAGCACATCATGTACTTTCTCTACTAGTGATGTTGTCTTTCTTATTTGCAATCTATTTATCCTGGCCTTGCACCTACTTCAGCATTTTCTTGTAGGTTTCATTCTAGAATGGGGCTCGCATGAAACACAAAAAACCTCCCGAATAGACAAAGGACTTCCTTATCAAAACAGGATCGAGGACGAAGGTCAAAGGATTATGGCTAAAGAAGAGGCAAGGCCGAGAAAGGACAAGCCACAGCATGAAAGAGACGCCAAATTGGTCAATCCAAGCAGGGAGAAGCCCCTCCCCTGCATGGATTCAAAGAAAAAGAGAATAAGGTACTGCTGAGAGAGAAGAGGAACTAGATTAGGCTTCTCATTCATCTCAGCAGATTTTCTACAATGGTGGATAGTGGGTAGCCGCACACATGCGAACTACCCATGAAAAATAAAAGGAATATCCAATTATATAATTTGGACCCCATAAAATACAATGCTAATAGATGTCTGGCTTGTGTACCTGCCGAAAGCTTATCACCGGGATTAAAAAACCCCGCCCTTTCGGGTTTTCGAGGAAAAACCCTAGTGATAAGCCTTCGGCAAGGGGCTTGGACAAACGTACCCAAAACCCACGAATGGGGAAGTCGAAACAGTTGCCGCTCGCCAACCTGTACCTGCACATCACCAACACAAAAAAACGTGACAAAACAAACCTCCCAGAGTGGAGGGGCTGATCACGCGTGCCACGCGACAATAAAACAAACCTCTTCAAATAGAGGGGCTGGTCACGCATGCCAGGCGACAAATATATTAAACAAAGAAGGGGGGAAGGGTGGGTTCAAAGAAAAAGAGAATAAGGTACTGCTGAGAGAGAAGAGGAAGCGCCGATGAGACGTTGATGATGAACCTCGCCTAATATAGCGATCTCCCAACCAGAAAGGGCATGCGCCGCAGGCATGCATGCAAGACATGCATGCTCACCCCATTCTAGAATTGCGATCCGATGGCTCGGATCGATGGGATTCTAGATCCACTCCAGGTCGCGATCCACTCCAGGCTACGATCCACTCTAGGCTACGATCCACTCCAGGTCGCGATATCACAGGAAGCCATTCTAGATCTACTCTAGGCTACAATATCACAAGAAGCCATTCTAGATCCACTACAGGCCGCGATATCTTATGAAAGGAGCTGCTCCATGTGATTTTATATTGCTTATGAATGGAGCTGCTCCATGTGATTGCATATTGCAAATGGCAATGGATTTTAAAGTCCTCATTTACTAGACTGATGTTGGGCATACTCGAACTCGTGACATCGGGTGTCACAAACTTAAAGTCCTGCAACTAGAACATGCCCTGAAGGACAATAACCTTTTCCCTTCAACATTAAATATTACTATATATCCTCATTTACCTGATCTATATGTTTAAACTTTTTTTTTTTTGGAAGAATATAAGAATATATTAAACCACTAGAATGCGATCAAGTACAATGATAAGTGTGGTGCTAAGAAATGAAGCGCCCATCATGATCCACGATCTGTAGGAATGTCGACCAAATTTCTCGCTTAACTGTGCCAGACAAGCTTGAGACTTGGTAAGCCTGCCACAACTTATGCCTCAAGATCAGAACCAACCGAAAAGGGCTAAGCACTGCATTCTGAAAGACCTTCGCTCTCCGTCTTTTCCAAATCAGCCACAAAAGCCAAGCTCTGCATAAATGAAACGCCGCTTGGCTTACTTGCCTTTGCCCCCACCGCTAGGAAGGACTCCCAAGAGAATCTTCTGATTTGCATAGTGAAGTCCCAAAGAGGGCTCTCACCCGGGACCAAGCTGCCCCTACCTCGTGCATAGGACAAAGCGGTGCTCAATGGTCTCCGTCCTCCCACATAAAGGGCATGTTTCCGCTACCTGAGGCTTGAACCTGTGGACTCGGACATTCACCCTGAGGCTACGGTGCAAGATCTGCCACAAAAGGGTACGGATTTTAGGAGGAGGCAATGTAGGGAGAAAGTATGCTGGTGGGTATCAAAAGCATCGTCCCGGACGCATGCTTGTAGCATGCTTATAGCGGGGTTTTAGCCCGCTTAAAGCACCCCCGCTTTTGCTTAATTTGGGTGCTTTGGTGGGCGAATCGCCCGTCATATTTTGGCGCCCTTCATGTACTTCGCCGTCCACCTCACCAACGAGCCGTTAGGAAAATGATTGTTGGATTTCGGCTGGATTTTCGCTACGAGTGGTAGTGCGCTTACAAATTCGATCGAGCCCGGAACTACCACGACCTCATGGCCCGCGAAAATTCTCCCTCAATTCACTTATTCTCCCTCTCGGGAATTTGATGGCGCCCCACGAATCACCGCCACGAGGCAATCACCGCGTTTAGCATTGGACTTTCGGCCGATGAATTCCAATACGGTGTTCCGTTTGTTGGATGTCAATGCAACACGGAAATATCAGCGTAAAGATCCGGTTTCCTCTGCAATTTACAAGAAATTGGATGCGAGAGAAAGAGAGAATACGGTTACGGAATAAGATGAGGAAAGCGGGGTTGAGCGGGAGGATCTCGAAAGCGGGAGACGCAGCAAGAAATAGCCAAGCTTGTAGTTGATTACTTCAACAAGCTCACCAAAAAGCATTCACCAACTCAAGGCCGATGTGATGAAGAGGGTGGTTCATCACCACGAAATGGAAATCTCGAAACACGGTATTTTGCCAAATCCAAAGGAGTGCAAAGGCGTGCGGGGTGCTTTGCTCAACAACTTGAAAAACATTAATGGCGCAGCCACAAAGAGGCAAAGGAACCATGATGTTTGGAGAGCCATAACCTCGACACTTGTGATGGCTTCTTCCACAAAATCGAGATGCAATTCCACTATGGCAGGGCTGTTAGGTACATCTAATTCTTGCTTTCATGCCTGTGCTTCTTCATGCTTTTAAGTGCTCAGATTATCTGCCGAGTGATCTTTGTTGGCCGGATATGTTCATTGATTAATGTGCAATATTTCTTATGATAGGTTGCATGAGGTCAACAATTGCAACCTGCTTTGCATTAAGAAAATCGGATCTTTGTCTTGGAAATGGTCCGTGGTCTAGCTTCCAAAGGAGGTTGAGGTGCGATTCTCTCACCCACAGCTGCAAGCAAAGCATAACAAAATTCTGGAAACAAAATAGCAGAGTCTCTCCTTGCAAGAAAGATGTTGTGAACAACATTTGGAGAGTCAAGCTTCCTAATTTCTTATCCCTTGCACCTTATGGAGGTCATACAGGTATAAGTTTCCATACAAATTTTTCTTTGCTATTATTGCATAAATATTTCTAACCAACGGCCACCATTCAGCTGCAGCTATTTCAACAATACAAAAAGGCACATCCTGAACACCCTGCTTAAAGGCTTTCGAGAAGTTGAAGCCTATTTATGTAAAGAAAGTATCAGAAAGGGAAACCTGTTGTTGCATATACCATATGAAGTTGGAGTATGCCAGGGTAGCCCTGAATGCATTAAGGTCAGCGAAAACTGGATTTCATGGTGAAGAGTGCAAGTGCACCTGCGAGGTCTGTGGACCTGGCAAGTGTCTGGCCAGCCAACATACGTATGACTCAACCAGCGAGCTCTGGAGGGCTGTGGTTTGCAATAAGAGCGAGGGTGAAGAACAGGCTACTCACCAGATGATCCTTGACAGTCTGCCATATGAAGGTTGAATATGCTTTGACCTAGTTGTTTTATCATTGTAACAGGTCTGTAGTTACTTGTGTACTTGTCTCAAATTTTGATCATTGTATTGGAGACAATGCTTGTGAGACAATGTTTGTAGTATTGGACTGCTGTATTGGAGTATTTTAGTATTGGAAACAATGCTTGTAGTATTGGAGAGTAAGCTTGATATATATTACAGAAAATTGTACACTCAAGATTAGAGACATCACTCAAGATCACTCAATACTCAAGATAAGACAAAGTAATCATACATATATATTACAAAAAAGTAGTGTACAATGGTTACTTCATGAGTCATCGGTCTTGAGTCATCTTTGGTTGCCGGGAAGGGTGCCCAAAAAACCTTTGTACTTCTAATGGAGCATTGAGGATATAGTAGGTGAGACAAGATAGTTGTTGAGGCGGTAATCCAAAGATCTTTACAATCGCTGTCTCCTCTTCCAACCATGCATCGATGATGTCAACTTGTGAGATCGTTTCCTGTACTGTATGAGAAGACAAGTATTCCAAAGTTGGACACACAAACTTCTGCAAAAAGTTGTCCTCTTCTTGCCCCTTGAAAGGCATAATGGGAAGGGTTATGTGTGCAGGGTTTAGAAACCCTTTGTGTAGGCTGTCATCAACCAAGAAAATCATACCATGATTTTGAGGAAAATCCTCAAGTACAACCTTCAACTCCTTGAAAAAAATTTGCTTTTCTGGTCTGTTTGGATGCTCGCATGCATAGCAATGCTCTTGACCATATACCTTCAAGAATCTGGTCTACAAATCAGGGAACAATGCATCCACCATATCCCTTGTATTCCGAAGTAGAGAAGCACTCCAAATCACAATATCAAACCTCTGCAGTGCCCACTCCACAAACTCATGATACCCTGGTCTGCAAATGAGGTACTTACTTGCAGTTTCTTTTACAACATGCTTCGTTTGTGGTGGAGGCAAGATTTTCCCGTTCATTCTCCTCTGTTGTGTCTGTGCCAGTACACCATTTACGTCAAGCACCATCAACTTCCGTCTAGGTGTCCATCCCTGGACGTTTGCAACCACTGTCGATGTGTGCTGCATCATGCTTGTCTGTGCTGCGATGTATGCTGGACTCTGCTGGGAAGTGCTATCGGGAGGTGCTGGACATTGCTGCAACCTGCTGGACTCTGCTTTATCTTTGCTACCAGATGATGGAGAGTGCTGATAGCCATAGTCAGATACATCCTTATTAATATCTCCCTGCCCCCAATGTATGGGTGTTTCCCGGCTATCAGTAACCCTTGCAGTGCCTTTGTCCTCGGTTTCTTCATTCACGACCTGTCTTGTTCTCCTGCATGCAAGGATGAGCTCCAATTAACAACTGAAATTTGTAGAGAATACACATTCTCAAATGTAACAGATAACAGCACCTTTTGTATGTTAGAGTTTGTCTTTGGCACTTCTTTATCTGTATTGTCTTCTTCATCGATTCACTAAGTATAACCATTGGCTGCCTTCTTTTTCTGCAGACAAGTTTTTACAGAAGCCTAAGTTGAATGAATAATCCAAACCAAAATTTGCACATTAAAGATGGAATAAAACAGGGTGCAAATATATTAATTGTTTGAACAAAAACCTTTTGGGCGATGGTTTAGGGTTGTCTTGCAAAATCAAGGTTTGCTGCTTTGAAATACATAAGGCAAAATTACATTAGCCATGTTTTTCTTTCCAAATACTACTTCTATGGGGACGTCCTCATCAAGGTCATTTTCTGACTCACCCTCACTTTCTTCTTCCACAACCTTCACGGCCCTTGACCGTGTCAACTTTTTCACCGCTTAACGATTTGTCTCGAATCGATTGCGGACATCTTAGCCATCATTTTCCTTCCCCAAACCAACGTTGTTAGAAGGCCTTTGTAGAGGCAAAATGCAGAATTTGGAACTATACTATAATTGTTGGCACCATCAAGTTACTACTTGAATCTCCCTTGGATTACGCATGCTTTGGTGTCTCGACCTTTGTCTTTGCCGCCAAAAGTTTGATTGTCTTTGAAGACTGGCGGTAGTTTGTCATCCAATGTCTACAAAGACCTTCTAATGCTTGCCAATTCAAAATCGAGCAAAAACAGGGCATGTACCTTTTTTCCCATGTCTTGGCCGTGGAGTGTGAACCCTTGTGGACTTGTGCTTGGCTGATCCTGGGGTCCTTTTACTTTTTGGTGTGTTGACCTGTTTCCTTTTCCCTCATGCTATCGAGTTGTGGCTACATGCTCATCAACATCAATTATCTTCTTCTCGGTTTTGTGAGCTGTTCCAGCATGCAACACTTCCTGCTTTACTGTATTAAGCTTACCTATTTCCTGCACTAACCCTGTAGGAATGGTCTCTGTGCACTCGAGGCAGCATCCTTTTTCCATGAGCAAACTAGTGCAGCTAACGTGATAATGATTTCCATATTTCATCCGCAGGCTGAGGGTGTAATCATCCTGGAATGCAAGACCATAGGTGGAGCATCTCTCCTCATCTCCAATTGGCAATCGGAATGGTATTGGAGTGATGCTGACCAGCTGATCATTTCTCTTGGTCATCTCCCTCAGCCTGGTGACATTCTGTAAGTGCTGCTGGGCTTTTGCAAGGAGGGACTCGTTGTTGGCAATCTCGGCAGATTAGTGCAGCCACCTTTTCTACAGTGTTTGATCTATTGGCCCACCCCCATTTCAAGTAGGGACTTGACATATATTACGCCATATCTTTCTCCCTCTCCAAAGAATGAATCTCGCCAGAGACACACGCATTAGGATCCGGCGATTAGCTTGAAGGCGTGCAATATTATCCTTTATGGTCTTCAACTTCCCCTCTACAGCCGAGAAGAAGCTTCCCTTTGTCTGAGATTGTGCAGCCTGCTCCTTCATTGACACTAGGTCATTCTGCTGCAATTTTAGGGCTTCCTGCATATCTTGGATCATGCTTTCGAGAAGGGAAATATTTTCCCCATAAGCCGAAATGCTTCTTTGGACACATTGCGCGACTCTGAATGACAACCTCCCTTCTAATTTTCTGGCGATTACTGAGGTCGGGCTTTTCTGCTATGCTTTTCGAGTCTTTGTTGTCTGCTGTGATTTTTTGGGCTCTCTTTGTGTTCCACCGGGGGCGGCTGGTCTTTGGGTTCACTCTTGACCTTGCTCGAATAGGCTCGCTTTTTTTGCCATCTTTGCCCAATTGACCTTGAAATTATCTGGATCCTGCTTGGCCCTCTGGCAGTTGTTGAATGCAAATAAAAAGGAAACCGTCTTTCTTACTTCTCTGTTCTTCAACCCTTCTGGGTATATCTTGCTCAACAGCTCAATTAGAGCTTCTTCATGCTCTGGCCTTACTTTGTCGATGGATGTCTTGTTGGGAATGACACCATTGGTGTCCCAAACCTCATTATACTCTGCTGCAGATATCACATCCGTTCGAAATTGAGAGGGATGCACACCCTCGTTTGATAGACCCGCATAAGCATGGAAGTCCTCCTCAGTTCAGCAATCAGCCAGGTCCGGTCTTAGGGGCACGTTCCTTCTGGGCTGAAAGAAATCAAGAAAAACAAATTAACAGGGCACCATAAGCCATCAAAATTGGCAGTGCGCATGGCATCCATTGGAATTGCTGGCTGAGCCGGCGGATTAACAACCTTCTTCACCATAGTTTTTGGCGTTTGAGTTTTGGAATACTAGAGTGAATCCGGAAATTCTCGAGCTTCTTCTCCGCGGGCTATTTGGCCGGAGTAGCAAAAGGTGGGGAGCATGGTTGCAAATTACAAATTCAAAGTTCGCTACCCTTTCGGGTCACAGTCATTAGTTACGGTGGGCAGTAAGAAGGTTATGATTGAAACGGGTACGCCCTATGTGAAGTGAGGGGCATAGCATAGGTTACACTTCAATTGGTGAAGGGTGGAAAAAATAGTATGAAGGGTGCTGGTGCTGGGTGCTGGGGTCGCGTTTTTTTGCTACCCACCAGCATACTTTCACCCTGTATTCCACGCCCACTTACACATGGCGGGCCACTTACTCCCTGGAAGCTTAAGCGACCACTTATCCGAAGGCGGCAACGTGTCCTGAAGCGCTAGGAGCCCATAAGCCGATGCTACAAACTGAGATGCATCAAGTCCACTATGCGACTTCCAAACACGATTGACTTGAGAAGACAACTGCAATGGAATAACATTGGCAATTCTGGCCCAAGTCTATATGTCCCACCGCCGAAGGCCAAATCTCTCCCTAAAAAACTCCCACGGCACCAGATGACCCTCCCAATACCAGTCACGGATGGATGTTACCCCTGCAGCAATCCATCGGCGCTTAGTACCTGGGTGTAGGGAAGAGGCCAAGGGAGATGCAGAATCTAAGGGTACCCAGAGAAAGGGCGATGAGGCTACCATACACCTGCTAGGGTCCAATGAAAAGATAACCTTGACCACCTTCCAGGCCTTCAGGAGACCCTTAAGAAAAGGCAAAGCATGAGGGAATGGCCGCAAATCCTCAAACATAGCCCACGGCAATTGAGCTGGAATAGCTGGCTTCCTAAACACAATAGAGTGACGAAGTGACTGTGCCAACAGAGCCAAACCTGGGGATTGTTGCTCATGTAACAACTGCCAGATAAATTTCAACACCAGAACCTTCGTGTGCAATGACACATCAAGCATACCCAAGCCCCCTGCCTGTCTGGGACGCACACACTTCCACCATGCGACCTTCACTGTAGCCCCCTCCTCATTCCCTCCCCAAACAAAATTGCGAATGGTGTCATCCAACTCCTTAACCACACTTTCTGGCGCAAGTATGCAGGAGGCTGCGTAAACATGAGTGCTACAGAGCACTGACTTGGCTACCAGAATCCTACCAGCCATGATGAGTTTACTTCCTCTCCACCAATTCAAATGCTGCTTAAGATTCTGTAATGTCTCCGCCCAAATTGCCCTAGCATTAATGTCCAAGCCAAGTGGTATGCCTAACAGTTTGGCAGCTGTGTGTGGCGGTGTTAGAGCCCAGGGAAACTGACTCAACCACGCAGGAGGAGGTTCCTCCAGTACCCACATGGCCGAAACGCACGACCCGGTTAAGCAAGCATCCCGAAGCTTCTGAAAAAAGGCATCCAAAATATTCTTGGCTGCCTGGAGATTGGACTCATCTGCATGAAGAAAGAGGAATGTATCATCCGCAAATTGACTGCAAACCTGTTGCGACCCATCATCCATGCAAAAAAACCTTGCACCAATGTCAGCAATTGCCACCTGAAAAAGTTGCGAGAGAGCTTCTGCCACTATAGTGAACAGGAAGGGGGCCAACGGACATCCCTGCCTAATGCCTCGGCCCACAGAGAAGATTGAAGAGGTCTCACCCTCGACACCACACCGTAAGCCCTAGCGGACACGTGCAACTTCATAACCGTTTCCCTAAACTAGGCCCGCACCCAAAGGCACGCATCATATCGCCAAGAACGCCACCGGTGACACCGTCATAAGCCTTGGCAAAATCCAAAAAGAAAAACAAGGGGCGCCTCATCCTACGAGCCCAATGCACTCCCTCAAAAGCGGCAACCACATTATGAAGAATATTCCGCAGAGGTATAAAAAACGCATTGCTCGCACTAATGGCATGAACTAGTAATGGCTTAAGCCTCTCGGTAAAGCCTTAGCAATGATTTTATACACTACAGACAACAGAGTAATAGGCCTCCAGTCATTGATGGTTTTAGGATGCTTACACTTGGGTATAAGTGAAATACAACCTGTATTCAGCAGAGGATACATCGAGTTATTCCCCAAAAGATCCACATACACCTGCACCACCGAGTCCCCCACCCATTCCCAGTACTTCTGAAAAAACTCCACTGGTATTCCATCCAATCCAGGACACTTATTCCGAGCCAACATGCGGCATGCGTCCCCCAACTCTTGCCCTGTCAACGGCTCCTCTAAGCTCTGTCTTTGAAGGGCTGAGATTCTTGGCGATACCTTGGCCAGCACCAGCTCTATATATTTAAACTTCCTCTATAAGAGCAGAGCATTTGATATTCATTGTTTGGGGTTGAATGAATTTTTCTATACGACAGAGATAATTTGATGGAATATCTGATAATTTGCTGGCTTGGATATATCACGGTCATTTAGACAAGGGCTTCTACGCAGATATCTATCAGCTTTCGCAGAAGAGATAGATAGGATATTCGTTTAAGACATTTACGTGGAATATTGGCATTTTATGCAAACAAGCACAGTTCTAAATTCTGCAAGTATATGTAGGGTTGAACGACATCCATCATAAAACAAAGAGAGAAGTATGATTTTGCATAATCATATCCTCATTTCATTGTATATTCAACCGTGCATTTTATTTATAACCAAATAATCATTTTCTAAAGTCCTATCATCTCCATGCTTTGTCAATATGATTGGGTCATATGCCCATTTTAGTAAACTTTTCTGGAGGCTTTGCTGCATGTGGGCCATGAGTACTTCACATGGTAATTAACATTATTATGTGGTCTTGGTTTTTTATGTTCTATGGTGTTGCAGGCACTGCTGGCACTGTTCGGTCAACAGAAATGGAGTTTCTTGTTGTAGTCTCTTGTTTCGTTAAGATATTAAGGATAATGCAATAGAATAGAATAGTCATGTCTAACATATATGAGGCATTTATATTTCTTCTTTCCTTCTTAGAAGTGAAAAGTGCATTGTCTTTCACCGCTTAGTTGTTACCATATCATGGAAGCACTCTGTGATCTCTCAAATACACATGACCATTATCAGTTCTATTTGGAGTATTGATGTTCATTGTCACAAGCTTTTGTAATCCAGGAACAATTGTACAGATGAATTTGTATTTGCACCTGGATACCAGAAACCAATCAGCACTATTAGAGATAACCCTTGTTTGTCACAGTTTTTATCAGGCAAAATACACTATATTATTATATTATTAGTATCGTGACAAATAATTTTTCTCACTCGTGACAAATATGAAACCATTTGCCACGCATGATATCTAAATAATTTTGTCACTCGTGACAAATATAGGTTTGTCATGCGTGACAAATATACTTTTGTTACGCCTGCCACTTTTACTTTTGTCACGCATGACAAACTGATATTTAATAATATTTAGTGTTTGAATTTTTTCTACGTAATGTCTTTTATAATTTATTAATATTATTATATATAAGTTTTGCCACCTGTGGCAAATTGTCTTTGAAAAAAAAAAGCTTGGGACAGCTAGTTTTGATTGTTCCTGATTGGTTGCAAATTGGCACATAAACATGAAATGAAATTGATATACATAAAAATTATATAAAGTACATACGCAAGTACACAAAATATAAGTATGCAAAGTCTATCAATATGTACAACTGCCACTGTCTCCATCCCTATCATCATGGCGTTGAGACATGTCGTCCCCCTCTATTTCATGTCCCTGAAAAAACGGTTTACCATCTGGAACATCGATCTCATGGTCTTCCTCCGCCAAGTTCTGGGCCTCGCCTTCTTGGAGCATCCGTACAATCCTCTACAAAAAATAAGTCGCATTAGAAACTATGTTGATCAGTGGTATCTTCATTGGCTTCAAGTTAGTTACTGACCCTCTATCGGCTTCATGAAGTGGCCATATGTTCTGTCCTGCCATGCATAACTCAAAGCCAGGCTGTGCATATTTTTTCTTACATCGCACTAGTCCTGAATGGGCGCAAATCCATATTGCGCATATCAAAAATAAAGTAGCAGTTAGTATGCGAAACGCAAAAGCCTCATATAAGACTATAGACCATTACAAAAGACTCAAATACTTACAAAATCCGCCTCGAATCCTGCTTGGCCAGAACTACCAAACTGATGACACATTGATTGCTGTCTCGCATTGCACATGTAAAAAGTCTTAAAAGAGGGAATAAAATATTGCAAGCTAAAATAAAGTAAACTTACGATGTTGCATCCTTCTGCTGCGCATGTCTGTCTGGTTCTGCATCATCTGTCGCGATCTTTCGAAGGGCCCACTCCCATGCCTCGTCCGGGATACATTTTCGCTTAGAAGTTCCCTCTTCTAGGTGCTTCCTAGCCTCCTTCTTCAGCTTAAGAGCGATGGCTTCTAAAAAAAATAAGAATGTTAATACAATAAGAATTTCAAAAAGAAAAAAAAAATTGAAGGACTTGAGCCTTTATTATCCAAATCATGAAGTTCTGGTTTCCTACCCTGTTTCTCAGCTTCCTGGCTTACTCTCGATCCTACCCAGCTCGCTTTGATTCCTTTATTGCTTGATTCTGGGACTTGTTTACATGATGGGTTGGTGCTGGAGATGCAGCTTCCTCATCTGTGCGTCTTACCATGGATCAATGCCCCTTTCTATCTGTTTAACAATCTCCTTTCAAACTAATCCAAGGTCTGCAATAGTCCATGTTTGAGTTCGTCTAGTGCCTCTATGGCTCAATTTTTCTTTTCCTGAGTCTTTTGATGTGTCGGTTTTGGAGGTTGCAGTATTCCACACCTGCATCAGACCTCAAATTCGGCCTGCATCCAACACCCATGGCCGATCTGCCACCGCTTCCTATGACGAAGTTGCTTTCTTGGGCAGGGATACCAGGTGTCAATTTCCCTTGCCTTTTTTTCCCTTCTTGCATTTGTTATGTGCTTGCTCTACGAGTTTGATAGGGCTTGGATTGGTAGGAGTGTTTCGTGTTTGTCGTGTTCTTGTTCATTGTATTTTACTCTTGCGTTTGTCGGATCTCGTGTCCTTGTTCATTGTATTTTACTCTTGCGTTTGTCGAATCTCGTGTCCTTGTTCATTATATTTTATGCTTGCTCGTTAATTTCTTTGGGCTTTCCATCTTCTATGTTACAGCTAATGCTATGTGAACATATACGTTGTTGCATGTGATGCTCTTGCATATACACTTCTATCGGTGCCCTATATTAATCGACATCTCAAGGTTACTCATCATGGCGGATTACGTGAGGAAATCAATGGTGGCATTGATCACATACATGTGCAAGGGTTACATGGGAACCGGTTAACATATTTCTTGATAAGATGTATATGATCTATTCCGGTAAGATGGCTTGTGACCTGCTCGGCTGTACAAGTGACATGAGAGTAAGTTTTGCATATAGGGCTTGCTATTCATAATGCATCTTGAAGCTTTGTTTTAGTGGTTCTCCTTGTTCGTTTCTCTTGATGTTGATAGGCTATACTTTCTTATTCCCTTGAATCGATATTTTAAGCGTATATGCTTCTCACATGCATTTGTTGTCCTCCTAGCAATAATGTTGAATGTTTTGTAGCATGTGTACAATTGACATTGCATTGGCATATTATGCATAGGCGTTTCATCTGTTGTGCTCATGGAGTATTGTATTTCACATTTGATGTCGTACGGATTGAATGGAACTTTATCGCTTAGGTTTCCTTCTAACTCAAGATGCATGTTTTTTCTTTATAACGATGTGAGTCGCACATAATCGAGGTCCGTATCCCCCTTCGAACACCAGTTTGATGTCTCTCTGGCTTTGTACTCCCTATCATGGGGACTTGAATATACTTTTTTGCCATGTACATTTATCATGGTTGCACCCTCTGGCTCCGAGAATAGGGATCATTGTACAGGTGTGTTCAGGTCCACTTTGCCCTTGTTTGTTCTTTGAGTTTGTCTGCAATGTTTGGATTCATTTGCTCATTGGGGTCGTTTTTTGGTATCTTTCGGTTATATGTTGCATAGTTATGTATGAGTTGGTTGCGCCCAATCTCTCCTTCCTTTGAATGTGTATCTTCGCCATGGCTTTTTGGTCCCATGGGTCTTATTTCTTCATTTTTGACACTTTCATTTTCGCCTTTGGCTATCTCTATGCTCCCTTGGCTTGTTGGATCATATTCGAGTACCATATAACTGTGGCTAAGGTTGGTATGTCCCTTTCTCCATGCTTCTTTTATTCCTGGATGTTGTCCTTGTGCTCACATTGTCTAGTTTTTATTTTGTGATTCTCGTTCTTTCTGCCTTTTGTCATGTCTATGAGTTTCAATATTATTTGGTGGTTATAGATTTCAGGCTCATGCCCATGTTTTCGCTTTTAATGCTAGTCGCTGACGTTGAAGGGGGGTCCTTGTAATCTCCTCCGGGCTTACGCTTATCTTCATAGGCTTTATGTGCTTTGACATTCTAGTCATTTGGGGTTCATTTGATTGCTTAGATTAGACGTGCATCATGATCTTTTCTAGGTCCTTTTAGCTCGTTTGTTCTATGATTGTGCAAATCATTAATCTGTTTATGGTGTTGTTAGTATGTATTTTCTAGATAGGTGCATGGTCCATTCCCATAATCCTCAGTTTTTCTCATGGATGTCTTTGAGGGCCTTTGTACACTCTTTTCTTAGTTTTTTCATAGCTGCCTTAAGGGCATATAAGACTTTTGCATGCGGCCTTATATTCGTTGTCCATGTTATCTGTTCCTATATTCACATTGCCATTCGTTCCAGTTCGACTTGTTTGCCTGAAAGGAGGGTTCATTTTTTGTTCATTCTTTTTATCCCCCTTTTGCTCCTAATTTCATCAAGCTCCTTTTTAGTTCTGTCCCCTTCATTTATTCTTTAACCTCTTGAATCGCCTTGGTTCTTTTCCCTATGTACCCAGTTGCTCGTTGATCTTTGCATTCTCTCCTGGTAAGTCGCTCTTTGCATATGAGCATTTTTGCTCTAAAAGTTCCATTTTTAGTAAGAGCATCCATTTGAGCATTTTGTAACTTCAGTTTGATGCCTCGGTTATTGCTTAACGATTCTATGCAATTCGATCTTTGCATTCTCTATGCTAGCATCCTTTGAACCTTAGATCTTCAGTGTTCAAAACACACTTTTGTTTCGTTTCTTTTACTCATGATTCAGTTTGGTATTCACTCTTTACGTATGTGCGTTTGGCAAGGATGAATTCTGTTTCTATATGTCCATAGTTGGATGTTTAGTTAATTATTTTGCTCTTTCATAGAATTTCTATTGTTTCATTCTCTCCGACCAGTTTCTATCCTTTTCATTCATTGCAGACTTGTTAACTTTGGTCCACTTTGTTTCTTACTGGTAGTATGCTCTCGTTGTTTCGGCATATCTGAATCATATTTCATATTCTTTCTGGTTTTTTCTTTGTGATCAACGTTTTAGATTAATTTATTTGTTGAAAGGCGTGTTTTGATTATAGATGTATGCATCTAGATGATTAATTTCGTCTCCTTCTTTGCTCATCCTTCCTTAGGGGATTGATCGTTCTTCATATTCAGAATCATTCTCCTACTTAGTTGACCATTCATTTTGGATTTCACATTTCGTGGCCCCATTTTGTAGTTATGGATGCTTTTATGGTTGTTTGTTGGGACCTGGAGTTGTTTTTTGTACTTGGCATTTCCTTGGGCTCACACTCTGCATATCTTACATGTCGACTCATCTCTTTGGATTTCACATTTTCATCGCCCCATTTTGTAGTTGTAGATGCTTTATATGGTTGGTTTTGTGGATTTGGAGTTGTTTTTTGTATTTGGCCTTATTTTGGACTAACACCTTGCATTGCATATATTTTACATGTCGACTCATATTCCATGCCCTTGTATTTTCACATGTGGTCCTACTGGTTTATTTTTTCTATGGGTTTGTTATATAGTTCTATTTACACATTACCTTAGGTTGTTCCATTTTTTTTTTATGTTTTGGTTGCGATTATTGCTCCGCTGTGTCATTGTACCTCTTTTTGGTTATACATTTTCCATGAGTATCAGTTTTTCCATTGTTTCCTATAGGCTCCATATGATGTAGCTATTTGGTTAAGTCCCATTTGCTCCATTGACAGTTCTATTATGCCTTGTGCACGTTGTTTCATTAGTCTCCCTTTGTTGCCCCATTGGCTTTGTCGATTCTTAGTGTTGCAGAAACCTTAGACCATATTATCCCATGCTCTACTTGGCCATGTGGCACCATAGGTCTTTGTTCTCCGTGACTTGTTTATTCCATTGGTCCCGTTCCACATGCATACCTCCTATTAATTTGGTGTTAATAGTCTAGCATTCAATTATTCCAGTTTTAGTCCATGTTCTCGCGTTGGTTCAATTTTATTCCATTGGGCCCTTTCTTGACTCATTTTCTCCTTCAGTTTCCAGTCACAGTTTTTATTTGTTTCTCTTGCTCTTTTTCTCTGAAGTATTTGAGTCTATTTATTTCCTTCATATTTTTTCTCGTCTACTGCCCATAGTTATATTTGTTCTTACATCGCTTTCTTCTATTTGGACTCCATTAATCATGGTTTACTCACTCCTTCTGTCTCATTTGCGTCTTTGGACCATTTACCTTTGCCTTATTTCATTTCCTCTCGTTATTTCTCTTGTTTTGCCTTTAGCATCGGTTTTATTATGTCGTCGCTCTCTGTCTTGGAATTTCTCTTCGCATAATGTCCTTGTCTCAGGTGTGCCTTGTTATTGTCAAGTTTGTTGATTTGGTCTGCTTGGTGTTTTCTTCATTCCTCGAGAGTTGTCCCACATATTCCAATGTGCCATATTTTTCCATTCCATTTCTTTCGATCTATTTTGTCTTTTTAATCGATGTTGTCTCCTTCTCTGGGGGTCCGTCATATGTCCTCATGGATGCTGCCAATGTGGCATGACGTCAAAATACTATCTATCTATCTATCTATCTATCTTCTTGTTCTTTTCTCAGTTGTCCATTTTCTCCCCGCCAGTCTTGGCTTTGACTGAATATGTCATTATTCGATCTCTTCCCTTGTCCGATATCCTCTTTGACCCCGTTATCTCCTTTGTGTAGTGCTTTTTTTGCCTTTACTTTGATTGGCCTCTTTTTCCCACTTGTTTGCCTTATTTCATTCATCCCACCGACTGCTTTTGTTCCCAGTCCATTATGTTTGTGCGTATTTACCCCCTTTGCTTCTTTTATCTTTGGGCTTACTTGCACCATTGTATTACGCTAGGCCTCTGGACTACATATTTCTACCTTTACTATGTCTCCTCTTGGTTCGTCTTACTTCTCTTTCTATGTTGGCATCCATTTATCATGCTTTGTGCCTTCTGCATTGATTATCCCGGTTACTCTATCAGCCTTGCTTCGCAGTTTCTGTGTTTGCCTCCTTTGCCTGATCTTTTCCAATCGTCTTATGCGTTTCGCTTTTGACAGTTTTTCCCTTGTCATCTTGGTTTGATCTATTCTTTTTGAGGATGATTCCTCTTCTATCGGCCAACTAGTTGTTTCATAGGACCCATCCTAGGAATGCCACGATTCTATTGCAATAGCAATAGAATCGACATTCCTTGGATGGGGATGCCCTACCTTGCTCTCCTATTTATACCGCCTCCTTCCTCATTTCCAGCCATCAGCGTTCTCTTGAGCTTCTTTCTATTCTGCTCATTTTTTGCTCCACAAGTTTTCTGCCCCCCTCTCCCTCTGTTATATTTGATCTTATTATTCATTTCCCGATTTCTCGTTTTCATATTTCATTCCTTTGTTAAAGTTGCTCCTTTTCTTTTTAGTCTATGTCTGTCTACTCTTCTGGACGTTAAAAATTTCTTCCTTTACTTCTCGAGTCACCTTGTAGCCTCTGATATCCTCCATGCTTCCTTTCTATCTTCTTTGGAAGTGCATACGTTCTTTTTTTTTTTTCATTTTTCTCGGTGTGGCAGTGTAGCCTCCGAGACTTTCTTATCAATTTGTTCTTTCTCGACGTGGTTATGGCCTTCGAGATATGATTTCTTGCTCATTTTCTCTTGGCGTGGCAATATAGCCTCCAAGGCAGCATTAATTGGATGGTTTTCCTATGATGGTCATTCCGCAGACGGTTCCTGATTGGTCGGCTGTTGTTTCTTCCTCGGCGTGGCCCGGAGCCTCCGAGTGCTATTATATTCTTTTATATGATTACAGTTTGGCATATGCCCGGGCTTAAAGCTCCTAACTTTCTAACGGGTCATTCTCATTTTTAGCATTTTTCTTTGCAGGTCCTTTTTTCGTTTTGCAGTTCTCTCCGTTGTCAGCACTATCATATCAGCTCGCTTCTCGACTAATGTATGTTAGCGGCATTCAACAGGAGCGTTGACGATCACTGCTCATTAGGGTTTTCCTTGAAAACCCGAAAGGACAGGGTTTTTCATCCCGATGAGGAGCGATCGCCAGTCTTCTCACCTTGGCACATGCCAATTGGCAAAACAATCATCTTTTATCTGGTGCTCTTCAAATTCATCATGCTTTCGATAGTTGTCTAGTTTCGGAGCATGTTCAATTTTCAAGGTTTCAAATTTTCTATCCCCTAGTAGGGGGATCAGTATGTATTCAAAGATTTTACAAAAGCTCAACGAGAACACCACTTCACTTCGGCCAACTAGTTGTTTCATAGGACCCATCCTAGGAATGCCCAATTACATTCAATCCCTCCATAAAACCAATTTTCCCTTCTTTTCACGGCTGCAAGTTAGGCAGTATATAACCAACCTTTGTATCGAGACCTATTTAGCACGTTAAAAATGGCATGTCAATGATGTTCTACATGTTTGAGAGATTTCTTGGTTTAATGTGTTTTAGAGTAGAATAATAATAGTCATAATGATATTGATTTATCTTATATGTTAAAGGCATGTATTTGGCAAACATTCATATATCAGGTCTACGGTTACAGTTCCTCATCTGAAGCATTTCACTAAAACACTTCACTAATTTACCATGATAGCTTGTCGTTAAGAAGTAGGATTGATGTTTGCCCAACTAAAGAGCTATTATGCACTGAGATCTAGGCCATTGGAGAGGAAGGGTTTGTGGAGTTTTGTTTCTTCCTTTATGGTTTTGGGGATTATAAAAGAGGGGGATTATTTTGTTTTGGTTGATGTGTATTACTTGGGTCATATGTGGGCATTACGAAGATTGTACTAGGTAGCCTTGCCACCTTTCTTTGGACATCTTTATGATATAAAAGAAGTCTTGAATAGGTTGCTTTGAGTGGTGTTACATTGTCTTGCAAGGCATGTTTTGCTCTTTACTTCTTCTTGGGTTTTGAGTAATCTGTTGTTGTTTTATCCTCTGCCCCTAGCTAATGTGGGATGTTGCCAGTGATTAAAGCCATTGGATATGGATGCCAGGGATAGGTGAGCTTTCATGCATCGCATGCATTTTTGAACCTCTGGGAGATCACTACTTAATCCAAGGTTCTTTATTAACTTCTCATTCTTGTTTCCTCATATCTCTCGGTGGATGAACATTTGTTTCAATGGTCGACATGTAGAAATCACTGTAGCAATGAAAATGATCCTATGGAAATGATCTTATTTTTACTGTAGCATAGAGTTTTAGAACATTTTTGACAGCAAGTTAATAGTCATTATGGGGTTAAATGTTTGGTTGATATTTCATGAATTTGATTCTTGATTTCACATGTCCTCTAAAGCGACCCAGCATTCATATTTTAATCAAATATCAAGTGAGCATCCTACAATTTGAACTTAAGGGGAAATTTGATGCATCTGCACTTTTTCAATGTTGTAGCTGAACTTGGGTTGCCGATTGCACTAGATATAGCAACTAGGTTGTAATTTTTTGTCTGAGCTGTGCTGGCTTTATTTCTAATGTTTGATTTCACATTCAAATGGGCGACAACTTGGATGATCCGTTGCACCAAGCATACTTGATATTGCGGGACCTTTATGGTACTGGTGGCGACCCCGCACAAAGGTTTCGTGAATGGGCCCAAAATTCTCAGGAGACTATTAATGAGGCCAGGGTCCTTAATACAACTTTTGTCGGTGGATGTGGGAGCGGGAGGCCATTGCTACTGCATATCGATCACCCTTGCCTTCTCTACCTCCACCTGCACCTGCACCTGCACCTACACCACCTACACTGACACCTACAGCTCCAGCTCCAGCTCCAACTCTACATGAGTCAGTTATAGGTATAAAATTCAACCTTGTTTCTTTTAGAAATATGCTATATACATATTTTGCTATATGTTGCAGGGTGTGGGCGTGGGCGTGGGCATGGATGTGGGGGACGAGGTAGGGGTATACCACCTGTAGACTTTGGAGAAGTGTAGGTAACTATTTTTCAGACTTCCATAATAATTTAAAATAATAAACTAATATGTTTGACTTTCAGGTTGGGATATTTAAGTATCCTGCAGGCTGTAGGATATTAGAGAGCTCACCAGATGTACCTGCTTTGGTAATAAGCCCGACGGGCAAGCCAAAGTTTGGACCAGGAGATAAGGCCTTATGCAGGACTATAAAAAATATAGCGCACGATCATTTTTAATGGAAAGCACCTCACAAGAAAATGAAAGAGCAAAATCCTGAGCACATTGAGCTGGTGAAATGCTTTACTCATCATTTCTTACATCAATCATTCTCTTTGTACTTAGTTAAAAGTGTTTGTATCTCATACTTAAATGCATGTGATACGTGAGGTTAAGAAAATACATAGGGATGTCTCAGAGTCCTTTATACGGCACAAGTTATCTGAGATCCATAGGTGTGTTATCATTGTCTTCAATTTTATTAAATTTCAACCATCTATATTGAAATTCTCGTCAAAGATACAACTTCTCATCAGGGTTGTCAGGAACTTCATCTGGGGGGGGGGGAACAGAGGAGGGTGTTGCTGTCAAAGTCAGTTGGGAAAAGTGCATGTTGCCAAAGCATTTTGGCAGCCTTGGAATGATCAATCTTCTTTTGCAGAGCAAGGTGATGATTTCTAAGTTCATTTGGAGAATTTTGAATAATGTGGATGAGTCCCCGGGTTCCCGCCTTGTTTATCAGTCTTTGCAAATGTGCATTTCTTTTGGGTCTCGGTCTCTTAGGCCACTTTTCCCTTGGGCTCTGTTCTATCCACTGACGGCATACACTAATGCATCCCCATTTCTTAGAGGATTGCTAGTTGCATGGGAGACTGTACAATCTCCGTTTCATTTTCATCATCTTGCGCACACTAGCATGACTGCAAGTTGTTGGTGGATTCCATTGGATGGTGGTCCTCTGGTTGCTTCAGTCCACCCATTGACGCAACGTCGATGGAGAGCAGCAGGTGTGCATATGACATCTGATTGGTATAATAGTCAAAGGCAGTTGCTGACATGGGAGGAGTTTAGCTATTTGGCAGAAGGTGTCTTCAATTCTTCCTCCATTAGCACAAGTGGATGGCCCTCAGCCATGGGTAGTTCCTGAGCATGTCAAAGCAGATAAGTTGGTGAATTCCATGTACAAGGTCTTGCTTGATGTTGACGTCTTGCCTCCTTCGTCCAAGTGGCCTTTGGTCATTCCCAGGGATCGGCAGAAAGCAGTATGGAAATGGGTATGAGATAAACTACTCCATCCCAAAGTATTTGTTTTATGGTGGCAAGTCACTCATCGTTGTCTGCGCATTAATGTTCTGGTGCACAGATTTCGTCCAGAGGTATCTGCACTTTGTCCCTTATGTGCACAGAGGGACGGGACAATTGAGCATTGCTTCTTCCTATGTAGACATGTCAGACATGCTTGGTTGTGGCTTCAAGGCCTCTTTCATTGCAATTTGAATAGCCATCAGGCGTTATTAGCAGTTTATCCAAGTAGTTGGGATAATTTGGCAAAAAGGGCGTTTCATTTGGCTTCTGCATGGATCATCTGGTCCATTTGGAAAAGAAGGAATCTTCTCATATTCAAAGGTCTTGCTTGTTCAGATGCACAGGTTCTTCTTGATGCCCAACAACGAATTGTCAAAGCATTCAGGTGCTCATCAATTGCTAATGAGGTGAAGAGCCGTATTTGGGAGCACTATCTTCAGATTCATACTTACTTATGAGTTTTTGCTTGCCCTTCATATTGTTTAAATGTTGTATTTGAGTGGGGTGGTTTTGCTCTGGTGGACATTCTCTCCATTGAGTTATTAGTCCCCATTGTACTCTGTAACTTTCTTTTTGAGAAAAAAATATCAGCTGGAATGCAAGCTAGAACTTCCTGGACAAAACAAACTAACAACCGGAAACATGGGAAAGAGGGAAGCCAATGATCCACCAAGGGCAGGCAGAACGCAGAGATCAGATGGCAAAGGAGAGACCCAAACAGAAGAGGCTATCATCGGAAGATCTCGAAGTAAAGGATCCATCAAAATAACTTGGATCACACATGCTTAGCCGCAGACCAAACCAAAACCACTCGAATCAAACCAGTTTGTAACCGTAGACCAAACACAATGAAAAAGAACAAACTAATCCATCGAATCAAACTCACCTTTCAAAAGCCAAAGAACCAGAGTGAAGACAACAACACCTCGAAAGCAATCACATAAAGCTAACCCGTTGAGAAGAAAGATCAGAAATAATTTGACACGTACCTAGTAGGAGAATAGATGGGATGAAAAACTTGTGGAGCCAAAAATGAGCAGAATAGAAAGGAGCTCAAGAGAACGCCGATGGCTGGAAATGAGGAAGGAGGCGGTATAAATAGGAGAGCAAGGTAGGGCGTCCCCATCCAAGGAATGTCGATTCTATTGCTATTGCAATAGAATCATGGCATAGGCTGGTTTGAGCTGAAGGAATGCAAGTAGTTGATGTCTTTGTTGGAAGTAGTTTGGTTGAGACGTATGCCAAATGTGTCACTATAGAGAATGCAAGTGAAGTATTTGACAGGTTGCATGAACAAAATGTTGTGTCATGGAGTGCTCTGCTTGTTGGCTATGCCCATCATGGCAGAACAAAGGAAGCTTTTAGGCTTTTTAAGCAAATGCAGCCTGAGTATGTGAGACCTAAAAGGTCACATTTGTCAATCTTTTGACCTCTTGTACTACTACATTAGATTTGGAAACGGGGAAATGGGTTCATGCATACATTATTATTAAAGGATATGAACAAGATCCTTTTGTAGGAAGCACACTTGGTATGTGCAAGCACAAGCACTGCCTGCAAGCTTTTGATAAGCTGGTTATAAAAGACATTGTCTCATGGAGTGCAATGATTGCTATGGTTCTCTTCTTATATTGAAGAGAACCATCATTCTAAAGATAGGGACGCCAGTTTTAGCGCCAGCTCTCTTTTTAGACCCAAGCTTTCTTTGGCACAAGCCTGCTATAGCGCAAGCTTTCTTTGGCCCTTTCTCCCATAAAAGCCTTGTGTCTTCCTGCATTCCTCATCGGCGTTTCCTCTGAGCTGAATCTTGTTGTTGCACAGAGCTTTTCTATGTCAATCATTCTCATTAGCTAGATTTCTCCTTCTTCTCTATGCAGTTTCTTTAGTTTCTATTTAGTACTAGATCATCTCCCTCTTAATTCTGCATCACTTCACAAGCTTTTCTGGCATTCAAGCAATCTGCAATCCTCACTTCTACCGGATTCATAAGCTTTGTTGACAGTTTTTTCCAAAATTCTAAATTCCTTCCTCATTTGGTGGTTGCTTGGGTTCGGTTGGGCTGGAGTTGGGGGTCCAACAATATCATATCTAGCTGGTCCTGGCATGATTTCCTGCTTTTGCCATATGAATCAGGACCCAGCTTTGTTTGCTTGCATTTATCTGCGACCTGAAATAGGGTGGTTTTTGAGTTGGAACCTAGTTTATGTTTGGCCTCCTCTTGGAGTGAATGCTTTTCTCTGATCATGCAGGGTAAAAGAATCCCTTTGTAGCTAGTGTTGGGACCGGATTTGCTTGTCATGTTGTTTTAAAAATGGATAGTTTATGTTTGGGCTTCTCTTGGAGTGGATGCTTTTCTCTGATCATGCAGGGTAAGGAATCCCTTTGTAGCTAGTGTTGGGACTGGATTTGCTTGTCACGTTGTTTTAAAAAATGGATGGATATGGACGACTTCCCTGGTTTTTCAAACTGCTTCTGGCAAGTGGGCCACTGAGCAGGTCAGATCTATGGGTGGTGGCTGCATCTGTGTACAGGTTTATGCTTTTTGCTAGGTTTCTGCAGGAATAAACACAATAAAATAAACATTTAGCTTATAAAACTAATATCTTATTGTGTGGATATATTGGTTGTGCCTTTGGTCTCTTATTGTGGAGATGCCGGTTCGAATCTTGTGGGCATCAACTCATTGGTGAGAAATTTGTGAACCGTTGACAATGTTTTTGGACCTTGGAATCGAGAGGAAGTTTATTAATCTTTTTGGATTTTGGATGCCTTAGAAACTTTTTGTTGCTCTTGTGGGCATCAACTCATGGGGGAGAAATTTGTGAACCGTTGACAATGTTTTTGGACCTTAGAATCGAAAGGAAGTTTGTCAATCTTTTTGGATCTTGGATGCCTTAGAAACTTTTTCTTGCAGATGCAACTTTGCCTAGATGCCTTCAAGGTTTTTTCTTGCACTTGTAGTATGCCAAATTGTTGCATAGGTTGTTCTGTTTGGGCCTTGTTTATTTTGTCAAGTTGCTTGTACATCTTGCTTTGAGCCAGACTTGGTTGTTAGAGATGTCTTTAGATGCTTTATTGGTCTAGGGTTGTTTTTGAACCTTCTTAGTTTCGTCCATCCAGGTAGAGTTGTGTTTACCCATGCTTGCACAACTCTAGTACCTACTTTTTATGTTGTAAATATTCGAACACCTCAACTTTTCTATCTCGGAGTGGTCGGTTGGGGTTTATGCCCATCAATCCCTGGTTTTTTGGAGATCGTATATTGGTCATGTTGGAATGTGTGCCCCCTTTTATTAGATTCATTTCGACGACAATTTTCTTGTTTGATGGTTCTCCTTTGTTCAGTTGTCATTGATGTGCATGAGCTTGGAATCTAGGGTCAGTCTTGGGCCTTACATCATCAATTCCTTGGATGCCTAGTGCTTGCGTGGGTTATGTGAAGATACGTTGCTTAGGCTTATTTGTAGTTGGTAGCTAAGAGATGGATTTTTTATAACATAGTGCTTTTTGGTTGCTCTTCTTGTTTTATGCTCGTAGGGTTGGCATATTGGCTTGGTGTCTTGCTCCGTCCATCCCTTGTTTTTGCTGGATCTTCATAGGTTGGGGTGCGTGTCCCTTAATTTCGTGTTTTAAACATGTCATCTTGTTTTGTTGGAAAGGAGTTCTTGCTTTCAGTTTGTCCTTTAAGTTAGATAAGGTTGGATTTTAAGGTCTTGGGTCTTAGGTTTCTAGATTGAAAGCATAGCTTAGATGCTTTAGGTGTCCTTGGATTGTGTTGTTTGGTTTGGTTTTATAAGGCTTTATTGGTTTTTGAGGCGTTTTGAGCCTAGGGTCTGTTGTCATGCTTCCTGGGTCCAGTACAACATAGCCTAGATGCCTTTTGATATTTTTTATGAACAGTCGATCCTTGTTCTCATATCATGTTTTCCTATTTTTTCAGTTTGTTGCATAGGTTGATTTGTTTGGACATGGTTTCATGAATCTTGTTGAGTTGTTAGGTCATAAAGGTTAGGCTTTTTTGGTGTGGAAAGCATTTTGGTTTGCTTGTGTTTTACTTTGATGCAGGCTTGGTTTGAGGTATTCCCATGAGGGTTGTTGGTTCTAAGGGTATTCCGTGGATGCCTCCTCTAGGTCCTTGCGAATTTCTTTGTTCCTTGAGTATTCTCTATTCTCCAGTAGTGCGTCTATACATGTGCTATAACCATGTACCCAGTTCTAAGATAGATTGGATTTATGCTGGCTCAATCTTTAAGCTTTGTTTTTTCTGGTCTTATCATGCGATGGTTTAGTGTTAATATGGTGTTTTTTAAAAGATGTATTCTACTTAAGTTGGCTTGGTATCGGAAATTTCCCTTGAAATTGTAGTCCATGCATGCACTATAATCTCATCTTTGCCATGTTTTATGTCATTATCTAGGCAGTTTGTTTTATATTACATATTCTGTCGTTAGCTCTATAATTCATGTGTACATGCATCTTCTGCTACGCCCTGGCATTTATCTCGGTAATTACATGGTTCATTTTTTTCTTAAAGTGCATATTCTATGTTATATTTTATTGGCTAAAATAGTTCATTTGTAAAGTGCATATGTACATGCACTTATCAAATCCCGTTTGCCCCCCTTGTTATTTGCTAAATAATTTGTTTTGATATTGCTCGACCCATGCATTGATTCCCTCATCTTGGACTTGTCAAGTACTTGGCGATATGCCACCTCATACAAGTGTTGCCAAATCCTGGACATGTTTAGTAAATGGCAGGGGTTTATATCTCCTTGATAACATGTTGGAAATTGGATGTATTGGGACACACTATTTTCATGGTTATCTATTTCAATTTGCTCTTTGGTTTTTTGCATTTTCTACAGGTGAGTTCGATTTGCGCATGAGCATTTTCACTAACATATTTCATTCTTTAGGGTGGGAGCATCCATTTGGGCATAAAGTAACTTCGGTCGAATGTCTAATTCTTTGCTTGGCTATTCCATGTATTTCTATCTTTGCAGTCTATGGTAGCGTCCTTGGCTCCATAGGTTTCTTAGTTGCGGGATGCTCATTTGTTTGTCCATTTCACATTGTTTACCTCTTGGAATTTGTTGATTTCGTTCTGCAGGTTATGGGGTTCCTAGTCATCACTAATTTATTTCTGCGATTACACGGTTTGTTGGTTTAGTTAGAAGTGGCTCATTTCTCTCCATTCTCTCCTGCCTGTAGTTTCATTTGATACTTCCTATGCTTGCTCTATTTCTTTTACCTCATGACTTTCCCTCCTTCTTCCTTCCCTTTTGCATAAATGTCTCGTCCCATTCAACCTTTGCTGCATCAGTGGTACCAATTGCTTTATTTGTTCTTACTCCATGTATCTCACGATGTCCCCTCCATTTGGTTTTTCATTCCTCGATATCTTTTGATTTGTTGTGCTCTGGTCCTCTTGTCTTAATCCCATTTCTCCATCCATTTCATTTGCTTTTGTTTCCTTTTTTGCTGTAAGTTGCTTTGTTTCTAGGTGTCTTCTTTCTCATATGTTCTCAGTTGTTCTCATGGATGCCCTTATGAGGGCCTATACTCTCCCTTTTATCATAGATTCTTAGTATCTCGTGAATGCCCTTGAGGGCTTTTTAGACATTTGCATTTGTGACTTTAGCTCCTTTATCCCAATTTGCTCAATCCTCTATTCCCGATCCCTTATTCCATCCATTTCATTATCATCTCCTATTCCTCTCTTTTTCATCTTGCATTTTGTCTTTTTCCTCTTTATTCGTTCATTTTATCCCTTGAACTGTCCTTGCTCTTCTATTGTCTTGACTCCCTCCTTTGTCCGCCTCTTGACTCATCATAGTTCTTTTTTTGCCCTAGTGGTGTCTCATCATCATGCCATTTTACTATGTTGACTCCAATTGTTTCCTATCTGCTGACTTCGTTTTCACTCGTTCTGCCATCTTGGACCTCCTTCTTTTGTATGCCGCCTCCATTGTGCCCTCTCTCTCGTTCTTCTGATCCCCTTTGGGGGTGGTCCCAAATAGGTCATCAAGTTGTTCATCGAGTTGTTCTCTAAACTCTGCTTTTTTCGAAAATGTCATATAGTACCCTTTAAGTCCCTTGGATTCATTATTCCAATCTCCATATTTCTCTCACCATAATGGGTTCTTTGGTCCGTTCCCCTAGATTATTCTTGAGTTTCGGGGTCCCTATCGTTTTGTTCTAGATTATGTTGTTTTTACATTTGAAAGTTCGCTTGGATCTGTTATGCATGTCGGTATACATTCATGAATTTTAGTCCTTGATATTTGTTGTCATTTATAATCTCCTATTCCTCTATTTTTCATCTTGCATTTTGTCTTTTTCCTGTTTATTCGTTCATTTTATCCCTTGAACTGTCTTTGCTCTGTTATTGCCTTGACTCCCTCCTCTGTCCGCCTCTTGACTCATCATAGTTCTTTTTTTGCCCTAGTGGTGTCTCATCATCATGTCATTTTACTATGTTAACCCCAGTTGTTTCCTATTTGCTCACTTTGTTTTCACTCGTTCTGCCATCTTGGACCTCTTTCTTACGTGTGCCGCCTCCATTGTGCCCTCTCTCTCGTTCTTCTATTCCCCTTTGGGGGTAGTCCCAAATAGGTCATCAAGTTGTTCATCGAGTTTTTCTCTGAACTTTGCTTTTTTAGAAAATGTCATATAGTATCCTTTAAGTTCCTTAGATTCATTATTCATCATAATGGGTTCTTTCTCTCAGCATAATGGGTTCTTTGGTCCATTCCCCTAGATCATTCTTGAGTTTTGGGGTCCCTATCGTTTTGTTCTAAATTGTGTTGCTTTTACATTTGAAAGTTCGTTTGGATCTGTTATGCGTTCTCAGTGGTTCTCATGGATGCCCTTATGAGGGCCTATGCTCGCTCTTTATCATAGATTCTTAGTGTCTCGTTGGTGACTTTGATGGCCTTTGGCTATTTTCATTTTGTGTCCTTCTCGTTTTGTTCTGTTCCTCTATTCTCGATCCCTTTTTCCATCCATTTCATTTTGATCTCATGTTTGTCTTTTTTCATTCTATGTTTGTTCCTTTCCTCTTTTTTCCATTTTATCCCTTGAGAGATATCTTTGCTCTGCTATTGTCTTGACTTCTCTTTTGTCTACCTCTTGACTCGACGTAGTTCTTCTTGCCTTGTTGGTCCAGTCATCATGCCTTTTCTATGTTGACCCCTTACAAACTGGAAGAGTTGTTTGGTATACGTCCATCCTGCATAATGTTCACACGACATTCCCCTTTTTGGCCTGCATTTTAAATTTCAAATCGTGATTGCATCATCACACATTCGGGCATGTTGTAGTAGAGCCTGTGGTAAGTTGTCTTGCTTTCTTATATGGTCTTTGTTCTTGTTTCAGGTTGCACTCAGTTTTCTTCATCCATTCCTCATCTTGGCATTGACCCCATTGATTCTGTGGCATCGTCTATCAGTATTCTCAATTGCATAGTTGTTTTGTCACCTTATGAAACTTTTTTGTTCTTGTATCTTGGGGTCCCTATCGTCTTGTTCCTGTGGGTTACGTTGTTTCTACTTTTGAAAGTTTGCTTGGACTGGTTATGCATGTAGGGTATATGTTTAGGTTTTTTGTCCTTGTTGTCGTGATGTTGTTTCATTATAGTCAACACAAAATAATACATGTACAAAATTAACACCATTAAGTACATTCTCTCAAACCTTATAGTATTTTGCAAACCTTAATATACAGTATACAAAAACTTGTACATGCATACCCCACAAACGAGGATCGCTATGTATGGTCCAGATCTTGGAATAAAGGGCAAATATGCCCATCGGACAGCTCTCGTTGCCCGGAGTAACCCCCCGTGTGAATATGCACCCAAACCAAAGGGGGTTTAAGGGGGATTTTAATTTAAATGTGTCAAATGCAATGGTTTGTGTTAATAATGTTAGTTGTGTGTTAATGGTATGTGTTGACTAAAAAAATTTTTGGCCCCTTCGGGGCCTTAAGGATGGCGTAGGGGTGTAGATATAGACATTACCTAATACTCTAATGATGGATGGTATATCATAGCCTCACAAATCTAACAAACTAGATGTGCTCAAATTATGGAAACGGAAACATTGCATACATTTAGACATGTAATATTATACCAATACCAATATTAATACATGAGGTAGCTGGATATCAGCGGTTGTCCAAAGATACTTCACTTTCGAGGGTTGAAGTTATCGCCGGAAACATTGCATAGAATTAGACATGTAATATTATACCAATACCAATATTAATACATGAGGTAGCTGGATATCAGCGGTTGTCCAAAGATACTTCACTTTCGAGGGTTGAAGTTATCGCTCTCTTATCTGAATACTGTTTCATTAGCCATTTGTAAGACAACGCTCATGAAGCTTCTAGTTTGATAAGGGAATTAGCAGCATGTGATAAATAACATTTATTCCACAGCCTAATTGAAATGGATTCCCATGCTGCACATGTCAGCAATGAATGACTAGCTGAACCTTATATATGGATAGAAACTAGCCTTCGACTAACAGACATTTTACATTCAACATGCCAATATCAGCAGTCTTTTCACGGAACACATGCATCAGGATAAGAGAAGAAAGATTTTAAGATCTGAATTCAATATAAGAAAGCAGGAACTTTGCAAAACAAACGATGATTATTGCATACCCATTGCAGCATTCTTGAGGCACGACCTCATAGCCTTTCCAAGGCTTACACATGCTTTAACACACAACTCCAAACCTTTCGAAATCCTTTCAGAAGACCATTCGCCAGTCGTAGTAAGATGAGTAATTTCGTTTCTTGAAGTCATGTGTGCAACTAACAAGCTTCCATCTTCAGATCTCTGCTCATCATCAGTAGGGTCCAAAAGGATCGTATCCCTAATAAAACTTGCAGATATAGCTGACACAAGATCATGCATGGCAATTCCAGCATCTGCAAATGCAAGTGATGCGCAATTTATAACAACACTCAAATCCCCTCCACCAGATTGTAGAATCAATGCAAAAACATCTACTGTTGTCTTAGGAAATGAATGCAAATCAATAGCCAAACGATATCTTTGTGGCTTTGGCTGCAACCCGGACTTCTGCAAACTTCATCTGCAAGCATAGCAGCAAACAGAGCATCTGTGTTTCCCCTACATCCAAAATTTTTTAGAGCCATCTTAAGCGGCATTGTCCAGCAACCGTCGTGCAAAATCTGCCAGATTATTCTCACCCAGCATGCTGCTCCCAAGCATGCCTTGCATAGATGCAACCCCACAATTATTCATCTTTGGTTTTTCTTGAGCTTTTACATTATGACCATCTTCCAACATATCATCTTCGTCACCAACTGCAAACCATGGTCGTGTTATGAAGGGCATAAAATAAACCTTTATGAAGAAGCGTTCAAAATCTTCATACATTGTAGACCTAAAGCTTACGGTCAATCTTTTTTCACACGAAGAATCTTTGTGTCGAAACGTGGTCTTCTACGTGCGAGGAACAGTCCTTTCTTTGCAACAACTTCGTCTACCATCTCAATTTCTTTCCATTAGGTAGCCAGTGAATGTTGGATCAAAGTCTATACTCTTATACACAAATGGACGCAATGATCAAAGGGAAAACAGTGCTTTCAACACCAATGTACATCTTTGCAACGTAGTACTGTCACTAAAATTTTGATGCAAGGGAGGCAAACGAAAGCTACCAAGTCAAAGTAGGAGATAATAAAACAACTCTTTGCCGTTTCATTTGGATCCACCCAGCGTAGGAATATCTTTGAAATCCTTATTTTCAAAGGGCCGAAACCCGTTTGTTCAATACCCCAAATTCGAGAATACTCAAAGTCTAAGGACGAATGTAATGGCACAGGAAGACATGCAACAGGAAATATAAGAGTTACCAGAGGATATTTAAACAGATCCCAGTACATCCCGTAGAAAGCCAAGAGCCCATCCTTTGGCTCTGCTTCTTCGGCTCTGCTCTGCTATGCTTCTTCGGCTCTGCATTCGGCTACACAAATCAAAGAAAAGCAGCCTGTATGCAAAGTTCCTTGGCCTTCTTGGGTCTTGCTTTAGTAAAGAAATTTTGCACGAAAACATAGAACCCTAAAATGGATTAGGTCGAGCCCTGCATGCTTCAGCTTTTGAAATTCATAGGTGAACCATTGGAAATTGGCACCAAAATCAACGCCAGCGTATGTGCACTCTAGATGTACCGATTAGTACGTCTCATGGAATACCGTCATCAAATCATATAAAAACCTTAAGGAAAAAAAGTATAAAAATACAAAAGAAACCCCCTGTTATTTTGCTACATATTTTACTCTAGTTTGCTGCTGGTACGTTGATTTTTCAATTTTGGTCCAGATGCTCTTTTTAGCTTGTTAACTATGTCTGGTCTTCATGTCTTAACTTTTTATGCATTGCATAGTGCATAGTTTTGATCTTTCTTATTTATTATGGGGTTTGCATTGTCTTCATGAAAGTTCGTTTGAGTATATTATGCATGAATGATATAGGTTAGGTATTTCTGTTCTTACTTCCACAGCGTATTGTCATTAGGTATTCTCTGTAGTTTGTTGGTACATTGGTTCTAGAGTTTTGATTTCATGTGCTTTGGTGGTGGCCATAGTTGTTGTTTATGTTCGATTTTTGTGCCTTCTTTGCCGTATGCATTTTTTCCTGGCATCAAGTTGCGCCTTACAGTCTCTCGTGGTCTCAACCTATGATGGGGTTTGAGGGAGGTTCCTCTTTGTGTCGGATGATGATATTTGTGCATAAGGACCTTTCCCTAGAATGCTATGGTTCTCTTCTTATATTGAAGAGAACCATCATTCTAGGGATAGGGATGCCAGTTTTAGCGCCAGCTCTCTTTTTAGACCCAAGCTTTCTTTGGCACAAGCCTACTATAGCGCAAGCTTTCTTTGGCCCTTTCTCCCATAAAAGCCTTGTGTCTTCCTGCATTCCTCATCGGCGTTTCCTCTGAGTTGAATCTTGTTGTTGTGCAGAGTTCCCCCCTCCCACCTCTTACCCTGCTATATGGGTTTTACTTTTCGTTCAATGTTGGCCGATGGGCTTCTGCATTTTTCCCAGCGTAGCACGTGGTGCTTCTGGAGGGCACCAAGGGGAAGCCCCCTGGGTCAAGCCTATATTTTCTTATCTCGGCGTAGCCCCGTGGCTTCCGAGGATCCTCATGGATCATCTCTTCAATTTTCAATATTGTGCTTATATTTCTAGTCCAACTTTATAGCTTGCTGACTCTTGGCCCGTGGATGGCTCGTAACGCAGTTGACAGTCACATATGATTAGGTCTTGCAGTTTGGAGCTCATTGATGTTCATGGTGCTGATTTTTATACGCCTCTGTGTCGAGCCTATATTTTTCTATCTCGACATAACCCTATGGTTTCTGAGGATCCTCATGGATTGTCTTTTCCATTTTGATATTGTGCTCTTGTATTTCTAGTTCAACTTTGTAGCTTGCTGACTCTTGGCCCGTAGATGGCTCCTAACACAGTTGACAATCACATGTTGTTTGGTCTTGCAGTTTGGAGCTCTCTGAAGTTCATAAGGTTGCTTTTTATACGAGCGACCAAGAGGGACACATGGAGCAGGATCTTAGCGGGACGGATTTGAGTCACTGCTTGGATGGGTGGCGCGATCTGACTATTGCAGTTGTTGCAGTTCGAGAGCATTATAGTGTAGCGACTTTTGGAATGTTTTATGTGGGGCCTGGACTCATTGTACACAATTATCTTATATATCGGGTGGTCTAACCTGGGGTTGTATTTGTTGTTTTACTCATTTGGGGTTTATCATTTTGTTCCCCTCTTCACTCATTTTTGGGGTTCATCAGTTTGTTCCCCTATAGGTCATTGTACTCATTTTTTCATTCAGCTCAATGGAACACCACTTCACTTATCGGATGATGATATTTGTGCATAAGGACCTTTCCCTAGAATGCTAGATATACACAACATGGAGAAGGAATAACAGCATTGAGACTTATTAAGCAAATGGATTATGAAGATGTCAAGCCAGATAGGGTCATCTTCCTTAGTGTTTTGGGGGCATGTGTTGTTATTGCAGCTCTTGAATTGGGCAAAAAGATACATGTGCGTATCCTGGGTTTTGGATGGCATTATGACTCTTTGTGGGCAATACACTTGTTGATATGTATTCAAGATGTGGTTATCTAGGAGATGCACGCCAAATGTTCAACATGCTGCCTGAAAAGACTATTGTGTCATGGAATGTAATGATTTCAGCATATGCTCAGCATGGTGATGGCCAACAGACACTTCATCTTTTCAAGCAAATGCAGTTGGAGAATATCAAACCGAACAATGTCACCTTCACATTCACTTTATCTGCATGTGCTCATGCATTTCTAGTGGATGAAGGTTGTTATTGCTTCTGCATAGTGGATCAGGATCTTCAGCACTATTCTTGTATGGTCAGCCTTCTTGGTCATGTAGGGTACATAGTTGAGGCAAGGGACCTTATTCATGCAATGCCTTTTGAAGCTGAAGTGGACATTTGGGTGGCTCTTCTTGGGGCATGTAAGGTTCACAATGATTCAAGCCAAGCAGGATTTATTGCTAAAGAGGTTTTAGAGCTGGATCCTACTAATGCAGCTGCATTTGTTTTGTTAGCAAATGTTTATGCCGTGGCACAAGGAGGTCGATATTGTGATGATGAATGTTACCATGCACTTTTAGGGTAGTATGATAGATGAAAAGAATCCATGGCAAGCGTTAGCTATGTTTATGATTTGTGGAAGCTGGAACACGTGCAGAAACTAAAATTGCATGGTCAGAGTGGTCGAATAAGGGCATGACCACCCTTAATGTTGAATAAGGGCAAACCACCTGATAATGTTGAATAAGGGCTTACCACCCTATTTCAAGGTTATAGACTTTTGGGTCATACTTATTGAAGTAAGTCCTCTGAATCTAACTACAACAAATGCGCATCCATTGTGTCTTTGTGGTGGTTTGTCTGGCAAGTAAACTATTGAAGCAAGCCACTTGAGCTTGAAAGGTCAATGGTTGGCAGTTGGCACAGGCAGCCTTAGAAATTTCTGATATAGATACTGCACTTTGTACAAAAATTATGGAAGAATTCAAACCAGCAATTGATATGTCAGGCTCCTGAGAATATCTGAATCTTTAGATTATTGGGCCTTACATGATCAGTATATCTTAGCAGTACGCATTTGTGGCTGGGGCATAATTATACCTCAGACCAGATGACTTATACCTCAGACCGAGCACAATAGCTATGCAACAAGATATTGCAAAGAAGATAATTCATTTTTGTAAATGGACCGCAGCACGCCGCAGCAGTGAGAGTTGTGAGGGCTTGGGAAAGATATTATATGCCTAGTGACAAAGACTTTTATAGGTCCCAACGTCTTGAGTAGCCAAAAAAATCAATTATACAATTAAGGTGTAACCTATCTAGCTTAATGCAATTGTGATTCTTCTTAATAAAATGATCATCACTATATTCATATCCACCAGAGATGGCACTTCATGAGACCACAATTTGGAACGGGAATGTTAGTAAGCATCCAGGCCTAAGTATGTAAATAATTGGCCAAATGATCTATACATAAAATTGCATTTTGCGCTTCCAAATATGATGGCAAGCTAACAACTTAACAATAGCTTAACTATCTCTACCAATGGATTGAAGGCACTAATTGGAGATGTTTCAGAAGGAAAACTATAAAATACAAGTAGACGTTAAATAGCAACACCCTATATTTATAGAAGGTACACACTTAACATAGTGAAATATCTGAACCAAAATCGTCTATTGGGTTCCAATGCCACAAATATGACAGAGATTGCTTTTTACATACCTAGATGGTCATATGATGCAACCCCATTTTGCTTGTATTGCACATTCAATGTCCAATGCTTTGGCACATCTGCCATGAAACAAAGATATATTAGGCACTCAGACTAAATATGCCAAACATAGATATATTAGGCACTCAGACTAAACATAGATACTGCCACTACATGACTTGTATTGCATTATGCAGATCTGACACCTAAACAGAAGAGACAGGAGTAGTTTCTAAGTCAAGATTGCAGATTAAGAATTTTCTATTACTCAGAAAATGCTTTTTTATTCCATATAATTATGATACCCTAAAATCTACATTGACTTGCCAGATTTCAGTGACTACCTTGATCCTAGCTTCCTATTGGAGCTGGCAACATAACTTTTTGGACATTTTCTAAATACTAAGAGAACACTAGAACCTGGAAGAAACCTTCAACAACCTTCTAAACCTATATCTTCTTGCAGGTTCTTGCCATGACAGAGGTATACAACTTTGCATTACATTCAGAAAATCCTCACTGGCACTGATCTCCAGCCAACCTGGTTAGTGAGGCTGTTAAATGAAAGCCTGAAGGATTGCTGCTGCACATTTCCTACGATGGAAAAATCATCACTGTTTGGAGCAAAAGCAAAGCAATATATACCAGAGTTATCCATAACCACCATGGTGTTCTCTGCAGGAAGCTCCATCGAAGCGCCGCCTTCGAACTCCAAGGCAATAGCAAGAAGCAGAACAGAGGTTTTTCCAGACAAATCATAGCAGGTATTAAAAAAGGAATAACCTCTAGTTTAATTTGAGGTTTCTGATGCCACTTCTAAAGGCATTTCTAAAAGGGTTGTAAACAGGAGTAACAAGTCTGGTTATGGCAGTGCCAGAATCAAGGATAACACCACCACTGCCAGAGGAATCAAGCAAAAGGGCATCACTAGGTATGGCTACAAGGTTACCTCCAGCTCTGATACAAGTAAGCTTGACATAATAAAATGTATCAAGTTGAGGATTTGAAAGCATAGGTGTGAATTTTGGTAGAAGGAGGCACAGAATTATCCAAAAATCATTGGAACTATATGGACAGATTCTCTGCTAGGAAGACAGTAGAAAAAAATATGGAAAGTTAAAAGGACAAATAGGACAGTAGGAAAGTTAAAAGCACAAAATGCACCTGAAAAACTCTCCCATTTGACATTTCTAAGGAGAGATATGCATGCATATGCCAGCTTTCATCAGCTGCTACAAGGCCAACATATGGTCTGTCAAACTGTTTTGATCTGGATCATGGTCACAATGCCCTGGTTTGCCGAAAATGTTTGTCAAATTGTTTTGATCTGGATCAAGAATCGTGCTTTCTATATTTGTGTTGCAGCATGCTTTGATCTCTTTCAAATATGGTTTATTCTTGCTCCTTCATTTGTCACGCTTGCTTTACTGAAACATATGCACAATGTTGGGGTCTGGATCAGAAATGTTAATTACATCTCTATTACCAACTCCTAGATCATATGCTTGATTTGAGGGAATCTTTGCAGTGCCGACATTAATGCCCGAAATCCCACCAAGTTAAGGCCGCACTCCCTGAAGGTGGTCACTTGTCTTGTCTGGTCCTCTTCTTTGACGGGGGTGTAGGTTTCTGCGTCTGCTACCTGATGCTTGACCTTGACCCTTGCCCTTGCCCTGTGTTGTACTTAAGAATAGTCCAGTGCTTGGTTGCACAGGACTAACATAGCAATTGAGAAACTACAAAAGAGATTTCTGTATTCCGAACTAGGTGTCAAAATGCAAACACCGTATGCCATGATGTCGTAAGAAGGAAGTCTACTCCCCTCGGAGTGTAAAGCTATAGTGCGGTTTGCGGCATATATTGCCAAAGTTTTCCACATGGAAGATGACCGCCTACCTAACATTGCTTTGCGTGCTAGCAAGGATAAGGGGTGGGGTCATGATGCAGAGGTCTGGTTAAAGAAATGGAACATGAACCTGGATGAGTTAATGAGCAGTAAAGAAGAGGTACGTAAGCTGGCAATGGAGCGTGTATATGGAAAACTATGGAGAACTCCAGAGATTAGAATGATGTTCTACCAAACATCAATAAATCCAGGACTTATGGAAGCCAAATATCTATCTGATGATGTCTTTCTACACTTTAGGCATGTGATGGCTTGAATGAGGCTCAGCTCGCATTATCTGAAGATAGAGTCCGGAAGGTGGTATAGGGTACCTCGAGATAATGCATATGTGAGTTATGTAAAATTGGTCACATTGAGTGTTAGCTTGTTGAGCATCACACAATTTAAATTAGTGACCATACATACAGATAGGTGACCACAGTAAATGATTTAAGGAATGATCATGCAGATCTTATGATCATACAGTGTTACTTAACCTAAGGGTAATTATGGGAAGTTAAACCTAAGGTTAATGCTTAAGTATTGGTGAAGTATTTAATGGTAAGTTAATGTTGATAAGGTCAAATGACTTGAGCACTTGAATTAGAAGGGAGTCATGGTGCAATAAAAGGGAGGCAACAATACTTGAAAAGTTGGAAAACTCCTGGATCAATGGAGAAATGGGACACGATGTCCCCAAAGGTCGGGATCTGGCCTAAGCGGTCGGATCTAATCATATAAGAAAAGGAGGAATAGTCTATTGTACATACAATTTTCCAGAATGCAGCTGTTCAGTAAAGATATGCTTGCATATTGAAGAAAATGTGAAGTGAATAGTAAGTCGATCAACTTCTTTGAATAGTTTCATTTTGCAATTTGTGTATCATTAGAATAACCATTGAAAAGGCTTATTCTAAGGTTTAGAATTGAAGTAATACATTGGACATTGAACTTCTTGTCTTTGTCTAGTTGATAGTTTTGCATATAAATCCTTTTATTTGGTATCAGAGGCAAGAAAATGGCAACAAGGTTTGGTGCTGGATTGCTTAATGCAGTGGAGGTATACAATGGAGGATCAGGTTTTCAAGTGTGGAAGGATCAAATCAAACATATATTGGATGTTGAAGATTTATGGGAAATTGTTGATCCTAATCACATTGATGTATTAGCTACTAGTGCAGGTACAGGTAGCAGTGAGGTTGGAGATGATGCTTCATTTTCTACTATTCAAAGGAGGGCTGTTACAAAAACAATAAGTGGAGGAGGAGGTGTGATGTCTGCAAGTAACCTCTCCACTAAAATAAAAGAAGCAAGGGGGATAATAACAAGCAAATTAGGGCCAACTATTAAGTTGAAACTCAGAGGTATATCTCCTAAATAGACGTGGAGCTACATGCTTATGCATTATGAGAATAAAAGTTCATCACAAATAGATGTGTTAGAAAAAGAATTGAGGAATTTAAAATATACTGAAGATGAAGATGTGACTGAATTCTTCAACAAGTTTGACAATCTTGTTCCTGACCTAGATGGAGCAGGAGTAGTCCTGAATTTGGTGTTAGTCATTGCTAGGTCAATTGGTGCTAATGCTCAGCTGTCTTTATTAATTAGAAATGTTGCCAAGACACGTGAAGAGGCAGAAAATATGTTGAGAACTGAAATAGAACAAAATAAACTCATGAGAGAAGAAGAGGGTACATCTGAAATCCTTTATGGTGGAAAAAAGAAGAAACCACGGGGAGAAAAGGCAGTCTGTTATAACTGCTATGAGCCTGGCCATATCAAGCCCAATTGTCCTAAGTTTGGACAAGAATTCACATGTTATAACTGCACGGGAAGAGGGCACATTGCTGCCAAATGTCTCAGCCCCAAAGATGTATTTGGTAAGGGAAGGGGCAGGGGATATAACACAAGGGGAAGGGGAAATTTTGCAAAGAAAAGAGGAGCAGCAGCAAGGGTACACATTGCAAGGGAGAAATCTGAAACTAGTGATAAAGAAGAAGCAAATGATGATGAGGTAACTGTATATGCTCTTTGAATATTTCTGGAACAAGAGCTAATAAAAATTCTGTGATTGTAGTTGATAGTGGAGCTGAGAGATCAATAGTAACATCATCAAGCTTGCTCAAAAATCAAAACTCGCTCACTCGAGACATGTACAAGTAGGAAATGGAGAATTACAAGGAATTAAGGGATGTGGAATGTTGCAGCTGCTAGATCTAGATGGAAAAGTTGTCAATGTTGAAAATGTACTCTGTGTTCCCAGTTTAATAAAAAATTGAGTTTTAGTTTATCAACTTGTGGATTTGGGATACAAAGTTTTTGTTGAAACTAAAGCAATCAAGACATCCAACTAAGCCATACACTCTTTTGAGCACAAGAACTTCTTTGATATAACTTGTATCAAGTTAATATAGAGTAAGAATACAATTTTAGATTCAATGGTTCTAATTGTACATTGTAGCTAAGTCATCGATTCAATCACTGTAGCATTCCCATGCATTCCATTGAACCCAATGTTTGCCGAATCCAATCCTCATTTACTCTTATGATCTTCGATAACCCAAGCAACAAGGTCGGCAGCCAGACTACCTTCACGGCATCAATTCAATAGTAGATTTTCGGCATAGTTCATCACCGATCATGTCCCGCTCAAAAGTTTCTAAAAACACCATGTAACATGTCTATATTTCATTCGACCTATAATGATTCTATAAAGATGCTAAAAATAATTCTCAGTGACCTTGTCTGTTCATGAACCCAATGATCTCAAGATTTCCATCTATCCTCATGATCTCAAGACCTTTACTTAGGCCAATTTAATTCAAATAACAACATCCACATTACATATGACATGACTCCCACAACATCCTCCTTTCATGTCATATCTGTATCTGTTTGTGACTTGTCATCTGTAATCAGCCTACAGCCAATTTGTTTCTTTAAGTATTCATATTTTCTTTCTACAAGAGGTTTTGTTAAAATGTCTGCACATTGCAATTCTATATTCACATATTGTAACTGTATCAGCTTCTTGTCTGTTACTTCTCTTACAAAATGCATCTCTATCTCAATATGTTTTGTCCGTTCATGCATGATAGGATTTTTTGTCATAGCTATACATCTAGAACTGTCACTGTATACTTTGGTTGGACCTTTCTGTATAATGCCAAGTTCTGCCATCAATCTTCTAGCCCAAACTATTTCCTTTGCAATCATTATGGCAGCAGCATACTCTGCCTCTGCTGTTGGCAGAGCTATAGAGGTCTGCTTTTTGCACTTCTAGGATATTGGGCCTCCTCCTAATGGAACTACAAATCCAGATGTATACCTTCTTCCTTCCAAGTCTCTTGCCCAGTCAGCATCACAAAAGCCTTGGGTAAAAGCACGTTGTGGTGTTCCAATTCGGCTGTCCCCCCTGTCCCCCTAAAATGTGGTCGTGCATCCGCCACTTTTGTGGTATGAAAGTATAATTATAGCACTGCTCAACTGCCGTTATTTAAGAATGGAGTCCCAATTTGTGGGGGAAATTCTAATTTCAAAACTAAAATTCAAATTCCTATTCTTTCAAAAATTCATGTTCTTTGCCTCCATCCTGTTCTTTGGCTTCCTCCCTGCTGCAAGCTCCAATCCATTGTGGATATGGATGTCAACGAGGTAATCTGTCCACAAACCGGCATTTCAGACAGGAGAGAACGAAGAAGAACCAAGGAAGAAGAAATGTTGAAGAAAAGACGCCAGAGGAAAAGAAGAAGAGAGGAAAAATTGGAGCTTGCAGAATTGGCAGAAGGATCCGGTTCATCAAGAAGTGCAAGCAGTAAACGCCGTATTGTCCTTAATTTGCTAACGTCTTTCCATAAACAGACCAAACGAATTGAGGATAGCATGAAGAAAGAAATTTTACTTGAGTTTTTGAGAGATAAAACATTGGAAAATTTTATAGGTGAAGAATTAAAAGATTTGGAAGCCAAGTGGGACTCCATGCCGACTGTGAAACTCTCTACCAGCAATGACTGCCTAGTAGCCAAGAACAGCTGTCTTGCAATGTCTGTATCATGCCGTGCAGATTCTGAAACAAGTGACAAAATCAGCCAGAGAGATCTTGGAAAAGTATTAGGTGTTCACCCAAGGAACCTGCAAAAGGCAAAGAAAAAGAGGGAAGAGATCGATTACAATGGTGGAAAATGGGTTTCTTATAAGAGGGCTAAAAGATTCGATGCAATTTCAGATGAACAGATAGAAAAGATTCAAAATTTTTGGATTGAGAACACCAGAGTGTCTCCTAACACAAAGGATGTTAGAACTAGAAGATTGGAGAGAAATGTAAGAGAAGAACATGCTGCCCACTATCTGGAGGAATCACAGGTTAGTTTATAAATTCTGTTATTCATGTTTTCTTAGTTATGGTGCTTAGTGTGGTGGTGCATGTGGTGGTTATTATGTTGTACAGTGATTGTAATGTACTGTATGCAGCATATGAATTGTGTGTAGTTGACTCTGAAATGCAGCTAAATAATATTTAATGATGGGAATATTAGAACATGACAGAATTGAGTTACAAGTACTACATTCCTTTACTGGATCTGTGTGTACAGTCTAAAAATATTTGAGAATGACAAATTATTAACTGATCCTAAAAGTACAATTTTTTGTTGAATAAAGACAAATTTTTGTCAGACAAAAGTACATCTCAGTTGGAAAGTTTATAATATATTAAAAACAAGGTGCTGCGCACGGAGGGTTGCCCTCCGTGACCCGAGAGTGAAATGGCTTAAATCACACTTCAAAGTCATGTTTTCGAGCATATACTGACATATACTTGGAATATGCCACAAACCCACATGGATGAGGGTTTTCCCCTTAGGGGCAACCCAAAACACTGGACTCAAATATATCAGTGGAATGCTATTTCCAAGGCCAGGCATTCAAATATGCTAATAACTCACAAATTGAATGTTGTAAATAGGAAAAAGAAACACAATCCATTGGTTCCATTCAAACCTTGAACATATCGAAAGACGAAAAGCAAGAATGATGATTTCATTGGTGTTTTAGTTTTCTTTATCAGGGCTCAACACATGCATGCACTATAGCCCGGTTCTCTAAGATTCAAGGAATTCGACTTTTTATTGCTATTTTTGTTTTCTAAATTTGAAATTGCCTCCAAGATTTCCAACCACCTTTATTGATTTTAGTACTAAATTGGGGGACAAAAGGGATATCGAAAATGAGACACCCCGGTGTGCAAACATTTGTTTGGTTCTAAAACTACAAGGTTGAATCCATTATTAATGTTCGACATTTTATGGTAGAGTATATCTCTCAATTTTGAATGGCATGGAAGACGATCTTGAATATGTGGGATTTGAACCCACATTATGCCCAAAATCTAAGCTTACCAAAGTGTAATTATAATGGCTAAGAGATAGCCATGAAGCAACCACCATCCATGAGTATTCATGTTTAAAATGAATATATTACATCCAAGAGGCCCTTACAATCTATAAGGTACTCTAATTATTAGCCAGATAACTTTATTTATACTTACTCCATATATCATAACCATCATAACTGTATTTAAAGGCACCGATGAACACACAATGTAGACCTCAACTGACAGGGAGACTGCAGAATTTTGAGGAGAAAGCCGTGATGTTTTCTGTGTCAATGACAACCTCAAGTTCGCTACTGCTGCCTCCAATTGCTTTCTCCTATCCATCATGATGCTCATCTGCAACTCACATTCCTCTTCGTCATACAGAATAACTTTAGGCTTTGCAGTTCACCAGGGAAGAACCCATACCAGTGGTGCTGTGAGATGGACATAATTTAGGCTTTCATATGTAGATTGCATTGAACAGCTTTCTGTTGAGAGATTATGCTTGTCAACATTTGCCTTCTGCCTCATATCCTTGACCTGATTGAGGCACAAGATGTCAAATCTTTGACTAAAGTATGACTTTGATTCCTCAGAGGGGCAAAGAACCTTACATCAACAAGTCTAAGTAGATGTTCAAGGGATACTTGATTATCTTGCACCTGAAACAATATAGCTTATCAAATAACATGGCATATCTCATCTATTCTTAAAAGAACTTTACAACATATGACTACATTTAACAAGTCAAGTCAACAGAATCTTTGTGTAATGGGAATACACCATTCCCTATTTAAAATGGATGTGATAGAAAATGTGTTAAAATGAGTTATTTGCTCTATTAAAGATAATTGGCAAGAACAGTTAATTTCCATAGTGTTGATAAACTAGTAGTTCCTCTCGATTATGAGCAGGCAGAGGACTACGCCGAGATGCTCATGAACGCCCTCCCAGTAATTCTGCAGACCTCCACACTAGAGCAGCAGACAGACCAGCTGACTTCGCTATTACGGGATGCAGCGGACAGGTGCTTTGGCAGACCCCCCCCGCGTCGCCGCTCAGGGTCAGCAACATTCCCGCGTAACCGATGGTTTGATGCGGACTGTAAAGAACGCAAGCGGCAGCTCCGTCACATCCTGGATCCAAAACCGGCTTGCGAGCCACCACACGATGCGCCAGCCCATCCGAAGGACACAAAGGCGGTACCTTGCGCCAAGCATCGGGGGAGATGTTCGCCTGCTGGACACTCATCCTCGAACCTTTTTGGCGCTTGAGTGCTTCAAGGCCAGCCCGACCCTCGGGGGACATCACACGGGCGGTGGGAGCGGTACTTGCGGCAGCTCTATGACCCGCCCGGGGGCGTGCGCCCATACCCCCGCGGGATGGCCCCCATTGGTTCTCCGTGGATGAGGATGTTGAGGAGGGCACGCAGCGGCTAGCTAATGGGAAGGCGGTGACCTCGATGGTATCGCGGGCGAAGTTACTCAAGTGGGCGGGGCAGCCGCTTGTGCCGGGTCCTCACTACCATTCAACGAGCATTGCGGGAGGGTTTCCCAGACAATGGACCACAAGCCGGTTGTTCCCATTCACAAAGCGGGGCGACCCACCTTTGTCCGCCAATTCACCGACGATCATGGTCGATTCGGTATTTGCCAAACCGTTGGTCGGCATTCTCGAGCAGCAGTTGACCCGGCGGGCGAGAGGCGCGGATGTCGCGAGCCCTCACCGCAGGCGGGCTTTCGACCCGCCACTCAACGATTGACCATATCTTTCTGGCTGCGGATTGAAGATTGAAACGGTAGGAATCCGGACTTGGATTGCTTTGCTTTGTGGACTTCGCAAAAGGCTTTTGATCTGGTCCCCCTCGAAAAGTTGTGGGCTAGGCTGCGTCAACTGGGGCTCCATTTTGTCGCGAAATGCCATATCTGAGGTTGTATGAGAGTTGTTTTGGCGGGATGCGATCGGCGGGCCAAGCATTTACCAAGAGTATCGAGTCCGCGGGGTTGCCCCCTCTCACGCCCGACACTTTTGGCCTCTACATTGATCGGTTAGAGCCACGGCTTCTGCGAGCATGGGGGATGGCATACATCTTTTGCACCGTGTCATCCGCCCGGCTCATCTATGCGGGGCGATGTTGGCTTCTTTGGCCCACACCCCGAAGATATGCGGTCTCACACGGATGCCCTAGACACATTTTGTCGGGCTACGAACATGCGCGCGTCAATCCGCCAAGACCGAGGTGGTTCTCATATCCTCTTCCGTCACCCCATGCCTCCTGCACTCACATATCGGGGGCGGCACGTGGGCGTCACGCCCCACCTACAAGTACCTAGGGGTGGAGTTCCCCTCCTCGCTCTGGCGGGAGGCGCTCTATCCGCTTATGGTGACAGTGGCTGGAAAGCTTTATGCAATCTGGAAAATGATCACCGTGCGAGCTATATGATTGGGGCCATCGATCACATCTGTTCGCACCGGTCGAACCCGTCCCTACATGCGGTCGAGGTTTGGGGCGTGTCGTCTCTTTGACGACTGGAATGACTTGGAGCAGGTGCGGGCATTTTTGGCACGGGCACTTTTTTGAAACCTTCATCCCCTATCGATTCTCTGCTGCGAAACTGGATTCTTGCCGCTTATTGCAGCCCTTGATAGACACATCGCCTATTTTGAGAAAGTGGTTACTATGGGTGATGCTCGGCTCCCTTTTGGCTTACACTGTGGCCATGAGTCCGCGGCGGCTTAGGGCCTGTTGGAGGGGTAAGAGAGATCGGTGGTTACGCCGGATGGAACGTCGCGGAGCACCTGAATCGTCTGGTATTTGGCGCGGTGACGATCGTGGATGACCAGCGGGAGTACCCTAGATGCTTGTTTCCTTGGCAAGCTCGATCCCATTGCTCTAGAGCGGTCAAAATGGCCCATTACAAGGAGCACATCAACCCCGTGTTAGCGGGGCCCCACAATCTACTGCGTTCCCAAATTGCCCCACTCAAAAGCGCAGGCTCATTGCCTCCATTCGCCAGTGCCCACCATCTTCGCGACGAGGCGGGGCGGTGGATTGGGGAGCCCCCCGGGGCGGGCTCTGTCGGTCTTTGTCAAGCGGGTGCCGTTGAGGATGAGTCTCACACTTTCGAGTTGCCCGTTGATCCGGTCGGGCGAGATCGCTCCCTTAGTGCGGTTGGGCGTGCCCTTGCATTTGCTGATGAACACCCGTCGATGCGTGCCCTGGGGTCATACATCCGAGGTCTTGGACCTGCGAGTCACCTTTGCCCCCCGCTGGTCCGTCCGTGACTAGGCACTCTGAGGGTGGTGCATGATCAGTATATATTGGGATGTTTACGCATTTTATATGATTAGCACGGTTTGTCGGCGGCTGATTGCTGCCCGCGGTTTTCCCTCGAAAACCCTTGGTGGGGGGTTTTTAATCCGGGGCGATAATCCGCTTCTTTGCGTTTTTTGTATTGGGTCCCATAGACCGATTGGTCTCCGTGGACGATAAAAGTAACTTCCTTCCTTCCTTCCTTCCTTACATCGCACAAACAACTCAGATTCTCTAATGGCCTAGAATTCAGATTTTTCCTGAGGCCCTTCTAAGGTGCTGGATAATTTAATGTGGGTGAACGCAAATCTCAGTCCTAATGTGTTGCGCAAGTCAATTTAAATTAGGGAAAAAAGAATGTGGATCACCATAGTGGCAGAATAACTTGAGGGATTCACAGAAAGGTGTTGTAACTTCCTGTTGTTTGTCTTTCAGATTTTGCATTGGAGTATCTAGCTTCGTCTTCTCTGAAAGTTGCCGGAGTTCCATGCACTAAAATAGTAAAATATTAGCCTGAACAACTGCTAATCAAATGACATCCCCCACAAACACAGCTAACCTTCTTCAATAAGGTAGAAACTGCTTGTTTGTCTTCCATCTATTGAATAGAGTCTGGGACCTGACAACAATAGCTATAATACATAAATGGCAATTCATACTGAATCTGTCAACACAATTATTTGATATATCACAAAGACGACTTATTCCTCGCACATCTATCCAAGCTCATGTGTACATTCTGGCCATCTATATTACCTAACAATTTCCTTTACAAACGAAAAACTGCAGGTTTCACCTTCATTGAGGTGGGTTGCGTAACCATTCTTTGCTTATAAATTGTTGTCGGACTTTGAAAGACATGCGCTCCTTCCCCTCTGCCAACTGTAGCCTGCATCTGCTATTCAAGCTTCGTTACCAAACTTTCAATAACCTGAGCGTTGATGATATGCCTTTTGTTTTAAAAACATGTGTTCCTTCACATTTAAGCTGATCTAGCCCTTCAGAATCTGCAGTCTTAGGCATGTCCCTGTACTTGGATGTTGATTCTATCCTGCTGCATAATCTATTCATCGGGGTTGCTGATGGCTGAGCTTCTACATATCCTGCACGCTATGATATCAATAGTGCCTTTAGCATGTGGAACAAAGTTGACTTGTAGTTTGTGGAAAAAGAGTGATGTTTAGCTTGTACCAAATATGTTTTTAATTACAGACATTAATCTTCAATAATATTTTTTGGCGAATTATAGATCCGTACAGCAAAAACTTTATAATTTAGCAATTTTATGATCCAAGAAAAGAGAATGCATGGCTTCATCAAATACAAAAATGAATTAATGGCTAAATAGCTTTTAGCAATAACAGTCACTTGACTTGCCCATAATGATTGTCCCTAATTTCAGGCAAACCTGCCACTCCCCTATAGTCTCGTTAAAAAGATATGGCATACAGTAAGATTACAATGATCAGTGCTTGGTCATCATATGAATAAAATTACCATTGTAATTCTTGTGGACGATGTGCATTCACCTTCCCACCTTCCCTCTCCAGAAGTCCCATCAAAGTAGGTATAAGGCTTGCAGTTGTGTCTCCTCCACTTTGATTTTGACAAATATTTGCTTCTTGAATTGACTCCTAAGACAAGAAATTGACTCTTGAATCAGAATATCCCTAGAGCATGTAAAGGCACAAGGCGACAAACCCTCACCAAGCAATTAAAATCTCCTTCCAAACTGCTTGCATATGGAGCCTCTTCAAATATCATATCCCCTTCTGCCTCATGATCATTTTCCAGATACTGCAAATAGATAATCACCGCCATTAAAATTCCCGGCAATCACATCTTCAGCTTCATATAATTCATATACCCCCACCATGCTGCAGAGCAAGCTTAAGATAAAACATCTTGTCTGTGACAAACCTTAAAATCCCCAGCTGTCAAACTGCGCATCTCTTCAGTCTGCTCTAGCATCATATCCTCCTCTCCATCAGATTCACCTTCGGCAACCTGAAATGGGATGAGGACCATCAAAGAGTCACTCGATTACTTGATGTACCCGTTCATGCATATAATACGTTCAAGGGATTATATATGCACCAGATCAAATTCATGAGAACATGCATGAAAGTAAAGCAATTCAACCTTATCCAACATAGAAGCCTCTACATTTTGTTCTTCAACTAAAAGATTGTTCATGTCCGCAGTTTGCTTCGAGGCCATGACCTCCTGAGATGTATCTTCATTTGCTGGACACTGTAAGGGCAGAACTCATTGGAAACAAACAATAAAGAAAACAAATATTATTATTTAGCATGCAGCTTGACCATCCCTTAATGATATCTCATTTGGTAGAGTATAAATTTCGCATTTTGCAATATCTGTGCTGTAAAATGACTTAATGAATCAACTGAAACTTCAACGGTGCTACCTCTGCTTCCCTATCTAGCATGTCTCCTAACACCTCTATATGCAGGGTCCGTGCTCCACTTGTTCGTTTCTCAATGCCCAACAAAGAAGAATCTGAGAAGCTACTGATGTCCACGGTTTGTTCCAATTCCATATCCTCCTCACTGCATTCAGATCTCTCTGTACTGTCTCGACGCTGATGCCATCAGACAACCCACGAAAATAAAAGACAATAATGAGAATTGACCAATGAGAGAAATGGTTGTGAATTAGCTGCATTACCATACTCACGAACTCAAATTTCACGCACGTTATTTCTGCTTCTCGATCTAGCAAGCTTGCTAATGTTGGTACATGCATGGCCTGTGTTTCTGACATGTTTCTTTGTCCTTGAAATCCGAGGCACAAGCTTCCTTTTTGCATTTTGATGCATCTTCATTTGGATACTGAGATACAATCAGATTCCATCAGAAATCGACGATATGAGACAAGAATTTGTAAGTTTTGGATATTATACAGTAACACATTAGGAATCCACTAGGAACCCACTGCTGTTTGTACATCCAAACTCAAAGCAGTATGGTAAATAACTGCCATGCTCTTGGAAGCCAGAGGAAAATGCTTGGAAGAAGAAGAAGGGTCGAGCTGCGGCATAGCCACGCATGCGAAGGAATGTGGCTGGATGACCGAGAGTTTACAGGCAGCCGCCAGTTTGGAGCAGTCACCAGCATATGCTAGGTATATGCCGGCATATACCTGGATATGCCCACGTACCCACATAAACGAGGGTTTGCCCCCCTAGGGGCAACCCAAAAAGAGCATATGTTACAATACGACACGTATGATAATTTCATCTTTAGCTTTGTGGTAATTTTTATACAACGCGTATATTAAAAAGAATGTAAGAAGTGAAGAAAATGATCCAAAGTGTGTATTTAAAATAGATTATCTATCTTGAATCGAAGTTCGGGATCTTAAGTTATGGTTACGATTTTTTTTATGTTTATAAAATAACATAACATGTGATTCCAAACTCGGATTTAGATGATTTTAGCTTTGTTGGGAAGATATCATCCTCATCTATAATTCACATGAAGGACATATTCCTATTTAGATCATCAAAAAAAGTTATAGCCATTTATCAAAAATACCCCAAAATGGGGGCATTTTCACAATTTTACAAAAAAACAAGGGTATTTTTATAAATTGCTCTAAAAAGAACCTAAGAAGTGAAGAAAATCATCCAAAGTGTGTATTTAAAAGAGATTATGATTGTATGTTGACCAACTTGCTTCATATTTATTTCTCAATTTTATTTTGAAGATATTATATTAGTATTTTAATGAACGAGGTTCTGCCAGGGTCCAAATAGCACTATGTAATCAACTTATATTAGTATTTTAATGAACGAGGTTCTGCCGGGGTCCAAATAGCGCTATGTAATCAACTTGTCCTAGATGTCATATGGCATATTAGTTGGCATTTTTGAAGGCATTGGATATTTGAAAAATGAAAGTTATACCACACTAGTTCCTTAGCAATGTGGTCTCGAGTTCGAGACCGCCCAGAATCGCACTAGGTACTGTTGGGGGTCAAATCCTAACAGACGCGGGCAGGGCCCAACCGAGCAATGTTCACATGTCCAGTTGGATGCTGCCTAGTGGCGTTACATTAAAATACTATCTATCTATCTATCTATCTATCTATCTTTATCTTGTTGCAAATGCCAAGAACACCACCAAACTCGTCTCAAATAACTTGGAACTTTTAATGAGGAACCTTGATGTATGGCGGGGGAGCCTAATCAGACGACGGCGTGGCCCAACCGAAAGCAATGTTCACACGTGTCCAAATGGATGTCTGGTTGGCGTGACATTAAAATACTATCTATCTATCTATCTATCTATCTATCTATCTATCTATCTATCTTTATCTTGTTGCAAATGCCAAGAACACCACCAAACTCGTCTCAAATAACTTGGAACTTTTAATGAGGAACCTTGATGTATGGCGGCATGGAAAGTGGGGAGAGGATTCAAGGGGGTCCCGCGACCGGCGGGAGCCGAGAGCAGCTCCTGGAATCGTCGACCCATTTTCCCTCTGCCACAAAATGGCAACTGCGAGAGGTCCTGGAATCGTCGACCCATTTTGCATCCGTCACAATATGGCAACTGCGAGCTTACCTGCACGTGACCTGTTGAGCAGAATCATGCTGCCACGTTCCATTCCGAAGGGAGAACCAGCGAGCCAGTTGCCATTTTGTCTTAGAAGATTTAAACATACTACTTTTAAAGAGGAACATGATGCCTTTGGGGGATTTAAATGTAGAAAACAACTTTAAACGTTTACTTTAATGCCAAAGGCGCGTGCAAGCTTGAGAAATGCGTTGGATGGAAGGATCCTAATATATTAAAGTGGATATCCGGTTTTATGAAACAAGATAAATATATTATATATTTGTTCTGTTCCAAAACTGTACAAAATCTACAAAATGCAGGGAAGAGCAGCCATTAGGCAGCATTTTCCCTCGAAAAATGTATCTTAAACTACTCTCAGATCTCAATTGCCATGCCGCACTAAGCCCAAACAAAAAATTGATCCCAAATAGCTGCTAGGACCATAGCCACGGATCAACAAATGTGAACATTTCATCTTCTTCAATTCCAATCCCTGGCGGAGGTAGAAGCATTGCCTTGGCCATCTCTGTTAGAATCGCAGGGTCTTCTTCAAAAACCATATCCCCGAACCAACTACTCAAACTTGGTGCCCCACAATCTGTAGATAAATCGAACAATTCTTCCTCCTGATTAATGCTTTCAATCAGACTGGAAGAAGAGCATTCTTCAAAAGACTGCGACCTGTTAAAGACAGCTTCAGAGGAAGAATTTGTGGCAGTGCTGCTAGAATCTCTTTCTGGGGCAGGGATGGAGGATGAAGAAGAGGATAAAAATCCCTGTTTTGCTGCTCTGGCAGCTGCAGCCTGGATTTCTTTTGGATTAAACTTTTTTCCAGGAGTTATGGGGATTGACGGAGGAGAATTTGGGAAATTGAGTGTAGCAGAGGAGCCCCTTAAGCATATGACAGCAGCATCATAAGCTCTGGCAGCCATTTCTGGAGTGCTGAAAGATCCCAACCAAATTCTAGACCTTTTCTTGGGTTCTCTAATCTCAGAAACCCATTTGCCCCAGCTTCTTCTTCTCACTCCTTTGTATGTCCTCTCACATTCCACAGAAACAGACAATTTCTCTTCAGATTCTTCTATTTCCTCTGCATTTCGTTTCTTCTTGTTTGAATTTTCCTGTGGAGAGGAAACAGGAAATGAAGGATCAAACTGTACCATTGAAGCAAAATCAAACAAAACTACAAGCAGTTGCAGTTTTTTTTTCTGGTAGTTTTGGAACTGGAAAACTCTGCAAGTCCTGGAACGGAATTTGTGTTATTTATATGAAATGCAAAAAGGATGTCACGCGCTGACAGCTTTGGCAATGGAGTAGATAAGGCGTGTAATATAAATAGGCACGTTGGACTTTTGCAACTTAATAAGGGTTTTAACGTGGGGTATTTTGATACGCGCTAATACAGGCAGGAGTTATATATGCAGACAAACAACATGTGTGTTTTTTTCAGGTGCCTTCAATTTAAGACAATAGTGCCCTACCCACTTCTTATTCTGTCATATCATTGCCTTTTTGGCAACACGGCCTAAGCTTTCATACAACTGCCTTTTGCCTTAGTGCTGGCTTCACAACGTTACTTCTCTCTATTTTTATTACAGTAACCTTTTTTTAATCTTACTAAACCATTTCCATACTGAGAAATTAAACATGCTTACAGCCCTAAAACTTTCACAGCTTCCTTCCATGCCAGGCATTTCTAACCCTCAAGTGCCAGATGCATATTTGATTTAAGACAACACTGATTATTAACTTCTAAACCAGTTTAAATTACAAAGTAAATAATAAGAAAATAAAGCAGTATAAGTTAGTAAGATACCTGTTATATTCGTTTGGGCCCGTTTTCCGACTTACCCTTCACGTCGTGACCTGTTAGACCAATTTTCAAATATAATCATTGGATAATCCATGAAGCATTCAAATTATGTTATTATGTGACTTGATCAAAATAGAAAGAATCCAATTCAAAACCTTGACAACTCAATATCATTCCTAATTTCAAGGAATTGTTTTTATTTAATATCATGTGGATAATTTGATGCAACATCATCATTGTACTTGGAATTAAAATACTCACAAACATGCGAAGTTATTCACTCAGTGCTTGACTTGAAGCAAGGGACTTGATGCTTGAACCGCCATATGATCGACTTTCTTTTCCATCTCGGTGCCATCTCGGTGCACTTGGGTGGACGTTTTTGGTTGACATTTCTTGTTTTTGGAATTATAAGCCCAAAAGCGTTGATAATCCAAGACTCCCACAATCATCAGAGAAATAATGTCAAGTCAAACTCACCTGTTGCTTTCCTGATGAACTGCGGCGACCATAGAGTGTGTGCTACTTCGTTTTTGCCTTTTCGGAAGCCCGAAAGCCAACACTTTCTAAGAAAAACAGTAAAAAAGAGCAATAAGGAAAGAACAAGAATGAAATGTAATTCCCGAAGCAGCAACGGAAGGAAGACGTTCTTCGTCCACAAGAGGAAAAAAAATAGCGATAGAAATGCTTATTCCGTGCTTAGGGTTAGCAAAGGGTCGGACGAGCAATTCGTTCCCCGTTATCAGCCGAAGACTACCTGAAGACCCATAGTATAAGAGTATAGGATTTCTTCCTTATGGTTTTTTTCGCACGTTTGCACAAACAAGAGTTGAGACTTTGAAGCAATTTGAAGCTATCCACGTTGCAGCCAACTGGGATTATTGTGCACGTGGAGAGCCTCAAAGTCGTTAGATTTGATCTACGGTGAGAAAAAAAAATGGAAATTCCAGCGTGCCCGGGTAGCGTTGGAAGTTATGCCATAATTTTTTTCTTAAACTGTTCCTCTTTCGCATCCTCCCCTTCCTGTTGTACAGCCTGAGCGCCGAGCAATGGCGGCCTCAGCGCCCTGGCTATGGCGGCCTTCACCGTCCTGGCTATGGCGACCCTAGTTCTCGACAATTGTACCACTGATTCTATCAAAGCTTTCACTCCGCTAGAGCGCACTTCCACGTTCCTCAACCTTTCCAAGACTGTAAACGCCCTCTTCTGTAGTAAATATCTTTGCCCTAGACAATCTTTCGTAGAGATATGTTGGAAAGCCCATTTGCTTGCCTGCATAAACAATATAGATATTTATCTTCCTGTTTATAAAAATTAAGAATTTCATGCTGATTTTAACATGCCATTATGCCTTAACCTGCGCTGTTTTCTTTGGGACTAGCATTTTTAAGAACACAAGGAGAATCTCCTGAAGACCATCCTGCACACTCAGAATTGGTACAAACTTGTCACTCCATTCAGACTAGGTGCTTTTATCCAGGCACTGTGGCTTTGCTTCATTTTTGGGAAATTTTAACAACTGAAGTATTACGATGCCTGAAATCACTATATAAAGAATAAAGGACGTTAAAATGACATGACAAGCCAAACTGCATTTTGAAATCTACAAATTCATGTCTTCTTCCTCTGTAGGCCAGAGCAGACCTTTATGAAGACAAAGTAGAGTACGTCAGGCAAAAAATAAAGGTATGTTGTCATCTGGATTTTCAAGTTAAATGTTTTTCAGCTTTGGGTTAAATGCTTTGCTTAGCCAGTTCAATCAATGTATCCTACAATCCAGCTCCAACTTGGCCATCTACTTCAGTAAATCGTCACGCTGCCGATCGATTTATTGAACATGCCATTCCTGATCTCACTGAAGGTAAGCCATAGCTAAAAAAATCTTTCTTTCTGAACTTCTTAAATGGTGGGCCGTTTGATGCAGAACAAAAACAGCAAGTGAGGGATCTTGGTAAAACAAAGCAAAGAGTTAGTTTTGCAGATGTTACTAGGACAAAGAATCAAATGCCTATAATGCCAAAAATGCAAATGAATTCAAGTGTGGCTCAGGCAGCTGCTACATTTCTTGCTGAAGCCAACAAAGAGCTAATGACACAAAAACCAAATTGAACAAGCGGTGTGGTTTATTATATCCATGTCGTTCCGCAGAGCACTTTTTGACCTGAAGACAGGAAGAAAGTATGCCAAAACTGTAAATGCGTTAATATCATTGTATTGTGTGAAGGAAAAATGATTTCTGCTTGTTACAGTGAGGCTTTCAGTGCAAATTAACATGACATTCTAAAAAGGCTCCCATATAAAGTTTATGCTACCATTGCAACGTTCTTTTTGGTGTTCTCTCCTTTGTCCTGAGATAATCAAGTCATTTTACATCTTATAAACATTCTGTCTGGACAACTTGGATGTGGTGGAAATATCCATGAACTGCGCATTATTGGTTTATGATCAAGCAGGGACATGGAGTTTGGAGCCTGGTCTAGCAGCCATCTCGATTATACAACATTTGCCATTGCTAGCAAAGTTTGGATTCTCTTGCTTTGTTCCGGAGGTAATTGGCCTTGAATGAAGGAACCTCGAGGGAAATCATCTTCTAATGTATAATTGGAACAATATATTTATAGCCAGTAGACATAGCAGTTCCGATGACTTATGTTGTTTACTGTGTGTATCTGGACCATCATGTTTGGTCTTTGTGTGACCTTGGTTTTGGCATGTACCACTTGTTTGTGCTGCCATACATTGTACTATAAGAATGACACTAACTGTCTGCAACAAGGGCTTCATATAGTTTCACTCTTGAAAGGATGGTCGATTACTATGAAGCTGATAAGTTCTTTAGCACTTTCCTCATGTATTTAACTTCCGTAATATGTGCAGGTTCAGACTTCAAATATGTGGAAGATCAGACTGGGCTACATGAGGAAATTCTAAAACATCCTTATTCACTGCAAGAGCAAGAGAAAAATTGAGCAAAATGGATAATTTTTGTGCTTAATAAATATACTCTCTTTTACATCTACATTTATTAGAATCCAAATATTAAACATGTGAATAGGAATCTTGCATCATTGCATAGAGTGAAAGTATAAGGGATCTCTCTTTTCTCAAATTGTGCTAGATATGTCCTCTTCATTTTGCTAATTCTAATTTGCTACTGCATATTACATGGTGATCTAATACATGTCCAACATGGTGCTTTAGTTTTCGGTTCATAGTTATAATAATTAAATGTGAACTAGTTGTTGTACTACAAATCGAAAGATGTTGGTGACAACAAAATTCTTGAAGTTAATAAGGTATTTGTTGGTTGATATAGATTTCTAGAGTTAATGTTGATTGCAGAAACGGGGGTCAAGCATTTGGTAAGAATAAAACTATGAAGGGCAATTCAAGTGAAAGAAGCATACAATAAAAAATGAGGATCTGCATATTTAGTGTAGGGTTGTGCAGTCCTCATCCTATATAGTGACTAGCTTACTGGCTCTATTCTTGACAATTTGGGGATAAAGCTTGATAAGGGTAAGCTTAGAGGAGGCATACACAAAGGGCTCATTAGTCTTGAAAGCATCAAAACACTTAGGCTTATTAGTAACAATCTAAATGGCAGCATTGAAGGGATTTTGATGTCCTCAATTTGAAATTATTGGACTCTTCCAATAAGCAAATGCATGTTACTCTTCCTAATCAAATTGGCAATCTAACTAGTTTGCAGAACCTGTGCATTTCTATTGCTTGAGGTATTGGAAATTTGCAAAAGCTTTTTGCATTAGACCTCAATGCAAAAAAATTCAGTGGTAAAATCTCAGTGGCTTGATTTGAGTAGGAATCATCAAATTGAAGAAATACCTCTTGAGCTTTTTAATTTGTAGTTCCTAGACGTGCTAGAACATATATCACTAAAGGGTGTGCAATGTCATGCGTCATTTTTACTATATTTTAGTTATTCTAAATTTTGTAAATTTGACCAATTATTTTTAACATAAACGAAGAAGCTTAACTATCCCAAGTAGGTATACATAACTCGATGCGTCAAATGCACGCATTTGTACATGAAATACTTTTCAAAATTAGCTTGAATGTGGACATGTATAACGATAATGTTTCTGTATATTTGATTCGCAATCCTTGATTTCCAATTCCTTAGCCTATTGTGAAGTACACATTTTTAACTTATGCCAGGGGAAAAGCCCAACACTGAGCATTTTTTCTAGTATTGATATAATCTACAAGTTTACATAAAAGTCCTGTGCAAAATAACCAAACGTGCTTTAGGCTAGTTTTTTTTTTTTTTTTTTTTTTTTTTTTTTTTTTTAATGAACGTGGACCTTTATTACTTAAAAGAATACAAAGAGTACATGGGGGACTCAAAACCCAGTGGAGAAGATGTATACTAGAGCAACACTACCCATCATATACATATCACAGAAAAGCAGAGAATACATATCACCACGAGCACAACTGTTTGCTATGAGTAAGTCTGAATCTGAAGATATCGCTCCCAAATGACACTCTTGACGTCATCCTTTAAGGAAGAACACTTATACGCCTTTACAATGCGTCTACGAGCATCACTAAGTACTTGTGTATCTGAAAAGACCTGTCCCTTGAAGATGAGGAGATTTCGTCTCTTCCAGATGGGTCAGATGATCCAAGCAGATGCTAAGTGGAAAGCCCTCTTTGCCAGCTTGTCCCAAGAACTAGGATAGACTGACAATAGGACCTACTGACTATTCAAGTCACAATGGAAAAGGCTCAAAAGCCACTGCCAAGCAAGTCGAACATGATGAGACAAGAAAAAGCAGTGCTCAATTGTCTCATTCCTCTGCATGCAAAGAGGGCAGATCACAGAGACTTCTGGACGACATCCATGAACAATAGTGTTTACCTGGCATGCATCTATGAATGATCTGCCACCACAAGATAGATAGCTTACGATGGTGCAATTTATCCCATACCCATCGCCAGACTGCTTTTTGATGAGGCTCAGGGATAACTAAAGGCCAATTTGGCGACGAAGGCAACACTTCAGGATGAAGCAGGACCACATACATCAGTGCACCAGGTGCTCCTCCTTAACACTGCCATGAACCACCCAGAGCTGGGGAGCCAAGTCTTGTGGATGTGGAGGAAGAGTAGCAGCTACTTTTTTGCAAATGCCACGGTCCCAACGAAGGAGGAGGAACTTCAATCCGAACTCATTCCATGTCAACAATCTTGTCTCATTATACCATGCAAATACTGTGAGCACACCCGTTGCTCGCCATCGATGCTGTGTCAATGGATGGACAGAAGAGACTAGGGGAAAATCTGCATGGCCGTCACCCAAAGGGATCCACCAGCAACTGGCTGTATGTGTGGGCCATTGGATGGAACTGAAACAAAGTGCGCACAGTCTCCTAAGCAGCTAGCAACCCCTTGAGGAAAGGAGAGGCATTAGGATATGGAGAAAGTAGATAGAATAATGCCCATGGGAGGAGTGGCTTAATGGATGGAGAGCCAAAGGAAATGCACATCTGTAAAGACTGGTGAATGAGATGCAGCCCTGGGGAATTATTAGCATTATTTAGAATCCGCCATATGAACTTAGAAATCAGCACCTTGCTCTAGAGAAGAAAGTGAATCATCCCCAGTGCTCTATAAAATTTAGGCATAACGCACTTCGCCCAACTAATTTTAACATCAGCTCCTTCTACAGTGCCACCCCAAATAAAGTTCCTGACAGTATGAACAATGAGCTGCATCTTTGTCTGCAGTGCCAGTAAGATGGATGCCATATAGACATGTGTACTACTCAAAACTGACTTTGCCACAGTTACGCGGCCAGCCATGGATAATTTAGCCGTGGACCACCAGAACAAATGCCTTTCCAACCCCTTAATAATAACATTCCACGTATCTCCAGATGAGAGGTGTATACCAACTGGAATGCCCAGAAGTCTAGTAATGGTCATGGTGTTATTAGAAAGCACAAATTATGGAGTCCCATAAAGATGGCAAGTTTAGGAGCTTGCTATTGGCGCAATTAGTGGTTTCAAATTGCCGATTTTCAAAGTGCAACTTCTGTTCCTACAAGAACATATCAAAAACAGTGTCAATGATTTCGTCTCTAATCATAAACTAGAAAGTGCTAATCTCTAAACCACAAAGCACCACACCCATCCATCACGGTATATTTTACAGTTTATCCTCCCTCCCCCAAAAAAAAAAAAAAAAAACCCACAAAACATGCCTAGCTTTACCCTTGCAGGCACCCAAGAAGTGTATTATACCTCGCTATAAGACAACTCTGTTTATCATCTTAGAGATCGTAAACGCATTTACACATACATTCTTTCTATTCAATGTACACCTTGTATTCATGCATGCACATGGGGATAATAACTAAATAATTTTGGAGTTTCCTCTCAAGGACTATATTGCATATTAGATATGTGCCAAATACTTTTATTCTACCCGATACCTCCCTGAGATGCTAAGAGTTTAGGTTATATATGAATTAGTGATCTAATTTCTCTGGCACAATCACTTTTGCAGAGCATACTAATTTTGGCACGAGTGATTCAATACCATCGTTTCTTTGACAAGACGTGTGTGTTGCCTCCAATAAAGATTGTCGTAACAAAGATGAAGTCTGGTTTAAATAAGTTGTTAAATTTCAACAGAAAGAAGACCTTGCTCCATGTAGGATATTGTTAGGATACATAAAAGACAAATGATATATGGTAAACATGAATTGCAATGTCTCTTACTATAAGCAACGTGTTCTTTATTGTATGCTCTCTAATCATTGGTGTTCTTTGGTGTAAAGATCATTAATATTTGTTTGTGTTATGTGTGTGATCTCTTATATATGGATCTCTTGTGATTGATATACCCTTGTGCATGCATTATCAAGTAGGACTTCAAGGAAGAACCAAAGTATAGTAGTTGCATCAATAGTATACTTGAATTTTAGTGGTCATTAAACCTTGGATGTGCAAGTCAAACCCGCATGTGCTCGTAATATCTCCTGTGGAGGGCCAAATATACAATCTAAAAATTATCATGACAAATCTTATCCAAACCCTGGGATTGATATCATGTATGACGCTTAGTTCTATGAGCATGGGACAACATTCATAGGATGACAATTGGACTCGACTTGGAGGGCTTTTTGAATAAAGTCCACCTCCTTGTGACCTATTGCATTGCATCCTCTGAATCTCTAGCCAAGATAGTGACTATCTTCATGATAAATGACCATGATCGAGTGGATGGTGTTGAATATAACTTTCATGAGGATACTTAAGATCATACTTAGATTGGGCTGCCAAGAAAGATGCCGATGATACCTTGGACTAAGGGGCAGTAATATGCCTCCACAAGAGGCCTAGAGTCTTTGAACTCAAATAAGAAAAGTTGCTATTTGATGTGCACAAATTCTTAGATAGATAGGCAGATAGCCCTATCTTATATTATTCCTAACTGAACATGGGATGACATTAATGGGGTGAGATTCATACTCGACTTGGAGGGTTCTTTGGATAATTCAATTAAATTCCAACCCTCTGGTTCCCTAGCCCCAAAGATGGGGTGACTTATCTCCATGGTAATTAAGCACGGTTGATGGGCGTAGAATTAGGCACAACTCTCATGGAGATACATAATATCGTGTTTAGATTGGATCATGAACACAGATGCCAACAATATCCTAGACAGTAGAGCCTGTAGCCTTTACTGCAAGATCTAGAGTCTCGCAACCCAAGTGTCCCACCTTCTATGGGCTATGTTTGGTCATATATGCAAGGGGTAGGAGACGGGACGAGGAAAGTTGAAACTTTAGACAATTGAACTCTAACTTGCCAACTTTATCAATATGTATATCACTATTCATTAAAAAGGGGGCTCTGGACTCAATATGCAAATCCCTTAGTAGACAGATAAGAGATAGAACTATGAACCTCTTCCCAAAGATGGACTTATACATTGAGCAAGATTGCATGGATTTGCAAAAAACTTGAGATAATATATGGGAAAGTTAGTGAAACTAAGAGTTGTGGGAATTACGGGAATTGGTTGGGCATTTCGAGAAGACTTAATCACATGTTCCAAATTGACACAAAATCCGCATGACATCCATGTTTCTAACAAATATTAATCTTCCATGGCAATGAATGTGGTTGCACAAATTGTGTCTAGTATGATAGAGATATTGTTCACAAGTGAGGTTCCATATTCCAACTTAATGAGGAATCATAACTTACCACTACTTTGTCATAATAGATATAATTAATTCAATTTAATTTAGTAGTTTAACGTCATATCCCACTATATCTTCTTCCCTTTTTTTTTTTTTTTTTGAAGGCAATGTTGGTGGGACTTCCACCCACCCACCCACGTCTCCCACCCAATGGTAGCTAGTGGGTTTTGAACCCTGGTGGGGGTCATCCCAACCCAAGGGCTTACCACTAAACCACCACCGCAATGGGCCCCACTATATCTTCACATAGCACCCAAAGGCCGATACAAAGATGAAGGTTCCTCACATTATTATATGGTTTAATGACAACAAACCGTAGTATATTTGCCTTGCATCTAGAACAACAATCACTTTTATGTACAACAATAGCAACCATAATACCTTCTCTACTTTGAGAATAGCCCTCGTACTACTCAACTGAACCAGATCATTTAATGAGATTTGCAACATGGCAAATATATTAGTACTTTTATTGCTGGCTGTAGAATAATGTGCACGAGTCGAGGATGCTTCCAACTCATTTGTGGATCTAAGCACGCGCCTTTGGCATTGCTATGTTCCAAAAATGCCAACTAATATGGCACATGGTTATTTGTATGTCATTTTCAATCTTGTTTTATTGGCTCCATATGTGACTTCGATTAACAACTGGTATTATATAGCCAGTTGTTTGGGACTCCAATAGAACTACTAGCCAAGCTATTTGGGACCCCCCAATAGAACTATTAGCCAAGCTGTTTGGGACCCTTAATAGAACTACTTGCCAAGCTGTTTGGGACCCCAATAGTGCACTTGCTAAGTATACTTGATTGATGTCTTGTGATCAAAATCACAAATAGACAATTTCCACAACCGCAAAATATAAAACAAGTTGTATTGAGGAATAAACATAAAGCAAATTGGTCAGCATGCAATAACTATTTTATGTACACACTAGATACATCTAATGGATCGTATAATATTTAACATTTCCAAAATAACAAGGATACAAAATCGAATACATCATAGCTTAAAAACTAATAAATATATTATTTGAAATTCATATTACTTTGCTAAGGCAATTACGATAATAATATAGAAGCTATGAAGCATGTATTTCTCTGACTCAATATTTTGCCATTTTAGATGAGTAGAAAATAAACTTGATGTTTTCTTCAGAAACTCATTGTTAGCTTACCTTCAAATGTTAATGCATTTAAATACAATTTTCTTTTTAGCGCTTTGGCATATATGAGAACTGAAGAACAAATTTGGACACGACTTTTTTTTTTAGGGCTTGGCATATGGAATAACAATGTGCATGTGGTGGAAAACATTTCCCTATCACTTGACTTGAATTTCCAATATGATATGGAGCTAATTGCAATCGCTGGTAGATTTGACAAATCATATAACATATAAGAATCTTTGTGGAGCTTCTCCTCCATTCGTGCTTACATGAGAATGGTAGTAGCATTGAGTCTTTACCTAATAAATTATTTGGACCTTCATAAATGCAAAGAATAAATTGCTAGGATGTAAGTTCTTTAGCATCCACTTTGGAGCAGTGATCCCAAGATGCCCCAAAGCTGTCTAAATGCTTATGAATTGGCAAAGTGAAACATGAAAAGAACTCAAAGATCAAATATGCACAAAAATGGTCAGAAATCTATAACATGCCTTATTAGACCAACACTTCCCTGATGTTGGTCACGGTGGCGTGAGTCTGAGCAAGAACCTCCCTCTGGAGACCATGAATATGTTCATTGGCCTTATCAAGGGTGTGGTCCTTAGTTTCAACCTCAGCAGACAGTGTGACAACTTGGGCCATGAGGTTGGCAACTTGAGACTATAGACTGGCATGGAGAACAGCCAAAGCAGCCCTTCCTTCTTGTTCTTGTTTCAACTTGTTACAGGTGGCTAGTAGATCACGGTGATGGCTCTGAAGCTTGGTCTCCAGATTAGTATTTTGGGCTTCAACTTTCTAGAGTTCTCTTTTCAAAGCCTCTGCAGAATCTAAATGAGTCTGGAAAGCTTGCATGAGTTTTCCTTAGGAATCCTGAAGCTGAAGAGTGCAACTTGTAACATTTTATTGATACTCATAAAATACTTGGTGTGGATGCAAAGGAGGAAGTGGTGACACATGTTGTGCAGCAGAAGATCGAAACTGTTCTTGATGAGCAGATTGACTGGGCGAATGGGACTATGATGAGGAAGATATAGAAATAAACTGAGTGTGATCAACTGGCATTTGAGGATGTTGTGGTGAAAGGGAAGAAGTCTGAAGGTTGGGCGCCAGATTTTGGGGCTGCTGAGAAGGAGCCTGAGTTGCATGAAGGCCTCTCAAGGCACTGATTTTGGAGGTATTTTAGCTATGAGATCAAGAAGAAGAAGCATCAGACTCATGTAGTAAAATAGCACTGAGCTCTAGAAGAGGAAGGCAATATCAAATAATGGCTTGGAAGTGAGCTCCCATAGCTGACTCTGCCGTGTCTGGATTATGTGGAACATAAGATCGGTTTCTTTTCCGTCAGGTTCTTGCTCACCATCAAGATCCCCGTGATAGATAGACGTCCTCGTGTTAGCGTTTTGCACTGATAGGAGGGATGAACTCTAGTTGTGTACGTGCGGGCCATCGTATACGAGCAGGGGACGTTACATATTCCTACCCTTGGCCATATACTTTCTGGTAAGGAAATATATTCACGGTTGTATTGGAGACATGATAAAATTTACATCGAGAGAAAGTTATTATGTATGACAAGGGTAAACACCGTTCTCATATGTTATATTACATTAGGTTGGGGCTCCAAAATGCGACCCCCTCCCCAAGAAGGCCTCTCAAGGGACCCATAGGCATAAAGGCTCTTTTTTGGAGGGATGCGGAAGTACAAAGCATATGGCTTTTTACAGAGATATTGTTTCTCAGAAAATGCCGTATAGGGAATGGTGGGTAAAAGCATGAAAGGGTGTATATATATCGTACTGAGTTGAAGGATGAATTCGTGTTTTTTCGGGCTACATTTGGGTGTACAACGTGATATTCCAATTTGTCTTTTTGTGGCAGGTCCGCAATGATTGCGAGAACATCCCCTGACAACCCACCGCCGGAATTCTTGGCGCACCGAATCGAACTCAGTTTGAATGAATCCGTCCCTCCCTTTTCAAAATTTTCCCCTTCCCAGAACATTAACCAAACAACAATACCGCAAGAAAGGTGGAGAATTTCACAAGAATTCTACAAGGAATTCCAATCAATTTCATTTTTGCAGATGGAGGGCGAGAACTCCATTGCAATTGCTGGTTCTAAACGCAGGTATTCCGACATTGGGCTGTGTTACGCCACAAAACAAATAAAGCAGCGTGTTGATAGGTCGGTGGATTGCATTCTCAACTGTTTGCAACCGCTTTGTCCAGATCAAAGAGTAGTCTTTGGTGCTCGTTTGTTGCAGGATGACAGGCTTTTTTCTTTTTTCAAATCTGTGATTGGAAATCCTTCTGAAGTTATTGTTATGAAATCAATAATTAGGAACTTGAAAGATGGGCTTCAAGACGTAAAGTCTGCTAATAGCAAAGACAAGTTGGCTGCAAAACGTTTGCTGTTATCAATGATTGTTGGAAAAAAGGCGATCTAAACAAGACTGTTTCTTCAAAATTACTAAAGACATAACCAAGAAATTTATCGAAAGCTGCAGCAAGAAGGAAGATAATGTCATAAAGTGGAGCAAACGTGTGAGCTTTGGTAGGGAGAAGGCCAAGGTCGAATAGAATCGATGACTCAATCAAGCATCAGGTTCATGAATTTTGGCTTGATAATACCAAAGTTTTATCAAAGGTTAGAGATGTCATGAAGAGGAGAACACAAGCCATACAATACCTTGACATCTCACAAGTTTGTTTTTGCAATTGAATCAATTCTCATTGGAATCTGCAATTGAATCGATTCTCATTTGGAATCTTATATTTTCTTCTCAATTCTTTCCTGATCTTCTTGTGTACATTGCACATATGGAATTTCTTTGGATCTGGCCATGGGAAAGGCACACGTGATGAAGAGGCTGGTATAGCCAAGTTATGGCTTGAGAGCGAGCAAAGAAAATAAAATGGCATGCCAATGACAGGTGCAGCAACAGCTTGTGCAGTTTTAAGGACCAAGGAATCGGAGTGTGAAAGGATATTTTGGGAGGTTGGAAAAACTAATGTCGACAGGCAACAAGCATTTAATTGCAGGACTTTACATGGTACTCAGCAGATACATTCCATCTCAACCATAAACCCAAATGACCCGACGAAGTTGCTTTGCAGACCATTCTCGTGTTTCTGTGATGCGTGCATTAACTTCGATTGGCTGAATTGTGAGAACATACAACATTGTGGTGAATGGTCCCTGAAAAGTTTGGAACCCACAGATCATGTTGCCTCTCGTGGGGAAGCTGAAAATAATGTGGATGTGTTGTACGCAAAAGACAAGCCTGGTTTAGATGACATTATAGGAGTTTCTGATGTTTTTGCATCACTTGCAGCACCAGACAATGTAGAAGGTGTTCCATACTATGTTCTAGTATGTACAAGGGAAAAACATGCATTGGAAGAAGATTCGGTTGATGACTATAGAAAGTACGCTACTGGTACTAGTGTCATTGAAGGGCAGTATTATAACCTAATTCCAGGATGCCACAACAAGTATAAATTGCTTCCTAGTAAGAATGGTTTGGTACCTGCTGAATCCGTGATTGGGGTTAGAATTCCATTCAACAAAGTAACTCACAGCTGAAGGGGGCAACCACAGCATTTCATTTGCCTGATGAAGTTCATGAGCCATTGCTATCACAACTTCCAACAATTGTAGATGTCATGGACTAACTCATATCTGGAGATGTGAACATACATTTACATACATCAATGTACATCTATTGTACATCAGCGTACATTGAAATAACTTGTATATCCCAATTTGATCAGAATTGAATAAAGTTTATTGTATAAGCATTGAATATCATTTTATCAATATGAAGATAAGATATGAACAGATTTTCATGGAAAAATGGTCTATATATTCATATTGTATAAATAAATATAACATATTTACACCACAGGTTCATGGTTCATGGTGTACTTTCAAAATGTTCTCAGGAGGCTTATATCTAATGAATGACTATTGCACCATGCCTTCCTTTCTTCCAGTTGGCTGTAGAAGGGCTCTCCAAAGCAGTAGTTCATGCTGTTTCAACTGCACGTGCCATTGGCAACCTACTCCATCCTATTCATTCCTCATCCACTGCAATTGGTTGTCCCCAAGGGTTATGCACCAAATGATTTGTTGCCAATAGAATTTTCAATTCATCTCGTTCTCCCTTATCTTCTACATTGTCAACCTTTTTCCAAATTCCAGGAAGAGCGGTATGGCAGCGAGGATTAGTACCCAAGCCAAGTACTTGCAGCTTTTCGTGTTGGTTTAAGGATTCGGGCGCAACAGAATTCTTTCCCTTAACAATTTAATAGACTTTTGCACATTAGTCCCTTCATCTACAAAGCAAATTAAGATCACTTAAATTTGCGTAGACACTGAAACTTATACCAAATATGAAAGAAGAGAAAAACTTATACCAAAACAAGTACTCATGTGCACTGTGAATAACAAAAAAACTGTCATATATTTACATCTGGAAAAGATGTACATCAGTTAAAGTTTGTACCAACAATAGGCCATTCGAGAGGTCAATAACAGTTTGGCAATTTCTCCATTCCCTGCTCCACCTCCTGACTGAACTTAGAAAGTAGAGGAGCCAAGTTATTGCCATAGTTAGCCAGCAAAATGCCTTCAACCTGCTCCGATATTTCATCTGTTGCATTACTCATTGGGTGCTCTTTCACGTAACTTGTAGCATCCCAGCAACTTTTAAACTACTAAGCTAGGAAATGAGTTCCATGACAAGAAACCTGTCGCCCTATAGATTGATGTCCAAAGAGAAAGGACATATGAAGCTTCCTGCAAGATTCAGAGTTGCCTTGTATCTTTCGTCATCGATTAGGACTGTATTGCCATAATACTCACTCTTTCTATACTATAGCTAATGGTTTCACAAACAATCCTTTGTCTGGTTTAGTAGGATGTTTGTGTGGAAGAGACCAACAATGCTCCTGACTGTAAACAAACTTCAGCTTTATGCCAAAGACATTGCAGATATGGTCCACAACTGGCTGCAGATTCTTTGATGTGAGTGATGACCAAATGGCAATATCAAAATGCTCTCTAACAAATGCTAAAAGTGATGCTAGCCCTAGCCTACAGTAAAATATCATGTTTCCTAAATCAAATTTCATCTCATCTTTTTGAACCTTCTGGTATCTTGAGTTAGCAGCTTCACTCTTGTCCATGCTCTTGCCCAACACAGAATTCAAGTCAAATACAATGAGCTTCCTGACTGACTCGGATGATTCACCTGTATCAGCAACAAAACATTTGAGAGTCGATTCACATTTATATAAGTCATATGACTGTACAGTGAAAGAAATATAATTACAGTGAACATATTACAGTGAAATACATGTTATTACACAGTTAATGTTTGCACATGTACAAGTGACATAAGAAAGTCATATTTCCATTAATTGTTGAATACAAAGAAAAATAAGCATGGCTCATAATAAACTGTAATTTATATGGCCAAGAGGCTATCTATCCATGGTAGGAACAACACTTTGTATGTTCATCTCGCCTTCGACAATTAGAGCCTCTATTAGGTGACTTCTCCGTGACTTGGCATAGGCATCAGTGAACCAGTTGGATGTCATCTGCATGGTTCGCAAGTATTAGAAAACTGTATCAGCAAAGAATGCACAAGGAAATACTATGTTCTACTTACAAAATTGGAGCTTGGCTGTGCAGCAACCACGACATCGATGAATGCGTGCATGTAAGCCACAATGTACGTGCAAGGAGTGCTGTTACTGGTTTCAGGCACTTTGGGATGATGGACAGGGGCATCAAAATTCTTCCTGCCATGGCTTAGGCTGTTGGATCCCAACATCATGTTATTGATCACAAGCTTATGAAACCTGCAAGATTGCAATGTGAGAATAAGCAAAGCATAAGAAGTTGCAACATGAGAATAAGCAAATCATTGAAAAGAAACTAAAACTGATACTTACTTTTGGAGTAGTTTAACATCCACTGCGTAGCTTTTGACAGGAGATAGGATCTGTATGCTTGGACTCACTAAATATGGAAGAGCGTTTTTGAGTGGACCAGCAAGTACAAATATTGCCAAACCAAAATTTGGCCCTTGCAGAACTAGGACAAAAATATATTGACATCGTGCAAGCACAATGCCATCCATCGCTTCCTTTATGTGGGTGTTCTGGACATCTAGAGAACTCCTGTTCTTAAGGGCACTCACAAAATTGAGGAAGTTCTCTGGTTTCAACATAAAGAACTTATTTTCAAGCTTAGATGAAAGAGAGCTGGAAAGGTACCTACACACGAATCCAAAAGACATATTAATACATACTCTGAATGAGTTAAGAATGAAATAATAGAAAAATATTTAAAAGTCTACCTCCCATACACTTCTACCATCTTTGATGTTAAGTCAAGCTTCCAGCAAAACTCGTCGACATCGGTTTGGAACACAACAGTTGCAGGCTTAGGTGGACAGTCCCTGTAAGGAGTAAATGGGACCAACCTTTTTAGTCGGTCCACTAAACTGTAAAAGACAACGAGGGCATTAGCATTACAAAATTTATACAAGTAATGAATGGACAAGATACTCGCTTTGTTCTTTCATCATCATCTTTTGTGCCAGAGTCAGAGGCTGCTCCTTCTGCATCTTTTGTGGACTGTTGCACCTTGTTTGCTATGTCATCAAGCTCGCGGTCAATGTCCTCTTCTTATGTTTCTGACTCAGAAGCAAGTTTATCCTTAATTTCAACATGTGATCTTGTCCTATGTAAAAAAAACTATGGTTAATTATCATAAAGCTGAGATGATTAAACAAATTAGCTAACTAATCCTGCACATACCTCTTTCTTGGTGGTGGTAGTGCTTTGCCTAGGGATTTCCTTTTTGGAGGGTTCCTTTTTGCTGCAGCCTGTTTTTTTTCCTCTTCGAGTTACAACAGCAACCTTCTTTTGTTTCCTCCTTGGAGTAGACTCAACATCCACCTCTTCCTCTTGGGGCTCCTCTTCCCTGCACTTGCCTGGGTTAAAATTAGGATCTGTATTCACTATAGCATCTGTAACAGGTACAGAACTAGCATCTGCAGATGATGCTGATGTTGATGAAGGAGCAGACCCTGATTTTTCAGCATCTGAAGCTTTCTCTGGAGCTTTTCCAATTACTAGTATTTCAATTGGTGCAGTTAATGATTTTGTAGCTCTTGATGGGCCTAAGGATACAATTGGATTAGTTGGTAACGTCTCTGCAAATCCTGCTGCTCTAGCTCTCAAAACTGCCATCTTCTCTATTTCTTCAATTTCAGACTGCCATGTTCGAGCCTGCACTGTTGCGACAGGTTCTGTTACTGGCAGAGACATCCTGGTTTGGAAGTGGAAGCTGGCATCTGTTCATATTGAAGCTTTTCATGGTCATCGCCATCTGTAAACAAAGTCGATGCAGATGGTTCAGCAATGTCGGCGACAGAAGGTTGCATGCAAGTGGCCTTCTGGAGATAAACATCCTCATGTGGAAACAAACAAATGATGTAAATGTTAATACACATAAAAGCAAAACTCAATGTTAATAAACATGAAAACAGAACTTAAGCATGAGAAATATCAAGTACATTCTAGTACATTCATCTGTAACATGTACCTAATGTATCAAATGTACGTAACTTTAAAAGCGGCCATTTAAACCTACATCTATTGTATATATAATGTACATAGATGGACCCAAGCATGCAGATTGCAAAGAGAGAGAGAGAGAGAATATAGACCTATGCCCAAAAAATGCACATATATATAACAAAAGTACATAGATATGAATCATCTACAGATGCACTCCAACCACAGGAACACATGCATCCAAAAAAAGAACATGTACATCTACTTGCAAATGTAGACTCAATTAAATCCATGTATAACTAATACATAAAACAAATCATACATCTACAGTCCAAGCTCAAAACTAGAAGCATCAATAAACAAGCAAATATATGCCTATGTACCCCTGCAAACAGATGTACAATAAAAAAAATACATACAAGGAACAACAATGCACTATAAGACATACATGTAGAACTATGTAGATTACAAGGAACAACAATGCACTATAAGACATACATGTAGAACTATGTAACAAATATGAATCAAGAGCAATCTAAGATTAATCATTTAGAATGCATACCTTGTCCAGCAGGGAAACCAAGCTGATTTTGAATGCCCTCATCCCAAATGCAGCCTTTTATGCAATTTTGTTTTTCATATACGAGATACGACAAGCAAAAGAGGCAATAAGGATCTCTGCAAGGAGCCAGCAGCACCAAACTAGATTTGCCAAAGCCTTGGCCACAACAGGTACACGAATTGAATGAGATGAACTCTTCTACAGAAGTAGCTCCTACATGATTTGACTTAGGGTGCAGAGCAATAGGTCCTGCTCTCCCCATGAAATTCAAAATCTTTGAATGCCTTTGTTGAACAAGTTCCATGCAGCTAAGTTTCTGCTTTGCTTGTTGAATTGAAATTTCATGTTTTTCAATGTCTCTAGTTGCTTCCTGCAAACCAATCTCCAACTTAGCACAGTGCGGCTACTTCTCTGTTCTACTCATAACCAAGTCTTCCAATTTGTATTTCAATACTCCATAGCTAACTTGATTTCCAGTAGGATCATTGGCCAATTTGTCAAATTCCAGCTTTGTGTCTTTTATTTTTAGGGAAATCTGCTGCAAATCTTCTTCTAGCATATCCTTTCTACCCTCAATCTAGCTGATCACTTTCAATGCATCCCTCCTTTTTGCTTTCAATGCTTCCACTTCATTCAATAGGTTAATTTTATCCTCTGAACCATGCTTAAGTAACTGGTTTATTATGTCAACATCAGATTTAGAATAGCCCAGAGCCCTAACATTATGATGCAATACCACGTCTTGCTTGATGTTCGACGATTTTCCTGTTGTAGGTTCCTCTGTAATATCTGAAGTTTTGGCAAGATCCTTGGCGATCTTAGCAACATCCACCCAATCAATAAGGCGTCCCTTCAAATGAAGAGCAAATGCCCGAGCAAAATATATGGAAATATAGTGATTTGCTATCTGCTTCTTGCCATAAACCAATTCATAATATTTAAAAAATTCTTCTTTCCATGCATTCTGAACTCTGCCTTCCTTGAATCCTCTTCTATTCTTTGGAGCTGCACCCCATACTTCATTCATAATTTCCTTGAGTCCGGGTATGTGGATCTCTGCATTTTTTTCACGGAGGTCTTTCGCTTGGATCACTGCCAAAAGTTTTCTCTTTGCTGGTAATTTTCCACTGCTGGAATTGCTGGTTTCTTAGTTCGGCTATGATGAAGAGCAAGCACTGAGTTGGAGAACAGATTCTGGGGCCATAGTTGGACCAAGAATTGATGATCGGAATGGAGGCAGAGTATGCATGAGCCGGATAGCGAATGCGGGGCAAAGCAGGCAAGAATTTGGTAAAGAAATTTAAAATCCAAAAATAGTGCGGTTGCATAGTGGTGGATAGCATTAATCATGGCAGTTACTAGCGGTTCATGATTATAGGACTCCCTAATTTGTGCATTAGGTACATATGTATATGTATAAAAACGGCTACATTTCTAGACACCCTTTCATGCTTTTTACCCTGGTTGCTACGTACATTAAAGGATGCCCTATCGTTACTCTTCTCTTCTCTCCTGGTTGTCTATCCGCCTCTCCAGACACAGTATCTTAAGTTCCAATGATAGTGACCCTGCCTATTACGAACGGAGCGGAACCATTGACTCTACCGGAAGGAAGGATTACCAACTATCACACCAAATCGGAAGTGGATGAGATCGGTTTGGTGTCTATTCTGAGAAGGGTAAGTTGTTCTACTATATCTTTTGATTATAAGTGGGGACAAGGACAGATATGCTATCATTGAAGGTTGGGCATCAGGAGGCAAAGAAAATTCGGTATTCATTTATTCCTATTAAATGAAGATTGTTTCTTGGAATCTGCATGGAGTCAAGGGTACACTAAAGAGAGCTAGGGTTTTGGCTGCTGTCAAGTTCATGAAGGCTAATGTCATCCTTTTGCAGGAGCACATGCTTCCCATTTTTGAGGTAGCAAGCCTAGGCAAATGGATTGGGGACAGTTATGCCTCTATCAGTGTCTAGCACAGGGGACTAAAGGTGGCAGTGGAATTCTCTAGAAAGGACAGTCATACATCAGATCACATTGCAACGGGGATGGACAATGGCAGGTAGTACTATTTGAGACTATGAATGTGAAATGGGGTCTCATTAATGTCTACGCATTCAATAAACCTGGTGAAAGAGCTACAACATGGCAAGAAATTGAACATTGGATTTCCCTTCGGGGGCATGAGATTCATAACTAGATTTTAAGTGGTGATCTTAATATGACTAATGTGTGGGACCAGAAGGTAGGATTACATAGAAACCTGTTATGGGAGGAGGAAGATACCTGGCATTCTCTTCTCAATGTTGTCAGATTTACCCTAATCCCCCCATCTAATGCATCCTTCTCTTGGTCCAATAAACAAAAAGGGCAGGATCAGGTGTATTGTCTTCTGGATAGATTATATCTGAAGCGCATTTCCTTTTCCCATACTTGTCAATTATCCAAAATGCAAACACTGCTAATACTATATGTCATGTCAATTTTCAAAATGCGGGTAACCTGCCAATGCCCGTCTGCCAGACCCGTCTGCAGGTGAACTCAATAGTTATAGGGGTTAAAAACTAAAAAATGCCTCCTTTTTGGATCGATGTTATGGTTCTGGTGATATGGGATTCTCTCACTCGGACCATGTCCCACAAATTATCACTCTAGAGGGAATCCCGGATGTTAGAAGCTTCTAAGTTTAATACTTCTTGGTTAGGTAAAGAGGCGTTTTGCACACCATTCAGAGAATACCTTCTTTCTCTTCAGTTAGAGGAGTTATTGAGCATGAAGTGTTGGGCCAAGTTGCTTGAGTTGATGAAATCATGGGTTAAAGGTTGGGGTAAATCTTGTGCATTGGACTTCAAAAAGAACAATGGTGAAATCTACAATTTGCTCAGAATAGTCAAAAAACACCTTCTGCTCAACCCACATTGTCAAGAAAGACCAATGATGGAAGAGAACCGCAAGGGAAGGCAAAGTCTATAGAGGAAGAGGAGGCTAGGCGAGCAGCAGTTCGTTCAAGAACAAAATGGTATGCTGAGATGGATCATGAAATTTCGAAGTGCTTTTTCCGCTTAAAAGGGGCAAAACTAGCAGAAGATAGTATCATGTCAATTGTGAATGATAAGCAGGATACAATTAGAGACTAAAAAGAAATATGCTCAGATATAGATGCAGTTTTAAGAATGCATTCTAGGAGGACCCTTTGCCCCCCTCTTATGATTCTATCGTGCTTTACTTGGATAGACTAGGTTGGAGCAATGGGATCATTAGGGAAGACAACTTGATACTGATTAAAGATCCAGATAAGGAGGAGATTTTTAAAAGTCTTTGCTTATTGGCACATGGTAAGTCTCCTGGGCCAGATGGATTCCCCTCAGAATTTTTTGTGGAATTCTGGGAGGTTCTAGATCCATGCTATATGAACGTGATAAAAGATGCATGGTTTTCAACATGATTGCGCGCCTCTCTTGCGACAGGGTTCATTATGTTGGTTCCCAAGGTGGAAAGGCCTCAAAACCTGGGAGAATGTAGACCAATTGCTCTAATAAATGTGTTTTTGGAAGTTATTGCAAAAATTATAGCCAACTGGTTGAAACCTATCCTTAATAGGATTATTGGTAGCAAGCAATCTGCCTTCCTCCCTGGTAGAATCATTCGCATTCTCGATAACTATCTTGCTACAAGAGAAGGTCTCCATTGGGCTAAATGCTCTCAACAGAAGTGTATTTTGGTTAAAATGGATTTTCGGAAAGCATATGATACTTTGAGCTGGGCTGGATTGCCGGAGGTCATGATAAGGACGGGGTTTGATCAACAATTCATAAAGCTAGCTCTTAGTCTAAACAAATTCTCTACAGCCTTAGTCCTAATTAATGGCCAACTGTCAGAATTATTTGAGCTGAAGAAGGGCATTAGACACAAGGTTGTCCATTGGTCCCTTATTTGTTCCTACTAATGGCGAATTTATTGACTAAAATTATCCAGAGAAAGGTGGTGGAGGCCAGTCTCAATGGGTTGGATCTTCCCAATAATGAAGGCAATTTGATGGTTATGCAGTATGCGGATATACCTTTAGACTTTCTACGGTATGACGATTCTAAGTTCTACCTCTTTTAAGGAATGCCTACTTGATTTTGAAGTCATTTCGAGGATTGGTTTAAATACTGGCAAATGTACAATCTTATGGCCATTTGAGGAGGACATTGATGCTAGGGATCAATTCTCTGGGTTTTAATATCTTAAAAGCAGGGGAAGCTACTAAGCTTTTTGGCCGCCCTTTGGTTGCCTGGGATAATCTCAAGGATATTTGGGCTCCAATTCTTGACAAGCTTAAGAAAAAGGTGGGACTATGATCCTCTAACAGTGGCTAATGCAGTTCTCGCCTCTTCCCATGTCTATTACTCCTCTATTAGATTATTGCAGAGGGGAATGGATATCCCTTTCAACCCTTGGATGCTTAGTTCTAGAGGATGTGGCGCATCTCTTCTTCGGCCCTTATTTTACTCATTTTTGGCAATGGTTAGCCGTTATTGTTGGATTGGATGAACATAATCTTAGTTGGCCCCAGGTAATTACTTCCTCTGAAAGAGATAAAATCTCTGCCACCTTAGTCAGCATTGCTCTGTGGGTAATCTGGAAACATAGATGTGATGTTGCTCTAGGTGGAAAAAGTGTATCTCTAGTGAAGATGAGGAATTGGTTCAATCTTCAGGTTGCCTTCATGGCTCTCTCCCACCATAGGAAAATGGGTACAACATATGATAGGAGGTTGGATAGGATTGGTAGGATCGAAGGATTTTATAGGTTCTTCAGATGTAACTAGGATGGACATGTTGTGGAGGAGCGGGCTTTACAACTGGCAAATCTTTCTGTTAGAGACAGTGGTGGTTTATAGGCTATAGAAGGTATATTTGGTAGAATTTGCATTCCTGTTGGTTAGGGGCTTGAGTCATCCTCCTTTCAAAGATGGTGCTGAGCTTGGCAAAGGTGAGTACTCTTGTTACTGTGGTATCTACTCTGAGCTCTCTATCTCTCTACAACGTAAGAAAAGTTGATTGGTTCCATTTAGTATCATGATGATAATGAAGAAGTTGAGGATGCCACCCTAATCTAACTATATGCCCACAACCTCTGTACATTTGGAAAAAAGATCGTATTCCTCTAAGTACATGCTTCCTCCTCTCTGAATATCTTTCTACATGCACATCAAGGCAGTTAAACAACTCTCATGGAATAGGATTGCTGATCTTATAATACTACATGCAAATGAGTTAAGCATGTAATCGAACCCCGGTGGTGGTACTCCTATAATACTTATTATCATTGGAAGAAGGTGGATATAGACAATGGCTAGTGTTGACCACTCCATCCACCCCTCCTGTGCATACTTTGCAGACGGGTTACATCGAGCTCTGGTATGACTACAACCTGTCGAAGTCGTAATCCTATGGTATCACCCATTGGGACTACTATGGGTTGCATATCCCCGGTCTGATGAGGTAGAAAGGGTTGCACCTCCCCTTCTCGAGGTCTAGTGGCTGCATGGCCAACTAGAGGATCGTGGTGATACACGATCCATACCCCACTGAACCCTTCAAAACAAGAGCCAGGCCAACACCTGCAACTCTTAAGAATTAGGGCGACACCCCTGGGGGGTGCACCTATTGTATAGGGGGTATGTCACCTGCGTGCAAGGGGTCGGCAAAAACCCCCTTGTATATGAGTTTGAATTTTTTCAGAAACCCCCTTTCCAGCCACATACAGTACCAAAATCGCCCTAAAAAACCCCCAAAAAGCTATCCCTAAGTACGAGTATAAAGGCAAACCCTTTTGTGTCACTCACATGGTTTGTACGGCCAAAACTATGTGAACCCCCCTTGGCGACACCATTGACCTAGGAGGTGTCGGATTCCATACTCGGCCCACGCGAAGTAATCGACTATAGGCCTAGTCTGCTACGGGTCCCAGTAGCCGCGCGCAGTAGGGACCTCCCTCCACTTTGCCACTAGCCTCGTTATGTGGAGCTAAGTCACTCATAGCCCCCGTAGCCGGGTAGATTCCTATGCAAAGGCCGCATCTAATAGGAACTAAGGGGTCTAAACTAGGAGCATCATATAGATAATGGCCACTAGGTCTCTACCCCCCTTTCCAATACACAAGAGATGCAAACATAAGATCAACTAACATCGTACATCAATATAAACATGATAAATAATGAAGATACCATCTAATCTCCATACCTGAATCTAGCTACTTGTTAGGATTCCTTGCTTAGGGTTCGAAGCTTAGACTGGGGTTCTAGGAAGGCTCTACTAGCAAGATAAGATACTAACTCATCTGGAATCCTAGGTACCAGATGATCTATCTATAAAGCTATACTGAATACTTGCTCCGGACGAACTTCCACCAACTCCTGGGGTCTCCATGACTTGCTGATGAGTCGGGTGGTTCCTCCTCCTTTTGATGAGCACACTGCCTCTTGGCTGTCGACGCAATGAATGGTGTTCGAAATGGAGTTCTGAGCGAAGAACGGGTCTCAATGCAGGTGGAGCCAAAAAATGGCTTAGGGTTAGGGCTAGGGTACTTATAGGTTAGGGTTCCATGTCATTGCCATGTGGCTCCAATGGGATACTTCCATGTCGCGGGTTCCCAATAGGGTAAGGCCATGTGGAAATGGCCTTAAGCTTAAGGTTGGCTAAGGTATGTGAATAACTTAGCCTGCTCCCTTTTCCACCCTCAATGGTGTACAAGGCTACTCAAGTAGACTTGTACGGTGATATGGCCCAGAAATATACATATTTATGGTGTATATTTTTGGGGAACGTCGCACCCCTAATTTGACACAAAACTGCAAAGAGTTCTCGATGAACTTTTCAATGGGCCAAAGGACGTTAAAAATAGAGATTGGATGCGAACTTATGCCAAAACCTAGCTTCCTCACTCACTGCCATACTCAAGAGTGCCTCCTCCTCAGGACCTTATGGAATCTAGAGGAAGCTTCTAGAATTTTAATGAATTTATGGAAACTATTAAAGAATCTCAGTGAATCTTATGGAATATAGAATAACTATAAGGGAACCTTTATACAATCCTTAGGAATCGAGGAGAATCTTAAGGGAATTGTGGATCATCTAGCAGAAGCTCTAGGAGAAGATCGGAAAACCTTAAGAGAATATTAAAGAATCTACAAGGATCTCAAGGAAATCTTACATAATCTCAAGCCTGCCTCCAATATCTCTCCCCTGATGTGCAATTTAATTAAAGCCTGGAATTCTACTTCCCCAAATTATGCTTTTGTTTCAAAAGACAAACTACATGGTGAAATGCCTATTTTTTGAAATCCAATTCTTGCAGATCATGATACTACTATGCTTGCTATTTGACACCCAAGGATTTGCAAGAAATGGACTGATGTAGATTTTATTTATATTAAAGATCCTTTTCTCTAGTAACAGGATCATCTCTTGGACTAAGCTAAAAGAAGTCATAAGGGGCACTTCTTCAGATAAAAAAATCTTCTTCTATATTAAGCATCTAGTGTAATCTTTCGACCATTCCAGGGAATGTGGATTGGTCTATTGATGGTAAGGGGGGATATAAAGTGAGAACTGTGTATAATGCCCTTTCTTGTAATGATGCTCCTTGTAAAGCTATGACTAAGTGGCCAATCAATGCTGATCAGCTCAAGACTTTATTTTATGTCTGGAATTCTTATTGTCCTCCCAAGATCTCTTATTTTATATGGCTTATTGCTAATGGCAGTTTGAATAATCTTTATTCCTTATCAAGGAGGAATTCTAATATTCCTGCTGGTTGCCCTATGCTTTGTGGTAATGATGAAACTATGAGTCATATCTTCTTCTGCAACGAGCTAAATGGGTTCTGGTCTTGGTTAAGTAATAAACAAGGTGACCTAGCAAACGCACTAATGACTTGCGTTTGCACTAATAAAAAGCATCTTTCAAAGATTCCATAAAATACCCTTAAATTTTGCTACTTCTGAGGGGTCATTTACAAAAAGGGACTTCAATTTATGATTACGAGTGTCGTTTTTAGGTCCTAGATTTAAAAAAATGGACGTACTCTTAATTGTAATGCACCAAAACAGATTCTAAGGTTAAAAGTTGAATTTATAAAACGTAAGTACAAACAGGAAATCAACTAAAATGGAAACACCATTCGAATCCTCGTAAATAGCAAAGTTAGCAAATAGCAAAAAATACAAAATGAAGGCTCTTAACCAAGGTCTAAACCGGAATGTGGGCATAAGCAGTGCTCATAGCATGGAAAAGATGTCACTATCAACCACTTAAAGGGATATCACAAGATAATAGGTCGCATGGTTTTAGGGATGGTCCACGTGAAGAGGTTCGGAATCGAAACAAGTAGGTTGGGCATGAAAAACAAGTAGGTTCGGGGAAAAATAAGTAGGTCGGGGAGAAACTTTGGTAGGTAGTGCCCATGCGCACATGGGCAAAGTTTGAAGTTGTCCTATGCGCGCATAGGAAGGATGTTTTTTTTTTCTATGTTTTTGCCATTTTCGTCTAAAAATCGGCTCTCTGCTTCCGCCTTTGTGTTCGAGATGCAACCCAGCCAGAGTTTTGCACCAGAGTTCGAGATGCACCAGAGTTTTGCATTGGATTGCAGCCCCAAGATGGATTTGGCGCTATAAAAGTAAGTTTTTTAAACCCTATCAGGTCAATTAAGATCATATCAGGTCGGCAAATATTTATTTGGTCTCCAAGATCATTATCAGGTCGGCCAAGCTTCTTTCAAACGACCAAATCTATCAGTTCATTCACAGGAAGCAAGAATTAGACGCATATGGGAGGTGGATGTAGAAAAGCTGAACCGTTATTTACACAAACTAGAAAATAGGGAGATTATTTGCAGAAGTTATAGGACAAGAAGGTTACAGAATATAACAGGAAGACATATAAAAATACTAAAGTTTGCTTCAATGGCAAGTTGAATCGGTCTGTGGGTTTGGAGGTTCAAATCCTCTACTGCCTTTATCTTCTCCTTTTGCTCTTATTTTTTCTTTGTCCTTTCTATTTCTAATCTGTGTTAGAGATCCCCTTTTGGGCTATGGCTGCTTACATTTGTGGCTATTTCGAAGCATTTCTGGCTATTCGGAAGCTTTGAGTGCTTCACATCATTAATAAAGCAGTTCTAGAGATAGATAGATATAGATAGAGAGAAAATGCTTTGCAGGACGCAATCTTGCATCAAAGCTCTTGCAACTGGAGCTTGTGCAGCATGATTATTTCTGCATGTTATTTCTGTATTTCTCTAACCTAACGTGAATTTATATTTTTGTATGAACCTTAACGTGTTCACATTCCAGTCTTACTTGCAGAGGTAAGAATATTTCTGTATGATTTGAAAATTTTGCAATTTCGACTCTAAAATCTTATTGAAAAGCGTGTATGGGACAATTTTGCAGATGAATTTGTTCCTTTCTCTTTTGTAAATAGAGTTTTAAGGTGATTTGGAATGTGATTTTGCAGGTGGATTTTGGTGATTTTGCAAGTACTTGAGGTAAAGTTTTAAGACAATTTGAGTGACTTCTTTTCTTTGCAAGCAATTTCTAGAGCCAGATATGTATACTTGCCCTGTTTTTGGAACAATTGCTTCTTTCTGGAAGCATGTTCAATTAATTTATGCTTTAGAATCTTACTTGTAAGGGAATATAGAAATTAATAATCTTTTATGAATTCTTACAAAAATACAGCGGTTAAATTTCAGCAGTTGGATCACCAATTACCGATTATAGACTTTGTTTGGGAGGTTAATTTCTGCCAGTGCCTCGATGTTCTCCATGCCCTTTTGCAATCCTTTGCATGTTGGCCCATACACATATGAGCAAGGTTGTTCTTGAGATGTGTTCTTAATTTATGTTTTAAATTTCAATTGGATCATGCTTGACTGCTTGCAGGTGTCTAGAATTTGGGAATCAACAGGTTTTGTATACTTCAGTGAGAACTAAACAAGTCTAGACAACCTAGCATAAGTGAGAATGTGATGGCTATGCACATATCGAGATGGACAACAAAAGAACAATTGCCTATGCACACATAGCACAAACAAAAGAACTTTTGCCTATGCGCACATAGACACGGAGAAATGAAATAACTTTTGTCTATGCGCGCATAGAAACAAATAAAACTTTGTCTACGCACGCATAGACACAGACAAACAAAAAAATGTTTGAAAAATACTTTGTCTTGTGCATAGACAAAGAAAGCCTTTGTGCATAGACACAGACAAACAAACAAATGTTTGAAAAATACTTTGTCTTGTGCATAGACAAAGAAAGCTTTTAAAAACAAATGCAATTGCAGATTCTTGAAGACCTTTAAAAGCTTGAGGAGGAGAAAAATGTTCCAGAAAGCAAGGAAGTTCATTGGGTTATAGCATGTTATGGTGCACCCATTTTGGGACATTTCAAATTACACAATCTTTGTACTTAGAATGAGCACATTACTCAGCATAATGGTCGTATATATGGATTTATTATCTACTTGCGTGTAGGCAAAAAAAATCTTATTGAAAGCTCTTTTTCATGATTATTTCACAAGCCTAGGGTTTTTAAGGGAATATAAATTGTGCTTGTCTATGCACGCATAGGCAAAGGCTATACACGCATAGAAAAATACTCAAATGCTTTACACGCCAAACAATATACACGCTCATCGATTCTGATACTAAAGAAGAAGTTCCTGCAAAAAAATGTCCCCTTGATATTAAAAAACTTTTGTGAACTATTAATTGGATTGATACTGTCATGTCTATGTGCGCATAGACATTTTTCTTTTCCCTTGCATTTTAGTGTTTTAAAAAAGTATTGTTCTTTAGCTTGACTTAGAGCAAAAAATGTCATCCTCTGTTAAATGTGTACTTTTTGAACTGAGAATTTTTTTTTAGTGCCCGTTTCCTTTAAAAAAGTAAAAAATAACGAATTTACGTGTTTCTAAAAAAGGAATCTGCAATTGCACCACAGGTCATTAGTGCGTTTGCTATGTCACCTTGTTAATAAGTTTAGCATATCTCATAATCAAGATCTTCTGTCCTTTATTCAATCCAATGACAAATTCATTAACACTATTATTCATTCTACTTTCTGGAATATCTGGAAGTCAAGAAATCGTGTTTTGTATGGGAATAAAAATCTTTCTATTTTATGGATTAAGCTGCATTTTCAGTTTGACATTGAAACTCTTGCCACTGCTCACAAAAAGAGATTTGGTACTAACTACGATAGGAAATGGAATTTATATGGAGAGTACAGGGGTTGTTTGCTTCAAATCTGAATGTGGTTGATTCTAATATTTTCTTCTCTGATGATCCTAGAATATCTTGAGTTCCTGCAAGGAGAAGGAAAAAGCAAGTTTGATAAGCAGTCTCCTTTTTGTGAACCTACTATCGATGGTTTGTTTGAGAATAATTTGGCAATGTCAATGGAATCAAATATGATGAGGGTTGGCTTGGCTCCTTATGATAATAAAGATAGTGAAGACTTATGGGCTGCCATCTTCTGCAGAGAGGTTATTCAGATTCATTATTTATGGTGGTTTTTGTTAAACAATCATTTCTTTTTTTTTCTTTTTTTTTTTTTGAGGGAAAGGGGTTTTTTATATTTCATTTAAGGAAAAAACATATTACAAAAATAGGTGTTCTGCCTGAAATCAAGGGGATCTCCCTGATTTAGACTGAAACCTGTACCTACAGCACTGATAAACAACATTCAGCCATATAAGTTATCTGATCATGTAGTGATCAGTCATAGTTTTGGTCCACAAAATTAATGACCATGATATAGATCAAATAGATATCGAAGTGAAAGCAGTCAGGCCATATCATTCTAGGAGACATCTACTAGATCTTGAATAGTAAGGTCCTCAACCTTTGAATTACCAAAGATCCTCAGCATCTTATCCAGCCTCCGAGCACTGAATTTGGTGTAGTCCATGAGGAGCATAACATGGGCTTCCCGTTTCTGCTGCCATTTGTGAAATAGATTGAGAAAAACCTGTTTCAGTCCATTGTGTCTCCATACCTCGTGCTTGTTTAGCATTTTCCTTATGGCTTTGGCATGGATCATCTCCTGTTTCAGCTCAATTAAGGTATCAGCCAGCTCAACACCTGACATCCTGGATTCATCATCAGAATCCTCTTCATCTTCAAACAACTTCACTGGTGCTCCCATCCTGAGAAGTCTCCTCTGGTGAGCTGTGGAGAATACCATCAAACTCAGTTAGTACTGTAGAAAAAAATTGAAAAGCACCATTAAACCTCCCGACTTTATCCCAATCTCTGTCATATTTTTTCCCTTTTTGTAATTTATGAGCCATGGCAGTGATTGCCAAGATGTCCAGGAAGGCATTTTTAAGGGAGATGAGATTGGGATTTTTGCCATTAATGGCAACCTCATTTCTATGTTTCCAAATAACCCAAATCGATAGGCTTCTTGTAGTTTGTATCAATTTGTTACTATGATGTAGAAAGTCCAGCATATTCCCTGGGCATCCTTGATTTAATTGTGAAGTCCAAACCCAAAAGTCCTCCAGCCAAGAACATTGAAAAACATGATTTGAACTTTCTTTCTGGCCACATCCCAAAGGGCAAGTCTCACGAACTGATCTGTCATATTTACTCCTGATTGCATTTGTATGCAGGCTTTGATGAAGAACCAACCAGGTAAAAAGTTTAATTTTCCTGGCAATATAACTTTTCCAGTTGCTTTGACATACTTTGGCTAATTTTCTCCTCACATCCCCATAGCCTGCTGGCCTTGGAATCCTGGTGATCCAGTAATGCCCTATATATGTCACTGACTGAGTAGCCTTCTTTGTTTCTAAGTGTCCATCTGCTAGAGTTGTTTGCTAACTCCCCAAATTCCTGTACAATGCCTGTCACTCTATGATATATCTTCTCATCCAAAGCTGACCCCTTAGTTTTTAGTTTCACTGTATCCCATGAGATCCAGCCTCCATCATCAAAAAGATCTCCTATTGTTTGCAGACCAGCATTAAACCACTGCATGTATTTCTGAGGATGAGTAAGTGCCAGACAATCATTTTGCTTTTGATTGAAACCAAAAGCAGGATGCCAAAAGAAATTTATCTCTCTGCATCGAGCATCTATCACAGGAGGTTTGAAACATAGTAGTGCTTGGTTCCATGCTTGAATTATCCTTCTCATAAGAGGAGAAGTTTCAGCATTAGAGGTCATTTGGAAGAAAGCAGAATCAGGTAGAAGGTGTTTTAAAGTGTGACTGCCAACTGGATGTGAATTATCCACCCAATAGTGAATCAGTTTTAGTGCAGGTGAAGGATTATGGCTGTGAATTGCTCTCCAAACCATCTTCCCTGCCAGAGCTTGTGCTTGGATAAATAGATCCTTGCATCCAAGTCCACCTTCTGTTCTTGGCTTTGTCAAATCAGCCCAAGCCACTTTGTGTGGACCCTGCCAAATGAATCTCCTTATAGCACTCTCTATGATGTTATAAGAAGCTTCGTCTGCTACTATTGCAGAGGAAAAATAGACGTGAGAACTGGCTATGACAGAATTGGCAATTTCCACCCTACCAGCTAGTGAGAGAGAAGTTGGGTAGAGCATGAGCTTCTTCTTAATTCTATTGACCAAAGGTTCCCAAAGGCCATGTAGTGTGCTGTTTAAGGCCAGGGGTAGACCAAGTAATTTGGTTGCCATCTTCTTCCCTACAACCTTTATTCCCATAACCTCTGTTTGATTAGTCTCACTAATGATTGTTAGTCCTGTACGTTCTGGTACAGGACTATTCATGCATACGACGGACCAAGTCAAGGCCAAGGATCCACAGCCAGGCACAGGTCAGTCGTTAAAGGCCCCATGAAAGACCAAAGCGGACCACCACAGTCCAAAGGCCATGCTGCCGCCAAGAGGGAGGCCCAGGACAAGTGGCGGCTGTCACTTGCTTTTGCGTCGGCGGCCAGTGATTTCGAGCATTTCAAGAGGCACCGCCAAAGATCCCTCAAAATCAGGCCTCCTTCCAGGAGTCGGCACCGAAATCAGTCAGAGTGTCTATATTGGGCCAAAGGCCATTGTACTATATATATGAGTCGAGCTAGCACATGAGTTTTTAGATGAGTTTTGAGTCTTGTCTCACTTCAGTTTTCTCTCGATTGCGAGAGTTCATGTATCTTCATTGACATCAAGGAAGTAGTTCTCATTATTGTCTCATTTGTTCTCTTTTGCTTTCTTTTCTCTTTTCCCTTGTTCCTTTTGCAAATCCCGCGTGACATAGCTCCCGGATTCTCCTGTTAGATCCAAGGGTCCTCACAGAGGGCTGTCTGGCAGGAGTTCCCGAACCCAGACCCCAAACACTGTCGCCGCTGCCGGGTCTGATCTTTCTTTTTCCTCTCTTTCCATCATGTCGGTTCGAGGTTTCACTCCTGAAGAACTTCTTTGCCAAACGGCGGCCCGCCTGGAGCGCCATCAATGACGCGAGGCTGTTCGGGACATGTATGATACTGCTTATGACATTGAGGGTGGTCGTGTCCGCTCCAGAGCTTAGTCGGCACCTCCTACACCTCGTGCTCATTCTCGACCAGGGTCTCCCCCTGTGTGTCGGCATTGTTCTCAACCTCAATCTCCCCAACATACCCCTGTTCAGCCCACGCCTCACTATTTCCAGACTCCTGAGAGCACCTATATCCATATCCCTTCAGGCCACACCCCTCAGCCATCACAACCTTCTTCACCTCCTGCTGGGGTGGGCTACCATCAAGTGTCCTTTGGCCCTCCCCACGTTCACGAATTTCAGTCTTCTCCATCCTTTCAGCACGCTCTTCTTGTTTACCAAACCACTGATCTCAAGCCTAATGAGGAGGGCTCTCATGACCCTTCTCCACCTGATGCTACTTTCTATGGACCACCGGGTTTTTCAGTCCCACCCCCTTGCTCTCAGTCCCAGGCTGTTCCACCTCTCTATGCTTCTGCATATCCTCCACCAAATCCACCTGTCTATGCTCAAGTTCCACCTTCATCTCCCACTCATAATTTGAAGCTGACTTATCCAACTTTTGGCAACACTAAAGGCAAACCTCTAGATCAGAGTGCTCAAGCCCACGTGGAGGAATTTGAAGCCTTGGCCATTCTGAATGGTCATGCGCAACCACAACTCAAATTTCACATCCTTTCGACCACGCTCAGAGGCGCCCCTCATCAGTGGTTAATGGCCAACAAAAGTCACTGGAAACAAAGTTGGAATGAAATGAAAACAGCATTCCTTTCTCATTATGGCACCACCGATGATGATCAACTTCTTCTCAAGCAACTCAATGACCTTCAGCAAGAGCCCACGGAGTCAGCAAGGGACTTTGCGGATCGTCTTCACATCCTGATCAGCAAACTTCAGGAGTACCCCACGCAAAGCCAGATTCTTGTCTGGTTTCTGCAGGGCCTTCCTCCTGCCATTCGACTCATGACAGAATACCTGCGTCCAAAGTCTTTGGAGCAGGCCATTGAATTGGTCAATCACTCGGTCAATGTTTCTTCTCGAGGTGTTGCTCTCACGGAACTCCCTTTCATGCCGCCCGTCATGGTTCCACAGAATTTTTTTCAGCCTCAGCAAACAAATCCACAACGCTCACAGATCTGGTGTCATATTTGTAAACATCAAGGCCATCTGGCAAATGAATGCAACTCCTCAAATGGACCTCCTCACTGCAAAAGGTGCAATATGTGCAATCACGCCACGGAGGAATGCACTCGTTCTCATCCTACACCCTTCAGGAACAAAATGGTTTTTCAAGTCCAGACCACGCCTCAACAACAACAGTTATATCAGCCTCAGCAATATCAAACTCAACAACCGCAGCAGTATCAACAAACGCCGCAATCTCAGCAGCCACGAGGACAAGGCAACCGTCCTCCCTTTGATCCTTCCAAGGCTCAATGTTATCATTGTCATGAATGGGGTCACACCACCACGGCGTGTCCTCAACTTCCTCAAGTTCAAGTCCAACTTCCAGGTTCAAATCAACCAGCTTCAGTACGTCTCACGGCTTATCAACTCTGGGTGGCCAACGGTAAACAGGGCCCTCGTCCTGTTTTGAGGAAGCCCCCTCGGCCGCCTCAACAACAGCGACCTCAACAGGCCGCATCTACCTCCAATCCTATGGATCAACAAGCCCAAGAGGAGATTTATCAGGCACTGAACCCTCCAGTCCAGCAGTCCAATTGGGTTGGTCTCGTCACACGTCACACACGGGCTTCACGCCCTTTGACCATCATCCCTCACGACACGCAACCCGCCTTTGCTGTAGAAACAGTCCCTCATGACGATGATAAAAAAGTTCACTTCGCACCTGATCTTGACAAACTCATGCCTCACGTCATGCCTAAAGTGAGACAAAGTATTCTGAAACTCATGCAGGCTGCGGAAGGTCGCACACTGGCAAATGTTCACGCCACCACTAGAGCTCAGCAGCATCAGGCAGCGCCGTCATCATCTACCGGCACACGCTCTCAACCGTATCCAAATATTGCTGCTGAGGTCGAGCTTCTCAAAGAAGTCTCCGCTTCTTTACCACAGACTCCAGCTCCACTGGACCCTGCGGACCCCTTTTCACATGTTCCTTTGGAACTTCAGGAAGAACTCGCCAAGATCAAGATTCCTTTGAGCCTGGCCACCATTTTGAAACTCTGTCCGGCTCTCAAAGATCAGTTACCTCTTCCCACGGTTCTGGTTGGAGCTGTTGCGACCTCAACACCCACGGTGCACGCCACGGTGGGCAATCAGCACATCAATCATGTCCAAATTGATGGTGGTAGTGCCGTCAATCTTATTACTGATAAACTCCGGAAGCAATTGGGCATCAAACAATTATACCGTGCTCCTTATGACATCAACTTGGCAAATGGCCATATCACGCGCCCTCAAGGTGTCACTTCTCTTCTCCATATCAGCATTGGTGATCTCAAATTCCCATTGGAATTTGGTGTTTGGAAAGCCGAGAAGATCCCGGTGATTATGAAATGCCGGGTTGGACGACCTTTTCTCCGCCAGGCTAAGAGTATTCATTACCGGGCCACGGGACCAACTTGTTATCACCGATGGACATCTCAATGCCACAATGGATCCGAAACCGGCAAATTGATCTCTGCCGAGAATGCGAACCTTCCATCTCGCATTAATCGACTCGAGGGAAGCACAAAATATTTATCATGTTCAAGCTCCACCCGCTGGTTCCGCCTCTTTCCTCCTACCCGAGTACGCCGATCCTTGGGGAGATGACGCCGATCGACCCGGTACGTGGCTGCTCTTTTGGACCCGTAGACCGCTTCCTCGCAAACCGCATTCAACGCCTTGATCGGTTTTCGACAAAGCACCTTCTTCTTGATTTGTTGATGTTAATGCCGCCATGAAGCAACCCTTGCTTGATGACACTCGCCAGCCTTTTTCTTCACTACTCAAAATGCCGCTCCTCCCGTCATGCTTCAACCTCTCTCGCCATCGTTTAAGGACACCACAGGTCGCTCCTCATATTCAAACTCCGAAGTGGAAATCGTGGACATTGGTAACAATCAACCCGGTCCGATTAGTCGCTCATCTTCCATCCACCTATAAAGCACGCGCGGTGACGCTGTTCAAGAAGTTCAAACATATTTTTGCTTGGAGTTACAAAGACCTTCGAGGTATCAAAACAGAGTCGGGGGAACTCACCATTCCTACCAAACCTGATGCACGCCCAATCTAGCAACGACAATATAGGCTCAACCCAAATTACCATGACCGCGTCAAGGCCGAAATTGACAAACTCTTAGCTGCTAGCCTGATTTATGAGGTCAAACACTCGGAATGGGTGAGCCCCATCGTCATAGCTCTCAAACACAATGGTAAGATCCGCGTTTGCGTGGACTACAGAAAACTCAATCAAGCTACGGAGCGTGATCACTTTCTGCTTCCCTTCACAGACCAGGTTCTTGAAGAAGTTGCTGGTCATGAGATGTACTCTTTCATGGATGGTTTCTCTGGGTACAATCAAATTTCTATCAAGAAAGAAGATCAACTCAAAACTACCTTCACCACCCCGTGGGGCACTTTTGCCTACAAGGTGGTCCCTTTTGGTCTATCAAACTCTCCTTAAACCTTTCAGCGCATCATGCTCTCTGTCTTTCAAGACTATATGAAGATAAAACCTTTTCTCCAGATCTTTCAAGATGATTTTTCAGCCTACAGCTCCATGGATGATCACTTGGAGAAGTTAGAGCTTGTCTTTCAAAAATGTGATGAATCTGGCATTAGTCTCAACCCTGAGAAGTGCACTTTCTGCGTCACCTCAGGCGTTCTTTTGGGTCATGTGGTAAGTAAAGATGGCATCACCACGGATCCTGCTAAAATAAGTTGTGTACTGAAGGCTCAAGCACCCTCAAATATCAAAGAGACACGTTCCTTCCTGGGTAAGGTTAATTACTATTCCACCTTCATACCTGGACTTGCAGCTATAGCTGATCCCATTCATAAACTAACGGGTGATGAATCCACTTGGGCTTGGAATCCCCATCCACTTGGGCTTGGAATCCCCAAGCCCTTCCATGTTCATGTTGATGTCTCTGCTTTTGCCATTGGTGCTGTTCTTTCTCAGGCCTATGATGAGCACACGGATAAACCCATCCGCTATGCCAGCCGGAAACTCAATCCTGCTGAGCGCAACTACTCTGCCACGGAATGGGAAGCCTTGGGCTTAGTCTTCTGTGTCCAACGTTTCCGTCATTATTTGTTGGGCAGCCAGATCAAGTTCTTTGTTGATTATCAAGCTCTTCTTTATTTAATCAACAAAGCCACGCCCACGGGTAGAATTGCTCGTTGGGTCCTTCTTCTGCAAGAATTCGCTCCTTTTGAAATTGTTCATAAGGCAGGCAAGTCTCATGTGGTGCCTGATTATCTTTCGCGCATTCACACAGATGATCCCTCCACGGTGTTTCGATGCCTTTCCGGGACGCTCAATTGTTCCCCGGTCACGCCCACGCCCCATTGGTTTCACAACTTTCAGCAATATCTTCTCACCGGTGCTCTTCCTCTCCAGACGATCCGACGCTCTCTCGAAAAAAGCTTCGCTCCGCGCCCGCCGGTTTCCAGAGAGGTCCGTGGATTACACCATGGTTGCAGGCCATCTATACAAACGCCGGTAAAGACATGGTCCTCCGCCGCTGTGTCCTCCCTCATGAGGTGCCCGATATTGTTCGACAAGCCCATGATGGGCTTGGTGTTGGTCATTTTAGTGGTGACGCCACGGACGCAAAAATTCTTTTGGCGTGATACTTCGCCCACGCTCTTCAAAGATGCCCACGCTTATGTTCGCACGCGCAGACGCCCGTCGCGCGGGGGAAGCCCACGCCCGCGACGCTCTTCCATTGACGCCGGCCGCCACGCCACTTCCCTTCAAAGAAATGGGGAATGGACTTTGTGGGGCCCATGGACCCACCGGGCGCGGCACACCCGCGTCGCTACATTCTCTTCATCACGGATTATGCTACCAAATGGGCGGAAGCTTGTGCACTTCCGCATAACACCGCTACCAAGATAGCCAGGGTTCTTTACACGCACATCGCCACGCTGCTTTGGTTGTCCCACCTGGAACTTGTTAGTGATCGTGGCGTGCATTTTGTCAATCATACCATCAAGGAGCTGACGGACTATCTTCACATCCAACACCGGAAGAGTACACCTTACTATCCTCAAGGAAATGGCTTGGCTGAAAGCACCAACAAAACTCTCATCACTGTTCTTAAGAAAATTTGTGATGCTTCGTCTGTGTTGGCAAGACAAGTTGCCTCTCATGTTCTTTTGGGCTTACAACACGAGTTTTAAAATTGCTACTGGCCACACTCCTTTCAAATTGGTTTATGGTCAAGAAGCTCTTATGCCCTTCGAATATATTCTTCCGACTCTCCGTTTCCAACTTGCTACAGCACATAATCCACCTGCTGCACTCAAGGAACGGGTTTATCAATTGGAACAGTTGGATGAACTTAGGCGAGACGCTTACATTCGTGTTCTTCATGGACAACAGTTGCAGAAATCATTGCATGACAAACGTCTTAAGACAAAAACATTCAACGAAGGTGATTTGGTTCTTCTTTATGATTCTCGTTACAAAAATTTTCCGGGCAAGTTAAAGTTCAGATGGCTTGGTCCTTATCAAATTATTCAAGTTGTTCAACCCAGTGTTTTTAAGCTGGCCGAATTAGATGGCACTCCATTACCTACTCTGGTTAATGGCTTTCGCCTTAAGCAATTTCATACAGAAGCTACAGACAGTTCTACAAAAGATGCACCACAAAGTCCTGAAACAACAGATAGTGACTAACAGCGGCATAATTATATTACTAGATGCAAATTACAAAATGTGAGCATTGCCCACTTACTTCCGCTATGAGCAGAGCTCTATGGGCAGTGCCCTATTTACAAAATCCTAAGATTAAAACCCCTCTACTCCGGGTTGGGAGCAGAGGTGATGCGGAGGATGTGGTAGTAGTTCTGCTCCGGATCCCAGCGCAGATGCACCACCACATCCATCGGATTGGTCAGAGGGTCGGGATGCTCAGCCATCCCACTGCACCAGCCATCCATAGGGATGCCACGGTTGTGGCACTTCCAGAGATCCAGACAGTTCATCTTGCAGGTGATCCATTCCAGACAATTGCTAGGCATTGTGCAGTTCTCGTTCAAACCAGCCGCTGCCATACTCATCGTCGCCAAGGGTATCTCATCTTCGCCCACTGCTCGTCTTATATAGCCCAACCGACGGGAATCCTGTCGACGTGGACCAATCAAAAAACTCACCGACGTGGTTGCAATGCAAGGCTGTTTCTAAATTGGAATCTTTTCTCCCGCCGCATATCTAGCAATGTACCTTCTGACGCCTTCGTTTTAATGATATCCCACTTCGAGTTGCCCGCATTAAATGACATTCCTTTTTTTCACGCCCGTCGAACATTAATATGTGTACCGTTGCCAGCTGTCACATCCGATCGTTCATTTACGTCACATCTCCACCGTTCATTGCTTCTCCCTTAACCGATTGGAGACTTAGCCAAATTTTTGCCTCTCAATCGACTCCTTAGCATCTCTCGCCACCTGGCATTATCAACGGTAGCCGTTTCATTCTCATCATGCCCCTTCACAAAACTCTTGTGCGCCCTAAACACCTTTTCGTCCTTCTTCGTCTTCGTCTTCCGCCCTCCGCCCTCCGGCTTCTCAAGCCAGTTCTTCCTGTTCATCTCTGACGCTCTTCGACATGGCTGCTTCACCCAAATTTCCTCAACTTCAAGCTTTTGCTCCACGGGATTCGGCTCTTTTTGAGTCTGTGACCTTCTCGACACCCACTTTTCGCGAAGCCCTCGTTGGTCCGAGTCGTGAAGTAGCGGAACGCCATGAGCTTTACGAATTCTCCCAACAGGACCTCCCTGCACCAAATCCGGAGCAATTGAAGCAGTTTGTCGCACATATTGTCAACAGCCCGGAAGGATATGCTACCACGGTCGATGGCACCACCATTTTGCTTACTCAGCCTCTGATTTCTGAGGTATTCCACATTCCTCTTAAAAAACCTTCTTTATCTTGGGCTGCCTTACAGGACCTGGATGTCACTCAGTTCGGCGCAGTTCCTTATCAAGCCAACATGCATCGCCTCACCAATATTGCCAAGTCCCATGACACTTTTGTAAAGTTTCTGTGGCACAAATTGCTTGGCTATTCTATCAAGAACACCCATATCAATAAACCGTTCTACAATGTTGTTATCACGACCATCCACTCCACTCACCATATTGATTGGCCACAAATGTTGTTCTTCAGACTCCTTCATGAAGTGGATCGCATTAGGGCTGCCCCCTCCTCCGTCTTTGAAGCCTCCGTGGGTGGCCATCTTCAAGCCCTCATCTGTCATTACCTTCCTCATCCTGGTTCCCCTTCCACATCTCGTACCACCACTCATCAATCTTTTCATCCTTCCTCAAAACCAACAAGCTGAAACTTCACGCCCTTCTTCTCCTGGTCATGTTCAACACAACGCCACGCATGTCACTGTCTCCTCTTCATCCACAGAAACCATGCCCTCCACTTCTCATCATGTTTCTCAGACATCCCAGACAAGGCAACAACAAGGCCCCGCACCTCCACATCCTCGCCAGCTCCTGTATCAATATCAGCAGGATGTTCAGGCCGTTGTCCTCAAGTTACAAGAATCCCAAGAAGTTCTCATGAATGGAGTTCAAGCGTCCCTGGAGGCATCGGATGCTGTTCACATGGATCTTCAAGCTGCCACCACGCAGGTTCAGACCCTGGAAGACAAGCTTCAAGAAAAGCACGAGGCTCTCTTACAGGCCCGTGAGGATCTCAAAATTGCACAAGATCAGAACAGCCTGCTTGCTGATCAACAGGCTCAGTTGCAGTCCACCATTCAGGAATTGCTGGAGCACGTCAAAGCCAAGGATAACCTCCTGGGTGACAAGGATAAAGACCTTGCCAAACTTAACACCCTGTATACAGAGCTTTCTTAAAGTTACCGCACTCACTTCCATGACCTTACAGAACGAGATGCTCGCGCTTTCCACGCTGACCAGTCAGCTCACGCCTATCCAGGATCAACTTACGGAGGCTAAGAAACAGAAAATCATTGATGATGCAGAGATTGCCACGCTTCGCCTCCATACTCCTGGGCAATCCTCTTCCCATGGCACGCTCTCTCATAAACGGGTCCGTGATCAGTCACGCCTTCTGCTAGAAAAGGAGAAACGGATCCGCGACCTTGAACATCAGCTTCAGTAAGCTGTTTAATCTGCCGAAGAGGCCCAAACTAAACAAGAGGGCTACATTAATATCGCTCTCCACATGTCTGTGGATTTCGCTACTCCTTCCAGTTACCTGGATTATGTGGTTGCCCGTCGCCACCTCTTTCTTCTGAAGTGGTACGCGGCAAATGGTCAGGTTGATGCCCAGATGCGCAGTGAGGATTTTCTCCGGATTTGGCCCGACCTTTCAGTTGAAGACAAAGGTCTACTCTGTGCCCTCTTAGTCTTCGACCTCATCCACTGTGAAGACCCTGATTTGATCACCTTCAGAGTTGTTCAGCCGATGGCGTACATCTTTCATGACTTCTATCTGGCTGATACGCAAGACAAATTCAGAGATGGGCCACATCAAAACTTTCAGGGCGACCCACAGGCTCACTGGTTGTTGTTGGATACCAACCCGTATTTAAAAGATCATGCTCAAAATCACACTCTTAATCAGGAGTACATGCCAGAGCTTGCTCATCATTTACCTCTATGGCAAGCCGAAACGCTGGAACAGGTGCGGAAGAATCAAGCACATCCAGAGGATCTTCCGTTTGCCCAAATTTATATGCAGCACTTAGCAGGCTACAATCAATTACGTGCCCTTTTGGACAGCAAGACCATACCCACGGGATGGGATAGTCCTCCTGTCTATACTCAGCTCTCTGCTTCTGATTGGGACCAGTGGTGCCGTGCTCTTGATCCAGACCTTGTTCGTGAATTCAGGGAGCAGGCTCAGCAGCCCACGCCAACGGGCATGGCTCCCTCTCCATATGCTTCACTGGGTGTCCCTCCATGCCCCAGATTTCTCACCTCCGACTGGCATCTTCCCTTTTGGACGAAGGTCCTGGAAAGCCACGCTGGGTGGACTCCTCCTCAGATCTCGACAGATCTCCGGTGGGATCCCCGTTTTGTCCGACGCTCCAATTGGGAGGATGGTGCCACCTTGGACCACACTGCAAATTGGATCTATATTGCCAATGAGCGTGGTTGGCAAAAGCCTGCTGATGCTGTTCATGGCCTTGATGCCTTCTTGCAGCATGCCGCCACCTCACCAGACCCTTCCGTTCACCGTCAAACCGACTTCTTTGCTGCTCTCAAGTGCATCCTGGTAAGCTCGTTAAATCGGCAGCGTCCCATCTTTTATTGTAATTCGAATGCCAGCGTCAGTGCCTTCGGTCTCCAGACCTGCCTTCTCATGGAGTGCCAGTTCGTTCCTTCTGAGGCCCATGCTGCCCTTGAAGACATGGTACGCTCAGGATTTCTCCTTGACGCTCATCCTGCACTTGGGCTTAATACTCCAGAAGCTCTTCAAGTACGTCAGGATCTCATTGGCAATTATCACAATGGTGCCCGTCCTCATTCCCGTGAGGATCACTTTCAAACTGCTGGATTCCCGCCCTTGGAAACACTTCCTCTTTTTCTTCACTCTGAGTGTCGTTTGGTGGGGGGGAGTGTTAGTCCTGTACGTTCTGGTACAGGACTATTCATGCATACGACGGACCAAGTCAAGGCCAAGGATCCACAGCCAGGCACAGGTCAGTCGTCAAAGGCCCCGCAGAAGACCAAGCAGACCACGCAGTCAAAGGCCACGCCTGCCGTCAAGAGGAGGCGCTCAGACAAGTGACGGCCTGTCACCGCCTGCGTCAGCGTCAGCGTGATTTCAGGCATTTCAAGAGGCACCGCCAGCATCCCTGCAAATCAGGCCTCCTTCCAGGAGTCGGCACCGAAATCAGTCAGAGTGTCTATATTGGGCCAAAGGCCATTGTACTATATATATGATGAGTAGAGCTAGCACATGAGTTTTTAGATGAGTTTTGAGTCTTGTCTCACTTCAGTTTCCTCTCGATTGCGAGAGTTCATGTATCTTCATTGACATCAAGGAAGTAGTTCTCATTATTGTCTCATTTGTTCTCTTTTGCTTTCTTTTCTCTTTTCTCTTGTTCCTTTTGCAAATCCCGCGTGACATAGCTCCCGGATTCTCCTGTTAGATCCAAGGGTCCTCACAGAGGGCTGTCTGGCAGGAGTTCCCGAACCCAGACCCCAAACAATGATGGAGCATTTATCCTTGTTGAGCATAACCCTGACACCTCCCCAAAAGAATCTAAAGCCTCCAAGAAATTTTTTAGGTTGTGATCATCTTCTTTCAAGAAAACAAAGGTGTCATCAGCATATTGCATGATGACAAAAGGTTCATTTGAGTTTGGGATGTTAAGAGCATGAATTTTCCCAACACTTTGCAAATGATGGGCTAGCTTTGTAACCATCTCTGCAACTATCAAGAATAGATAGGGTGCCAGAGGACATCCCTGCCTGACACCTCTTCTGCACTCAAACATCTTTGTGGGAGTACCATTAATAGTCAAAGCTGAAGATGCAGTGGCATTCATTTTCCACACAAAATTGTAAATGTCATCAGATAGCCCCAAGTGGTTCATGGCCCCTTTTAGAAACTCCCAATTTATTGTGTCATAGGCTCTCTTAAAATCTAGCTTCAGCATCATACAATTTTGACCAGAGAGTCTATTCCAATGAAGCCCTTCACTATCTCCAATGAAATTGTCCAAAATATTCCTGGTAGGAAGAAAGGCTGATTGACATGGGCTAATTGTATCTTGGAGAATTGGTTTGAGTCTGTTGGCAAGGATCTTGGCCACAGTCTTATAAGTGGTATTTGTCAGTGTGATTGGTCTCCAATCTCCAAGAACAGCAGGATTATCAATCTTAGGAATGAGTGCAATCTGACCTGCATTTATAGCTGGGTTCATGAAGTTTGCCTTCCAAACCCCCTGGAAAAAGTTTATCATCTTTCATTGATTTCCAAAATTCAACATAAAACTCTGGCTAGAAACCATCCGGGCCTGGGCTTTTTCCAGCCTCCATGGATTTCAGAGTGTCTTGGATTTCCCTTTCCTGTGGCATTTCAAGAATCTCTTTTTCACTGATCTGATTCTCCTTCCTGGGAATACCATCAAAGAATTGATCCAGCTTCCCACTATCTATCTTCTTTTCAGCAAAAAGATCTTCATAAGCATCTCTAAAATAATTCTCCAAATCCTTCTGATTGTCCAAGATTTTCCCATTGGGAGTGTTAACCTTGACAATCCCATTATTTAGCAGTCTATTTTTGGCTGCCCTGAAGAAGAAAGCAGAGCTACTCTTATCCATCTCATTTATGTATTTACACCTGCTTTTGATTGTCAAAGATCTGGCCTCATTTTCTTCTATTATTTTAACCTTCCTCTCCAAGTCTTCCTCTTGGATTTGAAGCTCTCTGTTATCTTTATCCTTGAACAGCATCTCCCTTACTTCTTTAATCCTGCTATAGACTTCTTGCTTTTCTTTTCTCCTCTGCTCATACCAGTTTTTTCCCCATTTCTTCACCCAACCTTTTATTGTTCTCATCTTTTCCAGAAAAAGTTGTATGGAAGATGTTCTCTCCACTTTATTCAAGGTGGAGTAGAATTCTCTAAATTCCTTATAAAAGGCCTTATTCTTGAGGAGTTCAGTATTGAATTTGAAAGGCACATTTGTTCCCCCTTTCCTACCCTGTATTGGTGTGGACAAGATCTGTGGGAAATGATCAGAAATGGAATTCCCCACATCATTACAAATGGTCACATTATCCAGACAATGAATGGTCTGAGTTTTCACATAAAATCTGTCGAGAAGGCAGAAGATCCTGTCATTCTCTTTCCTCTTATTTGACCATGAGTACAAAGTGGAAGATGGGGGAGGGATATAGCAGAAATTCAAGGTCAGTGTTTCCCAAATATCTTTCTCCTTCCTGGACATATTTATCTTCTTACCATATTTCTGCTCCCATGTTGGGGTATTGTTAAAGTCCCCTGTCATTAGGACATTGTCATATTTTTTCTGATCCAGCCATTTTACCATATCTTCCCATTGTTTTTCTCTCTCTGAGGGTTCAGTTGATGCATATACATTGATTATGGCCAGGGGTTCCCCTTCCACTTCTAAAACAACCACTGACCACCTTCCACTAGGATGACAGAAGGAGTCCAGTTTTTTATAGCCCTGCCACATGGTACATATGCCACCTTTGGTGCCATCAGCAGCAGTCCAAACAGCATCTCCACCTGGGAAAACCCAACTTCCTAATCTGGCAGCTTCAAAGGGAGGCAACCTATGCTCTTGGACTAAAATAATGTTTGCTTTCAAATCTTTAAGAGCCACAATAGCTCTTTTCCTTTTTAAGGGGCCTTTGATACCCCTCATATTCCATGTTACACACTTCATTATGCAGGGTAAATTTTCCTTGGTAGTACCCTCAAATTTTGTGCTGGGCTGCTATCTGAGAAATAGATTTTCTTATTTCTCTTTTTAGTGGTGGCAGGGGTATAAAAGATCTCCCTTTCCATGTCAGCAGGAGCTGAAGTAGGGATATTTTCCTCTTCAATATTGAGTTCTTCAGTTCCAGCAAAGGTGTCATCAACACCCTCAGAGCATAACTCCTCCAGGGGAGATTTTGTGAAAAAATTAGATTCATATTTTCCTTGCTCAGGGTCGACATTGACCAGGTCAGTGTTGTCAGGTTCAACTGTGCAAGGCACAATGTCTACTTCCTGATTCTCAACACTGTTTGGATCTTCTTCTTTTTCAATCAGAGCCATGAGTACATCATGTAGGTCCTGGTCATCATCTTTTTTGTCTGGAGAAGAAAAATCCATTTTATTGGGAGTTATGGGAGATGTATTAGACTTCTCCCCTTGGAAAAGTATTGTTCCTCCTGTTGACCTGTCTGAGTCAGTCGAATCAGGGTATTCGTTGACTCTGGGGAAGATGGGATCCACAATCCTAAGCGTGCTGCTCCTTTGGAGGTGTGCAGGGGTGACCACAAGTTTAGGATCATTCTCAATATTAGCTTTCATTTTCCCTTTGCTTTGGATAATCCCTTGGCCCATGGGGCTTATAAGACCTTCATTTTGACCTAGAGTCAAAACTATGTCTTGGCCAATGGGACTTATAAGTCCATTATCCATTGTTTCCTGTTCAATTTCTTGGCCCAAATTGGGACTTACAAGAACCTTGAACTGATTCTCCAATTTGCTGTTTGTTTCTTTCCTCCTCCATTCCCTATGTTGTCTCCTATCTTCCTTTTGTTTCAAGTCAGCTTTCTTGTTCTCCTCTCTCATCTGTTTCTTTTTCTGGATTCTTCGAGCACTCCCATTGGTGTTCTTTTTTCCATTTTTCCTATTATTAGCAGGGGTCCAGTCACCCTCCACTCTTTTAATACTTCCCCTGTTTGGTTTGTTGGCTGGAATAGAGTTCTCAGAGTTCCCAGAGTTTGCAGACCATGTGCCCTTACATACTCCCGTGTAATCTAATCCCACACACATTGCAAGGACTAGGTAATCCAAACCAATTGAGGTTGAGTTTCCTCGGATTATCAAAGAAATCCAAGTATTCAACGAATTTGGGTATGGGCTTAAGAATATCCAATTGCACCCAAACTTTTGGGGTCCTTTCTGGGATAATTTCACAGCCTATAAAATCTCCAACCTCCTTAAAGAGGAGTTTGAGGACATCTTCATGCCAGTAGATTGGGTTTAATCCTTGAACAGAGACCGCAGCCGGATGGAACAGTTGGCTTAGATTCTGAGGATCAAACTTAGGATTCCATTTCTGGAAATAGAATTGAGTGTTGGCCATGAACATTGTACCTTGTTTAAGCAGATGGGTTATTGTTCTGTCATTCCCACATTCCACTACAAAAAAGGGGAAATCAAGCCAATAAATTCCATTTATCTCCAAACCCCTGGTGATTTTACAGATTTCATTTTTAATGGTGGACAATTTGACCCCTTCGTGTCGGATGCATCCTATTACAGCTTTATGCTCCATTTCTTGAAGTTTTGCAGGAATCACAGCATGTTTGAGGTTAGGCATACCTCGGAACTTCGGTATCCTCTTCCTCCTCTGATCTTCAAGCAAATGCCTCTGCTCGTCATTAATTTGGTCCAGAATAGGCTGAGCTAAGTGGCTTTGCATCCTTGCAGCAGGAACACCATTTTGCATCCTCGTCACGGGTCGATTCTCCGTCATAGTGCCAATATCAACGAGAAAATCTCCCACTATAACTATTTTCCCTGTGTTCCCTGTATTTCCCTTCCCTAGGAGCCTGTCAATGATAGTTCTCTGCTGCTGATTTGACAGATTTCTGAATACCTTTTCAAATTCCATCCATGCAACGTCTGTCCCTTTCCTGTCAAATTCCTGTCCCTGTTGTCCCTGTTGTCCCGTGGATCCAAACTGCAGATCCGCCCCCTTGACATTCCGGCACTGTTCCCTATGCACCAGATTGGGCCCATTGGGGCCCATACATTCGATCCCCATCGAAGCAAACCTTACCACCTTACCTTAGTTCCTAGTGAACCCTAGCGCCATCTCCCGCTCAAGCGCATTTTTACTCCGCTCCGCTCCCCATTTTTTCCGTTCAACAATCATTTCAGCCTAACAGAAAGGCAACTATCAAGATACAGATCGATGTACTATAACCATAAGCAACTTGCAAATGTCTATGGATCACTGCTCTTACTCTTGGGAGATGTGGATACCTTTCATCTCTTTTACAATAATAGTTGGCCTGGCAAATCTTATACTTTTGGAACAACAGATCCTTTAATGCTTACTTCAATTCTATCTTCTTTGGTGAGCCATAGACCTCTGATTTGCCCATGGAGACTCCTTTAGGCGATCTGAGATATTTTTTCACACTCCGAATTTTCCTTTTGTGATATGTTCTTATCTGAATTTCTATCTTGTTTCACTATTTTGGTTGGATTGTACTGTGAACAGGAGATCAACATGTGACAATTTGCTACTGACATTATATGTCTCTGTAAGCTAGTGAGACAATGCTGGGATGCTGCTCTGAATGTTGAGGACCTCTCTGCTACACAATTTACTCATCATTCCACTCTATTTTTGGATATTGCTGGAATACAGTATTTATTTAGGCTATGGTACTTTATAGTGATTTTTCCCTATACTTTCTTTCTTCATGCGTTGACTTCATTAAGCATGGACTTTGCTTTGTATTTGAATTTTTATAATTAATGACAAAACCAACTCTCACTCTAAAAAAAATAAAATCTTACATAATCCAGGGGAATCTCCATAGGACCTAGGAATCTTTGGGAATCTTCATAAAGTTTTACAAAATTTTAGATGTAATGCCGATGAATATTGTGACATCCTTCAAACGTCCTTGATACGAAGCTATCCAAGAAGCTCTCAACATGGAATCCCTTAGATTTTAAGAGAACCTGAAAAACATCGTCCAATTCACTTAGTGAGTTTGATTTTGATCTTGTAATGGACCCATGGGAGCCGCTCGATTAGATCTTGGTATGGCATTTCTTGATGCCACCATAAAAGGATGGGATGGATTTTCGCATAAACACCCGAATGTCTGGCCAGTTGGTTAGGCCGCAGTGGTTAAGGAACGTTACATTTGGTATCAGATCAGGGCTGGAGTCTCCATAGGGGCATGCATGATTTGGATACCCCTTAGACGCTATGGTCTTGGACACCATGGATTGGTGTGATCTATGGTTAAGCTCAAGGACAAGCATAGTTCTAGCGGGAGAGATTGTAATAGACCCATGGGAGACCGCTCAAGTAGATCTTGGTGTGGCATTTCTTGATACTATCATAAGAGGTAGGATGGATTTTCCATATTTCGCCAGTGGCCAGTTGGTTAGGGCGAGGTGGTTAAGAAATGTTATAGATCTTGCCTACTAAGGTGGCATTTACTTGCAATGCAAATTTAATTTTTTGGACTCTGACTTCTTAAATCTATTAGCAGTCAGTCATTAATAAAATCAACCCCCTTTCCTGTTGAAATGCTCGTACAAAAATTTGATGATAGTTCTTGGAGTTCAACGACTATCTTGCACTCACACTCTTTATCTGCATCTATGTCCAACAATGAAAGTGAAGCAAACAAACACATTGCTTTCACAGTTTATCAAAGTGCAGTTTCATCATGTATGGAACTTGGTTGGACTATAATATTGTTGCTTGCCATCGTATTATTACTTTTTTATTGTTGTTTTTTTTATCATCATACTCTTTGCAGAATCAACATGAATGCAGATCTAACGAATTATTCAATGATGCAATACACTATGTCAAGTTCAGAGAAAGCATTTTAAACATCATCTTTTCACTCAATTAAACAACCAACAATTGGCCTCATATTCTGGGTGAGACCTCTTTAATCTTCTCGGTGGGCCGAGGCATTAGGCAGGGATGTCCGTTGGCCCCCTTCTTGTTCACTATAGTGGCAGAAGCTCTCTCGCAGCTTTTTCAGGTGGCAATTGCTGACAATGTGGTGCAAGGTCTCCGCATGGATGATGGGTCGCAGCAGGTTTGCAGTCAATTTGCGGATGATACATTCCTCTTTCTTCATGCAGACGAGTCCAATCTCCAGGCAGCCAAGAATATTTTGGATGCCTTTTCTTTAGCTTCGGGATGCTTGCTTAACTGGTCGAAGTGCTCGGCCATGTGGGTACTGGAGGAACCTCCTCCTGCGCGGGTTGAGTCGGTTCCACGGGCTCTAACACCGCCACACCACAAACCGCCAAACCTGTTAGGCATACCATTTGGCTTGGACATTAATGCTAGGGCAATTTGGGCGGAGACATTACAGAATCTTAAGCAGCATTTGAATTGGTGGAGGGGAAGTAAACTCACCATGGCTGGTAGGATTCTGGTAGCCAAGTCAGTGCTCTGTAGCACTCATGTTTACGCAGCCTCCTGCATACTTGCCCCGAAAAAGTGTGGTTAAGGAGTTGGATGACACCATTCGCAATTTTGTTTGGGGAGGGAATGAGGAGGGGGCTACTGTGAAGGTCGCATGGTGGAAGTGTGCGTCCCCGCATGTGCGGGGGGGTTTGGGTATGCTTGATGTGTCGTTGCACACGAAGGTTACCGTGTCGAAATTCATCCGGCGGTTGTTGCGCGAGAACAATCCCCCGTTTTGCTCTGTTGGCCTTCATCACTTCGTCACTCTATTGTGTTTAGGAAGCCAGGCTATTCCTACTCGGTTGCCGTGGGCTCGTTTGAGGATTTGCGGCCATTCCCTCATGCTTAGCCTTTTCTTAAGGGTCTCGTGAAGGCACGGAAGGTGGTCAAGGTTCTCTTTTCATTGGACCCTAGCAGATGTATGGTAGCCTCATCGCCCTTTCTCGGGTACCCTTGGACTCTGCATCTCCCTTGGCCTCTTCCTTACACCCGTGTACTCGGTAGATGGATTGCTTTGCGGGGGTAACATCCATCCGTGGATCGGTATTGGGAGGGTCATCTGGCGCCATGGGAGTTTTTAGGAGAGATTTGGCTCATGATGGGACATCTGGACTTGGGCGAGAATTGCCAATGCTATTCCATTGCGGTTGTCTTCTCAAGTCAATCGCGTTTGGAAGTCGCATAGTGGACTTGATGCATCTCGGTTTGTAGCATCGGCTTATGGGCTCCTAGCGCTTCAGGACCGTTGTCCGCCGGATAAGTGGTCACTTAAGCTTCCAGGGGAGTAAGTGGCCCGCCATGTGGAAGTGGGTGTGGAATACATTGCCTCCTCCTAAAATCCGTACCCTTTTGTGGCGAGATCTTGCACCGTAGCCTCGGGGTGAATGTCCGAGTCCACGAGTTCAAGCCCTCGTGTAGCGTAAACATGCCCTTTATGTGGGAGGCGACGTGAGACCATTGGGCATTGCTTTGTCCTATGCACCGCAGGTAGGGGCAGCTTGGTCCCGGGTGAGAGCCCTCTTTGGGACTTCATTATGCGGTCGAGAAGATTCTCTTGGGAGTCCTTCCTAGCGGGTGGGCGTGGCTGGCGGCGCGCGTTTCATTTATCTGAGCTTGGCTTTTGTGGCTGATTTGGAAAAGACGGAGAGCGAAGGTCTTTCAGAATGCAGTGCTTAGCCCTTTTCGGTTGGTTCCGATCTTGAGGCATAAGTTGTGGCAGGCGTACCAAGTCTCAAGCTTGTCTGGCACAGTTAAGCGGGAAATTTGGTCGACATTCCTACAGATTGTGGATCATGATGGACACTTCATTTCTTAGCACCACACTTATCATTGTACTTGATTGCATTCTAGTGGTTTAATATATTCTTATATTCTTCAAAAAAAAAAAAACAATTGGCCTCATATTATAGTCCCTAAATAACAAGGAAATTGTATATGTCTAGACTAGATCAATTAGTTGGCAAAGTGTGGACCCGTACTTGCTAGTGGCCCTTATTTTTAGCTATTCCAACTATGGCGATTGAGAAATGACACAGGATAATAAATGGCACTAGGGATTTGCTTTTACAGAAAACATAGATACATGAACAAAGTTATTTCAGGACAAAAATGCCCTCCATTCATGAGCATATTATTATATGTGTTAAAAACCTAAGCTTGCTTTATCTTAGCCATTTTTTACTGCTAAAAACTGCACAAGTTAAAAACCTAAACTTGCTTTATCTTACCATTTTTTACTGCTAAAAAAACTTCCAACTTACATCATGTAGCATCTTATGAGCTAAATCATTTATTATATTTTGCTCCACCAGATAGTTCTGTTGTTGTGCTTCAGCTGTGTGAGTCCTCTGAAATGGTGATTCTTAATGGTAAACTAAATTTCCTTCTTCTGGGAGCATTCGACCACAGGAGGCTAGTGTGGTAGACTATCTAGCGGGAGAACCTGCTTGGTTGAGACTTGTGGAGGGCTTTTGGGTGGAGGCAGAACCTGAGTCAGACCACGCTGCTTTAAAGTTTTATTTGTCTATAAAGTTGTTTAAGACAACCGCAAAAAATGCTCGGCAAGGTAAGTTGAAGTGCAAATGGAAAAAGGCAGTAGATTACACTATAGAAATGGAGAATGCTCTCCAAGCAATTGATTGGTCAGGAGATTTATTAGTAAAAAATGCGTTGCTTATGAATATATAATATATAATGTCAGAAGTGGCAAATGGCAAAATCGAGATACTAAAGGCTTTGCCATTGAGATGCTTAAATGGGGAGGGGAGACTCTGGCATGGTTGATAGACGTGGATGTGGGAGTGGAGGTTGGTGAACATCTTCTGAGACTTTTGCTTTATGCTGATGATGTGATACTTGTTTCTAGGACAACAGCAGGTTTGCAGCGCTTGCTATATGTACTTGAGCAGTTTTGCAGAAAAACTGGCATGAAAGTGAATAAAACTAAGACTGAAGTTATGGTTGTTGGCTCTCGAGAATCGGGAAAACTCTGGAACAGGTAAAATAGTATAAATATTTGGGGATTGAGTTCACTAATGATTACAAATGGTCTATAACGGTAGGGAAACGAGTGTCTGTAGGCCTCCGTGCTTTGTATTATTCTCTTAGTTTGTGGCGACAAAGAAACATTTGGTGTTGGTCTCTTAGGAGGCTTATGTTTAAAGTGATGGTGCAGACAGTTGTGCTTTATGGTTGCTAAGCTTGGGGACCAGGTTTGGCCAGGGCACAGTGGATGGAAATTGAACAGGTGCAGAAGAGATTTCTGCTAGAAGAGCTGGGGGTAAAAGTCCAAACTCCTTATGAGATGTTATTAGCAGAGGCAGGATTATATCCGTTGGAGGTGGAAGTGTTGTTTCAAACTCATACCTACTACCAGTACAGAGCATGGATGATAGTAGGATACCTAAGCAGGCCTTGATAGAATCCCAAACACAGCATCATGCAGGATAGCATAATCACATTGTGGATTGGGCAGCTTTCTGGGGTATGGATTATGATGATCTCCCAGATACAAATGTGGGGGGCATTACAGAAGATGTGGCCAATCGGCGATATTGGGGTAAAAAGAAATTTCTATAGACAAGAAGTTAATGCTATGGTAGCATATGGAGAGCAAGCCTACCTAAAGATGGAGCTTAGCCGGAAAAACCGGCAATTAATTGCTAAATTAAGACACAGTTCTCACTCTTTGCAGATTGAAAAGGGACGAGAGCAAGGGATCCCAAGGGAGTTGCGTTTCTGCCCATGTTGTTTTGAAGCACAAGTGGATGATGAAGACCATGTGTTGATTAGATGTTCGGCCTTTGTGCATATCCGAGAAAGTCACCATATCACGTGTAGCTCCTTGTCAAATCTACTAGATCTTTCTCCATCGAATCTCGGAGCATATCTGTATGAATATTTGAAATCTATAAATGAGCTATTAGCTCTATTATAGGATGGCTGGAAACTTGCTCACCCAAGGGTGAGCCTTTGTTGATTAATACTGTTGTTTCTATTTTCGCTGATGGACCTGGGGGTCTGAAGGCATGACAATAAATAAATAAATAAATTATTCATTCCTACGTTAATTCTGAGTGTAACAAAGAAAAATATCTATAAACAGAATCGAAAGGCTTCTTTCCCTAATAAACTAATGCCTGGACTCATCATAAAGCATGAAAAGGAGGGAACTACATACAGAAAGCATTAAAAAGAGGGAACTACAACCACTTATACTGACAAAGCACATCAACAATGGAAAGAGACATACAAGCTTTTAAAACCCTAAACCTGCATTTTGGAAATTACAACCAGATTCTATTTTCACATTTGTCGGTATTGCTATCTCTGGTTAACTACATGCCCTGGACTCAGATCAGAACAACCACTCGTAAGATTTTTATGACAAAGCAACCTAAAATTCAAAATAGACCAAACATTACAACCAAACTCTATTTTGCATATAAGATATGGTAATGGTACAAATCTGTACCAAAGTATACATTCTTTTAAGAAGAACCATGCATATCTGGTTCAGGTTCAAATTGAACCATCAAAGATCTGATGCAACAACCTTGAGCAGGCTTCAGTCTGATCTACTTATTGAAGAAGAATCAGCAAGCGGACCAACTTCCACAGCTCCATCAGGGTTTTCTGTCCTCTCTACAGCATCATCATCAGCCTTCATGGCAAACTCAGCATTGCCAAGGCCAAACTCAAACATTCTTTGTCCCTATATCATAGCATCTAAATTGCTTGAGCTTTTCTCTAGCTTCTCATTATCTCTAGCAACATCACCAGAATCATCTTGCTTTAATTCATTCAGAGCTGTAGAACCAGCACATACAGCTATGTGCTCTCCATTGCCGAAGTATCCTTCAGGTACAACAATATCATGAGTCTTCCCCAATACAGAAGTTGCAGCTTCAGGTTCCATAACTAACGTTTCATGCTCAGGCTGCCATTTATAGGACAAAACATCAGCTGCAGTACTAATGCTTGCATCTACATGCTCCCCATTGCCGAAGTACTGTTCTTCCAGTAAAGCATCATGGATCTTTCCCAATTCACAAGTTACACCGTTTGGATCCATGGCTTGTTGCATGGCTAATGTTTCAGGCTCATGCTGCCATTTATAGGACATAATATTACTGTTATTCACCAAGTCATCGGGGAACAAAGCTGCACCAACATCATCCTGTTTTATATCAGAGGGTTCCATGTCCATTGCAGGCTCCATTTCATCAGGTGTACAAGCATCATGATCCAGCCTGCCCAATGCTACACCATCTCTGGTTTTTTCATCCACTACATTGTTGATCAAACTAGAGACAAAAGCTTTAACTTGGTCTTCAGGGGTACAAACACCGTGATCCACCAGATCCAATTCTGTGTTTCCTTCATTATCAACTGCATTGCTGACCAAAGCAGAGACAAAAACTTTATCTTGCCCCAAAGCAACAGGCTGATCGACCTCTAAATCAGATGCAAAATCACTTTGTAACCTGGTCTTATCTTCAGCTGAATCACTGGAAGTTCCCAAATCAACATCTTGAGAACCCATTGATGCAAAAGTATTAGGGCAGGATTCTACAGGTTGCTCCATCTTAGGAAGACCTCCTACTGGAAGATCCTGTTGAGCTTTATATACATCATCAAACTGCACCGATTCATCTGGTAAAGCATTAGCATGCTGCACTAACTCAGAAGTTACACCCTTTGCTTCAATCTTACGAAGACCTAACGAAAGATCCCGTTGAAGAACTTCGTATACATCATCAATCTTGACCAATTCATTTGGTAAAGCATTATCGTGCCGCACTAATTCAGAAATTACATCCCCTCGTTCATTCTCTAGCAATTCATCTGGTAAAACATCATCGTGCTGCACTAATTCAGAAGCTACATACTTTGGTTCATTTTCTACCATCTGCTCCATTCTTTTAGGATCATATCCATCTGCCTCCAAAGCAAGAGGCTCCAATTCACAGCCTACAGCATTTGGCCTTGGCTGAGCTTCAAATTCAAGCTGTCTAATATCCAAACCCACAGTCAACATATCATCACTCTCACTTGATACAAGGGCTACACCATTGGGCCTCACCTCACACTCTTCAGGTATAAAATCAGATAACTCAAGCTGCCTTCCATCAGGATTCACGAATTCATGATATACTGACGGCCCAAATTCATCAGCTAAAGCATCATAGTTATTAACAAAAATGTCAAGCTGCTTTTCAATGGAAGGCATTGATTCATGGCCTAAAGCATCATCACTCTTCAGTGGCTCAGGAAGGCCTATGCCATTCGCTCCAGCATCACCATTTGCATTGGGTTCCTCTGATCTAGAGACAAGACTTGGCCCTGTTTCATCAGCAACATTACCATCTACCTTCTCATCAGGAACACTCCTATTTAGTCTTGTCCAATCAATGGCTGGGTCACTTGAGGCCATAAACCCCTCACTTTGAGAACCTGTAGAAGAAACATGATTAGAACTTGGTATCAAATAACACAAAGCAGCAAAAAAAACGGTTACTTACCTTCCAAATTAACATCAATAGTGATCTCCACTTCCTCCCTTGCCACCATCTCTACATCAATCAATGGAGATGACAAATTCACTGATTTCAAGACATGCTCACCCAAACCAGATACATCAGAAATTTCTGGTGCACTTAATTCTGTCTCCGTATCAGATACTAAAGCAAGGGAAGTATTTGGCTCCAACTTTAATTCATTCACAGTTGAAACCAAACATGATTCGTCTATAGCTAGAGTTGGAGTTGGAGCCAAGCCTTTACTTAGTGGCACAGAAAGAGGGCAGACTGGAGATGCCAGGTTAAGAAAACCATGCTCAATATTATCTGTAACAGCTAACTGGGGAACGATAACCCCAGAACTTGAAAATTCAGAAGACCTTGATTCAGAAGGACTAAATGATTCCTCTACATCGGAATGGGTGTCCATCTTTTCAGTTACAACCTGATCCATACTAGAAACTGGAGAATCTGTCATATTAAAAGCATGCTGTAGGTCAACAGAAAGAGCCAATTCATCAATTGATACTGAAACGTCCACCTCAACAGAAGGAATAGGGAGAGGGATCTGTGTTTCAACGTCAAAAACGTCAGATAAAATCTCACCAGGTAGTAAATGAGCAGGAGTTATAGTAGTATTCGAATCAGTAGGCGTTTCAGATCCTGAAGACCACTGTGCATTACCTGGAACAGCAGGCTTGATATCTAATATTGGCACAAAGTCTGTTTCACGAGGAGACTCACATACATCTAACAGTGAAGAATGAAGTGAGGTAGCAACCTCATCGGCTAATACCCCAGTAACAAAATGATCAGAGGTGTAAGACTCAATTACTGATTCTTCACATGTGACCAAAACTTGCCTTGCAGATTCACTTACAGATGCTTCACGTGTAACTAAAACTTGTGTCGTCAAAACTTGATCATCTAAGAAAGGAGCAAAAGATTCAGCAGTACCTGATTCAATCTGAACAGGCAGAGCTTCTGCATCTTCTATATTACAAGGAACAGCCATCTCATTAGGAGAAACAGTATATTTAGATTCATCAACTCTAGAAGAAGCAAAAAGAGGGGGTTGATCAAGAGGTATGGTAGGCAAGTCCATGGCATCAAAAGCAGGAACTGCATTAACAACATCAGGATCAGAATGTGGTTCTTGAGAAGGAGATATCCCAAGAACCCTAGGGCTCGGAGCTTCCTCGCCTCTGGGAGGAGTCTCTGGACCCTTAGGGCTTACCGGATCGACCCTTTCCTCCTGCTCCGGCATTTGATCTTGCAGATCATCAGCAACCCTAATGCGTTTTCCACCTCCTAAATCTTGCCAATCTTCCAAACCTTGCGATCCATCCCTTTTCCCGCTTCCCACCTTTTTTTCCAAGAAATGCCCAGAATCCTGAAAATGGACTGATCGGCCCCCATATGCTTGAGCAAGCTTTATGGTTGCAAATCCCACAGCAACCAAGCTCAGAACTGGGAAAAAGAACACCGATAAGATCAACAGAAGTGGGGAAAGCAAAATAAGTACAGATATTATCACCGGAGCTAGAAATAGACAGAACAAAGGGTTTGCTCTTGCAAAAGAAAGCAGAGCATTGGCCATTGCTGGCAAAGAAAAGGATTATAGTTCAAACGATTTCTGGGTCACAAAGGGTTAGTCGAAGAATGCAATAAAAAAAACGGAAAGAGGAAGTTGAAGCTGAAGAATCCACCAGAGTGGAAATGCAAATATGGGTAGAAACGTGGTCGGAACGAGCAAAACGAAAAGAAGAATGTTGGAAGTGAAGATCGACTGGGAAGAAAAGGGATTTGGCAACCGACTATTGGCCAAAATTGGAAATAAGAGATTCGCGGCTGATTGATCGAGGACAGCAGGTGTCATCAGAATGATTTTATACCACCATGCAAATTGCATGCATTTTTAACGCCTATTTTTCACCATGCCCAAGTTTAATGGTAGGTTAGGTTTCCTTCCATTCATCAACCTTTTTCAGGCATGAGAAAAAATGTTTTTGGAATTTATTTTAAATGATTTCCCTAAGATTTTAGAGGTTTTGGCTGCCGGAAAGAGATTCCGATTCTCCAAAAATCGACAAAGAATTTTGGCTCTAATTTATTTTCTAGATTTCCCCTTTAATTCCACGAATTTATCTATATATCCATGAATCCGGATAGCATGAGATACGCCGCCTCCGATGCTCAAAAATCAGGATGTGTTTTTGAAAATATATTCTCTGTGGGCATGGCTTAATCCGATCCTAGATTATTTTTGTTAACATCGTGCAGTTACAGGTGGTGATAAGGCATGTAGCTCCAATTTGCAGGTTACGGTATGTGATTTCTCTGGTTAATTAAAGCAACTTGCTAAGCCGATTCTTCTATATAGTCTCTGTCCTTTTGTTGCCAGTAGACACTGCTGACAGTCAAGATCTTGCCTTGGGCTATCAAAATCCCGTCCTAAGGTGTGCGGCAGAACAGGTATTTCCTTTTTCTTATGGCTCCTAATTTAGCCCTTTCCATCTCAGCATGCATGTCCGATCCGGCAAAGAATATCAAGCCACAAATCGAGGAGAAATTGGTGGCACCGCCCATATTTTCTGTTATTTGCATGTCTTGCAAACTGACATTCAAAGGATTTTCTTAGGACGCCCCCATCTTTCAAAGGAATTTCGTGGGTTTTGCACAAGCCGGATGGAGACTATCTGCCCGAAATCAATCTGCTTGGATTGCAACTTGGGAAAGCACAGTTGTTGTGAATGAGATCTGGTCCCCAAAAATTAGAAGCTTCCATGGTAGGATGATTTTTGCTTGCAAAGGAAGCTGCAGGATTATACCATGGGGCATGCATGGCAGGTATTTTGAGAGATCGAAGACTTGAGAGAGCGAAGGGGTTGCTGCTTCAGCTTTAATATTTCTAGACGTAAGAAGCCATAGTTTCCAAGGGCTAGCAAGTAGCCCAAGTTTTTGTTGTTCAAGCAAGAAAAGTTTGTTTTACTGAGCCTGACCTTCTCAATGCCGCCGTGAGATTTGTTTTAATTTCAAAATCCTAAGCCGAATATAAGGTAAGCTTGATTTCTATGATTTTCTTGCAATCTGGTGAAATTTTGTAGAATATTTGATAGTGAACCAGCTGAAATCCTTGCAAGGCATTGGTTATGGGTCTAATAGGTTTCTAATGCTTTTAGTGAAGGACTTTTGGTCAATCTGGTGTTGTGGACGTAGTTCATCATGATGCGATGCAGTATGGATGTGCTCATACACAACTCTCTGATTTGTATGGACCGTTGGTGCAAAGCTATTCTACTCAAAACACATTTTTAGCGAGAAACTGTAAGCGTATTTGAGGAGGATCTGAACTTTGTTGTAGAAGCTTGACCGGGTTGGCTTTTTTAAGATAATAGAATTCTATTGAAGTATGTGGCATTTGGACTACCTCAGCCAGGCTATTCAAATATAGTTTCTCTGGATGTATTGAGAGGCACTTTCACCATTTCTCCAAATGTATTGAGAAGCACTTTCACCATTCTAGGGTCAGTCTCACTGTGTATTAAAACTTCCTGTTGTAAATGCATTTATATATGCTAAGTCGATTCGTTTGTCTGACTATCGAAATGACTGTGTTGGTGTCTATTTAGGAGAAACTCAAAGATCCATGCAAAAAGGAGGAGATAACAACATTTGTACCAAAGGTTCAAAGGTTGTAAAGCACTAAACATAGATAGCAACCCGTTCAAAAAGACTACAGAATCTTTTGTCAACATGACATTGGGCCCTTTTCAATACTGGAGCAGAGTACATGCTTGGCCTACAACAAGCATTTGGAAGCAAGTAGGTGTTCTATTTAATTCTATACAACAGTTTAATCATACTTCTTTATCTTTATTGCCTCACGTTTTAGTCTCAAAAAGAGACGAATGTATATTATGGTGTTGCTTTGGCTTGCAGATAATTTTTGTTGTGCATAAATCATCACCTTTAGATCTCTATAATAAGTTGTATTTGCAGGGCTCGTTTTCCTGCGCCTTGCTATTGACATGCGCCTCGCTATTGACCTGCATCTGAAAGACACTAAATGCATATGGATAATAAGGTTTTAGGCAAGACAACCCATGTGCATGAAAGGTAATTTAACTCTTACAGGTTGTTTCACATTGTTCTCGGGTAAGAGGCTTTTCTGTATAGGACATCACTTTTCCTATTTGGGATTTACATTACCATGGGTAGTAGGTTCATCTGTTTCTTCTTTATGTTAGATGCCAATGGCTTGCATTAGATATTTGATTCCAGTGTGGCAAAGAGGATATGGAAACATGTAAGAGTTCAATTCATGAAACGATGATAAATAGGTATTTTCTGAGTGTATGCATTTATTTGGGATCCGTAGTCATTAATCTTGCAGCATAATGTGCAATTGTGGCATTTTGCGGCAGCAGGATTGTTATATGGATTTTACATTGAGTATATAGAAATGGAGGATTGTTGGAACAAATATGCAATTATGGCACTTTGTGGTATGCTGAAGACTCCTTTGAAATGTACATAGGAGATCGATCCTAATTTGGCCATTTGCTTTTGACATACATAGCTTTCCGCTATGTGGGGTATGCTTCTACTTGTGTTGTAGTGGACCTCTTAAATTCTAACTTATCTCCTCCATAATGAAGTCACACTACTTTTAGTCGTATTGAAGGAGTAGATAGAAATAGAAAATTGTTGGAAAAAAAATGTGCAAACGTTGCATTTTGCAGCCAATTGTTTGACTCCAGTTATGGACATCATCGTGACAGTGATACCTGAGTATGAAAGATTAGGGAGTCATACTAAGCATTCCATTTGTTTACGAAATGTTCTTGATTTCTCCATCCAAACATGAATTTGATTTCTTGATTTCTCCATCCAAACATGAATTTAATGTTACATGTATCAGACTGTGCTCAATAACCTTATTTAATCTTATTCTGCAGAGCACATGCGTCTAATATGTTCACAAAAACTTTTTGTATGATAAATTTTTGTGACCACAAAATTGCTAAAAGAAGTGTAACATGTGGCATTTTTTAAGATAGATCTACTCCATGCTTGGTGTAAATTGTAGTTCCATAGTGGCTAATATGGTGCTGCAACTCATCCAACAGAGGCGACTCAATTTCCTTAGTCACAAACAATTTGCATCTTTTGAATTTCTAGAAAATCACATGTTGGTTCTTTTTGCATGTGATTGAAATTTTGGAGATGTTCAAATTTGTTGAGAAAAATAGCACATGTATTTTTGTTTAGTAGCTCTCACATATGGAGCTCATGCTCTTTTATATACAAGGTAATGAATATGGACAAACCATAAGTAGATTGGAAAATATACTAGATGTTTTGTATAGGCACTTTGTATGTGTAGTGCGTCTTTGCTCACCATTTTACAAATTGATTGTGCTTCTTTAGTCCCACGCTAAAACCCAAATGTCACGATAAAATTGCAACATGACATTACTTGAAAAGCTCCATGCTTACTTATCTTGAACAAACCTCATACATAATCCACTATGGCTAACACAATCTTAACTGATCAAGGTTAACCATATCTTAGGACTATATTTTATGCTTACCTCTTGCGTCCCTCAGTGAATGCCACGTTGTATCCATAGTCACCATGCATTGAATAAACCTAATGATCACATCTTCCACATACCAAATTAAACAAGCACTTCTTTTGCTACATCCTTGATTATATAACATGTTGTCATGAATCGGGTATTATAACAATCAACACACAACTACCATTAACATTATTAACACAAACCATTGCATTTAACACATTTTAATTAAAATCCCCCTTAAACCCCCTTTGGTTTGGGTGCATATTCACACGGGGTGTTACGTAGGGCAGCGAGAGCTCCAAAAATATATTTACAATACATGTACAAAATTAACACCATTAAGTTCATTCTCTAAAACCTTATAGTATTTTGCAAACCTTAATATACAGTATACAAAAACTTGTACATGCATACCCCACAAACGAGGATCGCTATGTACGGTCCAGATCTTGGAATAAAGGGCAAATATGCCCATCCGACAGCTCTCGTTGCCCGGAGTAACCCCCCGTGTGAATATGCACCCAAACCAAAGGGGGTTTAAGGGGGATTTTAATTAAAATGTGTTAAATGCAATGGTTTGTGTTAATAATGTTAATGGTAGTTGTGTGTTGATTGTTATATTAAAAAAATTTTTGGGCCCTTCGGGCCCTAACTAACGCAAACATAGGTAAATGTTATGGGCCTAAATATTAATTACTAACAAGCACAATAACATCAAGACAAACAAATTATTCCCATTGCAAACAACTATGAGTACATTTTGTAATTCTGAATTCCCTGCCAATTCAAAGAATTTGGAGCCTTATTCTGGCCCAATATGCAGTATTTCATGCTGAAACTCATGCTAAACTGAAGTGTCCACTAGAGAGATAGTTGTGTCTTGATTCTCTTTGCTCCGTGATTTACAAGTGAAGTAGAATCAACCAAGCTGAGAAATATGTACATCCCTATAAGAAGGGGGAATTCCCATATCTTTGAAGCCGCATCTAACTTATAACCGTATCCAGGCACCCGAATCATCCTGTACTGGAATAAACTGTCCACATATGCCATGCTTAAATTGTTGAAGACAAACAGAAGAAGAGCTACCTGAGTTATTCTTTTCACCAAAGCATAGGCTCTAGACAGTGCCTCCACACCATAGTAGCCTTCTAATACAGATATTACAAGTGACAGATTGCACACAATCATCAAATGAGCAAATGTCACATAAAATATTATGGCAACCATCACAAATGCGAAGAAAAACATGTCTGAAGAAAATTGAAAGGTCTTGAATGTAAAAACAACCAATCCTATGAACAGAATGATACAGATCCATTAATATGTTGTTGCAAGTCCCTTCCACAATTTGGGAACATTAGAAAGAAATCTCACAAACACCAATCTTCTGCCAGTATAGGCCATTGCAACTGCACAAGAAACCATTAATTTGGCAGTTAAGCCAAACAGTAAAAGAAAGGGCAGAAGAAGAGATGTAAATGTGTGCCTAGTTATAACAACAAAACTCTCAACATTTTAGCACGATTAGGACATAAACTCTTTTGTAGGCTCACGAGTCCACTCTTCAAAGTATCTACAACAGCTGTAAAATGTTGACTGCTATCCTTTGTAAGCTCTGTGCCCTCATTCCCAGCATCACAGACCTGCTGCAATTCAGTAATTGTTTGTCAAATCTGTAATTGTTTCAGCAATTGGAAGCTTGGCAAGCAGATCCTTAAAAATGCCATGGCATCAGATCCTTAAAAATGCATTGTCTTAGCAACCAATAGTATAGTTAATGAAATAAATACTCAGATTTTTTGAAACAAGAACTTGATTAGATGTCTGTCAATGGCTTTCCTTACTTCTTTACAGAAATATCGCAGTCATAGGAAGCATGTTATGTGTCGTGAAGAGGCAAGTCGTCAGAAGTTCACATCTGATGCAACGTCATGGATGAGGTGTAAGCGAGATGGAACTGCAGGGCTTGCTAACAACATGATACCTATTCAACCTCGCCCAGCTATTGGTATACCATATCCAAGTTCTCAAGCACATGGCACTGTTGTCGCTGCCCTACATGTTTGGGGTCATCCAGTAGCAAATTCATGTGGGCAGAGTTGGCATTCAGTTCCGACAAGTTTGCCAGACCAACTGCCAAAAGTATCAAATTGGCAATATCCTATGGTAGGCAGATCTCGCCCTATTTCCACCAAATTTCCTTATTGCTTTTGACATGTCTAAACATGAAACGCTTGCAAGGAACTTCAGATGCGAGATTGAGAATCTATAGTGTAATGCATGCAGGTGTCTGTAGATGCTTGGGGACGTCCTATAGGAATGCTTGGGATGATGGTGCCCATCACAGCTACATACTTATTTGCTTTAACCACATATCAATTCAAACCTCAGTTAATGCATTGGTCACAGCTCACTCACCTTCAGCTCCTGCAAGCTGAAATGCATCCCTGCAAAACCCTGTAATCCCTGCAAATTCCGACCCTGTGTGCTCTGCAAAAACAATGGGATACGTTAAGCAATGGGAGACATTAACTTCTTGGATCTGTTATAAGGATTTGCCTGATGAAAACTCAAGCCCATCAAGAGAGGATGAAATTCGAAACTTGTTAGTGTTGCAGAAGAACAGAGCTTCACAGCGGCAGAGGTCTTTCCAGGAGAACCCTAATTCCAGAAGAACCCTAAAGTAACACCTCTCGAGCCTCCTTGCATGCCATATTCCATTTTTTTTTCAATATATTACATTTTTTTTTCAAGGGGTTAGACCATTGTCTAAGTGCCATAAAAAACAATGAAAGCGTATGCGCACTCTAGATGTACGCATTAGTACGTCAATTGAAATACACCACAAAATCATAGCAAAACCTTAGTAAAAAACGTACAAAAATATAAAAGTAACCCCCTGTTATAAACCATTAACACAAACCATTAACACAAACCATTACACAAACAACATAACAACTAACATAACAACTAACATAACTACTATGAACAAAACCATTACACAAACCATTACACAAACCATTAACACAAACCATTACATTAGACATGTTTAAAATTAAATTCCCCCTTAAACCCCCTGTTGTTTGGGTGCATATTCACACGGGGGGTGACGTAGGGCAACGAGAGCCCCTGTAATTATGTTTTGCACGTACAAAATTAACACCATATAATATATTGCCTGAAATCTTACAGTATTTTACAAATCTTGTTATACAGTATAACAAATTCTATACATCCATACCCCACAAACGAGGAACTTTGTGTACGGTGTAGATTAAGGAATAAGGGATCACTCCCCGTGTGAATATGCACCCAAACAACAGGGGGTTTAAGGGGGAATTTAATTTTAAACATGTCTAATGTAATGGTTTGTGTTAATGGTTTGTGTAATGGTTTGTGTTCATAGTAGTTATGTTAGTTGTTATATACAAAAATTTTTTGGCCCTTCGGGCCACAAAAGAAACAAACATAGATAAACAAACAAACATAGATAAACTCTGTGGTAAAAAAAAAAAAAAAAAATCAAAATAAAATAAAAGTACAAAATGATTGACGTGTTATTGTAAACCATATATTTTAAATTGCGCTCAAATTGTCTTGAAATCATTCTAAAATAGCATTGTTGCAACAATTTGCTTGTCTTGACTCAATAGTAGGCATTGGTAGTTACACATAAAATAGAAATGGATCATGCGACAAACTTGATCTTCCTTAGTTGTTTGTGCAATTGCCATCGTAAGCATTGCTAGGGATATCAGAGAATAGTACAGAGAATACTTTAGCATTAATGTATTTTGAGCAGCACATATGCAAAAACTTTCCAAGAACATGACAAATGCTAGCAAGGTAGTATGTAAATTCGAGCCTGGACAGAGGAAAGCAAGCCATTGCATAACTTAAAGCAATGAATTCCATGGTTTAACAGAGTGAAATTAAGCTTAGAACAAACGAGAGAGAGCACAATGCATAATGAAAAATAGAAGATAACATAATGCTTAGAAGGATAAGGGGTGAAATTTCACCTGGAAGTATATCTCATTCTTGGTAGGATGAACCTTTATAAAATAATTTGTAATCCAGCGCATTGTACCCCTTGCTTCATCAAGCAATCCAGCTTTTTCAAGAATTCTCCATGCTAGAACTGTGGCTACAAAAGCCATTGCAAAACCAAACTTCACAGTGTCCACTGCCACACAAAGGTCCATCAAGGCCATATAATCCTTCATTAGGGTCCAGTTTACATCATCTCTGTGTATAAGGGCCGAATCTCCTCCTCACTAGCTGCTTCTACAGAAATCTGAGTCAGAATAGTGTTCTGATCATGTGTATGCCAAAATCCCCATTGCAGCTGTGCAAAATCTAAAACTACAGATATGTGTCTGGAATCAAAAGATGTATGAAGCATTCAAAAAAAATCTGGCAGAGAAGAGTAAAAAACTCCACGCTAAAAGCACCGAAAAGAAGTGAATTATGAGAGGAGCAAAGAATCGCCAAACAAACTACCACACCGGTAGTTCCGCTTTTCACCATTAGAAAACTGGAGCCATGAATCAAGAGAGCTTGCCTTATAATCCAACCGAAGAGCAAAAGAGAAAAAAATTCTAAGAATTATAAACCGCTAGTTGAACGGGAAGAGGATTAGGGAGCAATGCAGTGCATTATAATTTGCAAAGGTATTGAGAGAAAGGAGGGACTATATACTCACATGATAATTGTAAAACCGAAAGTACGTGGAAGAAATAGAAGCCCTTTATATGCAAACGTAGGGCATCATCACGCCAGAAATGAAGCAAAATGAAAGGGTGGAACGGCCGATTTAATGCAACGAAATTTGACAAGGAAGCCATTAATGCAGAGGTTTGAATAAGCAAAGCAGCCTAGGCATCGCTGTTGCACATGACAGGCTTCTTCTTAACTCCGGCGAAAAACTTGAGCTGTCGTGGATCATTTGGAGATCTGAGATTCCTGCAGGCCGACCCTTCCAGCAATTTCAAAAAATAAAAAGGAAAAAGAACTCCTCAACTCCAGAACTTCCGAACTCCCGAGCTCTGGTTGCAGATGAAACCTCCCACATAATGGGATATGTTCAGAGAATCCTTCAGAAATAGACTCAGCAGATTGGTAAGATTGTTGAGGATAAGCCATAAATGCCTCTGTTGCCCTAGAGCTTGAAGAATTAGGTCTAGAAGATGGAGTATTAGGGTTAGGGTTTAGAGAGGAAGAAGAATCGATCTGTTCATGGAGTCTGACGGAAACATTGAGTATGCCATGTTTACGGCCTGAAGATCTGTGCACACTATAAGCCATAAACTGAGTATTTGCGGCACTATTTTGCCTTGCATCTGAAGGGATATCTGTAAAAGGGATTCTTACAGTTCCTACTAAATAATCACTCAGGGCTCCATGGGAATAAATTTCTACCATAAATGCGCCGCTTCCGTCTCGAATGCTTGAATCATCCACAGAAAACGTTAGCTTGCCATTCCAGACAGGATTGTTGCCTGCGTCTTCAATAGGGATTTGTTTTTCAAGGAAAGGTATGAAGATCTTAGTGCCAATCACTTGACTTGATCAAAAGCCTACAACTCACCAAAATGCTATCAAGCAGCCCAGACAGATTCAGTATGGCAACAATCAACACAGATCCAAATCTGTTTCCACTCTGATCACAAGAACATTAATTTTTTGCAAGAATGCCCTGAAATGCTATCCACCAGGCTTGCATGTTCAGCCTCTAAAATAAAAAGAGGGCTTTTGTTGTGAGCCCTTGGATGTTGGACCATTAAAAAAAAAAAACTAAATCAACGACTAAGAAATAGTGCACTCTAGATATACGCATTAGTACATCCATTCGAATACGCCATGAAATCTTAGGAAAACCTTTGTGAAAAGCGTACAAAAACACAAAAAAAAACCCCTGTTATTATGCTACATATTTGAAAGCAACTTGCTTTATGGCTCCTAATTTATCCCTTTCCATCTCAGCATGCATGTCCGATCCGGCAAAGAATATCAAGCCACGAATCGAGGAGAAATTGGTGGCACCGCCCATATTTTCTGTTATTTGCATGTCTTGCAAACTGACATTCAAAGGATTTTCTTAGGACGCCCCCATCTTTCAAAGGAATTTCGTGGGTTTTGCACAAGCCGGATGGAGACTATCTGCCCGAAATCAATCTGCTTGGATTGCAACTTGGGAAAGCACAGTTGTTGTGAATGAGATCTGGTCCCCAAAAATTAGAAGCTTCCATGGTAGGATGATTTTTGCTTGCAAAGGAAGCTGCAGGATTATACCATGGGGCATGCATGTCAGGTATTTTGAGAGATCGAAGACTTGAGAGAGCGAAGGGGTTGCTGCTTCAGCTTTAATATTTCTAGAAGTAAGAAGCCATAGTTTCCAAGGGCTAGCAAGTAGCCCAAGTTTTTGTTGTTCAAGCAAGAAAAGTTTGTTTTACTGAGCCTGACCTTCTCAATGCCGCCGTGAGATTTGTTTTAATTTCAAAATCCTAAGCCGAATATAAGGTAAGCTTGATTTCTGTGATTTTCTTGCAATCTGGTGAAATTTTGTAGAATATTTGATAGTGAACCAGCTGAAATCCTTGCAAGGCATTGGTTATGGGTCTAATAGGTTTCTAATGCTTTTAGTGAAGGACTTTTGGTCAATCTGGTGTTGTGGACGTAGTTCATCATGATGCGATGCAGTATGGATGTGCTCATACACAACTCTCTGATTTGTATGGACCGTTGGTGCAAAGCTATTCTACTCAAAACACATTTTTAGCGAGAAACTGTAAGCGTATTTGAGGAGGATCTGAACTTTGTTGTAGAAGCTTGACCGGGTTGGCTTTTTTAAGATAATAGAATTCTATTGGAGTATATGGCATTTGGACTACCTCAGCCAGGCTATTCAAATATAGTTTCTCTGGATGTATTGAGAGGCACTTTCACCATTTCTCCAGATGTATTAAGAAGCACTTTCACCATTCTAGGGTCAGTCTCACTGTGTATTAAAACTTCCTGTTGTAAATGCATTTATATATGCTAAGTCGATTCGTTTGCCTGACTATCGAAATGACTGTGTTGGTGTCTATTTAGGAGAAACTCAAAGATCCATGCAAAAAGGAGGAGATAACAACATTTGTACCAAAGGTTCAAAGGTTGTAAAGCACTAAACATAGATAGCAACCTGTTCAAAAAGACTACAGAATCTTTTGTCAACATTTGGGCCCTTTTCAATACTGGAGCAGAGTACATGCTTGGCCTACAACAAGCATTTGGAAGCAAGTAAGTGTTCTATTTAATTCTATACAACAATTTAATCATACTTCTTTATCTTTATTGCCTCACGTCTTAGTCTCAAAAAGAGACGAATGTATATTATGGTGTTGCTTTGGCTTGCAGATAATTTTTGTTGTGCATAAATCATCACCTTTAGATCTCTATAATAAGTTGTATTTGCAGGGCTCGTTTTCCTGCGCCTCGCTATTGACCTGCGCCTCGCTATTGACCTGCATCTGAAAGACACTAAATGCATATGGATAATAAGGTTTTAGGCAAGACAACCCATGTGCATGAAAGGTAATTTAACTCTTACAGGTTGTTTCACATTGTTCTCGGGTAAGAGGCTTTTCTGTATAGGACATCACTTTTCCTATTTGGGATTTACATTACCACGGGTAGTAGGTTCATCTGTTTCTTCTTTATGTTAGACGCCAATGGCTTGCATTAGATATTTGATTCCAGTGTGGCAAAGAGGATATGGAAACATGTAAGAGTTCAATTCATGAAACGATGATAAATAGGTATTTTCTGAGTGTATGCATTTATTTGGGATCCGTAGTCATATATCTTGCAGCATAATGTGCAATTGTGGCATTTTGCGGCAGCAGGATTGTTATATGGATTTTACATTGAGTATATAGAAATGGAGGATTGTTGGAACAAATATGCAATTATGGCACTTTGTGGTATGCTGAAGACTCCTTTGAAATGTACATAGGAGATCGATCCTAATTTGGCCATTTGCTTTTGACATACATAGCTTTCCGCTATGTGGGGTATGCTTCTACTTGTGTTGTAGTGGTCTTTTTATATAATCTCACCTCTTAAATTCTAACTTCTCTCCTCCATAATGAAGTCACACTACTTTTAGTCGTATTGAAGGAGTAGATAGAAATAGAAAATTGTTGGAAAAAAATGTGCAAACGGTGCATTTTGTAGCCAATTGTTTGACTCCAGTTATGGACATCATCATGACAGTGATACCTGAGTATGAAAGATTAGGGAGTCATACTAAGCATTCCATTTGTTTACGAAATGTTTTTGATTTCTCCATCCAAACATGAATTTGATTTTTTGATTTCTCCATCCAAACATGAATTTGATGTTACATGTATCAGACTGTGCTCAATAACCTTATTTAATCTTATTCTGCAAAGCACATGCGTCTAATATGTTCACAAAAACTTTTTGTATGATAATTTTTTGTGACCACAAAATTGCTAAAAGAAGTGTAACATGTGGCATTTTTTAAGATAGATCTACTCCATGCTTGGTGTAAATTGTAGTTCCATAGTGGCTAATATGGTGCTGCAACTCATCCAACAGAGGCGACTCAATTTCCTTAGTGACAAACAATTTGCATCTTTTGAATTTCTAGAAAATCACATGTTGGTCCTTTTTGCATGTGATTGAAATTTTGGAGATGTTCAAATTTGTTGAGAAAAATAGCACATGTATTTTTGTTTAGTAGCTCTCACATATGGAGCTCATGCTCTTTTATATACAAGGTAATGAATATGGACAAACCATAAGTAGATTGGAAAATATACTAGATGTTTTGTATAGGCACTTTGTATGTGTAGTGCGTCTTTGCTCACCATTTTACAAATTGATTGTGCTTCTTTAGTCCCATGCTAAAACCCAAATGTCACGATAAAATTGCAACATGACATTACTTGAAAAGCTCCATGCTTACTTATCTTGAACAAACCTCATACATAATCCACTATGGCTAACACAATCTTAACTGATCAAGGTTAACCATATCTTAGGACTATATTTTATGCTTACCTCTTGCGTCCCTCAGTGAATGCCACGTTGTATCCATAGTCACCATGCATTGAATAAACCTAATGATCACATCTTCCACATACCAAATTAAACAAGCACTTCTTTTGCTACATCCTTGATTATATAACATGTTGTCATGAATCGGGTATTATCTATTGTATTGAAAGTTGCTTTGCCGGAGGAACTTTCTGCATCTCCCATCGTTGATTCTTCACATATTTATTGGGTACTTGCATGGCACCATAGTAAAATATGAAATTGATTGAATTGAAGGTAACGATCTACATAGTAGCATAGCATGTGGATTGTTTCCATATTTCTTTTGGATGCTTTGCAATTGACATATCTTCTACTTGCATGCTCTGTACATCTCATTGCTGTATAAGATTGCCCTCCACGAATCTGGAACCTTCTGGTTCCCTGGCTATGAGTTGGTTACAGATTACTTTTTCTTATATGTATTTCCATCTGCAGCCGAATGACATGACTAAACATCTGCACAGAATGGTTTTTTCCATTGTGGAGATATAGAACATTTGCCTCAAATATCGTGTACGTTCAGATGGTCTCATTGTAAGATCATTTGTAAAAGATTCATAGGACTAGGCAAACATACTGAAACAGCTAATTTGATAAGAACTTGGAATATGATTCACGTTTATTACGAATCAAGAACTGATTCATTGAGCTTCATTCATTCCTAGAGTAGTTTTCACGAGCTACACCATGATCCCTGCATCTGGTAATATTGCATGTCTGTGTTTGTGGCGCACAAACAACTTTGCAATCTTGATTTTGAGGTTCATAAAGTATGCTTTCTTTCTTGCAGTCTGCCATGCACCTCCTCCACACTAGCATAGCCTTCTATGATGGAGGGTCTTGCTAGCACAATGGCACAAGGTAATGTCTTCTTGACTTTACTCTTTGTCTATTATATTTGTGTGTTGTTTTAGATTATTAATTCAGGTGTTGTACAGGAGTACCTTTGGATTTAGAAATGCAATTGCCCACCGTGCAATTGACTGCTTCATAGGGCCTACAGTAAAGCAATACGGGACTATTAGTTCTCCAGATGTATTTAATCAACTATGGGTTCATTGGCCCTCACAACTTCATGTGGCAACATGCAAAGGCATTTCAAGATGTAACTTACGGGAACATATCTTGCTTTGGAATTTTATGCTGGTTGTTAATGCTTATAATAAGCTGCAATATAGGAGGAGTTAAATAATTTCTGTATGAATTGCATTCTCACCTTTATTGGACTTACTGTCTGTAGAGTAGAAACAGATAGGGTTGTACAATTGCTTAGTATATGTTAGCTATGACCATTTTAATATTGTGAAGGGAGATGTTGCAAGATGTGAAGTACTAGGTGCATTTTCATCATAAGATCCACTTTCTCGCCCATGCAATTGTCAACTATTAGCGTGCCATACTTCTGTCAACAACAGTTACATGAAGTGTCAAGCATTTAGCAGGAAGATATGTTGTTTACTTCTTTATGCAGGCTCGATATGGATGCCATGTATGCTACTTAGCTTGACAAGAACATTTGGCCGTGAATCATGCTCCCGCTCTTCGTCTTACAGAAAATTCTAAACATTACCAACTCTGCTAGCTCTTGGGTATACCATGTATGCATAGGGTTCTATAGTTCCAAATATTGAGCATGTATTGCTTCTGTATTCTATTCATCTTATCTTCCTTTTGTCTCAGAAGATATTTTTTTGGTTCAATATATTTCTCATTGTTCCTTAAAAATTTCTAACTTCAAATTTATGGATGCATTTTGCTTAGTTCCCTTTTTTTTTTTTTTTTGAAAGATCAAATTAACTAATATTAATCCAGAGTAAATACAAGACGAGCGATACTAGGGTACTCCTGCCCACGCTGGAGCGAGCACCCACACGGCATATATACCTACCTACGACTCAAGGCACAAATCTGCCAATACTGTCTACAATGAGGAGGGTCCTTTCCCAGACCGCTGCCTTGAATTGCTCTTTCCGAGGGGATGCCAGGTAAGAAAGATACAACTTGTACCGCAACTGTGGGATCAGAACCCCAGGCCGCACCTCCGCATTCCTGAACACCTTCATGCGACGTCGCTTCCAAATGAGCCACAGCAACTAGCCTTTACACAAATGGAAGGCCAAACTCTGAGGCTGGGGCCACCTGCTAGGGTATACCCCCAAAAGAACCTCTTGACTACGGAGCGGGGTGTGGAAGAGACGTTGGACCCACTGCCATGCTGGCTGGATGTCTGCACAAAGAAATATACAGTGCTCCAGGGTCTCTACACAGGCGCCACACATTGGGCACAGGGCGCTAATCAGCGGATTGATCCTGTGAACCCACGTGTTCACCCTCAAGGATCGGTGCACTATCTGCCATAGCAACACCCGAATCTTGGGGGGCGAGATTGGATTCCATACCCATCTCCAGATGTTGCCCCAGTGATCACCCGGCACCTGAAGACTCCAGCCATCCGCGGGAGGCAGCTCATCCTGAATTGCCAAAAGCCCATAACAAGACTTCACGAAATTTGAGGGATCAACTTTCGGGTGACACCTCCATACACGCCCTGACACCTGCGGGGAGTTCAGCGGGAGAGCATTAGCCACCTGCACCCATAGAGCGCAATCACGTTCCTGGAGTCGAAATCTGTGGCGAAAAAGCTGCCAGGGTGCCAACTGCCCGTCGACATACCAGTCCCCCACCGTCAAGACCCCACACTTTGCCCACCTGCACTGAACTCGGGGGTCGACGGACGCTGCCCCTGCCAATACCAAAGGTGAGGTACCTGGACCGAGCGGGATCCACCATGGTGATGCCTCCAACTGAATGCATCCGGCTGCATCAATTGCAAACAATGGGCGGACCTGCTCCCAGGCTCGCAGGAGCCCCTTCAGGAAAGGAGAGGCATGCGCATATGGCCTGATATCCGCGAATAATGCCCACGGGAGCCGCGCGGGCACGGACGGCTTGTGAAAAACTATCGAGTGAGACAGCGATTGATGAAGCAAAAGCATGCCCGGAGAGTCAAGCGCATTCTCAAGAATCGCAAAGACGAACTTGGACAAGAGGACCTTGCCATGCAGTGAGAGGTCCAAGAAGCCAAGCCCACCCGCAGCCTTGGGTCGCACGCATTTCCACCAGGCCACCTTGACGACCGCCCCTTCCTCATTGCCTCCCCATACAAAGTTACGAACCATGGAGGAGATCTCCCGAACCTTGCTTTCTGACGCCAGAATGATAGAAGCGATATAAACATGAGTTGAGCATAGGACGGACTTTGCCACTGTGACCCTGCCAGCCATGGAAAGTTTTCCCCCCTTCCACCAATTAAGGTGTCGACGCAATCCCACCAGAATGTCCTCCCACACGCCACTCACCGAAATGTCGATGCCGAACGGGATACCCAACAACCTAGAGCATGTGCCCTGCGGCTGCATTCACTAAGGAAATTGGGACACAACCACGGGCATGGGGTCTGCTGCCGGCCATAATGCCGAGCACTTCGTCCAATTCATGAGGCATCCAGAAGCGAGGGAGAATGTGTCCAACAGCTCCTTCGTGTTTAACAGGTTCCTCTCATCAGCCTGTAGGAAGAGGAACGAGTCATCAGCGTACTGACTTCCAATCTGCTGCGACCCATCTGCCATCCTCAGCCCCTCCACAACACCCGCCTCCGCTGCGGCAGTCAAGAACTGCGAGAGGGCCTCTGCCACGATGGTGAATAGGAAGGGCGCCAAAGGGCATCCCTGGCGAACTCCGCGACCTACGCCAAAGATCGGCGACGACTCGCCATGACACAGGAGGGTGGCTCTGGCAGACGTTAAGAGCTTCATAGCCACTGCCGTAAATCTCTCACCACACCCAAAAGCTAACATCATCCTTCTCATAAACTCCCAACGCACACTATCATAGGCCTTCGCGAAGTCCAGCTTCAAGTACACAATCTGCTGACCTGTTTTACGCGTCCAGTGAATGCCCTCGAATGCCGCCGCTACATTATTAAGAATCTGTCTGCCCGGAGTGAAGCCAGACTGCATGGGACTAATAGCCTCCTTCAGGACCACTTGCAATCTAAGCGAAAGTGCCTTCACGATAATCTTGTATATTGCTGACAGAAGCGTGATGGGGCGCCAATCAGAAATGACAGTTGGCTCCCTCACCTTCAGAATTAACGAGATGCAGCCAGTGTTGAGCCTACAGTCCAACGCCTCTGCCTGAAGCAGATCCTGATAGGTCTGCAACACTGAGTCCCCCACCCAATCCCAATACTCTTGGAAGAATTCGACCGGGATGCCATCCAGACCAGGGCACTTATGAGGGGCCAAGGCACGGCAAGCCTCCTCAAGCTCCTGCTTTGTAAGCGGGCGCTGCAACACCTGCTCTCTATCCGCCGATACCTTGCATGACACCTTACTGAGCACGGACTCTTCCATCATGTCCGTGTAGGGGTATCTCTTTTCCTGAAAAAACTGAGAGAAATGCTGAAAGGTAGCCTGCTTGATGTCCCCCGGCGATTGCAGGATACGACCATCGGCCAAGGCCAGCGACGACATTGAGGCCACGTACTTCTTCTGTCACGCAGCCCTAAAGAACATACGCGAATTATATGGTCCCCTTCCCGCAGCCAGGTGATCCCTGCTTTCACTCTTGCCTGAGCAGCCCTCTTGGATTCGTCTGCTGCAATGTGACACAAAATCTCATTCTCCCGCACCCCGTGAGTCTGCGATACAGTGCCTCTAACACCTCCCTCTCTTGCCGTATTTTCTGACTACCCCACGACTTGGCGAATGCCTTGACCTCAGTCAGGGCCTTCACCATTCCTGCCATGCCATAGTTATCCCGAAAGGTACGGAACCAAATCTGTTGGCATCCCCAAGAGAAATCAGGATCCTTTAGATAGGCGGTATTTAACTTGAACACTGTGCGCCCCGGCCTGATCCCTGGGAGATTAACTGAGGAAAATGGTCAGAGACTGCGGTAGACAAAATGTTCTTCCGCTTGAGCTGAGGCGCCCGGTCCGAAGCTAGGGTATTCGCATAGCATCTGTCGTGTCGAGCATACGCCCGACCAGCCCCCGTCCACTGATTACACCAAGTAAATGTGGAGTCACCCGCCGCCTTTGCCAAGTGCAAGGAGTCCAACAACATCACCCACTGCTGCCGCTCAAAACCCTGCACGACTTCCGCTGCTCTGCCAGACCTGTCCTGAATAGACTCGACCATGTTAAAGTCGCCCAGGAGCAGCCAAGCCACACCGACCCCCAGGGATGCCATCTTGTGCCTTAGCGACGCCCACAACGCCCCTCTCTGCCGCGTGCTATTATGGGCATAGACGTTCACAATCCCCCACTCGTGCGGTCCCTCTCGCCACTTGATGATGACCCATCTGCCCCAACGGTCGGCTAGGGTAAAAGTCACCTGCACATGCATCTTCCATGCAACGGCAGTCCCACCTTTAGAGGCCCCAGAGGTGGCAACTGCAGCAGCGTATTGCGGCCCAAACATGTCCAACAGTGCCCGAGCATCCCCCCTATGACACTTATGTTCCTGAAGGCACAAGATATCTGGGTCCAGCTTGCGAACAGCCAACGCCACTCTCGTTCTGTTAGCAGGCGACGAATGCACCCCTCGCACGTTCAAACTCAAAATCTTCTTGTCCATAGCCGCTACGGAGAAGAGGGATTCTTATGATGCTTCTTCTTCCACCCCCGTCTTGCAGGTGAAGCAGGCCCCTGATCTAAGTCATACAGAACAAGAGCGAGCGGGTTATCTGTGAGTGCGACCTCAGCATCCAAATCCACCTCGTCTGCCCAAGAGCGTACCCGGGCCACCTTATCAAGTTCCATCCCCTCTGAGGAGGCCTGGGTGGATGCTGCATCAGAGTCCGACGGCTGCCCCGGCCGCTCAACAGGCCGTCCAGAGCCCACTCGTAGGGACTGCCGCTGCTCCGCCCGTTCCTGAAGCCGCTGGATGTGAAGCAACTTCTGGGCCACCGTCTGTGGAGATACCGTTGGATCCATGCCGCCCTGCCCCACTGGAATGGACGCTGTCCCATTATTCACAGAAGACTGAAGCGGCCTATCCGGCATGGACCCATCCACCGCCTGGGTCCTGGCTAAAGGCGCCTCCTCCACCGGCAGAGTTCGGGACAGAGCCTGGGCCCCGTTCTGCGGAACCTCCTGCCTCGCCTCCCGTGAAGCCCCTGGCATTGACGCGGGCCTGCACTCCAGAAGCGAACCTGCGAAGACCTAGAGGGCTGGACATGGAAAAAATTAAGCATGTTGTATATTTTTCCATAAAAAATGGTTTGGCTATTTTTCAAAAATTTACAGTACTTTATGATAAACATTTGGCTAACGTTATTATTAACATTACATTTATATGTACTTGGACTTGGCGAAACTTTTGAATTAAATATTATAAACTTTCACTTGGCTATTTTTTCTAACTGGAAAAAGCAAAAACTATAAATTCTGTAGCTTCATATGTATTTACTACAATTACAAATAATAATCAACAAACCATCATTCAATTAAATTGGGTTTATGTCTTAATTTTGGGACAAATTTCATATTGCATGTTTTTAGTAGCATATTCAAATTCACACATTTCACCTCAAAATTATGAAAACGTAATATCATGTTATTTACAAAATAGTCAATATTTCACAATATAGCACCATATCATAAAAACGTGATAACAAAAATTTACATAGTTATTCAACTTTCTTCAAGCACCCCCAATGATATCATAGCCTTCTTCCTGACATCCTGAGGTATTGTAATTCTCGCATTTCTAGCTGGAATAGTGTTTGGAGTCCATGAGTACAAAACACTTTCATAGTCTAGCCAAAGATCGTGGATCACTTTCATTTCTCCTCCATTTCTTTGTCCAACAATCTGAGTACCTTTCTTTATCCGACACGTTGGTCAACCGATGCCTTTGGACACCACCATTCCACCCGCACATGGTTGAAGTTAATATTACCTTCTTCTTTGCAAATATCGGAGATAGTGAACCCCAACCACACCGGATATGTATCTAAATCTGCTGGGCTTTACTACCACAAATTGGTGGCATTCCAAGTCGGTGGAAGGTTCATAAGCATCCATGCCTAGAAACTTTGGCCTATTGTTCTTAGGACCAACATAGTGTTTGTCGAGGAAGGAGGAGGAGCATATTGCTTGGCGAATGCTACTTACAGTGTCATCAAAATCCTCAAGCACTGCTAAGGTCTTCCACCTAGTTTTAGGCAACCACCCTTCTTTCAATTCATCCGAGGATGTGTCTATCTCCCCAACGGGTTAATCACCTTCTTCCAAGAAGCCACCAAGGCACGGTTGGTGTCATCTGGATTGGTTTGCCAATGCTTTATATAGTCTTGGATTCCTTCCTTAGTCAATCCCAATTGCTTCACTTCTTCAAGGGTTTTAAAGCTTTTGGTTGACCTAGAGGTATCATAGGCTTGCCATTCTCATCTCTACGCCATATTTCCTCCCCTCCTCTCCACTCATCCTCTCGAAGGTCTCATCTTCCATTGGAAGATTGGAATCCCATCTCTCACCCAAAAAGTGAACTGCGAGGGCCTGGAATGACCTTCAAGATCCAATGTATAACCATCCACAAAGCTCTTCCAATCGGGCACTTCTTCTATGAGAGAAGCTATAGGGTTTGGAGTAGTGCATTCATGCAAGATTTCCATTAGCCTAGGAAAGTTGGTCACTTTTGCGCTTCAAGATACAACTATATTTGCCAAATAATGCATCCACATCCTCATGGGTATGCCCGGGCATAAGAAACCCTAAATTAACTCTTTCAAATATCCCCACAGCTGTTAAGTAGGATAGGAAAGAAAACATCCACCTGTTCTTATTTTGGCCAACACAATTATCAAGTTGCAAGAGAAACCTTTTGGGTAGATCTTGAGGTTTAGCACGTGAAGTTGAAGCTCCAACATGTTCATTAGACCCATGCTTCCTAAACCTTGCCTTGCTGAACTTTTCAATATTGTTAGGGTTTCCATCTAACAATGCTCTATGTAGTGCCTGGCTAGCTGTAAGGTCCTGGAGGTGACCATTGTATCCATTTTCATAGTTTCTCAAACACCTCATGATACTCCCAATATGAAAATCTGGACCATCACTCCACAACTCCAAACTAAAATGGCCATAGTAGGTTTGATTCTGCCCATGCAAGATTGCCCCAGTCATTGAGATCTGTAAAGGGTATGATCTTCCACATGACTTTGGTATGTACTTGAATTGTGGAAGACAAGTCTTTTGCTGGTCCATCTTGTCATGTATAATACATAAATAGTTATTGGGTTCCAATGCAGATAAAGTCCTCCACATCCAATAACATGATCTACATGATAGTTGGTCAGTCATATGGTCCTTCATATGCTCCCTTATCCTAGCCCTTTGACTAGGTTGCACAGTCTTATCAAGAGTCTCCTTCAACTTAGCACATAAATTGCACTTTGCAAAGTTGTTTGAAGTTGCTATGGTGACATGATTGAAATGCTTCTTCCATAACCTACTAAAGCTAGGTTGGGATATTGGAAGAATTCCCAATTCTCAAGTAGGGAATTCACTTCTTCCAAAATACTCTTTTGAGTACAATGTGATGGCAACCTTTTCTCAACAACCTGCTCTTCCCTTTTCATCCCTTCGCTTTTTGTGTGGCATAGACTCGCATTGAAATCAATATATTTTTCAAATATCTCCCGGCAGCCGGGGTCCTAGCTGTTGGTCTCAACAAACCATTATTTCCATGTAAAGCAATCCTGTTCCCCTCACTTTTTTTTTTTTTGCAATTATGCCATGAAGAAGTTGGAATTGCATGGATACTCTGCCATGCTTTTGCACATATCCATTTGCCTAGCAAAGGGTATCTTTTTTTTGGGTTTCTTTCATCTTGAAGTGCATGCTCGAAGATTGTGTACATGTAGGTCCTCCTCTCATCAACGGTGTACTCTTTGAAAAGTGGCTCTTGCTTCCACCAATTGTTCTATTGTGAAGAATTGCATACAATCACTCCAACAACAATCGAGCCCCCTAACCTTCACCATTGTCTCACGTTTGGTGTCACTAATCAACTTGGCTCTTTTGCTAGGATAATGTCCGGCAACCGATACTTCTCCCCTTTTGCCTAGGTTTAGAGTTCCAACCGCCAATGGATCAATATCAAGACAATCATTGTCCCCAACAACCTCGGGCTCGGAAAAATATAATCCTCCACAAATTGAACACTACTTATAGGCCATGCCATGATGCAAGGAACCTCCAATTGCTTGACACAACCAAAACATTCCTTGTCACCCAAACCTTTACCTTTCCAGTTGTCTTCCAACATCGAAATTGCAATACCAATATTGTCTTCCCCTAGCCTTTCATCATTAACAGCTTGACCAGGATCTGCTAGCACAATGACTCCTTGGCCTACTATTTCCTTGTTGCACTTGTGCATGATTCTCACCTTCTTGTTCCTCCATTGCACCCTACTATAGAGGACTAATTGTTTTTCTTCAACATTCTTGCTAGGAGTTGGTTTTTCATTGATATTGCTCTTTTCACCATCTTGAGTTGGAGGGGCACCATTGACCTAGGCAAATTGCACCCTTTTTACACCATAAGATAAAAAAAGTACGTACATTTATGGAATATGTAGAGGTAAATCAAATTTTTTTAAAAGCAAGAAATTCCTTGGAAATAGGTTTAATATAATAATAACAATGGGCGTAAACGAAATCATTTAAAACAAGAATTTTCATGGCAACAACAAGGAAATGACATTTATATAAATATATCCAAATTTTAATTATCGAAAATTTGGATATATGATTACGAAAAGACATATAACTAATAGACGTGAGAATTTATTATCCATAATAATATACCCTAGATAATATAGTCAAGCGGAAATTTCAAATGCGCTGGCGTGTTATTTGAGGCAATTAATTATTCACGCTAAGAGCTAATTAACCCTATATAAATCCGGTTCACGCTCTCAAGACCATTCTGTCCCAATTTTTTTTTTCTGCCCGCCATGAAGCGTTCCGCCTCAGCGCTTCATGAAGAACCCGAGGTCTCGTCAAAGAGACGTCGGGTTGAAGAACCCCCTCTCTTCCCCCCGCTCATCGATTTCCTTGCCCAATTCTCCTCTGATTCCGATTCGAGGAGGATGATGCTTGATTTTGAAGAGGAGGAATTGAGCTCCTCCTCGATTCCCTCGATTACAAGAGGAGGAAGAGGAGGAAGAGGAGGAGTTGGAGGAAGAGGAGGAGATGTCCTCCCAAGAGCATGAAAACCGCTCCGCCCGGGGGTTGGCTTGACCACAAAAGAGAATGAAATCTCTGAAGAAGAGGAGGAGGAGGAAGAGGAGGAGGAGGGGGAGGAAGAGGATGAGGAGGAAGGTCGAGAATTCGACCAGTTTTTAGAATGGCTGAGAGATGAGCCAGGTTTGCATGTCTGTTTTTATTTTTTTTTTCACCTTTCTTTCTTTTCTAACACCTTTCTTTCTTCTTTGTTCCAGACGTGGAAGATCAATGATGCAGATCCCGGTGCATCTTGTAAAGCCTTCGGGCATTTTGTAAAGCCTTCGGGCATTTTGTAAAGCCATTCTTGGCATCTGTACATATCAATTTTGAATGAAATCAAATAGTTTTCTTCACAAACTTTTTCTTCAAACAGTTTTCTTCAAACAGTTTTTCTGTACATAAAAATATTTTGAATGAAATCAAACTGTTTTCTCCAAGCATTTTGTCTCCAAAGTGTTTTCTCCAAAATTTTGTCTCTGCATTTGTGTCAACAAAGTCTCGGGAACACTATAAATCAATCACAGCAGTATAGGAAATTTTCCTATACGACCTAAAACAATTCCCCAACTCAACAAGTCATTTTTTAGCCTTGATAATTTTGCCTTTAAAATTATTTTTAATTTAGCCTATATAAAATTTCGAAATTCTTTTTTTTTCGAATGCAATGAATGGAATAAAATGCCGTGAGAATTTATTGCATGAAATGCAATATTCTCCATATATACCATATACATGTCATGTCTGGCGGGAAGACCGTACGCCAGGCGTGTTAATTCAAGCAATCAATTATTCACGCTAACTTATTTCTAATTGTGCCTATATAAATCCATTTTACGCTCTCAAAGTTCCTACATTTTCTTCCTTCCTTCATACGATTTGCCGGTTGCGCTTCTGCTGTGTTTGGATCCGCCGTCCCGAAATCTTGGTGAGCAGATTTATATTCATCAATGTTAGATGTTTGGTTTCGGCAATTCCTAACTTACTAAAAGACTCCGCCTTTTGTTCTGTAGCATCTGTAGCAGAGGACATCGGAGACTCAGAATTAAAACCAAAAGCAGAGGACTAAGGTCTGCGAATCGAAAAGCCTCGGAATTAAAACCACAAGCATCTATCCTCCTTCCAGCCTCAGAACTCAAGGTTAGTTTTCATTTAGTTTTAAGTATCATCTCAATGGCAGGTTTAATCCAAGAAGACAAGCTTTTGCATTTGCTCGAGGCAGAGGAAGCAGATGATGTTTATGAAAACCAGAATAGTTTTTTATAAACTTCATCTGCTTCTTTTTGTTTCGAGTAAATTCTTGAGTTTCTCTTCCTGAATTAATCATGCTATTGCATGCAAGTTTCTATTATGAATGTGTAGTAGAAAGCATTAGAAGCTCGTGCATTGCATTCAGGGAGGAGGGAAAAAAAAACCATGCATGATAGATAAGTAAATAGATAAAGGCCGTGCAATTATTTACATCACATCAATGCAATACCGCCGGCGTGTATAGTTTTTCCTATATAGCGGTTTTACACGCCGAAATGCAAACAATTGTATCCCTACTTTCAACTTTTTACGCTAAACACGCGTGTCTCTTAGTTTCTAAGTTTATAAATAAAGAAATATAACACGCCAGCGTGAATACCGATACTCCGCCACTTCCTATTGATAGATGCCGGGTTACATTAATCACCCGGTTGGTGACGAAGATGGATTGGAATTACATTTGGGCCAGGCAATCACACACACCCCGCTCGGTTTAGGCTCCAATCTCCAACCCGTTGAACCGCGGCCGAGCACCGGCCGGGCCGAGCACCGCCTTGCAACCCCGGAGTACTTGGATCAAGTAATGATGATGGCAGCAGAGCCAGGGGCAATGATAGATCTGGGGCTCGGGGCCCTTGCAATCGCATCTGAGGCTCGCCCTCTTATCTAATCACTTCGAGAATGCAAGACATGCATTGATCGAGTGAATCTCGCATCCGCATTTCGAGATTCAAAATGAGGAGCTGCGTTTCTTAGTGGTTAGCCTCTATGCCCGGATGCCCCAACACGAACCACTACCACAAAGGCGGTATATGATGCAATGGAGATGGCTCAACCAAAGGAACCACTACCGCTAAAGCGCTTATACGATGCATTGGAGGTTCAACCAATGGAGCAGGAGGTGGGAGGAGGAGGAGGAGCAGGAGGTGGAGGTGGAGCAAAGGGGGTGGTGGAGCTAGAGCCCGTGTTTTTCTTTGAGGTTTTACCAGAAGAATTCACTATGCCCCGCAATGGAAATGGGAGACGATAGCCCAACTACTCAAGACCGGGCTTGAAACAATAGTCTGGGATTTTGTCCGTTTATCCAGTTTATCCAGATTATATACAATTGTAATCTTTTTCCAATGAATACAACAAATTTTGTCTACTTCTATATTTCTACAATGTAATACATGTTACATACCTTTTTTAAGCGGTTTCTTGGCCATGCAACAAATGTTCCAACACTTTCTCCAACCGTATCCCCACCGGGTGTCTCATGAGGTAAAGCTTCATCCATAGCGCAAGAAGATTAATCATCAGAACTCTCGGACATACTTATCCCCGAAAGGAATTCCATGACAAGTTCTGATGGGATCGATGGAGTCGATCTTGCATAATCCTACTTTCCTTTTCTGATTTGTAGTTAACATGAAACATTCATCTTCGACACTGCAGAAAATTGCTATTCAGACACCTACTATTGGAAATTAATGTTCAAGCTATTGGAATGAGATGAGTACCAGAATTCTGTAGCCATTCTTGAGAAGCTGATTTGAGTCTCCTCAAGCTGATTTGAGAAGTCAAGGCGCTATGGAAACTCCTCAAGGTCGGGAAAATTCGATTAGAAGAAAGATTAGGTTAACTACGCTTAGGCGGGATAAATTTATGGATTTTAAAAACTTAATGAAAGAAGTCGGCGGACGGGTCTTCGCCATTATTATTTTTGTATGTGTCAAGAATATTTCAAACTGCATTTTGTGTTTTCTTGAAATTCAAATTTCTCTATTTCTCGCATTGTAGAAAAAGCTATTTCTTCGAAAGCGAGCGCCAGATCCGAGCCACCTTCCGACTCGCTACTAGGCGACTCCGGAGATGTCTTCTAAAGCGAATCGAGGTCGAGGCGACGGGCAGAGGAGGCGGTGGAAGAGGAATCTCTAAACCCGCTCTTCTCAAGTTTCGAGGACGTTGATCGTAATACACAGAACCCTATTCAAGGTATTTAATTTGCCACAGAATACACACTGTGTGGAGAGTATTATGCTTGCATGAATTTGAGATATTTCCTTTCACTTAATATGCTTTGCATGAGTTTGAGTTATTATGCTTTGCATGAATTTTAAGTATTAACATCAGTTAATGCTCGATTGTCCGCTCAGAGAACATAATTTTGCTCTCTTTTATATATAGAATATAGCGGTGTTAGACAGTTGGAGATAGCAATGTTCAATGAGGTTAAATAGTGTGAAATATGGATTCATGAAGGGTATGTAGCTTAAAATGTGGATGCAAAATAATTTAGTTTCAAATTAACGCATAGCATGGTCAATAATAGAGATACCAACACGCCAAGCGTGATTTGTACTAATTTAGGTTTAAATGCACGCCAAGCGTGATCTCTTGTTCTGAAAAGTACTCTAAAAAGTGCTCATCTTCATTTGCAGTGCTCAAGAGGAAGAAAACCCCTACTAATTCGGGTTCTAATCCTGCCAAGAAAGCAAGGGCGCAGCGACCCAGATCATGCGGTACCATATGATCTCACCTTAGATGATGAAGGGCCGATTCTTATAGCAACCACTGACCCTGCCTGCCCTGAAGAGGAAATGGACGAGGGTGCCGAGTGGTACGTTGACCTTGCCAAGACAAATGGCAAGCTCGACTTAACTCTCTTCTCGAGGAAAAAGGAAGCAGACAAGATGGCCAAACAAGGTATCCTAATCTCTTGTGAGGAAGAGGATGACACCCACTGCAAATTGCTCTTGGAGATTACACAGAAGCAGAAGAAAGATCTGCTCAGACTTACTCAATCGAGAGCTATCGCGATACAAGGATACGTTCATGAAGACAGATGTGAACGGTGAGACATGTTTTAAGTATGGTTGGCCAACCAATGTAGCAGTTACGCCAATATCTATTTGCCAAGGGGTTACAGCTGTGCGTAGAGGCATGTTCACTAAACCGACACCAAGTCACTATTTGCAGCAAGCTAGGGAATTAGCTGACTTGAAAGCTTCTAAAAGGGTCCTAGATCTAGGGAAGAATGTTCAACCCGCAGCTTGTCGGGCATGGAGGCTTCGCTTTTGAGAATGAACAGACGAGAGTGGCGCAAGCTAGAGGCCATGAACAAGTCAATAAGTCTGTGACACCATTATCCATTGGGTCTTAAGGAAACTTTTGCGATCCATGTGAAGTCCCTCATCCATTCACCAAGCTCCATTTATGTTAGCAGAAGATATGATCCAGCACATGCCATGGAGATTGTTCAGAGCATGATTAGTAATCCAGTCAAATGCCTATGCCACGGATGTGTGCTACCTTGGGATATGATCTCGAACAAGCTCTTGTGTGGTGGACGAACGCCCGAGCTATTATCAAGTGATGATATTAAATATGTCATCATCGACGGGCAAATTCCGTTGAGGCACAAAAGGCCATCATCAGCAGCGTAACAAAAACAGCCAAAAGTGTTCTACAATCACTATGCGTATAGGAGGTGTCGTATCTTGATGCCAATACTTCACCCGCAGATTTGGTTGAGATTAGTGCAACTTTGAATGAAATGGGGAAGACATTTCTATACAAAAGGTAATCAACCTGGTTTCATAAATTGTATTCACGCCAGCGTGCTTTCAAATCAAACCAATTCCACGCCAGCGTTTTGAAATCAATCGAATTCACGCCAGCGTGTTTTCAAGTCAACCAATTGATTTGAAAACACCGCCCGGCGGAATTCCATTGATTTGAAAACACCGGGCGGAATTGGTTTGATTTGAAAGCACGCACGGCGTGAATTGCATTAGTAACTTTATTCATTTCACGCCAGCGCGATTTTTCTCTTCATCAATTTATTCAAATCACCCGCCAGTTTGTTTCTATTCTATGATACCGATTCAATGTCCGTACTATTGCAGTCCATACGTTGAACAACCGCGCCACGCCCGGCAACAATGGGTGGAATATGGCTGCCCATTGCCCACCGCATTGTATGGGTCAAAGTCCGAGGCATTCAAAGCTCTTTGAGCGGACTCGCCGCATAATTATACAGAGAAGAAGAAGACCGCAAGAAAATCAAAGAAAAAAGGTGGTGATGACATTGCGGATCCTTCCGAAAAGCTCATCCAAAGCAGTCGACCAAATGACTCGTGATAAGATTGTGTTTTGTAAGGAGGCGATGGCTCAAGTGGAATGAATTCTGGGACGCTTATGCACAAGGGAAGCTGCCAGATACTATGGGTAGGGTGCCTCCTGTTGATGTAAGCATCTTTGACTTGAATGTGACAGAGATGAGAAAGACTCAGGGGCTAGACGACGCTGAGACCATTTGGGTTTTAGACCGCTTTAAAGAAGGAAGTCTTATACAAGAAGGGTGCTTTCACCAAGGATAGGATGTCCTTCGTTGAGTGCTGCAGTCATGTAAAGGATGTACGTACAATGAAGTCAGCTGTAGGAGCTGAGTTACAAAGGCTATCGGGGGATGTGGCATTATCTGAAATTGGATTGCTGGACAAATACAAGGTCAGTAATGATGACATCAAGAAGTTTGTATTCTGGTCAAAGGACTTCCTAAAGAATTGGAAGGCTAAAAATACAAAACATAAGGAGACTCTACCCCTAAGGTAATCGGGCTGAGTTGAGAAGAAAAAAGTGGCCCTTGTGAAGAAGATTACCGGAGAAGACGACACCGGCCCAAAGATTCAGTCTCCATTGGGTACAAAGGTCTCTTGCCGATTCAACTTCCGCCTTAAAAATATATCACTCTTTGTGTTGGACAGCCAGGGTGGGAGAGGAGATATGGGCATGAACCAAGGACTACAAAGAGCTTCTTTACCACCAGTATAGGATTGACAACCGAGAGGTCCTTCACTATTGTCATCGTTTGTCCTTCGTGTGAGTCACATCCGCATGCACTATCTCACGCTCATGATCCGAGTGCCTCAAAGTTATTAGGGAGGGATGCCTAATATATGATGTTAAGGATAATGAGTCTGCGAACGTAATCGGAAGATGGCACATGTGATCTTTATTATGATATCCATGCCGCCGACGAGGAATATGATATTGCTAAGGCCAAGGGTGACAATAGCGGTGCATGGGAATGTTTTTCTTCTAGATGATCCGGACTTAAGAACTATATTCTTTCATACGGATCAGGATCACCGTAACAGATGAGTCGAAGAGGATGAGGATCGGGACCCCTCCTAAGTGGGGAAATCAAGCACGAAGCTACAAACTAAGGAGAAGGGCCCCTTAAATAAAAATGGATTTCCCCGCCTATGGCTGCTTACCTCGTCGAGGCATTTGCTCCAATTGATACAACCTGCTTGGAGCTTCATGTTGGAGGTTATATTGCCCGAGAGGCTCTTATGGGTGCAAGAAGATGTCACTGCTTTGTGAGTGATGAGCAGGCCAAAGACTTTCTTGAACCATTCCTCATGCATATGCTTGCCAAGTCTCCTAAAGGCCCTTATGGCAACCTGAAATCATCAAGAATCAAAAGTCTCAGAGACTTGTCCAATTCGAAAAGTGGACGCTGTTCCCGAGAGGGAACTAGTAATCTGCAAACCGATAAGGAAAGCAAGAATGAACAAATAGCTGCTAAACCGGTTGCTCAAAGTACCGTGGATGGCGGCGAACTTAGGGAATATCCTTGCCCACATTGCGGGTGATGCAAGCAACAATAGAGTAGATTCACAGGTTAACAATGAAATAATTGACAGGGAAACCAAAATGAAGGCAACGAAGGCGGCTCTAGTGATTCACAGGTTTGCCAAATCAATAGTAAAATAATGTCAGTTGTGAAGGACGCAAATGGAACTAATAGAAAATAACAATTCTAACAAATCGGAAGAAGACGAAGATTAAGGGTGGCGGAGGGAGAATGACGCCGATGACGGCAGCGAAACTGAAGATGATAGGTATGGCCTTGCCGACGAAATAGCGCCACGCGTGATTTAATTTGTATTACCTTTGAATTAAATCGCGCCAAGCGTGCTTTGATTATTTTTCGTTGTCAAACTAAATCACGCCGAAGCGATTTGGTTATGACTATTTCAAATCACGCTTTGGCGCGTTTGTATTGTTTGTGTTATCGTATCTTCTTGACCGGATACATGTTTGATGTTTCAGCTTCCATTGCGTTTCTAAGAAGGTTGTGGTGTTCGACCTAAACGGAGTCCTTTGCAAGACTTTTCTCAAAAAATAAAGTGGCTAGAGAACAGTTTCATCGACACCAAGAGAATCAAACACCAAGTGGATCTATCCGCGGCCGCACTTGAAGGAGATGCTAGACGAGGCATTCAGGTTATTTCGAAGTTGGTATTTGGTCATCCATGGAACTAAGGAACATCAAGGATACTTTGGAGGCACCGGGGAAATGCGTGAGAAATTGGTTGACCCTTTGGGATCGTAACAAATGTGTGAAGTTCACTAATCCCAAGGATCCAACAGCAAAGCCTATCTTCATCAAACACTTGAGTAACATGATGGACCTAACTTGGTATCGAGAATAAGGATGATATAATCATAGTGGATGATGATGCTCTCAAATGCTTCTACAATCAAACACAAAGTTCCTGAATCCACCATCTTACGATCCAAAAACTTTGGGACGATGATTTTCTCGTGAAGTTTGTGTCTATTATGCATAATTTGGCTATGGGGATGACGGTGGGTGAAATGTTAGATTCGCACCCGTTAACCGGATAGAACGGGCCGACATGGAACCACACATTGTTAAATACGTGGAAAAACATGGATTGATCCCTTAATGTTTTATTGGAATATATGATATTTTTGTATGATATTTGTGCCATGTATCGATAATTTCGAGTCTGGAATTGCCTCGCAAATAATGCAATTTGTTATTATCAAACCTAATATTATCATCTATTGAGCAAGCAATATTTGTCTCATCTATGTTAGCAACTTGCTCTTCATTTCTGCATATTTCAATTCGCATATGAAAAGTCACACGTGAATCGCAACCTTATGTTATTTTTGAAGTCCAAAAAAAAAGATTAAAAAAAACAAAAACCCCCTAGAAGACAATAGCAGGTTGGCGTGATTTTGGAGTTGACATAATCCCAATTTAATTGGATGATGGTTAACAATCAAGAAATATACAATAATATTAAAAACTTTTAACAAAAGCTCACAATATAGTTTATGATATCCATGATCTGAACACCATTCAATGCAATGACACCTTCTAGATATGATGATCAAATTGCACTTATCTCTAACCCTTGAGGGAAGATGTTATGCAACCAACTCGGGCATCTAGAGAGATATTGGCCATCTCTTACAATTCCTTTTTGAAGATATTTGAAAAACTACTATCACGATGATGGTAGGTGGTTATGTGTTAAATGGCTAAATAGGAATTCTTTTTTGTTTGGCTATTGATAATTTAATATGTAATTATTGTAATATAAAGAAAGGCTAATCCCTTTTTCTTTAAGGAAAAGGGGGAAAATAGTTTGGCTAATCCTAAAAAAATAATGGAGTACTTTTTTTAGCTATGGCTATTTATTATTATTTTTTAAATAAATCTCCCTTCATAAAATTCGCCGCAAAAATTGTCTAGACCCTCTAAAAAATCGCCATTTGGCTATTAATAGCCACTATTTTTTTCCATGGGGCTGGAAACATTCTCTGGATCTTTGCCCCATTTAACAGTCTGAGGGGAAACCGAAAGTACCAGTCATCGCTCTTAACAGTCACTGCGGGAGGCAATGGGCTATCCGCAGGTAAAGCAACACAAATCTTGGGCGCCCGAACTATGGAATGAGAAATATGCCCACCGAGCCCATTAGCGATCGCCATCATGAATTCTGGCAACAGCATATCTGCGGGAAGATCCATCACTTGAAACCAACATGGAATCTTCAGGGCCGACAAGGACCGAGCACTCACACCAGGGGTGTAATGCTGGTAAATCAAATAATTCCTCCACATGAGGTCAACCCCTCTCGCAACTATCCTCTCCACCACTGGGGGCGCGTCGAACATGAGGAGAAAAAAGTTATTCCCCAGGAACTTCAAGGACTGGAACGGCGAGATCCCCAGCTGCTTAAAGTAAGCTTGCAACCATCCACCGACTCTCCGGGTGTCCAGTACTCCCGTGTACTATACCAACACTGCGCACGAGACCAAGTTGGAGATTGACTTGAGGTGCTGCTGATGATCTAGCTCGACCACGGTACCAGGCGGGCCAATAGGGTCAACCTGCAACTCCCTCCTGTTGTGCTGGTTCAGAAAGGCCAAAGCCTCCTCCATACAGCAAGTATCGGCCGGCGCTACTGTGTACTCTGAGAACCGTGGACGTGAGAGCCGGCTCACAGTATCATTCGTCCGCCATGCAGGCCCTTCCGCATTGACGCCATGCCCCTCTGTTGTCGGCCTCCCTAGACTTGAGCTTTCTCGACCCGACGGCTTATGTGAATGTTGCGACACACCATCGCACCCCATGGCCAGAGGCAGATTGCACACCGGCTCCGCCACTGCGAAAGGGTCCTCCGGCAAAGTAGAGGCAGGCAAGCTTGGATTGCCAAACGGGGTTGCTGTCTCCAATGGCGGCATGCTACTCGGGATTTCAAATTCCGCCTCCCCTGGAGCTTGTGCATCCAGTGCTCGAGGGCTCCCTGCATGAACACCTCCCTGCAGGCTGTGTTGTGATGGTGCCTGCTGGTTTACCAAGGGATGGACCGCTCCCTCCTCCTCCCCGACCTCCATAGGGCCTTGCCCAGACCCTGACTGCTGCCCAAAACCCCTGTCTGCTATCAACCCAAGAGCCCTATTCAGCTCTGCCCGATAAGCAACGGACTGGGCAACCGATTGGAGTGGCCCACTACCCTCATTTGCACCTCTGTCCTGTGAACCACTGATTGGGACTGGTTCATGAGAAGCCAGTTCTATGGGCTGCACAAACGCCGGCCCAGCAGGCTGGCCTTGTAACCCGGGGCAACCAAACTCCTCTCTTCACCCTCCCTTCCACCTACAGGCCGATCCGGTGAGAGCACCAGCCCAGCAGGCCGGTCCTGTAACCCCAAGGCTGCCGGATCGATTTCTACAGGCTCCCTCTCTGCTGTACGAGAATTCGCTGAAGGCGGATTGGGCTTCTGAGCTGAAGACCCAACCCCAACTAGCCGATTTTGCTGAGCCGCCCGAGCCAGCTTTGGAATTCGCTTGGGAGGAGTCGACTGCCTCCCCTGAGGATCGCTCCTGCAAATCCGGTTATCTGCCATGCCGCCCTCCATAGCTACGCTCCACAGATCCGCTCACGTCGTCGCCTTAGCGCCACCGCCTTCATCGCCTTCTGTTGTCACTTTGGAGCATTGTTGCAAAGCAAAACCCATTTTGCTCAGTTCTTGCAAATCTAGAGATGGAAGACTAAACTGTAAATTGGATCCTATTTAATTTCTCCCATCATATTTTAAGATGATGGTAATGCATATTCAATTATGAGATCAAACCTAGCTCATGGGCCACGCTTTGCCGTGTCATCAGAAGCCTAGCAGATCGGGTTTTTGTTTGCGACTACTATGGTGTGACTGTCGATCAATACAAATTATGAAGGCACTTGGTATACATGAAAGGAAAACACATATTTATTCTAATCAAATAATCCAATCTTTTATTATACCAATATAGATTCTAAATTTATTGCAATTTTTGCTACATGTACATTGAACTTCACTAGCTTTTTTTTACTTCACGATGTGGATGCAATAGACATGTCATATAGAGGTTTTGAGATACATTGTAAGGGTTCTGAGATGCGGCATGACATCAATTTTTTATATATTTACTCTATAAGGGTTTCTAGCAAAGTTAACTAGGTATCTGTCTATTATTCACATGCTTCCCCTAATACCAACCAGTATATATTCACTAATCGTCTCTAACATAGACTACTAACATCATTTGCAACATCATTCCATCTAAATAACTTTTGGTCCTAATGAATCCTGAGCAATAACTATAATTTACATATTGAAAGCCTGGCAACGATGATCACCTTCAAAGGAACATGGATATTATTGTGACATTTGAAAACGTAATGGTCTACTATGATTCATGTTACATGCCTTTGAAACTATTTCATGGAGTCTATACTACAACAATGACCAACAACAAGCTAAAGCATTTTGATATTTCATGATGATTCTACATTCTTAGCCAAGATTGTATTAGTCACAACGACAATACAAACATAAACACCTATCAACCATAGGTGATATATACATATATAGAAAGAACATCCACCTTGGACAATAACTTAAAAGGAGCATGATTGACAACCCTACATATGTTCTTCAATCCTACATCTTATTCATACAATTCAACAACAAAATGGTATTTACGTCCGGCAACGCCGGGCACCATAACTAGTTCTACTAACATTCCACTCTTATAATTCTGCTTCCTAGTACATAACGCGTGCCTCTCTATACGAGTTAGAAATTTCACCCTTGACAATCTATAAGGTTCGCAAAAGATCTTTTTTTGCCTGGTTTTGAAGGTGGAGGGGGGCTTTTTAATTGATAAGGTTTTTTTTTTTTTTTTTGGGACGAAGGTCACAATTTAGGGTCTCCAGTGGGATAGGGCGGCGGATGGACATATCCGGACTGATGGCCAACCTTGCTGCTTCAGATGCTTCAGATGCTTGCTTCAGATGCTTGTTTGATTGCTACAAACTGGTTTGGGTTTGTCGGGGTTCAAGTTCCCGCCCAGTTCTTCACAGATTTTTGCGTTCGGAGAGGGTTTCTTTCCCTTGGTTCTTTGATTTCTTGTTCTTCCACCAGTTTCAAATTTTCTTCCAAATTCGTTTGTATCTGATTTTGTTCTTCCTTATGGTTCCGGATTTCGCAGTCTTGTGTGCTTGTTCATGTTGATTGTTTTCTATTGTATTGCGATTTTGCATCTTAAACTGATTCCAGGGGATTGATTACCTGGTTCGGCTGTATCAGTTTGAACAGTCTGATCTGCGTTGGAGGTCTACATGTATTTATGCATGTACATGTATTCATTATTTAAACTTGCCAATCTAATGGTTTAAAACCCAATAATGGGGGAGGCCATTCAGCCTGATTTAAGGTCGTGCCTGATCCAACGAGGTTGATAACAGTCATGCATGCCTTTTTAATTTTTTGTGACCGAGATGACACAATGAGGTAAAAAACGTCCTCTACCCTGGCGGGCTCGCCATCCCGTTACCCCATGTAAGGGCAATCTTGTCAATAATAAAATAATGGAACTAGTGGAGAGATACTGTTAGCTTGTTGGTTGTATTGGTCAAAGCATTTCTATTAAGACATTAAATTATTTTGGTAGAGGTTCAAGTTCCCGTATTTTGTATTCCAAAATTTTAAATGAACGCCGTATTCCATATTTTGAATCATAGATAATCATAAGTGACCACAACCCCCTTTTTGTTTGGGTGCATATTCACACGAGGGGCATCTTTGGGCTTCGAGAGTTGTCAAATGGACATATTCGCGAGTTATGCCAAGATCTAAACCGCACAGCGATCCTTGTTTGTGGGGTATGCTACAACGTATATCTAAAATAATTGCATACCTGCAACCCCTTGTGTGAATTAGCACCCAAACCAAAAAAAAAAAAAGATTTTAGGGGAGAATTGTATAGTAGTTATTTAATATATGGTTTCTGTTATCTGTTAAAAAAATTGCAACAGCCCCCTTTTTGTTTGGGTGCATATTCACACGAGGGGCATCTTTGGGCTTCAAGAGTTGTCGAATGGACATATTCGCGAGTTATGCCAAGATCTAAACCGCACAGCGATCCTTGTTTGTGGGGTATGCTCATGGTACAACGTACATCTAAAATAATTGCATACCTTAAGATTTCAAGTATATATACCTAATGAATCTATTTTTTACATGTCTGCTATGTGAAGATGGGGCTTTCGCTGCTCTATGTTGCCCCTTGTGTGAATTAGCACCCAAACCATAAAAAAAAAAAAAAAGGTTTTAGGGGAGAATTGTATAGTAGTTGTTTAATATATGGTTTTTGTTATCTGTTAAAAAAATTTGCCCTTCGGGCCAATAAAAAGAATGTAGGAATTCAACAAATAATTATATGAAATACAAATTATTTGAAATCCAATTGTGATGCTAGTTGCAAATGAAGTCATTAATGTGGAAATTGAACACAGAGTGTAACAACTTGAAGAATAACCAAATTCGATCATTGGTGTAAAAGATATAGATTGATTACATTTGCAGAGTGCTTTCAAATAAAATGCAGAAGAATGGAGCATTAAACCCTCATACCTAGCTATACTGAGCATATGATGTGATCATGGCCATTCTGAAATATATCGTGCTTGTATATTCTATCAAATGCACTTGTTGCATCCATCAACTTTCCAATTGTTATGATTCTTATATATATCAATGTATGTTGTGCCAACAACTGACGTCTTAATTGACAGGCATCAAGGATGCTTATGAAGGTGAGCTTATCAGGCCTTATGACACTCTAGTGGCATTTTGTTGGAAGAGCTTAAGAGCTGCATCAAACTGTCCCCCCTCTTCAACTGGTAGAGAATGAACAACTCAGGTAGTCCATCTCTCTTTTATGTTTGTTCTCTGCATAAACAGTATTTCAGCAACAAAATAAACTCAACTAATCCCCATAAGTAAATTATCACAACCAGGACAGACAATCACAGAAATACTAAAAGAATTAAAATTGAGTGGACTACGAATAACACATCAAGATATAGTTCTTTCCTTAATAAGAAGCTTGTTTATAACTCTCAAGACTACAGGATGTAGATAATAAAAGAATGCTACACCTTCTGCAAAAGGAAGGATAAGAAAAACATGGATGTTCTTTTTCATTCCCACAAGCATAGTCATAGTTGTGTCTGCACTACATTTATGTTGGTCGGTTCATACATGTAGATCAAGAATGATCCCAGCTTTTGCTAGAAATTACGAGGATGCTTGAAGGTGGATTTATTATTTTCTAAAGAAGCCTGGACTGGCAAGAACAAACTAGTGCATTTCCTTTACAGATGGCAGTTCTATGGAAGGACTGCTAATGTAAAGTAAATGAGCAATTGAATTGCATTATACCTTTTTACTCGCATCCCTCTTGTTTCATCTAACAACTTTAACACCAGCCATAGATAAACAAATAAGAGACTGCAGTGAGGAATAAAAAAAATGGACACAACGGAATGATGCAGTAAGAGAGAGGAGAGGAACTTATGGGATAACGACAGATAAAGCCATGAACACGATGACATCAACAAAATAAAGATCTTTAAAGACTAATGAACTAGTAAAAATTATATTAACAAAGATATTATAAACTGAACTAACCCAACTAGCAATAGAAAAGAAGCGAGAAGATAAAGAGACCAAAAGGAACGATGCAAGTAAAGGAGTAAACAACGTAAGACAAAACAAGCAGCCAAAGATATATAAAGATGGAAACAACGTAAACACAACAATAGAAGAAAGAAAGAAAGAAAGAAAGAATGATTTTTATCGTCCACTGAGACCAAGTGGCCTATGGGACCCAGAAGGAGCGCAACAAACTTATTACTGTCCGGGTTAAAAAACCCCACCCTGAAGGGTTTTCGAGGGGAAAACCGTGGCAGTAATAAGAATATTGTCAAACTGTACAGGTATATATCATCATGAAATATATGTATATATACATGTCGAGTGTGTGCCGAGGACATAGCTGATCTCTCATGTCCATGACTTCCTGAAGGTATGATCCTAGCATCCGTACAAAAGTCGTGCACAATGTCACATGTAGCGGCTGGCCAGGCCTGACCAACTCAACATAGCACATTCGGATTTGATCATATGTTGGGAAGCTTTGAAGGGTATGAGATTCATCCTCAATGACTCCCATTTGGCAGCATTGACAAAGCCTGGCCCGATGTGGCTCGACGTCAATCCATCTGCCTGTCTCAATTCGAAGATGGTGTGCCCCTGTGCGAATGGAGGCAATGAGTCTGCGCCCTTTTCTTAGGCAAGTGGGTACGCAGGTAGTATTGTGGGCCTCCTTCCAATGTGGGATTTATGTGGCGCTGGTAGTGTGCTGTCTTGACCTGTTCAAGGGCACTAGTATCCCAGAGCTTGCTTAGGAAGCAAGTGTCAAGATATTGCCTCAATCTATGCCGATCTGCCTCTATTTGCACATGTATGCACCTGTGCTCCTGCACATTATATCTATCCAACCATTGAGCTCTCTTTTTTCTCCAGCAGGCCTTGAGGCACTGTGGCCCCATTGCCATGATATAAGCTAGGTTAGGGAGACGAGCATCGTCCATATTGACCACCTTCTGAAAATAGACAATGTGGCGATCAAGAGCCACCCTTTGAAAAGGCAAGAAACCCGTCTCGTGCATCAAAAGTTGATATGGGACTGTGGACTTCACCCCTAGTGCTCGTATCAAGAAGGCGTTCTGCACTTGCTCCAAGTCATTCCAGGTAGCAAGGGACACTACTGGGCCACATACTTCATTGTTGTATAAAAGGGCAGGCTCCACTAAGACCTTGAATAGATACGACTGATGGGCCCAATCATACAACTTTTGCTCTATGACTATTGTTTTGCATTGCATATAGTGCCTTCCAGTCCGTCGTCATTCGTAGCCATATGGATGTGTCCCAGTGCATAGTAGAAGGAAACTCCACTCCTAAATATTTGTATATAGATGTCACTTCCACATTCTACCCTCGGTAACTGAAGGAGGGGATCCTCGTCTGACGTGAGGATGATATGAGGACCACCTTAGTCTTGGCCAGGTTGATGCAAATATCAGTCGCTTGGCAGAATGTGTCCAGGGCATCGAGATGGCACTGCATGTTTGATGGTGTGTAAGCTAGGAGGTCCATATCATCAGGATATATTAACTGCCTGATTATCTGGTGCAGAAGGTGACTCCGTCGTCCCCATTATCAACAAGCCAGCTCTCAAATTGATCAATGTAAAGCCCAAACAATATTGAAGAGAGAGGACATCCCTGACAAACCCCGATACTACTACCAAATGGTTGGCTTGTCGGCTGCAACTGGCCCGAGCATCTCTCATATAACCTGTACACTGCATTCTGCAAATCTACAGGAACCCCCAGCTATCGCAATCTTGCCCATATTTTTTTCGAGGCACAGTGTTAAACGCCTTCGTAAAATCTATGAAGCAATAATATAGGTCCTGTCGGCAGTTCCTGCTGTCTTCAACCAGAGTCCGCAACGTGAAGATGTGGTCAATGGTTGAGTGACGGGGTCTAAATCCTGCCTGGGTGAGGGCCTGCATCTCTGTTGCCTCTGCCTAGCCCTTCAACTACTACTCGATAATCCCAGCGAGTAGTTTTGCAAACACCGAACTGACTATGATTGTTCGGTAATTGGATGGGCAGTGCGGGTCACCTGCCTTATAGATGGGAACAACTCTGCTATTGGTCCAATGCAGTGGGAAGCCTTCTTGTAATGCCTTGTTGAATAAAGCGATCAGCACCAGTACTATGGACGGCCCTGTCCACTTGAACAATTCTGCCTGCATACCATCCAGGTCTGGCGCTTTCCCATTGGCAAGACGCTGTAAGCCTTGGTCCACGTCTAAATTTGTGATTTCTAGCACCGGGCCTTCTTGCAGGGGTAATGCTGCTTGTGCACCCTGGGGGTCATATAGCTGTTGCAAGTATTGCCTCCACTGCTCGGGAGTGATGTTCCCTGTGGGCTGTACTGGCTTTCTGAGAACCCTTCACCAGAAGATCCTGGAATGATGTTCTAGGAGGTAGAACATTTTCCTTTGATGTGCTGCGATGCACCTGGCGTTCTTAGCTTTAAGGAAGATGCGGTACTGTCTGACTGCACGTGGGCGTAAAGCAGGGTCTGTGACCTGGCAGAGCCAGCTTTTGTGTTCCTTACACTCTGCATCAAACCATTGATTACGTGGCAAGGTTGTCATTCTGGAGGTCCGTCGAGGGCGGCTTATCCCAAAGCACCTTTCTGCAGTAGTCCTAAGCACATCAGTCAGTTGGCCTGTCTGTTGCTCTAGTGTAGGGTACTGCAAAATTTCTGCCAGGTCATCTACAAGCATCTGGGTATAAGTCCCTGCATGTTCATAACCCAATCACAGCTGAGGCATGTGAGGAGTTGTCGCACAGGGGGTTTGCACAACCTGCCAAGCCAGTTTCAAGTAAAGTGATAGGTGGTCTAAGTCGATCTCTTCATCCATGTTAGTTGTTCCCATCTGGAAGTGCTTGACGACATGTATATCCTACTCAGTCACCAGTACATAGTCCATCACACTAGACCCTCCCCCCTGGTTTTCCTGCCTGCAAGTGCTCTTGCAGGTGGACAGCCACTGTGCCAGTCCATTGCAGATTACCAGGTCAAAGATACCACAGGGCAAAAGCAACTGCCTACCATAGCGCATGACCTGATTATCATCTGATGTCCGTGGCTAAGTTCCTTCTGCAGGACGCATTTGTAATACATCATCAGTCAAGGGATCAAATCTCATGGGTTGTTCTACCCCGGTGCGTGCATTGAAGTCTCCAAGGAGTATGACACTTATGCTGATGTATGTCATCATATAGATCGACATGATATCAAAAGGGGCACATCTCAAAAGGGGCACATCTCAAAATGCACAACCTAAGAAATGAAAGAACAAAGAAAATATGAAATGATAATAAGGGGATAGTGGGAACAAGTCAAATCATAGAGAAATGATATCAAAAAGGCACATCTCAAAATACACAGCCTAACTAACAAATGAAAGAACAAAGAAAATATGAAATGGATAATAAGGGGATAGTGGGAACAAGTCAAATGTAGGAACAAGAATTAATGGGATAGGAGAAGTTGAATGGATACAAGAGTCGTCGAGTAGAGCATAAAAGGCCAACATGAACAAGGCAGGGAGTATTAAGAACCAAAGGGACACCAAGAAGTCGTGAAAAAGATGAAGCTCATATGGCAAGAAGGACCTAAAAGGACACTAGGAACGATGGAACATAAGAAGCAGCCATAGTAGGAGAGTTGTGTGAGGCAAGCAGATGTTGCATATCACAGTCCAAACAACGGACTGAAAAGTGGGTCACTAAAAAATAAAACTTAGTTGAAGCAGGCAAGGTTACAAGTGGCACAAATGGATCACTGAGGAAGGAAACTTACTAGAATCGACCAAAATGCACAAGCATGTAACTGGAAAAAAATAGTCTAGAAATGTCAAAGCAATAAAATGAAATAGAATGCACAGATAAAGAGGTGAACATGAAATGTAGAAGCCAAAGGAAGAGAGAGGCTACAAGGGTCAAACAGAATGCAGCGATAATGAACTGGTGGGGAACATGGAGAACGAGAAAAGAGGAGCAAGAAAAGAGGACTAGAAGACCGCAATAACAAAGAGCATAAGGTGACAAAAGGAATAACGAGACAACGAAGGCAAAAGAAAAGAATGAGGTAGAGGAGGAAACCAAAGAGTACCTGAACAACGAAAAGCATCAAGTGAACAAGTGAAACAATGCAGAGGAAGATGGGAACGTATAAACAACTCTATGAAAATGATCAAACAACAACAACAACACAAAACTAAAGATTTGAGAGAAAAATGCAATAAAGAATACTACATCAAACAAAGATTGAAGGAAACCGAACTAGCCTAGCTAGAAAAAATAGAGAATAGAATAGAATAGAATATGATTTTATCGTCCACGGAGACCAACTGGCCTATGGGACCCAAGTACAAAGAGAGAGCAGCAGGCGTATTACTACCAGGATTAAAAAACCCCCGCCCCGAAGGGTTTTCGGGGGAAAAACCTTAGTAGCAATAAGGATGCTGACATACTGCACAGTTATATACATAATCACAAGTACAAACAGGTTAATGCCTGACGGGGGCATAACCGAAGTCCGCTGTATCCATTACCTCCCTCGAGGTAATGATCCCAAAAAGCCTACAGAGGTCCGCGGCTCGTCGAAGCTCATGCAAGGCCTGATGGGGCACAACTAACCGAGCATACCGAGCCCGGATATGCTCAGACGGACAGCCCGAGGGCATGACTTTCATCCTCAATGGCGCTGACGCATTGACAGACTCGCCCTCACGCGCGGCCCGAATCCATCTCCCCGCCTCAATGCGAGGTGGTGTGCATCTGTGCGAATGGAAGCAATCACCCTGCGGCTTTTCATGGGTAGATGGGTGCACATGTAGTGGTGTGGGCCCCTCGTGAGCATGGGATTAACCTGCTGTCGATAATTTGCCACCTTGACATGTGACAGGGCCTCTGCATCCCAAAGCTTGGCCATGAAGCAAGCATCCAAGTACTGCTTCAAGGCAGCGCGTTCCTTCGGTGTATGCACTGGTCCACATCTGTGTGCCTACACATTTCATAGCGAGAACCACTGGGCTTGCTTGTCTTTCCAGCAGGCTTTGAGTCGTTGCGGGCCCATCGCCACTGCCAAAGCAAGGTTGGGCAGCCGGGCTTCATCCATAGCCACCACCTTCTGGAAGTAAATAATGTGACGTTCCAGAGAACCATGGGAGAAAAATGAAGCAACTGAGAGAGCACGCGGTAAATAAGGCAATCACGAGTAAAGAATAAACAAAAGGGACCTAAATAAGGCCATCAAGCGTAAAGAATAAACAAGTAAGAATAAACAAGAGTAAGAGTAAAGAAAAACAAGAGAGAGAGACATAAATATGGGAGTCACTGACCACCTTGGATAAAGCAACATAGGGGAAGTAATTGCCATATGTGGGAACATTTAAAAGAAACCCAACAATGGAATCATGAAACAGGGAGGCTTAAAACGAAGCAAGGACAATAAAGAAAGAATGAAAGAAAAGGGCAAGAGAACTAAGGGAACTGTAGCAAAGAAAAAATTGGATAGCGACAAAAGGACAAAGTAGAAAATAAAAAAACCCAACAAATGACATAAAAGGACAATTCATGACAAATATGATGAGACAAGTAGCATTAGAGGCGGTAATGACACCAAAAGTAGAAGAAGCAGAAAAAAGATGTCGAAAAGTGCAACAATGGAATGAAAAAGGAGACAAAGGAACAAAATAAAACCATAAAATATCAATAGAAGTAATGGGAACAATTATGTAACTTGAATTGAAGGAATAACTGGACAATAGAGTACTAAATACTACGAGATTCTTGAAAAGACTAGATATACAAGGGGGTGTCAATTCAAGGGGGAATAGAGCAAACAAGATACTTATAATAAACTGGACGAATCTCACAACAAGTGCAAATAAAGCCGAGCACGAAAATGACGATAACAGCAACAAGAGCAAAAGGCACATAGATACCCAATATGCAATCTCGACAAATTGTTAATGGGAACCTAACCAGCATGAACAATAAGTTACTGCAAATTGGATCAAAGCAAACAATATAGAAACGTAGCAACCGGAGTAACACAGACAAAAGAGTTCTCAAGAGATAATCATGTAAAAAGACCTAGAAACATAAAATCTATTGGAAGGATGAAACAATTAGAGTGTGGAGGTACAAGAAACTAATGATCAAATAGAATAGAATAGAACAAATATGGACAAACATGACTAAGGTAAATGACGGAATATAAGGAACAAAGGGATGTCAAGTAGAATGAGATCCGTGCAGTAAACAGGGCAACAGAACTAGAGACTAATATATTAGCGACGACGACACCAAAGGGAGCATGAACGCTAGGGCACATCAAACTAAATCCAAAGCAATGCAAAATAAGTAAATGGAACAGTGGGATAAACGGGGCAAAAGAACAAAGGCAAAGACAAATAGAATGAATAGAACAAAAAAAGCATGGAAAAAATTAAGCATGTTGTATATTTTTCCATAAAAAATGGTTTGGCTATTTTTCAAAAATTTACAGTACTTTATGATAAACATTTGGCTAAAGTTATTATTAACATTACATTTATATGTACTTGACTTGGCTTAAACTTTTGAATTAAGTATTATAAACTTTCACTTGGCTATTTTTTCTAACTAGAAAAGGCAAAAACTATAAATTCTGTAGCTTCATGTGTATTTACTACAATTACAAGTAATAATCAACAATCAATAAATATACAATAATATTAAAAACTTTTAACAAAAGCTCACAATATAGTTTATAATATCCATGATCTGAACACCATTCAATGCAATGACACCTTCTAGATATGATGATCAAATTGCACTTATCTCTAACCCTTGAGGGAAGATGTTATGCAACCAACTCGGGCATCTAGAGAGATATTGGCCATCTCTTACAATTCCTTTTTAAAGATATTTGAAAAACTACTATCACTGATGATGGTAGGTGGTTATGTGTTAAATGGCTAAATAGGAATTCTTTTTTGTTTGGCTATTGATAATTTAATATGTAATTATTGTAATATAAAGAAAGGCTAATCCCTTTTTCTTTAAGGAAAAGGGGGAAAATAGTTTGGCTAATCCTAAAAAAATAATGGAGTACTTTTTTTAGCTATGGCTATTTATTATTATTTTTTAAATAAATCTCCCTTCATAAAATTCGCCGCAAAAATTGTCTAGACCCTCTAAAAAATCGCCATTTGGCTATTAATAGCCACTAATTTTTTCCATGAAAAAAAGAAAAGAAAAAAGAAAATGAAAAAGAAAACAGGAATAAACATGACCAAGTGATATGAATGATGTAACCAACCACACCTATTGAAGAAGCAAGTAGTCTCAAAAGGATCTAAGTGTGTGTACCAAACCAATAAAACAATATCGAACTCCAATACAATCACAATTATACCTCATATATCCCTACATGAGAAAAAGAAACCATGTAATGTACTAGAGGTAGAAGTAAATATGATGACCAGATGAGACCAAGTAAAATGAATATGTAGTATATGCCATCAAAAAGATGACAAGAATACCGCTATATCAAGCCTCAAAAGAAATCGAGAAATAGAATCATGATATGATTAGCTACAATCGACTTGCTAGATGTGGGAAAGCGAACCAACGACCTCAACCAAATACAAAATTGTGTAAGTGCCAGCAAAGCAATAAAATGCGAATGGAAGGGTGATAGGTGACTTCAGATGAACATAAAGAGCTACAAAGGTTGGAACACCAAAGACCACAAATGATATACAAGATATTCCAAGCATGGATACAAATGCTATAAAAGAAACCACCACTACATATCTGAAGAAGAAGAAACCATATAAGCATATGTAAAAGCTTAAGGCACAACAGATGAAGCCATATAGACATATGAAAGGTCATGCATCAAATGAAATTATATAGGCACATATAAAAGCTTAAGGCACAACAAAAGCTATGCAATACAAGTATTATCTACCAGAAGACCAAGATATGAATCAGAGATACTGTGTAGAATGTTGAAAAATACATAAACTAAATGAAAGAAACTTTGTAAAAATCTCAAAAATTGACGAAGTGAGAATATATAGCAGAATAACAGGTTTTTTTTTATGTTTTTGTACGATTTTTACTAAGGTTTTTCTATGATTTCAGTGTTGTATTTGATGAGGTGTACTAAATAGTATTGCTAGAGTGCGCCCTTTGTGGATCCTTGATTTGTGGCATTTTTCAATGGTCACCTATGAATTTTCCAAATTGAACATGCAAGGCTCGAGTAACATATTTTAGGGTTCTTCGCATCTGTGCCTCTGTTTAGGGTTCTATGGCAGACTGGCCCGAATCTGTGCCAAGGAAGTCAACAAAGAAACAAGGAGGTGTGCGTGACCATCGCCATCAATTATGGCTTCTGCCTACGCTATCAAAACCGGACCTCTTCCTGTCGGCAACCAAAGCCCAGAATTGTGTTAAGCATGCTTGTTTGATGTTTCGGGATGAGTTGGGTGGAAATGGTGCAGTCTACATTCAAGCTAGTGTTGCTGTTTAGATCAGGGACATTATCAACAACGAAAACAAGGTCACAAATGCTTTTTCTTGCTTTTCAACTTCTAGGATTGTTTATGATTCCGTTGGATGTCTCAAAACAACAATATCAAAACTCCTTTGCAGCCTAATTGCAGATTCTATCGTAATCCAAGTGCCCATAACATAGGGATGATATGCTTTACTATCATAGTGAAAAACTGGTTCTTGCATTTTGGATGATCCTCATTATCACGATAGTTTAAAATGGTTGAAGCTTGATCAGACATTGCCTAAGCATAAGGGACCACAGCAAGATTAAACTTGGCCGTCAAGTTATGCCAGGTTTAGACTTTGTTTTCATGTTCATAGTACAACATTGTGAATGCTTAGAATGGACAATCTATTGAACTCTTCCATTTCTCCAGAGCCAAATACGGAGATGTTGCTACAGACCTTCCAGAGCGGACAAATGAAACGTGCTGGTTTGATCTGGTCTGTATGAAGGAGCAAGGGCCAAATATGGAGATGGTGCTACGGACCTTCCACAACGGACAAATGAATGTGTTGGTCTATATGCAGGAGCATGTATGGCGGTCCCAAAAGCAAGACAACACATCAATTCGCATATCAGAGAAGCATTACATTAGCATATTGGTTCTTCTGCAAATAAATTATCAAAAAACTTTGGTCAGACAATTATTGGTCATCGTATTTGTTTTCTACACTTCAATGGCAGGTGATAACCGTCACCACAAGTGGATGAAAATTACAGTCAACAATTTGAGTTTGTGCTGTTATCGTGAGAGAGTATATTCTTAACATTTTGGAATATATTCTTAACATTGTGGAAAAACATTTTGAAGATAGATAGATAGATAGATACCCTTATGCACCTTAGCACACCGTTTCAAGTTGAATACTATCATATCAGAATCATTTGGTCATTAGTTTTGCTGGAGTTTTTGGATAGACACCATGAAGGATCTTTTTTCCCTTGCTTCTCATACCCATGATTTTTCCCTTGCTTCCCATATCCATGCTTTCTATCTCGCTCTTGCATTTGTAAGAGAGCGTCCTTTCCATTCATTTTCTTATTATGTAGAAGGAAATGTATAAGTTGCTCCAAATTTGGGGACGTTTGCTACTGTGGATTAATGTTGTAGGTTTTTCTTATACAACATCTTTGTGTAATGGATATCTTTGTGTTCATCTATTATCATTTCTGTATATGCTGAACAAAGTCTCATGACAATTGATATATCCTTTTCGATAAACAAGTACCAAACAATCCATTACTACTATTATATTTGTTGGCATTGCATTGTTGTTTCTCTATGTTTGCGTTTGCTAGGCCCATAAAGTTTACCTATGTTTGCTTTAGTTAGGGCCTGGAGAGCCCAATTTTTTTTTTTAATATAACAATCAACACACAACTACCATTAACATTATTAACACAAACCATTGCATCTAACACATTTAAATTAAAATCCCCCTGAAACCTGAAAGGTTTCAGCATATAAGTCGTGTGAATCATAGAACTCTACCTATGAGAAGCAGTGGCAGTAGGTTATGAGTTGTACATACATTCATGAGAAGCAGTGGCAGTGAATGTAAGTGAAGAGTGTCAAAATGAAAAAGGGGCGCTGACGTACTTTGAGGTGCGTAGAATTGAATTTTAAAGTGATTAAAGTCTATCAGCGCCCCATACGCTTTCCGCCGTATAAAATACGCGTGAAAAGAATACGTATGAAACCCGGTTAGGTTTCAACAATTCAGAGACAATGATTGACACCTGTATGATATTTTTGGAAAGTATATCATCCCCTGAACCGTCGGATTTCAGATACAGGGAGTGAGAATATATATTGGAGGGTGTATGCAGGAGGGGGTGGCGACCAGGAGGGTGGAGCATAGGAATGTTTATGTGACAGATTGATTGAACTATGATTAATAAGTATTAAGGGATTAGTGACCATATTTTGGCTCCCTTATTACTTGCTGAGTCAAGTTGTTAATGATAAATCTTGCTAGACATTTGAATAAAGAATATATATTTTGCTCAATTTCTATCAGTGGTATCAGAGCTACAACATGTCTAGTAGATTTGCAAAGAAGTTTATTGAACACAATAGATGTGTATAAAGGTGGCCCGTGATTCCGTGTTTGGAAGGATGCCATCAAATATGTGTTGGAGGTGGAAGACCTCCGGGATTGGTAGATCCAAATGGAACTGTAAGTGCACAAGCGAGTCTTGAGCGTGTCCGAAGTCCAGCAGAGTCTCCACCGAACAAAGTAATCACCGCGAAGTCCACCGCACCGATACAAACAGAGGAGTTAGTAGTTCAACTGGTGGGAAGTCTCTACAAGTCAAGGCTAAAGAGGCACAAGGGATCATTTCATGCAAGGTAAGTCCTTCCATTCGCCTTAAGCTTAGATCTCTTGGACCTAGAGACATGTGGAAGTTTTTGTTGAAACATTATGAAGAAAAAACTTCTTCTCAGATAGATCTTCTTGAGAATGAATTAAGGGGCTTAAAATTAAGAGAAGACGAAGATGTGGGAGAGTTTTTTAATAAATTTGACAACTTAATAGTTGATCTATATGGTGCTGGAGTTGTAATATCTGAAAGGAGTCAGGTGTTGCAAATATCAAGAGCCATAGGTGACAATGCGACATTGGCCTTGTTCATTAGGAATTCATGCAAGACTAGGGAAGAAGCTGAAACTACCTTAAGAACTGAATGGGAACAGAAGAAAATCTTAAGGCAAAATCAAAATGAAGACACTCCTGAAGTCTTGTTTGTTAAAAGGAAAGAAAAAATTGTGTGCTATAACTGCCATGAGTCAGGACACTATAAGAATGAATGTCCTAAGCTTAAGAAAGAATTTAATTGTTATAATTGTGGAGGGAGAGGCCATGCTGCTTCAAAGTGTCCAACACCAAAGGGTTATGGAAAATCTAAAGGAAGAGGAGAATCTAGCAGGGGCAGATCAGGAAGGGGAAGAGGTCGAGGCTATGAGAAAGCATATGTAACGCAAGAAGAGGAGGCAAATGCAAAAGGAGTTACTCAGGAAATAGACGAAGATGAGGTAAATATTGAATTTGTCGCAGTGCATGAAGGCATAGGCACTAATAAATCTGATCACTTGATAGTTGATAGTGGAGCTGAAAGATCAGTAGTCCAATCTACTGAGTTGTTGAAGAATATATCAACTACAAGTTCCAGAAAAATCCAAGTTGGAAATGGAGCACTTCAAGAAGTAAAAGGAAGGGGCTTGTTGCAGCTAGAAGATCTTGAAGGCAATGTTGTGAACATAGAAGATGTTTTGTGTGTGCCAAACCTATAATCGAAAATTTAATTTCACACCGCCTTTGTGATTTGGGATACAGAGTTGGAGATAAATGTAATGTGTTCTTGAATAATGAATTGAAGTTTTTTGCTAAAAGAGTTGGCAATTTATTTGAGATGGATAATGTTATGCATCATAGCATAAATTCAATTCAAGAAGAGAGTGTAGATCTATGGCACAAAAAGATTAGCACACACAAATCGTAAGAATCAAAATGGTTATTAAACCAAGGCTACATAAATTATCATGACGGTGAGGCAAATGAATTTATTTGTGAAGGATGTGCATTGGGCAAATTAAACAGTTGCCATTTTCTAAAGTAAAACAAGGGCTCAAAGAACCCTTGAGTTAGTACATTCTCGACCTATGTGGCCCATTAAATGTGCAAAGCGTAACCAACAAAAGATACTTTATAACATTTACAGATGACTATAGCAGAAAATGTAAGACATATTGTTTGACAAGAAAATCTCAAGCATTGAGTGTGTTTAAACAATATGTAGCTGAGATGGAGAGAGAAACCAATCTCAAACTCAAATGCATTAGGTCTGATAGAGGAGGTGAATACCTTGCAAAACAATTCAAACAGTTTTGTGTTGCTCATGGAATTAGAAGACAGCTAACCTGCAGATACTCCCCTCAAAGAAAATGGGGTCTCGTAAAGAAAGAACAGACCTTAATGGATGCAAATGAGAGCCATGCTAAAAGGAAGTGGTCTGCCCAACAAGCTTTGGGAAGAAGCTGCTACAAACCGGCCAGAAAGATTACAAAACATGCTGCCTACAGCAAGTTTAAAAGGAAATATCCCAGATGCTATATGGAATCCAGAGAAAAATATAAACTATGAGAAGCTAAAAGCTTTTGGATGTTTAGTTTATGCACATGTTCCTACTGAATTGAGAAAGAAATTAGACAACAAGGCTGAAGTTGGATTCCTTGTAGGCTATGATGAGCATTCTAAAGGATATAGAATATATGTTCCAGAATCAAAGACCAGATTGGTCACAGAGATGTCTTATTTAATGAGCACATACTTTATAAAGATAGATACAAAAAGGGAATCAAAATTGTCACAACAAAACCAGAGACACCACCTATGTTTGATTTAGATGATGCAGATGATTATGAAGAAGAAAAGCAGGACTTGAGTGCAGCAGAAATGAAAAGTTCAACAATGCAAACTGAAATGGAGATTCCAGAAGTGCATACAGTCAGAAGGTCAAGAGTCAATAGGTCATTATGGGGAAAAAAAGAAAAGGAAAACTCAAGCAGAAAAATTAGTAGAGGAAGCTAAACTAGAGGAGGGAAAATTATATGGCGTAGATGAGTCGTGGAAAAGTAGAAGACATGTTACATTTGAGCCGTGAAAGCATTATGGCTATTTTAGAAGATGAAATCATTCCACAAAGCTTTGAAGATGCTCTACAAAAGTGGATAGTCTGCCATGAATGATGAACTCAAATCCTTTGAAGAAACTAAAACTTATGACCTTGTCAAGGCTGATAGCAAAACAGTAATGTCATTGGAAGCAAGTGGTTGTACAAAGTAAAAGTTAATCCCGATGGCAAAGAAGAAATTTAAGGCAAGGCTGGTTGCTCAAGGTTACACACGTAAAAAGGGAAGAGATTATGATGAAACCTATTCTCCTATAGTCAAGCTCACAAGCATTAGAGTTTTGCTTGCTATGGCAAATGCATTAAATTTAGAGTCTGCATCACATGGATGTGAAGACAAAGATTCTTAAATGCCATACTTGAAGAGGAGGCTTATATGAAGCAAGCTCCGTGATATTCACATGGCAAGGATATGGTCCGAAACTCAATAGGGCGCCTATGGGCTAAAACAAATACCAAGAGAATGGTACTTATGTATAAATGGTTTCTTACAAGAACAGGGTTTGAAAAGTTGCATAATGATGGAAATCTCTATAGATTTGAAGAAGATGGAGAATATTGCATTATAGCTTTATATGTGGATGATTGTATCATGATTGCAAATTCTTTGAAAATTCTCAACAGTGTGCAAAAGCATTTTGAAGTCAAGGTTTCAAATGTCGATCCGGGTGAACTGAGAGGAAGTTTCTTGGAATTGAGGTTATCGTGATAGGAAGCGTAAATGGATAAAATTGCATCAAAGAACACATATAGAAAATATGCTTAAAAGGTTCAAGCCGGTTGAGGCTAAACCATCTAAAATTCCAATGACAATGTGGCATAGACTCCATTGCATGTTCACAACGCCTCAAAAGATGAAGAAAATAAAATGGAAAATGTACCATATAGAGCACCGATTGGGTGCTTACTCTTCCTAGCAAACAAAGACACCTACCGACATTGCCTATGCTGTAAATATCTTGAGCGTAAGAATCATGATGCTACTAAAGAACATTGGGAGGCAGCCAAGCGAAGTTCTCAAATATCTAAAGGGAACACAAACTCATGGTATATGTTTTGATTCGTAAAACCTAACTATGACTTGTTATAGTGATGCATTGGGGAGGAGATCTCGCATACAAGAAAATCTACTGGCTATGCTATATATTTAGGAGGAGGTGTCATAACCCGGAGGTGTAAGAAACAAGCAAAGAAGTGGCAATGAGTTCACCGAAGCGTAATATGCCGCATCATCCTTAGCTGCCGAGAATTAGTTTGGTTAAGAAGATTGTTGGGTGAGTTAGGATGTATGCAAAAGGATCCTACATAAATATGGACCCGACAAATGAGTTGCATAGCAATTGTAAAAATCCAAAGATTTCATGACGTAACCAAACACATTGAACTAAGTATGCACTTCATAATGAGATTTAGCAGAGAAGAACCTCATACAAATGAGATATGTGAAACCAATAGTCAAGTAGCGTATGTGTTTACAAAAGCATTGTCGAGGTTAAATTTGTAAAATTCAGAGAGCAATTGAATGTAGCGTACTTTATAAGTCAAGGAGGAGGAAAGGTTTCAAAGATATAAGTCGTGGTGAATCATAGAACTCTACCTATGAGAAGCAAAGGGCGAGAGGTTATGAGTTGTACATACATTCATGAGAAGCAAAGGCGCGTGAATGTAAGTGAAGAGTGTCAAAATGAAAAAAAGGGCTACCGGGCGCATTTTTTGAGGTGCGTGAGAATTGAATTTTAAAGTGATTAAAGTCTATCAGCGCCCCATACGCTTCCGGGCCGATAAAATACGCTGCGAAAAAGAATACGATGAAACCCGGTTAGGTTTCAACAATTCAGAGACAATGATTGACACCTGTATGATATTTTTGGAAAGTATATCATCCCCTGAACCGTCGGATTTCAGATACAGGGAGTGAGAATATATATTGGAGGGTGTATGCAGGAGGGGGTGGCGACCAGGAGGGTGGAGCATAGGAATGTTTATGTGACAGATTGATTGAACTATGATTAATAAGTATTAAGGGATTAGTGACCATATTTTGGCTCCCTTATTACTTGCTGAGTCAAGTTGTTAATGATAAATCTTGCTAGACATTTGAATAAAGAATATATATTTTGCTCAATTTCTATCAAAACCCCCTTTGGTTTGGGTCAATAATTACAGGGGGTTTACGTAGGGCAGTGAGAGCCCCAAAAATTTTACAATACATGTAGAAAATTAACACCATTAAGTACATTCTCTCAAACCGTATAGTATTTTACAAACCTTAATATATAGTATACAAAAACTTGTACAGGCATGCCCCACAAACGAGGATCGCTAAGATCAAGGAATAACGGGCAAATATGCCCATCCGACAGCCCTCGGTGCCCGGAATAACCCCCCGTGAATATGGACCCAAAACCAAGGGGGTTTCAAGGGCATTTTAATTTAAATGTGTTAGATGCTAGTCTGTGTTAATAATATTAATAGTAGTTGTGTGTTGAATATCATGTGCGAATATCACCCATCAAATATACATAAAACATCTCCTGCAACTAGAATACAACAAACCTGATAGTACAAAGATCCAAACCCCTAGCTAACATGTGCCATGTAACCTAAACTGAATCATAAGCACTTTCTGAGCACATTGCTGATCCATGCTCCAACTAACTGCACCACCAAGCTAGAGACCAATAGCTTAGTCAATGGACCAATGGCAACTTTTAAAATTTCTCAAACAACACTATGTGAGTAAGCTTTTACAATATAAAAAAGAACCAGGTCCCAATACATATATAAATACATATAGCATGTATGAATAAAACTAAAATGTGCACCCTAGGGCCACCCCTCGTGAAACTACCCTGGAACCATGTACAAAACATACATAGGACGAATAAAATGGAATATGAAAAACACTGTAGGACCGCTTCTCTGATAGAATCTCATCAAAAGAACAAAAAATTATCTGTGCAAAAGCGACGTTAGTGTTAGGATTTATATAGCAAAACCGCAGTGAGATTTATACAAAAACATCACAGTGGGGATAGAAAGTTGTTTGGGTGCACAAAGCTCGTAATGACCTACAAAAGTTTGTAGTGCACGAAAAACTCACACTGATTTACACAAGATACGAACCTTGGTCTCCATAACGATGAAGAAGGCACTCTCACCAACTGACCAGTTCAAATTAGTTTTTTGACCTGGTCTTTGCTTAATTGTGGAACTTCTCACAACAGCTATCCAACAATGCACTCATAAATTGCCACAGATATTGGTAGAGAGAAGAACATGCCCTCCTTAGTGCAAAACAGATGATCCAGAGCTCGAAAGATTGATATCTACTAAGGCAAGCTAGATGATATAATAAAAAAGAGATTAACCATTGGAATTAACAAAATAAATAGGGGAAAGCGGGGATCCCGTATCCCCCAGCTAAGGGGAACAAGGGAAATTAAGTCCGAGTAACCCTTCCCCAAAAAACCTGCGATGGCACAAAGGTGGAGGCAGTTCCAGTTTTGCCACCAAGGTTGCAAGTGACAACTTTGCAGTGTTCCACCAAAACAGATGCTTCTCCAACCCTTTAATGATCTCTTCCCATGCCGCTCCCACAGTGGCATGAATTCGACCGGAATGCCAAGCAATTTGATGGATTACCCATGACCAAGCACCTTCCATGGAAAATCAAACACAGTTGACAGTGTTGGAGTGTCCAAAGCCCCTAGAGTAGTGCACTTCTGCCAGCCAACAAGCATGTTATAGATGTTCAGTGAAAAATGTATCAAGAAGCAGCTTTGCCTGATCTAACTTCTCTAAAAAAACGACAAGGAATAGACATATGTCATCTGCATATTGATTGCATACTTCTTGTGAGCCATCTTCCATAACCGAACCCTGCAGAAGCCCCGTTGCTCTGGTGACCAGCAACAACTGCGAAAGAACTTCAACTATAATAGATAGATAGATAGATACTAAAGAGAAGGCGGGCGAATGGGCATCCCTGCCAAATGCCATGACCAATTGGAAAGATCTCTGATGGCCTGAGCAGAGATATGCAATTTCATAACATCTGATGTGAATTGTTGTCAAAACCCCAGTTTGAGCAGACACAAACGCATGAAAACCCAACTAACACTAGTGTAAGCTTTAGTGAAATCAAGCTTAAGATATACAACAAGAAGATTTTGCCAACACACCCAATAGATTCCTTTATAAGCCCCAACCACATATGCACCTTTTAGGAAGGAACCAAGATTGAATGGTGGAGATAGACTCAACAAGAATGAATTTCACCCATTTTACAAAAGCTTTGACAGACAATAGTATGATTGGATGCCAATCTGAAACTATTTGCGGCTCATTGGTCTTAGAAATCACTGAGATAGCATATGCATTGGGGATTCTGCCGAGGGGTCTAGACTGACAGGAGTTACAAATGCATCAAACACGTCTAGTTCCAACCACCCCCAATAATTATAAAATAACTCAATAGGTATGCCATCAAGCCCTGGGCACTTATCTTTTCCGAGAGCAAAGATTGCCGCCTTCAAATCACCTACAGTGATGTTTGCTTCTATTGATAAACGCTGCTCATCAGAAATGATAGGGGAGATCTTTGACAAAACTGCTTCTCTCATTTCTGTATGGCGGCATGCCACTTGGGACCACATTCCGGTGTGGACCGGTGGGGCCCCGCGACCGGCGGTAGCCGGGAGCGGGTCACCGGTCCCACCGGAATGTGGGACCAAGTGGCTTGCCGCCACAACATGGAAATTGGGAGCATTTTTGTGTGTGTTTCCAGCGGAGGTCTGGCGATGATGCTCGGCAATGCTTGATGGCTATGGCGCCTGATGGCTATGCTGTTTTGAATCCCCTAGCGCCGAGCGGCTATGGCGCTGGTGCGATTCTTCAGTGTCTTTTTAAGAATCGGTGTCATGATCATCTGTTCTTGAGGAAAAGCAAGTTACATTGATGTAAAATCTTTTCAGAGTAGTTTTTTCTTCTTTTTTATGCTTTTAGATTCTAATATTTCTTGCATGCAGGTCGAATTCAGCAGGATAAGGCTTCGGGCAGAGGGCACCTTAATAATAAAGTAAAGAATCTTGTTTGTCTTCCTTAAAAACAATTTTGAGCGCGTCAAAAGATCTATTTCTAGGATCCTAGAATGATCAAACATGGATTATCTCAGTGTTTCGCCATGAAGCAAGCACTGTAAGGAAGAACCAAAAGAAGGTACCATATCTCCCTTGTTTCTATTTATGTTTATAAGCAAGGATTATCCTAACAAAGGCGACTTTCTTTCTGCAGAAGACAAGTGCAAGTTTTCTGTTTTTGGTGGTCATATTTGCTCGAAACAAGGTAACAGTGGCTAAGCTTGATTGTGAAGAGAGCATACAATCGGTTTTCAACTGGTTCCAGCTGATAGAAACCCTATGTAGACACCATCTTGCCAGATTGGAAACTTTTGTCCTGCCCGACTGTTTTAAATCTTCAACAGGATCCATGGCAATACGACATGCATTCAGCGATGCTATAACTGTTTATTTCGAGATTTGAATCACAACCTTCGGTTGTTTCTAGCATTACCAAATATTGAACTTCAATCCGGTATTCAGAGCAAGGATTTGAATTTTTCCTCATATTAGCTTCTCGCGGTACTGAGATAAAGATATTTCTGCATAACTATTTTTGCAATTCGTATTATTTGCTCTTAATCCCCTGCTTTTGTTCTGTTTGGATGCCGCCCTTCCAAGTCCTCTGCAGTTTTCTTCCTTTCTGAAAACAAAGTTTATGAAAACAGAGTTTTCTTCCTTTCTGAAAACAGAGTTTCTGAAAACTCGTGTTTATAATTTAGAAACCGGTTACAACCTGTAAAATTTTCTTTGCACGGAATTGGCGTCCCACTTTCCGTTCCGGATTGTAGGGATATGCCACGTGGCAGCATGTAATTCATCTTCAGACGAAAAATGCGACCCAATTTCCATGTTGTCCGCTGGAAGGGTAAATCTTTTTCATCAAAGAAACTCTGGAAAGGACGATAAGGTGTTGCTTGAGACCTGCAAGCTCTACTGAATCATCTGACAATTCCAACGAGGACATGGTAGAGATCATGCAATACCATTTCGTTGTCTGAAATAAAAAACCTGTACAATGATCACCCACACGAAACCACTGCAGTCTGGCTTTAATCTTGACATGTTGGATTTGATCTTCCTCCAAGGCTTTAATTTGTGCTAAGATGTCTTGTTCCAGGATTCTAGATAAGAGTCCCTGTCGAGAAAGGAGGAGGTCACGATACAAGATATCCAATGCAGCACGACTTGCAATCACAAATAGTCGACCTTGCTCTTTAGCAAAATGTTTCACTGCTGTAATTGCATCTACAACCCCTGCCATACCTTGACGACCAAAGGCAGTTTACAGAATGCCACAACAAGCATCTTGGAAACTCTCATCCTTCAACAACTTTACATTTAAATGAAAACATGTGCGACTCACACGGTATTGCAACACAGACAAATCTGAAAGGAACAGGTCTCTGGGAGGTATTCTCTCTCCATAGTTCCGAACTTTGAAACAAAGGTAGGAAAAAAAGTATGAATTGCTACATGTTCCAAAACAAAGAAACAATTATAAAATTCGTTACCTAATTCTATGGAGATGGTCACTACTATCGGATCGTGCAGTCTTAGTAAAAAGTTGGCATTAAAAGATCAACTTAGCATATATGTTCATGAAGTATCATAACCTACAAGAATGAGGGCATTAAGTATTTGAAATTAATATCCAAGTTTGAAGCATGTTTTATAGGTCCACATTATCTCTGGGAGGTATTCTTTCTCTGCAGTTGTGAACTTTGAAGCGAAGGTAAAAAGAAAACCCAGTAAGAATTGCTACACGTTCAAAAGCAAAGAAACAAATATAAACTTCGTTACCTGCTATGTGGAGATGGTCGCCAGTTCGTGAGAAGAGGTAGACCAATAGAGGGAGTAGCCCTTTGTGTTATGTGGATTACAGCAATTGCATGGCAGATGACATGTCATTTTATTTCTCGTTTGGACAAGCGTAAACCACCGGCAGTAAAAAATTCCTGGATTTTGTGCTATTTGTTTAAAATGGGTAATTTTTGCCCTAGGGTTTCTAGGTGGCGCCGCTTCCAACGCCGCCACAAGTTCACAACTGCATTAAAATACACTTGCTCAATCATATTAAATTTCAGTGTTACAGATATTGCAGTGTTACAAATTTCAGTGTTGCAGAACAAGATTTTGCACGAGAACAAGATTTTGCACGAAAAATTGAAACAGGAAAAAGGGCGTCCATCACCTCAACTGCAAGAGGTAAAGATCTGACAAGAAGGCAACAAGGAGTAGCTGACGAAATAAATTCATGGAGACCTCCAACAAACACCAACAAAAAATCCCAGATGAATCAAAATACCAATCAATCGGCCACGAAGATGGAGCAGCAGCAAGGAGGTCGGAAGCGAACAACGACGCCCTCCTTGGTGGGCTATGCGATATCCTCAAGTCTGCTATCCATAATAAACAAATACGCGCTCCTCCATTTTCCATATCCGACCGCTAATGTGTTTCTACAAGACGCGAAACCACCGCAAAGGGTAAGATCCACGAGATTCTTGGCGAAAAATGGGTATACGGAACAAGATTTTGCAGGATTGCACCATTTTTGCAGACACACCACCGTAAATCTACAAAAAATCACAGATATTAGAAGCAGCTTCTTGAATCTTTGAGAACAGAAGAAAAATAGAAGAAAACAAAAAATTTACCACACAAGCTCCAAAACTCCCCCAAATCTAACAAAAACTCGCTCAAACTGGAGCCCCGACCTCCGTGAGCTCGTAAAACATGACTTAGAAGGAGCGCCGACGACGCCAAAGATCGCCACGGCGAAACTCGACGCCGCCATAGCCGAGGCCTGAAAGGAGGAAAGTAAAAGAAAGGAAAAAGTACCCTTTTTTTTGTTGCCGGAATTTTGATCACGGCGGGCTTTACGGAGGGAGCCGCCGGTTGGGGGAGAACGAAACCCAACCGCTATGGCCGCCGCCGCCACGCCGGCGCTGACGGCCGGGCCGCCGGCTTTCCCACTGAAACTCCTCGGCCATGAAGCGGCGGGCCACGCCAGCTTCGCCAAACCCCTCCAACTAGGCAGCCCCTAGCACATAAGCTAGATGTGAGGGCTTACATCACACCATGTGCCCTACCATTAATAAAAAAGTCTCTTTATTAAAATTCTCCACGGGATAAGTTGGGCACTTCGTTATATCACACCAACATGCCCAAAACGATGCTTCACTTGGGGCACACCGGAATTTTAAGGCAAGATTTCGAAAGGGTGCCCAAAGCTTGGGCACCATGCCATATCATCAACACATGCCATATCATCATCTTCTCCTAAGAAAATGTAGCAAGAAAAAAAAACTCTCAAATCCTCTGCTTTTGAAGCCTCCTGAGTCGATTCGTCGGCCGGATTGTGCCCGACAAAGCGTAATCCTAATCGGTCCCAACCGCATCGATGGATTTCATCATTTGGGCTTAATCCCAGATCGGGCTTTATCCGCCGCATCCTTCCTTTTGTAGAGGTGTTCTTCGCTTTTGTCGCAGTACCAAAAACATGAGCACACACAATCCCTTCTTTTGGAGCTCCCTGGCCGCACACACAATCTGGATTCGAAGCTCCAGATGCTTCAAAAAGCTCTCAATCTGCCATAGCTCCAACTCGCTATGGAAAAAAGGACTCAAAGACACCTGGAAATGCAGATTGGGAGCTGACACAAGCAACAGGGCAAAGAATAATGCCAAGAAATGGAAAGGAAAGGGCCAAATTCAGGCAAGAAAATGCAAGGGAAAGTTTTACCGGAACTGGAAGGGGCTCAAATCGCCATAGCCAGGGAGCTTGTTCCTCCAAAAAGAAGGGATTGTGTGGTCAAGTTGCGGGCGCAAGGCAGGTGCCCTAGTGTGATACAATGCTCGGACGTGTGTCTGGGCACTTGCCCATTTCATGCCAGATATTCAAATTCCAGAATTGGGCAGGTGCCCTAGTGTGATTTCGCCCTGATGTCAAGTGGGCGGCCGAAAATTTCAAGGCTTTACCAGCTGCTAAGGTTTGCCATTAAATTTAGCTCTAGTGTGATTTCCATAAGAAACACTATCTTCATATCTACGTGGCTTCTTTGGGAGACACGTAAGGTTCGTTTCCGAAAATACAGGGTTTAGCAATTCAAACAGTGGAGAAGGCTATGGGATGGTTGCATGCGCTCTAGAGCCCATAGCTTGACAGCATATATAGCTATAATCTGCCCACTGATCCGCGGCCATCCTTTCGGAGCAGTTTGGTTTCTTACGATCTGATCAAACATGGCCTCTGCAGTCCATTCTGCTCTGATGGGTTCGTGTGTCCATGGATCAGGCTCTACCTACACTCGCATCTTGTCTTCTACCTTTACCGGAACAAGCTTAAGCATTCACTCTCCTTGCTCCAGTTTTGGGAAGGAAAAAGGAAAATGCAAGCTTGTCACAGCGAAAATTCGTGAGATTTTCATGCCGGCTTTAAGCTCCACCATGACAGAAGGTAAGATCGTATCTTGGATCAAGAATGAGGGTGAAAAATTGTCCAAGGGAGAAAGCGTAGTTGTGGTAGAATCAGATAAGGCGGATATGGATGTGGAGACTTTTTATGATGGGTATTTGGCAAGCATTGTTGTGGGTGAGGGTGAGGTCGCCCTGTTGAGCTGCAATCGCTTTGCTTGCTGAAACACAAGAAGAAATTGCAGAAGCTAAAGCCCAAAACATTAAATCTGCTGTAAAAACCCCTCCTTCTCCACCTGCTTCTGTTACCATAGATTCTATAACCCCTGCTACTGTTCCTACAACTTCCGTCCCTGTTTCTGCACCTGCTCCCCCTAGTACTGAGCAAGAGGAACGAAGAATAATAGCAACTCCTTATGCCAAGAAGCTTGCCAAACAATACAAGGTTGACTTGAATAATCTAGTTGGTTCAGGGCCATATGGTCGTATTGTAGCATCTGACGTTGAAATTGCTGCTGGGAAAAGCTCTACTGTTTCTTCAGCTGTAGCTGAATCTCCTAAGGATCTGGTCCCTGCTGCTTCAGCAGTTTTAGCAAAAGTAGGATCTAAGGTTGTGTCTTCAGATGGTGCCCTTATTGCTCATAATAAGGAGGTCCCTTTCACTGCCATGCAAGCTGCAGTGGCTCGAAATATGGTGGAAAGCCTTTCAGTTCCCACATTCAGGGTTGGGTACGCTATCAATACTGATGCATTGATGCACTTTTTACAAACGGGTATGCTTCTGTTCTGATGCTTGTTAGATTGTCATCTGATTGCGCAGGATTAGGATTCATTTTATTCTTACCCATACTTGTTTGTACTATCTAAGTTGGATGGATAACAGAAAGGATACCATCTTCTATAGTAATTGAACATGTTAAGGATGATTGACTGAGCTTCAGTACAGTAGAATGTATCTCATCAGGATTTGCTGAACCTGTTTTTTAAACCAGACGCCCTAGAGAGTTTCCCTAGAAGCCTAAGTATTAGTATCCATGCTTCATGATCTCATGACACTATATCTATATTCTTCAGATGTGCTTTTAAGGATTATAATGTATATGCAACTTCTATGACATCAAGCTGGGAACTACTATGTTTATTTGCCAATAGTATAATTTTATGCTCTCTTTCCTGCGTCATGTGCGAATTTGTTTCCTTTTTCCTTCCATTTGCTCCATTATCATAATTCATTTCTTAGTTGGAAATCTTTGTCTGCAAGCTGATTGACATGCTTAACAATTGGCAGATAAAATCGAAAGGAGTAACCATGACTGCGCTTTTGGCTAAAGCAGCAGCTTTAGCTCTTGCTCAACATCCTGTGATAAATGCCAGTTGCAAAGATGGGAAAAGCTTTGCATTCAACAATAGTATCAATATTGCAGTGGCAGTCGCTACAGATGGAGGACTCATAACTCCAGTGCTTCAAGATGCTGACAAGGTTTTGTTTTTTTAATCAACATACCTTTGTGGCATGTCAATAGCTTCCATGTGTATGTGCAGGTGGACTTGTATTCCTTGTCTCGCAAATGGAAAGAACTTGTCGAAAAAGCTCGTGCTAAACAATTGCAGCCCCATGAGTACTCATCAGGTTTGAGTTGCTAAAAAGATTATAATGGTTTTCAATCATATCTGAGGAGATTTGCATTTTTGTAACCATGTCCAGGAACATTTACAATTTCTAACCTGGGAATGTTTGGAGTAGATCGTTTTGATGCAATTCTTCCTCCTGGATCAGTAAGTATTATGACAAACTTTAATTGGCTGGCCTGTCTTATCTTCCCTAACCATTAGTGGGCAACAATTACAGGGGGCAATAATGGCAGTTGGTGCTGCTCGCCCAACGGTTGTTGCTATAGGTGGATTGTTTGGTGTAAAAAACCAGATGAATGTAAGGGTTTCAATGCTGTAATTGTTAATTTAAAGGACAACCGTCTTTGTTTGTATTAATATTCTATCTTGTATGCAGGTAAATGTGACTGCAGATCACAGGATTATATACGGTGCCGATCTTGCTGCATTCCTGCAAACGCTTTCAAAGATCATTGAAGACCCCAAGGATCTCACTCTTTAAATAAGGTGTGCTGATATTTTCTGGGGTCAATTAATTATTCTTTTGGGAAGAAATGCAATCCCAATCTACTTAGAATTAATAAGTTATATTGGTTCATTCTGAAGGACAATGGCAATTTGATCAGATCTATGGTGAAAGCTATTTGGATTCAACTTTGTTGCTTGCACCTGTATATTGTGCCTCATTTTTTAGGATTATAAAATTATTCTTTTCGGAAGGAAACACTAGTCAAATCTACTGGAAGGTAAATGATAACCTGAGCAGATTTAACCAAAGCCGCTAATTAGCTTGTCTCATTTTAGTGGACATAGAACCAGAGCACAAGAGTGCAAATACTTTTGCGATACCTCCAGAAACAACATTGAGGAGCCTTCTGAAGATGTTGCTGCCTAACACTGTTTGTTGCTCCAAAATAACTCTTTCATATTTCACATGCAACAGGCATTTAATTTATCATTTAATTACTGCTCCAAGACTCTTGAGTAGCTTCCATGGCTTTTGTTCCTTCCATGTACTTAAGATACATGCATGCATAACCATGTTAATATGCAATGTTAAAGTCTTTAGAAAAAAACCAAAAGGAGCTGCAATCCTTGAACATAGCATTCTGACATATCCTTTTCACGATTGCTTTGCAATAACGGGCTGAAGTTTAATGATATGACACTCTATTTTTCGAATGTGGTAACAAGGAATTAGAGCCAAGTCCCTTCTGTTTTAGTTCTTAAAAACTGTAAACCTACAGAAGCTTACACCACTTAATAACGTCTTCCAACCTATTGTCTATACTTGGAGTTCATTCCTTAAAGCCTGTGTCAATCACGTGCCAATCTTCAGCTCTGCAGTGCCAAATATGGTAGGCATGCTCGACATTGAAAACATGAATAATGGGCTGAAGTTTTAATGGTATAAAATCATCCTTTTATACATCAAGGCAAGTGGGTCTACCTTCCGCAGTTTTCGATCCATTTTAATTCAGAATGGCAAATGACCAAAAACCCAGAGAATCCAGCTAATGTCTTGTCATGACGCTAGGAATAGGGAGAACGCATTCTTGCCAACCCTCGACATAGATCCGGCCGCCAACGGGCGCCCTGATTCTCGCAGTCGGGGCCGCAAGAATGCCCTCCCCTTCCCCGCTCCACATAACGAATTATAGCTATCTCCCTTCCGTGATAGTCCTTCACAACCCAAAATTTCTCACGAAATGGGCTTATCCATTGCTTTAGCATAACATTCCCAATTATTGATACCGCATGAAATCCCACAATCACATTCTACAATCGTATTACATGGTCACTTCATTGAAATACATGTTTGCAAGCTTTAAGCCAAACCTAAAGCTTGCTTGAAACATCCGAAGAAAGTATGTTGAGTCAGTATTCTCCATTTTCTTTCATTCAAATATGATAACAACTTCAAAACAACTCGCAAATATGATAACAACCTGCGAATCGCACAACAATAGACAAAATGAGTTTAGGTAATATCTAACAACTTTATTTGTATAATGCTATGACATACCGTCACAAATATAATCTTCTATCCGCTTTTTGTACTTGGAATTTTATAAGAAGCATCATCATTATTCCTTGGGATTACGTCATATTTAGTGGGTACATCATATTTAGTGGACTATTCTATGCATACTTTCTTCATCATTGCCATGCCTAATGTGGCTGATCGTGAGCATCAAATTCATATTCAACATTTGTACGAAATTATAGTGTAATAGTTAAGATGTTATTTGCATAGCTAATGTTGAGGATTCAAATTTGACTAGGGACTTGATATTTTGCACGTCAATAAGGTCAAATGTAAATCATCTTTAGTTATTGGCTTACAATTTTAGCCCATTATGATTTGCCGCCATTATAATGTTGTGCAAGATCCATTTTAATCTTAGTTATTGAATATTTAGGTATTGAGTTGTTATTAGATACCTTTAACAAGATTTTATCATGTTGCTAGCCTAGTTGCACCTTGGTCTGCCTACATCTCTCCGGGGAGAATAAGCAGAAACGAAGGCCACGACTGTTAAGCACTCAACACTAGTGAGTGGGCACTGATGAAGTTCGCTAGTGAGGACTTGGCATTGGTCATGTCAAGTTGCACCTAGATGAAGGTTGTCTCATGAGCTAGAGACCAGTAGCTCAGGGATGCTGCAACATGCTATTTTGGGTTTTGGGTCGATATGCAGGTTCTGCACCCGTGGATCCTGAGGTATTTGTGTTATGTATTTAAGTATTAACCGGTGTCGGGCGAAGGACCGACACAATATGCCAGACCTCTATTCTAAAAATGGTAAAGTGAAATATATAATGCTAAAAAATAAGCAGGTATGCATGAAAGCATGGCATAGAGCATATGGCATTCCCATTGTCTACGTTTTACAAATGGAGGAAGCTCTTCATGGAGGGGCATAGAATAGCATAACATGGAAATTGTGGCTCTAAGAAGCCGATGTCTCATACACTGGCTGGTGTGACGTTCCGTATTTATACTAGGTATAAGTATAAATATGTTGACACGTCACCAAGGATACATACGCCACATGGGGTATGGGAACCTAAGTGGTTCACTTAAAAGGGATTAAATTAGCTATGCTAATTTAATTATTGACAATAATAACCTATAATTAAGGAACTAATATTTAAAAACCATAATTAAGCTTAATTATGGTTTGGGAAGGCGCCACGTGGCCACCCTTGGCATAGCATGATAATGCTAATTGGGGTCAATAGGGTGGATCACCACCCCCATATCACCCACAACTCACCGGAGCAAGGAGCCACCCTTGTGACTGTGAAATGAGCCCACCTTGAGCAATTGACGCCACCCTTCTTACACAAGTTGAACACCAAGATCAAGAAGATGGAGATCCCCAATGACAATGGGTCGAAATAAAACACGTGGGTGGCTAGTGTAGTTGTGAATTCTAGGATAAGCGCCTGCTGGGCACCCTTGGGTTGTTGATCTATTCTCTTTGTGTTTACTCGTAGGAACTAACCCTTGATTGTAAAGGTAGGTTCTCTATATATTTCGATTCGGGTTCTCTTGTAATGGATGGATTGGTGGTTGTTAGCCTAGGGTTACCCTCGAAATGGGGATTAAGGGGGCGTAGACCTCCGAGGCTATTTATTATAGTATGCTCCTAGATAGAGCCCTCATATCCCGCTAAATGCGGCCAGGCACAAGAGCCCACCGGTCATAGATGCTATGGTACCGGGGCTTAGCACCGCATAAGGAACACAAAGCAGAAGTGGAGGTGGGGTCTTGCACCTAACATAAAAGGCTCCCCTGGACTCCTATAGCGAAGCTAGACCTCGATAGCCTGGCCACGAGGGGCCGGCATGGGTCCGACACTGGTGGGAAGGTGTGACCCGTGATGGGGCACCTTGCACTTTGAGTAGATTTAGGTGAGTAAGCCTGCACGGATGCGGGGTCGCCGATGCGCATCACGTTTTCTCTAGCTCGCCCATGGAGCCACCGTGGATTCTCGAAGGGGACGCCCCCCACCGCCCCATCTGGACCGGACTTCATGAACCCCGGAGTGGGCTCAAAGGTGATGCCTCGAGCCCGCTCTCCTAAGGCTATAGCGGCCATAGCGTGATTTGACCCATCCGCAAAGTGTGCACAGGAGGGGCGGATGGAGTGGACAACCCTAGCCAATGTTCTATGCCGCCCAACGCCATGTCAAGATTCGGCCGCTGATCTCTTGAGGCCTAGCCGCCACGATCCTCACCGAGTCCGAACCGGGTAGAACCATGGGTTTGGGGTGTTTTCTTAGGTTTAGATGCATATTCTTTGCCGCTGGTATTTGATGGATATGCCACCCTTCGTGGTGGTTATTTATACGCGATTTATGCCGCGGTGCTAACCCTTGTATTCACGCTTCCGCGACGTAGGAGCCCCATTGAAGGCGTAAATAAATGACCCCTTCAGTAACCTTCTTTTCGCATCATATTATAGATGGCCCGAATAGACGGAGGGTTCCCGCCATGGCGAAGTTGGTCGCCATGGGAGGGGAAAGTCCCCAGATGTATACGCCCGAGGGTCGATATGTTCGTGGAGCGCCACAAAGGGTATCGTGAGCATGGTTCGGGAAGCCAAACTATTGTGACCGCCTACATACTAACTCGCTAGATCGTTAGCTAGTGTGTGAGGATTTTGGGTAGTATGAGATTTGGGGGTGGTGTAGTAGATGTCGCCATGATTTCTTTAACGTGGTTTAAGAGTAAATAAGAGGTGAGTACCCTGGTGCCAAACCCTAACCCTAAGTGGCGGCAGGGTACCCGGGTGTCGCCGGGCGACCGTGAGAAACCCTGGGTAAGGGGTGCCCGCCACCCTGCGTAAAAAAAAAAAAATAAAACCCTAACCCTAACCCTAAGTGGCGGGCGGGGGTACCCGACGCTACTGGCGCTCAGGCGATGTCGAGGTAGGGGTGCCCGCCACCGGGTAAAGCACGCCCGCCACTTTTTCATAAAAAGTTTTTTTTAGGGTTAAAATTTTAAGAGTGACTTTTTCTTTCACTTTTCTCGAATACTTAGCGCCTTTGAGTTCCGCCTAGCCGCCATAGTCACCGGAACTAGAAGGAGGCCTCCGCCATAGCCAAACCTCGCCTTCACCTTCCTCCCCAAGCGCCTGCCCAGCCCAAATACCTTAGCGCCTACCTTCAAGGATGGAGACACCCAAGCAAGTGTATAAGCGCAAACCTCGCCATTCTCAAACCCCTATAGAGTTCTTAATGGTCGAGCCGCCGCCACAACAAAACCCCCGCCAGACGCACAAAGCAAAACCAAGAAATACCGAATATTTCGAAGCGCTTCTACGGCGGGGTCGAATACCATACCCGCTTCTTTGCTATAATGAGCGCTTTGTATTTAAGCTCAACGCCATTCGGAGAGACCTCGCATGGTAGTTGAACAGAAGATGGCGCCCGTAGTATGCCCTGCTCTTCCCGCAGCGTGGGATGAACAACCCGAGGAGGAGGCCCTACAAACGCAGCCCAAAACAGCTTTGCAAATGGCCCAAGAGGCGGACCTACAGTGGGCTAGCATCGATGATCCGGCTTCGGATACCGCACTGAAAACGGCATGTGCCTTTTGATGGGGAGCCTACACTCTCCCATCGCTTTCATATGAAGAGGAGACCAACCGTATCCTCCGGGAAGCGGGATCACCCTCGTATTTCACGCATCACTTTCACGGGCCGTTGAGCGAGATATGCAAGCTAATCCCCCACGCTACTTCATAGAGCTTACAAGAAGAACGGAGATCGTAATAGCCAAAGAGAAGCAAGCGAGGAGCAAGCCACACCGCGCTAGCACGTAAGGCAACACGCTTGACGGAGGAGGCCGCCAAGCTCGCGGAGGATACTATCCATCGCCAGCAGGTAGAACAAGAGCAAAAATCAAGAGAATGCAGGACGGGCGTAGCAAAGAGCAAGAGAGGCAACCGCCGCGAAGGAGCTACCGGAAGGAAGAGGAAGAAAGGCATCGGCAAGAGCAACCACCGGCAGAAGTCCGTGTTCCTTGTCAAGACAAAAGAAGACACCCCAAAGATCCGTGCTCAAGATAAGGATCAGCTTTAGGGCCGAGGAGGAATCGATAAGGCCGCAGGGGATAACCGGCGACAACATCATCCGTGAAGCCCCAAGATCCCTAACAAATAGTGGAAGACTCTACCCCGAGCCGCACCCCAACCTAGGAGGAGGCATCGCTATAAGCCCGGTACCGCGGCACTTCGAGAGATAAGGAAGTACCGTAAATCCAATCGAAGCCTCGCACAAAACTTCCTTTCCAAATAAGGCCGTCCGAGAGATTGCCCAAGAATTTAAGACGGACCTTCGTTTTCAAACTCATGCCATTCTAGCACTTCAGGAAGCGGCCGAGGCTTACTTGGTGGCCCTCTTTGGCGATGCAAACCTATGTGCCATCCATGCCAAGCTTAGTAACCATCATGACAAAAAGACCTACAGCTATAACCCGATCCGGGGAACGGGCCATAATTATGTACATAACAATTTTGTATCTATGTAAATCGGTATATATATTAATACAGAACTGTTTTGACTTCTTATTTTAAATTGTGAATTTTCCCTACAATTAAAAAAAATAACTGGAAAAAAAAAAATGATGATGAGTCAAGCCCAACGCCGTGGCCCAAAGTTAAAAGACTCGCATTCATTTTAGGGTTTCATCATTTCTTACTCCCTGCTTCCTTCTTCCTCCCATCTTCCGCCCCGCAGGATGGACTACGCCGCCGACTAGCATGGTATATGGGAGGCGAGCAATGGGACCCCGTGTTCCTTACCCTCTCTTGGATTATATGTTGCAGAAGTTCACCGACCTCATCGACAATATGCGCTTCCACCCTCGACTATGCACCTTTGTAGAGTTCTATGATGAGGAAATATTGCCCGAGGCGAATTCTTGGGGAACCGCCCCAACCTTATCTTCACAGAGATATTGTGGAGCATATGTTGGGAGATGATCGCCACAGCCTATGACATCCTCAAGGGCATCATCGACGCGGCTAAGCACGCCCCATTATCGACAGGGCTCTAATGGGCTATACTTTTGAAGCCCAGTTTGCCCTTGCTCTTATTATGGACAGGTATGTTGATGGTAATCGACACCGCTTTAGAGCAAGCTAAGGCCCCACTTCCTCCGATCCGTGAGGAGGACGAAAGCGCATAAACTTTGCTGATTTTGTACGATGGAAGGAGTTAGCTAAAGAGAGGCCTTTACCTCGTAGTAAGGGCCAAGCACTTGTGGGATTGAGTTCGCTTGCTACCATCAAGGTTGGGGATCAGGATTACTTGTCTGCGCCGAGCGACATTCAATGGGCGCCAAGATATCGCCAATAAGGGTAAGCAGGACCGCCACCTTCTATGAGTCAGGCCGAATATTGTCAGGGTGAGCATGATTTCATTGATTACTCTCGCCCCAATTATGCGCCAGAGATACATCAGCTGCTCAACTATCAACCTCTTGATGTTGAGCCTATCAACACACTCTTGTCTTTGCCGCGCCAGCCATCGATTCGTGGTACCCCATCTTCGCCTTCCCGGAATCGGCTTTCTGTGCTACGGGCCACATGTGCCCAACATCAACGACGCCGCCGCCAAGCCGGAGGACGACCCAACCATGGAGGATTTATGTGATGAGAGTCAAGATGCTCAGGAGGAGAAGGATTTTGCCATGGAGGAGGAGCTGCCCCGAACTTGAGTCCGAAAGTTGGCCTTTTTCAACCCATCCGATGGTTCGTGGGTTGAAATGCCATATTACTGATTCTTCCCGGCCGGCTTTACAAGGCATGTGTTCTCTTTTTGCTAAGGCAATTGCCCCGAAGGTAGGGCGGTCAGATGGGCATTAAGGGCACTTTCCACCACAAACGCCACAAGAAGTTAGCTCCTAACCTTGAGCAGATCATCCTAGTGAACCGTGATCTTGCCATTGCAAGTTGTTTGACCATGAGATTGGTTCTTGGATGAACATGAGTCTGCTGGGTTGCGGCGCCCATTGGCTACAAATGTTCCTCCGTAGATAGCTTCATCACCTGCCTCATCAGCTTGATCCTAGCGCTACTCCTACAAAGATCGCACTGTGAGCCCCGCTTTAATACTCAAGCACAAGATGTTGAAGGATCGACCTTTAGTTTTAGGTTTCATTGGGTCATCGTGATGAAATTTTATTAATCTTGATTGGCATTACCTCTAGTGGGCCAACACTAAAATCTATGTAATCGCTTCAATTTTATATATATTCAGATAACTTTTATGTTCCTTGCACCGTTGAAAACCATTGAATTGTCTTCTCCTTTAATGATTAATTATCTTCCTTAAAGTTGGAGTAGAAGGAAATTGTTCAATGTATATATAATTATTCCCGCCGCCTTGCGTAAGAAACACTCATGAGTAATAAGATAGGATAATATCCCGTATAAGGAGAGATGAACAGGGCCTCCCCGAACAGACTATGGGGAACGATACAACGAAAGTATCCCGAACGGGAAGTTGACGGCGAGATAGCTGAGCTTAGGTGCCGGAACAACCTTATGATCCCCGATAAGGGCATGGAAGTAGTTACTCTTCTTCGAGAACGTGCTTAATGATGATCCGAAATGGACTCTTTCCCCGCATTTGGGATTATTGGAATATGACCCCACATCAAGCTTTTTGAGGATGCTAATGATCATCTCCGCAAATCTTCACGACCGCGAAGGCTCTTCAACCTTCTGATTATTAGCCCCACTTGGGATTATCAACCCAAGTATTATCCGTGCTTGGGCACGCTATAAGCTCGCCGAGCCGTATGCGAGAGTGTGCGCTTATGCCGCCATGTATCCCCACGCAAAACCCTTAAGCCGCAATTTCCAGTTTTGTGTGTTCCTATGCTTCACTATGGTTAGGAAATGGCCTGTACGCCTCTTTATGTATTATATAACTATAAGTTTATTTAACTGCGTTCCGTATGAACTTTTTTGATGTAACCGCCATTTCGCTTTGTAATTTGAATCTTCCGCCCTTTTTTCGTTTCACTTTGTGTTTCTCGATACTACCCAAAATGACTTTGTTATAACACTTAATGCTATCGTACTTTTTCTTATATCATCGTGATGTTTAATATAGACGGCACGCAATGCCGCCTCGGGCATACACCCTCAAACGCCACTTGCTAACACCAACAAGAATTGATGTCGATGAAAAGACAAGCTAGGCTTAATTACAGTGCCTAGGTCTTGCATGCTAACCCACCACAAAGATGTATTAACAGATGCACCGGAGTTACCTGCTGTCCAGTCCACTCCGACGCCAATTGCCCCCACCACGAACCAACCCCTGCATCTGCGGCGAAAGAGGTCCCACTCTAAACGCCGACGGAGCTCCTTCTAGAGACAAGTAGCCACCTCCTCAAAGTCTGCCACTTCGTCATCCGAATCATCCGCATCATCCGTGGCCAAAGCCCGAGATAAGGAGTACCGCGAAGACAGTTGATACAGCCATAACTAGTATATGGAAGAATAGGAAATTGGGCCCAGTTTTGATGGGAAATCTAGAGGCGGCTTGAATGCCTAATCCCGGGCCGGACGAAATGAAGGAGTTCTACAGGTCCTATGGCATGACGTAGAAGGATACAGAAAGGTTGCCACCTGCTAGCCCCCCGGTGGCCCGCGCATAATACGTGCCCATACTTGCCGCATGAGGGCGAGGCCCCACCGCCACTGCTGTCCAAGAAGAGGGATCTACAAGCAGCCACCTGGGCGTGGGTCAAAGCTCCTCCAAGAAGCTGTAAGACCCAAAGGTAGGACCCACGGGCGGCCACTACTTGTCTGCTAGCACGCCGCCACGACTCGCATTCCCCGCTCGAGTGCCCAAGTAGTGGAGCACGCTGCTGTCATGATGAGGATCAGATTCAGGCCCGTGAGGCCACCCGTTCCTATAAATTGTAGCATTTTTGCTCCTTCAAAAAAAGAGGGTTCAGAGTGTTCTTTGTGTCACTACGAGCGCATATGCCGGTCGCCTCGTTGTGCTTCTTTGAGCCTTCATTGTACACTTGTTTTGATCAATGGATTGCCGTGTTCTCCACAAGTGTCTTGTGTGTTTCATTGTGTATTGCAATTGCCGCTTTTATCCGAAGTTTTTCTTGTTCTTTCCTCTCATAGCAAAAATCCCGCTGCGGACAAGAGTGCTCAGATTTACCCCGCCGACTTCAAGGATCTCACAGAGATCCGCCCCTCAAAGCGATCCCGAGCCCGACCCCAAACACCGGGCGCCGCTGTCGGCTCACTTCGAAAGTCGATTGATACCATGTTCAATCCCTTCTTTACTCCCCGACGATATTCAACACCGATGGAGTCAAGACGCCGCCGCCATGAATCAAGCGCGACGCCCCCGCCAATATGTCCACATACACTCGTTCGATTGTCTCTTCTCCGCGGTACGAGCGCAACTGCTCCACCTACACCACGACAACTTTTCCGCACCGACCTCCCCGCGGAAGGTCGCCATTGTTCCGCTCCCTCGCTCGCCACATCATGCAGGCCGCAAATACGCCTTTTGAATTTACTCCACCGAATCCCCAACTCAAGATCCGGCGTAACCACCGCAATTTTCCTCGAACATCTGCAAAAATGTTTTCTATTGGTAATCTTTCTTTAGGAACTTCGTACCACCGCTTCCACCTTTGTCAATTCCCCTACCGCTCGCTTCCTTTAATCGCTCCCCCACACTGCTCATGCCTCGCTACAACCTTTTGTTCCCACTACAACCGCTTCAAGACTTTTTTTACTAATCTCACACAACCTATGCCGCTTTCTTTACCTATGCAAAGAACCAACACCTATCGCCTTTTTTTTCCACAAATGCAAACACCCATTCATGCTACCGACTCTACACATGCTTTAAAACTCCCATATCCACTTTTGAAATGATAAAGGTAAACACATAGACCAGAGTGCTCAGCTCACATGGATGAATTTGAGTCACTTGCAGATCTCAATGGTCACTCCGATCCAAAACTAAAATTCCACATCTTTTCGACGACTTCTCGCGGGAGCACCCCACCTAATGGCTGATGGCAAACAAAAGCCACCGGAAACAAGATTGATACACATGAAGACCTCTTTTTTTTCCCATTACGCACTTTGCGATGATCAACAACCGAAACGACCTCAACACACCAAGCAAGAACCCGTGAGAATCGCCTCGAGACTTTGCGCATCGACCGCAGATCTTAGTCAACAAGTTGAAGGAATTTCCAACCCAAAGCCAAATTCTAGTGTGGTTTCTTCAAGGCTTACCCTCTCACATCCGATTTATGACTCGAGTATTTGCGCCCCAAGACATTACAAGAAGCCATTGAATTAGTCAATCACTGCTCATGTTTCCACGCTGTGATCAAGCCACGATATCTCCCATTTCCCTCGCCACACCCATCGCCAAGACTCGACGCCTCCCACACGGCAGCTCCCCAAGAAATAACATTTGGTGTACTATTTGCCAAGATCGTGACATCCGCTAATGAGTGTAACTCGCGGATAGCATGATCCATTGCAAACGCCGCAACATGCAAACCACACCATCAAGAATGTACAAATCCACCACCAAACCAGATCGACAACGCCTTGTTCACCAAGTGCGTATGTACCCACGCAAAACTCAACCACGCATTACGTGCACGCCCACGACAACAACAACAACCCCAAAGAATAACAAAGAACCACAACGGGACCTCCTCGCTCCACTTTTGATCCAAGCAAGTCCTAATGTTTCAACTGCGGACCAATGGGGTCATCACCGCAGATTGTCCTCAACTTCCTCAAGTTCAAATACAAATTCCCGCACCAATCAAACCACGATGCAAAGGCCCTTACACCTTTTCAAGTATGGGAAGCCAAGGGAAGGCAAGGCCCACGCCAAGCTCAAACGCCACCACCACGGCCACCACAACAACAACCACGCCAACAAAGAAACAACTCAAAACAATTGATGATCAACTCCAAGAAGAAATTTACCATGCAATCAACACCAGCCTTTGAATCCTCCAACCGATTGAGGTTCTTCCTCATTCCCCACGCCATAAGCACCCCTGCACCAAGTTTTTGCAGCCGATTCTGTATCACCGAGCCATCAACCAAATTGCTCATTTTGCACCCAACTGATCAACTACTTCCTCATGTTCAACCTAAACTTCGCAAAAAGTCCGCTCAACTCATCGAACGCAAGTGTATGGTAAGGCACTCAAGTCCGCCAATGCTACCACACGATCGGGAGCCACGCACCACCTAATGCCACGACATCCCGCAACACACCACCACTAACATTGTCCGCTGAAGTCGACCTCCTCAACAAGGTAGCTTACATCTATTGCCGAAAGCAACAACAACCCACGGATCCACCACAACCACCGCAATCCCTCCCTAACTTCAACAAGAACTTGCTAAAATCAAAATTCCTCTCAGCCTTTACGACTATCCTACAACTATGTCCAAAGACTACGAGCACATTTTACAAAACCTCAGATACCCTAATGCACGTACCGCCATTATCAACACCCACTGCATGCACACGGGCCAAAAAGGTCGCTCACCATGTTCGATCGATGGTGGCGCCGCAAGCCAATCTTATTACGTATAATCTCGCATTTACAATTGGGCATAAGGGAGCTCCATACTGCCTCTTTATGACATCAAGCTTGCGAATGGCCATATCACGCGACCACAAGGAGTTACACAACCAATACCACCAATATTGAGATCTACAATTTACCATGGAATTCGTGTTTGAGAGCGTGAGAAGATCCGAGATTATGAAATGTTAGTAGGACGACCCTTTTGAGACAAGCTAAAAGCATTCACCATCGGGCCACAGATCAACTTGTTATCACAGATGGCAAGCTCATCACATTTATGGATCCGACCACGGGCCGATCATTTCAGAGATCACGCTGAATCGACATGCTGACTCAACAAGTTTGCAACACCTATCGCTATAAGCCAAGGGTTTGCCACTCACGGCTTACCTGTATACAATCAACCATGGGAAGACATGGATATTGATAAAGGCATAGCAACGCCGGTTGACCCCTATTTGACACCTTGTAACAACGTCACATTGGTTCCACATGAGGAGACGGCACTCCCAGCCCCTCCTCCCCGCTCAAGAAGACACCACACCAACTCCTAGTGGCACGCCACTATTTTTCAAAATTGGTCAACATGAACATCCTGGCCCTACTGCGGAGCCAGCCCACACTCGCTCGTGATGATCAAGTCATTCCACACATTCAAACTCCCCGCAGAGACATAATTGATATTGGAACAAATCAACCAATCCGATTGGCACGCCACCACGCCAAAGATTCGTGGAGCAAGCCATTGTGCTATTCAAACGCTTCAAGCACATCTTTGCTTGAGCTACAAAGACCTCCGAGGTATCAAGAAAGAATTGGGACAACTCTCGATTCCCACTGCCGATGCTAGACCCATCTAGCAACGATAAAGCATCGCTTAACCCAAACTACCGTGAAAAGGTTAAAGCCGAAATTGACAAGCTTTTGACGCTGGACTTATCTACGAGGGTCAAACATTCGTAATGGGTAAGTCCTATTGTTATTGCCCTCAAACATAATGGAAAAATTCGCTTGTGTGGATTATAGAAAACTCAATCAAGCCACCTGAACCGATCATTTCCTCCCCTTCACGGATCAAGTGTTGGAAGATGTAGCAGCCACGAGATGTACTCCTTCATGGACGGCTTCCCTGTTATAATCAAATATCCATTCGAAAGAAGATCAACTAAAGACTACCTTCACTACTCCATGGGGTACCTTTGCTTACAAAGTCGCTCCTTTGGATTGTCAAACTCACCATCCACATTTCAACGATTATGCTTGCTGTTTTTCAAGAGTACATGCAAGTTCATCCCTTTCGCAAGTCTTTCAGATGACTTCTCCACTTACACCCACGCTATGGACCATTTGGTAAAACTTGAACTAGTTTTTCAACGCCGGATGAATCTGAATTAGCCTCAATCCGAAAAGTGCACCTTCCGTGTCACCTCTGTGTACTTAGGACATGTCGTGAGTCGACACGGCATTACAACGGACCCAGCCAAAAAATCAGCCGCGGTCATCGAGCATATCCACCGCGAACATCAAGGACACACGCCTTTCTTGGCAAAGTCAACTTCTATGCCACCTTTATTCCGCAATTGGCACCGACCGCCGATCCAATTCACAAACCGACCGGAAATCCATACACATGGACTTGACATCCGATGCAAATCAAGCTTTTAAAGAACTCAAAGTCAAGCTCACGTAAGCCCCCGTATAGTACCACCTCAATGGGACAAACCATTTCATGTCCATGTTGATGTTTCAGTTTTATGATTGAGCTGTTCTAGCTCAAGAGTATGCACCAAATCAGACAAGCCCATCGATACGCCAGCCAGAAAAACTCAATCCCGCTGAAGCAACTATTCGCCACGGAAAGGGAAGCCCTTGGCCTTATCTTTGTGTACAACGCCGACACTATCTTCTTGGTAGTCAAATTCGCTTTTATGTGGATCATCAAGCTCTTCTATATTTAATCAATAAGCCAAACCCCACGGGCCGAATTGCTCGATGGATATTGATATTGCAAGAGTTTGCCCCTTTTGACATTATTCACAAGCCGACGCCACCACACGGTCCCCCCCGACTATCTTTCACGATACACACGATGATCCTGGAAGGAGTTCACGATGCCCTTCCGATGCTCAACTGTTCCTGGTCACCGCCACGCCATTGGTACCACGACTATCAACGCTTTCCTCACGGGCGCACTCCGCCGCCAAGTGACCCCACGCCTTCCGTAAAGACAACTTCGCATAAACAACAATTCCTTCGCTGGCACGAGATTATACGATGGTTGCCGGCCATCTCTATAAATGTGGCAAAGACAATGTGTCTCGACGATGTGTTCTTCCTCACGGTCCCCGATCTAGTCAAACAAGCCCACGGACTTGGCAAAGGGTCATTTCAATGAGACAACACAAAGAAAGGAAACTCCTCCTTGCCGGGTATTATCGCCCACGCCAAAGATGCTCACAAATACACACGCACGCAGATGTTTGTCGAGGCTTGGTAGACCCACGCCCGTGACGCCTCCTCGCCGCCACGCCAATAGCCACGCCTCCCTTTGCCAAATGGGGTATGGATTTTGTTGGTCCCATGGACCCACCTGCAATCAACACTAGGGCACGCTACATTCTAGTCTTCACGGACTATGCAACCAAATGGGCTGAAGCGCAGTGCTCTACCTCGACAACACGGCCGCTAGTACAGCCTAAGGTTCTCTACAAGAACATCATCACGCCATTTGATGTCCCTTAGAATTAGTTAGTGATCGTGGAGTTCATTTCATCAATCACACTATTGCTGAACTCACTAACTATCTCGCACATTCATCACGTAAAAAGCACGCCTTTACTATCCCCGGGGTAATGGTTTGGCTGAAAGCACAAACAAGGTGCTTATCCACATTCTCAAGAAGATTTGTGATCCTACAAGAAAAGATTGGCAAGATAAGTTACCTACGCTTTATGGGCTTACAATACAACATACAAAGTAGCAACCGGTCAAACACCTTTTCGACTTGTGTATGGCCAAGAGGTTCTTATGCCTTTTGAGTTCATTTTACCCTCACTCAAATTTCAGCTTAGCAAATGTAACATAATCCATCGCCAGCTTTGCAAGAACGAAGTTTATCAACCGAACAACCGGATGAACTTCAAGAGATGCTTTTCTTAGACTTCAACAAGGCAAACAACTACAAAAACAATGGCATGACAAACACATCAAAAACAAAACTTTTCAAATTGGCTTAATTTAGTTCTTCTTTACGACTCGAGATATCAACAACATCCCGCAAACTCAAGCTCGATGGTCGGGACCATACAAAATTTCCGAGATACCACATCCCGAGTTTTACAATTACAAGAATTGAATGGCACTCCATTTCCTACATTAGTCAATGGATTTCACTCAAGAAATTTCAAACCCCTCGCCGCAAAGATCCTTAGCTCAAGAACAAAATTTACAACAAGATACCACTTGTACAAATTTATGAGAAACACTTTTCTATTATGTACAAAATTGCCCGGCTACAATTGGCCAGGGGATTTTTCAACCGAAAAGTCCTAAACTAAACAAAAATTGGGAAAACCCCCTATCATGTCGCTATCGCCTTTTACTCCGGGGCACTCCACTCTGAGGATGCGAAGCCCCACAACATGACCACTCCAAATTTAACGATCACCTCCCTCCCGCATCGAAGTTTATCTCCCGGGTTGACGCCGCAAGCTTCCAACCAAGGATCCATAGGGATCCGCGATTCTCGTCGACGCCACAGATCGACGCCATTCATCTTGCATGTAATCCACCAAGGAAGCTCACCGACCACCAAGTATCGAAGTTCTCCATCTTCACGAATTTTGGTTCTTCTCGACGAACCCAACTTCCAATTTATAGGCTTAATACCAACCCTAGCAAAATGCTCACGAGGTCACCCTCACGTATATTCCGTAATCATTCCCCACCGATATTTTTGTACCGCAAAACTTTTCGACTCTTTTAATATTCTCGACAACCGCCGCCAGCTAATACCGGCCCCGCCATTAAAGTTTTATTCTCCCCGCCAGAACTCTCACGATCTTGGTCTCAAGGCCTCTTTGAGATTCTCAATCGCCACGATCTTTTCGGTAACGCGGTCTCCCACTCACTCAAAAAAAAACTTTCCCAACCGCCACTTCCACTCCTCACTTTTCACTCATACTCCACTCCGGCCCTTCCGACTTCAGATTCTCGACCGACACCTCGACCTTCAAGATGGCTTCTACCTCCAAGAACTCAACACTAACGCTGACCGCACCAATGGATCCAAATAGCAATTCAAAAATATCAAGTTCGCTTTTCATCCGCACCAGCCCCCACATCCGCATCACCTATAACCTCCCCGTGAGTTCCTGATTGTTTCATTTTCTCGCAACAGAACTCCCCGCCCCCAACAAGAACAAATTACAGCAATTTGTGGCTAACCCGGGTGAAGGCGTAAGATGGATATGCCTCCCAAGTCGATGGAAACCCTATACTCCTAAACCCTCAAACCATAGCCTCTCGCTTTTCTACCCAATCCGGGCCCAATGCCTTGTCTTACCTTGACATTGGTAAATATGATATTTCCAAATTCTGCTCTATTCCTTATAATGTCGCACAAACCAAGTTTGCCCACCTTTCCAAAGCAACATGATGCCTTTACCAAGTTTCTTTGGAGGAAATTTTGCTTACTCCATGAAGAATACCTCTATTAACGATGTTTTCTACCATCCGTATTATATCCTCACCAACACCACCGAAACAATCAATTGACTCAACTCCCAGACGAGATTTCAACAGAACTTGACAGACTCAAAAATCCTAACTCTTCCTCTGACCGCCCCCATGGGAGCCCACTTCCGTGCTTTCATTAATCATCGACCCCACGCCCATCATGCCCCCTTCTCCACCAAGCCAACATCCCCACCTTATTGATGCTTTGAAAGGTCTTCAACCAAACTCTCCTCCTTCTCAAAGACCATCAATCTCTGGCCAACAACCTGCATTTAAAAATTTCACAACCACCGCCTCCACCTCCCCGTGAATTCCAATTCTCTAAAACCTATTCCTTCAAGCTGATAACCAACCACCACCGCTAACCTTTGTGCAACAATTCCACTTTCGCACTCAACAAAGACCAAAGAAAAAACAACAAAGAAGAAGACAACAAAACTCCCATTGATCTCAACGAGTACTCACAAGGACACTCACAAAGAATGACCAAGGATCTATAAACAAGGGTGACAGATCAAAGCCATCCCATCCACCTCCTCACACCGTGGATACCTACAAAGGAAGCTGTCCTCACCGCCTTGATGCCCTCCGCGATCATCACCAGAACTTCATAGCAGCCACTGTGGCACGACACGAGTCCGTGGACCAACTCCAAGCCGGGTCATCACACCAAGACCGATTTGGTCGACCGTGGAGGCCGAGAAGAAGCCTTGCACAATCAATTCATGATCCATCGAAAAACCCTTCATCAATCCCAAAGAAATTGTCAAGGAACTCAAGGAGTCCCTCAAACAAAACGACACCAAGTACACCGATCTTGAGACACGCTACAACAACTGGTCGCCACGAATAATGCTACTCGACCGAGAACAAAGACACTTCATACACCAACTTGATACTTGAGTCCAAGGTCACGACTTTCAAACCACCTTGCAGAATAAGGATGCTCACATCGGATTCTCCAAGGCAAGTTAGACCAGCTCACTCAAAACACACGCCGCAGATGCTTTGAAATAGTCGTGACTCAAAACAAACTTGCAAGCCACCCGACTTCAAGCTCCTTCGATTCCCAACTTCTCCGACAAGTCCGACACCTCACACGCGAAAGTCACTAAATCGGCATCAGTCTCTCCGAAAGCAACAAGATATCATTGCAGACATAAGATACGCTCTCGATAGCCGAAAGCAGCATGCCAGATGATGCGTAAGAAAAAGCGTAACAAACCTATCGCCTTTGCTTCGCTATTCCCCGACTATCCGGCCGCCCGCTACTATGACTATGTGCAAGCAAGGAAAACACTTTTCTTTTTATTCGGCCGAAAACAAGGGTGATACCACAAGTCCCCCCGATCAGAATGATATCGAACCACAATGGCCCTTCATGTTCTACCATGAACGAGGCACACTTTGTGCTCTCGCCAATTTTGATATCCTACAAAGTTGCGATCTCGACCATTTCGCCTCAAAGACCATAGCCCCCGGGCTTATGTCATGCACGACTTCTACTACTCGCACATGTTACTCGTGCTCATCCGATAAACGCACCGAGAACTTTTTAAAGGAGATACACAAACGCGTGTTCTTTTGACCAAGAAGAACAAGTACCTCCAAGACACAAAATTTCTGCAAACCGCTACCTCGTATCACATGCCTCTTCTACGTAAAGAAGTGGAGCTATGGCTAGCTGAACTTGGCACGCCCCTTCGCATTAACTATACAACTCAACAAGAACTTGACCTTGCACGCTTGTTCTTACAACATTATGCTTCCTTGCACACCGCGACACACTGAAATAAAACGTAACGCCCCTCCCCGATGAGTGGGGACCTCAGACTGCGGATGTAATTACATGTACATTCCAAAGGCATGGGAGACAAGCACAAAACAAACCCCCGAAGATATTATTGGAATTCCAAGAACAGATGCAGATGACCCAAGACCAACCCCCAAACAACCGAAAGTACACTAGCAAGCTTTGATGCCCACCTCGATCAAGGTCAATTCCCCAAAGATGGAGACAAGAATTCGACTATCAAGTCAAAGAACATGCATTGACACCCACCTAATTGCAGCAGACAAACGTTGGGGACCCACGCCATCCGCAGACGCAAATGGCGGAGGATGAAACTTTGGACAACACCAACAACCGGATATACATGCCCAATGCGTTTCGCGGAAGACCGCCTGCAATGCAATTTCTGGTCTTGTAACCTTCCTTGCCAAGGCCAAAACTTCAGCTGATCCATCTCAGATTTCGGCAAGCGTAATTTCGCGGCAAAGACTCATGACCATACCCGTAGTATGCGTAAACGCAAGTGCCGATCCATTTTTGCAACCCCAATGCAAATGCCGGAAAGTTCGGGTTGGACCTTGTCTTATACATGGAGATCACAAATCTTCCATCCGAGATCCACGCCACTGAGAACATGATTTCAAGGCTTTCTCATAGGAGCAAACCAATGTTTGGCATCCGTGACTCAAGCAAATCTGAAAAGAGACGAACAACACTCGAATACAAGAAGTTTCGAGCCTCCCTCATCTCTATGTTCAAGATCGAAAAGAGGAACGAGGATTCCCACCCCTAATTCATGCCCCTTTCTAGCCAATAAGTGTAGTTTGGTAGGGGGGAGGTTAGCCCCTGCGGCCCGCGCATTAATACATGTGTCTATACTTGTCGTGATGAGGGCGAGGCCCCACCGCCACTCTGTCCAAGAAGAGGGATCTACAGGTTTCACCTGCTGGTCAAAGCTCCTCCAAGAAGCGTAAGACCCAAAGGTAGGACCCACCTGGCCACTACTACTTGTCTCATAGCACGGCCGCGACAGCCTCGATTCCCCGCTCGAGTGCCCAAGTAGTGGAGCACGCTGTCATGATGAGGATCAGATTCAGGGCCCTCGTAGGGCCACCCGTTCCTATAAATTGTAGCATTTTGCTCCTTCAAAAAAAGAGGGTTCAGAGTGTTCTTTGTGTCACTACAGAGCGCATATGCCGGGTCGCCTCAGGCGCTTTGAGCCTTCATTGTACACTTGTTTTGATCAATGGATTGCCGTGGTTCTCCACAAGTGTCTTGTGTGTTTCATTGTGTATTGCAATTGCCGCTTTATCCGAAGTTTTTCTTGTTCTTTCCTCCGTTAGCAAAAATCCCAGGACAAGAGTGCCTCGTGATTTACCCCGCCGACTTCAAGGATCTCACAGAGATCCGCCCCTCAGCGATCCCGCCCGACCCCAAACACCACCACAAACCTTTACCGAGCGCCTGTATTTGGTGGAAGGGCTATGCCGCAGCCAAACATCCGACAGAGTAGATGCAACTTCAAAAGTTTGCCAAGGCCTTCAAATCGCATTATGTGCCTCGCGGCACATAAATGCCAAATGCATCCGCACTTTCTACAAAGTTGGAGCGTAAGAGTATGTCCGCATGTGCTTACACGGATGAGTTTATGCGCCCGAGACCGTATGTACCGGGTATGAATGAGAAAAGGGCGCGGAGGGCTATATTGAGGGTTTGGCACCATCGATCAAGCTGATGGTTAAGGCCATCGACCAAATCGGGCTCGGTGTAAGCCGAGGCTAAAGCATTGAGCCTCGAGGAGGACATACCAAGGAATCAAGATCCGCCCCCGCTTCCCCTAAGCCACGGCCGCCCACACCTTTACAAACCCCGCCTTCCAAGTCCGGGGGTCCTCTCGCCAGAATCCTTACTTGCCGCCAGAGAAGAAAGTCGCTTTTAGCACGCCGTGATAAGCGTAACAATGCCGTAAGGAAGTTCAAACCTCTTACAAACCATTCCTAAAGAGGCCGAGAACAAATCAAGGCCGATAAGGCATGTTACAGTGTATGAGGCCCGACACTTCATGCACTGCCCATACGCTACCCGTGATCGCCTACCTGGCCATGGCCGACCTTTGATCGGGACGATATTGAGTCAACATTACCCTCGCCGACGCAGGACGCCCCGAAAGTACATTCACGGCAAGGCCTCATATCCTTGCAGCCTATAGAAACCGGTAATGCCGGAAAAGTCACCGTCATTTCCACCATAGGCCAAATAGACAAGAAGCCTTTTGTAATTTTATGGATACCGAGTACACATAATTTTGCTTCTCCTAGAATGGCCCAGTCCTACAACCGAAAACCCTAAGGTCACGACCGGTGACCCGCCACTTTAGCCGGTAAGGTTAGACATACTCATGGTCGCCGTGATCAACCTTAAGATGCAGCTGCCAGCGCATCTGGCTATGGGTGCCGAAGTTAATGGATATTGGCAAATACGACCTCATTGTTGGAATGGAATTCTTGGCATCCGCAAAAGCCAACATAGATCATGAGAAGAGAGAAGTTACTTTCAACGCAGCCTAATGGAGCCCGTGTAACTATAAAAGGTGAACCATTCAACCCTATCATGCGCTCTACGCCCATTCGACAGACTAGATAAAGCTATACGCTAGCAAAAGCTCCTCTCATATTAGACTTGCTTCCATTGAGTCGATGCTAAGCAAAACCAAGTAATCAACACCTTGCCACGGGATTGCCAAGATTCTCCATGAATTTAGCCATCTTTTCCCCCGACGAGATCCGTAAGCTTCCTCCTTTTAGAGGGGTAGAATGTGAGATAGCTTTAGAGCCGTGCACTAAGCCTACCAAAGAAGGCCCCGCACCATATGAGTCCCCCGAGTTGGCGTAGCTTAAGAAGCAACTTCAAGAGCTACTAAACCTAGGTTTTATTCGACCTAGCTGCTTTTACCTTTGGTGCCCCTATTCTTTTGTAAAGAAAAGGACTACGGCCTTGAGAATGTGTATTGATTATCGGAACTCAACAAGCATACCATAAAAATCGCTATGCTTTGCCGAGAGCAGATGATCTAATGGATCAGTTTGCAAGGGGCCAAATATTTTTCAAAGATTGACCTTCGCCGATATCATCGATAAGGATTAAAGAGGAGGACATCCATAAATCGCTTTTGGCACTAGATATGGCCATTATGAGTTTACCGTTATGCCTTTCGATTAACCAATGCCCCAAAGAACGCTTATGCGTTAATGAACGATGTTTTCCGACAATACTTGGATGATTTTGTTGTCATTTTCTTTGACGACATTCTCATCTACAAAAGAAGACTCTAGAAGAGCATGAGAAACATCTTAAATTGGCCCTACAAAAGTTAAGACGCCATCGCCTTTTTGCCAAGTTCTCTATGCAAGTTTGCCACCCAAAGGTTGACTATTTGGGCCATATCATTTCTCGGCAGAGGGAATTGCTACAGATCCAAAGAAAAATAGAGGCCGTGGGGAATGGCCTATTCCGTAAAAATGTCTCCGAGGTCCAAGTTTCTGGGATTAGCAGGATACTATCGAAAGTTTGTAAAGGATTTTGCAAGGATTGCAAAGACTCTTACAAACCTTACGGCATGAGAAGGTGAAGGATTGATGGAGCACCGAAGACTAAGGTTCAAGGAAATTTCCAAAGAGCCTTAAAGATGCCTTAACGCCGCCACCCGCTCTCACGCTGTCTCGATCCCGACAAGGATAAACTAGTGGCCACGATGCCACCAAATTGCCACCGGTGGAGTCCCGATGCAAGAAGGGAGGGTTATTGCCTATGATTCAAAGAAGATGAACGAGACTTTAACAAATATATCCTACCCATGATCGAGTTGTTAGTCGTTGTTCATACTTTAATATGGAGACACTACCTCCTTGGTAGAAGATTCCAGCTTGACACGGATCACCAAAGTCTCCGCGAGATCCACCCAACCAACCCTCAACCTCCGCCGAGGAGATGGATGGAATTTCTGAAGAATATGATTTTGACATCATGTATAAGCCCTGAAAGCACAATGTGGTTATGATGCATTGTCACGCCACCCCTTGAACCCAACCCATTGTAATGTAATTTCTACACTCACAAGTGAGTTTGGGAAACGATAGAACAAACCTTGGCCACGGATCCCGAAGTTCCCGTGGAAATCCGGGCTAGTTTGAGTAAGGAGGCACGCGACAGATAAAGAACGCCAAGCTTTCCGCTCATATAAGAAAGAGGGCAATTTGTTGTATCACAAGGATAAGTTGTGTGTACCTCTCACTTCCCGGTGCGTAGTTAATCCTCCATGACACGCATTAAATTTTCTATAGCCGACATGCGTTTTATGAAGACCTATTTTAAAAATCCGGCCCTAGTTACTTTTGGCCTTCCATGAAGAAGGATATTGCTAGATACATTAAGCAAGGTCAAGTGTGTCAAAAAACCAAGGCGAGCAACTAAGAGTTCCGTGAGAGCCGCACTTTGATGTGCCCCACGCAAAATGGGAAGTAATAACCATGGATTTCATTGTGGGCCTTCCACCTAACTCTCCGCGGGCTATGATGCACTAATGGTGGTCGCCGACAAATTGTCAAAATGGCTCACTTCTTGCCATGTCGTATCAATCGACATCGCCTTCGACACCGCCTTTGCTTTTCGCAAAGGAGATCTTCGTGCTGCACCTAATGCCACGGCTATTGTATCCCATAGAGATCCCAAATTTGTAAGTGCATTCTCGAAGGATTTCTTCACCACCATCCGCACCAAGCTTGCTATGAGTACCGCGATATCATCCTCGCATGTGATGGTCGACAGAAGCGTACAACCGTATCATAGAGGATATGCTACGGTTATGTGTGGAGTAAGCAATCCCAATGGGCTGACTATATTTATCTAGTAGAGTTTGCCTATAACAAGATGAAACAGAGTCTTCCGAATGTCTCCTTTCATGATAAATTATGGTTATCAATGCCTTACCCCCGACATGGCACAACCCCGCGTCGAAGTGGAGGTTTCTCAACAACTCCCCCGAGATGCAAGCTTTGGTCGACGGCACGCGGTTACTTGCTACGCGACGCAAATGGCCAAAAGAGTGTAGCAGATAAGCACAGACCCCACGAGTCTTCCGTGGGTGAATCGGTTTGGCTTAAGATTAAGGTAAAACAAGCCGCTTAAGATTGGTAATTGCAAGAAGTTGGCACCCGAGATGGGCTGGGCCGCTCAAAATCATCGAACGTATTGGGGAGCAAGCATATCGCCTGACTTGCCACCCCGCTTAAAAATCCACAAGGTTTTTCATGTGAGTCTTCTAAAGCAGCAGACCCCTCGATCCGTAGGAGGTTTTGGAAACCCCAACCCTCCCCGAAATGACAGAGGAGCAGCTAGAGATAGTACCTCGAAGCTCTTCTTGATCGAGCTTATAAAACGTAATTCCCGTGAGGACTCAAATGCTACAATACTTGGTCAAGGGAAACACTTGCCGCTGGAGGATGCTACGCGGGTGATGCAAACGTATCTTGAGAAGCACTACCCGATTTCATGCGCCCAATCTCAAAGTCGCACTATCAACGATGCTATCAACCCCGCCCCTACGGCAGAAGCTTGAAGACTTGATTCGCGAGAATCGCGAGGGGTAGATGCATCGAAGTTAACAACAAGCATCGATGATGGGATCACCTTCGTTTCCTTAGGACGGGGTAATCGCCAATGTGGACACGCATTACCTAACCGCTTGTAAAGCATGAACTTCCTTACGCCGCAATGAATTGCGAACCATAGGCATAATAGGTTCCTTGTAGATAAATTTTCTTTCATTTCTTCTAGGGGGTGGACCCTTCAACCACAACCTAATTATTTTTATCTATGAAAACCGATATATTGACATGTGTGTGCCAAAGGAGCAAGACGCGGACCCGCCCATGTATAGGGGGTTGCTGATGACCCGACTTTTTTCCGTCTTCATGGTGTTTACACATAGTTCTTTAGTGTTACGCTGTTTTTTTTTATATTGGACTTCGGTCCTTGAACTTGTTGCTTATGATAATCATGTGAACTGCACCTCGGTGCTTGAACTGTTTTAAACTTTGAACTTTTAATACATTATCTTCTGAAATAAGGATTTTCCTTCTTGTCATTTATTATATTTCTATCTAACCTCAATGTCAAGACAAAGATTGTTTTTAAGGAGGGGAGAATGTGACGCCCGTGCATTTATACCTGATAAGTATAAATATGTTGACACGTCACCAAGCATACATACGCCACATGGGGTATGGGAACCTAAGTGGTTCACTTAAAAGGGATTAAATTAGCTATGCTAATTTAATTATTGACAATAATAACCTATAATTAAGGAACTAATATTTAAAAAAACCATAATTAAGCTAATTATGGTTTGGGAAGGCCACGTACCACCCTCGATTGGCTAGCATGATAATGCTAATTGGGGGTCAATAGGGTGGATCACCAACCCCATATCACCCACAACTCACCGAGCAAAGGAGCCACCCTTGTGACCGTGAATGAAGCCACCTTGAGCAATTGGACGCCACCCTTCTTACACAAGTTGAACACCAAGATCAAGAAGATGGAGATCCCCAATGACAATGGGTCGAAATAAACACACGTGGGTGGCTAGTGTAGTTGTGAATTTAGGATAAGCTACTCGCTGGGCACCCGCTTGGGTTGTTGATCTATTCTCTTTGTGTTTACTCAGAGGAACTAACCCTTGATTGTAAAGGTAGGTTCTCTATATATATTTCGATTTTGGTTCTCGCTTTGTAATGGATGGATTGGTGGTTGTTAGCCTAGGGTTACTCCTGAAATGGGGGATTAAGGGGGTAGAGACCTCTCGAGGCTATTTATTGTAGTATGCTCCCTAGATAGAGCCCCAGATATCCCGCTAAATGCGGCCTGGCACAAGAGCCCACCGGTCATAGATGCTATGGTACCGCTTAGCACCGCACAAGGAACACAAAGGGTGAAGTGGGAGGTGGGGTCTTGCACCAACATAAAAGGCTCCCGGGACTCCTATAGCGAAGCTAGACCTCGATAGCCTGGCCACGTGAGGGGCCTGGGTATGGGTCTGACACTGGTGGGAAGGTGTGACCCGTATGGGGCACCTTGCACTTTGAGTAGATTTAGGTGAGTAAGTCGGCACGGATGCGGGTCGCGATGCGCACGTGTTCTCTAGCTCGCCCATGGAGCCACCGTGATTCCGGGAAGGGGACGCCTCCCCTCGACCGCCTCATCTGGACCGGACTTCATGAACCCCGGAGGGGCTCAGGGGCAGGATGCCTCGAGCCTCGCTTTCCTGGAAGGCTATAGCTTAAGCCATAGCGCGATTTGACCCATCTCGCAAAGTGTGCAATGTGAGGGGCGGATGGAGGGACAACCCTAGCCAATGTTCTATGCCAGCCAACGCCATGTCAAGATTCGGCCCCGCCGATCTCTTGAGGCCTAGCCGCCACGATCCTCACCGAGTCCAACCGGTAGAACCATGGGTTTGGGGAGTTTTCTTAGGTTTAGATGCATATTCTTTGCCATTGGTATTTGATGGATATGCCACCCTTCGTGGTGGTTATTTATAATGCGGATTTATGCCGCGGTGCTAACCCTTGTATTCACGCTCCAATTTAGGAGCCCCATTGAAGGCGTAATTTAATGACCCCTTCAGAAACCTTCTTTTCGCATCATATTATAGATGGCCCGAATAGACTGGAGGGTTCCGCCATGGCGAAGTTGGTCGCCATGGGAGGGGAAAGTCCCCGTATGTATACGTCCGAGGGTCGTATATGTTCAGGGAGCGTCACAGCTGGTAATGCCAATCAATGTATATAGATGAAAATGCAGAGACAATGCCACACCATTCAAAAATTACGAGTGAGGGCATCAGACAAAATGTGAAGAGGCTATCTCCATATTGACTAAAAAGGATATACACCAAGAGATAGATATTGCCGTCATGGAGTTTATATGGATGGAAGGAGAACCATTATTGCCCAGAGAATAGCTTTTTCTAAGTGCAATAGTTGTATTGTGATAAAGGAAAAACTTGCCAAGACAAGAGATCCAAATGAAAGAAGAGAGTTTGTGATTGAAAGAAAGGCACATATGATAGCTCAAATCTCATGTAGAAGTCTTTACTGGTCCTGGAGAGCTCTATCTCACCGCTCTCCAGAGCACGCCTTAACCATTATACATGATAAAATGGATTAGAACAAGACCATGTTTCCCGTCTAGAAAAGCTAGCAAAGTCTTTGTGGAGAGGAGAATGCTTGAAGGTCAGCTTAACAGGAGCATTGATGTATGGACATGGCATCGGTGCATTGGGTCACTTTTCTTTGGACCTTTGGTGCGACGATAGTAACTTTCATGTGGAATCACTAAATCATGCGTTGAAGACTCTCGAGAATGCATCTAATGACAGTTGGGAACAATTGAGAGATACAGATCGACCTGAATGTGGTTGGGCATTATCGGTTCTAAACACCGAGGCTTTGAGGGCAAAGGTATCAAATGGCAATATAAGTGATTTGTCGCCTCCTCCAAAGAGGCTTAAAGAATCAAAGAAGCTACCGAGAAGGCTCTACTTGCAGCTTGATAATTGTTCGGGTCAAAACAAGAATAAGTAGCGATGAACTGCTTCAACTGGGCAGGATTTGGAGCCGGAAGTTCCATTTGAGAGAATTCGTAAAGCTTCTGACGTTCTGCGACTTCACGATTCGGGCCAACAAGGGCTTCACGGAAAGTGGGCGTCAAGAAAGATACCGACTCGAAAAGAGCCGGTTCCCTGGGAGCAGTAGCTTGAAGTGTAGAAAATTTTGGTGCAGCCATGGCAAAGATTTGCTGAAAAGAACAGTGATTCAAAGGCGGAGGACGAAGGCAATGAACGGAGGACGAAGGCGCAGAGGGACGAAAAGGTTTAGGGCGCGCGAATGGAGGCGAAGAGGCATGATGAGGACCCGTTGATGGTGCCAGGTGTTGAAAGATGCCAAGGAGGCGATTGAGAGGCAAAAATTTGGCTAAGTCCCCAAACAACAAAGGGAGAAGTAATGAACGGTGGAGATGAGACGTGAGAAAATGATAGGATGTGACAAAAAATAAAGGACACATATTAATGTTTGACGGTATGAAAAGAAGCAATCGCATTTAATGCCGGGTAAACTCGGCGTGGGATAACATTAAAACGAATGTGTCGAGGGTACCCCTTTGCTAGATATGCAAAGGGGAGAAAAGATTCTCGCTTTAGAAACAAATTTGCATTGCAAAACACGCGATTTTTTTTGATTGGTCCACGCCGACAAGGAGTTCCTCTAAGGCTATATAAGACGAACCGGAGTGAAGCGAAGGCATCCGATGGCGCCAAAGATGGCCGCCGCCGGTTTGAACGAGAATTGCACCATGCCCACTAACCGCCGTGAGTGGATTACGCAAAAAATGGATTGTCCGATCTCGCGCCGCCACAATCGTGGGCCGAAATGGATGGTCGGTGTTCCGGATGGCTGAACATCCCGACCCTAATACCAACGGGATGGAGGTGGTTCTGACCTTCGGTGGGACCCCTCAGCGTAACCCTCTACCACCTCCTCTCAAGATCACCTCCCCAACCCGAGTAGAGGGTTTTTCTTCTAGGTTTGTAGCAGATAGGGCTCGAGCCCGCTTTTTGTATATAGGGCAAAGTCTCTTAAGGAAATAGTCGGGTCGCGCCCACATTTTGTAAAAATTTTCACCTATAATATAATATGCTCCGCTTTAGTCACTATCCGCTGTGTTTATGCGCCTTGAATCAGACCGCTTGTTGATTTTCGCCAGGTGATGAAATGTTTTGAGGCGAAAGCCATTAACCAGTGTAGGTAATGGAGTGCCATCTAACTCAGCCAATTGAAAAACGCTGGGTCGAACCACTTGAACAATTTGATAAGGGCCAAGCCAACGAAACTTAAGTTTACCCGGAAAATTTTTGTACCGAGAATCATAAAGAAGAACCAAATCTCCTTCTTTGAATGTTTTTTTCTTCAGACGTTTGTCATGTAGAGATTTTTGCAACTGTTGTCCATGAAGAACACGAATATAAGCATCCCTTATAAGTTCATCCAACTGTTCCAATTGATAGACCCTTTCTTTGAGTGCAAAGAAGCGATTTTGGGCAAAGAGCTGAAAAAAACGAGTGTTGAAGGATGTATTCAAACGGCATGAGAGCTTCCCCCATAAACCAGCTTTGAAAGGAGTGTGACCGTAGCGATTTTTGAAACAAGTATTGTATGCCCATAGAACAAGAGGGAAGTTTTGTTTGCCGGCCCAGGCGGAAGCGCCACAAATTTTCTTGAGAATGGTGACCGTAGTTTTGTTGGTGCTTTCTCGCCAAACCATTACCTTGAGGATAGTAAGGTATGCTCTGTGATGATGTATCGTGAGATAATCCGCCGCCTTTGATGGTATGATTGATAAAATGAACACCACGATCACCGACCAGCCCCGGGGGCACCCGATCGCGGATGATTTGTTGATACAGACCCCGGCCGCTTTGCCGCAAAAGGTTGTCCGAAGTGCGCAAGCTTCCGCCCATTTGGTAGCGCGTGAGTCGCTGAGGACTGGAATGTAGCGGCACCTGTGTGCCGCCGCAGAGGGTCGATGGGTCCCACAAAATCCATTCCCCATTTGCCGAAGGGAAGTGGCGGGCAACCGGGCGCCAAAGGAAGAGCTGCCACGGGTCAGCCGGCCGCCCCACACGCCGGGTAAGCATCACACGCGGCGGGCGTATGGAGCCGCCTTTGAAGAGCGGCCAATAATAACCCGCAAGAAGGATTTTATGCGCCCGGGTGTCACCATGAAAATGACCACCACCTAGCCCTTGATGAGCTTCATGGACAATATCCGAACTTCATGAGGTAGGACATACGTCGCCGGATGGTATCCTTACCTTTTTATAGAGATGTCCCGCAACCATGGTGTAGTCACGACCTCGCGAGAAATTGATGTCGACGGGATTGCCGCTAAGGTGAGAGAGAGCGCCGCCTTCTCGGGTGGAAGAGCACCCGTGAGGAGGTACCGCCGAAAGTCATGGAACCAATGTGGTGTTGCCGTGACTAAAAAGAGTTGAGCGCCGTGAAAGGCGCCCGAGACTCCAGCCTCGGGATCATCCGTGGTGGATGCGGAAAGATAATCCGACAACATGAGATTTGCCGCCTTGTGAACAATTTCAAAAGGTGCAAATTCTGAGAAGAAGGACCCAACGAGCAATGCGCCCGTGGGCGGATTTGTTGATCGATAAAGGAGTGCTTCGTGGTCAACAAAGAACTTGATTTGACCGCCCAAAAGGTAGTGACGGAAGCGCTGGACACGTAAAATGAGACCCAAAGCTTCACGCCTGCGGGCGGTAATAGTTGCGCCAAAGAGAATTGAGTTTTCGGCCGGCGATCGATTTGGTTTGTCGCTGCGCGATCATATTCTTGAGAAAGAACAGCCCAATAGCAAACGCCAAGACATCGACATGAACATGAAAGGGCTTGTCCCATTGAGGAGGAACAAGAACCGGGCCCGAGTAAGCAAAAGCTTCAACTGCTGGAAAGCAGCCTCCGCCCGGGAATTCCAAGCCTGTAGCTTCATCACCCGTGAGTTTATGAATGGGATCTGCAATGGCTGCTAGTCCGTGAATGAAGGTGGAGTAATAATTGACCTTACCCAGAAAGAGCGTGTCTCCTTGATATTGGCCGGTGCTTGAGCTTTGAGCACACAACTCGATTTTGGCAGATCTGTGGTGATACCGCTTTTGTCGACAACGTGTCCTAACAGAACACCTCGAGGTGACACAAAAGGTGCATTTCTCCTGATTGAGACTAATGCCTGACTCATCACATTTCTGAAAGACGAAGTTCCAATTTATCCAAATGGTCAGCCATGGAACCAGAGGCGCAGAAGTCATCTTGAAAAATTGTAAGAAGGGATTTTCCTTCATAAAAATCATGAAAACCGAGAGCATGATGCGCTGAAATGTTGATGGAGAGTTGGATAAGCCAAAAAGGAACCACCTTGTAGGCAAAAAGTGACTTACCGGGTGGTGAAAGTAGTCTTGAATTGATCGTGATTCTTTGATTGAGATCCGATTGTAGCCGTAAAACCATCCATGAAGGAGTACATCTCATGTCCAAATGACCTTTCCAACCTGGTCCGTGAAGGGAAGTGGAAAATGATCACGCCCGCGGGCCTCGATTGAGTTTTCGGTAGTCCACGCAAAACGCCGATCTTACCCGTGTTTGAGTGCAATGACGATGGGGCTCACCCATTCGTAATGTTTGACCTCATAGATCAAACCCCGCAAAGAAGGAGTTTGTCAATTTCCGCCTTGACGCGATCACGTAATTGGGGTTGAGCCGCATCGCTGCTACTAAACCGGACGCATCGATTTGGTAGGAATGGTGAGTTCCCCAAGTTTTTGGCGATTCTCAAGATCTCTCAGTAGCTCCAAAGCGAAAAATGTGTTTGAACTTTTGAAGAGTTTGACAGCCCCGCTACGATAGGGTGTTGGAAGATTTGGCAAAGGCGACAGCCGATTGTTGCCTACGCCCACGATCTCGACTTCAGAGTCCGAATATAGGGTATCACTTCGTCCCCGACAATGTGTGCAGAGGTTGAAGCATAACAGATGCGTGGCACTCAAGCGGGTGAAAAGAGAGGTTGCCGAGTTTTGTCCAGCAGAGGTTGCTTCATGACAAAGGACATCTACGTAAGCCGCAGGAGGTTCAAAGATCCAAAAGTGATCAACACGCTGGATCTCGATTGCAAGGAGCCGTAGGGGTCAAGCAAAGCCACACCGTCCCCGATCAAGAGTCATTTCTCCCCAAGGATCAGCATATTCGGGGTAGGACGACAGAGGTAGACTCGCAGGTGGAGCCTGAACTTGATAGATATTCTGAGCTTCCTCGGAATCTGTGTCGGAGAGAGAGGGTTCAACATGTTCAACGGAAATGATCTTGCCTGTTTCTAAGTCCATGGTGGCATTTAGGTGACCATCGGTGATGACTAACTGATCCGTGGCCCAGTAATGAATACTCTTGGCCTGGCGGAGAAAAGGTCTTCCGACCAACATTTCATAATCACCAAGATCTTCTCCAGCCTTCCAAACACCAAATTCCAAGGGGAATCGGAGATCACCAATGTTGATGTGTAGAAGAGGCGTGACGCCTTGAGGTCTTGTGATATGGCCATTAGCCAATTTGATGTCATATGGGGCACGAAAGAGTTGTTTGATGCCCATTTGTTTGCGGAGTTTATCCGTGATGAGATTGATCAAGGCTTACCCCCGGCCAATTTGAACATGATTGACTTGTTGATTTCCCACCGTGGCATGGACCATGGGTGTAGAGGTAGGCAAATGTAGCCCCAACTAAAACAAATGGAGTGGTAACCGGGTCCTTGAGAGCAGGACAGAGTTTCAAAATTGCTGCTGCTTAAAGGAATTTTGATTTTGGCCAGTTCCTCTTGGAGTTCCGTGAGGCACATGAGAAAAAGGATCGGCCGATCCATGGGTGCCGGAGGCGTGGTAAGGAAGCAAAGAACTTTTTGAGCAGTCAACCTCTCGCAACAATATTTGGATATGTCCGAGAGCGTGGAGGTTGAGATGTGGAAGGTGTATCTTGGCGCTTGTTGAGCTCGTGGTGGCATGAACATTTGCCAACGCAGCGGCCTTCAGCAGCCTTTGCATGAGGTTCAAAATGCTTTGGCGAACTTTTAGGCATGACATGCGGCATGACTTTCCCAAGTCGTGCAAAGTGAACCTTTTTTCCTCGCCATGAGGAATGGTGTCGATCGCAAAGGCAAAGCTGCGTGCCATTAGGAATAATGGTTAAGGGACGGATGCCCCGGTTCAAGCGTGGAAACCAAACCAACCCAATTTGATGGTCGGATCGAGGATTAAGAGCCCGGAAAAATTTCTTCCCGTGCTTGTTGATCCATCCGAGGTTGATTGGCGTGAGCTGGTTGATAACGATTGTTGAGGCGCCGCGAGGTGGCTTCTTAAGAACAGGACGCGGCCTTGTTTGCCATTAGCAATCCGTAGTTGGTAAGCCGTGAGGCGACCGATGTGGTCCGATTGGCGCCGTAAAGCCGCACCCGAACTTGTGGAAGTTGAGGACACGCCGCGGGTGGTATGACCCCATTCCCCGACAAGGGTAACACCGAAGCTTTAGAAGGATCAAAAGGAGGACGGGTGTTGGGTCCCCGCTGTTGCCCCCGCTTAGAGTTGATTCTGTGGCACCGGGCGGTGGTGGTCGCCGATAGTGCGATTGTTGCCGAGGTGTTGTTTGCACTTGATAAACCAAATTTGTTGCGAAAAGGTGTTGATGAGTGCGAAGCAGCGGTAGGTTACGCGACGCCGCACGGGCACCTTCTAGTACTTACCGCATCGACCGGACGCATAAAGACGCATTTTAATGGTTTTATGAATTCTCACATCAAATTTTTTTTTTTTTTTTTTTTTGAAGCACGCTACGCTTTTTTTTGAGGTACCAGACGCTTTTTAAAGGTTTTTACGCTTTTTAAAGGTTTTTAAGTTTTTTCAAGGTTTTTTAAGGTACCGACGCTTTTTAAAGGTACGGACGCATCGCATCAACTTTAACGCATCAAATTTTTTAGGCACGCTAAATTTCGAGCACGCTAAGAGGTATCGCACGTGAAAAACGTGAAACTTCTCGCACGCATTTTAAGTACGGCAGATTACAACCGAAAAGCGAAAGTGCACTCTTCTCGGGCATGATTGCACATGTTGCATCTTTTGCAATGAGGCGGCCATTGGTGGAGTTGCACTCATTTGCCAAGTGGCCTTGGTATTTGCGTATATGGCACCGTATCCCGATCAAGGCCAGATTAGCGTGTTGAGGCCGGATGTACCGCCCTGCGGGAACCATGACAGTGGAATGAAAGGAGCTCCTCAAGAGCCACGCCACGGGAGGAAACATTGACGGAGTGATTGACAAGGTCGATAGCCTCGCTCCCAAAGTCTTCTGGACGCAGTATTCCGTCATGAGTCCGATAGCGGAGGAAGTCCTTGGAGAAACCGCACCAAGATCCGGCCTCGTGTTGGGTACCCTTGAGCTTGCCGAGCAGTAATGTGAAGACGACCGCAAAAATCCCGCGGACTCGCGGGCTCTTGTTGAAGGTCATTGAGTTGTTTGAGATGAAGTTGATCATCATCCGTGGTCCCATAGTGAGAAAGAAAAGCAGCCTCATTTCCGACCAATCTTGTTTCCAAAGGGCTTTTGTTGACATGAGCCATTGATGAGGAGAGCCACGCAGTTGTGGTGGAAAAGATGGGAATTTCAGTTGAGGTTGCGCATGACCATTCAGACAGCCTGTAGCCTCAAATTCTTCCATGTGGGCCTCGAGCACTTTGGTCTAAGAGTTTGCCTTTCGTGGTTGCCAAAGGTGGGATACGCCGCTTTAAGGGTTTGAAAGGTAGAAGTGAAAGTGCTTGGCTGGACAGAACAAAGATAGTGTGTATATTAAGGTGGAGTTGAGGTGGCATGGTGCCCGGGACCTTGATGAAGGGATGACCGCGGGAGGTACCAAGGTGTCCGAGCATTGGTTTTGAGGTCCTAAGGTTGTAAAACAGGAAGAGCGGTGGGAAACGAGGGGAAAGGAAATTCCCGGTAGGCGAAAAGAGACCTCGGGATATCCCCGCCCACCCGGAGGAGATGATGGTTGTGAAGGAAGAGGCGATGGCCCTCAAGAGTGATGGATGTAGGCATGTTCGTGGGTATGAAAAGTAAGGTTGAGAAGGTTGAGCCCGATAGGGCTCCCCGAGCAGTGATGAGGTGACCGAGGTCTGTGAGCAATGTTTGCACGCTTAAAGGGAACCGGACGAGACAGACACGAGGGGTGGGTGGCGCCGACCGAGCCCTAGACCGAATGTGGCCTCCCCCAATGTCATAAGCGCATCCATACATGTCGCAGCTTCTTCGATGATGGCGCCCAAGCGAGATGCCGCTCGAGAAAGGAGTTCTTCCGCATGAAGTTTCTACGCATATGGCGGCTGTAAGAAAGTAGGATTGAATCGCACTCCAGCGCATGTCCGTTGTTTGGGGTCCGGGTTCGAACTCCCGAAGACAGCCCTCTGAGGACCCGTGGATCTAACAGAGAACCGGGACTATGTCACGCTGGATTTGCAAGAAGAGAACAAGAAGAAGAAAACAGAACAAAGAGAATAATGAGAGGGAAATGATAAGCTTCCTTGATATCAATGATGAACATACATGATCTCTCACAATCGAGAGAAGACCAAAACGAGACAAGACTCAAAACTCATCTAAAACTCATGTGCTAGCTCTACTCATATATATAGTACAATGGCCTTTGGCCCAATATAGACACTCGACCGATCTCGTGCCGACTCGAAGGAGGCCCGATTTGGGTGAATGCCGGGCGTGCTCTTGAAAAGTCCGAATCACGCTGACGCCGACGCTGGCGGTGACAGTCACTTTGTCCGAAGGGCGCTTTGGTAGCGTAATCTGTGCTTTTGATCAAGCTGGTTCCGGCCGCTTGGTCTTCTCACGGGCTTTGACGACGCACTGCGGCCCCGCCTGGGGTCCTTGTTCTGACCCGTCCGTCAGATGCATGAATAGTTGTACCAGGAGGCACAGGACTAACATGGTCTAGCCACAAAACTTGATCCCTAGGGCAATGTTGATGCTCTGAGCCAATTGGAAAAGCCAAATCACAGTTCCAGATAGGGGATATTGCCCATTCGTCGTCAGGGCCTTCGGGAGAGGACTTTAGGGCAACCGCCCCGGGAGGGGGTTTTAGGTCCATGCCCCGGCGTGAACACCCCCCCTCTACCTCAAGACATGACGCAAGGTCCTGGTCAAATATGACAAGGATAGAGCCTCTGGAACGTAAACCCTTTGAGTTGCCAGGTTCTTGAAGGTTTTGCGTTTTGGTGGCCGAGTTTTGGTCTTTTGCACTTGGGACCCTTTGAGTTGCCAGGTTCTTGAAGAGTTTGCGTTTTGGTGGCTGAGAAGCTGCAGTTGAGAACATGAAGCAAGGTGAATGGACGGAATGGAGTTTGGATCTGTCCTCCATGCGAGTTATTGAGGACGAGTGCTATAGTCTTCAGAGAATCTCCATGCACAATGAAAATTAATTCAGTTCGAAAGTTCGAAGTTCACAAACTTGCATAAATTCACTTGCATGAGCAAGCCCCTACATAGCAGTATAGCACAACGGTATATTGTAGTAAGAAAATGTAAGCATGTCTAGAAATCGCTGAAAAATGTCTAAGACAGAGCAGTATATTGTTGTAAGAACGTGAAGCATATCTAGAAAGCGCTGAAAAATGTCAAGAGCTCGATTAAGCTGCAGAGGAGAGGAAGGCATTCTATGAGATTAAAATGCTAGTTCAATCATGCTGGAGTTGTTGACTTTCAAGCTACAAGAAAAAAACAAGGTGCTACGCTCCGTGTTCCGAGGGTGAGGTGGCTTAAATCATACTTCAAAGTCATGTTCTCACAATCTATCGAAATTGCTACTTCAGACAATACAATACTTGATACCATGACTTTATGAAGATTGGCCTAAAGAAATCTCTGGTCCATGTCATCATAACAACCCCAAAATTTACTCTATGTGTAGTTCTTTGTTGCCTTTTTTGCAAAAAAGCAATAACTAAAATCCATATTATTATTCCGAAAATGCTATAAACGACACACAGTGTTTGTGAGCCAGAAGCGGCCGAATCTGCTCAGGCCAATTTTGTACTGCAGAAGAGAAGTCGATTACATATACTATAAGGAAATTAAACGATCCAATTGCGTTGTTGATGATTCTTGTTGCCGATTCATAACCTGAGCTCTCAATTCTATAAAAAATTCCAACAACTAGAAATGGACGATGTGTCTCAGAATGCTCGACCTTACTTGATCTTTGCCACTTGAAATACATATTGTTCAATGAGATTTGGTTATACCACATTATACAAAATCTTGCCAGTGCCTATATCAAAAGTTTGAAAGGTAGGAAGGTTGTTAACAGAGATTTATTATCCTAGTCAGTAGAAGGGCCGCATATATGAAAGAATAATGGTGACATGAAATGAAATGGTTTTTTGAAAAGTCAAACTCACTTACCACTGTAACCTTTCTATTTGCTTGCGTCACAAGACTTTCTTTTCTCGCTTTTAAATATGTGTCAAGCTATCGTGCTTAGCCTTTACCGATATGCCAGTGATCAATTTCGTGATTAGTCGGGCTAGCGCCAGCTTCTTGATTATTTCTTCCTATTAATTATTTGATTTGATATGGCGATACTCTATTGTTTGGCATACCGAGGTAGTTCTCGCCTAACAACACCGGGTGACCGCCACTTATAGGAAACAACGGGTTTGAGTGCTTTTAGCATATTCTAAGCATATTCTAGCATATACTTGGAATATGTCAAAAACCCACATGAGCAAGGGTTTGCCCCCTAAGGGCAACCCAAAAAAAATAATCTCTTTATATAAAACCAGTATGTATAAGAGAATATCCTTGTGGGCAATATTCTAGGTGTGGCTTCGGCAACATTCTAGGTGTGGAAGCCATGCCGACGCAAGGAGTGAGGAGACGTGGCTGATATACTGAGAATGTTGCCCAAAAAAGCATTCTTGTTACGTCAAGGTAAATGGATCTAGATTCCTGCCTGATTCAAGATCATTCTTATCAAGAATGAAAACTGGCTGCACAAAACCTGTAGAATCTAGTCGTTGCTTACTTTGACGTAGTAGAAAGGGGAAGGGGCAGATTCCCCGCCAAAATTTCCTCGACCGGCAGCCCGATTCCCGCAGTCCCGCAGTCAAAGGGCAAGAATATCCTTCCCCATCCTGTTCTACATCACAAGAAAGAAACTTGGGTTTGGGTTGCATTTGGCAGATTGGAGTTCTAGATTAAAAGGTAGGATCTTTAGAATAGAAGGTAAAATCTTCAAAATGAGGGGTAAATTCTTTTGAAAGCAGAGTAAATCCAAAAATAGTTTCAGAACCGTCCCTTCCGCACAGTTGTTAATAACCAAGAACTGTCGCTTACTGTTAAACAGAGTAGGGATTCAAGGAAAAGATTTTATGCCACCACATAGTAGGGACTCAATTAAAGATTTTACGCCACACAGCACAATGTATTAGAAACTAGGCGGGAAAATTTTTGTGCCACATGGCACAATGCTATTAAACTAAAAATGCATAACGCAACCTAAGTTGCTTTTACGAAGTACTAATGGTTATTCCAAAAAGTAGTCGAGAATGCAGTACACGTTTTGGATTTCCTCTTTTGCTTGTAGCTTTTGGCCAAAAAGTGGTCCTTCACTATTTTAGTATGTTAGCATTTATCTCTTTCTACACACAATAGATGAAGGATATAGGATATGGCTACCGTTAACGAAATATAGCTTATGCTTTTGGCCAAAGAGTAGCCGAGAATACAATACCCCAAAATTAACCACAGTAGTCGACGATGCAATATCGATTTCGGGTTCCAACTTTTGCTTCAACTTCCAAACGAAGCCTCATTTTGAAATTTAAGATTCTTGGCCAAAAAATGATCGAAAATGCAATACAGATTTTGGGCTTCAACTCACTTCCACCTTCAAAAACAACTCAAATTAAAAGGACTAATCCCGACAGACAACGATGACAGTAATGTCATCTGTTTCATGTTTTTCCATGGCAGCCTTTTCACTGTAATGTTAGCAGCAGCCGTGATCCGGGTTCATCCTTAATGAGCTTAATGGCTTCTGTCGCTAATTTGGTGCCATAAACCATCACTTGCAATCACAAGCATTCTGCCTTCTCGCCGCTAATTTTCCTTGCCATATATCGTGTTCTACCATAAGGTGTTCCTTTGAGGGAGTAGTCCCCAAAGCACCTCAACATCGCCAAATTGTTGGTCACCCTATAAATCCCATGTAACGCCAAGTTCACCTCGCCACCCTTAGATTCCACCTGCACTACATATCCGAAATTTATAGGCATTACAAAAATCTCCGAAATTCTATACATTTTTAAAAAGATATAGTTTTCTTTAGTTGGCACAATGTGTTTAATATGAGATTATTATGATTTAGAATAGAAGTAATGAGACCTTTAGATTTTTCCCCAAGTCGCGAATAATAGAGTTGCTTGTTTCAGCTTTTTACCATTTCGCTGGCCTTGTGGTTTGTCGATCATGGTCTACGCATGCCTCCTTAACCGCGTCTCGAGCTTAATAAGACCGCTTCTAGAATCTTCCACATTTGCTACTACCAGATCTTGTGCATTATTCATAAGAATTGACATCGCACTGAGAGCCGCACTCCACCCTGACCGCTGTTCCCTAACCCATGATCCTAAAAATCTTGCAGTAAACATCATATATTAAACCCACTTAGGTTATAAATGCTTATAAATAAGAAGATATTGGTTTATATAGACAAACCTTTGGTCGATGGCTAATAGCTGCTTGTATATTGCTCGAAATTTTGGATGTGCCAATATCGCATCATAAAGAAAATCTTGGAGATACTCGACAACTTCAGGACCTTAATGACCATCAAATACTACAAATAGTCCTATTTCCTCACCATCAAATTGATGAATGCGTGCAACATGAAAATCTTCATGACCATGACCAAGTAAATTGTCACCCTTCGCAAAACCATATCGAAACATTTGATCCCTACTTTGATCTCCACCACACTCAAATTGTTTGTCCAAGCTTCCATGTAGACTGATCTTTTGTGCCATTGCCATGATTGACCTATTACTGCCACAAGAGATTGCATATCACCATACGTTATTTGGAAGAATACATGCCGATAGTTCACTGAACATGGAAAAATCTAACTTAGTTACACCAAACAGATGGCCAGTAAACCGAAAAAAGCTAACATAGTTATACCAAATAGATGGCCAGTAAACTGAAAAAAGCTGGCATAGTTACACCAAACAGATGGACAATAAAATTTATTTGTTCCAATAGGTGATTTACATCACACTATCAAGCCAATTGCATTTGAAACTCCTTGATTTGCTCCAATAGGTAAATTAAATCACACTATCAAAATATCACACTGAGAGCCATGGAAAAAATTAAGCATGTTGTATATTTTTCCATAAAAAATGGTTTGGCTATTTTTCAAAAATTTACAGTACTTTATGATAAACATTTGGCTAAAGTTATTATTAACATTACATTTATATGTACTTGGACTTGGCGAAACTTTTGAATTAAGTATTATAAACTTTCACTTGGCTATTTTTTCTAACTGGAAAAAGCAAAAACTATAAATTCTGTAGCTTCATATGTATTTACTACAATTACAAATAATAATCAACAATCAAGAAATATACAATAATATTAAAAACTTTTAACAAAAGCTCACAATATAGTTTATAATATCCATGATCTGAACGCCATTCAATGCAATGACACCTTCTAGATATGATGATCAAATTGCACTTATCTCTAACCCTTGAGGGAAGATGTTATGCAACCAACTCGGGCATCTAGAGAGATATTGGCCATCTCTTACAATTCCTTTTTGAAGATATTTGAAAAACTACTATCACTGATGATGGTAGGTGGTTATGTGTTAAATGGCTAAATAGGAATTCTTTTTTGTTTGGCTATTGATAATTTAATATGTATTGTAATATAAAGAAAGGCTAATCCCTTTTTCTTTAAGGAAAAGGGGGAAAATAGTTTGGCTAATCCTAAAAAAATAATGGAGTGCTTTTTTTAGCTATGGCTATTTATTATTATTTTTTAAATAAATCTCCCTTCATAAAATTCGCCGCAAAAATTGTCTAGACCCTCTAAAAAATTGCCATTTGGCTATTAATAGCCACTAATTTTTTCCATGCTAAGAGCTCCTTGAACTCTTTACAAACTTCAACATTTAAAGGTAGCTCCCACATATGAAGATAAAAGATTCGTTTTACACGAATTGCAATACTATGTGGGTCAACTTTTTGGCAAAGGACTGCCTTGACAGAGAGGCCAATTAAATATGAGAGCATAAAGCAGAGTATAATTATTGTTCCCACTCTGAATGGAAAGAAAATTGCAAAGGCTATTGTCTGAAAGAGCCATATCACAAATAAAAAAATGGAAAAAACAGGTTTACAGTGTGCAATTATACTATTGCAGCGCCCCCCTTCAAAAAATGAGCTCCATGGTACCTGTCGCCACTTGAGCTCCATGGTACATACCACCACTTGAGCTCCATACTAAAACTCTAAATGAGCTCCATGGTGTAGTTTCCAAAGCAATGAGCACTCAAAATCTAACCTATTCTTATATATAAAGCCCAATCTCAACTAGAACTTACAAGCCAAAAGCTGGTCAACCAAAAGGAAGGGCAAAACGATCCGGCGAGCTGCCAGCATCCCCAAGCTAATGTTTTGGCAAAAAACCCAAATGCGAGCTTAAATCAAATGGACTGAAGAGCAAATCAATCAAGCAAGCAAGCAAAGGCCAGACACACAGACAGAACAGGGATAGCATATCTTGAAGAAGCAAACAACCTGCACTCCTAATGCTGGCGGTGCACCATGCGTAAGGTCCAAATTCTATTGACATCTAGTTTGTATAGCCCTTTCGATGCCGGCAGACCTAAATCTGTCAAGTTGTGAAGATCACATTGTCGGTAAGCTGCAAAAAATACTCCATTACCTAGAGCCTATTTCATCGCTACCGTAGAGCCACAACCTACTCATAAACCATGAATTAAAATTTGAAGCACAAATGGTGACTCATGTGCTTTTGATTAGAGGAGCCGAAGGTAATATAATATAATTAAAGGTTCTCCCAGCTTCTCCTTAAGCTTTCCGACCCTTTAAATCCTCAACAAACCAAATGAATTATTAGTTACCTGAAATGAACAACTCACCGACGACGATCAAGTCACAACATCAAAGTTCTGTAGAATTTTCTCGAGAATATGTAGAAGAATAAGCAAGGATGCCTTCTTGAGCAGCAACCGCCTGGCCCTAGATATAAAAATGCCCATATTCAAGAGGGAACAAAGACAACCGTTAGTTTGCAAACGCCACCCAAAGAACTCGTGACCGCCACTTACGAAAACAATGGGTTTGAAGCGCTTTTGGCATATTCTAAACATATATTCCAAAGATATACTTGAATATGCCGAAACCCACATTAGCAAGGCAGAGGGACAACCCAAAAAACAATTCGGGAGCAAGAAATGAATATTTAACTAGCAGAAGTGCAGGGTTGGGAAGAAGGCTAGGCAGATGGGTTTGTGTTGAAATTTTGATTGTAGTAATTTGAATTTCGGCGGCATGCTAAGAGAATATGTATTAATATATGAATGTTACATTGTGCAACACTAGTATCCATATCCAGGTCAAAAGATAAGATGCCCCAAAGTAAAGGCGAAGCTTACTTTGAGATGGTTGTCTAGTGGAGTTTGGTGAAGGTCTGGGTGGGGATGGAGTAGTTACATTGACAAAGCTTACTTGGAGATGGTTGTCTAGCTGTCTAGCGGAGTTTGTGTGTTAAGACATGAGATAAAAGTTGCTTAGCGCTTGAATTAGTGCGAGCTAGACATGTGGGTGCGTGATAGAGGGATTGTGTGGATTTTCGTGCTATGCGATAGGGTACGACGACATTTAGAAAGTATTGTGAATTTGGATGCTATGTGATAGGGCTATATGGTGGCATTATGGATTGATGTTGCTAAAGGTTTTCATGCTTGTTGAGTACACTGATGGCATTTTTTTTTATGGTACAAATATGTAATAATATATAAATTTTCCATGGATATCCCGAAATGGGATTTCGATAGAAAGAATTATGACAAAGTGGGGATTACTATAGGACTAGTCGTCTTCAACTAGGCTTAGATACTATATGGAGTTAGTAGCCAATTTCAAGCAGCAAGAGCTGGGGAGAGTACCCCACTAAAAATGGAGTTCCGCTATTGAACTTTATGATAGTTGTTGGACAAGTCATATATCCTTACTACACATTTTTTGAATCTGTCTCCCAATGACATTTGGAAAATGAATAGAACCCCCTTATAGTACTGCAGGATTTTGGCAGTTACCTTGTGTGCAGTTGTTGCTACATTAGTAGTGTTTTGTTTGGCTGGAAGTTTGCTGTCATGATTGGTGATACGATGGACAGTTGTTTCCTGCCCTTTATTTGTGACAACATCACGCACAGTAGTCCAGGCATGAGCGCCCTTCTCACGACCATGATTGTGTTTCCTTCTATCGTGGAGCTTTGGCTCTTTTGCCCTGTCATGGCATATATATGCTAGTGCTAGGAGGAATGTTCTCTTAAAGATGGTCTTGGGACGTTGATGTCTGTACGACCAACGTTCATTTGACGTGCATGTGTTGGAGAGAGTTGTCGATGTGGACCGTGATGCCTTTTGCGTCTCATGTTTGCTCGTCGGTCTCTATGTTATTGTTTCTGTAGTGCAAATTATTGAACAATCTATTGCAAATGAGAAAGTATGATCGAATTGCAACCGAAAGCATCAATCACAGTATGGAATAATGGTTGGAACATAAATAGGATGAACTAAGGTTTTTAAGCGCATACATAATTATATTTATCAATAAGAGTGTTGACTTGGTCTTTAGTCTTGTGTTTGATTTTTTCTAGCTTGAGATAAGATAAGATAAGATGAATTTTTACGTCCATGGGAACCCAACGGGTTAAGGGACAGTACATGCAAGGGCAACAGGCCATCTAACCAAACACAATAACCAAATATTAAATATTAGAAGATATTTAATATTGGGTAGCAAAAGTTCAACAAATCGCAAACGATTTAATAGTTCCATGCGGTCCGCCTGGTAAAATTCTTCCATATCCTCAAATACATAAGAAATTTTCGAAGGTGTTACGTAGGTTTCTTATTATTTAGTGGAAACGAACACATGCAATTGCAAAAACGGATATCTGTGCCAGAATCACTAAAAAGAAAAAATTTGAACTAAATCGAATTACAATGCAGGCAATCAAATTTGTGCGACATTATTTGGTAATTGCTTGCAAAATATAGCGATAACTATCCACCAAACGAATATGTCAGACGCATGTTCTATTAGCTTCATCCATTGTTTAATACAATCGATGCACACAACTAATGTTGCATACAATTGATTCTCAAAATGTTGCTAATAGCTTAGGTCATGAATAATACACACAACTATTTTAGCAAATAAATGTAACGTTTCTTATTTGCTTTAACTTAGAATTTAGTTTGTATTAGACTGTATTTCCTATAGAGATATGGCAAGTAATTGTTTCCATGGAACAACTGCTTAATCTCTCGAGGCAGCAAAGGAAATGCTGGTAAACCTGATCCATATTTTATGTATGCAATTTCCAATCATTGTTGTATATCTTAGGGAATCAACTCAAGAGGACGCAATTATATAATAATAAGCACGAACATGTCACATGCAATAATGGCAACTTTTAACATGTAATTATGAGAGGAACGTATAGCTCTTTTGATTAGAAAATATTTGATTAGAATATTAAGTTTCAAGTAACAATTGCATTATGAACTTCTTCGTACCATGGTTGTGCATTTGAATCTGCAAAATCAATAAATCAATGATTGTTTTGTTGTATGTTGAGAAATTATTTATAGGCAAAGTCATTGTAAATGCTATGGATGAAGAGGCAGGGCACATTTATAATAGGGTAATAATAGGGTATAAGTAAAAGGGTAAGATAACATACCTCCCTACTAAAGAGGAGGCACTTCCGTAAGTTTTTCAAAAGAGGAGGCACTTCAAATGCATACTGCAAAGGTTAGAGAGCTAGCACACATACATGGGTAGGACGCACAATTGTCGTGCTCACACACATGTTAAATTTATCATTCGAATGACTTGGTATTGGACTTGATTGTCTACATAGAGAATAATGTTTTTGGTCTTGGATCTAGGTTTCCAGAAAAAATCATGCTCAAATCATGTTCGCCTTTCTCAAGGTGTTACATCAAGGACTTGAGAGGCTTTTGCATGTGAACCTAACACATGCACGGCGTAATGAGGAATATATTCTTGTAAATGGTCCACTCTATTTATGAAGATCACTCACTGCATGTTAGCTCACAAATTTGCATTTATACAATAATTTATTAGATTTGCGAATGAGCTCTCTCTTTGAGTTTGAAAGCAAGAACATCTGTTTTGGTGACTTTTAAATAATTATCAAAACCAATACCATGGAATCTTCCAAGAACAGAATGAGATAGTATTTCTGTTTGAAAGTCGTGAAAACGTAATGTCAATGTTTATAGTATAAGAACTTTTTCATTATCACTGCGTGTTAATGGTTGCCAGGCATACCTGTAAACATGGCTATATAATCATTTTCTCATAATAATACATGAATGAAAGAGATGTTCATCGTATTGTTTTCTTGTGTCTACCTTTCATAACCATGTGCTGGTTGTCTCCACTCAATGTTTTGGGTATCAGAGGGCGAGCTTATGCTGTTTTGTCAAACAGTGGCGTATTTCTGGGCTCAGAGAGGAGCATATATCTGTGGTGGCTTGTCAAGGGAGAATCAGAAAACATCACAAGAATGAAAAGTATCAGTAACATCAGTTTGCATGTTACAAAAATTGGAGATATAAGAAACTTTACATATTTTAAGCACAACAGTGTTTAATGAACATCATGATAGAAAAATATTCATATATAACATAAAGACTGGAGAGGATAGAAAGATATTCATACATAACATAAAGTTGAAGGGCACAAGTTTCTTAAAAGGGGATTTTGCACTATAAATGAGAACTAGAACAGCATAAGATGGCAGCACCATATTCTGTTGGGTTCAAAGATTTTTGAGCTCAAAGATGGCAGCACTATATTCTGTTGGGTTCCTGACAGATCCAAACACTGGCACAAGCCAAATGTGATGCTAATACATGGATTTGGAGGTGATGGAACATCTGGCTGGTCCAAACAGGTTTCATGACAAAAGATTATGCTGTTATACTTGATCTGTTATTTTTTGAAAATCAGATAATTCTAAGTGAGCAAAGGTCGGAGATATTTCAAGCCCTTTGCATGCTGGAAGTTTTGAAGCATAAAGATGTTAAGGAGGTTTCTGTCATTGGTACTAGCTATGGTGGATTTCACATTTTTTTTGGCTCATCTGGCTCCAGATATGGTGAAAAGAGTTGTCATTGCTAGCTCTGGCATATGCATGGATAGATCTGTAAGTGATAAGATGCTGAGCAAACTGAATGCATGTGATTTACATGTATTCATGCCAAAAGACAAGGCTCTGCTCAAGAAGATTAAGTTACTCCTCATTCAGCTAAGGATAGTTTAGGGAAATGTCGAAAAATATAGGGCAAAACCAACCAAATATTGAAATACTCTCATGCTCATAATATACAACGCTGAATAACTTACCAATGGTCTAGAAAGATCCATCAAGCTTCACTGGTTCAGATAAATCATGCTGCCCAGCAACCATAAAACAAAATAAGAAATAGAATAGTGGCAAGAAACAATCATGCACATAAATATAGAATTGACCTCATATCATTCATGATATTACAAATAAAGTGCAAAATAAATAGACTCCATGTTTATCCTAGGCATGCCCGAGCGGGTTAACAGACTCTGAACATAATCTAAATCATCTCTATGAGATCAAACTGACGTAATGCTTGTAGCATGTGTGTGTGCAGCTAACAACAGTTCCGACTTAAATCAAAAATATGTGCTGCAAATTAACAACGTTCTATGTACTCAACTTCATATGATCAAATGAAAGATCTAAGACTAGCAAGCAATCCATATGCCATGTCTTGATCTTACAAAGAAACAGTTTCAAAGGAATGCCCTTTGGCAATTCAACATACGTATTCACCTCATCTAATGTCTGATCCCATTCATACACAGTTTGGCCTTCAATCCACCACAAAAAATAATTTATTTAAGGTAATCTTGAAATTTGGAGATAAAACCACCAACAACAAAAGATCTAATGGGGTATTCAAGATGGCGGTTGCCTACAGAAGAACTACGGAACAACATGTTTAAGCTATCCTGTACATATAAAAAAGAAGCAATAAAAAATAAGAGACTAACCTTTTGACAAAAATCCGTTTGATAAAGGACAAGTGGAATCAGAGCTCAAGATTCTGCCTGCATACACATAACTCGAAATAGGGGAAAATGAGCAAAAAAATGGGAAGGAGAGGATACAAAAAGATGTAGCCGCAGAAAGTTGTTGTAAGCTTTGGCATAAAGTCTGATGCCAAAGCTCAGAAATTGCAAAAATTTTGCAAGCAACTGATGCATCGATTCGCCACAGGCTCTCCTGTTGTTAAGATTAATCGGAATTTTTATAGATGCTCTCCTTAAATCTTCCAGAATCTTCTTCAATCTGGAAAGCGAATGCAAAACATGAGTAGGTAAGATGCATGTAATGATACACGCTGGCATGGAAAAGGATAAAAAACCTGAAAAGATCTTGCTCGGCCCTGAAGTCGAAAAGCTACTGTTATGCATGCAAGAAAATATCGCCAAGACCAACTAACGCACTTTGGCTGCCTCCTCTTAAGCAAAACGGTGGTTCCCATGGCTACAGTGGATGCAGGATGCAGCCGCGAAGAGAAGGAAGCCGACAGACGACGGAGGGGAAGGAAATTAATGGATTTTAGAATTTTACAAACGTTGATGCCGAAAATACAAGATCCGATGGACAGGAATTTTTTAAGCCTACGTGGCAAGACACGTGGCATAGCTAGAATTGCAGGAAATCGGGCAGCTCGGGTTAGGCAACCCTGGAAACTAGCACAAGGGCAGGGTTGAGGCAAAGGAAAGATTTATAAAATATTAATGTACAATCCAAAATGAAATCGCTCCAAGATCATTAAGTCGTAATGCATCCAAGGTCGCATCAACTATGTTTGTTGGAATGTTTGCACTAGTGTTCAACCCATTCTCGCAAGATGCAAAGAATTCTACAACAATTTAAATTAGCACAATGATTAGTTAGAGATGGATGAAGGGGAGGCATAACTTACTTCATTTGTTCTCGAGGTCAAGTCCTCTTGACAAACAGCTTTTCCAAGCCCGCCTTGCAAATGTTCATACACGCCGATTGCTTGGGATAGTCAAGGAAACCGAAGTCGAAAACCATCTGGACATGACTTATCTTCCATTGCCATTATTATTTGAATGTATTTTCAACTTACATTCATATTCCCAACCTCGAGGACCATCATCCGCATGCAAATTCCAAACAAATTTCTAGTGCATCGCACACCCTTTGCAACATAATGTAAATGTTATAATTTTTCCACCAAACCTAGGTTCTTGCCTAACTTGTTCCAATGTATAATTGTCAATGCTAGTTTCTTTGTGGGCAAACCTACTCTTACAAAATAAGGGCAAAACCATAGTGCTTTAGGCAACTTTTTTTTTTTTTTTTGAACAGCTTGAAACAAAGTGTGGTGCCATCTAGAAAGTTATGTAAACTCGTACCATAATATGGAATCGACCCAAGTTTGGGGTTTTTTGTGTTTTTGTATTTATCTTGTTTACTTTCCTATAAAAGTTCCATTATAGCGACAATGTGTTATTATGGTGTTATGTTGAAATATTTTTACTTGGTTAAAATACCAAAAGACAATATGATATGCCTTCCATTCCTTATGTGTAGATCACTAAATAAACAATTTGATAAAATATCTCAAATGACTTTCAATTGAGAAGGACATGAGAAATGTAGAGGGAGATAATCATGCCGGGCGTAAGCACCGCCAGATTATCACGCAATTACGCAATGATATTAACAAAGAATGTATCCAATCGAGAAGCAACGAAATCAATAGTGAATATTGGCTCACAATCTTATAGACACTACAATATCAAATGTTGATCTTGCATTTGATTTTACCACAAAGAACTCATAGATCGCATAAGATGTGGCATGCCAAACAATGCTATACTTGCCAAAAAATATAGTTTGCTTATGGGAAGACTGAGATATGATCATGTGCCTGAACGTGAAGCCTATTTTGAAGATGAAGAATCTTTTGCAAAATATAACTAGACATGTCATGTATACCGCATATGTCTCACATTTATTATTGCTTCATATAAAGTCGCTGAATCATGGTTTATATTTGTTCTCACGGAATAATAAAGCACACAATGCTCTCAATACATCGCCGCCTCCCGCATATTGCATTGTAATCGCATCATTATGCACTAGAGGCCATGCCTAACCCATAAACATTGTTGTAGAAAATTCCTACATCAAAAATAGACATCATGTCGCTTAAAAAAAAATGGAGTCAAAAGATCAGAATATAAAACAGAACCGGCAATTTCATATCTTACTTTAATGCTATTCAACATTGACAAAGGGGATTCTGCTACCGTAAAACCTCAAAGTTGTAGGTTATGGTACCTATAGGAATAAAGTGAGAAAGCAATATATCAATTTGAACCTACCTCGGTGGTAGCAAAGCAAGGGCAAATACAATCCAAAAAATGAAATCGCCCCAAGATAATTAAGTCAGGGTCGCATCCAAGGTCGATCAACTATGTTTGTTGGAATGTTTGCACTAGTGTTCTAATCCATTCCGCATGCAAAGAATTCTACAACAATTTAAATTAGCACAATGATTAGTTAGAGATGGATGAAGGGGAGGCATAACTTACTTCATTTGTTCTCAGAGTCAAGTCCTCTTGGACAAACAAGCTTTTCCAGCTTTCTCCGCCTTGCAAATGTTCATAGTAACACGCCGATTGCTTGGGATAGTCAAGGAAACCGAAGTCGAAACCATCTGGACATGACTTATCTTCCATTGCCATTATTATTTGAACAGTATTTTCAACTTACATTCATATTCTCAACCGTAGGAACATCATCTCGCATGCAAATTCCAAACAACAGAAGTTTTCGAAATTTCTTCTCTAGTGCATCGTACACCCTTGCAACATAATGTAAATGTTATAATTCTTCCACCAAACCTAGGTTCTACCTAACTTGTTCCAACCGCAAAAGTTTGAAATGATCATTGGAACAAATTGAATCGCCATAATAGCTCGAGCACCCCCGCAATTTTTATAGATTGGTGAAACAAGCAGAGAAACAAAATATTATGAACTTTAGACTAACCTTGATATAATCGCTCTAGCTTCCTCTAGCTCCGTGATGCAATCCCCCCATCCATAAAACGAGGTCTCTGTGGAAAATATAATGGAAAAGGGATGACAAATATAAAAGGGGGAAGACCATCTCCTATAGACATCGAAGTTTTCTTTACGCACTGCTTTTTGAAGTAAACATGAAAAGAAGATTCGCAGCTACAACATTCTCAAAGCCAAGGATTTGTTCTGCCATAGCCGAGCACCGCCTCCATACCCGAACTTATGTTGCTCAAAAGGATTTTGTCCTCTAGTTATAACTAGTGCATGTACCTCAAGGCAGTGCCAAGCAGAGCTCAAGAGCTATGCCACCGCCATAGCAAGAAAGAGAAACACGGCCACCGCCATAGCAAGAAAGAGAAACACGGCCGTCGCCATAGCGAGAATGACGAGCTGCAGGAGCCGGATCTGCCATAGCCGAGTTGCGAAAGGCACGGCAGAGAATTTTTAGAGTTTTCTAATTTCCCTGGCCGTAGGATTCGAAATTAGAGAATCGGACGGCTCAAATTGATTTTGGGTGACGTGGCATGACACGTGGCATAGCTAGAATAATAAAGCACACAATGCTCTCAATACATCGCTGCCTCCGCACATTGCATTGTAACTGGCATCATTGCGGCACTAGAGGCCCCATAAACATTGTTGTAGAAAATTCCTACATCAAAAAATAGACATCATGCTGTTTCTTAAAAAGGAACTGGCAATTTCATATCTTACTTTAATGCTATTCGGATTATGTTACCAGAAACCTCAAAGTTGTAAGTTATGGTACCTATAGGAATAAAGTGAGAAAGCAATATATCAATTTTAACCTACCTCGCGGGGTAGCAAAGAAGGGCAAATACAATCCAAAATGAAATCGCCCAAGATAATTAAGTCGGGGTTGCATCCAAGGTTGCATCAACTATGTTTGTTGGAATGTTTGCACTAGTGTTCGACCCATTCTGCATGCAGCAATTCTACAACAATTTAAATTAGCACAATGAATATGTAGCAAAATAACAGGGGGTTCCAGGGGGATATGATATCGATGTAATCCCTGAAACCATAGACCTAAGACCATATCCATAAAACAATTCAATGGGTTATTATAAAAAAAACATAGATTTAAGATAAAAATAGTCAATGCTAGCTCACCGGGTTAGATTGGTTAAGGTAGTCTTATTAGGGCATTGAGTTATTTTGGTAGAGGTTCAAACTCCCCAGATTTCATATTCTAAAACCTTAAGCTTAAGCCGTGATAGAGGCTCGATATACTATCAAAACCTTAGGCAAACTCAGATTTGACATCTCAAAATCATAGGCTTCCAATCATAAATGAGCATAATCGAAACGAGAGGTGCCCGTGAGGCTCCAACATACGCCCCGAGCCGTGGATTGACAGATCTGACGGCTGTGGTAGTCCAGGGTGCACCTCGTTTAGAATATGTAGCAAAATAACAGGGGGTTCCAGGGGGATATGATATCGATGTAATCCCTGAAACCATAGACCTAAGACCATATCCATAAAACAATTCAATGGGTTATTATAAAAAAAACATAGATTTAAGATAAAAAAAATAGTCACGCTAGCTCACCGTTAGATTGGTTAAGGTAGTCTTATTAGGGCATTGAGTTATTTTGGTAGAGGTTCAAACTCCCGTGATTTCATATTCTAAAACCTTTTAAGCTTAAGCCGTATAGAGGCTCGATATACTATCAAAACCTTAGGCAAACTCGTGATTTGACATCTCAAAATCATAGGCTCTCGATATGATATCGATGTAATCCCCTAAACCATAGACCTAAGACCATATCCATAAAACAATTCAATGGGTTATTATAAAAACATAGATTTAAGATAAAAATAGTCAATGCTAGCTCACCGTTAGATTGGTTAAGGTAGTCTTATTAGGGCATTGAGTTATTTTGGTAGAGGTTCAAACTCCCGTATTTCATATTCTAAAACCTTAAACCTTAAGCCGATAGAGGCTCGACATACTATCAAAACCTTAGGCAAAACTCAGATTTGACATCTCAAAATCATAGGCTCAATCATAAATGAGCATAATCGAAACGAGAGGTGCCTGTGAGGCTCCAACATACCCCGAGCCGTGGATTGACAGATTCGACGGCTGTGGTAGTCCGTGGTGCACCTCGCTTAGAATATAAAGGGGAGGCATAACTTACTTCATTTGTTCTCAGAGTCAAGTCCTTTTGACAAACAAGCTTTTCCTCCCGCCTTGCAAATGTTCATAGTAACACGCCGATTGCTTGGGATAGTCAAGGAAACCGGAAGTCGAAAACCATCTGACATGACTTATCTTCCATTGCCATTATTATTTGAACAGTATTTTCAACTTACATTCATATTCCCGAACTGTAGGAACATCATCTCGATGCAAATTCCAAAACAAAGCAGAAGTTTTCTAAATTTCTTCTAGTGCATCGCATGACACCCTTGCAACATAATGTAAATGTTATAATTCTTCCACCAAACCTAGGTTCTTACCTAACTTGTTCCAACCGCAAAAGTTTGAAATGTATCATTGAACAGCTTGAATCGCCATAATAGCTCGAAAGCACCCCTCGCAATTTTTATAGATTGGTGAAACAAGCAGAGAAACAAAATATTATGAACTTTAGATTAACCTTTGATATAATCGGGTCTAGCTTCCTCTAGCTCCGTGATGCAATCCCCCGCATCGATAAAACGTGAGGTCTCGTGGAAAAATATAATGGAAAAGGGATGACAAATATAAAAGGGGTAAGAACATCTCCGCCATAGACATCGAGTTTTCTTTACGCACTGCTTTTTGAAGTAAACATGAAAAGAAGATTCCGGCAGCCTACAACATTCTCAAAGCTTAAAGGATTTGTTCCGCTATAGCTAGAGCAATCAGCCTCCATACCCGAACTTATGTTGCTCAAAAGGATGTTGTCCTCTAGTTATAACTAGTGCATGTATCTCAAGGCAAAGCGCAAGGTAGCTCAAGAGCTATGCCACCGCCATAGGAAGAAAGAGAAACACCTACCACCGCCATAGCAAGAAAGAGAACACCTGGCCGCGCCATAGCGAGAATGACGATCCAGGAGCCTGATTCGCCATACCGCCATGAAAAGGCACCAACGAGAATTTTAGAGTTTTCTAATTTCCCCGCCATAGGATTCAAATTAGAGAATCGGACGGCTCAAATTGATTTTGGGTGACGTGGCACGACACGTGGCATAGCTAGAATTGCAGGAAAGTGTGCAAGGGGGTTAGGCAACCCTGCTAAACACCCGTTTGAAATATCGAAGAGGTAAAATGAACTAAAATGATTGTGACGTGGCATGCCAAGGCGTAGATGGGACGCATCTCCTGATAGCATGGCGCGTTTGGAGGAGGCGCCGATGGATCCGAAAAAATGCGTTGGAGACCTCAGCCTTCTCGATTCTACAAACCCACGACCATGTCCTGCCAGATCCTCCCTCCTGCGTACTTCCAATTCCCTCTCCAAACCCTAAACCCTTTTTTTCTTTTTCAGTTTTCCATTTTCCTTCTGTAAGAAGTAATGCCTATGGTAGGGAATCTGTGCCATATGCACATTCATTTGTTCCCATTCAACTATTCCATCTTCCTTAAACTACACTGCTGCTCCATTTGGACTTTAAAAATACATCTATCTGAGATCCCCTGCCTCATCACAACCCATACTCAATTTATCGTCATGGCAGGCAAAGAAGGCCCATGATGAGGTCATCCTTTCGTTGATGCCCGATCCCACTGGGCTCAGACAAGCAAAATGGAACCCCAGTACTCATTCCCACTTCTTTCCAAAATTTTCGCCAGGCTTCGCATTTTAAGTTGATAATGTGTGCACTCTGCCTCAATTTGTTGGCAACCCCCAAGTGAGGCTTCGCATGTGTTGGATATTTCCAAGAATTACTCGTGATCCTGCAATACTATTTGACACTTCACATCCCAGGGTAATCTATTGGAAGCATGCATAACATAGAGATTGGCTCATTGACATTACTTTTGTTTTGCTTTCATATAATAGTTTTCCATATCAAAGGAGGACATGTGGGGTGCCTGGCAATTCAGCACCAAATTGCCCCTCTCCTAGACAACAAAAAAACATTGCTATACAAAAAGGTAAGTTAATCTGTTTTAATTTCTTGATACGAAGTTGATGCTTATGTTTTAAACATGTACATAACAGTATCAAAGAGAACCAAAACCACTCATCCAAATACTTTGGAGCACACAGCGAGTCAATTACAAAAATTCGAGACGCATTTAAACGAGGGGAGAATCCTTTCAAGAAGGCTCCAGAACCGCCTCCACGAATTGAGTAAGTCAATTTCTCCCTTCTCATTTTTATGGATTATGTAGTTTATACTTACACTAGTGTGAATTTAAATTCATCCAGCCATTTTAAAAAGACACGTAAGGATGTCGAAGATGTATTGAAGCTAGACATCTAAAGCAACGAGATGCAATAAACATACCAGGAGTATTGTTATGTGCATCTTGTATTGCAGTGCCCAAATGTTTGTATATTGAAGAACTTGCAGATTATTATACCTTTTAGTATAATATGCAAGAAAGTTTTGTATCCCTAATGCAGACCAATTTGTGTTCAACTTCTAAACACTTACAACAACAAGAGAGTACAGCTTTTAAGAGAGTACAAGATCTTTTGAATGGGAAAGTTTATAATCTTCACAATTACAGGTAAGGATACACATTGATGTGGCAAGAGATAGAAGGAAATTGCTAATTTTGATTAGAGTGGCTCGTGACATCTTAACTTGCATTTAGCAATATTGTATCTCCTAGTTTTGCCTTTCTCAGCACTTACAACTTCTAAACACTTACAACAAGAGAGTACAGCTTTTAAGAGAGTACAAGATCTTTTGAATGGGAAAGTTTATAATCTTCACAATTACAGGTAAGGATAATCTTTTGCCACATTGAAAGATTAGATATAGATCACAAAGGATTGTTCGTTATAGCCTAGTTGTGGCTTCCTTAATTACCACAGGCAGAAGTGTGTGGTCAGGTTCTCCATGACATGGAGGTAGGATCTATCCAATCACTGGAAACTCTGCTGATGGAACACCAGAGTACTGAATGTCTTCATTTGTGTCGTAAGTTTTCCACCATTTACAAGGGCATAACCTCAAATTCTTATTGGCCATCATCCTAATCTAGATTCGTAGTGGGATGTTGAATTCATTTGATAAAGAAAATTCACTTCTGTCACTCAATCCTTTTACACAAAAATTTCATCTTTCAATATTAATAGTAGTCCCCACAAGAACAAACCCCATCGCAGAAATAATGAAGGCGGTATGTATCTCTTATTACAATTTCCCTCGCCTTTCAATTTTTGAAATAATCTTGGTAGCATTATGGCAGTCAGAACATACACGAAGATTCTTTTTGTTGCTCGAATGGTCGATTTTGTGGCGTGCACTAGTAGTCCAAAAAGCTATGGCTAGCTTTTCACAATGACCACATAGAGCATCTTTTTATCCTTTTCTTCCATTTGGTTTAAACTCAGGTTAGACTGAGGCATGTAACCTTCTTTGTTTCATCCGGCTTAACTCCCTTAGCATGGCATAAATCTGATTGCTTTGTGGATGGTTTGTACCTCCAACAACAAACTCATGCACTTTACTGTTAACTTCAATCCATGCTTTTGCTGGCTTCTTCCATGCGCATGCAGCTTTTCTCAGCTCTTATATTTCTCTGGCATCCTCCCACATATGAGCATCATTATATATGTTTGACATGTAAACAAATGCAGCAGCATTCTGGGGTTCTGAATGAATAATCATATCAAAACATTGCCTATCCAGCTGCACTTCACCATATGTCCTGCAAGCAGTAAGCAAAGATATTCACCCAACAACATTGGATTCCATATCTCGAAGTAATGCTTCTGCCTTATCCAACCATCTAGCACGCCCATACAGATCAACCAAGCAGTTATAATGTTTGACACGGGGTATCATACCATGATCCTCTATTATACATTTGATGTACTGATGGCCTTTTTCTACTGCGCCTGCATGACTGCATGCCGCAAGAATGCTGGTAAATGTCACTTCATCTGCCTTGATGCCTTTCTGCAGCATTCTTTCAAAGCATTGTGCAGCAAGTTCTATACTACCAGACTGTGCATATCCTGCAATCATTGCACTATATGAAACCACGGTCTGATTTGGTAGTCTATCAAAAATTTCACCTGCTTCATCAAGGCTTCCAGACTTGGCATACATGTCGACAAGTGCACTCCCAACAAGAGCATCCATATCAAACCCACCTTGATAATTTGATTATGAACTAATCTGCCCTGATTTACTGTTCCTATGCTAGTACATGCCTTCAGAACACTTAATGTGACTTTATCAGGCACTAAACCTTCATGCTGCATTCTAAAGAACAGGTCTAAGGCAGGCAAGCCATGCCCATATTGGGCATACGCTGCAATCATCACATCCCAAGGCACAACATCTGCATGATGTAAATTATCAAAACATTGTCGCGGCCTCAAAGAGGCTGCCACATTTAGCATACATGTCAACAAGAGTATTTCCAAGAACAGTATTCCATTCTTGTTCCATTTTTATGATAAGATCGCGAATCAATCGCCCTGTTCAATGGCCCAGTAGAACCGCATGCTTTCAAAATACTCAACAGTGTGACACTCTCCACTACCTTACCTTCATCTTGCATCCTTTGGAAGAGCTTCAAAGCAGAATAAAACTGTCTATGTTGGGTGTACGCCCCAATCATTGCACCCCAAGAAATATTATCTGACTTTGCAATTTGTCAAATATTCTTTCCCCACATCTAATTTTCCGCGACTTGCTGTACATATCAATAAGTGCATTTGCAATTACTATATCCCACTGTAGTCCTACTTCAATGATCTGTTCATGTATCAACCTGCCCTCCTCAATGGCACCCATGCTGGCACACGCCTCAAGGCCCAAAAATGCAGCTATTCCTGGTGTTAAGCCATCCTGTTGCATTTGCTGGAAAAGTATATAGCAGAAAGTCTCTGTCCATGTAATGCATATCCTGCAATCATTGCACTCCATGTAACCACATCTCTATTGAGCAAGTTTTTAAACACGTTAAATGCTTCATCTAACCCCCCACATTTAGCATACATATCTACAAGAATATTCCCAAGAACAGTATCCCATCCTAGTCTATTTCTTATAATCTGTTCATGAATGAGCCTACCCTCTGGAACGGTTTCTGTCTTTGAGCAAGCTGAAAGAAGAGCACTGTACACGTACCTATCACTCTTCACGCTGGACTGTTCCATTGTATGGTACAACTCAAGGGCTCTCCTGCTTTCACCTAGCTTAGAATTTGCCGATATAACTGCATTCCATGTGAACACAGTAGGCTTCACAACTTTATTGAATGCCCGATTTGCTTCAAACAAACACCCCCAACCTGTATAGAGGCGTATCAGATGGTTGCCCAAGAAAGCAATCGAGTCCAGCCCAGTAGATATTACAAGGAACTGAACCCTTCTGGCTGCAGTCAAGTCCCTCCATTTAGCGCATTCATATAGAAGGCAATACGCAGCATTCAAGGATATGAGAATCCCTTTCTTCTGCATAATTTCAGCAGTCTGAAGCGCCTGAAGAAGAGCCCCATCGTGGCACGATTTAGACAGGTCCTCAAGAGCTCGTAGGGGACCTGTCATCCAAGACGTAGAACATGGCAAAGAATGCGATCAATCTGAGAGCTTAAACTCAAAAATGCGGATTACATTAGAACGGTGCCACTGATCCGAGATGAAGACGACATTGTATTAGAAGCCCGACCCCAACAGAATAACAGACATGGTTATTAACGGATCTGCCATAGCTGCTTCCATACAAAAGCCCTAATTATCGAAACGTGGCATTCTTTATTCAAGTTTCCTGATTAAAAAAAAGGGACATTCCCAAGCTTAATATGTCATTCATTAAGTTAAACAAAGGAGAAAGTTCTAAAAATTCAAACCCGTGTAATAGGGGAGGTGACACTACAAGTTACAACACCCGTGTCGAAAGCCATCGTGGCCACTCTTAACCGACCTGGATCGAAAGCACTCCTTTTGATCCCGAAAGACCTTTCGATCATGTTTCGTAAAGCTCATCTAAATCTTTCAAATTTTAGCCCATCCACCGCAAGCAAACTTGATTTGGCGCGATCACCACACTTGATCTTATAATTCCATGCGTGGAGCTTTTAGGTGGAACTTTGTCGTTGGGCAATCACTATGGCGCTACAATAATCGAATTCCCCGATCCAATTCGAGCCCCCCGCTAAGAGGGTTAAGGCAAAATGTCAAAGAAAGAGGACATATTATATTATTGAATAAAACTTAAGCCGTGGACTCTCCATTGAAGAGAGGCCAATGGACGTAATAGCGTGATGCCGGACATGCCGAAGAGGTTATTGAATAGGGTATTTTGATTAGAGAGGCTTCTAGGAGGTCTAACATATCTGAGTCAACAATAAGGCAGTATGATAGGATCAATCATAAGTAGAAGAAGTGTTTGCATGTGCTAAGCTTTGAGTAAGAAGAGGAACTTTTGTTTGGGCTTTTAAACGGGCAGCCTCGAGCATAAGGGTAACTCTTAGTGCAAGAATGGTGAAAGAGGCGCCTAGATGCCCAATAATGGTGAACCATACCCGCTTTTTGCCATGTAACAAAAAAGTAAAACTATTCAATCAAAGCCACCCCGGTCTCCTTGAGGAGTGCACAAAGACTAGAAAGAGTCGGCATGAACTAGCACAACCCGACCTAGGCTTTAAACAAATGAATTCCAATTCCCACAATCCAAGGTATGGAATGTTGATGCAATTGGCATGCAAACGGACAAAGTTTGGGGTTTAAAGATCGTCGCACAAAAAGGTGCGCGACATTTTAGTGAGGTTGCCATGAACGTCAAGGAGTGGGTAACAATCTTGGTTTGTGTGAATGTAGAGGGAATTAGGCTGCCAAACTTGTATATTTTCAAGGGCAGGGGATGAAGGCAGATTACATTAGTAGATGTGACAGAGGCTTGCTCAAGCAGTGCAGCAAATGCATGGATGACCAAACGACTTTTCAAGTCATAGCTGACTCTTTTATAAACAAGGGCACCTGAAGGTGTCTCTCCAGAAAGGTCACATCTGATTTTCGTGAATAGCCATAGTTGCCATATTGATCTTCAGGTAATCCTATCTGCCAAAGAGTAAGGCATCCACTTTGCACTATTTCCAAAATTCATACCTTCATAGACCGCAACCTATATATGTTGCATGATTTGGCCCTTGCAAGGTTGTCTTTAAAAGGTTGAGGGCAAAGTACGTGGTCATGATGGGCAGGCAAGAACCTAAAAAGAAGAAATTGTCAAAATAATTTCCATGCAATTGAAGCCTAACTTAAAAAAAAAAAGAAGGGGGTCGATTTAAAGTCACCGAATTTATCCCTTTGATAGCACAAAGATCAACGCCTTAAACCGAAGGCCATTTAATCAGATGTAGTGCAAGGGAATGGCCATGTGTTGCTGTTTAGATATAATTAAGATCTAAAAATGAGGATGAGGACGAGGATTTTGGCTCAGGCTCAAAAGTCGCTAGGAACATCGAGACAAGGTATCATTATCAAGTGTTCCTTGGAAAGATCCCGATGTTACTTGATCACGACATCAATGCGATAACATTTGAGTATTCGATGGTTGAGCACTCGAACGTACTAAAATTATTTTAGATTTCTATGATCAATTTAGACCGTAAAACATTATGAGGGGATCCTTCAAGGAAAGGGCTCACTTTGAAATAATCAATCATCGCCAAAAGTTCTTTGTCGTGATTTACCTACATCTATTTCTTCTAAGGTATCTACAACAATATAGAGAGATGCCTAAGAGATTATTTGTGTTGTGGCATTGTTACGCACTAGCATCTCTAGTGATAACCAACACACCAAAAGGGCAGATCCTTCAAGGATATCGTTATCCAATGGGCCCCAACCTTTCCAGGATTTATCCCATACCCCATAGACCATATCAATTTCTCCCTCCTCGAGATGCTTGCCCTCAAGCATGTGGAAGACACCAATGTTGCCATGAGGAATTGGACCTTGGCTCTGATACCAAATGTTATGTACTAGCATCTCTAGTGATAACCAACACACCAAAAGGGCTGATCCTTCAAGGATATCGTTATCCAATGGGCCCCAACCTTTCCAGGTTTTATCCCATACCCCATAGACATATCAGATATGCATTTTGTGATATGGCAGGAGATCATTGATGCCAAAAAGGAAGGTGGTCTGAGTTTAACCCCTTGTCGCTTTTTTTTAGATTAGATGCCAAATATGTTTGGAAGGCAATCAATGGGTGGCACTCTCTAGCTATGCAATTCATAAGATATTGGTTAAACATCACTAAGCCCCCTGTATGAAAAAAATATACCCATCATCTCTTAGACTCACCGATCCACATTAAAGTGTGCTACCAATACCTCTTCCTTGATGAGAAGGATTTTCGAAGCTTGGATGGATATAGCTGAAATGTTTGATCACAAGTCTCTTTGTGTCCAATCTATGCCAAGGAGAAAATGATTATTGCTCAAGCATAAAAAACACCCACACACTTGGAGTGGAAAGTTGATGGATTACCCAGCCAAAGATCTTTAGGATGAAAATAGATGGAAGGATTGGAAGAAATATCCTATATAGTCAATGGCAAAGGAACTGATAAGAAAATACATGACATTGTTAGAATGTTCTCCAGAACTAAGATGAGTGTATTAATTCAAAGAACTTCATATTGGAAATTTAAGAATTTTGGATATAAGGTTGCCTTGGGTTATAGTGTGATTGCCCCTAGTAAAACTATGCGCAGACTAACAAGTGGCAAATTTCCAAGAAACTTTTCAATAAGAAGTGTTCGTGATCGCCGCCTCTCGAAATGAAGTGTCAAGTTTAGGAATTTTTAAATAACGAAATCTCCAAAATGCAAGTTTAGTGGACATACAACCCTACCATCAGAGAGTTTTGGAGGCTGAATAGTTATTTGATGGAGAGACTACAATATTAGAAAATTGGGCAACTTCATAGACCTGCTTAGGGGATCAAATAGATTCTTGAACAATATTTTACAAACTGCCTATTGGGTCATATGGAAGCACATAAATTGGGTTAATTATTCCGATAAATGAGTTGATATTACATGGATAAAAGTCTTTTTTAAATTGCAACGCCTAAGATTGTTATGGCACATAGAAATAAGTTTCAAGAAAATCTGATAGTTGGTCCGGCAATAGGGAAATTTGAGTGTTTTCAATATTTTTGTTTGCAATGATAAGCTCCTACTATTGACTATGTTGTGGATTTTAAAATGATGATGGCATTCACAACTAGAACGAGCTGTAAACTAGAATATGGGGATATTTGGCATATGCAAGAGCTAGTGAAATCTTCATGAATGAGCATGTATGGCTGCTTACCCCAAACATTCCTCTAGACCTATTGAAAATAAAGTCTTCAATGTTGAATGGTACTAGGCCTTTACGCTAGACAAATTCATGTTTTCATATGATTGGTTATCCACAGATGGCCAATTCCTACACTTTTAGGACATGTTTTATCACCATAACATGATGTCTATTCTTCTTTCGCTAACGCGCACAATAAAGGTATTTTCGCGCATATTTTGGTACAAACAAAGGATGTTGGTGACAAGTACGCTTGACAATTTGTGTCTCATAAGAACTATCCCTTTTCAAAAAGCAGGATGGTTAATTATACAAGACGACACAATCGCGGCACCCAAGTTTTTAGTATACGTACTTCATAAAATATATGTTAAATGTTCAAGGTAGTAATCGAGAATTGTTACAGTTTATATTGTTACTATATCAGATATAAGGGTGGTTACCCTTTAAAGTCTTCCTATTGTATGATGTCCTTTTATATGATTAATATAAAGAACTCTTTTCTTTATAGAAGTAGACTATCAAATTCGAGCACTATTTGCAAGTCATGTGAGCAAATGAGACATTCCTCTCCATCCATCACCTGGCATTCTTAGGAGAGTTTCCAAATCATATAATAAATGATGAAATGCCGGAAAAAGTGTGGAAAGAGGCACATTTTTTCCTGGTGCACAAATCCCTGAAACAAATAAAGAAGGTATTGTCACACTATAAGTTGGCCTCATTAGAACAAAAGCTAGGTTGGTTACTTGATGATAAAAGCACAACATGGACATGTTGTACAAAAGAGTAAGGAAGTTAGAAGGAAGGAAGGAAGAAAGGTTCTTTTATCGTCCGTGGAGGCTAATCGGCCTATGAGACAATAATATAAACGGGTGTAAAAGAAGCTCGCTGTTACCCTATTAAAAAACCCCTTAGGAGGGAAAACCGTCCAAAGAACAAACCGGGCCGGCAACAGACAAAATATACATATATATTACGAATTCCCCGACCTCGTAGGCGCGGGTAGAGGTGAGTCCGTGCGTATTGCTTGGCGTTCTTAGCTTTAAAGGAAGATGTCTTTGTGGTAACGCGTGGAAATGGCGGTCACGTGACACAATGAGCCGACTTTGTGTTCCTTACACTCTTTGCATCAAACCATTGATTACGTGTAGCGGAGTTGTCATTCACGGAGGTCAGGTAGAGGCGGCTTATCCCAAAAACACCTTTAGCGGTAGTCCTAAGCACATCGGTCGGTTATTTTGTCTGTTGCTCTAATAGTGTAGAATGCTTGCAAAATTTCTGCGGGTCATCTACAAGCATCTGGGTATAAGTCCACGTATTTCATAACCCAATCCGGTAGAGGCATGTGAGGTTATGTATACCAGGGTTTGCACCAACTTTTGCAAGCCCGATTTCAAATTAAAGTGATAGGTGGTCTAAGTCGATCTCTTCATCCATGTTAGTTGTTCCCATCACGGAAGTGCTTGGCGGCATGTATATCCTACTCGGTCCACCCGATTATAGTCCATCACACTAGACCCTCCCCACGGTTTCACTGCCTGCAAGTGCTCTTCGCGGGTGGGCGTGCTGCCGATCCATTCGCGATTACGGGTCAAAGATACCACCGGGGCAAAAGCAGCAGCGCCTACCATAAGCATGACACGATTATCATCGATGTCGGTGGCTAAGTTCCCCTGCGGGGCGCATTTGTAATCATCATCCCAGTCAAGGATCAAAATCTCATGGGTTTGTTCTACCCGGTGCGTGCATTAAAGTCTCCAAGGGAGTATGACACTTATCAGCGTGTATGTCATCATATAGATGCGACATGATATCAAAAGGGCACATCTCAAAAGGGCACATCTCAAAATGCACAACCCTAGAAATGAAAAAGAACAAAGAAAATATGAAATGATAATAAGGGGATAGTGGGAACAAGTCAAATCATAGAAATGATATCAAAAAGGCACATCTCAAAATACACAGCTAACTAACAAATGAAAGAACAAAAGAAAATATGAAATGGATAATAAGGGGATAGTGGGAACAAGTCAAATGTAGGAACAAATTAATGGGATAGGAAAGTTGAATGGATACAAGAGTCGTCGAGTAGAGCATAAAAGGCCAACATGAACAAGGCAGGAGGTATTAAGAACCAAAGGGACACCAAAAGAAGTCGTGAAAAGATGAAGCTCATATGGCAAGAAGGACCTAAAAGGACACTAGGAACGATGGAACATAAAACAACCATAGTAGGAGAGTTGTGTGAGACAAACAGGTGTTGCATATCACAGTCAAACAACGAATTTGAAAAATTAGGTCACTAAAAATAAAAACTTAGTTGGAAGCGGGGCAAGGATTCTGAAGTGGCACAAAATGGATCGAGGAAGGAACTTACTAGAATCGACCAAAATGCACAAGCATGTAGCTGGAAAAAATAGTCTAGAAATGTCAAAGCAATAAAATGAAATAGAATGCCGCAGGATAAAGAGGTGAACATATGAAATGCTTAATATGCAAAAAGGAAGAGAGAGGCTACAAGGGTCAAAGCGATAAAACGATAATGAGCTGGTGGGGAACATGGAGAGCGAGAAAGGGAGCAAAGAAAGGACTAGAAGGACGCAATAACAAAGAGCATAAGGTGACGAGGGAATAGCAAGGCAGGCAAAGGTAAAAGGAATGAGGTGGGGAGGAAACCAAAGAGTACACGAACAACGAAAAGCATCAAGTGAACAAGTGAAACAATGCGGAGGAAGATGGGAACGTATAAAAGCAACTCTATGAAATGATCAAACAACAACAACAACACAAAACTAAAAGATTTGAGGAAAAATACAATAAAAGAATACTACATCAAACAAAAGATTGAAGGAAGCCCAACTAGCCTAGCTAGAAAAAAATAGAAATAGAATAGAATAGAATATGATTTTATCATCCTGTGGAGACCAAGCGGCCTATGGGACCCAGTACAAAGAGAGAAGCGTTGAGGCATATTACTACGAGGGATTAAAACCCCTTACAGGAAGGTTTTAGGAGGAAAAACTTAAACAGCAATAAAGGATCTTTGACATCTTGCAGTTATATACATAATCACAAATGCGGTGAGGTTAATGTAGGACGAGGGGCATAAGCGGTCAGGTATCCACCGTACCTCACGGTGCGATCCCAAAAAAGCCTCTGAGTAGTGCTCGGTAGCTCATGCAAAACGATGGGGCACAACTAGCAGGACATCTGAAAGGCAGGATAATGCTCAAATGCAGCGAACGAGGCACGGAGGGCATGACTTTCATCCTCAATGGCCACGGTGGCCGGCATTGTGGACTCTGTCCTCCTCAGCGGCTCCGAATCCATCTCCACTGTCTCCAATGCGGAGGTGGTGTGCATCTGTCTTGAATGGAAGCAATCACCTGCTGACTTTTCATGGGTAGATGGGTGCACATGTAGTGGTGTGGGCCCCTGGTGAGCATGGGATTAACCTAGCGTCGATAATTTGCCACCTTGACATGTGTGGGGCCTCTGCATCCCAAAGCTTGGCCATGAAGCAAGCATCAAAATCTTTGCTTCAAAGGCGTGGCGTTCCTTGGTGTATGCGGGTCCACATCGTGTGCCTACATTTCATAAGCGAGAACCAGGGGCTTGCTTGTCTTTCAGCCCGAGCTTTTGAGTGGATTCGCGGGCCCCATCGCCAACTGCCAAAACAAGGTTGAACAGCCGGACTTCATCCATAGCCACCACGCGGAAGTAAATAATGTGGCGTTCGAGAAGAACCATGGGAGAAAAATGAAGCAAGCGAGAGAGCAGCGGTAAATAAAGGCAATCACGAGTAAAGAATAAACAAAAGGGACCTAAATAAGGCCATCAAGCGTAAAGAATAAACAAGTAGAATAAACAAAGAGTAAAGAGTAAAGAAAAACAAAGAGAGACATAAATATAGATCCACTGACCACCTTGGATAAAACAACATAGGGGAAACAATTGCCATATGTGGGGCTTTAAAAAGAAACCCAACAATGGAATCATGAAACAGGGAGGCTTAAAACAAGCAAGGACAATAAAGAAAGAATGAAAGAAAAGGGCAAGAGAACTAAAGGGAACTGTAGCAAAAGAAAAATTGGATAGCGACAAAGGACAAAGTAGAAAATAAAAACCCAACAAATGACAAAAAAGGACAATTCATGACAAATATGATGAGACAAGTAGCATTAGAGGCGAGTAATGACACAAAAGTAGAAGAAGCAGAAAAAAAATGTCGAAAAGTGCAACAATGGAATGAAAAAAGGAGACAAAGGAACAAAATAAAACCATAAAATATCAATAGAAGTAATGGGAACAATTATGTAACTTGATTGAAGGAATAACTGGACAATAGAGTACTAAATACTACGAGATTCTTGAAAAGACTAGATATACAAGGGGGGTGTCAATTCAAGGGGAATAGAGCAAACAAGATACTTATAATAAACTGGACGAATCTCACAACAAGTGCAAATAAAACCGAGCACGAAAATGACGATAACACAACAAGAGCAAAAGGCACATAGATACCAATATGCAATCTCGACAAATTGTTAATGGGAACCTAACCAGCATGAACAATAAGTTCACTGCAAATTGGATCAAAGCAAACAATATAGAAACGTAGCAGCAGAATTAACACAGACAAAAGAGTTCTCAAAGAGATAATCATGTAAAAGACCTAGAAACATAAAATCTATTGGAAGGATGAAACAATTAGAGTGTGGAGGTACAAGAAACTAATGATCAAATAGAATAGAATAGAACAAATATGGACAAACATGACTAAGGTAAATGACGGAATATAAGGAACAAAGGGATGTCAAGTAGAATGAGATCCGGTCGCGATAAACAGAACCATGAGAACTAGAGACTAATATATTAGCGACGACGACACCAAAGGGAGCATGAACGCTAGGGCACATCAAACTAAATCCAAAGCAATGCAAAATAAGTAAATGGAACAGTGGGATAAACGGGGCAAAAGAACAAAGGCAAAGACAAATAGAATGAATAGAACAAAAAAAGCATGGAAAAAATTAAGCATGTTGTATATTTTTCCATAAAAAATGGTTTGGCTATTTTTCAAAAATTTACAGTACTTTATGATAAACATTTGGCTAAAGTTATTATTAACATTACATTTATATGTACTTGGACTTGGCGAAACTTTTGAATTAAGTATTATAAACTTTCACTTGGCTATTTTTTCTAACTAGAAAAGGCAAAAACTATAAATTCTGTAGCTTCATGTGTATTTACTACAATTACAAGTAATAATCAACAATCAATAAATATACAATAATATTAAAAACTTTTAACAAAAGCTCACAATATAGTTTATAATATCCATGATCTGAACACCATTCAATGCAATGACACCTTCTAGATATGATGATCAAATTGCACTTATCTCTAACCCTTGAGGGAAGATGTTATGCAACCAACTCGGGCATCTAGAGAGATATTGGCCATCTCTTACAATTCCTTTTTAAAGATATTTGAAAAACTACTATCACTGATGATGGTAGGTGGTTATGTGTTAAATGGCTAAATAGGAATTCTTTTTTGTTTGGCTATTGATAATTTAATATGTAATTATTGTAATATAAAGAAAGGCTAATCCCTTTTTCTTTAAGGAAAAGGGGGAAAATAGTTTGGCTAATCCTAAAAAATAATGGAGTACTTTTTTTAGCTATGGCTATTATTATTATTTTTTAAATAAATCTCCCTTCATAAAATTCGCATAAAAAATTGTCTAGACCCTCTAAAAATCATGCATTTGGCTATTAATAGCCACTAATTTTTCCATGAAAAAAAGAAAAGAAAAAAGAAAATGAAAAAGAAAACAGGAATAAACATGACCAAGTGATATGAATGATGTAACCAACCACACCTATTGAAGAAGCAAGTAGTCTCAAAAGGATCTAAGTGTGTGTACCAAACCAATAAAACAATATCGAACTCAATACAATCACAATTATACCTCATATATCCCTACATGAGAAAAAGAAACCATGTAATGTACTAGAGGTAGAAGTAAATATGATGACCAGATGAGACCAAGTAAAATGAATATGTAGTATATGCCATCAAAAAGATGACAAGAATACCGCTATATCAAGCCTCAAAAGAAATCGAGAAATAGAATCATGATATGATTAGCTACAATCGACTTGCTAGATGTGGGAAAGCGAACCAACGACCTCAACCAAATACAAAATTGTGTAAGTGCCAGCAAAGCAATAAAATGCGAATGGAAGGGTGATAGGTGACTTCAGATGAACATAAAAGAGCTACAAAGGTTGGAACACCAAAGACCACAAATGATATACAAGATATTCCAAGCATGGATACAAATGCTATAAAAAAACCACCACTACATATCTGAAGAAGAAGAAACCATATAAGCATATGTAAAAGCTTAAGGCACAACAGATGAAGCCATATAGACATATGAAGGTCATGCATCAAATGAAATTATATAGGCACATATAAAAAGCTTAAGGCACAACAAAAGCTATGCAATACAAGTATTATCTACCAGAAGACCAAGATATGAATCAGAGATACTGTGTAGAATGTTGAAAAATACATAAACTAAATGAAAGAAACTTTGTAAAAATCTCAAAAATTGACGAAGTGAGAATATATAGCAGAATAACAGGTTTTTTTTTATGTTTTTGTACGATTTTTACTAAGGTTTTTCTATGATTTCAGTGTTGTATTTGATGAGGTGTACTAAATAGTATTGCTAGAGTGCGCCCTTTGTGGATCCTTGATTTGTGGCATTTTTCAATGGTCACCTATGAATTTTCCAAATTGAACATGCAAGGCTCGAGTAACATATTTTAGGGTTCTTCGCATCTGTGCCTCTGTTTAGGGTTCTATGGCAGACTGGCCCGAATCTGTGCCAAGGAAGTCAACAAAGAAACAAGGAGGTGTGCGTGACCATGCATGCATCAATTATGTAAAGCCTTACGCCTCACGCTATCAAAACCGGACCTCTTCCTGTCGGCAACCAAAGCCCAGAATTGTGTTAAGCATGCTTGTTTGATGTTTCGGGATGAGTTGGGTGGAAATGGTGCAGTCTACATTCAAGCTAGTGTTGCTGTTTAGATCAGGGACATTATCAACAACGAAAACAAGGTCACAAATGCTTTTTCTTGCTTTTCAACTTCTAGGATTGTTTATGATTCCGTTGGATGTCTCAAAACAACAATATCAAAACTCCTTTGCAGCCTAATTGCAGATTCTATCAGAACGGTGCCCATAACATAGGGATGATATGCTTTACTATCATAGTGAAAAACTGGTTCTTGCATTTTGGATGATCCTCATTATCACGATAGTTTAAAATGGTTGAAGCTTGATCAGACATTGCCTAAGCATAAGGGACCACAGCAAGATTAAACTTGGCCGTCAAGTTATGCCAGGTTTAGACTTTGTTTTCATGTTCATAGTACAACATTGTGAATGCTTAGAATGGACAATCTATTGAACTCTTCCATTTCTCGGCCAAATCACGGAGATGTTTGCTCTGAGACCTTCGAGGCGGACAAATGAAGCGTCTTTGGTTTGATGCAGTGGTCTATGAAGGAGCAAGGGCCAAATAGGGAGATGGTGCTACGGACCTTCCACAACGGACAAATGAATGTGTTGGTCTATATGCAGGAGCATGTATGGCGGTCCCAAAAGCAAGACAACACATCAATTCGCATATCAGAGAAGCATTACATTAGCATATTGGTTCTTCTGCAAATAAATTATCAAAAAACTTTGGTCAGACAATTATTGGTCATCGTATTTGTTTTCTACACTTCAATGGCAGGTGATAACCGTCACCACAAGTGGATGAAAATTACAGTCAACAATTTGAGTTTGTGCTGTTATCGTGAGAGAGTATATTCTTAACATTTTGGAATATATTCTTAACATTGTGGAAAAACATTTTGAAGATAGATAGATAGATAGATACCCTTATGCACCTTAGCACACCGTTTCAAGTTGAATACTATCATATCAGAATCATTTGGTCATTAGTTTTGCTGGAGTTTTTGGATAGACACCATGAAGGATCTTTTTTCCCTTGCTTCTCATACCCATGATTTTTCCCTTGCTTCCCATATCCATGCTTTCTATCTCGCTCTTGCATTTGTAAGAGAGCGTCCTTTCCATTCATTTTCTTATTATGTAGAAGGAAATGTATAAGTTACTCAAATTTGGGGGCGTTTGCTCTGTGGATTAATGTTGTAGGTTTTCTTATACAACATCTTTGTGTAATGGATATCTTTGTGTTCATCTATTATCATTTACGTATATCTTGAACAAAGTCTCATGACAATTGATATATCCTTTTCGATAAACAAGTACCAAACAATCCATTACTACTATTATATTTGTTGGCATTGCATTGTTGTTTCTCTATGTTTGCGTTTGCTAGGCCCATAAAGTTTACCTATGTTTGCTTTAGTTAGGGCCTGGAGAGCCCAATTTTTTTTTTTAATATAACAATCAACACACAACTACCATTAACATTATTAACACAAACCATTGCATCTAACACATTTAAATTAAAATCCCCGAAACACGAAGGTTTTAATATATAAAATCGTGTGAATCATAGAACTCTACCTATGAGAAGCAGTGGCAGTAGGTTATGAGTTGTACATACATTCATGAGAAGCAGTGGCAGTGAATGTAAGTGAAGAGTGTCAAAATGAAAAAAAAAAATACTTTGAGGTCGCGTAGAATTGAATTTTAAAGTGATTAAAGTCTATCAGCCCCATAAGCTTTCCGCCCGTATAAAATCTGGCGTGAAAAGAATCATTATATGAAACCGGTTAGGTTTCAACAATTGAGACAATGATTGACACACTGTATGATATTTTTGGGAAAGTATATCATCCCTGAACCGTCAGTTCAGATCACGGGGAGTGAGAATATATATTGGAGGGTGTATCTCGGGGAGGGGTGGCGACCGGGAGGGTGGAGCATAGGAATGTTTATGTGTGATTGATTGAACTATGATTAATAAGTATTAAAGGGATTAGTGACCATATTTTGGCTCCCTTATTACTTCTTGAGTCAAGTTGTTAATGATAAATCTTGCTAGACATTTGAATAAAGAATATATATTTTGCTCAATTTCTATCAGTGGTATCAGAGCTACAACATGTCTAGTAGATTTGCAGCAAGCTTATTGAACACAATAGATGTGTATAAAGGTGGCCCAGGATTCCAGGTTTGGAAGGATGCCATCAAATATGTGTTGGAGGTGGAAGACCTCTGGGATTTGGTAGATCCAAATGGGCTGTAAGTGCACAAGCGGGGAGTCTTGGCAGTGTCGAGTCTGCTGCCCAGTCTGCGGTGGAGCAATGAAGCAGTCTGCAAAGTCCACCCGGTGATCTGGCCGAGGAGGAGTTAGTAGTTCAACTGGTGGGAAGTCTCTACAAGTCAAGGCTAAAAAAGAGGCACAAGGGGATCATTTCATGCAAGGTAAGTCCTTCCATTAAGCCTTAAGCTTAGATCTCTTGGACCTAGAGACATGTGGAAGTTTTTGTTGAAACATTATGAAGAAAAACTTCTTCTCGAGATAGATCTTCTTGAGAATGAATTAAGGGGCTTAAAATTAAGAGAAGGCGAAGATGTGGGAGAGTTTTTTAATAAATTTGACAACTTAATAGTTGATCTATATGGTCTTTGGAGTTGTAATATCCCGAAAGGTCGGTGTTGCAAATATCAAGAGCCATAGGTGACAATCGACATTGGCCTTGTTCATTAGGAATTCATGCAAGACTAGGGAAGAAGCTGAAACTACCTTAAGAACTGAATGGGAGCAGAAAGAAAATCTTAAAGCAAAATCAAAATGAAGACACTCACGAAGTCTTGTTTGTTAAAAGGAAAGAAAAAAATTGTGTGCTATAAGCGCCATGAGTCGGGGACACTATAAGAATGAATGTCCTAAGCTTAAGAAAAATTTAATTGTTATAATTGTGGAGGGAGAGGCCATGCTTTGCTTCAAAGTGTCCAACACCAAAGGGTTATGGAAAATCTAAAGGAAGAGGAGAATCTAGCGAGGGGCGGATCGGGGAAGGGGAAGAGGTCGAGGCTATGAGAAAGCATATGTAGCATAAAGAAGAGGAGGCAAATGCAAAAGGAGTTACTCGGGGAAATAGGCGAAGATGAGGTAAATATTGAATTTGCTTTGTTGTGCATGAAGGCATAGGCACTAATAAATCTGATCACTTGATAGTTGATAGTGGGCTGAAAGATCGATGAGTCAATCTCTTGAGTTGTTGAAGAATATATCAACTACAAGTTCGAGAAAAAATCAAGTTGGAAATGGAGCACTTCAAAGTAAAAGGAAGGGGCTTGTTGCGGCTAGAAGATCTTGAAGGCAATGTTGTGAACATAGAAGATGTTTTGTGTGTGCCGGCTATAATCGAAATTTAATTTACGTCGGTCGACTTTGTGATTTGGGATCTGAGTTGGAGATAAATGTAATGTGTTCTTGAATAATGAATTGAAGTTTTTTTGCTAAAAGAGTTGGCAATTTATTTGAGATGGATAATGTTATGCATCATAGCATAAATTCAATTCAAGAAGAGTGTAGATCTATGGCACAAAGATTAGCACACACAAATCGTAGAATCACGAAATGGTTATTAAACCAAGGCTACATAAATTATCATGGCGGTGAGGCAAATGAATTTATTTGTGAAGGATGTGCATTGGGCAAATTAAGCGAGGTTGCCATTTTCTAAAAAGTAAAACAAGGGCTCAACAAACCCTTGAGTTAGTACATTACGACCTATGTGGCCCATTAAATGTGCAAAAGAGAACCAACAAAAGATACTTTATAACATTCTGAGATGACTATAGCGAGAAAATGTAAGACATATTGTTTGACAAGAAAATCTCAAGCATTGAGTGTGTTTAAACAATATGTAGGCTGAGAATGGAGAGAGAAACCAATCTCAAACTCAAATGCATTAGGTCGATAGGGAGGTGAATACCTTGCAAAACAATTCAAAGCGGTTTGTGTTGCTCATGGAATTAGAAGGCGACTAACTGCGAGATACTCCCCTCGGCAAAATGGGGTCTCGAGAAAGAAAGAAACGGGGACCTTAATGGATGCGGTCGAGCCATGCTAAAAGGAAGTGGTCTGCCCAACAAACTTTGGGAAGAAGCGTTACAAGCTAGCGTGTTAATACAAAACATCTTGCCCACGACAAGTTTAAAAGGAAATATCGAGATGCTATATGGAATCGAGGAAAAAATATAAACTATGAGAAGCTAAAAGCTTTTGGATGTTTAGTTTATGCACATGTTCCCTCTTGAATTGAGAAAGAAATTAGACAACAAGGCTGAAGTTGGATTCCTTGTAGGCTATGATGAGCATTCTAAAGGATATAGAATATATGTTCGAGAATCAAAGGCGTATTGGTCAGAGAGATGTCTTATTTAATGAGCACATACTTTATAAAGATAGATACAAAAAGGGAATCAAAATTGTCACAACAAAACCCGGAGACACCACCTATGTTTGATTTAGATGATCACGGATGATTATGAAGAAGAAAAAGCGGGACTTGAGTGCGAGAAATGAAAAAGTTCAACAATGCAAAGCTGAAATGGAGATTCGAAGTGCGAGACCGAAAGGTCAAGAGTCAATAGGTCATTATGGGGAAAAAAGAAAAGGAAAACTTCGGCCAGAAAAATTAGTAGAGGAAGCTAAACTAGAGGAGGGAAAATTATATGGCAGAGATGAGTCAGGGAAAAGTAGAAGACATGTTACATTTGAGCCAGAGCAGATTATGGCTATTTTAGAAGATGAAATCATTCCACAAAGCTTTGAAGATGCTCTACAAAAGTGGATAGCTGCCATGAATGATGAACTCAAATCCTTTGAAGAAACTAAAACTTATGACCTTGTCAAGGCTGATAGCAAACAGAATGTCATTGGAAGCAAGTGGTTGTACAAAGTAAAAGTTAATCGATGGCGACAAAAAATTTAAAGGCAAAATTGGTTGCTCAAGGTTACACCACGAAAAAAGGGAAGAGATTATGATGAAACCTATTCTCCTATAGTCAAGCTCACAAGCATTAGAGTTTTGCTTGCTATGGCAAATGCATTAAATTTAGAGCTGCATCACATGGATGTGAAGACAGCATTCTTAAATGCCATACTTGAAGAGGAGGCTTATATGAAGCAAGCTCCGGGGATATTCACATGGCAAGGATATGGTGCAGGAAACTCAATAGGGCAGTCTATGGGCTAAAAAAAAGTCACCAAGAGAATGGTACTTATGTATAAATGGTTTCTTACAAAACGGGGGTTTGAAAAGTTGCATAATGATGGAAATCTCTATAGATTTGAAGAAGATGGAGAATATTGCATTATAGCTTTATATGTGGATGATTGTATCATGATTGCAAATTCTTTGAAAATTCTCAACAGGTGCAAAAGCATTTTGAAGTCAAGGTTTCAAATGTCGGATCACGGGTGAGCCCGAGGAAGTTTCTTGGAATTGAGGTTATCGAGGGATAGGAAGCGAAAATGGATAAAATTGCATCAAAAGAACACATATAGAAAATATGCTTAAAAGGTTCAAAATTGGTTGGGCGAAACCATCTAAAATTCCAATGACAACGGGGCATAGGCGGCGAGATGTTCTAGCGTCTCAAAAGATGAAGAAAATAAAATGGAAAATGTACCATATAGAGCAGTTGGGTGCTTACTCTTCCTAACAAAGCGATTACCGCGACCTGACATTGCCTATCTTTGTAAATATCTTGGCGAAAGGAATCATGATGCTACTAAAAAAACATTGGGAGGCAGCCAAGCGAGTTCTCAAATATCTAAAGGGAACACAAACTCATGGTATATGTTTTGATTGAGAAAACCTAACTATGACTTGTTATAGTGATCTGCAGTTGGGGAGGAGATCGCATACAAGAAAATCTACCGGCTATGCTATATATTTTAGGAGGAGGTGTCATAACACGGAGGTGTAAACAAGCGGCGGTGGCAATGAGTTGGTGAAGCGAGAATATCTTTGCATCATCCTTAGCTACCGGAGAAATTAGTTTGGTTAAGAAGATTGTTGGGTGAGTTAGGATGTATGCAAAAGGATCCTACATAAATATGGGTACAGTTCGAGTTGCATAACAATTGTAAAAATCCGATATTTCATGTGAGAACCAAACACATTGAACTAAGTATGCACTTCATACGAGATTTAGCGAAGAAGAACCTCATACAAATGAGATATGTGAAAACCAATAGTCAAGTAGCGAGATGTGTTTACAAAAGCATTGTCGAGGAGGTTAAATTTGTAAAATTGAGAGAAACAATTGAATGTAGCGGACTTATAAAAGCTGAAGGAGGAGTGAAAGGTTTGACATATAAATTGGTGTGAATCATAGAACTCTACCTATGAGAAGCGATGGCGATGGGTTATGAGTTGTACATACATTCATGAGAAGCGATGGCGATGAATGTAAGTGAAGAGTGTCAAAATGAAAAGAAAAGGGGCGGCGTACTTTGAGGTCGTGGGAATTGAATTTTAAAAGTGATTAAAGTCTATCGGCCCCATAAACTTTCCGCCGTATAAAATCTGGCGTGAAAAGAATCATTATGAAACCGGTTAGGTTTCAACAATTGAGAGACAATGATTGACACACGTATGATATTTTTGGAAAGTATATCATCCCACGAGCCGTCGGTTTGGATCTGAGGGGAGTGAGAATATATATTGGAGGGTGTATCTGCGGGAGGGTGGCGACCCGGAGGGTGGAGCATAGGAATGTTTATGTGACAGATTGATTGAACTATGATTAATAAGTATTAAGGGATTAGTGACCATATTTTGGCTCCCTTATTACTTGCTGAGTCAAGTTGTTAATGATAAATCTTGCTAGACATTTGAATAAAGAATATATATTTTGCTCAATTTCTATCAAAACCCCCTTTGGTTTGGGTCAATAATTCTGAGGGGTTTTACGTAGGCGATGAGAGCCCCAAAAATTTTACAATACATGTAGAAAATTAACACCATTAAGTACATTCTCTCAAACCGGTATAGTATTTTACAAACCTTAATATATAGTATACAAAAACTTGTGCAGGCATGCCCCACAAGCGAGGATGCGCTAAGATCAAAGGAATAGCGGGCAAATATGCCCATCCGGCTGACCCTCGGTTGCGGAATAACCCAGTGAATATGGACCCAAAACCAAGGGGGTTTCAAGGGCATTTTAATTTAAATGTGTTAGATGCTGATGCATTGTTAATAATATTAATAGTAGTTGTGTGTTGAATATCGTAATGCGAATATCACCCATCAAATATACATAAAACATCTCCTGCAACTAGAATACAACAAACCTGATAGTACAAAGATCCAAACCCCTAGCTAACATGTGCCATGTAACCTAAACTGAATCATAAGCACTTTCTGAGCACATTGCTGATCCATGCTCCAACTAACTGCACCACCAAGCTAGAGACCAATAGCTTAGTCAATGGACCAATGGCAACTTTTAAAATTTCTCAAACAACACTATGTGAGTAAGCTTTTACAATATAAAAAAGAACCAGGTCCCAATACATATATAAATACATATAGCATGTATGAATAAAACTAAAATGTGCACCCTAGGGCCACCCCTCGTGAAACTACCCTGGAACCATGTACAAAACATACATAGGACGAATAAAATGGAATATGAAAAACACTGTAGGACCGCTTCTCTGATAGAATCTCATCAAAAGAACAAAAAATTATCTGTGCAAAAGCGACGTTAGTGTTAGGATTTATATAACAAAACATGATTGAGATTTATACAAAAACATCCGCGATTGGGGATAGAAAGTTGTTTGGGTGCACAAAGCTCGTAATGACCTACAAAAGTTTGTAGTGCACGAAAAACTCACACTGATTTACACAAGATACGAACCTTGGTCTCCATAACGATGAAGAAGGCACTCTCACCAACTGACCAGTTCAAATTAGTTTTTTGACCTGGTCTTTGCTTAATTGTGGAACTTCTCACAACAGCTATCCAACAATGCACTCATAAATTGCCACGGATATTGGTAGAGAAGAACATGCCCTCCTTAGTGCAAAGCAGGATGATCGAGCTTCGAAAGATTGATATCTACTAAGGCAAGCTAGATGATATAATAAAAAAGAGATTAACCATTGGAATTAACAAAATAAATAGGGGAAAGCGGGGATCCCGTATCCCCCAGCTAAGGGGAACAAGGGAAATTAAGTCCGAGTAACCCTTCCCCAAAAAACCTGCGATGGCACAAAGGTGGAAGCGGTTCGGTTTGCCACCAAGGTTGCAAGTGACAACTTTAGGTGTTCCACCAAAAGCAGTGCTTCTCCAACCCTTTAATGATCTCTTCCCATGCCGCTCCCACAGTGGCATGAATTCGACCGGAATGCCAAGCAATTTGATGGATTACCCATGACCAAGCACCTTCCATGGAAAATCAAACACAGTTGACAGTGTTGGAGTGTCCAAAGCCCCTAGAGTAGTGCACTTACGCGACCAACAAGCATGTTATAGATGTTCAGTGAAAAATGTATCAAGAAGCAGCTTTGCCTGATCTAACTTCTCTAAAAAAACGACAAGGAATAGACATATGTCATCTGCATATTGATTGCATACTTCTTGTGAGCCATCTTCCATAACGAACCCCGCAGAAGCCCCGTTGCTCTGGTGACCAGCAACAACTGCGAAAGAACTTCAACTATAATAGATAGATAGATAGATACTAAAGAGAAGGCGGGCGAATGGGCATCCCTGCCAAATGCCATGACCAATTGGAAAGATCTCTGATGGCACGGCGAGATATGCAATTTCATAACATCGATGTGAATTGTTGTCAAAACCCGGTTTGAAGCCGGAACCAAGCGCATGAAAACCAACTAACACTAGTGTAAGCTTTAGTGAAATCAAGCTTAAGATATACAACAAGAAGATTTTGCCAACACACCCAATAGATTCCTTTATAAGCCCCAACCACATATGCACCTTTTAGGAAGGAACCAAGATTGAATGGTGGAGATAGACTCAACAAGAATGAATTTCACCCATTTTACAAAAGCTTTGACAGACAATAGTATGATTGGATGCCAATCTGAAACTATTTGCGGCTCATTGGTCTTAGAAATCACTGAGATAGCATATGCATTGGGGATTACAGGGGTCTAGGCCCGGCGGGGAGTTACAAATGCATCAAACCGTCTAGTTCCAACCACCCCAATAATTATAAAATAACTCAATAGGTATGCCATCAAGCCCTGGGCACTTATCTTTTCCGAGAGCAAAGATTGCCGCCTTCAAATCACCTACAGTGATGTTTGCCTCTATTGATAAACGCTGCTCATCAGAAATGATAGGGGAGATCTTTGACAAAACTGCTTCTCTCATTTCTGTATGGCGGCATGCCACTTGGGACCACATTCCGGTGTGGACCGGTGGGGCCATGACCGGCGGTAGCCCGGAGGCGGAGTCCTTGACCCCAGATAATGGACAAAAATTACCCCCTAACATCAGAAATGGGAGCATTTTTGTGTGTGTTTTTCAGTAGGAGGATGCAGCGATGATGCTTCGGCAATGCTTGATGGCTATGGCGCTGATGGCTATCTTTGTTTTGAATCCCCTAGCGTAGGCGGCTATGGCCCCAGTGCGATTCTTGATGTCTTTTAAGAATGGGGTGTCATGATCATCTGTTCTTGAGGAAAAGCAAGTTACATTGATGTAAAATCTTTTCAGAGTAGTTTTTTCTTCTTTTTTATGCTTTTAGATTCTAATATTTCTTGCATGCAGGTCGAATTCAGCAGGATAAGGCTTCGGGCAGAGGGCACCTTAATAATAAAGTAAAGAATCTTGTTTGTCTTCCTTAAAAACAATTTTGAGCGCGTCAAAAGATCTATTTCTAGGATCCTAGAATGATCAAACATGGATTATCTCAGTGTTTCGCCATGAAGCAAGCACTGTAAGGAAGAACCAAAAGAAGGTACCATATCTCCCTTGTTTCTATTTATGTTTATAAGCAAGGATTATCCTAACAAAGGCGACTTTCTTTCTGCAGAAGACAAGTGCAAGTTTTCTGTTTTTGGTGGTCATATTTGCTCGAAACAAGGTAACAGTGGCTAAGCTTGATTGTGAAGAGAGCATACAATCGGTTTTCAAAAAGGTTCCGGTGATAGAAACCCTATGTAGACACCATCTTGCCAGATTGGAAACTTTTGTCTGCCCATTTTTTTAAATCTTCAAGCGGATCCATGGCAATACGACATGCATTCAGCGATGCTATAACTGTTTATTTCGAGATTTGAATCACAACCTTCGGTTGTTTCTAGCATTACCAAATATTGAACTTCAATCCGGTATTCAGAGCAAGGATTTGAATTTTTCCTCATATTAGCTTCTCGTGATGCTGAGATAAAGATATTTACGCATAACTATTTTTTTGCAATTAGTTATTATTTGCTCTTAATCCCTGCTTTTGTTCTGTTTGGATGCCGCCCTTCCAAGTCCTCTGCAGTTTTCTTCCTTTCTGAAAACAAAGTTTATGAAAGCAGTTTTCTTCCTTTACAGCGAGTTTACGAAAACTTCGTGTTTATAATTTAGAAACCGGTTACAACACAAAAAATTTTCTTTGCCGCGAATTGGCGTCCCACTTTCCGTTCCGGATTGTAGGGATATGCCACGTGGCAGCATGTAATTCATCTTCAGACGAAAAATGCGACCCAATTTCCATGTTGTCCGCTGGAAGGGTAAATCTTTTTCATCAAAGAAACTCTGGAAAGGACGATAAGGTGTTGCTTGAGACCTGCAAGCTCTACTGAATCATCTGACAATTCCAACGAGGACATGGTAGAGATCATGCAATACCATTTCGTTGTCTGAAATAAAAAACCTGTACAATGATCACCCACACGAAACCACTGCAGTCTGGCTTTAATCTTGACATGTTGGATTTGATCTTCCTCCAAGGCTTTAATTTGTGCTAAGATGTCTCGTTCCAGGATTCTAGATAAGAGTCCCTGTCGAGAAAGGAGGAGGTCCGCGATACAAGATATCAATGCGGCCGCGACTTGCAATCACAAATAGTCGACCTTGCTCTTTAGCAAAATGTTTCCCTTCTTTGTAATTGCATCTACAACCCACATACATACCTTGGCGACCAAAGGCGGTTCTGAGAATGCCACAACAAGCATCTTGGAAACTCTCATCCTTCAACAACTTTACATTTAAATGAAAACATGTGCGACTCACACGGTATTGCAACACAGACAAATCTGAAAGGAACAGGTCTCTGGGAGGTATTCTCTCTCCATAGTTCCGAACTTTGAAACAAAGGTAGGAAAAAAAGTATGAATTGCTACATGTTCCAAAACAAAAGAAACAATTATAAAATTCGTTACCTAATTCTATGGAGATGGTCACTACTATCGGATCGTGCAGTCTTAGTAAAAAGTTGGCATTAAAAGATCAACTTAGCATATATGTTCATGAAGTATCATAACCTACAAGAATGAGGGCATTAAGTATTTGAAATTAATATCCAAGTTTGAAGCATGTTTTATAGGTCCACATTATCTCTGGGAGGTATTCTTTCTCTGCAGTTGTGAACTTTGAAGCGAAGGTAAAAAGAAAACCCAGTAAGAATTGCTACACGTTCAAAAGCAAAGAAACAAATATAAACTTCGTTACCTGCTATGTGGAGATGGTCGCCAGTTCGTGAGAAGAGGTAGACCAATAGAGGGAGTAGCCCTTTGTGTTATGTGGATTACAGCAATTGCATGGCAGATGACATGTCATTTTATTTCTCGTTTGGACAAGCGTAAACCACCGGCAGTAAAAAATTCCTGGATTTTGTGCTATTTGTTTAAAATGGGTAATTTTTGCCCTAGGGTTTCTAGGTGGCGCCGCTTCCAACGCCGCCACAAGTTCACAACTGCATTAAAATACACTTGCTCAATCATATTAAATTTCAGTGTTACAGATATTGCAGTGTTACAAATTTCAGTGTTGCAGAACAAGATTTTGCACGAGAACAAGATTTTGCACGAAAAATTGAAGCGGGGAAAAGGCGTCCATCACCTCAAGCTGCAAGAGGTAAAGATCGACAAGAAGGCAACAAAGGAGTAGGCGGCGAAATAAATTCATGGAGACCTCCAACAAACACCAACAAAAATCCCGGATGAATCAAAATACCAATCAATGAAGCCCCCACGAAGATGGAGCGGCGGCAAGGAGGTCCGGAAGGCGAACAACGGCGCCCTCCTTGGTGGGCTATCACGATATCCTCAAATGCGCTATCCATAATAAACAAATCTGGCGCTCCTCCATTTTTCCATATCCGACCACCGCTACTTGACTCTGATGCCAACCACCCATGGCCCGAGAAGATCCACGAGATTCTTGGCGAAAAATGGACCATCTGGAACAAGATTTTCTGCGGGGATTGCACCATTTTGCGAGACACACCACCGTAAATCTACAAAAATCCGCAGAGATATTAGAAGCGGCTTCTTGAATCTTTGAGAACGAGAAGAAAAATAGAAGAAAACAAAAATTTACCACACAAGCTCCAAAACTCCCCAAATCTAACAAAAACTTCGCTCAAGCTGGGACTCCGGACCTCCGGGGGGCTTCGAGAAAACATGACTTAGAAGGAGCGCCTCGCCGGCGTAAAGATCGCCATGCCGTGAAAACTTCTGGGCCTTCGCCATAGGCGAGGGTCGGAAAAGGAGGAAAGTAAAAGAAAGGAAAAAGTACCCTTTTTTTTGTTGCCGGAATTTTTGACTGCCGGTGGCTTACGTGAGGGAGAACGCTGGTTGGAAGGAGGTTTTGGCGGGGAAAGCGGCGGCGTGGCGCCGCCGGCTAAATACCGGCGCCAGCGGCGGCTGCCGGTTTCCGGTGGAAACTTCGCCCCTTGGCGGCGCCCGTTACCGGTTTCCCGCCAGAAACCCCTCCAACTAGGCAGTTCCCTAGCACATAGGCTAGATGTGAGGGCGACATCACACCATGTGCCCGGCCATTAATAAAAAAGTCTCTCTCTTATTAAAATTCTCCACGTGGATAAGTTGGGCACTTCGTGCTATCACACCAACATGCCCAAAACGATGCCGACTTGGGCTGCTGCGGCTGAATTTGGTGCTTTTTAGGCGGGGTGCCCAAAGCTTGGGCACCATGCCATATCATCAACACATGCCATATCATCATCTTCTCGGCAAAATGTAGCAAGAAAAAAAAACTCTCAAATCCTCTGTTTTTGAAGCCTCAGGGTCGATTAAATGGGCGGTTTGTGCACGACAAAGCGGAATCCTAATCGGTCCTAACGGATCGATGGATTTCATCATTTAGGCGACCCGGTCCGGGCTTTATCGCTTTCGGATCCTTCCTTTTGTAGAGGTGTTCTTAAAAGGCTTTGTCGTAGCGATTACCAAAAACATGAGCACACAAATCCCTTCTTTTGGAGCTCCACGGCGCACACACAATCGGATTGAAGCTCGGATGCTTCAAAAAACTCTCAATCGCCATAGCTCCAACTTCGCTATGGAAAAAAGGACTCAAAGACACACGGAAATGCAGTTGGGGTGACACAAGCAACAGGGCAAAGAATAATGCCAAGAAATGGAAAGGAAAGGGCCAAATTCAGGCAAGAAAATGCAAGGGAAAGTTTTACCGGAACTGGAAGGGGCTCAAATCGCCATAGCCAGGAGCTTGTTCCCTCCAAAAGAAGGGATTGTGTGGCTGTTACGTGGCAGTGGGCAGGTGCCCTAGTGTGATACAATGCTCGGACGTGTGTCTGGGCACTTGCCCATTTCATGCCAGATATTCAAATTCCAGAATTGGGCAGGTGCCCTAGTGTGATTTCGCCCTGATGTCAAGTGGGCGGCCGAAAATTTCAAGGCTTTACCAGCTGCTAAGGTTTGCCATTAAATTTAGCTCTAGTGTGATTTCCATAAGAAACACTATCTTCATATCTACGTGGCTTCTTTGGGAGACACGTAAGGTTCGTTTCCGAAAATACAGGGTTTAGCAATTCAAACAGTGGAGAAGGCTATGGGATGGTTGCATGCGCTCTAGAGCCCATAGCTTGACAGCATATATAGCTATAATCTGCCCACTGATCCGCGGCCATCCTTTCGGAGCAGTTTGGTTTCTTACGATCTGATCAAACATGGCCTCTGCAGTCCATTCTGCTCTGATGGGTTCGTGTGTCCATGGATCAGGCTCTACCTACACTCGCATCTTGTCTTCTACCTTTACCGGAACAAGCTTAAGCATTCACTCTCCTTGCTCCAGTTTTGGGAAGGAAAAAGGAAAATGCAAGCTTGTCACAGCGAAAATTCGTGAGATTTTCATGCCGGCTTTAAGCTCCACCATGACAGAAGGTAAGATCGTATCTTGGATCAAGAATGAGGGTGAAAAATTGTCCAAGGGAGAAAGCGTAGTTGTGGTAGAATCAGATAAGGCGGATATGGATGTGGAGACTTTTTATGATGGGTATTTGGCAAGCATTGTTGTGGGTGAGGGTGAGGTCGCCCCTGTTGGAGCTGCAATCGCTTTGCTTGCTGAAACACAAGAAGAAATTGCAGAAGCTAAAGCCCAAAACATTAAATCTGCTGTAAAAACCCCTCCTTCTCCACCTGCTTCTGTTACCATAGATTCTATAACCCCTGCTACTGTTCCTACAACTTCCGTCCCTGTTTCTGCACCTGCTCCCCCTAGTACTGAGCAAGAGGAACGAAGAATAATAGCAACTCCTTATGCCAAGAAGCTTGCCAAACAATACAAGGTTGACTTGAATAATCTAGTTGGTTCAGGGCCATATGGTCGTATTGTAGCATCTGACGTTGAAATTGCTGCTGGGAAAAAGCCTACCGTTTCTTCAGCTGTAGCTGAATCTCCTAAGGATCTGGTCCCTGCTGCTTCAGCAGTTTTAGCAAAAGTAGGATCTAAGGTTGTGTCTTCAGATGGTGCCCTTATTGCTCATAATAAGGAGGTCCCTTTCACTGCCATGCAAGCTGCAGTGGCTCGAAATATGGTGGAAAGCCTTTCAGTTCCCACATTCAGGGTTGGGTACGCTATCAATACTGATGCATTGGATGCACTTTACAAACGGGTATGCTTCTGTTCTGATGCTTGTTAGATTGTCATCTGATTGCGCAGGATTAGGATTCATTTTATTCTTACCCATACTTGTTTGTACTATCTAAGTTGGATGGATAACAGAAAGGATACCATCTTCTATAGTAATTGGAACATGTTAAGGATGATTCGACTGAGCTTCAGTACAGTAGAATGTATCTCATCAGGATTTGCTGAACCTGTTTTTTAAACCAGACGCCCTAGAGAGTTTCCCTAGAAGCCTAAGTATTAGTATCCATGCTTCATGATCTCATGACACTATATCTATATTCTTCAGATGTGCTTTTAAGGATTATAATGTATATGCAACTTCTATGACATCAAGCTGGGAACTACTATGTTTATTTGCCAATAGTATAATTTTATGCTCTCTTTCCTGCGTCATGTGCGAATTTGTTTCCTTTTTCCTTCCATTTGCTCCATTATCATAATTCATTTCTTAGTTGGAAATCTTTGTCTGCAAGCTGATTGACATGCTTAACAATTGGCAGATAAAATCGAAAGGAGTAACCATGACTGCGCTTTTGGCTAAAGCAGCAGCTTTAGCTCTTGCTCAACATCCTGTGATAAATGCCAGTTGCAAAGATGGGAAAAGCTTTGCATTCAACAATAGTATCAATATTGCAGTGGCAGTCGCTACAGATGGAGGACTCATAACTCCAGTGCTTCAAGATGCTGACAAGGTTTTGTTTTTTTAATCAACATACCTTTGTGGCATGTCAATAGCTTCCATGTGTATGTGCAGGTGGACTTGTATTCCTTGTCTCGCAAATGGAAAGAACTTGTCGAAAAAAGCTCGTGCTAAACAATTGCAGCCCCATGAGTACTCATCAGGTTTGAGTTGCTAAAAAGATTATAATGGTTTTCAATCATATCTGAGGAGATTTGCATTTTTGTAACCATGTCCAGGAACATTTACAATTTCTAACCTGGGAATGTTTGGAGTAGATCGTTTTGATGCAATTCTTCCTCCTGGATCAGTAAGTATTATGACAAACTTTAATTGGCTGGCCTGTCTTATCTTCCCTAACCATTAGTGGGCAACAATTACAGGGGCAATAATGGCAGTTGGTGCTGCTAAGCCCAGCGGTTGTTGCTATAGGTGGATTGTTTGGTGTAAAAAACCAGATGAATGTAAGGGTTTCAATGCTGTAATTGTTAATTTAAAGGACAACCGTCTTTGTTTGTATTAATATTCTATCTTGTATGCAGGTAAATGTGACTGCAGATCACAGGATTATATACGGTGCCGATCTTGCTGCATTCCTGCAAACGCTTTCAAAGATCATTGAAGACCCCAAGGATCTCACTCTTTAAATAAGGTGTGCTGATATTTTCTGGGGTCAATTAATTATTCTTTTGGGAAGAAATGCAATCCCAATCTACTTAGAATTAATAAGTTATATTGGTTCATTCTGAAGGACAATGGCAATTTGATCAGATCTATGGTGAAAGCTATTTGGATTCAACTTTGTTGCTTGCACCTGTATATTGTGCCTCATTTTTTAGGATTATAAAATTATTCTTTTCGGAAGGAAACACTAGTCAAATCTACTGGAAGGTAAATGATAACCTGAGCAGATTTAACCAAAGCCGCTAATTAGCTTGTCTCATTTTAGTGGACATAGAACCAGAGCACAAGAGTGCAAATACTTTTGCGATACCTCCAGAAACAACATTGAGGAGCCTTCTGAAGATGTTGCTGCCTAACACTGTTTGTTGCTCCAAAATAACTCTTTCATATTTCACATGCAACAGGCATTTAATTTATCATTTAATTACTGCTCCAAGACTCTTGAGTAGCTTCCATGGCTTTTGTTCCTTCCATGTACTTAAGATACATGCATGCATAACCATGTTAATATGCAATGTTAAAGTCTTTAGAAAAAAACCAAAAGGAGCTGCAATCCTTGAACATAGCATTCTGACATATCCTTTTCACGATTGCTTTGCAATAACGGGCTGAAGTTTAATGATATGACACTCTATTTTTCGAATGTGGTAACAAGGAATTAGAGCCAAGTCCCTTCTGTTTTAGTTCTTAAAAACTGTAAACCTACAGAAGCTTACACCACTTAATAACGTCTTCCAACCTATTGTCTATACTTGGAGTTCATTCCTTAAAGCCTGTGTCAATCACGTGCCAATCTTCAGCTCTGCAGTGCCAAATATGGTAGGCATGCTCGACATTGAAAACATGAATAATGGGCTGAAGTTTTAATGGTATAAAATCATCCTTTTTATACATCAAGGCAAGTGGGTCTACCTTCCGGCAGTTTTCGCATCCATTTTAATTCAGAATGGCAAATGACTGAAAAACCTGTAGAATCCAGCTAATGTCTTGTCATGACGTTGTGGAATAGGAAGGGGTCAGGCATTCTTGCCAACCCCCTGACATGTAGAATCCGGTCGCGCCTCAACGGCGCTCTCGGATTCTGCAGGTCAGGGGGCTGGCAAGAATGCCCTCCCCCTTCCCGTTCCACATAACGTAATTATAGCTATCTCCCTTCTGTGATAGTCCTTCACAACTGAAAATTTCTCACGTAAATGGGCTTATCCATTGCTTTAGCATAACATTCCCAATTATTGATACTGCATGAAATCCCACAATCACATTCTACACTGTTATTACATGGTCACTTCATTGGAAACACCATGTTTGCAAGCTTTAAGCCAAACCTAAAGCTTGCTTGAAACATCTGTAAGAAAGTATGTTGAGCTGTATTCTCCATTTTCTTTCATTCAAATATGATAACAACTTCAAAACAACTGCAAATATGATAACAACTGCAACTGCACAACAATAGACAAAATGAGTTTAGGTAATATCTAACAACTTCTTATTTGTATAATGCTATGACATACCGTCACAAATATAATCTTCTATCTGCTCTTTTGTACTTGGAATTTTATAAGAAGCATCATCATTATTCCTTGGGATTACGTCATATTTAGTGGGTACATCATATTTAGTGGACTATTCTATGCATACTTTCTTCATCATTGCCATGCCTAATGTGGCTGATCGTGAGCATCAAATTCATATTCAACATTTGTACGAAATTATAGTGTAATAGTTAAGATGTTATTTGCATAGCTAATGTTGAGGATTCAAATTTGACTAGGGACTTGATATTTTGCACGTCAATAAGGTCAAATGTAAATCATCTTTAGTTATTGGCTTACAATTTTAGCCCATTATGATTTGCCGCCATTATAATGTTGTGCAAGATCCATTTTAATCTTAGTTATTGAATATTTAGGTATTGAGTTGTTATTAGATACCTTTAACAAGATTTTATCATGTTGCTAGCCTAGTTGCACCTTGGTCTGCCTACATCTCTCCGGGGAGAATAAGCAGAAACGAAGGCCACGACTGTTAAGCACTCAACACTAGTGAGTGGGCACTGATGAAGTTCGCTAGTGAGGACTTGGCATTGGTCATGTCAAGTTGCACCTAGATGAAGGTTGTCTCATGAGCTAGAACCCGATGCTTCGGGGATCTTTGCAACATGCTATTTTGGGTTTTGGATTCGATATCACGGGTTACGCACCGAGTGGATCTGAGGTATTTGTGTTATGTATTTAAGTATTAGCAGGTTATCCGGCGAAGGGCCAGACACAATATCTGAACCTCTATTCTAAAAATGGTAAAGTGAAATATATAATGCTAAAAAATAAGCAGGTATGCATGAAAGCATGGCATAGAGCATATGGCATTCCCATTGTCTACGTTTTACAAATGGAGGAAGCTCTTCATGGAGGGGCATAGAATAGCATAACATGGAAATTGTGGCTCTAAGAAGCCGATGTCTCATACACTGGCTGGTGTGACGTTCCAGGTATTTATACGGTATAAGTATAAATATGTTGACACGTCACCAAGGATACATACGCCACATGGGGTATGGGAACCTAAGTGGTTCACTTAAAAGGGATTAAATTAGCTATGCTAATTTAATTATTGACAATAATAACCTATAATTAAGGAACTAATATTTAAAAACCATAATTAAGCTAATTATGGTTTGGGAAGGCGCCACGTGGCCACCCTCGATTGGCTAGCATGATAATGCTAATTGGGGGTCAATAGGGTGGATCACCACCCCCATATCAGCCACAACTCACACGGAGCGGTTGGGCGCCACCCTTGTGACCCGGTGGCGCCACCTTGAGCAATTGGGCGCCACCCTTCTTACACAAGTTGAACACCAAGATCAAGAAGATGGAGATCCCCAATGACAATGGGTCGAGCGAAAACAATTGGGTGGCTAGTGTAGTTGTGAATTCTAGGATAAAAGCGCCCTGTTGGGCACTGTTTTTGGTTGTTGATCTATTCTCTTTGTGTTTACTTTCGTAGGAACTAACCCTTGATTGTAAAGGTAGGTTCTCTCTATATATATTTCGATTAAGTTACGCTTGTAATGGATGGATTGGTGGTTGTTAGCCTAGGGTTACTCTGGAAATGGGGGATTAAAGGGGCGAGACCTCTGAGGCTATTTATTATAGTATGCTCCTAGATAGAGCCACATGTATTATCCCGTTAAATGCGGCTTTGTGCACAAGAGCCCACGGGTCATAGATGCTATGAATGCGGCTTAGCACCGGACAAGGAACCGCAGTGGTGAAGTGGAGGTGGGGTCTTGCACGAACATAAAGGCTCACAGGACTCCTATAGCGAGCTAGACGATGGCCCAGGTCGCGTGGGGGCGGGTATGGAGTCGACACTCCACAGGTGGGAAGGTGTGACCGTATGGGGCACCTTGCACTGAGTAGATTTAGGGTGAGTAAGTGGTCCGATGCGGATCACGGGGGTGTGATGCGGCCGCGTGTTCTCTAGCTTCGCCCATGGAGCCTTTGATTACGGAAGGGGCGGCTTCCACGACACGCCTCATCGGACCCGGGGACTTCATGAACCACAGGTGGGCTCGGCGGGGTGATGCCTGAGCTGCGTCTCAGGAAGGCTATAAGCGAAGCCATGGCGTGATTTGACCCATCGCAAAGTGTGCGGGAGAGGCGGATGGAGTGGACAACCCTAGCCAATGTTCTATGCCGATAGCGCCATGTCAAGATTGGTCTGCTGATCTCTTGAGGCCTAGCCGTCGGTCGATCCTCAGATGCGAACGGGTAGAACCATGGGTTTGGGGTGTTTTCTTAGGTTTAGATGCATATTCTTTGCCGTTGGTATTTGGATGGATATGCCACCCTTACCATGGTGGTTATTTATCGTGATTTATCTTTGTGTGCTAACCCTTGTATTCCGCTTCCGGACGTAGGAGCCCCATTGAAGAAGCGTGGGCGAATGACCCCTTAGTGTCCTTCTTTTCGGGCATCATATTATAGATGGCCCGAAATAGGCGGAGGAGCCACTGCTCATGGCGAGTTGGTTGCGCCATGGGAGGGAAAGTCCCGTATGTATCGTCAGAAGTGCATATATGTTCGAGGGCGTCCGCGATGGTATCGAGCATGGTTACGGGAAGCCAAACTATTACCTTTGCCCACATACTAACTTCGTTAGATCGTTAGCTAGTGTGTGAGGATTTTTGGGTAGTATGAGATTTGGGGTGGTGTAGTAGATGTCGTCATGATTTCTTTAGCGTGGTTTAAAGAGTAAATAAGAGGTGAGTACCGGTGCCAAACCCTAACCCTAAGTGGCCCGGGCGGGGGTACCGGGTGTCATTGGCGACCGTAGAAACCTCGGGGTAAGGGTGCCCGCCACCTCGTGTAAAAAAAAAAAAAAAAAAAAAACCCTAACCCTAACCCTAAGTGGCCGGGCGGGGGGGTACCCGGGCCTTGGCTGGCGCCCGTGGCGATGTCGAGTGGGGGTGCCGCCACCTCGAAAAACGCAGCTCGCCACTTTTTCATAAAAAAGTTTTTTTTAGGGTTAAAATTTTAAGAGTGACTTTTCTTTCACTTTTCTGGAATACTTAAGCGCCCTTTTGAGCTCCGCCCTAGCCGCCATAGCCGCCCGGAACTAGAAGGAGGCCTCGCCATAGCCAAACCTCGGCCTTCACCTTCCTCCCCAAAGCGCGCCCGGCGCCCCGCCTAAGCGTCTACCTTTCAAGGATGGAGACACCCAAGCAAGTGTATAAAGCGCCAAACCTCGTCATTCTCAAACCCCTATAGAGTTCTTAATGGGTGAGCTGCTGCCACAACAAAACCCAGCGCCCGGGCCTTTACAAGCAAAAACGAAGAAATCTTTGGAATATTTAGGTGGCGGCGCTTCTCTGAAGGGTCGGAATACCATACCAGCTCTTTTGCTATAATGGCGTTTTGTATTAAGCTCAAGCGCCATTGGAGACACATGGTAGTTGAGCGGGGAAGATGGCGTCGAGTATGCCGGTTCTTCCATAGCGGGGGATGAACAACACGAGGAGGAGGCCCTACAAGCGCGGCCCAAAGCAGTTTGCAAATGGCCCAAGAGGCGGACCTACGATTGGCTAGCATCGGATGATCCGGCCGGGATACCGCTACACGGGAAGCGGCATGTGCCTCTTTGATGGGGAGCCTACACTCTCCCATCGTTTTCATATGAAGAGGGAGACCAACCGTATCCTCAGGGAAGCGGGATCACCCTCGTATTTCCGCGAGATCACTTTCGGGCTGTTGGCGAGATATGCAAGCTAATCCCCACGTTACTTCATAGAGCTTACAAGAGCGGAGATCGAATAGCCAAAGAGAAGCAAGCGAGAGGAGCAAGCCACACTCGGGCGCCAAGCCGAGAAGGCAACACGGTTGGCCGGAGGAGGCTGCCAAGCCGTGAGGATACTATCCATCGGCCGGCGGGTAGAACAAAGGCAAAATCTGAAGAGAATGCAGGGGCGAAGCCCGAGCAAAGAGCAAGAGAGGCAACGAAGCCGTGAAGGGGCTGGCGAGGAAGGAAAGGAAGAAAGGCATCGGCAAGAGCAACCACTGCGAAGTCAGGTGTTCCTTGCGAAGACAAAGAAAGACACCCAAAAGATCTGGTGCTTTCGATATAAGGATCAGCTTAGGGCTCGAGGAGGAATCGATAAGGCTGCGGGGGATAGCGGTGGGGACAACATCATCCGTAAAGCCGGCATCCGGAAACGGCGGGGAAGACTCTACGGGCTGCACCCCAACCTAGGAGGAGGCATCGTTACAAGCTGGTTGAGTGCCGTGGCGCCGAGAGATAAGGAAGTACCAGAAATCCGCGAGTTTACATTCACGAAAACTTCCTTTCAGTGTCTGGTCAGAGATTGCCAAAATTTAAAGGCGGACCTTAGTTTTCAAACTCATGCCATTCTAGCACTTGGGGCGGTAGGGAGCTTACTTGGTGGCCCTCTTTGGCGATGCAAACCTATGTGCCATCCATGCCAAGCGGTAACCATCATGACAAAAGACCTACGGTTGGCGCGCCCGGATCCGGTGGGGAGCGGTCATAATTATGTACATAACAATTTTGTATCTATGTAAATCGGTATATATATTATCTGAACTGTTTTGACTTCTTATTTTAAATTGTGAATTTTCCCTACAATTAAAAAATAAGCTGGAAAAAAAAAAATGATGATGGTAAAGCCCTCGAGCAGCAGGTGCCCGACAAGTTAAAGACTTCAATTCATTTTAGGGTTTCATCATTTCTTACTCCTGTTTCCTTCTTCCTCCCATCTTCGCTGCGGTGATGGACTCTGTTGGCCGACTAGCATGGTATATGGGAGGCGAGCAATGGGACCCCGGGTTCCTTACCCTCTCTTGGATTATATGTTGCGAGTTGATTCGACCTCATCGACAATATCTTGCGCCCACCACGACTATCGACCTTTGTAGAGTTCTATGATGAGGAAATATTGCACGGCGAATTCTTTGGGGAACCGCCCCAACCTTATCTTCCGCGAGATATTGTGGAGCATATGTTGGGGAGATGATGCATCCCCGGCTATGACATCCTCAAGGGCATCATCGAGGCGTGCTAAGCAGCTCCCATTATCGATTGTGGCTCTAATGGGCTATACTTTGAAGCCCGGTTGCCCTTGCTCTTATTATGGGCCGGGTATGTTGATGAATGCGACACGCTTTAGAGCAAGCTAAGGCCCCACTTCCTCGAGATCGAGGAGGAGGGGCGGATAAACTTTGCTGATTTTATGCGATGGAAGGAGTTAGCTAAAGAGGCCTTTACCTCGTAGTAAGGGCCAAGCACTTGTGGGATTGAGTTAAACTTGCTACCATCAAGGTTGGGGATCAGGATTACTGGCTGGCGGCGACATTCAATGGGCGTCGACATATCGTAATAAGGGTATTAGAGAGGACCGCTCACCTTCTCTATGGTTGTGGCGAATATTGTCGAGGTGAGAGCATGATTTCATTGATTACTCTACCCCCCCAATTATCGCCCGAGAGATACATCAGCTGCTCAACTATCAACCTCTTGATGTTGAGCCTATCAACACCCCACTCTTGTCTTTGCGCGGATTAATGATTGAGGGTACCCCATCTTGATTCACGAATGGCTTTCCGACTCTGAGGGGCCACATGTGCCCAACATCAGCGGCGTCGTCGTCAAGGCTGGAGGACGACCCAACCATGGAGGATTTATGTGATGAGAGTCGGTATGCTCGGGGGAGAAGGATTTTGCCATGGAGGAGGAGCTGCCGGGAACTTGGGTCGAGTTGGCCTTTTCAACCCATCCGATGGTTCGGGGGTTGAAATGCCATATTACTCGATTCTTCACATCGGCTTTTACAAGCGACGGGTTCTCTTCTTTGCTAAGGCAATTGCCCACTGAAGCGGCGGTATATGGGCATTAAGGGCACTTTCCACCACGGTAGGCCACAAGAAGTTAGCTCTAACCTTGGCGGATCATCCTAGTGAACCGTGATCTTGCCATTGCGGTGTTTGACCATGAGATTGGTTCTTGGATGAACATGAGTCTGCTGGTTTCTTGGCCCATTGGCTACAAATGTTCCTCGAGAGATAGCTTCATCAGCTGCCTCATCAGTTGATCCTAGCGTGCTACTCCTACAGCATCGACCAGAGCCCCAGTTTAATACTCAAGCACAAGATGTTGAAGGATCGACCTTTTAGTTTTAGGTTTCATTGGGTCATCGTATGAAATTTTATTAATCTTGATTGGCATTACCTCTAGTGGGCCAACACTAAAATCTATGTCTTTGTTTCAATTTTATATATATTCAGGATAACTTCTTATGTTCCTTGCACTGTTGAAAACCATTGAATTGTCTTCTCCTTTTAATGATTAATTATCTTCCTTAAAGTTGGAGTAGAAGGAAATTGTTCAATGTATATATAATTATTCACAATCGTCTTGCGGAAGAAACACACTCGCGAATGCGAAGATAGGATAATATCGGATAAGGAGAGATGAGCGGGGGCCTCTGAGCAGGACTATGGGGAGCGATACAGCGAGTATCTGAGCGGGAAGTTGGCGATGAGATAGCGGAGCTTAGGGTGCGGAACAACCTTATGATCGACAAGGGCATGGAAGTAGTTACTCTTCTTGAGAGCGTGCTACGATGATCTGAAATGGACTCTTTCCGTGCTTGGGATTATTGGAATATGACCCCACATCAAGCTTTTGAGGATGCTAATGATCATCTCACGGCAAATCTTCTACGCCTTTGCGAAGGCTCTTCAACCTTCTTATTATTAGCCCCACTTGGGATTATCAACCCGTTATTATCGGGCTTGGGCGCGTTACAAGCTTCGTCGGTACGTGCGTGAAGTGTCGCTATCTTGAGTCATGTATCCCCTCGCAAACCCCTTAAGCCGCCAATTTCCGGTTTTGTGTGTTCCTATGCTTCACTATGGCTAGGAAATGGCACATATCGAGGCCTCTTTATGTATTATATAACTATAAGTTTATTTAAGCGTGTTCGGTATGAACTTCTTTGATGTAACCGTCATTTTAAACTTGTAATTTGAATCTTAGTCCTTTTTTAATGTTCACTTTGTGTTTCTCGATACTACCCAAAATGACTTTGTTATAACACTTCTTTTGTTATCGTACTCTTTCTTATATCATCATTATGTTTAATATAGGCGTTGCCGCAATGCCTTGCTGGCGCGACACCCTCAAAACGCCCGGTCGGTTAACACCCGAACAAAAATTGATCTTGATGAAAAACCGGTTAAGGCGAATTACAGGCCTAGGTCTTGCATGCTAACCCACCACGGCATGTACAGCGGGATGCAGGAGTTACCTCCGTTGCCGCCTAGTCCACACGGCCGGGCCGTCCCCACCACGAACCAGTCCTACCGTCGCGAAAGAGGTCCCACTCTAAGCGCCGGCGGAGCTCCTCTAGAACGATTGCCACCTCCTCAAAGTCACGCCGCCCGGTGTCATCCCCGAATCATCGCATCATCGGTGGCCATGCAAAGCGCCCGAGATAAAGAATCTGCCAGGCGATTGTCTGACCATAACTAGTATATGGAAGAATAGGAAATTGGCCCGGTTGATGGGAAATCTAGAGGCGGCTTGAATCTGCGAATCTGGTACGGGCGAAATGAAGGAGTTGGCGAGGTCCTATGGCATGGCGAGAGAAGGATCTGAGGAAAGGTTGCCACCACAAACCTTCTCTGAACTGCAGCGTATTTGGTGGAAGGGCTATGCGAGCCAAACATCACGGGCGGAGTAGATGCAACCCGAAAGTTTGCCAAGGCCTTCAAATCGCGTTATGTGCCTGCGTGCACATAAATGCCAACAGATCGAGACTTTCTGAGGTTGGAAGCGAAGAGTATGTCCGTCTGAGGCTTACGGATGAGTTTATGCTTTGAGGCCCGTATGTACACAGTATGAATGAGAAAAGAGGCGGTGGAGGCTATATTGAGGGTTTGGCACCATCGATCAAGCGGATGGTTAAGGCCATCGACCGAAATCGATTCTGGCCAGAGGCTAAAGCATTGAGCCTCGAGGAGGACATACCAAAGAATCGATATCCGCGTCTGCTCCTTAAGCCACGGCCGTCCACACCTTACAAACCCCGCTCTCCAAGTCAGGGGCCCTCTCAGTGAGAACTCTTCGGTGCCCGGGGAGAAGAAAATTAAGCTTTTAACGCCCGGATAAAGCGAACAATCTTTGGTAAGGAAGTTGAAACCTCTTACTGTCCATTCCTAAAGAGGCGAGAAGCAGTGCGCCCGGGATAAGGCATGTTCACAGGTGTATGAGGCTGGACACTTCATGCGAGAATTGCCCATATGTTACCTAGGCTGCCCGGTGGCCATGGCCGACCTTGGTTGGGGCGATATTGAGTCAACATTACTGGCGGCGAGGGGCGCTCGAAGTACATTCACGGTCGTCTCATATCCTTGCGGCTATAGAAGCGGCAATCTTTGAAAAGTCGACTGCTTGTCATTTCCACCATAGGCCAAATAGGCGGTAAGCCTTTTGTAATTCTTATGGATCACGGGGGTACACATAATTTTGCTTCTCCTAGAATGGCCCGGGTCCTGGCCCCGGGAAACCCTAAGGTCCGCGGCCAAGAGACTGTCACTTTAGCCGATGGTAAGGTTAGACATACTCATGGTAAATCGCATCAACCTTAAGATCACGGTTGCCCGGCGCCGGTTGCTATGGGTGCGAGTTAATGGATATTGGCAAATCTGACCTCATTGTTGGAATGGAATTCTTGGCATCTGCAAAAGCCAACATAGGCTGCGAGAAGAGAAGTTACTTTCAAGCGCGACTAATGGAGCCGATGTAACTATAAAAGGTGAACCATTCAACCCTATCATGCGGTCTATGTCCATTCGGCAGTTAGATAAAGCTATCATGCAAGCAAAAGCTCCTCTGCGTTATTAGACTTGCTTCCATTGAGTCGGATGCTAAGCAAAACCAAGTAATCAACACCTTGCCACGGGGGATTGCGGTATTCTCCATGAATTTAGCGATCTTTTCCCGGCGAGATCGAAGCTTCCTCCTTTTAGAGGGTAGAATGTGAGATAGCTTTAGAGCCGGGGCACTAAGCCTACCAGCAAAGGCCCCGTCTTAGTATGAGTCCCCGAGTTGGCGAGCTTAAAAGCAACTTCAAGAGCTACTAAACCTAGGTTTTATTGACCTAGCGTTTAGCCCTTTGGTGCCCTATTCTTTTTGTAAAGAAAAGGGCGGCTCCTTGAGAATGTGTATTGATTATCGGCAACTCAACAAGCATACCATAAAAATCGCTATGCTTTCTTGAGGAAGCGGATGATCTAATGGATCGGTTTGCAAGGGGCCAAATATTTTCAAAGATTGACCTTATTTCGGGATATCATCAGATAAGGATTAAAGGGAGGACATCCATAAATCTGCTTTTGGCACTAGATATGGCCATTATGAGTTTACCGTTATGCCTTTCGGTTAACTAATGCCCCATAGCGTTTATCACGGTTAATGAGCGATGTTTTCAGACAATACTTGGATGATTTTGTTGTCATTTTCTTTGTGACATTCTCATCTCTGATAAGACTCTAGAAGAGCATGAGAAACATCTTAAATTGGCCCTACAAAAGTTAAGGCGTCATCGACTTTTGCCAAGTTCTCTAAGTGCAAGTTTGCCACTCCAAAGGTTGACTATTTGGGCCATATCATTTCTGCGAGAGGAATTGCTGAGATCCGGCAAAAATAGAGGCCCGTAAGGGAATGGCCTATTCGAGAAAATGTCTCAGGGTCCGAAGTTTCTTGGGATTAGCGGGATACTATCGAAAAGTTTGTAAAGGATTTTGCAAGGATTGCGGCACCTCTTACAAACCTTACGAAAAGCATGAGAAGGTGAAGGATTGGATGGAGCCTTTGGAAGACTAAGGTTCAAGGAAATTTCCAGCAGCTTAAAGATGCCTTAACGTCGGCACCCGTTCTCCGTTGCCCGATCGACAAGGATAAACTAGTAACCCGCAGATGCCGGTCAAATTGCCAGCGGGTGGAGTCACGATGCAAGAAGGGAGGGTTATTGCCTATGATTCAAAGAAGATGAGCGAGGCGGAACAGCGATATCCTACCCATGATCAGGGAGTTGTTAGCTGTTGTTCCGGCCTTGCGAATATGGAGACACTACCTCCTTGGTAGAAGATTCGATTGGACCGCGGATCACCAAAGTCTCAGTTATTTATCCACCCAACGAACCTCAACCTCCGTCGGAGGAGATGGATGGAATTTCTTGAAGAATATGATTTTGACATCATGTATAAGCACGGAAAGCACAATGTGGTTGCGGATGCATTGTCCGCCACCCCTCGGTAACCCGAACCCATTGTAATGCAATTTCTACACTCACAAGTGAGTTTGGGAAGCAGATAGAACAAACCTTGGCCCGCGGATCCAGGGATTACGTGAAATCTGGGCTAGTTTGAGTAAGGAGGCGCATACGGATAAAACCTTGAAGCTTTCCGTTCATATAAGAAAGAGGGCAATTTGTTGTATCACAAGGATAAGTTGTGTGTACCTCGACTTCCGAGTGTGCGTAAGTTAATCCTCCATGACCGCGCTGCAACAGACCCTATAGGCTGGACATGCGGGTTTTATGAAGACCTATTTTAAAATCCGCTCTAGTTACTTTTGGCCTTCCATGAAGAAGGATATTGCTAGATACATTAAGCGATGTCAAGTGTGTTGACAAACCAAAGGCGGAGCAACTAAGAGTTCGGGAGAGCTGCGACCTTTGGATGTGCCCCACATAAAATGGGAAGTAATAACCATGGATTTCATTGTGGGCCTTCCACGAACTCTCGTGGCTATGATGCACTAATGGTGGTCGTCGACAAATTGTCAAAAATGGCTCACTTCTTGCCATGTCGTACCAAACCGAACACTGCCTTCGACACATGCTTGCTTTTCGCCAAAGGAGATCTTGGGGTTGCCGCGGAATGCCACGGGTTATTGTATCGGCGGAGATCCCAAATTTGTAAGTGCATTACGGAAGGATTTCTTCACCACCATCGGACCAAGCTTGCTATGAGTACCGCATATCATCCTCGAGACGGATGGTCGAGGCGGGGCGTACTAACAGTATCATAGAGGATATGCTACGAAGTTATGTGTGGAGTAAGCAATCCCAATGGGCTGACTATATTTATCTAGTAGAGTTTGCCTATAGCGATATGAAGCGAGGAGTCTTCGAATGTCTCCTTTCATGATAAATTATGGTTATCAATGCCTTACTCGACACATGGCACAACCCGGTGTCGAAAGTGGGGGTTTCTCAACAACTCCTCACGGAGATGCAAGCTTTGGTCGGCGAAGTGCGTGGTTACTTGCTAGGCTGCCTTGATCGTCAAAAGAGTGTAGCGATAAGCCGCAGGGACCTCCACGAGTCTTCCAGTGGGTGAATCGGTTTGGCTTAAGATTAAGGTAAAACAAGCCAAGCTTAAGATTGGTAATTGCAAGAAGTTGGCACCCGGATGGGCTGGGCGTTCAAAATCAGCGAGCGTATTGGGGAGCAAGCATATCGCTGGACTTGCCACCCGGCAAAATCCACAAGGTTTTCATGTGAGTCTTCTAAAAGCGACACACCCACGATCGGAGGAGGTTTTGGAAACCCCAACCCTCACGGAAATGGCCGAGGAGCAGCTAGAGATAGTACACGAAGCTCTTCTTGATCGAGCTTATAAGCGGACCGGGAGGACTCAAATGCTACAATACTTGGTCAAGTGGAAACACTTGCCCGTGGAGGATGCTAAGTGGGTGATGCAAACGGATCTTGAGAAGCACTACCCGGTTTCATCGCGCGAATCTCAAAGCCGCACTATCAGCGATGCTATCAACCCGCTCCGTGGTAAAGCTTGAAGACTTGATTCGTAGAAATCGGTAGAGGGGTAGATGCATAAGTAGTTAACAACGATTCTGGATGATGGGATCACCTTAAATGTTCCTTAGGGCGTGGTGTCTTTGTCAATGTGGACCACGACCCGCGAGCTGCTTGTAAAGCATGAACTTCCTTCTGTACTTAATGAATTGCGAACCATAGGCATAATAGGTTCCTTGTAGATAAATTTTCTTTCATTTCTTCTAGGGGTGGACCCTTCAACCACAACCTAATTATTTTTATCTATGGCGATATATTGACATATGCGGGCCCGATTGGCGATGCGTGACCTGCCCATGTATAGGGGGGTTCTTGATGACCCGACTTTTTTCGTCTTCATGGTGTTTACACATAGTTCTTTAGTGTTACGCTGTTTTTTTTTATATTGGACTTCGGTCCTTGAACTTGTTGCTTATGATAATCATGTGAACTGCACCTCGGTGCTTGAACTGTTTTAAACTTTGAACTTTTAATACATTATCTTCTGAAATAAAGATTTTCCTTCTTGTCATTTATTATATTTCTATCTAACCTCAATGCTGAAGACAGCATTGTTTTTAAGGAGGGGAGAATGTGACGTTCCAGGTATTTATACGGTATAAGTATAAATATGTTGACACGTCACCAAGCATACATACGCCACATGGGGTATGGGAACCTAAGTGGTTCACTTAAAAGGGATTAAATTAGCTATGCTAATTTAATTATTGACAATAATAACCTATAATTAAGGAACTAATATTTAAAAACCATAATTAAGCTAATTATGGTTTGGGAAGGCGCCACGTGGCCACCCTCGATTGGCTAGCATGATAATGCTAATTGGGGTCAATAGGGTGGATCACCAACCCCATATCAGCCACAACTCACACGGAGGCGGTGGGCGCCACCCTTGTGACCCGGTGGCGCCACCTTGAGCAATTGGGCGCCACCCTTCTTACACAAGTTGAACACCAAGATCAAGAAGATGGAGATCCCCAATGACAATGGGTCGAGGCGAAACAGTGGGTGGCTAGTGTAGTTGTGAATTCTAGGATAAAAAGCCCCCTGTTGGGCACTGTTTGGGTTGTTGATCTATTCTCTTTGTGTTTACTCGTAGGAACTAACCCTTGATTGTAAAAGGTAGGTTCTCTCTATATATATTTCGATTTTGGTTACTGCTTGTAATGGATGGATTGGTGGTTGTTAGCCTAGGGTTACTCTGGAAATGGGGGATTAAGGGGTAGAGACCTGCGAGGCTATTTATTGTAGTATGCTCCTAGATAGAGCCACCTGTATCCGTTAAAATGCGGCTGTGCACAAGAGCCCACGGGTCATAGATGCTATGAGTGCGGCTTAGCACCGGACAAAAAGAACACAGTGGTGAAGTGGAGGTGGGGTCTTGCCGCGAACATAAAAGGCTCACAGGACTCCTATAGCGAGCTAGACACGATGGCCGGTCCGCGTAGAGGGCGGGTATGGGTCCCTGACACTCCCAGGTGGGAAGGTGTGACCCGTATGGGGCACCTTGCACTTTGAGTAGATTTAGGGTGAGTAAGTCGGTGCGGATCACGGGGGTGTTGATGCGGCCGCGTGTTCTCTAGCTTCGCCCATGGAGCCAGCGTGTGATTACGGAAGGGGCGCTTCCCGACTGCCTCATCGGGGCCCGGGACTTCGCAGACCACAGGTGGGCTCGGCGGGGGTGATGCCTCGAGCCTGCGTCTCCGGAAGAGCTATAAGCGAAGCCATAAGCGTGATTTGACCCATCACGCAAAGTGTGCACGGGGAGGGGCGGATGGAGTGGACAACCCTAGCCAATGTTCTATGCCAATAGCGCCATGTCAAGATTGGTCTGGCGATCTCTTGAGGCCTAGCCCGTCGGTCGATCCTCAGATGCGAGTCACAGGGGTAGAACCATGGGTTTGGGGAGTTTTCTTAGGTTTAGATGCATATTCTTTGCCATTGGTATTTGGATGGATATGCCACCCTTACGTGGTGGTTATTTATCGTGATTTATCTTTGTGTGCTAACCCTTGTATTCACGCTTCCAGCGGCGTAGGAGCCCCATTGAAAAGCGTGGGCGAATGACCCCTTAGTGTCCTTCTTTGGGCATCATATTATAGATGGCCGAAATAGGCGGAGGAGCCCTGCTCATGGCGAGTTGAGTAAGCCATGGGAGGAAAGTCCCGTATGTATCGTCAGAATTCGTATATGTTGTTGAGGCGTCCGCGGTTTGGTAATGCCAATCAATGTATATAGATGAAAATCACGAGACAATGCCACACCATTCAAAAAATTACGGTGAGGGCATCGGACAAAATGTGAAGAGGCTATCTCCATATTGACTAAAAAGGATATACACCAAGAGATAGATATTGCCGTCATGGAGTTTATATGGATGGAAGGAGAACCATTATTGCCCGAGAGAATAGCTTTTCTAAGTGCAATAGTTGTATTGTGATAAAGGAAAAACTTGCCAAGACAAAGAGATCCAAATGAAAGAAGAGAGTTTGTGATTGAAAGAAAGGCACATATGATAGCTCAAATCTCATGTAGAAGTCTTTCTTGGTCTGGAGAGCTCTATCTCACGCTCTCGAGCATATAACCATTATACATGATAAAATGGATTAGAACAAGACCATGTTTCCGTCTAGAAAAGCTAGCAAAGTCTTTGTGGAGAGGAGAATGCTTGAAGGTCGACAAGGGGAGCATTGATGTATGGACATGGCATGATTGCATTGGGTCACTTTTCTTTGGACCTTTGGTGCGGCGATAGTAACTTTCATGTGGAATCACTAAATCATCGTTGAAGACTCTAGAGAATGCATCTAATGGCGATTAGGAACAATTGAGAATCTGGTCGACTGAATGTGGTTGGGCATTATCGGTTCTAAACAAGGGCTTTGAGGGCAAAAGGTATCAAATGGCAATATAAGTGATTTGTAAGCCTCCTCCAAAGAGGCTTAAAGAATCAAAAAAACTACGAGAAGGCTCTACTTGCGGCTTGATAATTGTTAGGGTCAAAACAAGAATAAGTAGCGATGAACTGCTTCAAGCAGGGCGGGGATTTGGAGCGGAAGTTCCATTTGAGAGAATTATTAAAAAGCGGCGTTCTGCGACTTCCGCGATTCGGACCAACAAGGGCTTCCGCGGAAAGTGGAAGTCAAGAAAGATCTGGACTTCGAAAAGAGCGGTTCCACAGGAAACGATAGCGAAAGTGTAGAAAATTTTGGTGCAGCCATGGCAAAGATTTCTTTGAAAAAACGATGATTCAAAGGCGGGAGGGCGAAGGCAATGAGCGGGAGGGGCGAAGAAAGTGAGAAAGGCGAAAAGGTTTAGAGCGCGCCTGGAATGGAAGCGAAGAGGCATGATGAGGACAGATTGATGGTGCAGTGTTGAAAAGATGCCAAGGAGGCGATTGAGAGGCAAAAATTTGGCTAAGTCCCCAAACAACAAAGGGAGAAGTAATGAGCGGTGGAGATGAGGCGTGAAAATGATAGGATGTGACGGGTGGCCAAAGGACACATATTAATGTTTGGTGGGTATGAAAAGAAGCAATCGCATTTAATCTTTGGCAACTTCGAAGTGGGATAACATTAAAGCGAATGTGTCGAGGGTACCCTTGCTAGATATCTTGATGGGAGAAAAAGATTCTCCGGTTTAGAAACAGCCTTGCATTGCAAACCCGTTGGCGATTTTTGATTGGTCCCGTCGACAAAGGAGTTCCTCGGTTGGCTATATAAGGCAGGCTGGGAGTGAAGCGAAGGCATCCGATGGCTTCGGCATAGGCTCTGGCTGGTTTGAGCGAGAATTGCACTATGCCCACTAAGCGTCGGGGAGTGGATTACGTGCAAAATGGATTATCTGGATCTCTGGCTGCCACAATGCGTGGCACGAGAATGGATGGCTGGTGTTAGGGATGGCTGAACATCCCGGCCCTAATACTAGCGGGATGGAGGTGGTTCGCACCTTGGTGGGACCACTGGCGCGGAACCTCTACCACCTCCTCGCATCACCTCTGCTCCCGAACCGGGGTAGAGGGTTTTCTTCTTAGGTTTGTAGCGGATAGGGCTCACGAGCCCGTTTTTTATATATAGGGCGGTGCCCTTAGCGGAAATAACTGTGCCCACATTTTGTAAAATTTTCACCTATAATATAATATCGCGTTTTAGTCACTATCACATTTGTGTTTTGCGTCTTGAGCTATATCTGTTTGTTGATTTTAAACTTTACGTGTGATGAAATGTTTTGGCCGAAAGCCATTAACCCGATGTAGGTAATGGAGTGCCATCTAACTCAACCAATTGAAAAACGGTTTGGTCGAACCACTTGAACAATTTGATAAGGGCCAAATATGAAACTTAAGTTTACAGGAAAATTTTTGTGCAGAGAATCATAAAGAAGAACCAAATCTCCTTCTTTGAATGTTTTTTTCTTGAGGCGTTTGTCATGTAGAGATTTTTGCAAAGCAAGAACACGAATATAAGCATCCCTTCTAAGTTCATCCAAAATGTTCCAATTGATAGACCCTTTCTTTGAGTCTGTGGCGGATTTTGGGCGTGCTTGGTTGAAAGCAGTGTTGGAAGGATGTATTCAAAGCGGCATGAGAGCTTCACGACCATAAACCGGTTTGAAAGGAGTGTGGCCGTAGCGATTTTGAAACAAGTATTGTATGCCCATAGAGCGGTAGGAAGTTTTGTTTGCCGGTCATGCGATGCGGCGTCACAAATTTTTCTTGAGAATGGTGACGAGTTTTGTTGGTGCTTTACGCCAAACCATTACCTTGAGGATAGTAAAGGTATGCTCTTGTGATGATGTATCGAGGAGATAATCCGTCGGCTCCTTGATGGTATGATTGATAAAATGAACACCACGATCACTGACCAGCTCAGGTGGGGCACGAATCAGCGTGATGATTTGTTGTCTGAGGACCACAGGTGTGCTTGCTGCGGTGTTGTGCGGAAGTCGCATGAAGCTTCCGCCCATTTGGTAGCGTGGTCGGTGAGGACCCGAATGTGGCGAACGCGGGTGTGCCCGCAGCGGGGAAGTCGATGGGTCCCACAAAATCCATTCCCCATTTCTTTGAAGGGAAGTGGCGTGGCAACCCGGCGTCAAAGGAAGGCGTCCGCGGGCGTCGGCGGCGTCCCCCCACCTGGCAAGCATCACCGTCTTCGGCGTGGGCGTGGCGTCTTTGAAGCGTGGGCCAATAATAACCCGCTTAAGAAGGATTTTGCGTGCGTGGTGTCACCATGAAAATGACCACCACCTAGCCCTTGATGAGCCAGCGGACAATATCACGGAACTTCATGAGGTAGGACCACGGCGTCGAAGGATGGTATCCTTACCTTTTTATAGAGATGTCCGCAACCATGGTGTAGTCCGCGGACCTGCGGAGAAATTGATGTCGGCGGGATTGCAGCTTGGCGGGGAGAAGCGTCAGCGTCTTACGGTGGAAGAGCACACTGTGAGAAGTGCTGCTGAAAGTCATGGAACCAATGTGGTGTTGCGTGACTAAAAAGTTGGCGTCGGGGAAAGGCGTCAGACTCTCGGTTCGGGGATCATCTGTGTGGATCGTGAAAGATAATCCGGGGACAACATGAGATTTTGCGGCCTTGTGAACAATTTCAAAAGGTGCAAATTCTTGGAGAAGAAGGACCCAACGAGCAATGCGGCCCGTGGGCGTGGATTTGTTGTCGGATAAAGGAGTGCCGTGGTCAACAAAAGAACTTGATTGGCCCCAAAAGGTAGTGGCCAGGCGTTGGACCACGAAAATGAGACCCAAAGCTTCCGCTCTGTGGCGAGAATAGTTCTTTTCAGCGAGAATTGAGTTTTAATTTGGCGTATCGATTTGGTTTGTCGATTAATGCATCATATTCTTGAAAAAGAACGACTCAATAGCAAGCGCCAAGACATCGACATGAACATGAAAGGGCTTGTCCCATTGAGGAGGAACAAGAGCGGGGCACGGTAAGCAAAAAGCTTCAAGCTGTTGGAAAGCGACCTCGCTGGGAATTCCAAGCCCGGGTAGCTTCATCACCCGTGAGTTTATGAATGGGATCGCAATGGCTGCTAGTCCGGGAATGAAGGTGGAGTAATAATTGACCTTACCGGGGAAAGAAGCGTGTCTCCTTGATATTGGCTGGTGCTTGAGCTTTGAGCACACAAGCCCGATTTTTGGCGGGATCTCGTGGTGATACACTTTCTTGACAAGCGTGTCCCTACAGAACACGAGGTGACACAAAAGGTGCATTTCTCGGATTAAGACTAATGCCGGACTCATCACATTTCTGAAAGGCGAGTTCCAATTTATCCAAATGGTCAGCCATGGAACTGTAGGCAGAGAAGTCATCTTGAAAAAATTGTAAGAAGGGATTTTCCTTCATAAAATCATGAAAAACTGAGAGCATGATGCGTTGAAATGTTGATGGAGAGTTGGATAAGCCAAAAGGAACCACCTTGTAGGCAAAAAAGTGCTTACTGAGGTGGTGAAAGTAGTCTTGAATTGATCAGATTCTTTGATTGAGATCGATTGTAGCGGAAAAACCATCCATGAAGGAGTACATCTCATGTCCGGCGACCTCTTCGGGAACACAGTGCGTGAAGGGAAGTGGAAAATGATCACGCTCCGTGGCGATTGAGTTTTGGTAGTCCGCATAGCGGATCTTACATGTTTGAGTGCAATGGCGATGGGGCTCACCCATTGAGAATGTTTGACCTCATAGATCAAACTGCGGCAAGGAGTTTGTCAATTTCGCCTTGGCCGATCCGCGGTAGTGGGGTTGAGCGATCTTGTCGTTACTAAACTGGCGTGCATCGATTTGGTAGGAATGGTGAGTTCCCCAAGTTTTTTGGCGATTCCCGAAGATCTCTGTAGCTCGGTGAAAATGTGTTTGAACTTTTGAAGAGTTTGGCGACCATTCTGATAGGGTGTTGGAAGATTTGCGGCAAAGGCGGACCGGTGATTGTTGCCCCCTCGTCCACGATCTCGACTTCGAGAGTCTGAATATAGGGTATCACTTCGGTTGTCTGGACAATGTGTGCGGGGAGGTTGAAGCATAACGGATATCGTGGCACTTCTGCGTGGTGAAAAAAGAGGTTCTTGAGTTTTTGTCAGCGAGAGGTTGCTTCATGGCGTGGACATCTCTGAAGAGCTGCGGGGAGGTTCGGCATCACGAAAAGTGATCAACCGTTGGATTCGATTACAAAAGAGCGGGTAGGGGTCAAGCAAAGCCCGCCTGACCTGGTCTGATCAAGTCATTTCTCCCCAAGGATCAGCATATTGGGGTAGGGCATGAGAGGTAGACTTCGCGGGTGGAGCCACTGAACTTGATAGATATTACGAGCTTCCTCGGAATGCATTAGCCGGAGAGGGTTCAACATGTTCAAGCGGAAATGATCTTGCACTGTTTCTAAGTCCATGGTGGCATTTAGGTGACCATCGGTGATGACTAAGCGATCAGTGGCCCGATGTGGAATACTCTTGGCCTGGGCGGAGAAAAGGTCTTCCGACCAACATTTCATAATCACCAAGATCTTCTCCGACCTTCCAAACACCAAATTCCAAGGGGAATCGGAGATCACCAATGTTGATGTGTAGAAGAGGCGTGGCGCCTTGAGGTCTTGTGATATGGCCATTAGCCAATTTGATGTCATATGGGGCCGCGAAAGAGTTGTTTGATGCCCATTTGTTTTGCGGAGTTTATCCGTGATGAGATTATTGCGCTACCCCGTCAATTTGAACATGATTGACTTGTTGATTTCCCGTGGCATGGACCATGGGTGTAGAGGTAACAACGACCCCAACTAAAATATCCGGGAGTGGTAGCGGTCCTTGAGGAAGCGGGGCAGTTTCAAAATTGTTGCCAAGCTTAAAGGAATTTTGATTTTGGCCCGGTTCCTCTTGGAGTTCCAGAGGCACATGAGAAAAAGGATCGGCTGGATCCATGGGTGCTGGAGTGCGTGGTAAGGAAGCAGCAACTTCTTTGAGCAGGTCAACCTCTGCAACAATATTTGGATATGTCACGAGGCGTGGAGGTTGAGATGTGGAAGGTGTATCTTGGCGTTGTTGAGCTCACGGTGGTGGCATGAACATTTATAGCGTCGCGACCTTCAGCGGCTTGCATGAGGTTCAAAATGCTTTGGCGAACTTTAGGCATGACATGCGGCATGACTTTCTCAAGTCGGTGCAAAGTGAACCTTTTTTTTCCTCGTCATGAGGAATGGTGTCGACTGCAAAGGCAGGTTGCGTGCCATTAGGAATAATGGTTAAGGGGCGTGATGCCACAGTGCGGCGTGAAACCAAACCAACCCAATTTGATGGCTGGGCTTGGAGGATTAAGAGCACGGAAAATTTCTTCACGTGCTTGTTGATCCATCGAGGTTGATTGGCGGGGGCTGGTTGATAGCACGTGATTGTTGGTTGCGAGGTGGCTTCTTAAGAACGGGGGCACGGGCCTTGTTTGCCATTAGCAATCGAGTTGGTAAACCGTGATTTGGACCGATGTGGTCTGATTGGTGCCCGAGAAAACACCTGAACTTGTGGAAGTTGAGGACCGCCGTGGTGGTATGACCCCATTCACGGCGGTGGTAACAGGCTTTAGAAAAAGGATCAAAAAGGAGGGCGTGTGTTGGGTCCCGTTGTTGCTCTGATGGCGATAGAGTTGATTCGGTGCTTTTGAAGTGGTGGTGCTGGCGATAGTCGCGATTGTTCTTTGAGGTGTTGTTTGCACTTGATAAACCCGGTTTGTTGCGAAAGGTGTTGGATGAGTCGCGGCGGTGTAGGTTCACGTCTTGTCACGGTACCTTCTAGGTACTTCACCGTCTGCGGTTGGGCGTCTGATGCGTCTGGAATGGTTTTATGGTTTGCGATCAAATTTTTTTTTTTTTTTTGAAATGCGTTCGTTTTTGAGGTGCGGTGCGTTTTAAAAGGTTTTCACGTTTTTAAAGGTTTTAAAGTTTTTCAAGGTTTTAAAGATGCGATGCGTTTTTAAAGATGCAGTGCGTCTGCTACCTCTGAACTTTTAGCGTCTGCGAAATTTTTTTAGATGCGTTAAATTTCTAGAGATGCGTTAAGAGGTATCGTCACGTAAAAAGCGTAAAAACTTAAATGCGTCTGGAATGCGGTACTAACGAGTCGCGAGTGCACTCTTACGTGGCATGATTGCACATGTTGCATCTTTTGCAATGGCGGGCCATTGGTGGAGTTGCACTCATTTGCCAAGTGGCCTTGGTATTTGCGGATATGGCACGGTCGATTGCTTATTTGTAGATTAAGCGTGTTGAAATTTTGGGCGGTAGTCATGGAACCATGGCGGTGGAATGAAAGGGAGCTCTGAAAAGAGCCGCATACGGGGAGGAAACATTGGCCGGAGTGATTGACAAGGTCGATAGCTTTTTGCTCCAAAGTCTTGGACGCGGGTATTAGTCATGAGTCGATAGTTGGAGGAAGTCCTTGGAGAAACGGACCAAGATCGGCTCTGTGTTGGGTACTCCTTGAGCTTCTGGCGGCGAGAATGTGAAGGCGATCTGCAAAATCCGGGGCGGACTCAAGTGGGCTCTTGTTGAAGGTCATTGAGTTGTTTGAGATGAAGTTGATCATCATCAGTGGTCCCATAGTGAGAAAAAAAGCGGTTCTCATTTTGACCAATCTTGTTTCCGGTGGCTTTTGTTGGACGCAGGCCATTGATGATGGAGGGAAACCGCCTTGATGTGTGGTGGAAAAAGATGTGGAATTTCAGTTGAGGTTAGCATGACCATTCGGGGACGACCCGAGCCTCAAATTCTTCCATGTGGGCGCTGAGCACTTTGGTCTAGAGTTTGCCTTTAGTGTTGCCAAGGTGGGATCGTCGGTTTAAGGGTTTGAAAGGTAGAAGTGAAAGTGCTTGGTTTGGGCGGAGCGATTATAGTGTGTATATTAAGGTGGAGTTGGAGGTGGCATGGTGCACGAAGGACCTTGAAAGGGATGACTGGGGAGAGTCTTTGAAGGTGTCTACGAGCATTGGTTTGAAGTCGTAAGGTTGTAAGCGGGAAGGCGGTGGGAAGCGTGGGAAAGGAAATTCTGGTAGGCGCCAAAGAGACACAATGGATATCCCTTGTCCACGGAGGAGATGATGGTTGTGAAGGAAGAGCATTATGGCACAAGAGTGATGGATGTAGGCATGTTCGGGGGTATGAAAATGAGTTGAGAAGGTTGAGCACGATAGGGCTCCGATAGTGATGAGGGTGGCGAGGGTTGTGAGCAATGTTTGCAGCTTGGGGGAGGCTGGGGCGAGGAGCAGGGACCGCGAGGGTGGGTGGCGCCCGGTGAGCCCTAGACCAGAATGTGGCCTCCCTCAATGTCATAAGCGAGATCCATACATGTCGCGAAGCAGTTTCCCTTCGATGATGATGGCTCCAAGCGAGATGCCGTCCCGAGAAAGGAGTTCTTCTGCATGAAGTTTGGACGGACCGGACATGGCGGCGAAGAAATAGGATTGAATCCCGGACCCCGGCGGCGGTGTTTGGGTGCAGGTTGGGGAACTCTGGAAAACTGACCCTCTGTGAGGACCCGTGGATCTAACGGGGAGAATCCAGGGGGACTATGTCCGCGGGATTTTGCAAAAAGAGAACAAGAAGAAGAAAAGCGAACAAAGAGAATAATGAGAGGGAAATGATAAGCTTCCTTGATATCAATGATGAACATACATGATCTCTCACAATCGAGAGAAAAGAAAGCGAGACAAGACTCAAAACTCATCTAAAACTCATGTGCTAGCTCTACTCATATATATATAGTACAATGGCCTTTGGCCCAATATAGACACTCTGGTGATCTGGTGCCGACTCACGGAAGGAGGCGATTCTTGAGGAATCTTTGGCGGTGCCTCTTGAAAAGTCACAAAATCAACCCCGCGGCATGGCCTTGGGTGGTGTGGTAGATCACTTATGCGGCGGCGCCTCTTGGCTTGAGACCAGGCTTTGGCTGCGTGGTGCTGCTGCCCAGGTCTTCTTTTGGGCCTTTGGCAACCGGACCGATGCACACTGTGGGTCCTTGTTCTTGACCTGGTCCGTCGTATGCATGAATAGTTGTACCAGGAGGCACAGGACTAACATGGTCTAGCCACAAAACTTGATCCCTAGGGCAATGTTGATGCTCTGAGCCAATTGGAAAAGCCAAATCACAGTTCCAGATAGGGGATATTGCCCATTCGTCGTCAGGGCCTTCGGGAGAGGACTTTTAGGGCAAACTGCTCCCGGGGGAGGGGGTTTTAGGGTCCATGCCCTGGCGTGAACACCCCCCCTCTACCTCAAGACATGACGCAAGGTCCTGGTCAAATATGACAAGGATAGAGCCTCTGGAACGTAAACCCTTTGAGTTGCCAGGTTCTTGAAGGTTTTGCGTTTTGGTGGCCGAGTTTTGGTCTTTTGCACTTGGGACCCTTTGAGTTGCCAGGTTCTTGAAGAGTTTGCGTTTTGGTGGCTGAGAAGCTGCAGTTGAGAACATGAAGCAAGGTGAATGGACGGAATGGAGTTTGGATCTGTCCTCCATGCGAGTTATTGAGGACGAGTGCTATAGTCTTCAGAGAATCTCCATGCACAATGAAAATTAATTCAGTTCGAAAGTTCGAAGTTCACAAACTTGCATAAATTCACTTGCATGAGCAAGCCCTACATATGATTATAACTGCGGTATATTGTAGTAAGAAAATGTAAGCATGTCTAGAAATTTGAAAAATGTCTAAAAGGCAGAAGCGGTTATATTGTTGTAGAGCGTGGAAAAGAAGCATATCTAGAAAGCGAAAAATGTCAAAGAGCTTCGATTAAGGCTGCGGGAGGAGAGGAAGGCATTCTATGAGATTAAAATGCTAGTTCAATCATCTTTGGAGTTGTTGACTTTCAAGCTACAAAGAAAAAAAAAGGTGCTACGCTCAGGTGTTCAGAGGGTGAGGTGGCTTAAAATCATACTTCAAAGTCATGTTCTCACAATCTATCGAAATTGCTACTTGAGACAATACAATACTTGATACCATGACTTTATGAAGATTGGCCTAAAGAAATCTCTGGTCCATGTCATCATAACAACCCCAAAATTTACTCTATGTGTAGTTCTTTGTTGCCTTTTTTGCAAAAAAGCAATAACTAAAATCCATATTATTATTCCGAAAATGCTATAAACGACACACAGTGTTTGTGAGCCAGAAGCGGCCGAATCTGCTCAGGCCAATTTTGTACTGCAGAAGAGAAGTCGATTACATATACTATAAGGAAATTAAACGATCCAATTGCGTTGTTGATGATTCTTGTTGCCGATTCATAACCTGAGCTCTCAATTCTATAAAAAATTCCAACAACTAGAAATGGACGATGTGTCTCAGAATGCTCGACCTTACTTGATCTTTGCCACTTGAAATACATATTGTTCAATGAGATTTGGTTATACCACATTATACAAAATCTTGCCAGTGCCTATATCAAAAGTTTGAAAGGTAGGAAGGTTGTTAACAGAGATTTATTATCCTAGTCAGTAGAAGGGCCGCATATATGAAAGAATAATGGTGACATGAAATGAAATGGTTTTTTGAAAAGTCAAACTCACTTACCACTGTAACCTTTCTATTTGCTTGCGTCTGCGCACTTTCTTCTGCCTCTTTTAAATATGTGTCAAGCTATCAGGCTTAGCCTTACTGATATGCCAGGTGATCAATTTCTGCATTAGCTGGCTAGCGTTTCAGTTCTTGATTATTTCTTCTGTTATTAATTATTTGATTTGGATATGGCAGATACTCGGCTTGTTTGGCGCTGAGGTAGTTCTGCCCAACAACACTGGTGACCGCCAGTTTATAGGAAACAACGGGTTTGGAGCAGTTTTTAGCATATTCTAAGCATATTCTAGCATATACTTGGAATATGTCAAAAACCCACATGAGCAAGGGTTTGCCCCCTAAGGGCAACCCAAAAAAAATAATCTCTTTATATAAAACCAGTATGTATAAGAGAATATCCTTGTGGGCAATATTCTAGGTGTGGCTTCGGCAACATTCTAGGTGTGGAAGCCATGCCGGCCTTAAGGAAGTGAGGAGGCGTGGCTGATATCTTGAGAATGTTGCCCAAAAAGCATTCTTGTTCGTCAAGGTAAATGGATCTAGATTCTGCTGATTCAAGATCATTCTTATCAAGAATGGCCCACTGGCTGCACAAAACACGTAGAATCTAGTGGTTGCTTACTTTTGGCGTAGTAGTAGAAAGGAAGGGCGGGCATTCACCTTGCCTGACCCTCTTGGCCGGATTCTGGGTCTGCTTGGGTCAAAGAAATTTTGGCAAGAATATCCTTCCCCATCTTTTCTACATCACAAAAAAAGAAACTTGGGTTTGGGTTGCATTTGGCGATTGGGTTCTAGATTAAAAGGTAGGATCTTTAGAATAGAAGGTAAAATCTTCAAAATGAGGGGTAAATTCTTTTGAAAAGCGAGTAAATCAAAATAGTTTGAGAACCGTCCCTTATACGGTTGTTAATAACCAAGAAGCGTAAACTTCTTTGTTAAGCAGTAGGGATTCAAGGAAAGATTTTTTTATGCCACCACATAGTAGGGACTCAATTAAAGATTTTCGCCACCTGGCCTGATGTATTAGAAACTAGGCGGAAAATTTTTGTGCCACATGGCACAATGCTATTAAACTAAAAATGCATAACATAACCTAAGTTGCTTTTCTGAAATACTAATGGTTATTCAAAAAGTGTAGTCGAGAATCACGATTACGTTTTGGATTTCCTCTTTGCTTGTAGCTTTTGGCCAAAAAGTGGTCCTTCACTATTTTAGTATGTTAGCATTTATCTCTTTCTACACCACAATAGATGAAGGATATAGGATATGGCTACTGTTTAACGAAATATAGCTTATGCTTTTGGCCAAAAGAGTAGCAGAAATACAATACCCCAAAATTAACCACGGTAGTCGACGATGCAATATCGATTTGGGTTCCAACTTTTGCTTCAACTTCCAAACGAAGCCTCATTTTGAAATTTAAGATTCTTGGCCAAAAATGATCGAAAATGCAATCTGATTTTGGGCTTCAACTCACTTCCACCTTCAAAAACAACTCAAATTAAAAGGACTAATCCCGACGGACAAGCGATGGCCGGTAATGTCATCACGTTTCATCATTTTCCATGGCGACCTTCACGGAATGTTAGCGGCCCGGTCTACGCATCACGGTTCATCATCCTTAATGAGCTTAATGGCTTCGTTGCTGCTAATTTGGTGCCATAAACCATCACTTGCAATCACAAGCATTCTGTCTTCTGCTGCTAATTTTCCTTGCCATATATCAGGTTCTACCATAAGGTGTTCCTTGAGGGAGTAGTCCCCAAAGCACCTCAACATCGCCAGTCTGTTGGTCACCCTATAAATCCCATGTAACGTCAAGTTCACCTCGCCACCCTTAGATTCCACCTGTACCACATATCTGGAAATTTATAGGCATTACAAAATCTCTGGAAATTCTATACATTTTTAAAAAGATATAGTTTTCTTAGTTGGCACACAGGTTTAATATGAGATTATTATGATTTAGAATAGAAGTAATGAGACCTTTAGATTTTTCCTGTTATCGTGAATAATAGAGTTGCTTGTTTCAGTTTCTTACCATTTCGCGGTCTTGTGGTTTGTCAGGATCATGGTCTACAGACAGCTCCTTAACCGTGCCCGAGCTTAATAAGACTGCTCTAGAATCTTCCACATTTGCTACTACCAGATCTTGTGCATTATTCATAAGAATTGACATCGTACCTGTAGAGCCAGACCTCCACCTCGGACTGTTGCTCCCTAACTCCATGATCCTAAAAATCTTGCAGTAAACATCATATATTAAACCCACTTAGGTTATAAATGCTTATAAATAAGAAGATATTGGTTTATATAGACAAACCTTTAATTCGATGGCTAATAAATTTTGCTTGTATATTGCTTTCGAAATTTTTGGATGTGCCAATATCGCATCATAAAAAGAAAATCTTGGAGATACTTTCGACAACCCGGGACCTTAATGACCATCAAATACTACAAATAGTCCTATTTCCTCACCATCAAATTGATGAATCGTGCAACATGAAAATCTTCATGACCATGACCAAGTAAATTGTCACCCTTAAAAAAACCATATCGAAACATTTGATCCCTACTTTGATCTCCACCACACTCAAATTGTTTGTCAAGCTTCCATGTAGGTGATCTTTTGTGCCATTGCCATGATTGACCTATGCGCCACAAGAGATTGCATATCACCATACGTTATTTGGAAGAATACATGCCGATAGTTCACTGAACATGGAAAAATCTAACTTAGTTACACCAAACAGATGGCCAGTAAACCGAAAAAAGCTAACATAGTTATACCAAATAGATGGCCAGTAAACTGAAAAAAGCTGGCATAGTTACACCAAACAGATGGACAATAAAATTTATTTGTTCCAATAGGTGATTTACATCACACTATCAAGCCAATTGCATTTGAAACTCCTTGATTTGCTCCAATAGGTAAATTAAATCACACTATCAAAATATCACACTGAGAGCCATGGAAAAAATTAAGCATGTTGTATATTTTTCCATAAAAAATGGTTTGGCTATTTTTCAAAAATTTACAGTACTTTATGATAAACATTTGGCTAAAGTTATTATTAACATTACATTTATATGTACTTGGACTTGGCGAAACTTTTGAATTAAGTATTATAAACTTTCACTTGGCTATTTTTTCTAACTGGAAAAAGCAAAAACTATAAATTCTGTAGCTTCATATGTATTTACTACAATTACAAATAATAATCAACAATCAAGAAATATACAATAATATTAAAAACTTTTAACAAAAGCTCACAATATAGTTTATAATATCCATGATCTGAACGCCATTCAATGCAATGACACCTTCTAGATATGATGATCAAATTGCACTTATCTCTAACCCTTGAGGGAAGATGTTATGCAACCAACTCGGGCATCTAGAGAGATATTGGCCATCTCTTACAATTCCTTTTTGAAGATATTTGAAAAACTACTATCACTGATGATGGTAGGTGGTTATGTGTTAAATGGCTAAATAGGAATTCTTTTTTGTTTGGCTATTGATAATTTAATATGTATTGTAATATAAAGAAAGGCTAATCCCTTTTTCTTTAAGGAAAAGGGGGAAAATAGTTTGGCTAATCCTAAAAAAATAATGGAGTGCTTTTTTTTTTAGCTATGGCTATTATTATTATTTTTAAATAAATCTCCTTCATAAAATTAAGCATTAAAAATTGTCTAGACCCTCTAAAAAATTGCCATTTGGCTATTAATAGCCACTAATTTTTTCCATGCTAAGAGCTCCTTGAACTCTTTACAAACTTCAACATTTAAAGGTAGCTCCCACATATGAAGATAAAAGATTCGTTTTACACGAATTGCAATACTATGTGGGTCAACTTTTTGGCAAAGGACTGCCTTGACAGAGAGGCCAATTAAATATGAGAGCATAAAGCAGAGTATAATTATTGTTCCCACTCTGAATGGAAAGAAAATTGCAAAGGCTATTGTCTGAAAGAGCCATATCACAAATAAAAAATGGAAAAAGCAGGGTTCTGATTATTGCAATTATACTATTCGCGCCCCCCCTTCAAAAATGAGCTCCATGGTACACAAGCCACTTGAGCTCCATGGTACATATACCACCACTTGAGCTCCATACTAAAACTCTAAATGAGCTCCATGGTGTAGTTTCCAAAGCAATGAGCACTCAAAATCTAACCTATTCTTATATATAAAAGCCCAATCTCAACTAGAACTTACAAGCCAAAAAAGCTGGTCAACCAAAGGAAGGGGCAAAAGCGATCCGTGACCCGGCATCCCAAGCTAATGTTTTGGCAAAAAACCCAAATGCGAGCTTAAATCAAATGGACTGAAGAGCAAATCAATCAAGCAAGCAAGCAAAGGCCAGACACACAGACAGAACAGGGATAGCATATCTTGAAGAAGCAAACAACCTGCACTCCTAATGCTGGCGGTGCACCATGCGTAAGGTCCAAATTCTATTGACATCTAGTTTGTATAGCCCTTTCGATGCCGGCAGACCTAAATCTGTCAAGTTGTGAAGATCACATTGCTGTGCAAGCTGCAAAATACTCCATTACCTAGGAGCCTATTTCATCGCGCTCAGAGCCACAACCTACTCATAAACCATGAATTAAAATTTGAAGCACAAATGGTGACTGTTGTGCTTTGATTAGAGGAGCCGAAGGTAATATAATATAATTAAAGGTTCTCCCAGTTTCTCCTTAAGCTTTCCGACCCTTTAAATCCTCAACAAACCAAATGAATTATTAGTTACCTGAAATGAACAACTCACTGACGTAGATCAAGCTGTCAACATCAAAGTTCGGGTAGAATTTTCTCAGAGAATATGTAGAAGAATAAGCAAGGATGCCTTCTTGAGCAGCAAATCCGGCTCAGTTCAGATATAAAAATGCCCATATTCAGTAGGAGCGGCCTGGCCCGGTTGCTTGTTTACCGCAGCCGACCACCGGCAACTCACGGTGGCCGCCCGGTTCTGAGAAACAATGGGTTTGAAGCAGTTTTTGGCATATTCTAAACATATTCCAGCATATACTTGGAATATGCTGAAAACCCACATTAGCAAGGCAGAGGGACAACCCAAAAAACAATTCGGGAGCAAGAAATGAATATTTAACTAGCAGAAGTGCAGGGTTGGGAAGAAGGCTAGGCAGATGGGTTTGTGTTGAAATTTTGATTGTAGTAATTTGAATTTCGGCGGCATGCTAAGAGAATATGTATTAATATATGAATGTTACATTGTGCAACACTAGTATCCATATCCAGGTCAAAAGATAAGATGCCCCAAAGTAAAGGCGAAGCTTACTTTGAGATGGTTGTCTAGTGGAGTTTGGTGAAGGTCTGGGTGGGGATGGAGTAGTTACATTGACAAAGCTTACTTGGAGATGGTTGTCTAAAATTGTCTAGCGGAGTTTGTGTGTTAAGACATGAGATAAAAAGTTGCTTAAGCGCTTGAATTAGTCTTGAGCTAGACATGTGGGTGCGTGATAGAGGGATTGTGTGGATTTTCGTGCTATGCGATAGGGTACGACGACATTTAGAAAGTATTGTGAATTTGGATGCTATGTGATAGGGCTATATGGTGGCATTATGGATTGATGTTGCTAAAGGTTTTCATGCTTGTTGAGTACACTGATGGCATTTTTTTTTATGGTACAAATATGTAATAATATATAAATTTTCCATGGATATCCCGAAATGGGATTTCGATAGAAAGAATTATGACAAAGTGGGGATTACTATAGGACTAGTCGTCTTCAACTAGGCTTAGATACTATATGGAGTTAGTAGCCAATTTCAAGCAGCAAGAGCTGGGGAGAGTACCCCACTAAAAATGGAGTTCCGCTATTGAACTTTATGATAGTTGTTGGACAAGTCATATATCCTTACTACACATTTTTTGAATCCGTCTCCCAATGACATTTGGAAAATGAATAGAACCCCCTTATAGTACTGCAGGATTTTGGCAGTTACCTTGTGTGCAGTTGTTGCTACATTAGTAGTGTTTTGTTTGGCTGGAAGTTTGCTGTCATGATTGGTGATACGATGGACAGTTGTTTCCTGCCCTTTATTTGTGACAACATCACGCACAGTAGTCCAGGCATGAGCGCCCTTCTCACGACCATGATTGTGTTTCCTTCTATCGTGGAGCTTTGGCTCTTTTGCCCTGTCATGGCATATATATGCTAGTGCTAGGAGGAATGTTCTCTTAAAGATGGTCTTGGGACGTTGATGTCTGTACGACCAACGTTCATTTGACGTGCATGTGTTGGAGAGAGTTGTCGATGTGGACCGTGATGCCTTTTGCGTCTCATGTTTGCTCGTCGGTCTCTATGTTATTGTTTCTGTAGTGCAAATTATTGAACAATCTATTGCAAATGAGAAAGTATGATCGAATTGCAACTGAGCATCAATCTGTTGTGCATGGAATAATGGTTGGAACATAAATAGGATGAACTAAGGTTTTTGCGTACACATAATTATATTTATCAATAAGAGTGTTGACTTGGTCTTTAGTCTTGTGTTTGATTTTTTCTAGCTTGAGATAAGATAAGATAAGATGAATTTTTACGTCCATGGGAACCCAACGGGTTAAGGGACAGTACATGCAAGGGCAACAGGCCATCTAACCAAACACAATAACCAAATATTAAATATTAGAAGATATTTAATATTGGGTAGCAAAAGTTCAACAAATCGCAAACGATTTAATAGTTCCATGCGGTCCGCCTGGTAAAATTCTTCCATATCCTCAAATACATAAGAAATTTTCGAAGGTGTTACGTAGGTTTCTTATTATTTAGTAGAAACGAACACATGCAATTGCAAAAACTGATATTCGTGCAAAAGATTTGAACTGAACCGAATTACAATGCAGGCAATCAAATTTCTGCAAGACATTATTTGGTAATTGCTTGCAAAATATAGCGAGAACTATCCACCAAACGAACATGTCAAACACATGTTCTATTAGCTTTATCCATTGTTTCTTACAATTGATGCAATAACCTCTCAAAATGTTGCTAATAGCTTAGATCATGAATAATACACACAACACACAACTATTTTAGCAGATAAATGTAACGTTTCTTATTTGCTTTAACTTGGAATTTAGTTTGTATTAGACTATATTTCCTATAGAGATATGGCAATGCTAATGGTACAACATACATTAAATTTACAAAGGAAATGCTGGTAAACCTGATCCATATTTTATGTATGCAATTTCTGATCATTGTTGTATAACTTAGGGAATCAGCTCAGAAGGATGCAATTATATAATAATAAACAAGAACATGTCACATGCAGTAATGGCAACTTTTAACATGTAGTTATGAGAGGAACGCATAGCTCTTTTGATTAGCAAATATTTGATTAGAATATTAAGTTTCAAGTAACAACTGCATTATGAACAACTTCGTACCATGGTTGTGCATTTGAATCTGCAAAATCAATAAATCAATGATTGTTTTGTTGTATGTTGAGAAATTATTTATAAGCAAAGTCATTGTAAGTGCTATGGATGTAGAGGCAGGGCACATTTATGATAGGGTATAACTAAAAGGGTAAGATAACATACCTCCCTACTAAAGAGGAGGCACTTCCATAAGCTTTTCAAAAGAGGAGGCACTTCAAATGCATATGGCAAAGGGTTAGAGAGCTAGCACACATACATGGGTAGGACGCACAATTGTTGTGCTCACACACATGTTAAATTTATCATTCGAATGACTTAGTATTGGACTTGATTGGTCTACATAGAGAATAATGTTTTGGTCTTGGATCTAGGATTCCAGAAAAAATCAAGCTCAAATCATGTTCGCCTTTCTCAGGGTGTTACATCAAGGACTTGAGAGGCTTTTGCATGTGAACCTAATACATGCACGGTGTAATGAGGAATATATTCTTGTAAATGGTCCACTCTGTCTATGAAGATCACCGCATGTTAGCTCACAAAGTTGCATTTATACAATAATTTATTAGATTTGCGAATGAGCTCTCTCTTTGAGTTTGAAAGCAAGAACATCTGTTTTGGTGACTTTTAAATAATTATCAAAACCAATACCATGGAATCTTCCAAGAACAGAATGAGATAGTATTTCTGTTTGAAAGTCGTGAAAACGTAATGTCAATGTTTATAGTATAAGAACTTTTTCATTATCACTGCGTGTTAATGGTTGCCAGGCATACCTGTAAACATGGCTATATAATCATTTTCTCATAATAATACATGAATGAAAGAGATGTTCATCGTATTGTTTTCTTGTGTCTACCTTTCATAACCATGTGCTGGTTGTCTCCACTCAATGTTTTGGGTATCAGAGGGCGAGCTTATGCTGTTTTGTCAAACAGTGGCGTATTTCTGGGCTCAGAGAGGAGCATATATCTGTGGTGGCTTGTCAAGGGAGAATCAGAAAACATCACAAGAATGAAAAGTATCAGTAACATCAGTTTGCATGTTACAAAAATTGGAGATATAAGAAACTTTACATATTTTAAGCACAACAGTGTTTAATGAACATCATGATAGAAAAATATTCATATATAACATAAAGACTGGAGAGGATAGAAAGATATTCATACATAACATAAAGTTGAAGGGCACAAGTTTCTTAAAAGGGGATTTTGCACTATAAATGAGAACTAGAACAGCATAAGATGGCAGCACCATATTCTGTTGGGTTCAAAGATTTTTGAGCTCAAAGATGGCAGCACTATATTCTGTTGGGTTCCTGACAGATCCAAACACTGGCACAAGCCAAATGTGATGCTAATACATGGATTTGGAGGTGATGGAACATCTGGCTGGTCCAAACAGGTTTCATGACAAAAGATTATGCTGTTATACTTGATCTGTTATTTTTTGGAAAATCGTATACCCTAAGTGAGCAAAGGTCGGAGATATTTCAAGCCCTTTGCATGCTGGAAGTTTTGAAGCATAAAGATGTTAAGGAGGTTTCTGTCATTGGTACTAGCTATGGTGGATTTCACATTTTTTTTGGCTCATCTGGCTCCAGATATGGTGAAAAGAGTTGTCATTGCTAGCTCTGGCATATGCATGGATAGATCTGTAAGTGATAAGATGCTGAGCAAACTGAATGCATGTGATTTACATGTATTCATGCCAAAAGACAAGGCTCTGCTCAAGAAGATTAAGTTACTCCTCATTCAGCTAAGGATAGTTTAGGGAAATGTCGAGAAAATATAGGGGCAAAACCAACCAAATATTGAAATACTCTCATGCTCATAATATACAACGCTGAATAACTTACCAATGGTCTAGAAAGATCCATCAAGCTTCACTGGTTCAGATAAATCATGCTGCCCAGCAACCATAAAACAAAATAAGAAATAGAATAGTGGCAAGAAACAATCATGCACATAAATATAGAATTGACCTCATATCATTCATGATATTACAAATAAAGTGCAAAATAAATAGACTCCATGTTTATCCTAGGCATGCCCGAGCGGGTTAACAGACTCTGAACATAATCTAAATCATCTCTATGAGATCAAACTGACGTAATGCTTGTAGCATGTGTGCAGCTAACAACAGTTCCGACTTAAATCAAAATATGTGCTGCAAATTAACAACGTTCTATGTACTCAACTTCATATGATCAAATGAAAGATCTAAGCACTAGCAAGCAATCCATATGCCATGTCTTGATCTTACAAAGAAACAGTTTCAAAGGAATGCCCTTTGGCAATTCAACATACGTATTCACCTCATCTAATGTCTGATCCCATTCATACACAGTTTGGCCTTCAATCCACCACAAAAAATAATTTATTTAAGGTAATCTTGAAATTTGGAGATAAAACCACCAACAACAAAAGATCTAATGGGGTATTCAAGATGGCGGTTGCCTACAGAAGAACTACGGAACAACATGTTTAAGCTATCCTGTACATATAAAAGAAGCAATAAAAAATAAGAGACTAACCTTTTTGACAAAATCCGTTTGGATAAAGGACAAGTGGAATCAGAGCTCAAGATTCTGCCTGCATACACATAACTCGAAATAGGGGAAAAATGAGCAAAAAAATGGGAAGGAGAGGATACAAAAGATGTAGCCGCAGGTTGTTGTAAGCTTTGGCATAAAGTCTGGATGCCAAAGCTCAGAAATTGCAAAAATTTTGCAAGCAACTGATGCATCGATCTGCCACAGGCTCTCCTGTTGTTAAGATTAATCGGAATTTTTATAGATGCTCTCCTTAAATCTTCCAGAATCTTCTTCAATCTGGAAAGCGAATGCAAAACATGAGTAGGTAAGATGCATGTAATGATACACGCTGGCATGGAAAAGGATAAAAAACCTGAAAAGATCTTGCTCGGCCCTGAAGTCGAAAAGCTACTGTTATGCATGCAAGAAAATATCGCCAAGACCAACTAACGCACTTTGGCTGCCTCCTCTTAAGCAAAACGGTGGTTCCCATGGCTACAGTGGATGCAGGATGCAGCCGCGAAGAGAAGGAAGCCGACAGACGACGGAGTGGGAAGGAAATTAATGGATTTTTAGAATTTTTACAACCGTTGATGCCGAAAATACAAGATCCGATGGACAGGAATTTTTTAAGCCTACGTGGCAAGACACGTGGCATAGCTAGAATTGCAGGAAATCGGGCAGCTCGGGTTAGGCAACCCTGGAAACTAGCACAAGGGCAGGGTTGAGGCAAAGGAAAGATTTATAAAATATTAATGTACAATCCAAAATGAAATCGCTCCAAGATCATTAAGCTGTGGGGCTGCATCCAAGGCTGCATCAACTATGTTTGTTGGAATGTTTGCACTAGTGTTCGACCCATTCTGCATGCAGCAATTCTACAACAATTTAAATTAGCACAATGATTAGTTAGAGATGGATGAAGGGGAGGCATAACTTACTTCATTTGTTCTGTAGTCAAGTCCTCTTGGACAAACAGTTTTCCAGTTTCTCCGCTCTTGCAAATGTTCATACACGCTCGGATTGCTTGGGATAGCTGAAGGAAACTGGAAGTCAGAAACCATCGGACATGACTTATCTTCCATTGCCATTATTATTTGAACAGGTATTTTCAACTTACATTCATATTCCTGAACCTGAGGACCATCATCTGCATGCAAATTCCAAACAGCCTTCTCTAGTGCATCGTACACTCCTTGCAACATAATGTAAATGTTATAATTCTTCCACCAAACCTAGGTTCTTGCCTAACTTGTTCCAATGTATAATTGTCAATGCTAGTTTCTTTGTGGGCAAACCTACTCTTACAAAATAAGGGCAAAACCATAGTGCTTAGGCAACTTTTTTTTTTTTTTTTGAACAGTTGAAACAAAGTGTGGTGCCATCTAGAAAGTTATGTAAACTCGTACCATAATATGGAATCGGACCCAAGTTTGGGGTTTCTTTGTGTTTTTTGTATTTATCTTGTTTACTTTCCTATAAAAGTTCCATTATAGCGACAATGTGTTATTATGGTGTTATGTTGAAATATTTTTTACTTGGTTAAAATACCAAAAGACAATATGATATGCCTTCCATTCCTTATGTGTAGATCACTAAATAAACAAGTTGATAAAGTATCTCAAATGACTTTCAATTGAGAAGGACATGAGAAATGTAGGGGAGACAATCATCTTTGGCGGAAGCACCGCCAGATTATCACGTAATTACGCAATGATATTAACAGCAATGTATCCAATCGAGAAGCAACGAGTCAATAGTGAATATTGGCTCACAATCTTATAGACACTACAATATCAAATGTTGATCTTGCATTTGATTTTACCACAAAGAACTCATAGACTGCATAAGATGTGGCATGCCAAACAATGCTATACTTGCCAAAAAATATAGTTTGCTTATGGGAAGGCGAGATATGATCATGTGCACGAGCGTGAAGCCTATTTTGAAGATGAAGAATCTTTGCAAAATATAACTAGACATGTCATGTATACACAGCATATGTCTCTGACGGAACATTGCTTCATATAAAATTTGTTGAATCATGGTTTATATTTGTTCTCCGCAGGGAATAATAAAGCACACAATGCTCTCAATACATCGTTGCCTCCGCATATTGCATTGTAAGCATCATTCTTGGCACTAGAGGCCATGCCTAACCCATAAACATTGTTGTAGAAAATTCCTACATCAAAAATAGACATCATCTTTGTTTCTTAAAAATGGAGTCAAAAGGCGTAACATAAAAGCGAGGCCGGCAATTTCATATCTTACTTTAATGCTATTCAACATTGACAAAAAAGGGATTACATTACGAAACCTCAAAGTTGTGGGTTATGGTACCTATAGGAATAAAGTGAGAAAGCAATATATCAATTTGAACCTACCTCGTGGGTAGCGACAAGGGCAAATACAATCAAAATGAAATCGCTCCAAGATAATTAAAATTTTGTGGGCTGCATCCAAGGTGCATCAACTATGTTTGTTGGAATGTTTGCACTAGTGTTCGACCCATTCTGCATCAAACAATTCTACAACAATTTAAATTAGCACAATGATTAGTTAGAGATGGATGAAGGGAGGCATAACTTACTTCATTTGTTACGTAGTCAAGTCCTCTTGGACAAAAATAGTTTTCAGTTTCTCCGCTCTTGCAAATGTTCATAGTAACACGCTTTCGGATTGCTTGGGATAGGCTGAAGGAAACTGGAAGTCGAAACTCATCGGACATGACTTATCTTCCATTGCCATTATTATTTGAGCAGGTATTTTCAACTTACATTCATATTCTGAACCCGGGAGGAACATCATCTGCATGCAAATTCCAAGCAATGAGTTTTTGAAATTTCTTCTCTAGTGCATCGTACACTCCTTGCAACATAATGTAAATGTTATAATTCTTCCACCAAACCTAGGTTCTTACCTAACTTGTTCCAACCGCAAAAGTTTGAACGGATCATTGGAAACAGTTGAATCGCCATAATAGCTCGAGCACCACCGCAATTTTTATAGATTGGTGAAACAAGCGGAGAAACAAAAATATTATGAACTTTAGACTAACCTTGATATCTTGGCTCTAGCTTCCTCTAGCTCGGATGCAATCCCACACTTACGATAAGCGAGAGGTCTCGGGGAAAATATAATGGAAAAGGGATGACAAATATAAAAAAGGGAAGACCATCTACGCCATAGACATCGTAGTTTTCTTCTGATTTTGTTTTTGAAGTAAACATGAAAAGAAGATTAAGCGGCTACAACATTCTCAAAGCGAAGGATTTATGCGCCATATAAATTTGGAGCACCTCTCCATACCCGAACTTATGTTGCTCAAAAGGATTTTGTCCTCTAGTTATAACTAGTGCATGTACCTCAAAGGCGATTAAAGCGAGCTCAAGAGCTATGCCACCGCCATAGCAAGAAAGAGAAACACGGCCACCGCCATAGCAAGAAAGAGAAACACGGCCGTCGCCATAGCGAGAATGGCCAGCTGCGGGGAGGCGGATCGCCATAGCCGAGGGTCGCGAAGGCGCGGCCCAGAGAATTTTTAGAGTTTTCTAATTTCCCTGGCCGTAGGATTCGAAATTAGAGAATCGGACGGCTCAAATTGATTTTGGGTGACGTGGCATGACACGTGGCATAGCTAGAATAATAAAGCACACAATGCTCTCAATACATCGCTGCCTCCGCACATTGCATTGTAACTGGCATCATTGCGGCACTAGAGGCCCCATAAACATTGTTGTAGAAAATTCCTACATCAAAAAATAGACATCATGCTGTTTCTTAAAAAGGAACTGGCAATTTCATATCTTACTTTAATGCTATTCGGATTATGTTACCAGAAACCTCAAAGTTGTAAGTTATGGTACCTATAGGAATAAAGTGAGAAAGCAATATATCAATTTTAACCTACCTCGCGTGGTAGCAGCAAGGGCAAATACAATCCAAAATGAAATCGCTCCAAGATAATTAAGCTGTGGGGTTGCATCCAAGGCTGCATCAACTATGTTTGTTGGAATGTTTGCACTAGTGTTCGACCCATTCTGCATGCAGCAATTCTACAACAATTTAAATTAGCACAATGAATATGTAGCAAAATAACAGGGGGTTCCAGGGGGATATGATATCGATGTAATCCCTGAAACCATAGACCTAAGACCATATCCATAAAACAATTCAATGGGTTATTATAAAAAAAACATAGATTTAAGATAAAAAATAGTCACGTTAGCTCACTGGTTAGATTGGTTAAGGTAGTCTTATTAGGGCATTGAGTTATTTTGGTAGAGGTTCAAACTCCCGTATTTCATATTCTAAAACCTTAAGCGAAGCCGTATAGAGGCTCGATATACTATCAAAACCTTAGGCAAACTCGTATTTGACATCTCAAAATCATAAAGCCCCCAATCATAAATGAGCATAATCGAAGCGAGAGGTGCCCGGAGGCTCCAACATACACCGATCGGCCGTGGGATTGGACGAATCGGCGGTGTGGTAGTCGAGGTGCACCTCGTTTAGAATATGTAACAAAATAACGAGGGGTTCGGGGGGATATGATATCGATGTAATCCACGAAACCATAGACCTAAGACCATATCCATAAAACAATTCAATGGGTTATTATAAAAAAACATAGATTTAAGATAAAAAAATAGTCACGTTAGCTCACTGGTTAGATTGGTTAAGGTAGTCTTATTAGGGCATTGAGTTATTTTGGTAGAGGTTCAAACTCCCGTATTTCATATTCTAAAACCTTAAGCGAAGCCGTATAGAGGCTCGATATACTATCAAAACCTTAGGCAAACTCGTATTTGACATCTCAAAATCATAGGCGCCCCCGATATGATATCGATGTAATCCCTGAAACCATAGACCTAAGACCATATCCATAAAACAATTCAATGGGTTATTATAAAAAAACATAGATTTAAGATAAAAAAATAGTCACGTTAGCTCACTGGTTAGATTGGTTAAGGTAGTCTTATTAGGGCATTGAGTTATTTTGGTAGAGGTTCAAACTCCCGTATTTCATATTCTAAAACCTTAAGCGAAGCCGTATAGAGGCTCGATATACTATCAAAACCTTAGGCAAACTCGTATTTGACATCTCAAAATCATAGGCGCCCCCAATCATAAATGAGCATAATCGAAACGAGAGGTGCCCAGAGGCTCCAACATACTCTCCCGGCAGCCGTGGGATTGGCCAGATCGGCAATTTGGTGGTAGTCGGGGTGCACCTCGTTTAGAATATAAAGGGGAGGCATAACTTACTTCATTTGTTCTGTAGTCAAGTCCTCTTGGACAAACAGTTTTCCAGTTTCTCCGCTCTTGCAAATGTTCATAGTAACACGCTCGGATTGCTTGGGATAGCTGAAGGAAACTGGAAGTCAGAAACCATCGGACATGACTTATCTTCCATTGCCATTATTATTTGAACAGGTATTTTCAACTTACATTCATATTCCTGAACCAGAGGAACATCATCTGCATGCAAATTCCAAGCAGCGAGTTTTTGAAATTTCTTCTCTAGTGCATCGTTACCTCCTTGCAACATAATGTAAATGTTATAATTCTTCCACCAAACCTAGGTTCTTACCTAACTTGTTCCAAGCTGCAAAAGTTTGAACAGGATCATTGGAAACAGTTGAATCGCCATAATAGCTCGAGCACCACCGCAATTTTTATAGATTGGTGAAACAAGCGAGAGAAACAAAATATTATGAACTTTAGATTAACCTTGATATCTTGGCTCTAGCTTCCTCTAGCTCGGATGCAATCCCTGCCGATAAACGAGAGGTCTCAGGGAAAATATAATGGAAAAGGGATGACAAATATAAAAGGGGTAAGAACATCTCTGCCATAGACATCGTAGTTTTCTTACAGACCTGTTTTTTGAAGTAAACATGAAAAGAAGATTCCGGCAGCTACAACATTCTCAAAGCGAAAGGATTTGTCTGCCATAGCTAGAGCACCGCTCTCCATACCCGAACTTATGTTGCTCAAAAGGATGTTGTCCTCTAGTTATAACTAGTGCATGTATCTCAAGGCAGTGCCAAGCAGAGCTCAAGAGCTATGCCACCGCCATAGGAAGAAAGAGAAACACGGCCACCGCCATAGCAAGAAAGAGAAACACGGTCGTCGCCATAGCGAGAATGACGATCTGCAGGAGCCGGATCTGCCATAGCCGGGTTGCGAAAGGCACGGCAGAGAATTTTTAGAGTTTTCTAATTTCCCTGGCCATAGGATTCGAAATTAGAGAATCGGACGGCTCAAATTGATTTTGGGTGACGTGGCACGACACGTGGCATAGCTAGAATTGCAGGAAAGTGTGCAAGGGGGTTAGGCAACCCTGCTAAACACCCGTTTGAAATATCGAAGAGGTAAAATGAACTAAAATGATTGTGACGTGGCATGCCAAGGCGTAGATGGGACGCATCTCCTGGATAGCATGGCGCGTTTGGAGGAGGCGCCGATGGATCCGAAAATGCGTTGGAGACCTCAGCCTTCTCGATTCTACAAACTCCACGACCATGTCCTGCCAGATCCTCCCTCCTGCGTACTTCCAATTCCCTCTCCAAACCCTAAACCCTTTTTTCTTTTTTCAGTTTTCCATTTTCCTTCTGTAAGAAGTAATGCCTATGGCAGGGAATCTGTGCCATATGCACATTCATTTGTTCCCCATTCAACTATTCCATCTTCCTTAAACTACACTGCTGCTCCATTTGGACTTTAAAATACATCTATCTGAGATCCCCCTGCCTCATCACAACCCATACTCAATTTATCGTCATGGCAGGCAAAGAAGGCCCATGATGAGGTCATCCTTTCGTTGATGCCCGATCCCACTGGGCTCAGACAAGCAAAATGGAACCCCAGTACTCATTCCCACTTCTTTCCAAAATTTTCTCGCCAGGCTTCGCATTTTAAGTTGGATAATGTGTGCACTCTGCCTCAATTTGTTGGCAACCCCCAAGTGAGGCTTCGCATGTGTTGGATATTTCCAAGAATTACTCGTGATCCTGCAATACTATTTGACACTTCACATCCCAGGGTAATCTATTGGAAGCATGCATAACATAGAGATTGGCTCATTGACATTACTTTTGTTTTGCTTTCATATAATAGTTTTCCATATCAAAGGAGGACATGTGGGGTGCCTGGCAATTCAGCACCAAATTGCCCTCTCCTAGACAACAAAACATTGCTATACAAAAAAGGTAAGTTAATCTGCTTTAATTTCTTGATACGAAGTTGATGCTTATGTTTTAAACATGTACATAACAGTATCAAAGAGAACCAAAACCACTCATCCAAATACTTTGGAGCACACAGCGAGTCAATTACAAAAATTCGAGACGCATTTAAACGAGGGGAGAATCCTTTCAAGAAGGCTCCAGAACCGCCTCCACGAATTGAGTAAGTCAATTTCTCCCCTTCTCATTTTTATGGATTATGTAGTTTATACTTACACTAGTGTGAATTTAAATTCATCCAGCCATTTTAAAAAGACACGTAAGGATGTCGAAGATGTATTGAAGCTAGACATCTAAAGCAACGAGATGCAATAAACATACCAGGAGTATTGTTATGTGCATCTTGTATTGCAGTGCCCAAATGTTTGTATATTGAAGAACTTGCAGATTATTATACCTTTAGTATAATATGCAAGAAAGTTTTGTATCCCTAATGCAGACCAATTTGTGTTCAACTTCTAAACACTTACAACAACAAGAGAGTACAGCTTTTTAAGAGAGTACAAGATCTTTTTGAATGGGAAAGTTTATAATCTTCACAATTACAGGTAAGGATACACATTGATGTGGCAAGAGATAGAAGGAAATTGCTAATTTTGATTAGAGTGGCTCGTGACATCTTAACTTGCATTTAGCAATATTGTATCTCCTAGTTTTGCCTTTCTCAGCACTTACAACTTCTAAACACTTACAACAAGAGAGTACAGCTTTTTAAGAGAGTACAAGATCTTTTTGAATGGGAAAGTTTATAATCTTCACAATTACAGGTAAGGATAATCTTTTTGCCACATTGAAAGATTAGATATAGATCACAAAGGATTGTTCGTTATAGCCTAGTTGTGGCTTCCTTAATTACCACAGGCAGAAGTGTGTGGTCAGGTTCTCCATGACATGGAGGTAGGATCTATCCAATCACTGGAAACTCTGCTGATGGAACACCAGAGTACTGAATGTCTTCATTTGTGTCGTAAGTTTTCCACCATTTACAAGGGCATAACCTCCAATTCTTATTGGCCATCATCCTAATCTAGATTCGTAGTGGGATGTTGAATTCATTTGATAAAGAAAATTCACTTCTGTCACTCAATCCTTTTACACAAAAATTTCATCTTTCAATATTAATAGTAGTCCCCACAAGAACAAACCCCATCGCAGAAATAATGAAGGCGGTATGTATCTCTTATTACAATTTCCCGTCTTTCAATTTTTGAAATAATCTTGGTAGCATTATGGCAGTCAGAACATACACGAAGATTCTTTGTTGCTCGAATGGTCGTATTTTGTGGCGTACTCAGTAGTCCAAAAGCTATGGCTAGCTTTTCACAATGACCACATAGAGCATCTTCTTTATCCTTTTCTTCCATTTGGTTTAAACTCAGGTTAGACTGAGGCATGTAACCTTCTTGTTTCATCCGAAGCGTTAACTCCCTTAGCATGGCATAAATCTCATTGCTTTGTGGATGGTTTGTACCTCCAACAACAAACTCATGCACTTTACTGTTAACTTCAATCCACGCTTTTGCTGGCTTCTTCCATGCGCATGCAGCTTTTCTCAACTCTTCTATTTCTCTGGCATCCTCCCACATATGAGCATCATTATATATGTTTGACATGTAAACAAATGCAGCAGCATTCTGGGGTTCTGAATGAATAATCATATCAAAACATTGCCTACCCAGCTGCACTTCACCATATGTCCTGCAAGCAGTAAGCAAAGACATCCACCCAACAACATTGGATTCCATATCTCGAAGTAATGCTTCTGCCTTATCCAACCATCCAGCACGGCCATACAGATCAACCAAGCAGTTATAATGGTTGACACTGGGTATCATACCATGATCCTCTATCATACATTTGATGTACTGATGGCCTTTTTCTACTGCGCCTGCATGACTGCATGCCGCAAGAATGCTGGTAAATGTCACTTCATCTGCCTTGATGCCTTTCTGCAGCATTCTTTCAAAGCATTGTGCAGCAAGTTCTATACTACCAGACTGTGCATATCCTGCAATCATTGCACTATATGAAACCACGGTCTGATTTGGTAGTCTATCAAAAATTTCACCTGCTTCATCAAGGCTTCCAGACTTGGCATACATGTCGACAAGTGCACTCCCAACAAGAGCATCCATCTCAAACCCACCCTTGATAATTTGATTATGAACTAATCTGCCCTGATCTACTGCTCCTATGCTAGTACATGCCTTCAGAACACTTAAAAATGTGACTTTATCAGGCACTAAACCTTCATGTTGCATTCTAAAGAACAGGTCTAAGGCAGGCAAGCCATGCCCATATTGGGCATACGCTGCAATCATCACATCCCAAGACACAACATCTGCATGATGTAAATTATCAAAACATTGTCGTGCCTCAAAGAGGCTGCCACATTTAGCATACATGTCAACAAGAGTATTTCCAAGAACAGTATTCCATTCTTGTTCCATTTTTATGATAAGATCGTGAATCAATCGGCCCTGTTCAATGGCGCCAGTAGAACCGCATGCTTTCAAAATACTCAACAGTGTGACACTCTCCACTACCTTACCTTCATCTTGCATCCTTTGGAAGAGCTTCAAAGCAGAATAAAACTGTCTATGTTGGGTGTACGCTCCAATCATTGCACCCCAAGAAATATTATCTGGACTTTGCAATTTGTCAAATATTCTTTCCCCGTCATCTAATTTTCCGCACTTGCTGTACATATCAATAAGTGCATTTGCAATTACTATATCCCACTGTAGTCCTACTTCAATGATCTGTTCATGTATCAACCTGCCCTCCTCAATGGCACCCATGCTGGCACACGCTCTCAAGGCGCTCAAAAATGCAGCTATTCCTGGTGTTAAGCCATCCTGTTGCATTTGCTGGAAAAAGTATATAGCAGAAAGCCCCTGTCCATGTAATGCATATCCTGCAATCATTGCACTCCATGTAACCACATCTCTATTGAGCAAGTTTTTAAACACGTTAAATGCTTCATCTAAACCCCCACATTTAGCATACATATCTACAAGAATATTCCCAAGAACAGTATCCCATCCTAGTCTATTTTTTATAATCTGTTCATGAATGAGCCTACCCTCTGGAAGGGTTTCTGTCTTTGAGCAAGCTGAAAGAAGAGCACTGTACACGTACCTATCACTCTTCACGCTGGACTGTTCCATTGTATGGTACAACTCAAGGGCTCTCCTGCCTTCACCTAGCTTAGAATTTGCCGATATAACTGCACTCCATGTGAACACAGTAGGCTTCACAACTTTATTGAATGCCCGATTTGCTTCAAACAAACTCCCCCAACCTGTATAGAGGCGTATCAGATGGTTGCCCAAGAAAGCAATCGAGTCCAGCCCAGTAGATCTTACAAGGAACTGAACCCTTCTGGCCGCAGTCAAGTCCCTCCATTTAGCGCATTCATATAGAAGGCAATACGCAGCATTCAAGGATATGAGAATCCCTTTCTTCTGCATAATTTCAGCAGTCTGAAGCGCCTGAAGAAGAGCCCCATCGTGGCACGATTTAGACAGGTCCTCAAGAGCTCGTAGGGGACCTGTCATCCAAGACGTAGAACATGGCAAAGAATGCGATCAATCTGAGAGCTTAAACTCAAAAATGCGGATTACATTAGAACGGTGCCACTCGATCCGGAGATGAAGACGACATTGTATTAGAAGCTCCGACCCCAACAGAATAACAGACATGGTTATTAACGGATCTGCCATAGCTGCTTCATACAAAAGCCCTAATTATCGAAACGTGGCATTCTTTTATTCAAGTTTCCTGATTAAAAAAAAAGGGACATTCCCAAGCTTAATATGTCATTCATTAAGTTAAACAAAGGAGAAAGTTCTAAAAATTCAAACCCGTGTAATAGGGGAGGTGACACTACAAGTTACAACACCCGTGTCGAAAGCCATCGTGGCCACTCTTAACCGACCTGGATCGAGCACTCCTTTTGATCCTGAAAGACCTTTCGATCATGTTTCAGAAAGCTCATCTAAATCTTCAAATTTTAGCCCATCCACTGCAAGCAAACTTGATTTGGCGGGCAGATCAGTCACACTTGATCTTATAATTCCATGCAGGGAGCTTTTAGGTGGAACTTTGCTGTTGGGCAATCACTATGGCGCTTACACAATCGACCCCGATCCAATTCGAGCCCCTGCAATTCCCAAGAGGGTTAAGGCAAAATGTCAAAGAAAGAGGACATATTATATTATTGAATAAAACTTAAGCCGTGACTCCTCCATTGAAGAGAGGCCAATGGACAGAATAGCAGATGCTGGACATGCTGGAAGAGGTTATTGAATAGGGTATTTTGATTAGAGAGGCTTCTAGGAGGTCTAACATATCTGAGTCAACAATAAGGCAGTATGATAGGATCAATCATAAGTAGAAGAAGTGTTTGCATGTGCTAAGCTTTGAGTAAGAAGAGGAACTTCTTGTTTGGGCTTTAAACGGGGCAGCCTCGAGCATAAGGGTAACTCTTAGTGCAGTAATGGTGAAAGAGGCAGTCTAGATGCCCAATAATGGTGAACCATACTCAGTGCTTTGCCATGTAACAAAAAGTAAAAACTATTCAATCAAAGCCACCCCGGGGTCTCCTTGAGGAGTGCACAAAGACTAGAAAGAGCTGGCATGAACTAGCACAACCTGGACCTAGGCTTTAAACAAATGAATTCCAATTCCCACAATCCAAGGTATGGAATGTTGATGCAATTGGCATGCAAACGGACAAAGTTTGGGGTTTAAAGATCGTCGCACAAAAAGGTGCGCGACATTTTAGTGAGGTTGCCATGAACGTCAAGGAGTGGGTAACAATCTTGGTTTGTGTGAATGTAGAGGGAATTAGGCTGCCAAACTTGTATATTTTCAAGGGCAGGGGATGAAGGCAGATTACATTAGTAGATGTGACAGAGGCTTGCTCAAGCAGTGCAGCCAAATGCATGGATGACCAAACGACTTTTCAAGTCATAGCTGACTCTTTTATAAACAAGGGCACCTGAAGGTGTCTCTCCAGAAAGGTCACATCTGATTTTCGTGAATAGCCATAGTTGCCATATTGATCTTCAGGTAATCCTATCTGCCAAAGAGTAAGGCATCCACTTTGCACTATTTCCAGCTCATACCTCTCATAGACTGCAACCTATATATGTTGCATGATTTGGCCCTTGCAAGGTTGTCTTTAAAAGGTTGAGGGCAAAGTACGTGGTCATGATGGGCAGGCAAGAACCTAAAAAGAAGAAATTGTCAAAATAATTTCCATGCAATTGAAGCCTAACTTAAAAAAAAAAATAGAAGGGCTGGATTTAAAGCCGCTGGAATTTATCCCTTTGATAGCACAAAGATCACTGCCTCTTAAACTGGAAGGCCATTTAATCAGATGTAGTGCAAGGGAATGGCCATGTGTTGCTGTTTAGATATAATTAAGATCTAAAAATGAGGATGAGGACGAGGATTTTGGCTCAGGCTCAAGCTAGGAACATCGAGACAAGGTATCATTATCAAGTGTTCCTTGGAAAGATCCTGGATGTTACTTGATCACGACATCAATGCGTGATAACATTTGAGTATTCGATGGTTGAGCACTCGAACAGACTAAAATTATTTTAGATTTCTATGATCAATTTAGACTGTAACATTATGAGGGGATCCTTCAAGGAAAGGGCTCGACTCTTGAAATAATCAATCATCGCCAAAAGTTCTTTGTCGTGATTTACCTACATCTATTTCTTCTAAGGTATCTACAACAATATAGAGAGATGCCTAAGAGATTATTTGTGTTGTGGCATTGTTACGCACTAGCATCTCTAGTGATAACCAACACACCAAAAGGGCAGATCCTTCAAGGAAATTGTTATTCAATGGGCCCCAACCTTTCCAGGCTTTATCCCATACCCCATAGACCATATCAATTTCTCCCCCTCCTCGAGATGCTTGCCCTCAAGCATGTGGAAGACACCAATGTTGCCATGAGGAATTGGACCTTGGCTCTGATACCAAATGTTATGTACTAGCACCTCTAGTGATAACCAACACACCAAAAGGGCGGATCCTTCAAGGATATCGTTATCCAATGGGCCCCAACCTTTCCAGGTTTTATCCCATACCCCATAGACATATCAGATATGCATTTTGTGATATGGCAGGAGATCATTGATGCCAAAAAGGAAGGTGGTCTGGAGTTTAACCCCTTGTCAGGCTTTAGATTAGATGCCAAATATGTTTGGAAGGCAATCAATGGGTGGCACTCTCTAGCTATGCAATTCATAAGATATTGGTTAAACATCACTAAGCCCTCGGGTATGAAAAAATATACCCATCATCTCTTAGACTCAGCCTGATCCACATTAAAGTGTGCTACCAATACCTCTTCCTTGATGAGAAGGATTTTCGAAGCTTGGATGGATATAGCTGAAATGTTTGATCACAAGTCTCTTTGTGTCCAATCTATGCCAAGGAGAAAATGATTATTGCTGTGCCATAAAAAACACCCACACACTTGGAGTGGAAAGTTGATGGGATTACCCAGCTTCAGCATCTTTAGGATGAAAATAGATGGAAGGATTGGAAGAAATATCCTATATAGTCAATGGCAAAGGAACTGATAAGAAAATACATGACATTGTTAGAATGTTCTCCAGAACTAAGATGAGTGTATTAATTCAAAGAACTTCATATTGGAAATTTAAGAATTTTGGATATAAGGTTGCCTTGGGTTATAGTGTGATTGCCCCTAGTAAAACTATGCGCAGACTAACAAGTGGCAAATTTCCAAGAAACTTTTCAATAAGAAGTGTTCGCATCAAGCCGTCTCTGCAAATGAAGTGCTGTTTAGGAATTTTTTAAATAACGAATCTCCAAAATGCAAGTTTAGTGGACATACAACCCTACCATCAGAGAGTTTTGGAGGCTGAATAGTTATTTGATGGAGAGACTACAATATTAGAAAATTGGGCAACTTCATAGACCTGCTTAGGGGATCAAATAGATTCTTGAACAATATTTTACAAACTGCCTATTGGGTCATATGGAAGCACATAAATTGGGTTAATTATTCCGATAAATGAGTTGATATTACATGGATAAAAGTCTCTTTTTAAATTGCACCGTCTAAGATTGTTATGGCACATAGAAATAAGTTTCAAGAAAAATCTGATAGTTGGTCTGCAATAGGGAAATTTGAGTGTTTTCAATATTTTTGTTTGCAATGATAAGCTCCTTACTATTGACTATGTTGTGGATTTTAAAAATGATGATGGCATTCACAACTAGAACGAGCTGTAAACTAGAATATGGGGATATCGGGGCATATGCAGTAGCTAGTGAAATCTTCATGAATGAGCATGTATGGCTGCTTACCCCAAACATTCCTCTAGACCTATTGAAAATAAAGTCTTCAATGTTGAATGGTACTAGGCCTTTACGCTAGACAAATTCATGTTTTCATATGATTGGTTATCCACAGATGGCCAATTCCTACACTTTAGGACATGTTTTATCACCATAACATGATGTCTATTCTTCTTCGCTAACGCGCAATAATAAAGGTATTTTCTTGCAGACATTTTGGTACAAACAGTGATGTTGGTGACAAGTACAGTTGGACAATTTGTGTCTCATAAGAACTATCCCTTTTCAAAAAGCAGGATGGTTAATTATACAGTACGACACACCGCGGCACCCAAGTTTTTAGTATACGTACTTCATAAAATATATGTTAAATGTTCAAGGTAGTACTGAGAATTGTTACAGTTTATATTGTTACTATATCAGATATAAGGGTGGTTACCCTTTAAAGTCTTCCTATTGTATGATGTCCTTTTTATATGATTAATATAAAGAACTCTTTCTTTATAGAAGTAGACTATCAAATTCGAGCACTATTTGCAAGTCATGTGAGCAAATGAGACATTCCTCTCCATCCATCAGCTGGCATTCTTAGGAGAGTTTCCAAATCATATAATAAATGATGAAATGCTGGAAAAAAAAGTGTGGAAAGAGGCACATTTTTTCCTGGTGCACAAATCCCGAAACAAATAAAGAAGGTATTGTCACACTATAAGTTGGCCTCATTAGAACAAAAGCTAGGTTGGTTACTTGGATGATAAAAGCACAACATGGACATGTTGTACAAAGAGTAAGGAAGTTAGGAAGGAAGGAAGGAAGAAAGGTTCTTTTATCGTCCGTGGAGGCTAATCGGCCTATGAGACAATAATTACACGGGTGCAGCAAGCTCGTTGCTACCCGGATTAAAAAACCCCCCCTTAGGAGGGAAAAACCGTCGCAGCAACAAACCTGCTGGCAGCTGTACAAATATACATATATACACATGAATTCCCGGCACCTCAGGTAGGCGCCCGGGGGTAGAGGTGAGTCCGCAGATACAAAACCTCATGGAGGTAGGAGCCAAGGGATCGAACTGATGGCGTACTGAGTAGCTCGTGCAGGGGCAGACCAGGTCGCACCAAGAGAATGTAGCGAGCCCGAAGCTGATAGGCTGGACAGCTCTGGAAGGCATGGCTTTCATCCTCAATGACCCTCAGCGGGCAACACTGACAAAGCCTGTCCTGGCGCGGCTCTCCAACCCACCGACCCATCTCAAGTCGAAGATGGTGGGCCCCTGTTCGAATGGACGCGATAATCCTGCGCTTCTTCATGGGCAACTGAGAACCCAGGTAGAGCTGTGGGCCCCGAACCAGGGTGGGGTTTATGTGCTGTTTGTAGTATGCCACCTTTACATGTTCCAGAGCATGGTGGTCCCAGAGCTTCCCCAGGAAACAATAGTCCAAGTACCCCCTCAGCCTATCCCGCCGTCACGTATTGTGCACTGGGCGCACCTATGTGCATCTACGTTTGATCGCCCCGCCCACCATCGGGCTCTCTTGTCCTTCCAACAAGCCACGAGTCGTTCGCGGGCTCATCGCCACGCCAGGCGTAAGCCAAGTCGCGGGGCCGAAAGTGTAAGCCCATGTTGGCCACCTTCTGGAAATAGACAATGTGCCTATCGAGGGCCGCATGCTACAAGGGCATGAATCCTGTCTCCTGCAACAAGATCTGATATGGAACTGAGGGCTTGACGCCAAGTGCCCGCGTCAAAAATGCCTTCTGGACCTGCTCTAAGTCGTTCCAAGTCGCCAAAGACACACTGGGCCCCACACCTCGACCCCATACAAAAGAACTGGCTCGACCAGTGCCCGGAACAAATGTGACTGGTGGCCCCAGTCATACAGCTCTGCCCTGGGGTGTAAATTTGATAGTGGTACCCCAAAATGCGCGAAAGCACCAAGCACCTAAAGCACCTAAATTCGAGCAGTGACAGTTTTTTTTTCAGAGGACATCATTTGCCTCGTTTCCCGCGCGCCCTTTCTTTATTCAGCCCCAATCTCGAATCCCCTGTTTTCGAATCCTCTTCCTAGATCACCAATTCCGTCACACAATCATTTGATCCGTTCAATTTACAATGGCCGAAGCGGTGACCGAGCAAGATTTCATAGACATTCATGGACTTTCTGGTGAAGGATTGCAACCTGCTTTGAAAGTAAAATGGTTGGAAGAGAATGCAACAGATGCACAATGGGCCTCGGTTTGGCAAGAAGGCCCAAGCAATAAGATGAAAGTTTCTATGATCCAGCCTCGGTTCCGAGAAAAATTGGACAGATTGTTGAAAAAATTATATCAAAAGGAAGCTATGCCAAACAATGAAGTGAGAAAGCAGGTGGCTTATGCTTTTGCATGGGAAAATTGTGATACTGCCATTTCAAACCCTGCAAAGCACAAGATCAATTGGGCCTCTTTTGAAGCTCAAGTTATGAAGTATAGAAATTGCAGGTCTAGGAAAAAGGATGTCCATGTTGCCACTTCTAGCAAAGTTACTTGCTTAGAAAGTTCAAAATTAGACCACTCTGCTTTAAAAGAGAACTTTGAATTGATTAAGGAGGCTGTAAATAAGCTTGAGAATGAAAGGGCAAGCATGTTAGAAGAGGTGCATGCAATTGAGGTTAGTTTAGCTGCAGAGGCTAAGTCTAATGAAAAATTCAGTGTGGAACTTGAAGAGAGCATGAAGAAAGTTGAGGATTTGAAGACCTCAATATCTGAGTTGCAGGAGGATTCTGATATGAGGAAGGAATTGGAGATGACACTACAAAAGGAGACATATTACTGTAACCGAGTTAAAAACCTTTTCAAGTCTCCAGATACAGAAGGAAGCAGCTCGAGGAAGAATACCTTGGAAGTGGAGATCAAAGAGAAAGAGGCCAGAATTTCAGAACTCAGAGCTAATCTTTCTAATCTTACAGAACTGAAGAATATAAGTTGTAATCCATTCTGCATCAACACTATCAGCAGAACACTACCAGGAATCTGCAACTTTGGTGCTTGCTGTGCTTGTGGCCTACTTTTTCATGATAGGTACAAATTGTCTTTGATTTTGAGTTGTGATCATGAGTACCATGTGGCTTGTGCAGCCTTGTTGAAGGAAGGTAAATGCAAGGTATGTGAGGGTGTAATTCATCCAGATTTATTTCTTGAGCTTGGCATGCATGTGACAAAGTGAAAGGAAATAAAATAGTAGATATGCCTACAGTAGATATACCTACAAATCAGCATGATTCACTTGTTAGGTCCTCTTCTGCTACTGAAGACTATGTTCCACCTTCTGGAATTGAAAAAGTGCTGAAAGATGCATTGTGTAGTCCTAAAAAGCAGTTAAGGCAAAGAGCAGCTAGAAAAGCATCCACTGAAGGATATGCAAGTGAGCAGGATGAAACTGTTGTTGAACAGGATGATGCAGGATGTAGTAAGGATGTACAAAGTACCCCTTCAAGAGAGAAGAAAGCAGCCAACAAAAGGAAAAGGAAAGATGGAGAGGTTGCAACAAAGAAGGGCAAAAACATTAAAAAGGCAAAGAACACAGGTCAAGAAGGCAGGAAGTACAATTTTAGAAGGAGGGCATTGGCAAAGGATATGGAATCTGTAAAGGAAGTTGAAGTTGAATCTGAAAAGGATGAAACAAGACCAGAAAATGAAGAACTAGAAAAGGAAGAAACAGAAAAGGAAGGACCAGAAAAGGAAGACACAGGTACCAAAATGAATGCAATTATGGAGGTCTTAAGAGGCAATTCAAATGTGTCTATAAAATCTTTGATTTAATTTAACTATAAATGTTTGAATGTTCAGGTACAACTGTATTTCAAGACCAAAATGTTGAACAAATGGTTGATCAAAATGTTGACCAAAATGTTGACAGGTTATTATTATTTTAGTATTTTAAATTTATGTTTGTGTTTGAGTTGGTGTTTACTTTATATTTGTTGAATGATAGGTGTACAGCAAAGTCCTCTTTGAAGAGGAAACTTCTTATTTTAGATGTGAATGGTGTTCTAGTAAGGACATACAGTAGGAACAATCCTGTACGTGTGGACAACAGATTGTGGATTTCAAAAACAAGCAAGAAATTGGTTGTTTTAAGGCCTCATGCACGGGAATTTCTGCAAGCAGCAATGGTACATTTTGACATAGCAATTTGGTCATCCATGAACAAGGTTAATGTAAATGAAGTTGTGGATGTCATAGCACCAGTTATTAGACATGACTTTGTATTTATTTGGGATCAGACCCATTGCTTAGAGATGCCTTTCAAGTGGCCCATCCGATCTGAAAAACCATTGTACTTAAAACCTTTATCTGCAGTTTTTAGTGAATACCCACAATATGAGGGCAATTGCATATTGTTGGATGATAGTATTCATAAAACATTTGCCTCTCCACCTTTCACATCTCTTTTGATTCCAGGCGTTAATTTGGATGCAGATGATTATGTATTGGACCAATTCCCGCCAGTGCTTAAGGATGTGGCAATGGTTGATGATTTCTCTAACATTCTAAAGGAGCATTGTAGGCCAGATCAGTACACAGAGGATGCTCTCAGAATTCTAGAAACAATGTCAGAGTTTGAATTGGGAAAGGAAACCACTGAAATGGTAAAACAATATTGCAAAGGTCAGCTACAATGGTTAAGGGAGACCTTTCATACACAGAGATAGAATGCAGAAGTTGATTCAGGATTAACAAATGTTAAGTTGATTCAGGTTAAGTTGATACAGACCAGATTCATGCAGGTTACAGGTTATATATTGAAATAGTGAAGACTTATATATAACTCGGGTAGACATGCCACAATTTTGTACATGTTATACAGGCAGATATGCCACAATTTTGATGTAATACAGGAACATAAATACATGATTTTCAGGTTACAATTGCATCGATGTTTTTTGTGTGAGTGCTTTTGCTTTAATAGTCAAACTATGAATAGTAATTGAGTCAATACCATATGAACAGTACCAAATGAATAATGAATTTAAGCTGAGTTTGGGAGGCTACATATAATCTGTTGGCAAGTGTCTTCAACCATAGTATACAACATACCATCCTCTTCATCTGCAATCATTTCAAAGTTAGCTAATCTTACAAGGTGGCTATACACATTAGCCACAGGCTGGTCATCCAGTAGCTCAAATTTGAGACCACCCACCTGTTTATAGTAATATCCTGAGACAATAACAGATTCAACTCCAAATACATTTCCCCATCCATCCACATAATCCTCAAGCAAAGTGTTTCTTTGCTTCTGTGCACTTCAATACATAAAAATCAACCCCCTCTTCATTACCTTCCTCTGCATTGACATCAAAATTATCTCCAACCTCTACCATAGAACTAGCTATGTCATAGTCTTCCTCATCACCCTCTTCTTCATGTTCATCTTCTATCTGCAAGTCTTCATCTGATGCTTTATTAGCATCATTAGTTGCTTTAATCTCCGTCAGTTTTAGTTCAGTAGTTTCCCAACCACTAATGCGTGACTTCGTGGTGCAGGAGTCCCATTGGAATTGAACACAATTCTCACAGAAGCATGAGAGAGGTCTATAAGCTACCTTTAGAGTGTTGTCCTTGTCACATGGTCTTATGCAATGGAGTTGTGTAGTTCCTTTCAAAGTATGACAGTCAAATCTCTCAGATCTATCTATTTTTGAGGGATCAATTTCCCAGAAGTACCTGCACAAGTGCTTAGTGCTGTAAGTGCTTTCAGTGCTGAAACAGTTGAAGAATATCGATATCAAAAAATAAAAAAAGAAGACAATCTTGATTTAGGACTGGGAAATATCATGTTTTACATAATGGAGTAGCCCATTAACAACCATATACACAAACAATTTATAGATTCATGCCCTTAATTTCTAAGTACTTAAGTGCTTAAGTGCTTTAAGTGCTTAAGTGCTTTAAGTATGCAGAGGAAAACCAGTAAAATATACCTTGTTATGTCATTATCAGTGGGATTGTTGTTGAAGTACCACCTAAGAAATGCAACCACCTCCTTTGCACACTACAATTTTTTTTCCATCATATTTCATCTGTTCCTTTGTTAGAATCCTCTTAATGACAGCTCCAACACCATCATGCTCACCTTTTCCATGTGAGCTAGCAAAAAAATTCCAGAGAATATCCTTTTGAAGATGTTTGTGAAACCTACCAAGGAAGTAAAATGGTCTTGAAGATTTAAACTGTGAAGAACAGCCATCACTCCAGAAAACATGTTTGTTATAGTTAATTCCCATAGATTTTAGCTAATCTGCATGATTTTGGAGACAATGCTGGACAAACTCAGTATCATGAGTTTTGTCATCACTGATATAGAAGTGAGTCTCCTTCACAATTCCTTTCAATGAGTTTTTTCTTTTCTCTTTTGCGGCATTTTTCTTTTTAATCTCTTTGTCATCTTCTTCCTTCTTCTGTCTTGCTTCTGCCTCTGATTTTCTCATTCTTCTATAAGTGATGTGTACAAGAATGGAGACCTGATCAGTATGCCAATGGCATGATTGAGCTTCTTGTTGAATTTTAAATCCATAATTCTCTGCAAAATCTATCACAGAGACAATAGTATCATCTGCAAATGCTGTCAAACATTGCCTAAATTGTTTTGCTTGCCAATGAGCTCTGTAATTATGTGGAACAAATGTCTTCAGAGTTTTAGTTGCATGCTGATGGAATTCAAAAGGAGAACCTGATTTGTATGCCAATCTTGTAACCTTTGAAGGTTTCTTGCCAGCCCTAGTTTTCTTGTTCTGTACTTCTTGCTGCAGAAGAGGATAAAGCTTTAATTTACCTCTACACTAACACACATAAAACTCAGTAAAATCTAAACTACTTTTACCTGTTCAAACACTTTCCAATTAACATCCTACTTATTATTCTTAACCTTCTCTCTGGGGCATGTTGGCAGCCTACATTAAAGCAATCAAATATGTTAAAATCAAGGCAATCAAAACTGGAAATTGCAAGGAAACCACACTTGCCTCTTCAAACCACACTTTGTACATGTCTGCATTAGACATGCATGCTTGTGCCATTCATCATTCTCATCCTTAGCGCACACAATTTGTCTCCAATAATCACTAGTTGATTTGATTGTGTATTCTTTAGCAATACATGTTGGACCCGAACCACAAATTCTGCACTTACACTTTCAATCTTTGTGTACACCATAAGGATCAGTCCTCATGTTATTTATGGCTTGCATGGCAAACTCAAGATGCAGATGGTATTGGCAACAACATGTTTCTCTTTCTTGAAGCCTCCTAATATAGCTTGGTTTCAATCTTTCAAAAGTCTGCTGGGATATCTTCATATCAGGATGTTCCTTTTCAAAAGCAAGGTATAGTTGCAACTGAACAAAAAAAAAAAACAAATTTAGATTTCAGAACCATGTAAGAAATATAGAAACTAAAAAAGCAATGAGAATAACAAATAAATGGTTCAAAGAATACCTGTGTCACTTCTAGCAAATGTATTGGATGATCAATTTTCTCACCACTTTCAGTTACATGTTTTCTAACATGTTTTTTATAAGGCAAAACTCGTGTATTCTCATGCCAAAACCTTCTCACAACACTTATCTCTTCTGGGGAAAGTGCATCAAATCTCTTCTTCCTTGCATGCATTGACCATGGACCAGCATCAAACTCTGCACATATTCGTCTTCTAAATGCCTGGGCTACAGTTTTCTTGGGAATTGAAAGAAGCCTTGAAATTGCTCTCTGGTTAGTCCCTTTAACTGTGGAAGCTGCCATTTGGAGGGTGGTCTTCCTTGCTTGGAGTACATCAGTACTTCTTTGAAATTTTTGTGCCTGCATGGTTTCTCTCACATTGGAAATCATATCTTTCATCACATGAAATTCCTTGGGATCTGCTATAGTAACATGTGGTAAATGTTTGATCCTTTTTAAAAAACTGTGTGCTACTCTTCCTTTTGAATCATCATCAGCACAATTTCTTACAATGTGAAAAAAAGAATCCTCTAACTCTTTTGAAAGTTCCTGTTGTCTTCTTTGACTCAGAGAACGTTCTTTTTTCTTCTGTACTAAAGGTGCAATGTTCTCCTTCTACAATTCTCTAATCCTCTTTCTGGATTCTCGTTTTCTCCTGGATTCTAGCTCCAAGTAAATTCTTCGTTTAGCAGAATCAATGCTTTCAGGAGAACTTGCCATGAAATTGATATGATCAAGGAATTGCAATTCTAATTTGTCAGAATTGCAATTGAAATGAACTAGTTCATTCCGGAATTGAAGAATGATAGCAAGAACTGATACAAATTCCCGCCATCCAAGAAATCCCGCCATCCGGTAGAATCAACTAAGAAATCAATCTCGCGCTTAAAGAATCAATCCATGTCATCGATCCCTTCCTCCTCGGAAGAGGATTACTATTTCTGGAATAACAACCTCATAATTCCTTACTCTAAATTTTGATCGAGGAATAAGCATCTAAAGCACTTAAAGCAAGTGTCCGGACAATGCTTTTGGGGTGCCACTATCAAATTTACATCCCCTGTGACTATTGTTTTGCATTGCGTACAGCGCCTTCCAACCTGTGGTCACCCGAAGGCGAATGGATGCATCCCAATACATTGAGGACGGGAATTCCAACCCCAGGTACCTGTAGCTGGGTGTGACCTCTACCATCTGCCCCTGGTAATTGAGCGTCGGAGGTGCTGGATGACGTGGGACTACACTAATTCGCTGTCAAGATGTTTATCTGAAATTATCATATTATTGTTGGAATTCCTATATAGACAAGTTCACAAATTACTATATGTACCAATATAAATACGCTAGAAAATAGAGCTTGTATTATTAAAAGAAAAGAAATGTGAAAATTTTGGAAGCAAATAATGGAATTGAATTGAATGATTTTATCGTCCAGGAAGACCAATCGGCCTATGGAAAATAAACAAGGAGCACCGCAAACGTATTACTATCCGGATTAGAAAACCCCCACCTTAAAGGGTTTTCAGGAGAAAAAACATCACAGAAATAAGAATGCCAATGACTGTACAAATACACATCATGAGATATTGTGGCACATGTCAAGACAGTGTCCGAGGACATAGCTGAGTCGTATAATCCATCACCTCTTGAAGATATGATCCCAGCATCTACACTGAAGCTGTACTTAACATCACATGTAGCGGCAGGTTGGACCTGACCGACTCAGCATAGTGTGCCCAAATGTCATCATACACTGGACATCTTTGAAGATTGTGACATTGATCCTCAATGGCTCCCACTTGGCAGCACTGATAAAGCATGTTCTGGCGCGACTCCCCAATCCATTTGCCTATCTCAATTCTGAGAGATGCACACATGTACGAATTTTGGCATGAGTTTGTGATAAGCATTGTGACCACCATTCTAGTGTAGGGTTTCTGTGGTGCTAGTAATATGCTGTCTTGACCTGTTTAAGGACATTGACATCCCCAAGCTTGCTGAGGAAGCAAGGCGTCAATGTACTACCCCAATCTATAACTATCCTCTTCTGTTTGCACCTGTATGCAGGAAATAAATTAATAACCTTCAATTTTCTTACCATAACGACTTTAGCTAAACTGGCCCAAAACTAATCCCAAAACTTTTTGTGATTTTGATAAACTCTACAAATTTCTTCTCTCGTACTTTTTAGTGTTTAGCTAAACTGACCCAAAATTCATCTCAAAAGTTTCTTTGATGTAGGCACGGAAATGTTGAGCAAAATTGTTATACTTTTTCCCAATTGTTTCTATTTACTTTTGTAATTTTCTTTGTCAAAACATGCTAAAAGACAGCTAGTTAAGTCTAGGCTTCAAATTATTCCATAGGTGCTATAAAAAAAAAACTATTACTCTTATATTTCTTATTATGTAAATTAGCCCGACAATCCTTCCAAAATGTTCTACTGTTTGGCTAAATGTTACAATCTGAAACACATTCGTCTTAAGTTTTCTAATTTGTTTTCTACTACAGTCTACATTGGCGGCAATTGTTATGTCTACTTTTATAGGACTGATATGTATTCAGAATTAAATAACTGAAAAGTGCAACAAAGAAGATTCTGTAATTCAATGTTGGCATAAAGTAGACACCTCACATTATTGCAGATAGATTCTGATGTGAAGCTATATTCTTGTGGAGAGTGGATAAAAGGGATCTCTTGCTCTGGCTTGCTGCTGCTATAAACACATTATACTTTGCCATAGAGACTGGGGTCTTGATTGCGGTACGTTGGTATCTAGATCCATATGCACAGTTCTGATCCTTCCACGATCAAAACAATTCATGGCATTCGTACTTTTATGCTAGTAGGTCAGGTTGTCTCTTGCTTTCGTCATTTACGAATCAGCAAATTCACACATTGATAAGTATTCCACCTCACAGAAATGGAGCAAGTTTGAATGTTGTAGAATACAGCGTGATTTTCTCTAAATTCTCTAAATTATGTTTTTTGTCATCTAATTTACAGCAATCCTCGGTCGCCTTCTAGGGACAACAGTATACTGAAATGTCAAACAGTATCCTAATGCCTATACTTATCATGGATTGTGGCGATATAAATTGATGCACCGATTTATTTTGCAAATTTAAGTTTTATCAAAGACAAGTAAGCCACATAGTTATGAGTAGTTTTAGTAGTTGCACCTGTAATTGCCCTGAGTAATTGCCCTGAATTAACTTGTTTTGACTTAACTTGTTTTCTTTGGTTTACAAGACTGCGAAAATATGAACTTCATAAAATAGCTTTCTCTAAAGTGCTCAGATTAGCGATGTCCGCTTCGTTATCATTGCAATGACACGTAAATACCCTTTCTTTTTGGAATTCAAATTCTTCGAAATCTTTGTCAAAGGATTATGTTGCATTACTATTGTTGAGACGATGCATACATCCATCATTTCTTCTCCAAGAATCTAAATCTTGTTGTGTTTATATAACTAAATGTCTATGTAAGTGCATTTTTTTTGCTGTGTGTCATAGAAAATGCATTGTCCATTTGTCTGCAGCTGTAACTTATATTGACTCAAGCGCATTGCATGCCATCAAGGAACTCCATCAGGAATACAAGGCCAGAAATATACAGGTACGAAGTTTTTGTTTACGTAAATAGTTGTTTGCATCCATGAGACTTATTGATTGGTTGATGCTGATCTTTTATCCTCCCTTGGTTATGCAGATAGCATTCTCTAACCCCAATGACAATGTGATGAATTTCTTTTCAAAGGCTGGAATCCCTGAACTGATAGGCAACCAGTAAAAACCATTCTGCGATCAAGAATGCAGGGTAAACAATCTGAATGTATGATAAAACGGCAAGAATGCTGGGTAAACAAGAAGAATGTAGGTAAAATGCTGGAGCGACAGTTTAACAACGTCGTCGAAGCACGAAGATATTTTTAGTAACATTCTTGGGAGTGAAACAATGCCACATGGCATGGCGATATAGGACAGAAAGACAGAATGGTTTTTAACCAGTTTTTACGTAGTCGAAAACTCTCTATGAAACCCAGCTTCTTCACTTTAGGCCCAGGAACTAAAGATGATAGCAAAAGTCAATGGTAGTGTGTCATAACTGTTGTGCTTGGGAGATTGTGATAACTATGGTACTTGGCTACACACCCGATGTTTATACATTTTAGGTTCTACAAAGCAGTGTGTAAAAGGTTTTGATAATGAGCCATCGGTGAAGATGACTGCCTGTAAAAATACAGGACGGCTTTGTGGTTTGCATACATTGTACTTCTTGATTTTCAAAATAACCATTAGTAGATCAAGTTTTAGCTTTACATTTGCCTTCCCAAAACGACCATTACCAGATATTGTTATGTTTTAACAGATATTATGTTAATAATTGACAACAAGCTTGTGTAGAATAGTCTGTTATGTTTGTGTAAAATAGTCTGTTTTGTTGTTAATTAATATATAGAATACAATATAGTCCACAGAGACCAATAGGTGCTCCATAAAAAAGAACTTTAGTTTAGCATAACAAGCAATTGGTAAAATTTATCTTAATTTAGCCCTGTCATCCTAAGGTTAATGTCATGGTTTTTGCCCGAGGAAGAGAGTGTTGTTCAAATTCAGCTCTTTGGAGTGCAATTGTCATTTATATGTGACTGAATTCTAATGTGAGTAAGAATCTTAATTGTTTATTATGATGTAAAAACAATTGTTCATTATAGATATGATGTTCGTTGCCATAAAAGACTATTGTCAATGAGTAATGAGGCTTGATAAATACATGTTATATTAGGGTGTTGTGTATATGAAAGTTTTTATGTATGCTAGTGCAATGTTTTTGAGTAATTTATAAAAATAGTTATTATTGAGTTTTTGGGTTGCCTCTAGGGGGCAAACCCTCGCTCAGGTGGGTTCTTAGCATATTCTAAGGATATGCTGATATATACCTGGTATATTCCAAAAACTGCTTTAAACCTACTAGCATCCTTAAACTGGCGGTCACCCTCGTTAGTGGGCGAGGCTCTTCTTACCGTGTAACCGCTAGTCGGAATAAAATCTAACGCATTGATCTGCAAGAATTGCATTCCAGGTCTCCATTATAATCCCTCAAAGCTCGAACAGAGCCCGAGCAACAGCCCTGTTATTCGCTTGTGAACTAAGCTTTATTTTCTGCAAAGTTTTCGATTGGCCTGTGTGTCTGTGCTTAGGCTATACTTGTTCGCACATAGGGAGGCGACATCATCCTTCTGTTTATCGGGGCAGAGGAACGTCAAATTTTACAGGATAAGGATGTGGGCAAACTTGCTTGACCCAAATTCTCATCCCATTCCTTTTATCGTAGTGCCGATTTTGGAGGTATGGCGGCTCTGCAAAGTTTGGAGGCATGGCACATGGCCCATGATCTAAGGATTAATGTCATGGTTGATTGATTGTAAAAACATGACTTTGAAGTATGATTTAAGCCACTTCACCCTCGGGATACGGAGGGCAACCCTCCGTGCGCAACACCTTGTTTCCATAGCTAATTTTTCTTGGGTTCTGCCTCAGGCGAGGCCAACACGTGTGAATATTTTGGGTGTCACTTCTCTCTTTCGACATAGCCGTGGCATTTTGGCATGAGAAGACTATTCAAAAACACTATTTCTGAGACTATTTCTAATCTATTGTCATCGGTTAGACAAACAGACAAGCCTATTCTCAGATTGAACACATAACTTCGATGATGCCACTCCGGAGCACACGTTTCATGAGAATCGCCCAATCCATCAAAACTCTGAACTCCCTGATGGATCTCAAAAGACGTTTTTGCAAGAGAAAAGTTATTATATTTTGAGGATACAGAGTCTGGGATTTGAACCCAAATTAACCAGTTCTCAGCCTCCTTCTATTGTTTCTTTTTGGACAAGCTAAAAGCCTCTGGCTTCAATCTACATCCACCTTTTCTAACTGCTGGATTGTTCATAGCTTGCTCAGTACTGCCGGATCTTGCCACAACAGTCGGATCTTCTCCTTTTCTTCTTCGCCTACACCTAAATTCCTGAGCTGTCGGATCTGCACCAATCCTTCTGAGATACGTGTCTCGATCTTCACAGTTGGAGCAATACCTACACTCTCAATTTTTCAATGGTTTTGATGTTATAACTTCAGGAGATCTATACCAATTGCCCATTGGGATTCACAAATTGTATAGGGGGTATACCACCTGCAAGCAGTGTGTAGGCAAAGATGCTCTTGTATATATCTTTGAATTTTTTTCAGAAACCCCCATTCCAACCACATACTGTACCAAAATCACCCAAGAACCCCCCAAAAAGCTATTTATAAATACGAATATATATAGGTTCAAGGAGAAAACAAACCCTTTTGGGTCACTCATCCGGTTCATATGGTTGAGACTATGTGAACCTCCCTTGCTAACTGCCCCATTTTGTGACAAAATGTTGTTTTGCGATTCTGATTTCAATGATATTCCCGAGTTTAGGATCGATTCATTTTTCAGCGTTATACCATCTATGGAAGATTGATCTTAAATCTTATGAGTTGACAGACAATGTAATGACTTATTATTTGCAAACATTTTCTGTGGACCTCTTAGCTCACATCCCGAATGAAATGCAGTGGCAGCAGCATTTGGATGCTTTGGATGCTTTCTGCCGTGCCACTGGGATGCGCGTTAATTTGGCCAAGACTAAGATATTGCTCGTCTCATCCTCGCAATAGCCAATGCCTCTCTCCTTCACTTATCAGAGGCAAAATGTAGAGATGGCACCCACCTACAAGCATTTGGAGTGGAGTTTTTCTCTAACGCAAATTGGGACATCTATCCAGCTATGAGTGACAACGGGCTTGAAGGCAATGTATGCAATGTTGATGCAGAGCTGTATGACTTGGATCAGTCACACTTGTTCAGGATCTTAGTGGAGTTTGTTCTTCTATATGAGGTCAAAGTCTGGGGCCCAGTGGTATCCCTTACCAGCTGGGAATAACTTAGAGTGGGTGGTTCTCCTGATGGAATGTGCAGGGGCATAGGTGCATACAGGTACAAAGTGTAAAAGATCACCATAACTTGAGGCAGTACCTCGATGAGTGTTTCCATTGTCTTAAATAGCATTGTCTTAAATACAAAGCCGATATGGCTTATAACATCTTTAGTTTGGACAATGCCGGGTGACCGAAATAATACAAGAGTCCATTGGAGCTAGTGGCGTTGCTAGGAGAATTAATGGTGATCTCTTAGATGGTCTAGACTTTAGTAAACATAGCAGATAGTGTACTTATAGGGTGAAATCACACTATTGCCCCTCCCCCTACTTCCATTTTTTAAACCCAACTAAATTTTGCCACGTTGGCAAAGAGTGGAACCTATCACACTAGCAGAGCAAGGCGTTGAGGGGCGAACGAGGGATAGGCGCAGGAGTCTGCCCCTCCGTGATCTCCGGTCCTACGCCATCCCATTTCTGTAACATGGTGCGTATCTCCAGTTCGCAAATCCATCCAAGCGCAGGTGCTGCAGATTGGTTTCCCGCGTTCTCATGATTTCGGCTGCGGTGGCGTGATGCGTGGCCTGTTCTTTTCGCTTTACACGTCATCTTGGAGAACCCCGTATAGTGTAATGCAGACACAAAATTTCCAAAGCAGCTTTTATGGGTATCATTCAGATTGTTTAGTGGCATGCCTCGTTAATGCTAAAAGACGACTTTGCAGGTATGAGCATAGATATGTATCAATTTAATTATTTTTCTGCCAGCAACAGAATAATACCTAATAATGGAAAGAATGGGTTTAAATTTAATTCCTGAATTTTATGTCCATTGACTTTCAGTTTAAATGTAGCACTGAAGTTCTCGTTATTTTGCTCTCTTCTATTCTAGTCTATGCAGAGGAACCTTCTGACATGTACATAATCAAACAGTGAAAATATAGGTGAGTTTATTTGCTAATTACATAGGCTCATTCTAATGAGCTTCAAGACAAGGCATCCGTGTCAAGCAATTTTGCCATGAAGGACGTACAGAAAGTGGAACAACCATTGTTTTTTTTCCAGATTATTAAATCCTTTATAATAAAAAAGCTATGCATCTGCTCCATATAAGAATAGAAAATGGTAAAAGTTTATTGTTCTCCAAATGGCAAAATGTTTTATTCATGAGACAACAAAGAATAGTAATACCGTACTCATTCATGCCAAATCAAAATTTAAAGCTTGTGACATCCTCAGAAATAGAAATGAGGAATACAGAATTAGGAGGCCTACACCTAGAGTCCGGTTTGGTCGCATTCTTCTCACTGGGAGAATGGCAAGAGCCCATAACAGTCCACCTACTAAGAAAGCAAGGGTGTAAAATAAACTTTCGTCCTTGGGAACTACATAAGGACTAGGATATGTGTGCCAGCTAGCTAAAAATAAAGACATTCCCAATCCTATTAGGGTGTTGAACATGGGACCTGCATAACAGCCAGACATTGCAATCTGTGCACCATCTCCTCCATTACGTGCCATTGCAGTATTTGCCATCAAATCACCCATTGAGTTTGCCCAGGCCAAAACAGTGAGACCTAATATTGATGCATCTATTTCCAATATTACACCCAAACTCACCAGCACTGCCACCATTTCTTTTGCTATTATATAAAACCAGACAATGCTCATGAAAAAACCACCAAAAACCCAAGGAAAAACATACCTTCTTGGGGGATGTTCAGACCTTGTGGTGGTAGCTGCTAATATCCCCAATACCAATCCTATACTTGCTCCTGTGACTATTGTCCTCTTAAGGCTGCCATCTCCATTGTTCAATACTAAAGCAAGTAGGATAGGTGCCAAGCTTGCACTCGCAACAGCAGATACCTTTGACCACCTGTTTTCTTCAATTACTGGGATTGTGAGCTGTCTTGGAAGTGTAAGTGGCAAATCAATGATAGAGAACAATTTCCAAAAATGTTTCCATATGCGTTGTGATTCCTGCTGCTCACTCCAACCCCAAAGGGGACGATGGCTTCCCTCATCAGTCATTGTCTGGTGTGAATAAATAGCAACATGTGACCACATCCATTGTGGCAATGTGGTAGTTCCAGATATTACATCTGGATCCACTAGTGGACTGTACCAAGCTTCCTCTTCATCTATTTTCTCTCCCAGAATAGGGAGCATGGGAAGCCACTGCAACCTAGAAGCCTGTTTTTTTAATATTTCTGAAGCAGCCACAACAATGGCATATACAAGGTAAATTGACAGATAAGCCAAAGATCCCCAAACAGATATCTTGCCAATCAAAAGAATAAGAAATAAGGAGAACAATGTGAATAAAAAAAAGGAGATGTCTCGGATGAAACAACCTCTATCCAGACATATGGAAGTGCCTGAGACCAACAAGCTGACCAACCCTGCAACCACACATGATACAAAAACTGCCCCTCCTAAAACACTGTTGAGACCTACTTCTCCAGCTTCAGCACCCACGAAAGCAGCAATGCTTGCAAAGACATCAGGTGCCCCATTGCCAAGTGGTAACAGAGTAACCCCTGCAACAGTTGGAGGGAGATGCAGCAGTTGAGACAGCTTTTCCAAAGAACTACAGAAATAGTCTGCCGCCGTATTGCCAAGCATATAAAATAAAGCCGCAGACCAGAGCACAAGTAGCAAATATCCTAGCCATGGAAATTTTGCACAACTACAATAGAAGAATTGAACATATTCAAATAATCCTCCAGACTGGCATTGGTCATTCGCTCTAACAAATGCACAGGAATCTGAATAACCCAAATGCTCCGTCACGTTTTTGCATTCTTTGTTATTTGATGAAGTACCTGAGTTAGGACCAGATGTTCTATTTCCAGTATCTGTAGAAGACCTTGATAAAACATCTGAGGAAGGGGCTATTACTTGAAATTCTTTGCTAAAATTAGTCAAACTCAAGCTAACAAGCAAGAGCCTATTCCTGATACTGATCTCGGGAAAATTTGTATGAATTGCTGGACCCAAATACTCATCTGCTACATGGTTTGAGAAATCATCTTTGGCGTTCGATGAATAATGATTCCACAAGAAAACAAAAAACAGTAAAAAGGAAGCAAATCTAAAAAGTGGAAGGATTTGCCTGCGGATCGCCATTACAACTCAGCATTTCAGGCAGAAGACCATTTCCCTCTTACATTGAACCCTAAGTTTTGACGCGGAAAATGGAGCGGCATACTTATACGCATACTAAGTGTTTAACGGGATCCTGAAATTACATCTATTATACCACGGATATACCCGTGATTGTGGACCACAAAATTTTTATTTAGGTGAAATCACACTTACGGCGCATTATAATCCACCCATAAAATTGTTGCGTTTCGGATTCCTGGGCGCCCCCTCTATCACACTCATGGCGCACGGAACGCAGTATTTCCTGGGCATAGTGCGTATTCCTGGTCGGGGGTTATCCCCGGACCAAGATCTTGGCCACCGCCACGTTGAAGCCACGTTGCAGAAAAGTATCGAACAAAAAAAATTAGGGTTCTTGGTGCTTCAACAGGTGCTCGGTTTAGAACGATTCATCAGCAGATTCACGCAGAATGGAGCCGAATTTGTGAAAAACACTTGCAATGATGCATGGACAGTAAAAATTCGAAATGTAACCACCTAAAAACGAGCTGAAGCAGCCCAAAATCCTCGGTTGAAGAGCAAATGTAGATGATTTAGAGGCAGAAAGCTAATCGGTAGTGATTTTCAAAATTTGGGCAATTCTAGAATAGAATCAGAGTTGCGGCTAGTGGAATTTTTTGATTTAGAGTTCTTCGATTTTAGGGTTCTTCAAGCCCTTCAGCTATTTTCATTTATAAAGATTTTTGACGTGGCATGTCATTTTTGGGTGCAAGTCTGATACCAATATCTTAGACATCTTCATCCCCCGTCCAAGACATAGAAAATTCATTCCTGAGCGGGCTATAGTGTGATTTCACCTTTAGGTTCATAGATAACTTCACCCGGCTTTTTCGGACTAAAAATCACTATTTCATTAACCCATCCCAAGATTTCCTACTATTCCCTTTGAATATAAGACCAAGAACATTCCAGGTTCTCAATCAGGATTTTGTGTTGTCTTTATAGAACTATGCATACTAAAAGTCTACTTTAAATTTTATTTCACTTATCGCGAAGGCCAAAGGCATGCAAGGAGTTGTTCTATGTTATTGTATATTACATATACGAATTTTGTGTTGTCTTTATAGAACTATACATACTAAAAGTCTACTTTAAATTTTATTTCACTCATCGCGAAGGCCAAAGGCATGCAAGGAGTTGTTCTATGTGATTGTATATTACATATAGCCAATCTCAACCAGGAGTTGCTCCATATGATTGTATATTACATATGGTCAATCTCAACCCTGACCATACTCAAACCCGTGACCTCAGGTGTGGCAAGTTTAAGGTCATACCACTAGACCATGCCCTTATATTAGCTAGATACCTTAGATAATATTAAGACCCTTAATACATTTCATCAGCTTTTATTTTTTCTTTTTATTGTGAACCACTCTCCCAAGCCTCAGACTTGCAAACAAACTGATTCCCTTGGACGAATCCATTGGGTTCACTTGAAACAATCCTCAACCTATTTTTTTGTAAGTTAAAAAAACGGTGGTCTAAGAATAAAGAATAGAATAGAATATGATTTTATCGTCCACGGAGACCAACTGGCCTATGGGACCCAAGTACAAAGAGAGAGCAGCAGGCGTATTACTACCAGGATTAAAAAACCCCCGCCCCGAAGGGTTTTCGGGGGAAAAACCTTAGTAGCAATAAGGATGCTGATATACTGCACAGTTATATACATAATCACAAGTACAGCTGAGGTTAATGTCGGACAGGGGGATATAACTGAGTCCGTGTATCCATTACCTCCCAGAGGTACGATCCCAACAAGCCTACAGAGGCCGTGCTCAGTAGCTCATGCAAGGCCTGATGGGGCACAACTAACCGAGCATACCGAGCCCGGATATGCTGGTACGCCGGACAGGCCTGGAGGGCGTGACTTTCATCCTCAATGGCGCCCTGTTGACAGCACTGACAGACTCTGTCCTCACGCAGCTCCCGAATCCATCTCCCTGTCTCAATGCGGAGGTGGTGTGCACCTGTGCGAATGGAAGCAATCACCCTGCACTTTTTCATGGGTAGATGGGTGCGCAGGTAGTGGTGTGGGCCCCTCATGAGCATGGGATTAACCTGCTGTCGATAATTTGCCACCTTGACATGTGACAGGGCCTCTGCATCCCAAAGCTTGGCCATGAAGCAAGCATCCAAGTACTGCTTCAAGGCAGCGCGTTCCTTCGGTGTATGCATAAAGAGTAGTGCCGATAGCGGAGAAGAGAGCTCTTTGCCAAAGGCTTTGGGGACAAGCTTTAAAGGTGTCAGAGCCTAAGAAGGTGCAATTCAATGTGCTACCCACCGAATAGCCTATAGAAGAAAATCAGCCCATATTAACGCCTCTTATTGTGGATGAGGACATTCATAATGAAAATAATGTGATCAGCCAAATTTTATCTACTAAGATCATACTTATTCTTGAGCAATTGATTGATGCATTATTCTCCTAATTTGTTGCAAGAGTTATGAGGAAGAAGAAAATCAAAAATTTCAGTCCAACAAATTCTATCGAATGGTAGAAACAAGAGTATAACAGAGCCACCAGCCCGACAGTCCAAGGATCCAGGGCTATTTTTTTGTAATGTGAGTATCAATAGATATTTAGTCAAAGGAGCCAATATAGTTATGGGCAGCGGAGTGAATGTAATGCCTTACCGTATAACGCTTTAAATTGGATCGAAAATGATGGAACCGGCAGCTATGATGCTCAAAACATCCAATCAAATGAAGATGCAACCTATGGGAGTTATAAGAAATATCTTGTGCAATGTATATGAGATGGAAGCAATCTTGAATTTCTGTGTTGATTTCTCCAAAGAGTGTGTGTGCTAAAACTTATACTTTGTTGAGCCGTACATGGTTAGATGTCGTACAAGCTGAGACTTCATGGAAAAAGCGTGAAATGAACATCTTTCAAGGGGAATACAAGGTTACTATAGATCATCCTCTGAAATCAGCAAATGGTACTGTTCTTTGTAGTCCTTCTTTGAGCAACCCACAATTAGAAATCCACAATGTCAGTGACAACAAGGCCTTAGTTGTTTTCATGTCTTGGAAGTGGGTGAAAAGGAAGATAAGACTTTATACAAGTGGTTAAAATGTACCCCAATTTCAGAAATATATCAAATGCAATAGGGAATTGCAGACAAGTATATTTAAAAACTTGAAAGTCTTGGTGAAGTTGACTTACCGTTTATAGACATGTTAATGGATGTTGTTGCAGGACATCAGACCCATTCTATCTTGGATGGTTACTCTAGATATAATCAAATCCAAATTTATCTGCCACATCAAGCAATGACGGCTTTTCGAACATCATTTGGCATCTATGCTTATAGAGTATTAACTTTTGGTCTCATAAATGCTTCAGCCAACATTTCAACGAGCTATAACATATGCTTTTTATGATATTTTAGACTTTAAGAGTCTTTATAGATGGCTTAACAGTATTTTCTAATCCAAGGAGGGATCATTTGAAGCATTTTAGAAAAGTTTTTGAAAGGTGAATATTGTGTGGCATAAGTTTTTTTTCTTTTTGATGAACGTGGACCTTTATTACTCAAAAGAATACAAAGAGTACATGGGAGACTCAAAACCTAGTGGAGAAGATATCCACTAGAGCAACACTACCCACCACATACATAAGATAGAAAAGCAGAGAACACAGATCACCACGAGCACAACTGTTTGCTATGAGTAGGTCTGAATCTGAAGATATTGCTCCCAAATGACACTTTTGATGTATCTTTTAAGGAAGAACACTTGTACGCCTTCACAATGCGACTACGGGCATCGCTAAGCACTTGCATATCTGAAAAGACCTGTCCCTTGAAGATGAGGAGATTTCGTCTCTTCCAGATGGACCAGATGATCCAAGCAGACGCTAAGTGGAAAGCCCTCTTTGCCAACTTGTCCCAAGAACTAGGATAGACTGACAACAGGACCTACTGACTATTCAAGTCACAATGGAAAAGACTCAAAAGCCACTGCCAAGCAAGTCGAACATGGTGACACAAGAAAAGGCAATGCTCAATTGTCTCATCCCTCTGCATGCAAAGAGGGCAGATCACAGAGACTCCTGGACAAAATCGATGAACAACAGTGTTTACCCGTACGCATCTATGAGTGATCTGCCACCATAAAATAGATAGCTTAGGATGAAGCAATTTATCCCATACCCATCGGCAGACTGCTTTACGATGAGGCTCAGGGATAACTAAAGGCCACTTTGGCGATGGAGGCAACACTTCAGGATGAAGCAGGACCACATACATCGAGTGCACCAGGTGCTCTTCCTTAACACTGCCATGAACCACCCAGAGCTGGGGAGCCACGTCTTGTGGGTGTGGAGGAAGTGTAGCAGCTACTTTTTCTCAAATGCCCCGGTCCCAACGAAGGAGAAGGAACTTCAATTTGAACGCATTCCATGTCAACAATCTTGTTTCATTATACCATGCAGATACCATGAGCACACCTGCTGCTCGCCACTGACATTGTGTCAATGGATGGACAGAAGAGACCAGGGGACAATCTGCCTGGCCCT